>OX365956.1:26991751-28383001 GCA_947247005.1 Spisula solida
GAATGACGTTTGCGACGTCACTCACAAAGTAGACGGGAGTGGATAGTTATAAGGGCCTGTAACTTTGTAAGTTGGTTATATTATATGCTCAAATTTTCAAAAACTGTTCATCATAGTCTTGTCTTTCTAACGCCGTATTATCATGATGGTCATAAGATTGTCACTTAGCCCGGTTTTCCTGGAGAAAGGCTCATATATATGTTTTCTGAAAATTCTATAAGTTCCCTTATTACATTTGTAAAATATCTGCAAGGAAAATATGTTGACTCATATCAAATTTCGTAAAGTAACTAAGCATCTGTATATTACTCTAGTAGGTAGATCTCATTGTGAGAACTGTGAGAAAGCTGAACTTAAAGTCAACATTTTCCCTTTATTCAGAAAAATAAAGTTCCTAATTGAATTTTTACAAGCCAAAATGATGCCAGAATCAATTACAGAACTTGAATGGTTGAAAATTACACAGTAGGGAGACCTAAGTACTGTACATAGAACTATCATCAGACAATCACTCAATTACTTTTTCACAAAAATGTTTCTTGAAAATAGCCAGATATATACTAAGTATATAGTTTAACAGTAATTCTATCCAATTTGACCCAATTTTCGACATTTCCTGTTGTTTAACCCATAAATCACAAACCAGACAAAATGGGAATCATAATAAATAGGCCACTACAAACTTCTTGCTTTTTGTCTTCATTGTCAAGTCTGCTACAATTGTAATGCTACAATTGTAAAAGTGTGTAGAGTCATCACCAAATTAAACAAGACTGCGTTTAATAAAAGCTTATGCCCCCATGGAAGCCTTGTCCAAAAAAAGCTAAGTCAATCAGGAGCCATAATTCTGTTAAATGTTGGATAGTGTTACATGGCTTTAACAATGATGTAAGGGGCTTACAATGGTAAACAAGTATGCTTAGTTTGAAAGCAATGCTTGATGTAAGATGAACTATTCATTTTGGGCTAATAAGTCTAAGTCCAAAATTAGGTCAATGTGAAGGTCAAAATGAGATCAGGTGATATAGGTGTGTGCAGAATGTTCAAATACAACATCCATGTAAGTATGAAAGCTTTGTAGCAAGCTGTTAAGATGCTAGAAGAAACGGTCAATTTGGGTTAATCAGGGACGGATGGACATGTCAATCCCTATATGCCTCCTGCTCTATCGATACGGGGCATAAAAAACCGTTTGTAATCTTAAAATAGATTGGTGGGTTTAGATTAGACAAAAGGACCAAATGGGCCCAAGGTTGCTCGTCTGTTGATATAGTGAAGGCCTCTATGGAAACCCTAGTAATCATATTGAATTTAAGACTTAAAATGCCTGATGAAAAACATGCGAGCGAGCCTCTATAGAATTCACAAGGTCAATCTGACTAAAGTACGATCTTCCTACGGTATAGCAAAGCGGTTTTTGGAGCTGGTTTTAATCAGATTGGCAGTAGGTTTTATAATTTGAACTAGTGATCTATTTATTGACCCTAGATGACTTATGCTCAAATTCAGCTATGATTACATATAAAAAAAAATTCTGATTAATTTCAAGAAGAGCCAGTGAAAAATTAAGTCGCTATGCATACACAAGGTTTGTTTCTATGATTTGACCCAGTGACCTAGTTTTAACCCAATATCGACCTTGACCTAGATTCATTGTGACAACCTTTCAGATTAAATTGTTACATAAGGAGTTTTATGATCCAGTAAAAAATGAAACCTTTTTGCATACACAAGGGTTTTCTATGATTTGACCCAGTGACCTAGTTTCAGATCCCAAATGACCCAATATCAAACTTGACCTAGATTGATTTGAGATAATCATTGTGATAATGTCATAAAGGTTGGTCTAAAATTGGGACCTTAAGAGACAACAGAGTTTATGTAAAATTTGACACAGTGTCAGACCTAGTTTTTGAATCCAGATAACCCAAAATTTCCCACTAAGATATACAGTCTAACTTGTATTAAGCGACCACCATTGGGAAGGTCTGAAAACGGTCGCTTAACGGAATGGTCGTTTAACACAAATGTTAGAAAGATTGAGTGTAATTAACGAATTACCGATTTTAAGCTGTTCGAATCCATTCAACTTCGATTGATAAACATTATTGTGGAAATAAGTTTTGTGATGATTCTATACTTGTATGCATTGTCATAATAAACATTTCAATTGATCATTTATATAAATTTACTCATAAATTATACAATGCAATTAATGCAAGACAGTTTTGCTTGCACAGTCGACGAACAAAACGGAATAGAACAGGGTTTTACCCCTTTCCAAATGGAAAGTGACAACAAGCTGATTGCAGCAAAAGGTACAACAATTAATCCGTAATAATGTGTGTAATCGAATTAAAAATCATCTGTATGACATGCCCTACGGACACAATGGTGATTATTAACGCTGTTAATTGGGCCCCGGTTAACAAAAGACAAACTCTGAAGTGTGAACAAACAAAGCTTTTATGACGAGGTATAGTGTAATTAACAACCTGTCACTGCAGTCAACAAGTGATTTACTTTTTTTCAGTCGCTTAATGAAAATAGACCAGTCAATTATAGTGCTTAAATAGTGGTCGTTGGTCGCGTTAGACAAAAGTCGCTTAATACAATATGAAAATAGAACAAAAACGATCGGGAGGAGTTTAAACCGGTCGTTTAAGACAAAGGTCGCTTAATACGCGTGGTCGCTAGTACAAGTTAGACTGTAGTAAATATGACCTTTGAGACCACGTTTTGTAAACATTAGGATAAAATTGACCTCGTGTGATGACATTGTGACCTGATTTCTGGCTGCAGATAACACAATATCGAACTCAACCTGGATATTTGTAAGAGTGATTACAAAATGACAAGGTGAGATAAAAATGACAATTGATATTAAATAAGTAATGATACCCTTTTTGAATGCAAACAAATGCATTTATTATACCATCAGAGAAGAGGGCAACCTCCTCACAGCGTCCTCTTAGAGTACTCTGTAACAAGGGAAGGTAACTACTGCGAGGAGTTCTAGAAGAGGGAAGTTAACTGTTCTTTGAACATTTTAAGGTACTAATAAAGGCACTTGTACCTCCTTAAAGTAGTAATAAAGGCACTTGTACCTCCTTGAAGTAGTAATAAAGGCACTTGTACTTCCTGAAGGTAGTAATAACATACCTTGACTGATCTGTTCTCGTTTTCTCTGGTTTGGTGCAATCAGTGTGTAACCACCTTGACTGCAAAAAAAAAGAAAGTTTATTAAGTGTTGATACACCAGATAATTAGTTTGAAAAATGAAAGTATATAGTCAGTGTTATGAGTGTATATGAAATGAAGCCAAATTTAAAGTGTTGATTATTGGTACCAGTGACAAGTCAATAATTGGTTTCATGAGTCTAGCATAATCTCTTTAAGGTAGTTCCCCCTTAGGCCCTCCCCTTCAGGCGCGTCGCGGGGTGCCGAACATTGGAGCGTCGGGGGAGGGTAATGGAGGGGTATCCCCTCCATTTTTATGAGAAAATTTTATGAAATCGAAGCGCAATTGGGGCTATTTCCAGTTCTTTCAATATGTATTCTGTCGGATGAATTTTTGGATCGTCAGTGTATGTTAGTCATTTTTTTGAAATCATTATTACCAAATAATTATGGCTTATAGGCATATAGTTGCTGAATTACATTCATTTGGTGTTGTTGTAAATACATTTCAAATATAAGTCATTTCAAGTTCATCCTTCACTCATGTACTGACTCCATTGACGAGTATCGTTATCGATTGCTACCCTTCGGTGCATGGCATTGAATGCAAGAAATCGGGAGATACTAATGTCATCGAACAGAACACAGTTCAACAGAATTTTAATGATAAAATTAAACTAATGAGGCGTATTATGTTTACATATTACAGTTAATAACTCCAAGGAATAATTCAATATACAATATAGATCTACTTCACTTCTTTTTCAATTCAGAATAAAGCAGGCATATATAGTCTCTGAATAAACGAAGAAAATTTTATGGCTACAAGCTTACAGCCTTAATTGAAAATTACTAAATTAAACTACTTTAAATATATTTTAATTGATGCCATGCGTTTGTTGATTATTCAATTAACAAATGTCAAGTGTCAATTAGATAGTATATCACACATTTTCACACTTGACTGGTGTAACTCTAACGAGGTGTTACCATCGCCTTAGAAACCACTGACCCTTATTCGCCGTTTTGCCGCTCCAATTGGTAGCCAATATTTCAGCTACAAAATTTTTAATTCTCGTGCATATTTTCATAAAGTTTTGCTTTACTCGCTGAAATATTGGGGCGGCGAGCGCCTCCCCTGCCACCCCAGTCGCGACGCCTCTGCCCTTATACTGGTAGGCCTTAGTAAAAAATAAACTAGTAGACTACCATTTTAAGGACTTTAGTTTGTCACAGCCTAAGATCGAATTCGACACAAATTGGATGGTCTACCACTAGGCTATCATGGCAGATAATAAATATGTTTTCTGGGTTCCCACACAAAATGATACATGAGCAGTGATGATGGAATATTCTAAATATATATTAGAAAAACATTTTTTCTTGTAATAAACAATGATTGTAAAGTAATGTAACTCACTACGACATTCGTTGTCCAATCTCTTCATTTTGTTGTCTGCTTGGTTCCTCCATGTCCGTCCCTCCTTCAGCGCCCTGCCCCACAACCGGTGGTCTGGATCTCAAACCTGTCCCCTGGATCTGGGCCCTGCCCCTAGCTGGTAACTGGTTAGGATTCATGGTGCCTACACGTCCTGCATTTACTGCTTGTGGTGTCCGAGTTTGTGTACCCCTACCACGACCTCGATTGTTTGTTAACGCAGGCCGTGACGTAAATGATCGACTCATTTTCAAGAAATGAAGTTACTTTCGGTTTCACCACTAACAAAAATAAATAAACAAACGCAACTTGTGCGTCGTAATATTAACACGTTGTAAATATTACAATGGAATTACTAGAGAACTTGTCATTTTCACTAAAATAGCGCGTACAAATATTTTTGATGGAAGTAACATTCTATGAATATTGAAGTAGTATCGAGTTTAGAGTAGAATATTTCTCAAAATACTTGTCAGTGTTGCTAGATCTACTGCACGGTCATTTTAATGTAAGGGGGGTAACTCAATTTTACAGTGATTTTACAGTATGACAATGCATGAGTTATTTCCCTTATTTAACCACCGAGTAATAAAACTCAGTGTAAATTGATAAGTCTATGGTGATGTCTGCGTTATGATAGAGTCAAGTTGCCACAACATTCAACACATAATATAAGCTCTGTCCATGTACAACGTAATCAGACACACTTGATTAATTACAACTGTGTGATATGTGTATGGTATGCTTATCTCTGTCCATGATCTGCAGTCTTATAATAAAACAGATAGAAGTCCTGAATATGAATGCTGATTAGGGTCAGCAGGGGACAAAACTCCAACGTATGAATCGGCTTAATCAAAGAAAATGCAGAGTTATGAGCCTTGACGAATGATGAAAATAGTTTGGTATGTACATCAATTCATGTTGTAGCATCTATTACCACATTATGAGTCTTGTAGGGTGGATATAATGTTTAACTCAAAAGGTAATGACATCGCTCTGACTTTACTAGATCTGTCTGACATGCAATGGTTATAGAGATGTATACACTACAACCTATGTGGACATGGAGAACGGATAAGCGATATAAAACCATGGGGTTGTCTCAAAGGAATTTTAAAATGAAAATTATAAAGGGACATAGCTGCTAAATGTCAATTTTGCTACCATGTCTAATTTCCGTGAAAGTGTTCATGTATTTTACCAAAAAGACAAATTGAATAATTATATTTTTATCAAAACTGTAGCCATAACTATGATTGACTGATCTAATTTTTTAGTTTGGTTGAGTTGATTTTTGAGTTGAGTTTTTGAATGGAGTTGAGTTTTTGAGTCTAGTTGAGTTGAGTTTTTAAAATTGAGTTGAATTTTTTATTTGAGTTGAGTTTTTGACTTGAGTTGAGTTATGGAGTTGAGTTTATGAGTTGAGTTTTTCAGTCGAGTTGAGTTTTTGAGTTTTTGAATGGAGTTGAGTTTTTTAGTTAAGTTGAGTTTTTGAGTTATTGAGTTGAGTTTTGAGTTGAATTACTGAGTTGAGTTATTGAGTTGAGTTGAGTATTTGAGTTGAGTTTTAGAGTTGACTTGAGTTATTGAGTAGAGTTGAGTTTTTGAGTTGAGTTTTTGAGTTGAGTAGAGTTTTTTAGTCTAGTTGAGTTGAGTTTTTTAGTTGAGTTAGGTTAGGGTTTGAGTTATTGAGTTGAGTTTTTGAATTGAGTTGTTGAGTTGAGTTTTTGAGTTGAGTTATTGAGTTGAGTTTTTGAGTTGAGTTTTAGAGTCGAGTTGAGTTTTTGAGTTGAGATATTTTGTCGAGTTGAGTTTTTGAATGGAGTTGAGTTTATTAGTTGAGTTGAGTTTATTAGTTGAGTTGAGTTGGATTTTTGAGTTATTGAGTTGAGTTTTTGAATTGAGTTATTGAGTTGAGTTTTTGAGTTGAGTTATTGTGTTGAGTTTTTGAGTTGAGTTTTAGAGTGGAGTTGACTTTTTGAGTGGAGTTGACTTTTTGAGTAAGTTGCATTTAGTTTTTGAGTTAGTTGGGTTGAGTTAGTTGAGTTGAGTTTTAAGTAAGTTGAGTTGAGTTGAGTTTTTGAGTTTAGTTTTTAGGAATTTTGTTGCAAATTGGGAAAATGATATTTTACCTCTAGGGACCATAATTTCGAATTAACTTCTGAATAAACTTCTGAATGAACTTCGAATATTAAATTTCAATTCAACTTTTAATATTTTTTTTTATCCATTGACATGATTAGAATACTAGTAACAATATTTTGAAATTACGCAAATACATTCATTCTTGTTAGCACATAGTAATTCCATGGAAATTAGACCTGGATCAAAATTGACATTTCGCGGCTCTACCCCTTTACGTTATTTTAAAATTCCCTTGAGACCACCCCTCGTTTTTAATCCGCTCATCCGCTCTCCATGTTCACATCGGTTGACGCGTATACATCTCTTATACAAGTGCATAGTCAGACTTACACACATGTATTATATTAAAATTTAAAACTTTTTCCTCGTGTCATGTTTTTTAATTGGTGCATAAGTTCAATAAATTTCTGGTTGTAAATGGCTAATGTAGGTATACTGCCACTTATACATATTGATTATCGAGTGTGGCTTACCGAATAGTAAGTTTGAAGTTGGTACGGCGGGAAAACTTGAATGAACTCTAGTGTTACAAAAATGTGTTTTCTTAGGATGTATGATGTGAAAACTGTTTTAATAGCGTGCATGTCTCCGATCGGCATTAGTATAGGATGACAACGCAAATGCATGCAACGTGTAAGCATTTTCATTATGTTTTGAAGTACTCCTGCAAGGCTACGCGAGCGGCTGATTCGTGTTGTTTGATTGAACCTGGTGGCTAGATATTGCCCGTTTAAGTGTATTCCAGGCATATTCTATCGGATTAAGGTCCGGGGACCTTGCAAGCCAATCCATGTGTTCACAAAACAATGGTTATCAGGATCAGGCTCAAGCTCCATTTTATTTTATTTCAAATACAGAAAATATGTTGATAGAAAGATGATTTCTTTTAAGCAGAGGAAACAATATTGGTATTTCCTTTATTTTCGAAGACAAATAAATAAGTTTTAATGTTTAGTTTTAGAAATATTGTGGTTACTATAATGAAGCTGGGTTTTCGAGCTTGATCCTGAAAGTCTCAGACCAGTTTCGGTCTCAACGGTACAATTAATCCATTTTTGTAAGAAATTAAAAGTTTTCAAGGGTCGTAATCTGTTATCTAGAAACTGTTTTGGTATTCTGTGACTGCTAAGGAACATAGAATTGCATAACTGTAAATATTATTTAAAAGAAATAGCAAAAACAGAATGGAGGCCTGATCCTGAAAACTGATTCTTTGTGAACATGTGGCCTGTTGATCAATGTATTGGTTGGCACGATTTGCTCGATGGGTACGAGAATTATTGTTCATCAAGACAAAGTCAGGACAGATTAGGCATGTGTAGAGACTGTCATTGACATCAGGGCTGGTATTCACAAAGCATCTTAGCAGAAAACTTAGAAATTTCTTAATATCTTGATTTTTTCTAAAGTGTATCAGCTAAGCTAGAAAATCAACATGCTTAATATTTTACAAAGTTTTGATGTATTAGGTAAACAGCTACTATAATCACTAAGAAAACAAGGATTATTTTTCAAATGGCGGGAAATATGAGCTGCACAAATTATTGACTTAAGTCAAAATATTTAAGTTTTCACTTAAGATGCTTTGTGAATACCAGCCCAGGAATCTCCCAATAGTACTATTCGGCAGTTTAAGTTCCATTTTTAATGAAATGCTGATGTGTTCTGTGTTGCGTACTTATCCATGTCCATATCATAACATACATACCAGCATACCGATCGTGTTCAGCCATACAGACGTCAGGATATCGTTCATTATGACTTCTTCACACTATAGACGTCTATCGATGACGTCTCCACAAAATCTCGACTAATCGTAAAGAATACATGTACATGACTCATACCTCGTAGTGTCCATTCAAGATGGTCAATGGTCAAGCATAAGCGTTTTCTGGTGTGGTTTTTCATCAAGGTAACACAAAGTGCAAGATGTCTGACCATGATTCCAATATTGTACAACCGATTTCTTACTATCTGAGTGGACATCCGTAACACTCGTACAATCGCATTTTGAACGTTGTTACGCAACGACAAATTAAAGTATTGGGCATATGTTTTTGACCTAGATCGGTATCGTCATGCAGTGTGCACGCATCACCAAGTTTCCATTAACTTGAAACAGGTTGTGTAATCGTAATATATCGCTAAGTTTCATGTTTTACACCAAGGCTACATATCTCGAATGCACGGTACCAAAACGTTAATTATAACAAATCGCAAAGGAAAGGCTGCAAACCTCCGAGCAGGATCTAGATTTCAAGATAGAAGATTGCCTTTGATGCAACACATGTCAGCTACAGGTCAACCAGATAATTACGTTAATGACAGTCAGTGATATATACCTACTTCTTTCAGTATATTTTTCATCAAGAAATCGACAACTGGGTACATGCAATGTAATTCTTCAGACTTACATGTTCCAGTCATGGCATCTGATACCCAAAGTATGATATAACGGACTAGGATTTCTATCACACCCCATGTTGATACCTACCGGCAAGTTCCACATATCACAGCATTCCACTAAAACATCACTTATGTCCACGTCACCTCACAGCTCAGTAAGACTACTTTCTTTCAAGTGTTCCAACTTTAAAGGGCCAGTCGCATTCTTGAAGACACAAAACAAAATTTGGATATCGATAATGCATAAATATAGCGGTACATTTTGTACTTCATACAGCAATGCCATTTATAAAATGTGTAAAATAAAATTATACAAGCATTACAAATCGTTGCATGTACATTATGTAATTTTAATAAGTGTACTTGTATAAAGCAGATTCATGGAAAAGGTTTCGAACAATGTTTACATGATGTGCATAATCTTTCACGCAAGTCCATGTGTTTTAGTCTGAAATGTTCTTTTAGTGCCGCCTGATTCTGAAAACAATTATCAGATGCACAAATTGAGCATTCGTACGTACGCCGCGAATCGCCGTCAGTAAATGTCTTATAAAGCCGCTTGGTCTTCCTGAATTCCTCTTTACTAAGACGACCAATATAATTCAACAGTTGTTGCTCTTCCCCTCCAGAGTGTGTATCTTTATCTGGATTGCACTCCGAATCTTTGTCACAAAATCCCTCGTCTGTATCAATTACAGTTACATTCGTATTACTTGTGATATTTTCTTCAGAACTAGCTATTGCATTTTGTGTATGTACATCGTTTATCGTATTGTCCATGTCTTCGGTTTCCATATCGTCACCTTCCTCTGGTACTAGTGTATCATCTACACACTTAGAAACGTTATTGTTCGCATCAGCACGTTCATCAACGTTGTATCCATCGGATCCGATATGCGTGACAACGACTACTCTTCTTTTGGCGACATTATAAGCTTCTCTAGCTTTCTCATACAGGTGAGCTTCTACGTGTATTTTCAGATGATCAACATTACCCGTCGTATAGAAACACTTGGAACATGCAAAAGGCTTCATAATGAATTCATCCTCCGGAATTTTGCCGACTTTGGAAACACAGTTTCCATACATGATCATCGCGTCTTTAGAATCTTCTTCTTCCTCACCTGTACTATCCACACTGGGCTCTTCTTGTTGCGTTGAAGGAGTGGTCATATCTATCTGCTCTTGTGAAGGTATATACTTGGTCGCTATATACATTTCATCAGATTCATTTTTTGTTTCTAAATGAACGAAATCATTATTCATAACTTTATCATGGATTGATCTTACCGTATTGCCATCACCGGCGTAAATGTTGTCATTAAAATCATTATCAATTACTTCAGGCGAACTCTCCGGACTCAGGAAAAGCCCGTTAACATTGTCGGTGTCGGTTCTCGCATATTCGTTATCATGAACGTCTAGATGTTCTTTTAAGTCAGCATAAGATGTGGCTACATACCCACAGAAGACGCAGTTCAAATAGTTGATGAAACGTTCCTGCAAGCTGTCGACTAAAGCTGATTCTGTGTGCTCTATGTCAGTACTTGCGTCTTCTGTTGAATATTCTCTGTGATTAAACTCTACCCCTCTTACGCTCTCACTTTGCTTAAACTCTTCGCCTGTTGCAATGTATCTGTGCTTCAACATAACAGCTGTTTCCTCATTATTGTCCACATAGCCTTTGCCATTATTAACATGCTCCTTTTTTCTTTCAAGCATCACCTTTGCTTTTCTAACTCCATCTAAAAGAGACTCGACATCAGTTGTTCTTTCGGAACGAGTTTTCCCATATTTGCTACTATTGTCGTAGCCATGTTTCTTTTTTATATGAAAACACATCCTAGAATGGCGCGTGAAGGGGTAGTTGCAATATTTACAATGGAAAGCTCCGTCAGCAAGATGGCGGTTTTTATGCTTCCAGAAAGCTATGTCATGCTCAGTGGTAAACTCACACATGTCACACTTCAATGGCCGGCGTCTTTTTTTGTTCGAAGCCTCATTTATGCTGTGTGCTTCATGCGTATGTTTTTTAAAAGACACGGGGCGGCCGCTGTTTTTGTTTGAAGTCTCGCCAATACCATGTGCTTCAACCACATGCTTTTTCAAAGCCCAAGAACAATTAAATGGCATGTTGCAATCTTTACAGCTATGTGATGGATTCACGTGGCGTTTTATATGTCTTTTCAAATCGTGTCTATACAATGTCTCATACGGGCAGTCGTCACACTGCAGGAGTACATTTCTACTTCTCACATAACTCCATCTTTTATCCCGAGGACAACGATTCTCGGGAGTTGTAATGTTGTTTTCCATCATAAACTCAACATTTCCGGTACTAAGATATGATCTAAAGGGATCATTATTGGCCCCTTTCTCCAGCGACGAGGAAGGGGATGTCTTATAACCACCGTCCATGTCCATAGTAAACTGAAAGTAATTTAAACAAACATTCACTACACGACATTATAGCATAAAAACGGTGATTTTGCCCATACGTCAACGGGACGACAACCATGCGTAAACATAAAGATTCACGCGCAGTTAACGTCCAGTTTTACGTATGCTCATTTCAGGGCCGCACCGGCGACTATAAAGGTTGTACAGCTTCATATGAACAGTTATTCCCATTTTATTCTAAGTACTGATTAGTTTTCTATAATATTTAACTTATACATTTAAACAAACCCGCAGTATCCATGTTTTCTTGGTATTTGCCGATACCGGAAGTCGACGTGCATAACAATAACTGGTATGACGTTACGTTTGTTTTCGCGACGTCGTCACAAAACCTCCCGCCAAAATATCATTATTTTGAAATACAAACGCATGAATTGATATTTTGTATGCTATAATAGCGTTTACGCATGTTTTTTTCGCTTTATAACATATGCAGAGTCCCTCGGGAGCGTTGGTGCCCTCGCCCTGGCGGGCTTGGGCACCAACTGTCCCTCGGGTCTCTGCAGATGTTATAGCCCAAAAAAGCATGCGTTAACCCTACATTATAGCATAAAAACGGTGATTTTGCCCATACGTTAACGGGACGAAAACCATGCGTAAACATAAAGATTCACGCGCTGTTAACGTCCAGTTTTACGTATGCTCTTTTCAGGGCCGCACCGGCGACTATAAAGGTTGTACAGCTTCATATGAACAGTTATTCCCATTTTATTTCTAAGATCTAATACGTACTAATTAGTTTTCTATAATTTTTAAGTTATACATTTAAACAAACACGCAGTATCCATGTTTTCTTTGTATTTGCCGATACCGGAAGTCGACGTGCATAACAATAACTGGTATGACGTTACGTTTGTTTTCGCGACGTCGTCACAAAATCTCCCGCCAAAATATCATTATTTTGATATTCGAACGCATTAATTGATGTTTTGTATGCTATAATATGCAGAGTCCCTCGGGACTCTTCAGATGTTATAGCCCGAAAAAGCATGCGCTAATCCTACATTAAAAAGACCCTTTGTTGACGTTCGCGGATACATGTGTAACACCCACCTCCATCTAAAGGCGCACATTGAGTAAATGGACTTAATATTAAATGTGATATGTATGTGACGATAACAAATAATAGAGAACTGAATTTGCCTTTGTAGGAATCTTGTACAAATGATTGTCATATTTTCATTCTCAAACTTGCTGATAATACATGTTTATTGGCTTTTATTTCCCAATGAATACTTTTCAGACAGGCGTATTTTGTGATAGTTTGGCACCATTGTTCTCTTTTAAAATGTAACATCAATTTTAAAACCATTTCTTCAATGGGGCCATCTACCACACGAACCTTACCTATAAACAATGTCGTAAGTTTCGTATGTTGTCTTAGGTCGCAGTAGGATCTCAGCTTCCAGTCGTCTGCCACTCAAATGCTAGTCTGGATCCTACTTCCGGAAAACGATGTGCGTCCAACTGTCGTCTGCGATGGCTAAAATAGATAAGAAATAACGAAAATCATGATGAACTGTTTTGGACTTGAATTTTTAAATACATGTACCTAATGTTCAAAGTTTACTAGGTCTAGGATATCATGTAGGCATAGACATTAATTTCTGTATTACCTTACAGCTTAGTGCACACAGTTTCACTTTGAGCAACAGTCTCTCTCTCTGCAAGTGACATTATCGTTCTGTATGATTTGAGTTATAGTTTTACTCAAATTGAATACCTTCATCAGCAACAGTATGCATGTTACTGTGCTAAGAATTTCAATTGAACATTTTAGTGTTTCAGTCGGTAATCACACATATCCAATTGATAAGAATCCGCTCTGAGTTGTCAGTCTTAGAGGTTGTACTGTTAGTTGTACATACCATAAACTTGTCTTAAGTTGGAATCTAGAAATCTACCACACGAGATATTTAGGACAAACTGAATATCTCACAAAAATCTGCAAAAATCTCAAAAATAATTAGGTAGGCTATATGAAAATGTTCTTACCGACCGATTTGTTTAAATCCATTAAAATGTCAAACATTAAGTAAAGTAGCGGACGCTTTCCACAGCAGATCTTGGTGACATAAGAGTTCGCAAAACCAATCCATTTATCAGTCGAATAACTATTCCAAACATGCATAGAACGTCGACGTCCTTCTCTGAAGCTTTGCGGAAGTGACGTCATTGACGTCTGGTGCAAAATTGCGCACAACAATGTCGGCGGCGTAGTACTGTGTAATGGAAGGTTAAAACAGAAATTGGTTTAGTCTTTTCGTATGTTGGCGTATTTATGACTGACTTATGTAATATGCGTCAATGGACTCACGTAAAAGCGGAAATATGCCTTTGTATGCATTTTGTTTGTTTGATGAACATAACGCCATGTAACGCTGAGCCCCGGTCTCTCGTACTATTAAATTCAATTCGTTTCGTTCTCAAATTTAGATTACATGTACATGTATTTAAAACAGACACATAAATGATGCAATTTGGGTAACCTGTGTGTGTAGGTATATAGTCCAGAGAATTTGACACGACTCTCGACCCTTCATTAGCATAATTTAACATCTGATATATTTTTCTATATTTATAACCTCGGTTGTATGTTTTCATAAGCGGGAAGTATCACGAAGCACTCGAGATGTAATACCAACCCTATTCTTAAGGACCGATATTGCACGTTTTACTCGCGGAAATTTATAATTATATTCAACGCAAGAACCTTGTAATATATTCATGCATAAAGGTCAGGATCATGTCAAATTCTCTGTACTATACTACTCTCATTACGTCAAACGATATGACTCAATACCGGTTTTGTTCATGTCGGCGAAAAAATGAACTCTATGTAGATCTATATTCACTTTTAATAGCGTAACATCATTCGAACACACGCATGAATAAACAGTTTAATTATAATCGCTGAAATGATAAGTTGCTGTGATATGTATAATAATCTCTGTTAATGCTATCACTACATCTATAGTCTGGTCTCTTTTTAGCTAAATATTTTAAATATCTGTACTTTACTGTTTTGCGATTTGTTTATTAAATTTGTCTCAGACTTAGATAATCGTTATGCAGATTTAACAAATATATAGTATAGTTTATTTCCAAATCCAGAAGGTCGTAGACCCATGAGGACAACATATTTACATACTACGATCATAGTGGCAAATGTATGTAGTTATCAATACAAAACATATATACATGCATAAATGTACCCTTACACGCACACACTCACGCACACACACTCACACGAATGCCCACACGCATAAATACTTCTAACACACCATTTTACACTGCTAATGAAAATGATGATATATGACTACTGAATTATAAATATGGAACATAATACAAGACAACAAAAACAATGCAAATGTTTTGTATAGATAAATAATAGCCTAGTTAATCATTATAGTATACAGTGTTGCGTTTATTGAATGCTTTATATACAAACAAACCTAAATTCTTTAACAATGTTTTATTGTTTGTGTTTAACAATTCAATAAATTTAAACATGTTTGGTCGTACTCTATAATAAGTAGGTATATATCTATTACGAAATTCGTTATATAGCGGACACTGTAAAACAAAATGCATTTCATCTTCTAAAGAATTACATCTGATACATTTTCTCTCATCAAATGGAACGATATTTGGGTTAGCCCATCTACCAGTTTCAACATACAGTCTATGGGAAGCTACTCTAAGTTTTGACAGGACAATGCGATATTTATATACAAATATCTACACCATAATGGGACAATTTTTTGGCGACGCGATATTATGCGAAACTTCAACACGTCGTCAAAAAGTTTCCGAAGAATTATTGTTTTTTCTTCTTTTGTTCTATGCCTAGGGATACAGCACGTAATTAATATGTAAAAAATAATAATTTGGGGTGTCTATAGGCTTGTATACATGTAATAAATATTAAACTAATATGTTTTCACATATTGAGTACGTGCTGTATCCCTTTGATTATATGGCCCTTTTGAAGTAGAAACCCGACGAGTTTGATAACTCCAGATTTGAACTACATTTGTAGTATACTGTCAGACATAAGTCACTGTGTTTGTATAGGTGAGTCTACGGTACGCTCGTAATTTGTAATTTGAAAAAAAAGTAATTATCTCCCTCCAAAAAATTCAATTAGTCACAAGGAAATGTAGATTGACAATCATAATAATATATAGGTCTATTCATGATAATATTGGTCTAGGTATGTTTTTGTTATCTGATGAACATAATATATAATCAACTTCGAAACTAGTAAAACTTCGTAGTCCTCATCATTTCAAAACAAGAAGTTTCACTGAGCTTATAGGCCCGATTGCTGAATTTTGGCTGAATACGCACAACCCAAGAAAATACACAGGTTAAACGGTCAGTCATTATAATGGGCCACCGTGACTAATTGTTCATGTGTATTGAGTACACACCCTGAATGACAAAATCAATTTTCCATTTTAATCCCTATACTGGAAGCCGATGATATTTGTATTTGATCATACACGAAGTATTAACCAAATACCATAGCGTTGTTATAAATGCTCTCTTACTATTCCTATGGTCGTTGGTCCGTGAAATGTTTAATGATTTTGCAACCCTGAATATCAAAGAAAGTATACAATACGGTGCTGTATGTTTATACGGGTATATACTGGTATAATTTGAATGAAATGTGCGAGAGTTAGTCAAAAAGTTTCATATTTTCCGAAGGATTTTATCACAGTATAAACGGATTTTCCTACCTATAAAATAAAGTAAAAGTAAGTATATTTTTTCTTGCTTAGCTAGTAAACAGTGGTAAAGGTAACATATTTGATTACATATTACCGGTGTTATACCTTAGGATGTTCTGTGGACGCAGGTTGTAAAACCTCTATATCCACCTCTTCTTCTAAAAGTCTAATGTATATATGTCTTGTCTTGTCGCATCTTGCACTTGTGAATGTAAGATCTACTTTATGGTTAAACTTCAGTTCTTGGTATTGTTTTGTGACAAACTGTACACGTAGTACGGTACCTCGTTCATACATGGCTTACATATCACTACATACTTCAAAAGATACTTCAATTACTCCGGTAGACGACCGATGACCGGATTGGATTTGTGACCCGGGTATTAGAGACAATTGTTGCTTGTCTGCTATAATGTATAATTCGGTACGGGACTTTTTGAATAAGTAGTAATATTGCATGTACATGTACTTTCCAATGTATGCTATGTACTGTGTTTTCATACCTACCCATAGTGTATCATTGTTGTCTGCAATATATATTACCTTAGGACACCTTGGTCTTCTGTGAATAAAATAGCACAAGACAAACTCCAGGATTTATCGGCGTTTCGACTATATTTTCAAGTCTTCATCAGGAATAATTATAAACAAAGAGATAAACAACGTCTTTGACCTCTTTGTACACATTGTCTTCCAATGTGTTGATTTCTTTTCTTATTGCACTTTTGAAAGCTAATTTTATCTTATGATTTGTTTCATTTTACCTTTGTACCTTGCGGTATATATAAATGAGCAGGTACTCGCTCTCAGTGAGTGTACATGTATTAATATAATTATTTTACCAATTGTATACGTTTACGGATGATTTACTAACATCAACGAACTATTTTGTTTAATTCCATTCTGCTCTGTAATTCAAATGAATATAGATTATATCCAGCGGAGTGATAACTGTGATAATTTTGCCTTAACGAGCTGACATAGTTACAGCCTATCATGATGATATAAAAACTGGATTCTTAAATAAATGGTCATGAATTATAGAGATATCAACCGGGGGTATTCCTAGGACAATTGTATTTTGCTGTGAGGTATGCGAATATTATAGTACGTGTCACATAAACGTGGATTGTATATACACCTAACCTAAATGATTTCTAGAGACTGCATAGTCACAAAACGTTGATTGCGATGAATAATTTAAGTGTTATTCTATTGTCTGTCCTGTCAGGGGATACATCATTATTAAGTGCACATAGTTGGTAGTGCGCTGCAAGACGATCACCAGGGACACACCCGGGATACGTCGGTCAGTTGGAATATTAGTAATCGTTTAATCCAATCTCCTATCAGTGTTGTCATTCGTTGCTTTCAATATATATATACATGAAATAAATGGTATCGAATGTGCTGTATGCCTAGTGTAAAAGCCTATGTCAGACCAGCTTTGTGGCAGCCGTTCCGATGATTTTGTCTACGATCACTTCTCGGTGAAAATGGCTGGTATTTGGTGCGGCTGCCGCAAGACCGTCCTTCAATTGACATGTTGAGGATCTCATGGAAGATTGCCATTTAATTTAATTGTCAAATGAGTTTCCTCGTAAAATAAAGTCTTTATTATTATTATTATATATACGAAATATTAACGCCGCAAGAAGAAGGGAAGTATATACAGTGGTCGACTTTTCTATTGTGCTTGTGAATTGCCGATGAGACAAACTTTCTACTACGACATCGTACGATAGTCTTTCAATGTCTGTTATATGTCGGGTAGCCTGTGATTGTGTATGAGGATTTACTGTAAATTTACTTTAAAAATCGTGCTGATGTGACATTACTTGTTATCATAGAATTAAGTGTTTAAAGTATAACTTTCCTTTACAATTGTTACTGACAACCTCTCGAAAAATGGAAGAATGATCATAAGAAAGTCCAGAAGTCCAACCTCTTGAATTTTTGCCACCGTTAATTACAACTGTATTATGTCCGAAGTTTATAAACATCACGCCGGGCGGGTCGTTCAGGTCTCGGGTGATGTACTATGACAATATTATGAAATTATAAACATCGAAATTAACAGGTTTAACCAAAACTCGAGAGGTCAAGTTGTTACCCGACCGCATTTAACAGACGACTTTACCTTAAGGCTATTATACTATACATCCCATTCATCAGTGATTTCAGATGTAGCCATGATGTCCACGTTACTGTGTGAAACAACACTAAGCAGTGCATTATATAGTTAACCCAGTGCTTGTGATCATCTGGATTAAACAAACAATATTATACATGTACATTTTGTATAAAGAATTATAATTGACCATATCATATTAAATGTATTAATCAGTCGCCTGTTTTTTTAGCAAGAGCAGAGCACAGAGCACAAGAGCACTAGAGCACTAGAGCACTAGAGCACTAGGACACATAACAAAGAACACAGAGCACAGAGCACAGAGCACAGAGCACAGAGAACTAGAGCACTAGGACACATAGCACAGAGTACAGAGCCAAGAGCGCAGAGCACATCGTAGAGAGCAAAAAGCACATAGCACAGTGAACTAGAGCACTAGGACATAGAGCACAGAGTACAGAGCACAGAACACTAGGTCACAGAGCACAGAGCACATAGTATATAACACAGAGCAAAGAGTACAGAACACAACAGAACAGAACAGAACACATGTTTATTTATTTGAAAACTTGTAGAACAATAAATATATTGCGGACTGACTACTTAAGTCATGTTACAATGTATTTTATAACAATTTAAAGCGGACTTGGAGAACACCCCTGCATACTAGGAGAAAAATCTCACAGGCCCGCGAATGTATGTGTGTCTATAACAGCTACACATATTCTGTAATTCTATCCGTTCTATTCAAATATTGGGAATGACTTTCGATGAATCCTAGATGACAAGTATGCAATAATATCTTACTGTGACGGCTGTGTGTACCTTGTTCATTCGTCATATTTAAAACCACATACGTGTACTATATAAATGCCTCTAGTTTATTGAGTTCCGAAGTTCTACATTCAGTATCATATATTATGATGTTAGCGTGAATTCAAACCGTGTTCTTCTTGTCTATATTTATCTTCGACTTTCTGCGGTAGCCTAGAAAAGACTTAAACTTACATCAGGAATCAGCATCTTGTCCACACGACACTGATTCAATTTTTCCGACATGGTATGGTCTGCCACGATAGGGAATCGAACCTGAATCGCCTGGACCACGGCTACTACAAATCTAAATCTAAACGTACGTCTATGTGCTTTTAGCTCCACTATTTGAAGAAATTATGCCCCCCTTTTTGTCTTAGTGCAAATGTTTAAGTTTAGGTACACGTTTTTAAGCTCTTATATCATATATATATAAACTATCCTAGCATGGCGCTGAGAATAATGGAGTGCGCTGCTCGTGAACAGCTCTTGTTAAATGTGCAGAGTATACTGAGGAAGTTATGTGATATTATTGAACCACAGAAATAACACACATAAATAACATTTATCAAATCTAACCATCCATAGCTTAACATTAAAATGAAACCGGTTGGTACTCGCTCTCATTTCGTTACACTACGTACTGGGAACCAATATTTCACACATTGTAATTTAAAATGTTTAAGAACATGTTTCAATGCAGTATAATGTTGCATACTGGCTTTCTACACAAAGAACAGTGATTATCTTGCCTCGGTTTAATATTACTGCACCCAAGATGCCTATACTTTAAATATGGTTTAACTTAATATTATCTTTAAGTCGATTTTTTACCGATGACGTCGGAGAAAGGTCCTAAACAACCTTAAATCACAAACTTTGCAAAATACATTGAGAACACATTCTGGGTGCTTTTCATAAACCCATGGCAATTTATTTACGGCAATTTTTATGAATGAGAAAATTATACAATAACACAATTTTCTCAATAAATACATGCGTACACTATAAAAGGGGAGTAACAAGAGTTGACAACACGTCACGGTTTTCTTAGGTACATTTCCCACACTCGCACGTAGGCGTTGACGTCGTTTCGTCAATGGCTGTTTTGGACACATACACTTGTAAACTACATGTATGTTATGATAGTAAACAAACAACAATTACACCATAACATTGCATGCCGACGTAATGGAGGTCCAAGAACTGTCATGTTGTAAGGAGTCATTGTCTTGCAAGTAGTGACCGAGATATTCACGTTGTAAGGGTAATGAAGAAAAATATCATTGTGACCCGCCTAGACATTGCCTTGTGTCTATGACAACAATTTATTAGAGTACAACCACCAACAATGAAAATCTTTTGTTGCCCGTATGAAGAGCATAACATGCTATGCTTATGATTTAATTAAAATATAAGTGTTGATACAGAATTACATTTGATTCTATTAATTCTGGATGCAAGTTAAACTATGACTTTCGTCTTTTTTATAGCTGAAACTAGATCATTCAACCTTTTTTATAGCTGTAACTATTTCTTTAAGCTTCTTGACAGCCGAAACTTGGACGTTCAACGGGTTTCTCGTTCAATTATGTGTTGGGCATTGAGCCGTGTAACTGTGATCTGTGTTGTTTATATGTTTTCTGTGTTCGGCGGTTTCAGTTTAGTGCTGCTTTCCCTGTCTGATTTTGCATTATCACTAGCGTCATCTAACGATGGAGCTATATATACTCTGATCACTTGTTTATGTGTACTTACGATCATTTATTTACTTTCAGACGACAATGTGGCTTCAATTTACCTTGTGTGCTTTATTCGCACCAACTCTGTCAGCAGACAGTCTGTCTCATTTGCATAACGAAGCTGGTAGCATGTACGCACGTGACGTCAATGACGTCAACCTAGATACTGACATAATGGCCAGAGAAAAGCGACAAGCGTCCGAGCCGTCAATGAGATACCACGTGACTCAGTGTAGCTATGACAACAGTCAGTGTTGTAATGATGGGGCCAGTATTGAAGTTTTAGGGGTCAACCTTCAGTACAGTTACTCAACCCTAAGGGTAAGTCAGTAGTACAACCTTTGGACGTTTGTAGTGCTTTGCTCATTTTGCACGAGACAACTTGTTATAACCTTTACGATCGGCACCTTTTGACAGCTGAAAAAAGAACTTGTAGATTTTTAGTTGCACATGTTTGTTTCTTTTTCTTGCGCCCTATCATCCCCTATTCATTTACTTACTAGTAATTTCTTTTTATTGACTATCATAAAAATCATTGAAATCAAGTAATTTCTGGAACAACTGGAAGTTGTATCGATATACATTATTGTCATTAGTATTGTTTTTGCTTTGTTATTATTATTGTTGTTATCATTACGATTAATGGACAATGACTGCAGTAACGATAACAGTTTCTTGTTTCATCCATCAGGCTGCCAAGCTCGTACATCGTATGGTACGGTTTATGCCACGCAGTATGTTCGTCTATCTAGCCAGTCACAGTAACACAAGTATTGGTTTGTTTTCTGTCGACGATCTACCACTGGACATGTTCGAAGAATACACATCAGTGATGCCAACAGAATGTAGAAGTAAGATCACGTGATTTGTATTCAGTTTGATATACATGTATCAGAAATAACTCTACTTAGTACATTATATACATGTAATTATGTTGCCACTAAGACCCGTGCGATTTTGCAATTTTCACGACGATTGGAGGAACTTTGTAAATGGCAACATAAAAGTATTGTGTTTGTAAATACATGGATAAATGTTTCATGCCTATATAGTCACAGCTTTTGCTAGACAGAAGGCCAAGGTTGTTATTTCATGGATACGTTTGGAACAAATGGCGTGAAAGTCGCTCAATCGCTCGAATCATAGTGTTGCAAGCTCGGTTTATATCCTGTTCATTGTCATAACCAACGTTTGTCGTGTTATTCTATTCCAAGTTCTTGGTATAATATTTCCAGAATTTATCTCTTTTATTATTGCAATGTGCTAAAATAACTTAGAAACATAATAATTTTGATCACCTCGGCCTTTATTCATTGCATTACCGGAAACAAACAGAAATGGCCGAGCTTTTACGATTGTAATTATAATATGCATGCACGTTGAACCTTAGCCTTGCTACGGTTTACTGTTGTTCGTTCATTGGTCATTTGATTTAACCTTAAACACACTTATATCACTATACATGTATTATATTTGCTTATCTTGAACAAATTTGCAAACTTGTACTTGCAGCTACGTGTAACAATGTTTATTTACGAGATGTCGGCGAATTCTACGACTGTTCACGATGGTGTACGACGTCCGAATATCCAGGCAATCCGAATTACCATCTAAACTTTCTCTGGGCGTATGGTAATACTAGCAGAATGTACGTCATAGAGACGAATGTTGTTTGTGAGGGATTCAATACTGGTAACAGTAAGTATATCTTAATCAACCCCGTCTATAATACCAATACAATCACATATATACTAGTCAGTTGCTATATCCTTGGATGATTGCTTGCCGTTCATCCGGCCTTCTGTAGCCGCAATATCTTCACAGGTACCATTACCGTGTCCTTTTAGCAGGTACTATCTTCAAATAATGTCCCGGAGATAATTCAACAGCTGACATACCTCGAGAAATGTTATCCTGATACTTAGCCGACCAACCGTTTGGGAACGCCCCTCATAGGCTGAGCACAATTATCTTTTCCTGTGAATTAACTGGCAACCTTAGCTTCCGTTCTTGACGTGTCAGCCATTAAACTACCCAGGTGACGAAATCACAAACACGCGACACAAAACGCTCGATGTAGTCCAGCCAGTGCACCCAAACTATGTTATTCTTCGTCTTGGCTTAATACAGGTTATTCTAAAGTATACTTCAGCAGCACAATTGTTATTGCATTATAATGAACAAAGAAATCAAACGCGAGTTGGACTTTTACATATGATATGCTTCCGTCAAAACCGTACTTATTTATGAGAGAAATAATTTGATTGGTTAAAAATAAAGAACCGTAAACATGGCCCAGATGTTGAAACCAGTTTCTTCACAGATACACTTTGTGAAATGTTTGAATTGACAAATTGAACTTTAAATCAACTATACCCATATTCTATATTGCAGATGTCGAGAACTTTCTGATTCGTGAGTTTGGTCTAATGTTGATGACTCGAGTATTTGACGAGAGCATACTGTCAGCCATTGACGAGGCGTACCAAGCTCTCGACACTTCCAACATCTGGGGTCAGCTAACAAACAAATATCATTATTTCATGAAAGCCACCCAAATCTGGTTTGGCGGAATCACTAGGAATACCGGTAAGTAGAGTTGGATTTGTTTCAATCAGATTTTGTATGTTCATAACCTAAATCAATGATTGCTCTTTTCTGACAGTATTGTGGACACATGCTTAGCTCGTCTATTCGAAGAACAGAATGAACCATTATCGTTAACCTTAGAAGTTTGCTTTGCAATTTGTCGTTTGATGACAGATTTCATTTGTACGAACTGTTTGGACACACCTCGTACGTTATCTTGGATAATATCATACTTGAACTCACAGCATCTATATCAAGAAGCTCGTGCATGAACCCAGAATAACTGCCTTACAATTTTTTCAAACAAAGTTCAATGAAGACCAAATACATTTAGGTCCTAAGCTTTGAATGTATAATCTACACGAAGATGGAATGAAAAAATGCCAGACAACATCATCGCTTAATCTGATAATTTACAATACATGCCAATAGCATACATTTCTACCATATATACATGTACAGCAAATTTATTTAACAGAACCAGACCAAAAGCACATGGTTTCAAATTATCTTAAGTATACCCTATATAAAGCTCTTTGTATTTGGTACTTCAAGGTGTAACAATAAGAACAATAAGGACTTGGTAGATATTGAAACCATGTGCCTATGAACCAGACAAAACATGTGTTGTTAAAGAATAGTAACTGAAAATTACCCACTTTAGTAGCCCATTAGGACTTGCCGAATGATAATCAAACTAAGCTAGTCTGATTGTTTTACTGACACACTCTTATTATATTTCAGGTATAATGCCGTGCATGCATTTGTTAGATGATTTGAACAATCCACAATGTGAAGATCTGTACGCACAGCGACAACATATGAAAGATGTAGACAAACCAATGTATGATATACTCAACTATGTGTTCAATGATAATAGATCATATTTGAATGGAGATACCTCATTGTGTAACTGGTAGCCGATATACTTGTACTTGAACATTACATTGATATTTACAGTCTATTTCTGATTCGAAAACTCTGACTTGTGCAACAAAAACAACATGGATAATCAAAGCACTGAGGATATCGTTTTTAGAACGAAAGCTTCTTGTTCACACATACAAGTTAAAATTTTGAATTGATATTTAGTGCTGTTGCTATCGATTTAGAATTAGCTGATAATAGAATGCCGATAAACTGTTTACAAAATGCCTATTGGTCAGTCATTTGTAAAACATGTTTTCGTACTGTAGTAGTTGTGATAGTGTGAATGTGTTTGTGCTAACAATTAGACTGTTCTTATGAAACTATGATGATGTGTATACATCATTCCAAGTACAATCCAATGTTAATAAAAATGACCGCCATTAGTTTTAATGACTGGTCATACGGTTTGTTGGTTTGACCATCGAGTCAACATATTGAAGATGTAAACTATTAACGATACACATTGTCTCAAGCACGTTTGTCTGTTACTTTGACCGTCGTGTGCGCTTTCTTCCTTTTTATATGCATTCAAAACTTTAAATGCCTTTCCAGTATGTCTCGCATTTGTTATCTGCATTTATTTATTCTGATAAAAGTCTTATATTTTCACCCATGCGCTTGTGCTACGGTCAGTATACATGTACTAACATTATATTTGCATAAGTTTTGTAATAAAACACCGCATTATATTCTACATAGTGTATTATCTTTGAATGATATGAAGATGTTTTGCAAAGAAAAAAACAACAGCTCTAATCCTAACTATTGTACCAAAATTTGTATGCTAGAAAAGTCATGAGTATATTTGGAGGATAATACACGATAATCAGCGCCGAATATTGATAATCATAAGAACCTCCGACCATTATGTTCTACAAATTGCCGTGGACGACAAGGGCGTCAATACCGTAGAACGATGGATTACAATTCACAAACACAGAATACACGGCAAACAACGTGACAATTATCATATACAACTTCATGTAAATCAAATTGATGTTGTCTCCCTTAGCTTATGACGACTAGTATTTGTAAATAATCATCCACGTTCGACCAATCCACTTTTATATGTAATAATGATAACAACAAACATCCATAGGATCCTCAATTATGAGTATTTGATAAAGCCTGGGTCCCACTGAGCATATTTTGCCTCGGCGATGTATTCCCGGTTTAGATTAATGAGATAACAAGGCTTAGACCGAACAGGGGACACTTCAGAGAAGTCATGAGACAGTAGGGGTGGGCCGATGCATCGAAATATCGATACATTGCGATCCCGATAGTATGGATCGATACTAAAAGTCTCGATCCAATAACTATCGCCGATAGTTAGCTCAACTATCGATAGTATAAATAAAGTTTATTATTAATTTAAAACAACTTCCGTTCTCATTAAAAAAACTAGTCTTAAATAATCCCACGCATCAAAACTGCCACAAGAGACCAATATCGCATTTCGTTCAACTTATAACCAGGAGCATAGATACACTTTCCATTGTACACGATAAAAACTTTAATTTACGTGATTAAATATAATAGTGCTATCAGTGACGTGAACTTTATTTTTTTTCCTATACACAGTGCAAATTTGCATTTACAAGTTAATCTCTGGTTTTCAAGTCTTGGCAATAACTATTGCAATAGTATCGCAATAGTTTCCAGCAATACAATGGTATCGCAATAGTACCTTCAGCAATAGCAATAGTATTGCAATAGTCAAAAATAGATTCAATAGTCACCCCTATGAGACAGTGTATGATATCGGAAGGAATTTTTTCATGAAGCGGGTGGTATCGGAAGAAATCGGGAGAACATAGCCGATGTGGAATTCCTCAGTGGGAACGAGGCTTAAGACCATTAACTATGCAAGGAAACTAACGTTGTGACGTAACTTGCATTATATTCTTCTCGAAACGTGATAAGGATCAACCGTGAATTTTTTCTTGTGAATCTTGCAAATTGAATAAGATTATCAGAAACATAAGGTTACGTCTGCAATATTATAAACGAATAAAGAATGCTCCACAATTTGATGACTAAGTGCTGGTAAGCCCAACCTTATTTAAAAGTGTGTGCTACATTCAAGCCTCGTAACAAGTCGTAACAGACCGTGGTCCGATTCTTGTCATTTTAGGTCTTACACAATATGGAAATAGAAAAAAGGACAACAATTTCCATGTAATTTATTACCAAACAATATGCATGTTAAGGTTTATTAGGCCCTTATTACTTATTAGTCGTACACACATTTTAGCTTTATTATGTCATGTGAGCTTTTTTAAGTTATGTGGTCACGTGACATCGGACTACTTTCAACCTCAGGTTCAATCTGTTGAAGTCAAATTATTGGAGCCGAATCTGATATATTTTAATTCTAAACACGTCACAAACCTGATTTATTCTGTTTTTACAATCACTAAATATGTTTGGTAAGGGGACGTTCAAACAAAATAAAGATCATTTACCAATCGGATCATTTCGGGATGTTGCGGTTGAAAGGTGGAACCCAATACTGGGCATATTGACCGTCAGTGACTTCGGATAACCATGTAGTGTATGCGCATTTGTTGTCTATTGGCGTTGTCTAAACAGGTTACTATACTAGTGTATCAGTATGTAATAATCGTGACTCTTTTTTAGCACATCATAAACTACAATATAGATGTATCCCAAAGGTTTTCAAAAATGAGACCAAACGGCAGGCAAATACATGTACACACAAACAGTTACGAACAAAAATCTTGCAGAAAATATGAATACGTTTGTTCCGTAGTTACCGGACTTTTATGACGTCATTACAACCAAAGTATAGAACACGACCGGTATACATTATAATAACAAAGAATACTAGTGTATATCCGTGATAATAATAATAAAATAATAATAATAATTTATAATTATTATAGAACACGACCAATATACATTACGTTTAAATATTGCCACTAAATCCTGAATAATAATTTATTTTATATGACGACATGTTGGCCATAATTCCCGCTAGTGTATACATGTATTAAACTCTCGAAAATCGACAGTGTTCATGTATGACGCCTCTTCCACTAAAGTATAGTGCACGTTCGAGAATCGTTCCTTATTCGACGGGCTAATCCTCCATGCCTGGCTCGCTTTACTTCCTCTAGAAACTGAAATAACCAAACAAACGTCATCTAGACATTTAAAAAAAATCCCACATGTGGACAATACTTCAGTCACATTGAGACTAGTTATTTATCTAGACACGTATACATGTAATCATTATCCTTACACAGGACCAACCAATAAATTCCTGGAACTATCCTCATAAGTATGCTGATCGCCAAGCAAGGAAGCTACAGTGAGATTTGTTATAACGAACATCGATAATACGAGCACCCGGTCTATGTCGAGCACCCGGTCTATGTCGAGCACCCGGTCTATGTCGAGCACCCGTTCTATGTCGAGCACCCGGTCTATGTCGACCACCCGGTCTATGTCGAGCACCCGGTCTATGTCGAGCACCCGGTCTATGTCGAGCAAATTTATATCCACCAGTACCACTTTAACGTCTTTCGTATATCTGACTTGAGATCAAACACACAATCTTCCCTTCCCGAGGCGAATCATCCAGACAATATTGAACAAAATTAACACGTCACAATGAAGAACTATACAGAATAAATAGTTTAAACAAAAATCTCGAAAAGAAACCGGAAGTTATCTTCCGGTACTCCTAAATTTTACTTACATCATAGATGTTTGGATAACCTCCATTGCGGGACCGTGAATACATTAACCGATCATTGATGTAAACTTCGAATGTGTCTGGAATACAAATTGACGCTACTCGTGTCTATATGCGTACATTCAAATAAAATATATGCTAGTTGTCACCCGTATTAAGTGACACCTAGCTTAAACAGTGTTATTATGTAATTATATATTTCAGGATGTACGAGCGTTTCAGTGCGCTCGATGCAATATGATACCATCAGGACTCAGAACTTGTTTCACAATCGAGCTGAATTAAAATAGAAATTTAAAATTTTTTTTTAGCTACCAATATAATTATAAACAATATACAACGTATAATGTACTTTGAATTTTCGATAAATTTATACCCCATTGTGACTACAAATAGAACCTATTAATAATGAGGGTTAATAAAAAATATCAAAGAAATGAATGAAGTACATTTACATGTATTGTTAAGTTCAGGTGTGCTTTAGCAATAGATGCTGAATAGAAACGGTGACCATACGTCTCGGACTCGAATATAATCGAGACGGGGACAAAAGCCGAGTGACAGAATCGTGTATATATTTCCGATATTTACATTTCTACTGTTATAATATAAACTCTATTAAAAACGATTATAAATTGTATTATACATGTACTAGTATACAAACATGATAAAAAGGAAATCTCGTTTTGAAGATACAAGGAGTTACCGTCCTTTGTGCTGTACCTATTTTTCTCATTCTGATCACCTCGGCCTTTATGCATTGCAATAGTGTTTTTACCGGAGACAAACGGAAATGACCGAGTTTTCACGATTGCGGTATTGTAAATAATCAAGAAATAAAAAACAAGGAAAAAAAATAATATTCCCAATTCTCAATAACGTCACAATAAAATTGCACAGGTAACTGTATCATTGATAAAGAGTAAACAAAAATTGTATAAAATTTATATTAGAAAGGTGCATTTGTACTAAAGTGGTCAGGATTTCATGGTATCAAAAACATGAAAAGGCTTTCGATATCTTCATAAAGTAATTACATTCATAGACAACATCGTTAGAACTACCTCCATGCAAAATCCCATCGAAATTGACCAACTAGTTAAACAGTTATACCATGAAATGTACACCACGGTGTCCAGTCAATCACTGGGGTGCATTCAATAGAAACGACAATGGCTATTCTAAACAAGAAAAAAGAAAGTGATATCACGCCCTATCGGTTTATTTTCTTTTTTATGGATGGATTATTAAAATATTGATATCAAAATTAAAGACGAAGCTCTCTAGTTTCTGAATATGTAAATATATTGAAAATAACACCAGTATTAATGATATCTTTTGTAATTGTCACATGTTTACAGCCAAACTTCAAACTAAAACAAACTAGTTTGAAACCACTTCGAAACCACCAAACTAAAACCAAAACCGGTTTGTTGCCGATAAGTTTTCCCTGAAATGGATTACGGACGAGTACCATAATTATAATTGTCGGAAAAACTGCTTCCTATAGTTACCTTTCCTGTATGTCGTTTCGGTAAAAGGATTATACTAAGTCAGACAGGGAAGGCAGCACTCAACTTAACCAGCCGAGCACAGAAAACATTAAAAACACACAAAGCCCAATGCCCAACTAAACCAACTGAGCACGGGAAACATAGAACACATACTATACAAGGCACAATGCCCAACTAAACAATCCGATGTTGTGTTGCAGTTGTTTCCCTTTAGTAAGCGGCAATGTGCGCCGTACATTATGCGTTCGTGTGCAAGTTTATTATTACATGAGACAAACGTTCACCTAACCTACCTATCAAACCTTTCCTCTCTTCAAACGTCACCTCTCTCTCATCGTACAGATCATGTGTTGTATTTTTCAAATCATTGTACACGCCCTTGCCAATCACACCTCTCCTAAAATAGAGCTCATATTTTAATATTTACATCTTTCCTAAAATAGAGCTCATGTTTTAATGTTTACACCTTTCCTAAAATAGAGCTCATGTTTAAATGTTTACACCTGTACTAAAATAGAGCTCATGTTTAAATGTTTACACCTGTACTAAAATAGAGCTCATGTTTAAATGTTAACACCTTTCCTAAAATAGAGCTCATGTTTTAATGTTTACACCTTTCCTAAAATAGAGCTCATGTTTAAATGTTTACACCTGTACTAAAATAGAGCTCATGTTTAAATGTTTACACCTGTACTAAAATAGAGCTCATGTTTAAATGTTTACACCTTTCCTAAAATAGAGCTCATGTTTTAATGTTTACACCTTTCCTGAAATAGAGCTCATGTTTTAAAGTTTACAATCTTCTAACCAACTGGTCAAACATGGCAGCCAGATTGAATAGTTAGTTGAATGGTAGATCGTTTGGAAGGGGATCTGTCAATTGTTTTGGTCTCGCATACATCTCGAAAAGAGCGTATGTTAAGATGTGAACCGGGTATTTATATTCCTGGTATGGTTTTATGTCTTTCAAGGGAGGCAAACTGTTGAAAAACGGCTTAAAGCCAAGATAAAACAAGATGGAGCTAAGCATACTATAAAACAGAACAAACTCACCAATGTTCAACAACCACGTGTACTCTGTGTCCTTTTATTATTTTCCTTCTAGAACGTTCATAGTAATCAGGATCATCGTCATAAGCACTATTTACATTAACGTCGTCAGGATAATAGTCAGTCCTATGACCGGGGCGTGTTATACGGTATTCTCTCAGTTTTCGGTCATCTTGAGGAACTTCTTTATTGCCATCATTCCGCGTGAAATAATAGTTTTTATCCCCATCAACACGTTGACCCGTAAACACGTGTTTTGGGTAACCATGGTGGCGGGAGCCTTTAACATAGTTCGGGTGATCTGGCGGAGGCGTTCTTAAATCGTCATCGTATCTTGGCGGTCTTCCACGTGCACGGTACTCGTTTGGATGATCGTCGTACATATCTGAAAGTCGTGAATCAACGTATCTCCTTCGGTCTTCACTCGGGTATCTTCGGGAATCATCGTATCTCCTTCGGTCTGAATATCTAAATTCGTCCGGAGTAGGTGTATAATAATCGTCGTACATGATTGTTCAAAGTTTACTCCATTAGAACATTAATGCTTTAAGTATTGTTAATTTCAACAGAAGTCATTCGCGATTTCGTATTGAAACGCTTTAGGTATCTATCCAAACTTCTGAATTTCACATTTATGGCATACAGAAACACCACCTAGTTGCGTGCATCATTTGTAAACACATAACGTGCACTAGACAGTATGGTCGATAAATTATTGAATACTTTAAACCACACTTTCTTAAATTGGATTAAACTTTATATACTACAGAACATACATCAAACTTAATTAAGATGTGGAAGTTTAGGAAATCGTCAATACATCTGTAATGAACCGATATTTGCTCTCACCCGGTGCAGGAAGGGTTACCCAATAAGTTTATTCATTCGAAGTTTGCGCTTTTAGTGTATTGAGTACACTTTTATCAGCAAAATTAGCAATACAAATTATATTGATCATCGGGTCGTTTTTGCGATACGGCAAATTTTCTGTAATTTTGTGTCTTTTATAAGCAGTCATTTTTTGGAATTTTTGACAATTCTTGCCTTGTCAAATATTAGGGAATTTTCTTATCAATACCAACAGTGTATATAATGTTTGAATAATATGTGTTTGTACATTTAAACCCACGGAAAAGATTTTATATGAATAAATATCGATTTTAAGGCAAAAATTAATACATTGCGAATATCGGAATTTTGGTTATTTTATTGAAAAGTGGTGTTGCAAAATGGCCAATGGCCCCTTAAATAGTACCGCGACATACCTTTTTTATTTCACATATAGCTTCAGCATATACTAAACTATCATTGTGCCAATTTTTATGCATCACTATCAGATGAAAACTACCATATTAGTTACGGTCGTTATGCTCCTCCGCATGTGGAGAAATTGTCAGTAGGTTGAACAGTTAAAACAACATCCATTAACACGAAAGTCAAATTGCTATTGTATCAAAACGGACTTAATCTGCTCATAGCATAGGAACGTGCCAACTCATTAACTACAAAAGACACTTCACCTGAATTATGAAATTATTCAAGAGGCCTGTGGTAAACAGTCGTCGGTGTTGTAAATGACATAGAAGATACCTTGAGAGTGATTGGCTTGAAGGGGATCAACGGTCAATGTACAACGCGTAAACAGAAATTGTGTTTCGAAACATAGTTGCGTATATGCTAAGAACATTTAAATTAAATGTCAGTGAACATTTGAAACTAATTCGAACTATCCATGTTATAAAAACTAATTGAACACCCCTCGTATTATCGTTTACTACATAAACCAGAATTAAACAGCGTGTTTCTTCAACCAAATGCTAATCAATATCTACAAAAACCTTTGTGACGTAAAATTAGCTACACATCAATAGAATCTAGAATTTCAATCCAACCCAAATATATGTAGATCAACAACTTCATTGATTTCATCCTATATTTGCTTTCTTTTCAAAGAATGAATAGAGGCAGGCAAAGACGTATTATCTCGTGAATGGAATATTAACATCGTGTACACAGTAGTGTGGTTATTTTGGCTTTGGTTTCTTTTCTTACATTTTAAATTTATTGATCACTCTTTTCAATACGGTAAATTTACGACACGGCTAAATTAATTCAGATGAATATGTTATTTGATTTTGTTCATAGAGTGCCAAGACACATCAAGTAATGGTCCATCTCACCCGTATGCATGAAATTACACGCAACATATTATAGCATCTTTGTATACAAACTTACAAAGGCATTCATTCCACTAGCTATTTGTGAATGACTGGATTTTACTGTTCATTCATCCAATATTGCCGGTGGGCATTTGGCATAATATTATGAATACGGTGATCTTTCCTATAACCTGAACTTCTAAATGTCTTGGTTCATACCCCGAAACGGGTCCTTTTTGGTATGGTCGTTTAGTGAACCACCATCTTGTATACAATTATTACTGATTCTATACCGTATCCATACCTGAGTGATGCTTGGTGTTATATATAAGACGTTGGGAGTTGAATCAACCCTAATATTGAGAGTTGAATGTACCTTATTGTTGCTAAATTGGCTGACCATTAACATAGAGGTGATGCTACATTGAATAAACACATACTCTACCATACTTCACTTCACCTTTATGTATATTGCAGAATCATTTGCAGTCCCTATTGCTAACCGTGTGTACTGCAAAGTATCTGGGTAAAGGTCAGGAAGTTATGCATCGGTGCTATACACCGGGCACATTAAAGAACCCGACTTTCTATCCCCCTCTCTCTCTCTCTCTCTCTCTCTCTCTCTCTCTCTCTCTCTCTCTCTCTCTCTCTCTCTCTCTCTCTCTCTCTCTCTCTCTCTCTCTCTCTCTCTCATCTCTCTCTCTCTCTCTCTCTCTCCCTTCAGGGGCTTTCTCTCAGTCTGTCCCTCTGGTCAGATCATGCTGTATCTGCACTGGTAGGGGATGCACCTGTGCCCTTGTGGCTGCAACACTATACGTAAAGTGCCTTTGAACGTGTGTTCGCATGAAAAAAGGCGCTATATAAATATGGTATATTTATTCATTTATTCAACTACATGTAGTTTTGAAATATGGATATTCACACCGCGGTTAATACCCGCTACAATACGAAGTGTGTTTCGCCGCGAAATTCAATTTGGTGATGGAGGTAGAAGCCGGAAACCAAGCCATGTCTTCTTTAATGAGTGTTCGGATCTTTAGGTATTTCGTGCTGTTTAGAAGTGTAACATTGGTATGCTATTGAATATACAAATACAGAAGTGAAATAACTACCGGTACTTGGTTAAGCATTCTCCTGAGTTTACCGACATCATGGGCATGTGTAAACAGTGTAATGGTGTCCATTGTGCTATACAAATGTAAGTTACTAAGTAACTGGTAAAATATAAAATAGAAGTTAAAACACATATCTTCTCTTTCAGTTTTTATTTGAAAAATTAAAATGAATAAAATATTATTATTATTAACAGACAACATGAACTAATAACAATCATTTATCCAGTGAAACTACATTACATTTATACACAGTGTACAAGTTATCTCGTACGAAACGTAGTGGTTTTTTAGCTCAAATTTGTTCGCCAGTCGTTTTTCGAATATTCGAATTGAAAATTAGTATTCGAATATCCGGCATTACAAATGAATGTCTAATAATTGTTAACGCCCCAATTAAAACAATACTTATGCAAAGATGTACACCTCTCATGTTACATTGGTATTGACAATGACAAAGATGTACGCCTCTAATGGAACATTTGTATTGACAATGACAAAGATGTACACCTCTCATGTTACATTGGTATTGACAATGACAAAGATGTACGCCTCTAATGGAACATTTGTATTGACAATGACAAAGATGTACGCCTCTAATGGAACATTTGTATTGACAATGGCAAAGATGTGCGCCTCTCATGGAACATTGGTATTGGCATTGGCAAAGATGTGCGCCTCTCATGGAAAATTGGTATTGACATTGGCAAAGATGTGCGCCTCTCATGGAACATTGGTATTGGCATTGGCAAAGATGTGCGCCTCTCATATCACTGATATTGACATTGGCAAAGATGTACGCCTCTCATGTCACATTGGTATTGACATTGGCAAAGATGTACGCCTCTCATATTACATTGGTATTGACATTGGCAAAGATGTACGCCTCTCATATCACATTGGTACATGTATTGACATTGGCAAAGATGTACGCCTCACATATCACATTGGTGTTGGCATTGGCAAAGATGTGCGCCTCTCATGGAACATTGGTATTGACATTGGCAAAGATGTGCGCCTCTCATATCACTGGTATTGACATTGGCAAAGATGTACGCCTCTCATGTCACATTGGTATTGACATTGACAAAGATGTACGCCTCTCATGGGACATTGGTATTGACATTGGCAAAGATGTACGCCTCTCATGTCACATTGGTATTGACATTGGCAAAGATGTACACCTGTCATTGGATAGCAGTATTGACATTGGCAAGTTTTATACACTGTGTATACTATATGGAGACATTTATACATACATCTTTGAAATACATGTATATAAGTTTAATAAATAAGATGAGAATTAAGCACTGAATAGTGACCTGTTCTGTTTACTTTAAATCTTAAAACAGATCCTCTTTTATCTCAACATATTCCGGTATACTCGAATAAATACAAATGTAAATACAATGACATGTATAGAATAATGTACAGAACATTAGATCTAGTGCTAATTAATCCTCGTGTATTCAAGGATTTCATGTTAAATGTACTGAGCTATAAGCCCATACCAAATCGTTTTTTCGTTTAGCGTCCACCCTAATTCCGAAAACTTATCTAGCTATCCTGAGAGAAAAACGAAGCCCTCGAAAAAAACAAGTCATACCGACTTCTATCCTCATCATTATATGGCTAACAAATATAGCTTTCTTGCATTGTCAATCATAATAACTTTAAACTAAAATACTGGTAACCGAAAACTTGTTTGTGTGAAATTAAAACTAATACATGTACTGAGCTTAAATTTAGACTCAATATTTAATATAACGCACAATCTTTATAAATTTCATTGAATAAGAGCGAAGAATATGCTAAAATAATAAACATTTGTAACTCAAAAATTGTTGTGTTTTTCGTTCTCAAGACGCCCAAACCTATCAGTCCGCGGACGCTAAACGAAGAAACGATTTGGATTGGCCTAACTCGTTAATTCAGGCCAGTCATTTGTTTACATAACATTGTGCATATAAATATTGCAATTTATCTTATTAAAGTCTAAATTTAACACATATTACATACATTGTATATGAGTGTTTGGTTTGGTGAATACAGAATTTGATTGGCACAGCTTATCTGATACAATAAAAATACAATGTTATGATATAACATTGATTGTAATAATAATAATAAAGACTTTATTTTACGAGGAAACTCATTTGACGATTAAATTAAGTGGCAATCTTCCATGAGATCCTCAACAATAAACAGTTGAACACGAACACTAGTACATAAAATGAAAAAAGCATAATGGCAATTTGGCCCATATGACGTCCACAATATCATAATTTTATATATACATGTAATTGGAGAATTTCATAAAAGAGTTTCAGTGAAAGGATGTGCAAAACCGATATGTATGGAATCTACACTAAAAGGAAGGTATAAATCAAAATGCTAATCAATTAAATTTATAATTAATCACTATAAAGCTTAATTAGATATAGGGACATCATAAGAGCCAGCATATCATATAACAACATGTAAATTAAAACAATGACATTTATAAAAGCATGATACGGAATTGAAACATAAAACACACTGCATGCCATTCTGCAGACATATATATATATGGCTATACATGTGTATTGAATACAAATGACATACCACAATAAAAGAACTGTACAAATAAATCGATTATTCAGGTCAGTCATTTGATTACGTAACATTGTGAACATAAACATAGCACTTTCTCTTACTAAATTCTTATTTTTAACCCAGCTATGCGAAGAATAGTGGGAGCTATTGCAGTCAACCGAGCGTCGGCGTTGGCGTAATGCTTATGTCAAAGTGTAGGTACAAGTTTTTAACCTCTTATATTTCCAAAGTTCACTGATATATTGCTTTGATACTTTGCATGGTTCACCACCATGACCCAACCGATACGCAGAAGTAGACAAATCTATCAAGCATTTTGTTGATAATATGACCCTTTTGAAATGTCAACTTAGTGCAAATTTTAGTCACAAGTTGTTTTACCTCTTCTATCTTCAAAGTACATGTACATTGGCATATTGCTTTGATACTTTGCATACTTGTTCACTGGCATGACCCCATCTCCCAACACATGAGTAGGTAACTCTATCAAGCAATTTGCCCAAAGTATCTGCCCTTTTCAACGACTTAGAAGCCCAACCCTTTACACAGAAGAGAGTAATTCTGCAGCTATGAAGCATTTTGTTTTGATAATTTAATAAGTACACTGTCTTAGCATGGCGCTGAGAATAGTGGAGTGCGCTGTTCGTGGAAAGCTCTTGTTTATAGATAGTGTGTGTATTACCTTAGTGAATAAGGCATTGGTTATCACTTAAGATGTTACAACAATAACAATACAATGTTGTGATATTGCAATGTGTGTAAACAAGTGACATACCTGAATAAACAAATTTTGCATACTAGTATATACAACAACATTAACATTATCCAATTGTACATTCAACAATAAAAATAACATTATAGAAAATATAACACGGTATTTGCACCTTAGCTTTGCTGGTATCAAGTCAACAGTGAATGTTCAATGTAAAATGACGATAATAAAACATGATGTAATGACAAATTTATAGGAAAATCTACACGACATCTCACTAGAAACGATCATCTCAATAAATAAGACAACCTTAATTACAAAGATCACCATTTCAGATCTCCATTTCAGAGTTCCGCTGTTTTATGGTCATGTCAATAAGAACGTCAGTTTGCAAGTGTAACAATGATGCTCTTATGATAGAGATTTTACTATATATATATACTAGTATAGCAAGTTCAGATTATAATGTTCAGCGTTTAATGGCTTATTTCATCATTTGTTGTCATCTCAAAAAGATGGTGACAAATTAGACAGGGAAATCAGCGTTCAGCAGAAACAGCAGCGGACAAAAAGCGTAGAAACGAAAACTGAACGAAACAGCACATTGGCAAAAACACGATTCGCACCAAACTCTTCCTTCCACAAGACAAACACGATTGTAGGTACAAGGTACAATCCGCAATACAGCGTCATTCAACCCAAATAGTCATCCATTAATACACTATTGTTTATCAGCGCGAAAATTCAAATGTGTGAACTGAGCGAAACGCTGAATTCAAAAACATATCACAATGTTGTGGGTAACCTTCGATCAGAACCTGAGCGTTAGGTCCTCCAAACTTCATTTGGACAGTTTTTTCGCAGTTATTTTGGCTTTCTAGTAACTACATTCTCAAAGACCGTGACGTCATGGAGGACGTACAATGTATGTGAAAATATATCCGCATGCTGTAAAGATTGCTCTTGTTCATCTTCTACGTACCGTCGCTGTTTCATCGTCGTACCATCATTGTTTCCCCATGCTCCGATCTGAGTGAAACAACGACGGTACGATGGCACGATGGTGAAACAACGATGATACGATGGTGAAACAATGATGGTACGATGGCACGATGGTGGAACAACGATGGTACGATGGTAAAACAATGATGGTACGATGGCACGATGGTGTAACAACGATGGTACGATGATGAAATCACAATATTACATCGCGTTTGCATCATCGTATCATCGTGCCTTCGTGTTGTCACCATTTCCATCCAGTTTTCACCGCTGATAATTATTTACCATACTGTTGTGCCGTATGCCTATTTGTTAACTTATACGTATGCGTTTTCGTTTTTGAAAATGACATTAACGCCAGCCGTCTCACTTGGTAAATAATATCTTTGTTTGTCTAAGTGATGCTATTCACAAACAAATTGTAACTCCAGCAATATTATTAACTACAGATAGTTCATATTTGAGACAGTGAATTTCTGTTGTTGTTTTCGTTTGTTGCCAATCACAATATAGTACAAGTGTTTGAGCCACCGAATCGGTCAACTTGGTGAACCTCTTTACCCTCTTTCGCTCTATGTATACCGTCCAATACCTGCAATCGAAATAAAAATACAAATGGTACACATACAAGTAATATCGAGGGGTTGTCCACAAGACTGTACATTTTGTAGTAATATAACTGCTTAGTATTCAATAGGTTGTTACATTGTAGTCTTGTAGACAATAAGACAACCCTCGATATCAGCAAGGTATAACGCATACGGGTAATTCGATGGTCAAGTAACTACTGATCGGAAGTAACCTGGTCCTAATTTCGGTTTAAATCTCTGCCAGGGCACTAAGACTTGGTCATTTCTGAAACGTATTTTCATCAGTATGCCCCATCCAAATAAATGGTAGGGTGACTATTGCCAAAAAAGTCTTCTATTTTAAGAGTAGGTAGGACCTCTCTGTTAACAAGACATGTTATATACCAAAATGTTCGGTATAGTCTGTAGTATCTGGGACTGCCGGCATAAATTGCCAAATGTGGTGGCGTTCCGAGAAATCCAAGATGGCGTCCAAAATGGCCGCCATTTTTGTCATTGCTAGCTCTGCATAGACAATTGATAATTGCAGGAATATGATACTATTCTATGAAATAACTTTCATTAATTATTATAGACACAACTAATGTCTTTACAAATACACCCTGTTCAGAATCTTCAAAGGTCAATGTCAAGGTCATTTTCCAGTAAAACCACTGAAAAAACAGCAAAAAACACCGTTTTACTTGATATCTGTTTTATTTATTTACTATTCATAAGTTACAGCTATCTAAAACACATATCTTAACATAGTTGTATGTTCCCTTGATCAAATAAAACTGATTTGGAACACTTTGGAGTTAAAATAATGGAGACATACCGCTTAGTAGATCATATATAAAATCCATACCCCACCCACCAATTTTATACAGGGAATCTGAATCAAGTATTTGGAAAGTTTTAGAGAATAAGTATGTCAATATGAATGGTAGTAATGTCATAAATGTAAATTAGTATACAAGCATAGATGTGTATGTCTAAATTTGCTCAGAAAAAATCAAGATGGCGTCCAAGATGGCGTCCAAAATGGCCGCCATAGTATGAAAAGTACCTTACATATAGCTATAATATACATGTATAAGATGGTACTCTTGCACTTATTTCATCTTTAAGTATTTTTAATTGCAAATATTTACATTTACACATATTTTTTCAATTGAATTAGTATTGAATTATTATATCTTACTGCAGAAATAGTGCGAATAATTAATTACTAGCAATGTTATAATGAGGCATTTGAGTGTAGAATATATCTTTTTATTATTTGCTTTCAATGGATTACGGAGATTTTTCAGTGAAAATAACAGTGAAAATAACAGTGAAATTACCACTTTGTTATTTTCACTGTTTAGAAGCTGGTTCCAGTATCGTTCAGAAAAAGAAACGTAACGTCAACGACGCCGGGCTTTAAAATGTACGTTACGTCATTATGACGTCACAATTGTCACGGCTTGACGTTCCAATTTCGACGTGATTATTCCAATTAAGCCAATTACGGTACCATTTTAAGAGAAATTGAAGCATATAATAAACAGAAAATTTGTTGATTTTCGGTGAAAGATCAATTTTATTTCACTCGTGATCACATAAAATTATATTTTCACTCGTGGCGAAACTCGTGGCTTCGCCACTCGTGAAAATATTGATTTTCTGTGATCACTCGATGAAATAAAATACGATCTTACACCAAAATCAACGAATATCCTCTATATCATTTAATAATTTCTCGCAACATGACATACATATGCGATTTATTAGCATGGGTATATAAACAAGAAAAATGTACATGATTGTGCAGAAAATGTTAAGGATAGATAGATATTTTATTCATCCTCCAATTTAGGAGAGCATATATAACATAATACATACATCAAACAAAACATGGCATACAGTACAATACAATGCTTAATATGTACACGCAATTCATTTCATACACATCCACTAATATTACACATAGACACGCGTACGTACGTACACATACGCACACAAACGCACACACACATCCACACACCCCATAAAGACAGCCCACACGCACACATACACTGTCATTGTCATACACGCGCACGCACACGCACGCGCACGCGCACACACACACGCACACACACACACACAAACACGCACACACACGCTCACTAATTCCACCACTGAAAGATCACCTAGACAACGAAACGAAACAGCTAGATGATCTAGGATGGACTTATAATTTAATGATAGGTGATATATAGATTTAACATTATTAATACTGTTGAAAGACTTGGTTGCATCTAATTCCGTGGATTACATTTACGAGAAATGAACACCATTGATATCGGTAAGGTTATGGTACATGTATCTTGCATTGCTAAAACAATGGAGATTTAATATTCAAGTAATTCAATGGGTTTACAGAAGTAGTACTGATTTGTATGAACAAAAAGGTACAAATCATAACTGCTTATCTCTGCATAACTTAACTAGGTATGTCTATTAAATTATCTCTGATAGATAAAAAAACAACATAATCTAACCTTTAGCAAAGTGAAGTGTATACATGCGGTTATATTTTCCTGAACAATGATTTAAACATAGAACAGACATGTTTTGCCAACTGATAATGACCGTACCTAATGTTACATATAGTCATTTTCAAAACAAAATCAAGTTGTTCACCATGAGGTAAGTGTGTCCAGCGTATATATGTCTTGACCCCACATGACTCAATAATATAGTTCCATATCTCTGTTCTCACTGATGTCGAATTAGGACAAAAATTCATACTATGATGGATAATATCTTCACAGTATACGTGACATTTTGGACAGACTTCATTATACATTCTAGAGTAAAGTTTTCCGATTACAGAAAGGATAACACACAACGTCCACCTGTGTTGTGGGGAACCAATTGAGATAGTCCATAGTTCAGAGGGATATCCGGGATTCGGAAGGAGATATGCACTGTGTTCCGATTGTCGCTTTGCTATCAGGTTCGCTAGACGCTGTTGTTTTACAGGTTCTACGATAATACGCTTCAGCTTCGTCTTCCATTCCAGTTTGTTAGGAAACTGTCCACTAGAACGAAATTCGTTAACGTCATTGATGAGGTTGTACTTCTGAACCAAAGTGAATGCATCCGGAATAAAACCCTGTGTTTGTCTATCATTGTTCATAAAACTCGTCAACCTATTGATGAATATCTGTTTCACTAAGTACCTACACGGGAGTCTACAAAGTTGACCGAAAAAGGTCAGCTTTTTATAGTGAATCATTGTTTCGATGGAGTCGATGTCTATAGATGCCAGTGAAAAATCCGTACTGCAAATATTTACATTTACACATATTTTTTCAATTGAATTAGTATTGAATTATTATATCTTACTGCAGAAATAGTGCGAATAATTAATTACTAGCAATGTTATAATGAGGCATTTGAGTGTAGAATATATCTTTTTATTATTTGCTTTCAATGGATTACGGAGATTTTTCAGTGAAAATAACAGTGAAAATAACAGTGAAATTACCACTTTGTTATTTTCACTGTTTAGAAGCTGGTTCCAGTATCGTTCAGAAAAAGAAACGTAACGTCAACGACGCCGGGCTTTAAAATGTACGTTACGTCATTATGACGTCACAATTGTCACGGCTTGACGTTCCAATTTCGACGTGATTATTCCAATTAAGCCAATTACGGTACCATTTTAAGAGAAATTGAAGCATATAATAAACAGAAAATTTGTTGATTTTCGGTGAAAGATCAATTTTATTTCACTCGTGATCACATAAAATTATATTTTCACTCGTGGCGAAACTCGTGGCTTCGCCACTCGTGAAAATATTGATTTTCTGTGATCACTCGATGAAATAAAATACGATCTTACACCAAAATCAACGAATATCCTCTATATCATTTAATAATTTCTCGCAACATGACATACATATGCGATTTATTAGCATGGGTATATAAACAAGAAAAATGTACATGATTGTGCAGAAAATGTTAAGGAAATGTTGTAACTTTAATTATAACTACTTTAATTTGTTCAATCTGTTTCCAATGTTTCGAAAGTGGGTGGGGTAAAAATGATTCCGTAAACGCAAAGCGACGGGTATATCATCAATCACGTTTTTTAACAATTAATATAAAGATACCCCATGTCTATTAATAGCATAAATTGATTTTTCTCTGTACTTTAAAACGGAAAAATATGCATGTACTAAATTTAATGTACACGGTTTTGTAATTTGCATACTTATACAGTATTGCCATCCAAGAACAAAACATAGTTTCTAATGCATTATTTCGCTCAATAAGTTCATCATGACGTTGATACGTGCCGTAAATCATAATGCGCAAAGTACATATTTTAGTAAAATAACACACGACCGTATAAAGGCTCTCAGTTTTGAATAAGGACCTACAGTGCAACAACTGAAGGCCAAACAAAACAATGTATTATGATTTGATAATACCTAGCTACCTTGCAGTTTCTATGTAAGTACGTGTACTATCCTTACGGGACCTCCCCTGTTTTTTCCGAGATAAGGTGATGTTATAATGTGACAAAGTATTCATGTATACCATTGATTTTATATGTGTATATGTTTTATATGATAATTATGGGACTTGTCGCTATTATTCTTTATGAGTCCTTTATAAATATGGCCGGCTAACATGAATGCTCCCAACACCAGTTGGTGTATCCCTAATGGCACTTACAATGACTGTTTCAAACACTGGTAAGTCCCAAGAAGGGTCTATGATCACTATTCCCAACATATGCGAGTCACCCGTTGACTAATCCCTGCACTGATGACTATAAGTTAATAACTCCAATGCTTGTTGATCCCCGAGTTCCCGACATTGCCGAGTCCCATAAAACCTAGGATGACAGTGCCACATATGACCTAGGATGACTTTACCTACACTGGTGAGTCCCCTCAGTACGTAGGATGACAGGTCCAACATTACCTAGGATTACTGTCCCACATAAGGCCTGGGATGATTGCTGCCAACTATGATGAGTCATCCATATGGCAAAGGGCATGGCTGTGCATGTAGCTAACACTGATGAGTCCTTCATAGACCCTAATACGATTGCTTCCAGCACTAGTGAGTCCCTGCGAGGGCAATGTATGATTTCTCCCAACACTGAAGAATCCCCATAAGCATTATGGTATGGCTTTCATTGATTATCCCCATGGCGTATAAGTCCCCCAAAGGATCTTTGATGACTGCTTACAACCCTTATGAGTCCTTAATATACCCAAATACGACTGAAAAGTATCCCAGGGGGCATAGGACAACTGCTATAAACAGTGGTGAGTCCCTGAGAGAGCATTGCATGATTTCTTCCAGCACTGACGAGTCTCCCATAAGACCTTCATTGACTGTCCCCAGCGCTAATGAGTCTTCCATAGGGCCTAGGATGACAGCTCCCTACACCGAAGAGTCACCGATAGGGACTAGGGTGACAGTTGTCAACACTGGTGAGTCTTCCATAGGGCCTAGGATGATAACTCACAACACTGGTGGGTCCTCCATAGGGCCTAGGATGATAATTCACAACACTGGTGGGTCCTCCTTAGGGCCTAGGATGATAGCTCACAACACTGGTTAGTCTTTCATAGGGCCTAGGATGATAACTCACAACACTGGTGGGTCCTCCTTAGGGCCTAGGATGATAGCTCACAACACTGGTGAGTCTTCCATAGGTCCTAGGATGATAACTCACAACACTGGTGAGTCCTCCTTAGGGCCTAGGATGATAACTCACAACACTGGTTGGTCCTCCTTAGGGCCTAGGATGATAGCTCACAACACTGGTGGGCCCTCCTTAGGGCCTAGGATGATAGCTCACAACACTGGTTAGTCTTCCATAGGGCCTAGGATGCCATCTTACAACATTGATGGCTCCCCCTCAGGGCTTAAGCTGATAGCTTCTAACACTGATAGATCCCCTTAGGGTCTAGGATGGTAGCTCACAACATTGACAGGTCCCCTTAGGGCCTAGGATGACAGCTCCCAACATTCGTGGGTCCTACCTAGGGCCTAGGATGACAGCTCACAACATTGGCGGGTCCCCCTTAGGGCCAAGGATGACTGATACTTACAATGAAGAGTCCGCAAAGGGCCTATGATGGCAGTTACCTACAATGGTGAGTCCCCCCATAGTACCAAGGATGTAGTTCCAAATACTAGTGTGTCTTCCATAGGACATAGGCTGACTGTTTCCTGATGAGTCCTCCATACTAAGAGCATATGATGACAGTTTCCTACATAGTTGAGTCCCTATAGTACATGGGAAGACAGTTCCCAACACTGATGAATCATCCATAGGATCTAGGATGATTGAGTTCCCTACAACGAACAGTCCCGCATAGGGTCCTGGATGAATCCTCCATAGGGTCAAGGGTGGCAGTTCCCTATCCTTGTGAGTCCCCCAAAGTGCATATGATAACAGTTCCCTATACCGAAGAGTCCCCGATAGGGTCTAGGAAGACAGTTCCATACACACTGGTGGGTCCCCGATAGGGACCTAAGGATAACAATTCCCAATGCTATGGAATCCTCCATAAGCATCATTATATCTATAATTATACTAGTATGAAAGTACCACATTGATTTTTGGTACAAAATGTAGTTATATACGCAGAGATAGCTCAGTGGTGACGCACTGGACTGTCAACCCGAAGGTCGTGGGTTCAATTGTCGGCATTGGAACTTTACATTTCTGAAATTCTGTCAGTAGTAATTGCCCGCTATATTTAACCCTATGGACTGCTAAGTATTTGTTGGAAGGTGCCAGGAAGCTGTGAACATATCGATGCTTTTCACCGGGCACATTAAAGAATTAAGCTGTCTATACGAAATAAGAGCTAGGCGCACTTCTTCAGCGCTGGACATGCCTGTATCTGATGTATCTCCTTCAGGGGCTTTCTCTCAGTCTGTCCCTCTGGTCAGAGCATGCTGTATCTGCACTTGTAAAGGATGCACCTGTGTCCTAGTGGCTGTAACACTCTATGTGACGGGCCTTTGAACGTGCGTTCGCATGAAAAGGGTGATATTTAGATATGGTATACATGTATATATTTATTATGCAATACATGGTGGCCATCTTGGGCGCAATCTTGTATTTAGACCTGTCCCCTCATACTTTTATGCCCCCGTATCGATTGATCGGGAGGCATATAGTGATTCACCTGTTCGTTCGTTTGTCCGTTCATTCGTCCGTCCGGTTAACCCAAATGGACCGTTTCTCCTAGCATCATTATGGCTTGCTACAAAGCTTTCATACTTGCATGGATTTTGTATAAGAAGACTCACACATGCCTGTATCACCTAACCCCAGTTTGACTTTCACCTTGAACTAATTTTGGACTTATATTAGACTTATTTATGGACAAGGCTTCCACAGGGGGCATAAGCGTTTATTGAATGCAGTCTTGTTTCTGTTGATCAGCATATGGTTACCTTTCTGTAAAACACAAACAAGTGTCTGTTGCAATTTAGTTTTCCTTAAATGCTAATTTGACAGGACTAATAGGTAAGTTGAACGAGATGTGAAAAAATGGCCATTCTAAAGCAAAAAATATACATTTGTGTGCGTATCTTTAAGTATTGCATATAAATTAATATTTCTACTTGAATAAAGTTCCTGGCTTCTCACTGGTCAGTTTGATATCCTACATGATACACTTTGTGACACTTTTTGCATTTTTAAAAAAAAAATCCCCAAACATTATTTTAGACGCGTTAATTATTATTATGCAAAAGTTAAAAAAATGTCGTCAAAAAGTTTCCCCAAGAGTTATTCTTTGGGACTTTTTTTCTGGTCTTCTGTGACCTTTAAAGAGTAGAAAACCGAAGAGTTTGTTAACATCAGATTTTTTTCTCAAAATTTCAACTATTCTACTGGCCTATTAAGGGACTTTTCATACTAAGGCGGCCATTTTGGACGCCATTTTGGACGCCATCTTGATTTTTTTCTAAACAAATTTAGACATACACATCCATGAATGCATAATAAGTTCCATTTATGACATTACTACCCTTAATGATGACATACTAATTCTCTGAAACTTTCCAAATACTTGATTCAGATTCCCTGTATAAAAAATTGGTGGGTGGGGTATGAATTTCATATATGATCTACTAAGCGGTATATCTCCATTATTTTATCTCCAAAGTGTTCCAAATCAGTTTTATTTGATCAAGGGAACATACAACTATATTAAAATATGTGTTTTAGATAGCTGTAACTTATGAATATTAAATAAATAAAACAGATATCAAGTAAAACGGTGTTTTTTTGCTATTTTTTCAGTGGTTTTACTGGAAAATGACCTTGACATTGACCTTTGAAGATTCTGAACAGGGTGTATTTGTAAAGTCATGGGTAATGTCTATAATAATGAATGAAAGTTATTTCATAGAATAGTATCATATTCCTGCAATTATCAATTGTTTATGCAGAGCTAGTAATGACAAAAATGGCGGCCATTTTGGACGCCATCTTGGATTTCTCGGAACGCCACCACTTTGGCAATTTATGCCGGCAGTCCCAGATACTACCGACTATACCGAACATTTTGGTATATGACATGTCTTGTTAACAGAGCGGTCCTACCCCAACTTTTTTTCCCTGAGATTGTCACCCTACCAAAAGCAGGTATAGTTTCGCCTGTAACGGTGCTGTACATCGGACATTCAAATACTGTGTGTCATGTTCGATCTAAACATAAGGAATATTATACAGTTGAATGAACTCGTTGAGAGTTATTTACGTAGGCAAGGTATTCTTATACATATATAGACGGTTGTGCATACAGTGTGGACATACCACGTGGTATGTGACGTAAATTTTGGCTAACACCGCAAGAGGAAATCAGTCAACTCAGTTAAACTCAAGTTAAAAACAACCTTTCAAAGTACATGTATTTTATTCTTTGACCGATTTTAACGAGATCTCCTCGACACTGAAAGCCGAAAATGAGTACCGAAAAAACTGACCCGAGTCAATACTGTTGTTCCGTAAATGATGAACAAAAATGGTATATACAGGGTGTTAAAAAAGTTCGTTCTCAATGTTTCAGTTTCAATAGTTTATGTTTCTGACGTCAGATGAATGTAAAATTTTCAGGTTAAATTCCAGAGGGTTCTATCATTGTTATTATCTTTCTGGCATTAAATGAAGCTATTAGAGTAGTAATCAAAATTGTACACTGCTTGTAGCTGATATAAAATTTAGTACGAATTTTAATTTTGAGAACAAACTTTTTAACACCCTGTAGATGCAATGACTGAGTCAGTGTGGATATTACCTCCTCCTCGTACGGGTATCCACCTTGCATGATACGAGAGTACAGTAACTTCCCATTGATGAACACTTCAAATGAATCTACAAAATACAAATGCAGTTATTGTAGTAAAAATGTATATACTATGCGCATTGTTGTTTCATGCGTGGTAAGTGATTTTTACCACAGGCATTTGAAATTCTATCCATAAAATATAATAGCAGTGGATCTAATCAAAATCGCTCTATACGTATATATAATACTGAAGAAACGCAACGCACTTTCATCTTCCAAAATGGAATCCCGTATCTTTTATTTTGTAAGCACTGGATACGGGATTCCATTTTGGAGGACGAAAGTGCGTTGCGTTCCTTCAGTAGTATATACATACGTATAGGGCGATTTTGATTAGATTGACTGATATGATATTTTATGGATGGAATTTCAAATTCCTGTGTTCAAAGTTTACATTGAATGAACCATTAGCTCCATTCTTGTCCTCTACTCGTTAAGATATTGTCAGTTGGTTGTGCACAAATAGTTGTCGGTAGGTACCTAAATGACATGGTCAGGCACACTATCAACAGTATTAAACAGGAAAATTGCAATAAAGTGAACAAACCATTGAAAACATAGAATTCACACGAACACTAACTGAATGTTTTATATTTTATATTTTTATATCATCATACAAAACCTAAAAGAAACGAAATTAAACCAAATAGAAGTTAATTGTACCCAAGTGGTCTTGTTTTGAAATGTACGTACCAACTCGACCTTTGAACTCTGTAACCTTGACATCTGGAAAGTAATCATTGATGGCCATCTTTATATCTCTGGCGACACCTCTGCCGATACATCCCGTCCTAAGAAATAAATGTACATCAATAATTTACATAAACGAGTGGTGTTCGATATGCATGTATTGTCCTTTAAGTCACAATAAGAAAATTCGTTAATATCTTTAAATCTTTTTACATTTCTAGAACCATTAAGATTTCCGCAATATTTCGTGAAAACATCAATAAAATTGCGACTTTTTGCGAATAACTGTCGTTTAAAAAATATTTCGGTAAATAATCTTATTCCACATCTATCATACGGCAAATAATGTAAATGCCTTCCATAAATCATGTTTTGCTGTACTTGATTGCCATTTTTGAAAAAAATCAGAGCATTTCAAAGTCGCGAAAATATGTGTCAAAATAAGTCCAAAAGGCATGCTATTTTTCAATGAAAATTTTCATAGTTTTATTGGTTAGAATTTGGCATATTATACATGGATGTAAGTCGTAGACTATCAACATTGATTTCAGGGAAGAATTTGCGATCAAAATACAATTGATTTGAAGTTATTGGTGCGTGAACCAACATGCATCATTTTGAATAAATTATAGTGCTCTCCTTTTCATCGTCGACAACAAATAATTTCATTTTGATTCAAAGATCTGATGGAAACATAAGGATTCAGTTATCGTATCGTATGTTGCAGTTTAACGAATACTGACATTTACTTTTCTTAACAGCTACGGCAAAGATGACACAAATTTTTGTTTAAAATGAACATAAGGCCAGTGTACTCGAGTAATTTTCCAGATATAGAACAAAAACATACACCTTTTAGACAGTAAACGTAGAATCCTTCTAAATATTGTCATAGAAAAGGACAAGGGCAATACATATCGAACGCCCCTCGTATACCGTCCGCACCCAGGCACTCAACCAGAGAAACAATTCTATAAATTGCCGTCGCCGATGATCTATATTTATAATATATATTGTACATATTTTACAGAATTGTTTCTCTGGTCGAGTGCCAGTGCGTCTGTGTTGTGTTTCTCTACGTCTTTAAGAAATAAGGACAACATGTTAGGACTGAACAACTGTCACTGTTTTCAGTTTAGAATAAATAAGCATAGTATGTACTTTTTAAGCTAGAAAAAATATATTGCTTAAAAATCATATCATATGAACTACACGTATATCATAAACAGTTCTTGTTTTCAAAATAAAATCGGGATTTCACAAAATGGTCTCATTACACATAAAAAAATGTTTGTTTCCTGTCCACCCTAACAAATACCCCAATCCTAAACATTGGGTGTTTTGACATTTGAAAAACGAATCTATATTTTCGTTATTTTTTATACTTTCAAAAATGATGGAATATTGCTCTTTTTCAAAGTAAAAACTCTGACATGTTTCGTCCTTTCTGTCCTTCAAGTTTTCGGGACATGTGACCAGAAACGATACTTTTTCGGCCTTATGAATAATATGTAAATAATTGAAAACATCATTCTACTAATTTGTCCGCTATTTATTTATTTAAAGATCTTCTGAACGTTTAGACTTGCAGTATAATAACGTTATCATATTTACTTACAAATAACACGATATGTAGGCGTATACAAATATTTCTATAGGATATGGAATGGTATATGCTTAGCCTGTATCAGAGTTTTATTCATTTTAGGGCTATGCTACTTTTTACATAAACGGCTGAATGGTTTGATTCATTTTTGGGCAATGTCACTTTTTAAATAAACGGCTGGGAGGTATGATCAATAAATTGAAATAAATCATTGGTCTACATTTTTGTATATTTTGTACTCGAGAAAGTTCTGAAATACGCCATCTAAATAACACATCTTATTTTTACTGCTTTAGTGTAATATTCATTGGTTTGGTTAAAATAATGAAAATGAAATAATACAATGCCTTTATTTCTATGGAAAAAATACAATTTTTATGATGGTCCATAATGAAAATGTTAGTGTGTTCAATGCATGAAAATATCGACTTTAACCTCATAATAAGGGGCCAGAATCTAGGAAAACCGGCCTTCATGACAAAATGTTGAAACTCAAACGGACAAAAGCTATACATAGCTTATGTGATTTTGTTTACCAAATTTTCCGACAATAAATAAATTTTGACTTTGACTTTGACTTTGATAATGATTCGATAGAAAGACAAGACGCTGGTAAAATATTTCTGAAAATATTAGCAAAAACTATTTTCCATTTATAAAATAACAGACCTTAAAAGTCAACCACCTACACGTATTTAACGAGACCTCCTCGACACCGAAAGCCGTTGTAACCCCTATTTCTATAAATTTATAGAGCCACTCTATACATATTCAACCACCAATGCAAAACTTCAGGGTTTAACCAACTACTTCCTTAGGAGGCTATCGAACATAAAATGGATATACATGTACAAAGTGCGACATGAAGACCTTTGGAACATCAACGATCACAAATCCATTAACATCAAAATGAAAGACGAAAATGCAGATGGATAATGCACATCATACGAAAAACAAACTCAAACATCACAGAACAGAACAGAACAGGAACTAAGATTGAATCAACGGGGTAAAGGAAGTGAGGACGTCAATGCAACACATGGAGAAGAAATGTTGAGTCGGAAGTAAAAGAGGTCGACAACGCCTGGTTCAAACTTCAATGAATTGCATCGAACAGAGTCAGACGGATGGACTTCATGATCATCGTGTCCTATGCTCACCAGAGAGGCAAATTGACTAAGTAAGTATAACTTGGGCGACGAGAACATTGGAGCTGATTTGATTGGCAGTATAAACCCTTTCCGAACAGAACAGAACAGAACAGAACAGAACAGAACAGAACACCACTTTATCATCTGGTTACTTATTACAGCAACACAAAATAACAATTAAATATGTATTGGCATAATGGCTGGTATATGATATTTTGACAATATTTCTCATGGATGATCATCCGTTGAAAGTTGCGAAATCGTTTTTGTTATTAAAAAAAAGTTAGATATAGAGCCGTTTGATAGTTTGTGTGTGGTCTTCTTGAAAGAGCTAAAATAGCACTCACTTGTACATGTATTCGGGTCAGCGATACGGGAGACCGGGGCAAGATGAACCGCGGGGCAAGATGAACCACTTAATTTTTTTAACTGATGACGTAATTTGTGACGGCATCATTTTTTTTTTGGAAGAATCCTGGAGCAATAGTCAGTCCAGAGAAGGATGGGTGTGTTGTGTCGGTTGTAAGGAATGGTCCCATGAGCAATGCACCGCATTGCAAGACAAACAGTCAACTTACATTAATTTTGTCAAAATTGTAATAGCGGTATTATGTAGATAACTATATCATGTTTTGATTAGAAAAACTTAAGTTTGTTCTTTGAGTTATTTGTGCCGTCGTTGATTATATCTGATTTGATGTAGGATTCTATGAACTTTTAAGGAATTGATTAAATAAGTGAAATTCGTTTGAGAAAATGTGTACTGTGTTATCATGGTTTTCAATTCATGAACTCCTGGAAATTAATACAATATTTTATTATAACACTATACATGTATTATTAAACGTGTCAAAAGTTTTTACCAATATATGTTCAATTAAGCAATAAATAACTGTTGAAACATCAAGTGGTTCATCTTGCCCCGTGTGGTGGCACGGGGCAAGATGAACCACCTTACCACCGGTCGCAAATCAACATTTTTCTCATGCTTCGAATAATGGGAGACAAAATGTTTTCTGATGGATAATTGGTAATATATTTCTTTATATGTTCGCACTTATAACTATAGAAAAGGAATGTTAATAACGAGAAAAAAACTGAAAAAATCCTCAAAGGTGGTTCATCTTGCCACGGTCTCCCCTATAGGGTCGACATGGTCCTATTGTATAATGATGATCTAACTCTCCTTCCGTGTTACTTAGTATACAAAAGTAAAAGAGCAGAGACTGGAAAAAGAGAAACAAAAACCTCTTACCAATGTTCCAGCACCACACTGACTCTTTCATTTCTAGTTTTGTTGTAACTACCGGTATGTTCACTGTTCATTACACTAGAACGTTTCGTTGTTGTATATTTGGTAGGATTTTGGTAGTACTTGGTCTCGGCATCTCTTATCGCGTCATACCCATACCCGTTTGACTCACCCATCCCGATAGTTCTGCTAGTGCGATTCGTGGGCACATTGTCGTCAAGACCGTAATCGGCTATGGTACCGTTCCGGCTTACTGATGAAACACGGTTATTCATTCTTGAAGAATACATTGTGTAAAGACTACAGATTAAATAGTTTTTAAACTTCAATAAGTAAACAAATGTTCATAAAACATACACGCACAAACAATCCGTCCGTTATGATCCGTCATTGCTCACGGTATTTGCACCGAAATAGTTTGACATGCATCTAGATAAACCAAATTGTTTAAAAATCGTAATATTCCGGGAAATCACTCACTGAAATGTCAGACATTATAAAAGATAACATTAAAACCGTGAAAGTGTGTGATTTTTTAAAGTTCTTTCGACTCCCTGTGTTTCCAGGTATCCAACCACTTCAACACCAGTCCGTGTTGCGCGAACACTATTTAATACACACAAACCATCCAAATTTGAATGTATACAGCAATAGTCTTTAATATATATATATTTTTTTCAAAATAAAAATTAAACTGTAAAACTGTGAGTAAATTAAATGGTTAATTTGTTGTGTTTATGAACGATCGAATAGGAAAAACGTAATATGGCCTGTCCATTCGAAACAGTTTCGATCTAATCATAGCACCAAGATGTGCATACATTATAAATATATACATGATCGATTTTAAACGATTTTTAATTTTATGAAATAATCCAATATAATAAATTAATCATTTCATATTCAAGACATGCTTTTATGAGATATCAACTAACTCAAGCATGAAGAGTTTATTATAACTTCGTCAAAATATTGAATAAGCATCAACGAATATATTTATTGATTTTGTGTCTATTCTTAAGAAACGGTCCATCAAAGACCCTTTACTTTAAATCGAATACATTTTAAATAGCGTAAGCATTCAATAAAAGTAAATAGCAAAATATCGATTTTAATGCGTCTATATGAAATAATTTTGTAGATTATTTATCCTGCTTTATGCAAAAGGTTAAATTCGGTAAAGTATCATCAGGTCGTCATGAATACGCGTGAAAAGTAACTCACAAAGAATAAAAATCAAACAATTAGATAAAGGACCGCTTTCTTTATGTTAGAATATAATAAAATATTGATTTTTATAACCAACGTTCATTGTATGCACATATAAAAATGTGATTGTTCATTGCATTATGAATGCTTGGTTTAATGACAGCATTGAGCGGCATTATAACAGTAAAGTGAATCTTGTTAAATGAACATTACACAGATACAAACATGAAATATACAAATAAACTATGTTCTATTCTATATGATTGTGTCTAGCTGTTCATTTAGAAATGACTCATCTTAATATACGAGGTATGGAACGTTTTCTTCTAGAAACGTAAAGGAGTGCATTTTATTTTTCACCATGCCATTTAGTAATATTGGTTAAAAAAGTTTACATTTTTGATAAGAAATATTGAAATATATCGACAAAACGTATTGCGAGCCATGGACCCGTACATTTTCGAGCCGTCAAATGGCGTCAAAAACTCGTCAAGTAAGATAAAATCAACAACATTTTGATCAAGAAACAGTGTTACGTTGTTTTTAATGAGTGAGTGAGTGGGTGAGTGAGTGAGTGGGTGGTGGGTGAGTGAGTGAGTGAGTGAGTGGTGAGTGAGTGGGTGGGTGGGTGGGTGAGTGAGTGAGTGAGTTGAGTGAGTGGTGAGTGAGTGGGTGGGTGGGTGGGTGGGTGGGTGAGTGAGTGAGTGAGTGAGTGAGTGAGTGAGTGAGTGAGTGAGTGAGTGAGTGAGTGAGTGAGTGGGTGGGTGGGTGGGTGGCTGGGTGGGTGAGTGAGTGAGTGAGTGAGTAAGTGGAAAGAACGAACGAACGAACGAACAACGAACGAATGAATGGGGTAGAGTTTGGGTTCGGTAACTAGTCACCCAATGCCATGTAAGGAAGCATAATAGCCCGGCTGCTGGGTGTCTGTGTAATGAACTTCCATTAGTTAATTAGCATTATGTTCATGGTAAAAATGAGCATAAGGTTTCACAGGAAACCAGATCAATGAAAATGTTTCTATATTGCAATTTTCGCAATTTTACTGCGATATGAGTGAATTTCATTTGCGTGTAACTATCACGCGAACCGGTTTCTTGCGCATGCGCACTTTTAATGAAATGTTGCCAGAAAATGGCGACGAATTATCACGGAGGCGGCTCTCAAAGCCCTACAACTATTTCTAAGCCAATTGAGAGAGTATTTGAAGATGCACAACATACAGGCGAAATTCATTTAAATGGTAGAAAGTTGCGAGAATACCCCAAACTTGCAGCAAAATTTGATTTAGTGGATACAATATCGGCAGGTCAGCATCTGTTTTGTTTTCCTTTTCACAGGTCGGATTCACCAGCCAGTTTAACGATGAATCATCGTGTTCCCTCCTTGTTCTGAAGATAATATTACAATCATAGTATAATAAGTAAACGTAATACTCAGTTTTTGTATATTTGCAGAATAGATCACATTGCATTTGCAAGATTTACCTTTGTAAGTTTGTTAACAGGAATTTGAAGAAACTTATTATCTGTACAAATATTTCAGTTCTTACACTTTTAATTAGGCCGCATGTAGTAGTCCGAAATGAGACTCTATGTATGGTCTTGAAGCCGGGCTCTAAGTATTATTTTGCACTTTGCAACACTTACTTGTCGTGCTATTATCTTGACGGGATCGTGTGTGTTGCTTTTGTTTTTTGTTGAATCATTTTCTCAAAGAATCCCCTTAAAATCAACACAGTTTATTCACCATTACAAGTTACATACTGACAACAATACTGATAATACTGGTGTAGTAGGACTGATTTAAATCATTACGGCTAAAACACGGTATTGGTGCTAAAACGGTATTTTTTATGTTATATCATCAGCAAATAAACAATTTACAATGTAGGAACTAATTTTAAAGATGTATGTGATTGGCAGTGACCCTTCTTAGTTTCCTGAAAATTTCAAGAGCCTACTATAAGCCATACTGGAGATACGCATGGAAACATGGTCCAAAAATGGCCATTTTTGAGCGTTATGCAGTCTCACATGAAGAAAAGAGAGTTTTTAATTACAAAATGCTCTAAGTTTCAATCACAAATGAAGCATTAAATAATATGGGTTTGATACAGACTTCTATCTCATAAGTTTTGCTGTTTGAATTAATGAAATTGGTTAACAATTAATGATTTTATGAGAAAATTACTGTTAGTAGTGGTTTCATAAAAACACTCAAAATCAAACATATAATCTTTGTTATACTCCTATAATTTGTTAAAAAAAGTAGATGATGAAACTTAAATTGGTATAAAACTTTCAGTTATCAATTTGTGTAAGTGAAAAAAAACATTTACCTACAGTGCTAATCAATGTTTTTGCTTGAACACTTGTTCTTCGGCAAATATTGAAATTAAAAATTCTGTAGTGTCTGTAACCTTGCAAAGTTTAAGTTGCAATAATTTCATTGTTTATCAATCTAGAAGTTTAAATCTTACAATGGCTAATAGGTATTCACATAATGTCTAAGTCAGCCAAATATTTTTGTGCTAAGACTTAACATAATTGAAAATTACTACTTTGAAAAAGTTACAGACACTACACTAAAAGGTACAATAATGAAAATAATAATACACTGCTCTTTTGGTCATTACTTTTTTGTTTTACTCCAGAGAAAAGTTTAACCTTTATCTTGCAATGTAGTATCATGCTTTGGAATACTGATTCAAGTGCAGATGAGTGATGCAAACAATTTTTTTTAATGAAATGTGGCATCAGACATGTTGCATTGTTTTCAGAACTTTTTATGACAAAATAAAGTAGACCATCGTTTTACCCTAGAAGAACTCTGTGTTTTATTTATGTGTTCCTTACCATGGTACAACTCTAAGACATGGAGAGAAGACAGAAACAAACCTCTGGTAATTATCCAGGTAAGTTTATATTGTTCTGACAATGATACACTATAATTTGTAGTGTCTGTAACCAATTTCCCCAAATTATTAGTCCATGGTCATTTTCCCCATATGTGTATGAAATGAGAAGAAATTTTGTTTCCTTTTACAACACTTATACAAACTGAACAACATTGTGACAAATTCTGTCTGAAATGTCAAATTTTAATATAGATAAATGTTTCTATTTCAAAGATTAAAAAAATGGTACAAACTGGTACAATTTTCAATGATCTCATTGAATAGACAAGGAAAACTATTTTATTTTCCATTAACTAGCATGAGAACAGTAAATTAAAACAAGAAAACCCAAAGAATTTAATGAAACAAGACAAATTTAAGGTAGTTAGTTATTATGGTCAAATGGTTACAGACACTACATTTTCTATGCATCCAAAAGACTATTGTCTGTGATACCAAAGAATGCCCAAAATCATTTTAAAAACCTTAAGTAATACTATATGACCAAAAATAGTGCGATTTCTCATTTTACAGATTTATTTGTTTAGGTAGGGCCTTAATATGTCTTAGGCTTTTGACCTTATCCATGTGTATTGATATATGTAGTGCTGGTGTTATATTTTAATAAATAATATAGTTTCAATAAAATGCATTAATGCAGAAACATTGGCAATATGCTTTTAAACATAAAATTGGCATCAATATACAGTCATGTACATTGTGTACACATCACAACAGCTTAAAGAAATGATAACAAAAATGTTTCTTTTTCAGAAAGCAATTAAAGATGATACCTACAAATATAAGATTAAGGCAATAGGGTAGAAGCGAAAAGATGAGGCGTACAATACAAGCATGGAGAGAAAAGCAGAACAAGAGGGCCCAAAGGGCCCTAGGTCGCTCACCTGTCGTACTAGTGCATGCACACCCCTATGGTGATCCTACACATTTTCTGAATAAAATTTAAGGAAATTCAGCCTCTATTGCAAGTTTGTGTATGATTTGACCATGTGACCTAGCGTTTGACCCCAGATGACTTAATTAATATCAAACTTAACCTAGATTGTGTTGAGATGATTATTAGGACCAAATTTCATAAAGATTAAGTCGAAATTGTAACCTCTGGTGACTACACAGGGTTTTTCTATGATCTGACCTATAATTTAAACAAAATATTTCCTCCATATAACTGTACAAATACATGCTATAAAGACAGAACAATACCTAAACACTCAAAAAAATAATTATAGTTCCAGTGGGGTTTAAACCCACGACCCTCAGGAAAATGTCAATTGACATTGTGACCTTGTTTTTGACACCAGATGACCCAAAATCGAACTTGGCCTAGATTTTGTTGACAGGATCATTGTGACAAAGTTTCATAAAGATTAAGTTGAAATTGTAACCTCTGGTGACTGACTACACAAGGTTTTTCTATGATTTGACCTTTATTTTAAACAAAATATTTTGGTATTTTTCCTCCATATAACTGTACAAATACATGCTATAAAGACAAAACAATATCTAAACACTTAAAAAAATAAAAAATAAAAATTATGGTTCCAGTGGGGGTTGAACCCACGACCATCAGGAAAATGTACAAATACATGTTATAAAGACAAAACAATGCCTAAACATTTAAAAAAAAAAAAAAAAAATATGGTTCCAGTGGGGGTTGAACCCACGACCATCAGGAAAATGTACAAATAAATGTTTTACAGACAAAACAATACCAAAACATTTAAAAAAAAAAAAAAAAATTATGATTCCAGTGGGGGTTGAACCCACGACCATCAGGAAAATGTACAAATACATGCTATAAAGACAAAACAATACCTAAACACTAAAAAAAAAAAAAAAAAAAAAAAAAAAAAATTATGGTTCCAGTGGGGGTTGAACCCACGACCCTCAGGAAAATGTCTACGCTCCCTACAGCGCTTTGATTTCCACTTAACCAGTACAATTCACACCCTGGTTTAAATACTAGAATATTTTGATATTTGACCTTTACAAAACTGCTGTGAACCCTGATACACATTTTCATTGGTTGATGAAAGTTTATTGTATGTATAGAGAGTAGAGAGTTACTGCAGAGAGTTTAGTGACTATGAAGACTACATGTTGAAAGGTTTAAAACAAGGTTTTTTCTATAATTTGACCTAGTGAGCTAGTTTTTGACCTCAGATGACCCAATATCGAACTTGACCTAGATTTTGTTGAGATGATCATTGTGACCAAGTTTCATAAAGATTAGGCCAAAATTGTGACCTCTAGAGAGGACACAACCCAATTGTTGACGGACAGACGGACGGACAGACGGACGGACGACGGACGAAGTGTGATCACAAAAGCTCACTCTGTCACTTTGTGACAGGTGAGCTAAAAAGGACAAAGCAGAATATGAGGAGCTGAAAGAGGCAGATAGTGAAAGGATGCATGTCTCTCAAAAAGACGGCAAGAACTTTTTGAGCCAAATATCAAAAGAATTGAAAAGGATGGAACATAAGAAATTATTGTGAGAAAAGAAAAGTAAAAGCCGGAACTGCAATACCTGGTACAGTAACTACTGAAATTATGAAAAAAAGAATGAAGCTGTAAAAAGAACACAAGCATAGAGAATATGCATCAAGATAAAGGACTGAATGCATCATGGATCAAGTAGTTCAGAAAAGGTGAAAAGAGAGATACTGGGTCACCTGAAGAATCCACCAAAGTTTACCAAAGGTAACTTTGTACAAACAATTATAAAAGTTGAAGAATTATTACCTGAAATACCTAGGATGAAACCTGCTACCATTAGTAAACTAATAGAATCTTAACAACATGCAAAATTCTCAAGAAGAAACAGATAGTTATGACAGCAGAATGCAAAACAAAAACTTGAAATGACAGAAACAGTTTTACAATCTGTGGCAGAGTGTATTTCAAAAGTGAAAACAAGGAAAAGGGGTGAAATTAAACATGCATACATCATTATCTGTCACTAAGTATTGAAGAAGAATAAAAGGTACAGATTAAATAGGTTTTTCAAAGTATCACTTTAAGTATGAAAACCAAGATGGACATGGTTAGAAAAGAAACAAAAGAAACAAAAGAAAAAGAAGAAAGGATGCACTTCAATCTTGCATAAAGGATTCAGTGAAGAGCTTTTTTCTGAGCCAAGAAATCAGCAGAGAGATGTCAAACAAACATGAAACAGTAAAAGTAGGAAAAAATGTCAAAAAGAAATACTTCAAAAACATGATGTTATGACCTTGACACTGGAAGAAGCTTTCAAAGAGTACAAGTCGGAAATCATGCTGACTAAATAGGAGTTACTTCATTTTCAAAACTGAAAGTGGATGTTGAGAAAGTGTCCAAAACAAACTAAAGATCTGGGAGCTGAGGTTAATATTCATCATTGACAAAAACAAATTCTAATAAGAAAGAAATTCAATCAATCAAGCAAACGGAGAAGATTACAATAACACTTGAAAAACATTATGAGAAAAGAAAGTCAACAGAAATGCACAACACTTTAGTAAAGGGCACAACAAAGTATCAACTGAGAAACAGAAACCAATATAATCTCAAACATACACCCCTGTGACTTTGTAGCAGTTAAGCTTAAGCTAACAATGTGTGTTCTAGCTGTGCAGAAGTAATGGATGTTTGTGACCAATTAATCAGATTAAAGTACATGAAAAAGTCAGACATTTTGCCGGATAGAGAAGATTGTTCACTGGAACCGTTAGCTGTAATCTTGTGTTGTGTAGAAGCTCCAGAAATATCAGTGAAAGGGGATGTTTCAGACTCAAGGAAAATAATATGCAGAAACTAAAATCAGATTTTGAAAGAGCATTTCTATTTGAAATGAATATACTCTAGATAGTAGTGTAAAATTAAGCATATCTGAAATATATCACCAACATTTTTACGCACCATGACATGTATGTAGTGTCTGTAACCAAATATGTGTCTTCTTATTCAGCTGTATGCCTCTGTAGGAGTAAGCATTTTGGTTCAGAGTTTATTCTAATGTCTAGGGCTTGATAAACAATCATTTGAGTTGAATTTTTTACAGTTTACAAAAACACCATTCAGTATATAACTTTACTATGGTGTTCACATTTCTATAATTTTATGGAAAGTTGGACATATTATTGTAGAAATGTGTTTGTACTAAAATTCTAACCAATTTCAATCATTTGAAATAATATTCTAGTTATGTTTTTATGTTGATTTGCTTTTGTTTTGAATTTGGTCACAGTTTAAATGATTTTGCAACCGCATTGATTTATATGTTTTTTCGGTAGTGTCTGTAACCAAATGTATGCGCATTGCATTTTGACCTGTTACAAAAATTACTGATTCTGTAGGATGGTATTGATGATTTTGCATGTTCAAGTATTGTTCTCTGTGTGAGATAAATGCTTCAATAACCTTCTATTGGATCTTTTATGAAAATTAAACAAAAGTTCTATGCCTATTTTTTTTTCACCCTAACACCTGCTTCATAAATGTTCAGATGTTTTTTTAAAGATGTACAATCACACCCATTTAAGTGTTTAACTTTCAAATTTTATATCCTGTTATTGATGTTACAGTACAAAAAATAAATGTTTTGAAGTTTCTTTTTATTTTTCTTGCATGTTATACACCTAGTGTAGTGTCTGTAACTTTTCTCATACCATAGGGTGAAAATTGTAAATACAAAAATTACGCAAACATGCTCACGAAAACTAAACTTAATTTGTGTAGAGGATACCCAAAACTTTGTGATTACCTCAAAGAAATTATGTTATTTGAAAGTTCACTTTTTTGATCAAGTGAGACTACTTTCAGCACCAATACCGTGTTTTAGCCGTTATGTTAAATCGGTCTTAATGTTTCTTCAAAGTTCAAACCATAATCTTGAGGGTCAAAATGTCGCTTTTTGGAAATTTCAACAGTCAAAACCCCTATTCCAGACATATATGATTCCAGAGTCATAATCAAACTCAAATGGGACCCCTGAGGAAAAAATCTTATTTTCTATCCAGCATTTTTATGAGTTATTCCCCTTTAAAGACTTAGAATTTTTACTGCCAGTTTGCATGGAGGCTGGTGCTGGCATAAATTTAACAACTAGTTTTCCTAGAACTGGTTAACAGCATGTATTACCCATCCTCCAGGGCTCGACACTAACACTGGTCCGCTGGTCCGAGGCCAGTGAAAATCCAGAAGGACCAGTGAAAATTCTCGAGGACCAGTTACTGTCCTGTTTACAAATTTGGGACTTTTGCCCTGTCGGACCAGTGGCCAAAATAGCTAGTGTCTAGGCCTGTCCTCATACATCAGTGGTTAGTCAAGTTCCCAGACTACCCTCTGATTCAATCCCCTTCATTCCGGGCGCAAACCTAAAAATAACTCATTTCGTGGACATCTGGTGATTCTGTCTATCGTCCAATCAGAACGCTCGTTACGCTTCACGGGACAATTACAATAAGCCACTGACATTAGATCTTACTGAATAATAAAAGTGAAACAGAGACTGTGTGTCCGTGAACGCCTTGAACTAAAGTAAACCAATTTGTAAATCTTGCCAGTTTTGCGGGCAGGTGCCCTCGGAACTTATTCGCCATTGAAGAAAAAATAGTGAAATTGTTCCGTGTCCTGATATTCTGCTGTTAAGGTAATAAATAAATAATTATCACGTTTTATAGTTCTGAATATAATGTTATAATAGATGCAAAATCATTGCTAATTTTTTTTCTTCGATTGATTTTACGAACGATAATTTGAATATTTTGTTTGTTAAAGCTAGATTTTGATTGGACGATGACGGGAAACACCCATTACAAATATTACTCATTGCTGTAAATAGAAATGAACAATATTGATTTGACTGGTTTATTTTTCGTTCATTTTGCTCGAAATCAGTGGTTTTCAACCAGAGTGTGATATCACAGGTGAAGAATACTCTGGTGAACGAGAATGGTATTACCAGGTGCAATGCAATAAATAGAATGTCAATGAATATTGCTTTTCTTTACAGATGTGTCAAGGAACCGCATGTCCGAGATGCCAAAGGAATTATGTTCATATATATCTATGGAGAAGTTAATCTGCTATCATAATGTGATCAAATCCATACCAGAAGCCATTGTTCAGTTACAGGCACTTACTTATCTCAACCTTAGGTATGTACTCTTACAATTCACATCCTGAGGCTTCCTTCTAGCCACTTTATAGTTAGTTAACAGTATTTAGTCATATTCCCAAAGAGTCATTTTCTTTTCCCAATTTTAGTCTAGAAATTCACTATAAATTGCTTTGTGAAAATTGGTGCCCATTATGAAGATCGTTGTCTCATTGTATTATGAAAAGTGGAGTTGCTGTAATCACTAACGGTAAGGTTTGGTCAGATATCCTACCAGTCCAAAATAATCTGAATTTGCTGCTCAAGAAAGAATGTACTTGTCTCTTGAAAATAAAAGATAGTTGATAATAACAAATCAAAGCATTGATTTAGTTAAGGTCATTGAAATTTTTGAGGGGTCCTACAATTCCGAAATAACCTGGAAATCCGGATTTGCTGCATTAGCAAGAATTGTCTTTTCTGCACAAAATAAAAGTTATTTGATGAAAAAATTCTAAAAATTGACAAAGTTATGGTCATTTGATGTTCCATAATTTGAATTTCGATAATAAAACAATGTTTGAAACCTAGTTAAGGTGTAGGGATGTGTGCTAATGGTATCCGAAACCGACTTGCGACTTGTTTTCAGGATGAGGCATTATGCCTCAGTAGAACCCCTGAATTTCATACCGGTAAGCAGAGTTTTAACAGTATTTGTAACCTAGTTTAGTGTGAGGATGTCACATGTGCTTATGGCACCAGATACAGACTTATTTTTATTTTCTTATTTCATGATTGTGTATGATGTATCAGTAGGATCCCTATAAGATATATACCCTTAATGGTAAAGGAAATATGTGTTCAGATAATCGCTAGGCAAGATCTGTGTTTATTAGGACCTAGGTATACAGAAAATGACTGTTTTATTGCCTAATCTGGCAGTTTTTGGAGCAAACTTGATTTGGGCCAAGTAGGTGGGGGAATCCTGTTTTACCTGATTGGCAATTCAATTCCCCTGTTGATCAATGAAGTAAAAATTAATAATATTTTCATGATAGGTATTTCATCCTTTATTGGACCCCCAGTCCCCACCAAATTCAACAGAATAGATTACGAGTTTTGTCTGTAACTGTAAGTAATAGGGTATATTTTCAATCAGTTATGCATCTCAATAAATCATTGATCAATACATTAAAAACAGTTCTAAATTTATGATGTTTTAGCACATTTAAATCAATGATATGCTTATTTGAGTCTGATGCATCTTTGAATACATAATTATGTACTTCAAGGGAAACTTTTTTTTTGGTTCATATTGGCTGTATAGTTCATCTTAGCAAATTGATTAAATGGACTATTTCAATACCGAATTTGTAGTCTATTCCATATAAATGTGCAAAATATATTCATTCTAATATGACATTAATGCAGAACTTTGCAACTTTCAATCTTGTTACATCTTATTGAATACACAAGCTCTCTTTGTGAGTTTGAGTTAAACTCTCAGTTTGCATACAGATTTTAATATCACGTTTGAAGGTGTGGTTTGCAGTTTTATCTTCTCAAGTTGAACAATATTTACTCCAGCCTTGACTCCAGGTGTGATGCGTCAATGTTTTTAGATGTCTTGATAAAATATATAAAGTAAAGTACATGCATTTGAATTTCTTGGAAGTTCTGTAGTTGGCACACTCTTCCTCTTTATTGACTGTCCATTGTAGATTTCTAAAATAACAATATTACTGATGATATATGATGTTTTATATAGGGCAAAATTAGAGTTTTAGGAAAAAACAACCTGGCTCTTTTACCGATACATGTACATTTGACTACATGACTGTTCACTTAACGTGTAAAAGTTGACAGTTGTGATTTCTTTATATGGCAAATTTGACAGTTGTGTTCACTTTATGTGGCAAAGTTTTCAGTTAAGTCCACTTTATGTGGTAAAGTTGACAGTTGGACTGTTCACTTTATGTGGCAAAGTTTTTAGTTAAGTTCTCTTTATGTGGCAAAGTTGTCAGTTTAGTATGTGTACTCTATTTGGTAAAGTGGTCAGTTGTTTGAATAAGAGCGCTGGAATATGATAAATAATCCCGAAAAATTGTTGATGGTCAACTGGCTGGTGCTTATGACTAAAAGTAATTGAAAAACAACCCAGCATAAATAAGGTACTAAATTATGATAAAAAAAATCTAAATGAAAATATCCTGGTGGATGCATCTGTTGTTGTTGAAGAAACATTACCTAGGTCGGTATTGTTAATGTTAGTCTATGTTGTTTCAGCTAATTTCTTGATTTTTAAAAAAAGTCTGTAATTATTAAGAGATGAGCATGCCGGCGTATAAGCATGCCAAGTAGGAATGTGGGATATCAGATAATTGGTGTACGCAATGTTACTGTGCTTATATTTAATGAGGCATTCTGTTTGTATGCAATGCATAATTTATCTTGTGTAAAGATAAGGAATTGATGTAAAAACTGAACATTGAATTTCAGTCAGAAAAGTGTTATGCTTTAAATTCAGAATTTCAAATGATTAAACTGTTAAATGAAGATCTGTTGCTGGGAACTTGGTCTGCTTGGGTAGCCCAGTTTGTTTCCTAGAATGTTCTTCCAGTCTTTGTATAGTCTATCACATGTGAAGAATTAGTTACCCAAGGCCCAGCAAGGTGGTACTGTGTGATAATTGATTCCTTGGTCACTCACTGTCTTCTATATATGACAAAAAAACAGCAGTGCAAAACTCGCTCAGTGAGAAACAAAACAACAAAACCATTTATCTGTCTGTGGTACTAATTGTTGACAAACAGGCTAAATTTTCTCTACAACCCAGAAAAAGTGCCACATTATCGATTGATTTGTTGAACTTGTGGAAGACACGTTTGTATTATCTACTTGACACTGTGCAAAATGTTAGGGTGTTGTTTTCTGCAAGCCGTCTAACCCTCCAGTGATAAGCAACATCTGTCCGCTATGTTCTGTACATGGTACTTTATTGTAATAACTTGTCTGGAAACGCCTGAAAATAGTGATGTTTGTGTTAATTGATTGGTTTAAGAACATGTTCTATTGATTACCGTGGATACAGTTTTTATAAATTATGTCCATTCATTCTCTTATATTTCTATTTATTCATAGTTCTTCTTGTCTTTGTAATGTTATTTTTTGCTTAAAGTTTAATTTAAAAATATGAATGATAGATTCAGCGGGACTACAGGGTTTGATGCGGGCATTTTGAAAATGACGATGGAATGACTTGCAAGCATGGGTACAATTCCTAAATTCCACTCCGACAGCCTGCAAGCATGGGTACAATTCCTAAATTCCACCATGACAGCCTGCAAGCATTGGTACAATTCCTAAATTATATACATGTATGCAGATCTATATTATGGTGTTTCAAAGTGCCATTTTTTGCCTTCATCAATACCTTCAGTTCAATTGATATGTAAATATTTAATGTAATGTATTAAACTATTATTATACAATTTGTGTGTGGTATGTGTGACTGACTACCTTCCATGTGTGATATAATAAATTGATGAGACGAGTGTTACATTAATATTGAACAGGTTGATAATTGCATATAATGGTTCAGGACAATGATTTCATTCAACCCTTGTTAAGCTGTTTAAAATGAAGAATATTATTGATGTGGTATCATTTTAACATTGGCAATATACATTATGATAAATGTCTGTCACTTGTGGCCAGTATTAAAAAATCGTTCTACAATCGTTCATAAAAAATGGCTGCACCTGAACTTATGTAAGGGATCTTGAGTGTGATGTTTACAAGATTATTAAGCACTAGTTAGGACAACATACCTTATTTATGATACTGACCCCCACCCCCCCAAAAAACACCAAAAGAAAATGTAGAAAGTAGAAATTGAAATCCAAAGATTCATTGTGTGTTTTGTTTTTAACTTAACTGTGGGTAGAAGTTATTTTGCCAAAATGTAGTTCCCTTCCCTTCCCGTTTTAACTCTGATGCAGTTCCTAGTTTAAAGTACCTTTATGAAAGATATATGAGTCATAATTCTATAATATAAGTCTGTCTGATAGCCTGGCTGGCTGGGTACATTTAACTCACTCTCTTACTTGTGGGTGCATTTATTTCACTTTCACTGTCTGGGTGCATTTACCAGTGGAAACACTCTTATGTTGCTGCAGGTTACAAACCTTGATTGATTGAATAATTCGGGAATGTCATTCTTCCTCAGCAGTCTAAATCATAGTTTCATGTGCTACATGTACAGGGCTACCTTGCAATTCGGTTACTTCCATTCTATGGTACATAGGAATGATTGAGTAACTTTATTTGTTTAATTCAACTCTTCTAGATGACCTCTTAAATATAATGCCTCTGTTGGCTGGTGTTGAGTATTTAATTAGTGTCTCTTATTAGTGACCCCAATTAAAGCTGACTAGTTTCATGAATGAAGTGTTGTTAAAGAAAAGTCTGATTTAAACAATATTTATACTGGTAGTAAGGTGAAATTTTAAACCATTTTACTGATTTTCTAAAAAAAAATCTGTATATTGCGATATCCATACATATGACAAGCATCTTAACATATGTTTTGCATTATGTTATAATTTATTTAATCATTTCGATAAAATTTGTATGCTGGGGTCAGGATCAAAGATTCAATCAGTAACTTAAATATGGCTCTCCCCACTGGACCAGTGCCAGGGCTCGACACTAACACTGGTCCGAGACCAGTGAAAATCCAGAAGGACCAGTGAAAATACTGGAGGACCAGTAATTGTCCTATTTACAAATTGGGCGCTTTTGCCCTGTTGGACCAGTTGCCAAAATAGTTAGTGTCTAGGGCTGACCACTTGTCCATCGCTGTGTCGATATCTTGGTCACATGATTTTAATCCATTACCTAAATATAAACATTAATTGTTTGTAAACAAATATCACAATACAGTCCGGTAATGTATTATTATACCATTTGAATCATACCCCAACTGTATTGGAAAACAAAGACTCCAATTTAAAGGCTGGCTGAACACCAGATAGGTCTCAAATTAATTTCTTTATTTGTGAAATCTAATTTAAATTTGTTGTATTGATGTAGATATAGAAGATGGTATTGATGTAGTTATTTGTATAACACTGCTGGCACCATGGTGGCTACCAGGCTGGTGTAGATAATGTAGGACATTCAATGATTTAAAACCATTGTTATACTATAATGTATGACCTGTGTCTCCCCTTTACTATCTGATAGTCCCGATAGGTACTGCCTGGTGTAGATAGTTGATGCACAGTGCCTACCTATAATATCTATTCTTAAATCCTTAATATGCAGTAAAATCCTTCTTACTTGTTGTAGATAAATATTTTTGTGGATTTTGTAGCAACTGATGGTCTCAATATCTATAATCCATGATAGTCTACAAACATCAACTTCTGGTTATCGCCATAAGTCATACACGTTAAATTGTATATTCTCCCAATAAGTCATACAGTGATGTGATTTATATGCTGTGTAATCAGCCCCCACAGTACTGAATTTTCTTTGGAATTTTCTTCTGGAATTATTGAATTTCTTTTATATATCAACAATGTTATAACAATGTTCTTCAATACAGAAGAAACTATTTTATATCCTCAAATATAACTTATTTTATAGTATAGTAAAAATACATTTTCCAACCCTACTTATTTCTTCATATATTGTATTTGTAGATATAGAGCTGATACTATGTGATGAACTGTGAACTGATTATTGTGTTTTAGTACCTGGCTTTTATTGTAAACTAAATAATGTATACAATGTATGGTGAGGTTGTTGACTAGTGTAGACAGCCTTTAATAATATGTCTGATGTTCTCTGGGGACTAAATTAGAATATATTCATTTCTTCGACCTGCTATAGAAGGCTAAAAACCCTGCATGGTTGTGTATTGAACAGGAGTAATCCGAAAGTACGGGTTTGTTGCACTAGAAAGATTGAACTTCAGCAGAATATAAAGGTTATTTGATGAAAAATTACCAGGTATTCAGGGCTCGACACTAAGTTGACTAACACTGGTCCGCTGGTCCGAGACCAGTGAAAATCCAGAAGGACCAGTAAAAATTCTGGAGGACCAGTAACTGTCCTATTTACTAATTGGACACTTTTGCCTTGTCGGACCAGTGGCCAAAATAGTTAGTGTCTATAGGCCTGGTATTGACTGAGTTATGGTCGTTTGAAATTTCATATGCTGAATTTTAACGATTGGACATTATTTGAAGCAGAGTTTTTGTGTAGGGGTTTGACCTAATTGCACCCAACACAGACTGGCGTCTTACTTTCAGGAATGGGCATTTTGCCTCAATAGAACCCTAATTGACAGAAAGTTAAAAACATAAAGATCTATGAAAGTATTCAGCAGTCTGTATTAAAGTCTTTTATATTTGTTCTGATCAATACATACATGTACCTTTTGAAGGAGGAAGGGGTCAATTCTTATGTTGGACATAATATGCTTTGGCACGGAAATACATTAGACGGAAAAGCAACTCATTCGACTCCCACTATATTTCATATATAGGCCGCCATATTAGAATGAAATATCGCCATCGGCTTACTTGTACGAGACTTGACGAGATTCTCAAGTTGGCGCTTTTGTCCCACTATCCGTCGCCATCTTGGATTATTTCACCAATTCAGCCTGATTTGAGATATTTGTTTTCATTTAAAGCAATTCTTCGTCAAAATAAGCAAAGATGGGAATTCATTTGTTCCGTTATGTGTTAGGAAAGTTTAAGTATAGATAGTTTGGACGATTCATCTGTCAAATGTGACATAGACCACATTTTCTGTGACCTATCCTGATCGATAAATTTTCAATCGACGGGTTTTGGATTGCTTCCGATATTTACTTTTTTTAAATCCCTAAGGAAACTTATTTACGACTGTTTTTCTTATAAATCAATATTTTTTGTGATCTTTGGGGTGTCCTCTATTTGTTGAAAATGATCAAACCACTTAGTTTTGTGGTTTTGACACGAAAAAAAGATTTCTTTTGGATAAGTCATGTTCACAATTATCGGCTTACCGAAGCGCGCAATGCATTATGGGTAGTCAGGTCATAACTAGGCTATTTTTAGACCTGCTTATCCGTTCTGTGTATATCCGTGGCTTTGGGTAATTAATAATTTAAGATGGGCAAAGTTTTATTATGAAGAGTTATTGCCCCTTTCTAGATATATAAGCTCTTATGGGGACATCCATGCCCTACATGGACACATCTTGTTAGGGATTGCTATAGAACCTGTCATCTGCTTGAAGGGTTTCAATGTGATCCTTGAGATGACTCTTAGACCCAGTAGGTCACACTTTGATTCCATCTTGGGATATTCTATCAATGCAGAGTCATTATTGCTGGCCTCGGAATTATTATTGTGTTATAAATGGTGATAAGTCACTAGGAAACTAGGATAAAGAAAAATATTGACTTGACCCACAAGTATCTAGTCCTAATGAAACCCCTCAGTTGAACTGTTAGATTAAGAAAATAATTGGCACAGCTTTCTGAGAGAGATACGCTCCAGATTTATGTCTGCTGTTGATTTCCCTTGTAACAAATATTGATAGGTTTGCCATGCTCTCTGTTTGAACTTGTTGTCTCCTGAAAACAATCTGAGTATTTATTTCCTTACATGTTAATTCTAGGCTAGAAATGCAATATCTAACCTGCTAACTGTTCTATTTGTGCCCGGATTGCTGTCTTACATTGATGGATGTGTATCGATTGTTCCGATTATTCTAAGCAAGAAATATAAATTCCAGCAACGTTAGGTAATTTGACTCGTCAGTCGATGGGTAATCTAAATATATTAATAGTGCATGCTGAGCGCTACATATATACGTTTTACACTGATATTTACGTAATTTACATGCCGTAGAATGTTAGAATTAGAATGTTGGGTTAGAATTCACATAATGTCTTTGAAGTTGCATTGACTACAAGTCTCTGTTGTCAAGGGAGATTTACTATAAATTCATTCATAATTTGTGGTTTTTAAATTTCGTGGATTTTATTTTGAAGGAAAAACTCCTCTTTTCTTATCTGATTTTATATGCCCATTTAATTTTGTTATAGCATTCTGAAGCTTGTAAAAAAATAATCCACCACATTTATTAATGCTACAGTATCAGAGAAAAAAGCAGACAGGGAAATACCGTTACTGTCGTGATAGCTGAGCTATGATTACTAAATTTACTATATAGTCAGACAGTTTGAGATCAATTAATCAATGGCAGGAATGGTAAAAATCAATTTCTCTTTCCATAAAAAAATGTCATTTATTGTTGTTGAGGATGGTAAAGGATAATAATGTAATAAAGTTGTGTGTCAACGAGGACAGTGGGCCATTATATAACAGATTTAATGATTTTTTTATAAGTACATGTTTAAGGTGTGGAAGGAAGCTTGTGTCTGATTGGGGTTTAACACAGTTTTCTATAAATTAATTATTTCCAGCCAAATACAATTTGTTGACCTCAAGTCAGGTGACCTTACTAGTTTACCTAGTATTAATTACCAAACATTATTATTAACTGGCACTTCTATCATCTATGACTGACAAGTGTTGGGATATGATGATAGCCTGAGTGTTGTAGAAGGTAGCCTGAGTGTTGTAGAAGGTAGCCTGAGTGTTGTAGAAGGTAGCCTGAGTGTTGTAGAAGGTAGCCTGAGTGTTGTAGAAGGTAGCCTGAGTGTTGTAGAAGGTAGCCTGAGTGTTGTAGAAGGTAGCCTGAGTGTTGTAGAAGGTAGCCCAAACCAGGTATTAATATATCCTTACCATCAGGGTGACAGTACAAGCCCTTCCCTAGAACATTTTAAGGCGCTAGGGCAATGCTGGGATCAGTGTTTAAGGAGATCCACTAGAATGGCATAAAGGTTTTTAAAAGATGATAAGAAGGGAAAACTTTCATGGTTATCCATAATTTAAAGGCTGATTTAAGCGATTTTTGCATAATGCAAGCCAAAATCACTGCAATTTATAACACAATACAGACCAAAAAAATAAACACAATTATAGTGAGATTTACAGATACCATACTAGGAGTTAAGGCTCTGTGGTACCCCAGCGCCTTTTGCCCCTGGGCAAGGGCCTGCAGTCCAATGCTCTACCTTAGCTGAACGGTCTGGGTGGGCTTCTCAGTCAACATTCATGTTACCCAGTTGTAGTATAGTAATTTTTCTATGTGATTCAATGTGCAAATAATATTACAGATGTGTGGAATGAATTTTTTTTATTGTAAAGTTTGCAAAATTAATCAACACATTCATATAAAAAATCTAACCTATACAGCCCGACTGTCAGTCAATCTGTCAAGGTATTTGGGCGTGTGAGTTTAATCTAGACTGGAATACTGTAAACATGCAACTTATTTCCTAGATTGATTCTGTAGACTGGCACTATATTTACCGGTAATCAATATAGTGAAATAAATAGAATAAACATACCACACCACCACATAGCTAGGAAAGTCTATACATGACCAAGGCTTAGGAAAGTTTGTGTAGATTTAAACATGCAACAATTTATCAGGTGCTTTGTTTCTGTGTTGTAAAATAAAGTTCCCAGTGATCAGATAAAGACATCATGATATCTCTGTCTTATCCCTGATAATCAGGCTATTCAAAATGAAAAATCTTTCAACAATAAGGCTTGGATTTTTGATATAAAAATTATGGTTTCACCATTGCACGGTCATTAGCTATAAATTGTTGGGTGTAATATTATATGATCATTTAAATTGGTGAAATTTTGTGAGATCAACGGAAATACATTCAAACCTATATTATCTTGTCGTTATTCAAATTATCATTGTATTTTAAGAATAGTTTCGTAATTGACTTGTAGTTGAATCATATTTCGGTTAGTTACATTGACTATTCTATTTTTGACTCGTAATTACTGCTTGAATGATCAGTTAGAGCATTGAAAAGCGCATATATTTTTAGTTATTCCAAATTGAATTGCAGTTTTGCATATTGCGGTTAATTGGCGTTTAACGATTTGCAGCTTTGACAATTGAATACCCCTCCATAGTCTGCCAGATATTGCAAGAAGTCATACATACAAGTGTTAGTGTCACTAGCTGGCCTTACCACTAAATAAAGAGTCATGCTATATCTTTGTTATAAATACATGGTTTGCAATAAATCTCATCATAGTCTGAAAAGTTGTTGCAATTGCCTGAATAGTTTGGAACAATTTTCACTTAGATTTTCAAAATGTTAAAATGATTTTGTATTTGAGAAGTTTACTGATGCGGGTATAGAGATAAGATATGATACATATTGACATGATAAAAAGGGAATTCAAAGAAATCAAACTTCGCTCTAGATCTATGTATACTTTTTTACTTCAAACATTGTTTACAAGCAGAATAGAGGTATTTTATCTGTTGAGGAGATAAACACTACACTGTTAATACCGTGACTGTTCCAATTTCTAAATGTATGTAAAAGTGTTTATTTGATAATACTTATCATCTTAATTGGCAAGTAAGAAATTATTATTGATTGTTTGAAACAATTTTTAAGTGCATATTGATGCACCTGGCTTATATTCTTGAAGTATAATACAGGGGTGTCAATTTTCCGGATTTATCCCGAATTCTGGCAAAGTTAAGGTCAATAACTCAATTATATCTGCTCTGAAGGATTTTCTTCAATAAAAAGTTTGAAAAACTGAGTTATATATGGTCGACAGCCTCTAGTTTGTCAAAAATGGTCAGCCGCATATGATTTTCAGGATTTTTAATTTGGCTCTGTTGATACCCCTGATAATAACAGTAGGGTACAGAAAATGTTTGAGTTGTTTTGTAGTATAATAAGTAGCGTAGATATTGTCCACAAGTGGCCCCTTTGGTCCAGTGGTTCAATCGTCTCAGACAGTGATTAATGCCATGTATCTCTCAATGATCAATCCTGGCCCAGTCCTGCTCAAGTAACTTAGGACTGAAAAGTGCACCCAACTTGGGACTCGAACCTACGCTCCCAGGTATTAAAAGCCAGTAGCTTGGCACCTGTTATGCAGTCAGTCTCTACTGTCACTATACTACATTACACTCTACTGATTACTATAATTTCTAGTTAGAACACACAATTATAAATGCTTATCATTTAATATCATAATTCTATAGAACAACATGTAGAGTATATTGTAGATTAAAATTCAAATAGAAATTTAAAAGAAAAATGTCTGAAATAATCACTGGTATGCACTTCAAAGATATCTGGCAGATATCCATGAACAAGGTACATCTAGATACAGAATGCACAATAAAACTCCAGGTATCTCACATACAGGGTGGATATCTCACATATACAGGGCGGGTTACAATGTTAAAATGTCAAGTAGCCACAGTAATCTACCTTGATCTCAAAGTATATTTACTGTTACATAACACAACAGTAATGTAACAATAAACAGGTATTGTATGTGTAACAGAATGTTTTGAATTTTTTAGTTTGGCTGATTACCTCAAAATTTGTGTGCAATTAACCATTCTGTCGTAAATATAAACTGCATGACTATTTTAATATAACTTGCTGTACTGGTCTATTAGCCAGTTCTTATGCCTTGGGAGGTTGTGGGTTCGATCACAGATAGTATTTAGCTAAGTTATTAAATTAATACTGGTAAAACATGGATCCAATACCCAACTACCTCAGCCTACCTGGTACAAATCGATACAGCCTGCTACCTGGTATAAATTGATACGACCAGCTACCCATACAAATGGATTATAAGGCTGGCTACCCGTTCAAATCCATACGGCTGACTACTCAGTACAAATTGTTATGTACCTGGTACTTATGATCGTACGGCTAGCTACTCGGTACAAATTGATAAGGCTGGCTATCAGGTACAAATCGATAAGGCTGGCTTCCTGGTACAAATCGATAAGGCCGACTACTCAGTACAAATTGTTATGACCAGACCAGGCTATCCAGTACAAATCGATAAGGCTGGCTATTCGGTACAAATCGATATGGCTGGCTAACCGGTACAAATCGATACGGCCGACTACTCAGTACAAATTGTTATGACCAGACCAGGCTACCCGGTACTTATGATCGATACGGCCAGCTACTTGGTACAAATCAATATGGGAGTCTGAGGTTTGGTTAACGTTGTATTGCATTTTGCTCATTATGTGCTGCACCCTGATCGCTTGCTAAAACCACTAGGCTTGGTTGGTAGCAATCTGTATGTAGCCATTTCACTATATAGTAGGTGCTGTGGTCATTTTGATGGTTGGTACTGGGTCGACTCTCATTATTCTATTCCTCTGCACACTGTTAGATCAATGCCATGAAGAATTGAAATTGACAGAGTTGCCACAGTTACATAAAAATGTTTATCTTCTTTAGAAACCTGAGCTCAAAACTCAGACACAATGTAATTTTCATTTGTATGTATATTTTTATCTGTCAGTATATTGGCTTTTCTAGAAATACGAATTCCCTGAATGATCATTATATTGAGAGTAGCAGAGTATAATTATGTTAAACGTATCAGAACCTACTTGGTTGTTGATATTGTACACTTCAACCTGTGTTAATTGGCCACCTGTTTTATACAGCCAATATCATTCAATCTTAATTTAAGCTGCCATATTTGTTACAACCCTAAGAATGTGATATTTCAGGCCTTGTAATTTTCAGGCCAGTGCCTGATTTCAGGTTTTTGAATCCTGAATTTTCCTTCTTTGTGTATAGTGAAAAAAGAATTTCAGGCTTTGAAACTGGGGTTTTCAGGCCTGAGAATTTCATTACATTAGTGTACATTAGTGTACAGTGTTTTTGTGATTGCTTATCATGACTTGATATGATTCTGTGTTCATGTATGTATACGTCTTAATGTCATACAAAAACTTCCTATATGAAGTATTGCCTGCGTAATCATGGGAAATTCTGACAAAAATCATGTAAAACTATGCAATATTGCACATTGTGCACCAGGAAGCAGTCAGTATCTTTATGAAGGCACGGTACAGTGTATATAATTCAGGATATTTTTATATATGTATTTCATACACATTGATAGGAAATGTCATGATTTTCTTCCCATACCTTCAAAAAAATCCCAAGTTATACCAGATCTTGCAGTGGGAATTATACTTGTTGGATGTAAAAACATTTATATCTGTTTGTTTTATCTTGCTGTATCTACAATTTGTAGGAGAGATTAACCCTTTACTCAATATAGCTGCACATTTTAACACATCTAGTACTTCGTTTCCCTGAAGCATAAATAACTAGGGTCCTACAATTACGGAATAATCCGGATTTCCGCAGTTGCTGCACTAGAAATAATGAACTTTTCTGCAGAAAATTAGTTATTTGATGAAAAAATTCCAAGTATTGACCGAGTTATTGTCATTTGAAATTTCGTATGCTGAATTTTAACAATAGAACAATATTTGAAAGAGAGTTTTGCTGTAAGGATGTGACACTGCTAATGGCACCCAAAAACCTTTTGTCTATGATAGGATAGGTGTCTGTTAGGTAAAGGGTCAACATAATTGTTCGAATTCCCCTGATTGTGTTCAGTGGTTCATTTGACTCTTGAGGTAGGGGTTTTGACCCTTGAAATCTCCAAAAAGCAACATTGATTTTGACCCTCAAGATATGGGTTTAAGGGTCATATTCTCTCAAAATCATGTGTATTTTGCCTAGAAAATGGTAAAATTTAGTCAAAAGTATCAAAATAACCCTTCAGATTTAGAAACTAGTGGAACCTCTGAATGTCTGTATGTATTGGTGTGATTGTATGTTGTATTGTTTTATGATACAGAGTATACATGTACACTGTCAATGCATGGTGGTTCCATTGCATTTATTAAGCGGTTCCCTATAGTAATCACCTTGTTTCGATTAAATAATTGATAAAATGCCTTGCAGTGAGTTGATGGCAATAACCAGGTCCTCTCAGTAGTTGAGTCATTACAGTAGTTAATTAAGTGGAAACCATTTATATGATAATTAAGGCAATCTTATTGGCAAGCATGAACTTTGTATAATTGAAGATGATGGTGGGATTTCATATATCAGTTTGTTATATCATGGTTCACATTTAGTTAGATGGTTGTCAAGTGTTCTATGTTGTTAGGGCTTAGTGCAATATTTACTGTGATTTTCACATTGTAGACTTGGGTTCTTGTTTCTAATATGTTTTTCCTGTTTTTCAACATATTTTTGCAGCCATATATGGCCTTTTTTTCAGCCATATATGACCACCCTTTTCAGCCATATATGGCCACCCTTTTCAGCCGCATATGACCACCCTTTTCAGCCGCATATGACCACCCTTTTCAGCCATAAATATATATGGCCACTCATTTTAGCCATATACGACCACCCCTTTCTGCAAAATTTGGCCACCGTTTTCAGCCATATATGGCAACCATTAAACTTAAACTTGTTATATCCTGGAATTGATAATTTACCAGGACTGATTTGCTTTTCTGCAAAGTTTGTGGAGGACCATAGTTGTCACTTACGAGCTACCCAACCGGGAATTCGAACCTGCCAGGTATCTGCTTAGCACTTTACCGACTGAACAATTCAGCCTCAGACTTTGATATCTACATAGTAATATCTACATAGTATAAATGTGTTTGTATATTTATATTTTCAGTCGTAACCAGTTATCCATTATCCCATCATTCATTAGTCAACTACAAGCGTTAGAAGTGTTGATCGCCAGTCATAACCGCCTTGTCTCACTACCCGAAGAAATTGGTGTCCTAGATAAATTAATGGAATTGGTAGGTGTTCATTTATATTGTATCACTGAATGTTCTGTTTTAACAAAGAGATTATAACCATCCCAAAGGGAAGGTAGCACTCAACAGGGACAGCATAGCATGAAAGGCAAATAAAAGAACACAAACACCCCACATATTGGAAGTACTGGTCGCAATGAAAAACATTAGACTGAACAGCTACAAAAAACGTCACCCTACTCCGACAGTCTGACATAAAGGGACGGTAAAATCAAACCTTTCACCATGTTATGTAGTACTGTCCTCAGTGGCCGAGTTGTTAGTTCCCGTTCAGCAACTTGAGATTCTTGACAGCGACATACTAATTTCATAAAGTAGTTAAAATGGTACTGCTATATCTGCCTTGGTTGACACACATAATCAAGGTTAGTTCCAGGTAACTGCAGGTTCACCCGATGTCAGGATAATGTGGCTGGATAGTCTCTATTTGACTGAAATAATGTTGACCAGTTGGACTTAAAGCTTTATTTAAAAACAAATCGGATTTCAACAAGGCTTTGCAAGTATCATCAGTACCAAGGCTAGTTTTGCATGTTCACACTAAATGGTCAGATCAGTTTTGAAGAAGTAATTATCCTTTGAATGTTTGTTTTACCCCTTGTTGTATGTTATATTTTACAGGATGTGAGCTGCAATGAGATTTCCCATCTACCACTACAAATAGGTGATCTCAAATCTCTAAAATCTCTAAATGTCCGACGTAATATTCTACAAGAGCTACCTGTTGGTAGGTATACTTACTGTCATATAGGTTTGCTTATAGCCCATTACTCCATAGACTTCTAATATTTCTACCGTCAATCTTCTGATTAAAGAATAGTTTAGATTATGTGCACTACAGTACTGATTCTATTTCGTGATTATTGGAAAATAATCAATTTACATACAGGATCCTTATTAGAAATAAGATTGAATAAACTGTCTCAGATAATTGGAAAATAATTTGTCCTCCACTCCTGTATTTTGAAAGGCAGCATCATAGAGTAAAGGATTAAGGTATCAGAGTTTGGGTAGGAGACAATGTTTTGCTTTCCTGGTTGTGTTTGTTATTCCTGATGTGTAGGAAAGTAATTGAACTGAGGATAAAAACATACACATCTAGGATTAATTGAGAGGTCATTATGGTACCAGATGTGTCCAACAGATCTCTGTTTTGGTCCCCACAGGCAGCTGTCCATGAGCATGTCCATTAGTGTTTGGTTTCTGTTGAATGACTTGAATGCATGGTTTCACCATTCTCAAACTTCAACTTGATTGATGTATAATGGTGTTGATTTGATTGTTTTTCAGAAATCAGCAAATTAAATTTACGGAATCTGGACATATCTTCAAATAGAATCTCTAAAATTCCCACAGTCTTCAGACGTATTGAAACGTTAGAAGATATAATACTAGACTTTAATCCACTCACCTTACCCCCTGCTCATGTAAGTATAAGATATAATACTAGACTTTAATCCACTCACCTTACCCCCTGCTCATGTAAGAGTATAAGATATAATACTAGACTTTAATCCACTCACCTTACCCCCTGCTCATGTAAGAGTATAAGATATAATACTAGACTTTAATCCACTTACCTTACCCCCTGCTCATGTAAGTATAAGATATAATACTAGACTTTAATCCACTCACCTTACCCCCTGCTCATGTAAGTATAAGATATAATACTAGACTTTAATCCACTCACCTTACCCCCTGCTCATGTAAGTATAAGATATAATACTAGACTTTAATCCACTCACATTACCCCCTGCTCATGTAAGTATAAGATATAATACTAGACTTTAATCCACTCACCTTACCCCCTGCTCATGTAAGTATACACAGTTTGCATGTACAGTAGGTGCAAGCTGGAACGGTATGGCGTCATTGTCTAGCAATGTGATGTATGAAAGTATTAGACCACATGGCTATCCCAATCCCCCCAAAAAGTTGCACAAATAACTTGTTTCAATGCAGCCTGCATCGCTTGGCACCAGTTATAGGGTGAAATGGATAACAATATGTGTACACCAACTTACTCTGTTTGGACAAAGTGACACTGTAAAACAAAGCCATGAGCTGTAAACCAGTTTTTAACCAGGTTTTCTAATGGTGAAATAGTTTTTTAAAGTGACTGACTCGTATTAACTTGGTTAACTCAGGCTTGAAGGTGTGCACTCAGTATATGCTAAGGTTTAAATTAATTTGACTGAATAACATTTTTTACCTATGATGAGGTATTTTCGTAACAATTTTTGAACACAAATCAACAGATCAGAACAGAACAGACTTTTATTTTAAAACAAACAAGCAAACAAACAAACAAGCAAACATCACCTTTGAGTACTGCATATATTAGTATGTATAGTCCAGTGATGCAGCTACAGTGTCAAACCAATTATAAAGGCTTAACTAACATACTGTATTCGCTCTACCTGTTCAGACAATGGTTGTTATCTTTTGTGTACACATAAATGACTACATCACTGTCACCATATCCTAACTGGACTGTATATGATATATTTCAGATATGTACTAAAGGCAAACAACATATCATGAAGTACTTACAGATTATATCAATCAGAGAAGACAAGGCTAGGATGGGTATGCTTGGGGTAGGAGATATAGAGCTGAAACGATTCAGAAAGTCTCTACCACCTGCACAGTCAGTGTATGTATCAATTTGAAGCTGATTTTCATACATGATATAATAAAATTTCCATAACTCATTTAATATAAGTTTATATCAATTGACAACTTGTGATAGATCCTCTATGTCTGAAATCTGAGAAAAAGACTTGTTCAATTGGTATACGATAAAATAAAAGCTCCTCTAAAAGCCATGAACAGTGTAAAACCTGATGAAAAATCTCAAATTATATTTTTTTTACTTTTGGAGGAAAGAGGGTCCGAACCCACAGTAGGGGAAAATGAGCTGAAAGGGAAATTTCTACTAAATGATAAATTCTAATAAAATTTAATTAATTGCTTTCTAATGATCATTAATTGATGTTAATTGTTTACAGTTCATCAGAAGAGTTCCGTAATATAATGGATTCACCAGACAAATGGAAGAGACATACAGTACTGAGCAGTGACTCGGGATACAGTACCACAGACAGTGTGGATAAATGTGGCTGGTCCCCACAGGAAGTGAGTATCATTCTGTTACACTGTCTGCACGGTGCCTGGCTTGATCAATGTCATAGTTGCCTCTCACAAAATACGGAACCAAACATGATTGTTATCCTCCCTATTTGTACTGAAATTCTTGTGACTTCAGAGTGCTGCTGCATCAATTGTCATATAGACCATAGAAACTGGTTTCCCTAAGCACTGTTAAAACATTAGTCTTATGGATTATTTAGTATCTAATGCCTGGCTAAGCTTAACAGAGCTTAAAGTGACTGGGTCCAGAATGAGGTTATAGCGTCGATCAACCATAGAATGTCGACAGGTAGTAGTAGATCTTGTTATCAGTGCTAGGTAAAAGATAATATTAAGTCAGACAGGGAAGGCAGCTTTCAACTTAACTAGCCGAGCACAGAAAACACAAAAACATACCAGGCACAATGCCCAACACACAACCGAAAGAGAATATGATCCACCCAAGTAAAAATACTTTTGGTGGGATTTGAAACAAAAAGTAAACAAATTCATTCGACAAAATTCACATATTTCACTTGGCACATTGTCAAAATTGGTAGGGTGACAATATCAGGAAAAAAAAGTTGGGGAAGGACCTCTCTGTTAACAAGACATGTCATATACCAAAATGTTGGGGAAAGTCTGTAGTATCTGAGACTGCAACTTATAAGTACATATACCGGTATGTGTAGAAAACAATATGTTGAACCACGTTTTCACTCTCTTGTGATAATTTTGTTATGTTAGTTTGAATTGATATTCTGCTGTGCTGTGTAGAATAGAAAAGTTCTTGTTATGTTTGTTGTGTTAAAATCTCTCTATTTCATCCAGATTCAGTTTGAATTGAATTTGAAATTGCTATTGACATTACGAGGGTTCAGTGCAAAACAGTTGTAACTACATATAGTTATTATCTGTAGTTACAACTGTTTTGCGCTAAAGCTCTTGAAATTTATTGGGAATATGAAGAAAGTTTACGCCCTTACAGTAATTCTTGTAAGGGTTTAATCTTGGATCTCATTTCCTGTAATTCAGCAATTTTGTGCCATGGCTTGCATTGGTGCCTTTATATGGATAGCTACATCCAACTTTCTTTAAAACATAGTCTTGGGAATGATTAAATCATAAATTTCAATCTCTGATTTAGGCATGCTATTTCCTGGTTGACTCTTGCACAGGTAGAACCAGATGGGAGACATAGGGTCTGGTACTCCCCTGGAATTTTGGCAAAATTAGGGTATTCATATTATCAGAGAAAAATGGCTGGTCTTATCCCTCTGAGTGGCAGGACCACTTCTGAGAAAAAATTAGCTCAACAGAATGCCCTGAGAAAAATTCCTACATCTTTCCTTGCTTGTGACTCAAGCCTCATTTTGCCCGTAAAACTGTTTGTGGGACTTCGAAACAAAAATAAAAAAATCTGCAAGAGATGGAAATTAAGATGATGGTTTCAGTGAAGCCATGGTACAACATTGTTGTTAGGATGTTTGATGACACGTTTCTTAATAACTGAGTATTTATCATTTGTAGTGTTCTGTTATATACCACGTAACACTTTGCAAAATGCATGATAGAAGTTATTTTTGTTTTATATCTTTTATGAAGGCCTACATAACCAGCTTTTTGGGTTAATTGTCAATTAAGTGTTCAAAATTAGGGTACATCTTATAGTTGACTTAGGGGAGGGGTGATATAACTTTAGATATAAGTCACTATTCCTTGGAGATACATTTTAACACATTTTACTGTATTTCAATGTTTTATCGTCTGGTGTCAGTCAGCAATTATATTTAAATAGCTTGAATGGATAAAGTGTACATAACATGGTGCTGTCATATAGGCATACCATAGCTAAACAGAGTTAGGATCCATGGGGTAATGGGTTAGAACCTCAGACAAAAATGAAAAATATATAAAAAAAATTGTGTAAATTTTGATGATGGTTATTAATCTAGATACTTGTACCGAGCTTTAAACATTGTCTGAGGTTATATCCTGGCTTAAGGTTACGGGGCTTATAGTTGAAAGTTAAAGTAACTGATCAGTTGCCAGCTGTCGTTCATGGGCGTAATTCACCAATATCTGTTCAGGGATATATTGGGGTAAATTACATCATATGGTTGCATAAAACAATGAAATCACTTGAAAACGTTTGAGAAATTTTTTCGAGGGCTTATGGCAAAAGAGTTGTATCTCCTTCTAAAATCATATGCAGTTACAACTGTTTTGCACTGAGCCCTATGTATACTCTTTAACAAATCACTAGTACTGGCAACTGGTCGGTTATAAGGGCCACCACTCTTCACATCATTATCTTTTTATGTAGATGTCTTCCTGTACTCATGCATGCATGTTTGATATTTAACCATTTCTAGGGTAGCATGGAGCCTTCTCACCTTATTGAAAGTAACAACCTGGCAATGAGAGCTGCGGCCGCTGTATTCCGTGACGGTCGGACTTATACTCCGCCTCGAGAGACACGGAGAGAACCGCCGGAACCTCCACAGCGTATAAACAGTCGATTATCGACGGAACAACCTGAAAACCGTCCGTCACCGCCACAAACTTTAACGCCAGGCTCCTCAAAATCTTCATTTTCAACACCACCTACCCCACCCACTTTGTATCCTAGTAACCCTCAGACCCCACTTACGCCCCCTACACCTCAGGGGCCAGGGCCTGGAAGTGGGGCCGGGGATGCACCAAATATTCTCGGTTCTAGCTTGGAGGATGAATTCACCAGGGTTAGTGTCACACTATGTTTGTATTTCATCTTAATTCATGCAGAGAACACGCTTTGTTATCATAAGTTGGTTTAGTTCCCTTTATAGCTTACTTCAGTATGAAATGCTACTGATGGGCTCCTTGGAGTGTTGGAAGTCTGGCATGCATCAACATTTTTTGAACAACATCATAAAAAGGGGTCTTACAATTCCGGGAAAATCCAAAATCCGGATTGGCTGCATTAGAAAGAATGAACTTTTCTTCAGAAAATGAAAGTTATTTGATGAAAAAATTCAAAGCATTGGCCATTTGAAGTTTCACAAGCTGACTTTTAACAAAAAAACAATGTTTGAAACACACCGTTGGGAAATGTGCTATCAACACAAAATATAGACTTGCACCTCATTTTCAGGATTGGACATTGTGCCTCTGTAGGACCCCTGCATAAACTCTAAAGGCCTTGACCAAAAAATTATTCCTTAGTTGGTCTGCTTTAAAATTGGTATAAATGGTTGATTATGGTTCCAATCTGCTGCCCAATTCAGCCAACATGGCAGTGTACTGAGGTGAGCAATATTGGATCACCAAGACCCTCATGTTTGTCGTACTCTTCAGTGCAAAAATAACATACATGAATAATAAAGGCAACTAAAGTTATAACTTTATTTTCAAATGACTTGAGTAAATGTTGCCTAGTATTAAAGATAGATCAGAATTATGTTTTGTTTGGAGTTTGCATGTCCAGTATCCGTGTGTACAGCTTTCTAGCAGTTAAGTTGTGTATTTGTAGTTGTAGCTTATTATGGCATCCATTAACTTGTGTGTGCTTATTGCATATTTGGAAATTGTCAGATAAATCAAAGTCACTCATACTCCACTTTTCTTCGTAATTAATCAGACTTGAAAACAATTGAATTAGTTCTACTAGCTCAGTTGGTAAAACACTATCATCTGGCAGATTGCTTGTCGGGCAGGTTTATGGCTGATCTGTTACATTAGTAATGGTCAATTCCTGGTCAGCTTTTTTCAAATTCATAACTGGTAGATGATTGATTCCAGCAAAACTGGTTCAGTCACATGGTTAAAAAAATCAATTGAAAATATGACACAATAAACAACTATAAAATGAAGCATATCATCAGTGAGGCATTAAACCATTTTACATTTGTACGTCATTGTTGCTGTATTTTTACGCCAAATGCCTGATACGTATATATTATACTCGTCAGAATATACTGAAATTTCTAGATAATTGAGTTGGAACTTGGATTGTTGATTCATACCATATTACCAATCTTCTATTGATTAATCAAATTGTTGGGTTATAATTACAGCAATCACAGCAATTGTTTGAAATAAACTTTGGTGTAAAACCCATGTTCAGTGAAGCAGATAATTAGATTATTGATTGGAAGTATTGGAATCATTGACATGTATCCAGTGAAAGCTAGAAACATACCTATTTGTTCTACCAAGACATTTTGTATTAATATGTTATTCTGAGGTTTAACAAAGTATCGGGTTTCGTGCATCCCTCGTCTGTTTGCAATAGTGAGATTTTTATGTATTGTAAATCTATCTTTGTAAATATATAATAGTATGTTTACAAAGTATTTATACAGATCTCTCCTGAGTTCCTTAAGTTAAACACTTATCAGAATGGCAATGTTTGAAAAATGGTTAATGATTGGTGATTTATATGCTTGTGTTATGAAATTGTTGCTCTAATCAATTCTATCTTTCACCAGACATTTAACCACTTTCTTTACTACACCATTAAAAAGTGCAAAACTTTTGGATTGTAGTGTAAACAACAATATGTTAGTTTCCTCTTCCTTGTCTCCTCATTTCTTTAAGATACTAATGAATTGTTTTATTTCCTTGTACTTTATTTTTGCTTGTTTTTTAATGCGATTATTTCCTTTAATTTAGTGTGTCATTCATTTTTTTGCAGTTTGGGGGATAATCCTAGTGAAAATGTTGCTTTAATTTTATACTTTTGTTGGCTTTTAAGTCATTTTTATTTGTCAGTGATGCTAAATAAGTTATTTTTGATTTGTATTCCAATATGTGTATAGACATCTCCTGGCCTCTTCAGCATTGTTGTACCCCAGGGCTTGAGTTTCATTTTAAAAGATACCCCAGCAGTTTTAAGATTTGGTGTTGTGCTTAAATCTCAATCAAATTTTTTGTAGCATTTGACTTTTTGTTTTCCTTTTTGTACAAATAGGTTGGCCATGTATTTAAAGGATGTAATTCTTCATATTCATAGAAACAAATGAAACATTAAACATGGTTGATTTTAGAAGGTCCTTAAACTCATAAAATATCACTTGAATCAAAGTGAAACTGTCACATTATATTCATACTGAAGCCCATGAAACAACTACCCGGTACTGGGAACGTGTAATGGGTACCGGTATTAAATTTTGTATATTTTTTCATTAATACATGGTTGAATAAAATACTGTCTAAATTGAAAGCGTTCAGTAGCATTACCCACCTCTCGGTTGTAGGAACGAAGTGTATTGTGCCTCATTTCAAATGAGCAGTGTTCCATTTATCCACTGGAGTCGTTCCCATTTGTCTGTAAACCAAACCTTATGTATATCAGATTAGTGACTTCAAAAGTCCACAGTCTTCAAACTTATAGTAGGGCAGATGAATGTTTCAAAGGTCAACTAGTCAAAGGTCATGGTTAACAGTCATGGTGATCACAGTGACTTTATACACAAAATGACTTATTTTGCTGCCTGGTGCCAATATAGACTTACATACTTTACACCCAAGGTTTTCTTGGAACATGTATTGTGACCAATGTTTTCATACAAAATAAAAAGTAGACACATTATTTGTTGACATCAGTTGGCTTGAACCAGAAAGTTCTGGAATGAAAAAATTGATAACATAATTGATAACATTATTAATTGATTAATGTTGATAACATAATTGATAGCAAACTTAATAACGTTTACCACATAATAACATTGATAACACTATTATTGTACTATAGGAACTTCAGAGACAGAAACAAGAATATGAGAATCGTAAGAAGATCGCGGAACAATTACGTATACAACAAGAAGAGGAGGACGAACGTGAACAACGTCGTCGTGCTGCACAGAGAATACAAGATGAACAGAGAGCGTTGTTAGATAGACAGAGAGAGGAGGTATACAGAATATGTGTACAAGCTTACAACTGAATGATTTAGATTACACACTAGATTAGGATTGAAGGAATTAATTCCTAGAGTTATTACTCTGTCTCGCTTTACTTTTAAAAATTGATCTGTTAATAAAACATTGCTATATTAGGTTTAAAAAAGGATGGTTTCCAGTATCCGGACCTATCCTCAACATTTGAAATATCTATGGTTTCACTATCTCCTTTATACCTTTCAAAGGGCAGTTGCACTTTCTCTATGTAAAAAGAAAAGAAAAACATTTTTCAACCTATCTACTGTTCGGTTTTACTTAGGTAATAAAAGTTACTGGTAGGATCATTGGGCTAAGAATATTTGTTGTCCTTCTCTAATGTATGGGACAAGTTGTCGAGTTGCTTGAATATAGCAAGTTATTCTAGATTACATGAAAATTGGCCAGATCATACCAGGGGCTTCTATTTAATCATGACAGGAAATAGGGTGTAAAATGTTGGGTACTTTTATAGTTCTTTGCTTATAAATAAAAAACTAGATAATTGTCTGGCATGTTAGCTTGATATTTAAATTGTGTATGTTTGTATGATCAGGCTGAGGAATTGAAGAGAAGAGAAGAAGAAAAGAGATTAGCTGATGAGTCTCGTAAAGTCGCCGAGGAGGAAGCCAGAAAACTGGAAGAAGTTCGTAAAGCGGAGGAAGCGAGGAGAATGGAAGAGATCCGTCACCAAGAAGAAGCGAGACAACACAAAACTGACACAAAGTATGTTGTATTGTATTATATATACTCAAGATTGGAATCTTGTCTGGAGTTCTTGTAGATTGGGTTTCTTATTGCAAATATATCAACTTGATAATGTTATCAATGCTAGATTTGGAGTTGAGAAAAATTTGTAGAATATTTTTGTAGCCTGATATATATCATTATTAGCAATATTACTAGATGCACAAGGACAGACATTTTTAGGGATGGTTATATTAATCATGATTTAAAAGTTAATTATTTCTTGAGGCGTTTGATAATAAATTGGTAAAATCATATGATTGCAAGAGAATTTCAAAGCAGGTTTTCCAGCTGATGAAGGGGTGTAGAAAGTGTGCGTTATCATTTTTAAGTGTCGCACATACTTTTGAATTAATTTTGTACATGGTCATGAATTTATTCAGGAGTAATCAGCATGTGAAGCTGTGATCCTGGTTTTGTATTTGCGTGAACCAACGTTTCAGTAGAGTTATGACCCGTGTTTGAAACCTGGCTTTAGTTTAAGTCCTACATATTTCATTGAAAAGTTCTCATGAGGTATTAAGTATGGAACATTGTTGCTTACAGAAAGATGCGACCAAGACGACATACTGTCGATAGCTCACTTAGGTAGATTGTTGATGGGCACTTTATATTTGTTATATTTTCTCATAGTTGGTAACATTTTACAGAAGTGTGGTTAACTAGTGAGCAGTAATTCATATCATTATCTTGAAACCGTTTAACTAATTTCGGCAATTAAAATACCTTTGAAGTAATTGCACCATGCAAGTTTCTCATCAGAATAAGGCTGTATCCCTGGTCTCAGAACTCCCTATTTGAAAAATCCAAGGGAAACAACCCTGCAATCAAAGATCATTATTAGATAAATGTGTATTTCGGGTGTTTGGATAATGTAACAGGGTTGTCTCCATATGACTGAAATATTGTTGATGAATGATGGGACATTTAACCGAAAAATTGTTGAAAATTAATTCAACCCAAATAAATGCATGTAAAGCCTAGGTCGCACTGAGCATTTTTGGCCTCGGGGATGTACTCCCGATTGAAATTAATGAGCATTCAGGACATCGGGAACAGGTTCCTCATGGTCAAGGGGAAGCTTCTGGGAAGTCATGAGACCGTTTGTGATATTGAAGGAATTGTGACGAATCGGGTTGTATCAGAAGTAATCTGTAGAACATTGCTGATGTGGAATTCCTCAGTGGGACCGAGGCTTAAATTAAATGATAGAATCCAAGTATAAAATGATAAGAAATCAATGAGACATACTATATAAACAAGATAATGGTATTACTGCTCACGTTATGATAGGTGCCTGTAGTTAATCTACCAGTAATATAATCCTAGGTGGATTGGTCCTGTACTCATATCATTATTTGATTTCTTGTTTGTGGAGGGTGAGATCATTACCACAGTTAGTGAATAAAAATCATTGTTTGACATGATTAATTTAGTCATTTCAATCTTTTGTATGGATTAAGTTTTTTGTTGGAAAAAGATTTTGTTTAAGTATGCTTAATTTATGTTAGGTTTAATTTTGCTCATCTGTAGATTTCATACATGATGTTTTTGTGCAAATCATTCATAATCATTGACCATGTTATAAGGTGTATACTGCTGACTCCTTTTCTCGAGCACCAATCATTGAGGTTTAACTGCATGCTGTTACTGGAAGGAAATGTACTCAATTATTTTTATACCCCCTCAAACAAAGTTTTTATACCCCCTGCAAACAAAGTTTTTATACCCCCCTGCAAACAAAGTTTGAAGGGGGTATACTGGAGTCACCATTTGGGTTGGTCTGTTCCTCTGTCGGTCTGTTAGCGAAATCGTGGTCGCTCTGTAACTTTGTCGTTTCTTACTGGGTTTTAAAATTGCTTGGTATAAATGTTCACAACATCAATAATATCCCTGTGTCAAGGCAGTGCTGTGGGGGTATGATTCATCACTCTAGTGATAGCTCTAGTTTAACATTCATTGATTGAAGTCATGTGGGTCAAAAGTCAAGTTCATATTGGTCACAATGACCTTTTATATAAAATGAATATTTGGCTGCCTGAGTGGGGGGGGGGGGGGGTAGACATGCATGCATTACAAACATCTCTCATCTAAATGGGTTTATATATGTTTTCTTTATGGCAGGTATATAAACATGGTAACTTGGAGTTATATATAAACATGCTTAGTGGTTTCACATTCACTGTGTGAAGTTTGGCTTGCAATTATCTCTTCAATTAATAAGTCAATAGCAGAATGGTTTTGCATTTTAAAACTTAACATTAAATCATGTATGAATCACTATTAGCTATAAAGAATTAAGTGCAATAAGTCGTGACTCCACTGTGTACTAGTGCATGTATTCTATATATAGGTAAATACAAAACAGTGCTGATAAGCCTGTTTGGCTTGTACAGTTGGTTAAGTGCTGTACCGTGCAGATCCAGGCTCAGTTTAAGACAGTACTGATAAGCCTGTGTGGCTTGTACAGTTGGTAAAGGGCTGGACCGTGCAGTTCCAGGTTCAACGTGTGAAGGTCTAGTTCTTTAATGATTTTGGCTATCATGGTCTTGCCCTCCGCATGTGGAGAAAATGTCCGTTACTCGCGGAAGAGCAAGTTAGTACTGGTTGAGAACTGATTCCAGGAAAACTGGTTTGGTCAACTGGGCATGGCGTAAGACGGAACAAATTTTGAAAAACAATGAAAAAGACAAGACACAGAAATACCATATACGGTGTCAGCATGATGGGTGGCCGAACAACATATTTGATAATGACAGTTGTACTTGGTGTATATAAATGTTTACTTGTCTCATGATAATACAAACTGTACTGAGATGACAAAACATGGAATATTACATTCTTACAGATCTCAGATAGAGGATAGTGTAGTGAAAACAAATAAAAAGTTGTTTGAAGCGATGGTGGATAAAAAATAAGTTGCTTTCTACTATAAATATCACACTGTGTCTACGCTTGTCTATGTCCGTGTCAATCTTGTCTGTGACACCATTGTGTCTATGCTTGTATGTGTCCATTTCAATCTTGTCTGTGACACCAATGTGTCTATGCTTGTCTTTATCCATGTCGATCTTGTCTGTGACACCAATGTGTCTATGCCTATGTTTATCCGTGTCGATCTTGTCTTGTGGCCAACGTCTACTGTTGTTGTAATTGTGTATGTTTCCATCTCTATACTTGATTACCTGACAATGGTAATTAAAACTTACAGAACAGAATGTGTCACTGTATTCAGTCTGGACACATACCGACACACCATACTTCACCTGTATATCTAATGACTCTGCTACAGTTCTCATCAATTTTCTCATTCTGATTGCTTAAAAAATGAATGGGGGTTTCCCCTAGGAATCTTTTAGAACTAGGGTGCTGCATGTATAGAAATCAAAGGGCAGCTTGATGAAATTAGGGGTTTTCATAAATAAATCTAGGGGATATCCAAATTTGCACTTCATAGAAAATGCTAGGTAATATTCAAATGTCGAGTCAGCTTCATTTGGATGTGTATAGGTCATTTAGGAATCAGTGTTTCTTTAAAGAATTCCTGTATTGACTTTACATGCTTATTTTGTTAAAGTATCATTTGTTAATGAACAGTATTTGACTAAAACTACCACATTTTGCAAGCAAATTTACTATGAATAACAAATATAGAATTGATGCATCTAACAAAACATAATGAAGTTGATGTAAATAGTTTTAATTGAATGTTTAATTTAAATACTAATTGAGTAATTAAATGTTTTGAAAATTTATGAATTGACGTTAATTTGACGTTAGTTTCATTTTACTGATAGATAATATGGGTTTACTTACATTGGAGATGTGCATATACTGATAAATAATATGGGTTTTACTTACGTTGGAGATGTGCATGTTTGCCTGATATTGATGTGGTATTTTGTCTTACTAATCTTGGCTTGGCTTGTCGTCATGCTAACGTCTAAACAGAAATGATTTGTGTTTCAGTGAAAAAACTAAAATTACTTTACATTGGTTTAAACTTGCGTGTCATGGAGGAATTAATGATGATAACTGCGTGCCCGATTTTTCCATCATTATTCTTGTACGTACTTAAGGTAGCATACTGTCATATTCAGTGCCTGGTTAATTATTTGATTTCTTGTATTACAAGAAACACAAACGCAAGCTCAGCACTTTAGGTTTGATTTAGCTATACATTTCATGATTTGTTATTGAACCCACGCAAGCATACTTAATTGGTCTATGCATTTTGCAACACTTCTTGTTAAGAAACAAATCAAGTAAAAGCACAATAAGTCATGCGTCTTGTTAAGTGATTATCATGTTAAGTGTCATACCTTGTTGAATGTGAATGTCATATTCTGTGATACACATGTTCTGTGTAAAGTTAACGTTGCAGACTTCACAAGTTTGAGTGATTATTGTGTAGCGGCTTGTCTATGTTTGCCAGTGTCCCCACGCTGTAAATGTTTTATCTCAGCTCAGCTTTCAATTTTTCCTTATTTTTGCAATGCGTTATCATCTTGTATTTACAGTTTCTACTTTAAAAACAGTTCTTACAACAACAACAACCATGCATGGCCTCCACCTCCTTCACCATTAGCCAATCAGCATGAAGCTTTGAGATCTCCTGTAGCCAATCAAAATGAAGCTAACATTCCAGTCTCCACTGAGCAGCATGGTGGGTACAGGGTGGATTCTGGGTATTATTCACCTGTACAGCAGGGATACGGTGATCAGATGATTGCCACCAGTCCGGTCGAGTACTCTCATGGACAGAACTTCAGAAGCCCGGGTCAACAAAGCCATGGCAATGCTGGACATAGCCCGAGTTATAATGGACCAGGTTCTAACTACAGGACAAGTCCTAGTGGACAGTATATACAAACTTCATCAAGTCATCGACCTAGTCCTGGGCATGATCCTCATAGCCCCAGCTATCATAGGTCTAATAGTGAACATATAACCCCAAGGCATGATCCTCACAGCCCGACATACCATAGGACTAACAGTGAACAAATAAACACAGGGCATGATCCTCACAGCCCGTCATACCATCGGTCGAATAGTGAACATATTAGGTCCGGTTCAGAGGTTCAACATGTGGTCAGTAACCATGGACACAGTCAAAGCAGTCAAGGACAGAATCAAAGTCATTATGGACAGGGTCATAGTAATTACGGACAAAATCCACCTCATTATGGACAAAGTTCTCATCCACACGCGGGCGGTGATCATGCGTATAGTTCGCAGTCTAGTGCTAATGTGCAGCGGTATCAAAACTATAACATAGTCTCATCTAGTGACGTGAACCCCTCACATACCTCAGTATTACACACAGCGTATCGTGACGCGACGTCTCACCATCACCACCACCATGCTCCTCCTATGAGTCCAGTACGAGAGCAACAGGAACCAGCGGACAGTTATAACCAACATGTGCATGATCGCTATGGCAACCAGCATGGTACACCTAACAGCATGCCAATAGATTCTTACCCTACACACAGGTAGGTATCATTCAAACAAACATTTTCATTGGTCCACATCCAAATCATCTAATTCAAGCATTTATTATATAATAACCTGAAATTATAATTTTACTGAAATATTCTTTTCCAGTGTTCTGAAAAAGCCAGGAATACTCAAATGACTTGACTATATTAATAATAATAATAATACAATAATAAATACTTTATTTTAAGAGGCAACACAGATGGACAAGCAGCCCAGTCTTCCCTGTGAGCCACTATAAAATAATTAATGTATTAAATATATCATTGTTAACAAAAAAAGGGAAATTTTACTAACATTTTCATTTTTCTGCCCTTGACCTTTCATCCTACCAAGTTTTGTTTTAGATCTATCTGGTTGCATGACCTTTAACGGAATATTGCATGTTAGTTTCTTTGGGATCTGTCCCCCACTTACTGGCATTGGGTTCTAATACTGCCATTTATTTATTTATCTCTTTATCTTCGTCTTATTTTGCAGAAATCATAATGTTTATTTAGTTTCCTCAAAGAAGTTAAATTATTTTCACTTTCAATTGTTTTATAATTAAACCATATGGAAAAGATTTTGTTTAATTTTACAGCTATTTCTTATATTTCGTTGCTATAATTATTAAACCAGATAATTAAATATGGGTATATATATAATATTTATTGTTTGGCTATTTCATATATTTAGTTTCAGGTCTGTTTACTTTTAAGTTAGTGGTAAAATATACCAAATTTCTGTTTATTTATTCCTAGGTGATGTTATTGTTTCTTAATTTTAAACAGGAATTTTGTTTCTTGACCTAATTTAATTAACCATGCTTGTTTCAAACAAGAATTTTACAATCAAATTTTATCAGCCATGCTTGAATTGATGATATATGAGTTTTATTTATAAAGTATAAGTAATGTTGAGGGGTTTAACTCCTAGGATCAGTGATGCGGGACTAGGGACCAAACTTGGGTCCTTGGATCAACACAGAACTGTCTAGCTAGTTGACAAGAATTGGCTGCTTTCTTGATGCATATTCGTCTTATTTATGTTACTTTAATTTTGATTTTGAATTAATTGCTTTGCAATGTGATGAATAAGGCAACTGGCATCAATGTTGTATGTAATAAATTTGCATGTGTTAACAATGTTGTGCTTAAGTCAATGTACACCGGAAGTTTTGTAAACTAGAGTTATATTCACATATCAACTGAATTTAGAATATAACCTACATTATGAAAATGCTGAATTTTGGCCGTTAAATGAAAATTTAATAATTAAATTTTGCTCTTAACAGACGTGATGTCATGGGTTGGCACTAATTTCTATCGGCCTATCAAAATGCAGGATCTTGTATTCTAAGCCAGTTGGAACATATTAAGTAAATTTTAATGACTAAAAAGGACTCCTTCGCTACGCTCGCTCGCCCTTTTTAATCATTCAAATTTTACTTAAATATGTTCTTACTATAACTTATTTACCATTTCTATTAAAAAAAGCTATGATAGGCAATAAAATCATAATTATTACATGACTAATATGTGAGCCTGTCCAACCTTTTCATCTGTGTGTTAAATATACATATAAATATTATATAAAATCTATGAAAAAAATATGATGGGAAATAGGAAAGAAAATCATAATTGTTAAGTAACTAATATAATGTAAGCGTGTTCAACCTTTTCAACCTGTGTTATACAGCTTGTCTAGGGTTACATCAAAACATGGCTGCTGAAAGAAGGTGGCTGTAATATTTTAATGGTGTATATTTAGTATAACAATGGCTGATTACAAGATATAAGCACACATATGTAAGAACAGGTCTAAGAAAATTATGAACTTAAAACTTGCATAGCATGAAATCAAGACAACCATGGTAACAACATTTGCATGTGATCTTATGTCATTTCCATTTGGTGTATTTGTTAATCATATTCATTAAGTTTTCTTTATGATTTAATGTCTAACTTTCAGTATCACCATTTTTAGAACGTTTGTATTAACCTATTACTCCATAGTTCAATCTTCTCCTGACTTCATCATGGTCAGCAGTCCTCAATCCGGATTTGCTGCACTAGTAAGATTGAAAAAAATTAGGGGAAAAATTCGAATAATTGACAAAGTTATGGTCATTTGAAACTCATCACCTTAGTTGTAACAATAGAACAATGTTTAAACTGAGTTTTGGTGTTGGGGTGTGTGCTTATGACGCGTTTTCAGGATTGGGCATTATGCCTCAGTAGAACCCCTGCATGGTGCTGCCATCCCCATCGTCGCGTCATTGTCATGTTCCAATCTCAAGGTCATGCTGCCTTCATGGCACCACAGCCCAACCTCTACATGGTTCAGTTTTTCATGCCCAAACAGTATTATCAAATAACCATTATGAGGATGATGTGTGAAAATTCTCGCACCAGACCACTGTAGAAACATGGATTAGGCTTGTCTATGGAGTAAAGGGTTAAATTCAACAAAATTCGATTTTGTTCAAATTTATGGAATTCAGTGTTTATTTGTGTATGTTTTGTGTTATAGGAAGCCGGGTGTAAGTGCCTCTAACAGTTTCAAGGAAGAGAGAGCACAAGGGAACCAGCCATATCGACGCACAGTGTCTGACTCCAACCAGAGACTGCCAGCATCTAGTCAATCAAATTTCTCATCACATGGTCCAACTTTGTCCAAGTATGTATGAACTTTGTATCAACATAATATTGTGTTAACATACCCACTAGTTTAATGCATAGATGACTGTTCTTTTGGAAGCTCACATGCTTTCGTGATTAACGGTCACAGCAGGTCATGCCCTTCCATGAAAATCTAAAAACCATATTGATTTTCCTCCACATGTGGAGAAATTTGCTGCTTCCATGAAAACTGGTTAGTTTAATCAGACGTCTTACATAACTGAAAAATTAAAAAATTCATAACAGGGTGTATGTGATAGAATAATTATAAGAAAAATGCATTCATGCGGTGTTGAAATTCTATCGAAAGTTTATCTTACAAAAAAATCACAAAATGTGCAACAAAAAGGGACTGATAAAAAGGGTGATAAATTAATTCTTAAACAATATTCAAGAGTGTTATCTATCTATTCAACACTTGTGCTACCTCTTTCTGTGTATGTAAATTGTGCAGATATGTGTTACTTAAATGTTAGTAGTTTTCTATAAAGTCTCACTAGTCTATTCTTCTAGTTAAATATATAACTGGTATGAACTTGATATTATACTAACTGATTGTAAAATTTTCAGTGGTCCGATAGAGGAACAGGTAAACGGGAACGCTACGACGCCCACTGAGAAGTCTCCAGCACCCAGTCTCAATTCTTTCAATTCAACTCAGTCCACACCTCCGCATCTTACCAATGGTCCATCTGAGGACAGACCCAAAACCCCGCAGGGATCTAGGGTTGCCACTCGTACCAAACCTGGTGAAAGGGGTCCAGCTACAACGTCTCGTGTCTCAAAACCAGGGACCACTCGTACACCAGCCTCCTCAGCGGGTACAAAAAGTGGTTTACCGACCTCAAGAAAAACCAACCTCAATCAGGTATTGATTTAATATGTCATATGCTGCAGTTACTTAACTGGAAAAGAGTGTGTTAACTGCAATTCTGCTTTGGATGTGTCCTTTTAACCACTAAACCCACCAGTCACTCAGTTGAACTATGATACAAAACATATAGAGAACAAACATCCATATATCTGAATAGATCTCAGGCTATGAGTATGTCGTGTTTCACTTCTTTATCTATATAATAGTATCATTCATATTTAAGGTGGAAATGAATGCAATAAATGCAATATGGCACTGGAAATTAGTGCAATAACTGTAATATAGTACTGGAAATTAAGGGCAATAACTGTAATATGGTACTGAAAATAAGGGCAATTAATGTAAAACTGCACTTGTTGTGGCTTGTTAACCACACGCTCAGTTAAAATATAATACAAATTACATACAGAACAAACACTCTGATATTGATTTATTTTCAGACTTAGCTCTCGACTAAGTAAGATAACCTTGTGTTTGAGTTTTCTATCTATATAAATGATGTTTTATAGGATGAGGAGTTACGTAAATCCAATCAGAGTTTGAAGGGTTCAGATACACAGAAACCAAGGGCCGATCAGAGACTTCGATCTATACAGAAAGATGCTGCTAACAATTACTTGAATAGGGTAAACATTTCTTACATTTGTCCCAATTTCTTTTTTCATGCCATCATCGATGTATTGTATTGTGTACGGGCATATGTGCTGCTATGTCATGTAGTTGCCTCCCCCTAAGCAGTCACCTCTCACAGATATGTAACGTTTGAGCTTTGATCCAATCTTGTCAATTTATTGGCATAATGTGATTTATTTCCCTTTGATCACAAAAATCCAAGTTTCATGCCCCGAGATCTACTGATGCGGGAGGCATATAGTAGTGATCGTCCTGTCTGTTTGTTCGTTTGTTTGTTCCGTTGAAAATGATAACCAAAACTTTCAAATTCTTGAAACTCAAATATTTTCAAAGTCCATCATGGCATTGCTATCAAACTTTGTGTACTTGTTTACCATCATAAATGCCTTAAATTGTCAATGCCATGTAAGACTATCATACATTTCTACAGAATTATTGCCCCTAATTGACTAAGCTAGTTATTATGGACAAGGCTTCTACCAGGGTATAAGCGTTTACTGAACACAGTCTTGTTTTGTTTGTTGATATTGAGTTAAAACATTTGTTCACTATTGTTTTCATGTTTCGGTCATCTGTTAATTATTGTTTTTATGTAGCGGTCATCTGGAAGCACGAGCAGTGAGGATGGCAAGAGGGCGACACCAACACGATCAATAGCAATGCAAAGTACAACATCATCATCCTCTGTGTCGAAACGATCTGGGACAGGTATGTCAGGCACTACGCGTAAGACCACCACCACCACTACCGGCGCTTCACGCGCTACTCCCGCATCACGTGCGGCACCAGCAATGTCTCAGACTTCACGTAGAATGCGTGAAAACTCAGTGTCCTCAACCACATCTGTGTCATCAACTACGAGTAAATCTAGCGTAGATAAAAGTAAACGCTCCGGAACAGGTATGATCGAGACATGCGTCTTATCGAGAGTATACTGCTGACGCATAGTTTTTGCATTCAACTGCACGATGCTTGGCTTTCTGGGTTTTATCTTCAGGGATGCTAGACAAATATACAGATTAAAACAACAGAAAAAACAACATACATGACTTGTGTCTTTAAGGAACCAAAATTCTTCGCTTTATTTTGGATATTATTGTATAAATCTTCAACAAAAGAAAACGTTTCAAAATTATAAGGCAAGTCTTAAAAATTATTTGTTTTGGCATGACCCACCCTCCAAAATAGTCGTATGATTTGGTATTTTTCTGGCCATGCTAATAAAGTTTTTGAGTTGGGACCATTTCAATGAGTGGGTCAAGTTTTGCCGAACAAATATTTTTTTAGGTCGGCCTAGTTTGGTTATACTGAAGATTTATGTCAGATCTGAATGTCAGATTTAAGTGTCTCCTAGCATCTCTGTCCTCCATTCTTCATTCTTATTGGGGAGTTTTTATTATTAATCAGAATTTTATTTATTGAGCACCACAGTTTGACACCTGGGTCGTTCTATATGGATAATTTCCCCCCTGTCCTATATCTGCTCTTATCTATTGCATGGGTTTACTTGTTATCCGATTTCTTCATACCCAACCTATTCCTTCATCGACTTACTCCTTCATCACATACCTTCGTTTGAAATAATCTATATCACAACCCCCTTGTGTTATCAGTTTTGTTTGAGGGGTGCTACAAAAGTGACCGTTTGATTTAATGAATATTAAAACCCCTGTGTTTTACCAGTTTCGTTTGTTGACTGTCACAACTGTAAAACATAGTGTAAGCAATATTTTAGCATTAACGAAAAGCATATAGTGAGAAATGTTCATTTGTAAAATTTATAACTGATAATAAAATTTGTATGCTTCTCAAAACTGTCTTATCTATCCTAGTCACAGATTTCAATTTGTTTTCACTACGGTTTATAATCAGAATTTATACTTCATTCTATTTCTTGTTTAACTTTCAAACTACCTGAACTTGATTCTGTTACTACAGCAATCTCTGCTACTGTCCAAACATGTTATCGATCGGATGAAATTAAACATGACATGCATATTTTGAAGGTTAAAAGGCTTAATCCTTGGTTCCATGGTAAGTTCCTAGGGATTCCACGATACTGAACGCCTAATTAAGGTTTAAAACCGGATCAGTTAGTTAATTAATCAACACTGATGAAGTTTCTCTATTATGTTTAGTCGTCTTTATGTATCTTAAATTGTGTCACTGCATTCTGTTTCGTTTTCATCAAAGATGTGTAAAGATTTACTTTTCAATTTATTTTCCTGATTTATTTTCACTCGTGTGATGTACTTTATAATGAATTATTTATCACCAATATATCCTGAAAGATAAACTCAGTAATGTCTACATATATATAACAGCAACAAATACGCTAGATATATGTGTATATATATACAGCGCTATTCATTTAGAGCCATTGCTTTTGGTGTTGTGAGTACGAGTGAGTATTATCATCGTTATCGTGTACTATAGACTACACAAGTCATATAAATCAGTGTTGTCGTTGTGTCAATTATACATTGTTCATTAACATGTTTTAATTGGTAGAAGAAATGTCTACGTTAATAGATTGATCATGCTTGTTCAAAGTACCTCTGTCGTAGCAGGGCTGCATTCATAGACAAAATAACACAGTGGCAAATCTTTTCTAAGGCGTTTTCAAGGTTTTTTTTTCAAAAGACATGCCTTTTTGGTAATTTCTTAAATTTCACCTTGGCAAGTGCCTTTGTATGCCTCTGCGTAGCTACGGGCCTGAGTAGAAAATAATGGAACGACTATGTCTGTAAATAATCATGTTTGACCCCCACCCACCTGTTGTTGCATTGATTTAGAACCCATTGTCATTGTGTCTGGTAGATGTTGAGAATAGATCAGATCATTTAGGGCTAATTGGCTATATTTGGCATGCAACGTTTGAATTGAATTTAAGCTTTTTCATCGGCATGTTCTGTGGCTAGAAGTGTTTTGTTTTTTTCAAATTAAATAAGTAGAATTGTCAAATTTAAATACATAGTATAGATTAATTTTATATTAAATAGTCTATTTTCAATTGTAATTTGTTCTTTGATGGTTTCATTTTCCTTGAAAGTTCCTTAAGAATTATACAGTATTAATATTATCATATTTTTGTGATTTGATGAACTGTCTATACTGGTTGGTGTTTCAAACAATAAATGATGTTTGTTTCAAGGATACCAGTGATAGATATTTGTTGAGCAGCTGATGAGGAAAGATAACATCTGTGATCAAATGTAAAGTGTGTCAGTATCTGTCTCTTTAATAAAGATGTTTGATTCTCTAAAGATTTCTACTATAATCATTGGAAATATATTGTGATTTGTTGACCAGTCAGATGTTGATAAGCAGGCTTTGGACATAACATGTTCACATACACAATTCCGGAATAATCCGGAAATCCGGATTTGCAGTATTAGAAAGTAGGATATTTTCTGTAGAAAATAAAAGTTATTTGATAAAAAAATAAGAATTGACAAAGTTACGGTCTTTCGAAATTTCACAATCTGAATTTTAACGATAGAACAATGTTTGAACTGAATTTTGGTGTAGAGATGTGTGCTGATGGCAACCGAAACACATTGTCCCTCAGTAGGACCCCTGACCTTGTTGACAGGTAAACTGTTTGGAATAACTTGTTGACAGGTAAAGTTTGGACATGAGTCGTTGACAGGCATACTTCAGATTTTCTGGACAAACCAGATTTGAACATAACTCCCTGACAAACAGACTTGGATGTGGGAATTACTTTTTGATAGGCACACCTTGGAATTACTGTTTGACTGGCAAACTTAGCTTTTACTTGTTGACAAGTAGACTTAGTATATTTGTCTATTACAGGTGAATTTGAGATAGAAACGATGGTTATGTTTTTATACCCGCAGTATTTCCCCCATTATCCCAAGCCTGGTGGTGGTCACATGCAGTTTTTGTTATAGCATGAAGTTATACTGTTTAAAATTTCTTCACTAAAATGTATTAATTAGGCTTTTATGATGATAGTATATCAATTGTATACAAAAATTGGAAGCATGTTGGGCACCTATCTGTTTTGACATTAATTTCTCCTTATACATTCTTATAATTATATTGAAATTAACAGTTAATATTGTTTTTAACATAAAAATAATTGTTGTATCACATAATAATGTTAGTAATTTCATTGTTAATTATATTTTGATATGTAATGTATGGCAGTATTATATAACATGTTTGTGAAATTTTAAAATGAGTTTAAGTAATTTGACTACAGTAATCGACTACTAGAATGTAAGATGCCAGACTCAAGGGTACTGTTTTATCAAAGCACTTGTGGAAATTTGTAAACTTACACTCAAAATTAAATTCTTATAATGCTTTCACTACTACAAATTGTGCTGAAGGTATATGCAATATTAATGAGGATTCTGCTAATGAACTCATACAAACAATATCTGTCCCCTATTTATGACTGTTAAAGTGTTATAAGGTATTGAAAGTTGAGCATAAATTGAAGATTTTCGTAAGTGCTTTGATAAAACAGTGCTGAGGTGTACATGTAGTATGTTTACTTTCAGTTTCCTATCAGTTTATATGAAGTGTATTAGCTTACATAAAAGTTAAATATTCGTATATTAATTAATTTATTTATTCCATTGGTTCTGATTTATGCATTAATATAGAATCAGAATGGAGTCTTTCATGAAATATTCATTGAGTATAAGTTTAATCACACGTTTTACAAGTCACAAGCATTCTTATAAGATGAAAGACCCTTCCATGAAAACAAAGACACGAGAGTTGATTTTCTTCCACATGTGGAGAAGTTGCTGGTTCCTTGTGGAAGGGTAAAAAAGGAGTTAGTACTGGTTTGGTTACAATCCAGGAAAACAGGCTATTAGGTGACCATGAATCGGCCGTCTATATAACTGAAAAATTGTTGAGAACTGGTGTCAAACCTGAATTAGAATAAGCAAGCTGGTTAATATCCCAGGTAACATACATCAAGGCTGATTAGCACTTATATCTCACAATTTTAGTTGTTGAATGAATAGACTTGTTTCACACTTGTTGTAATATATAAGTACCCCGGTATGCTTGGACAGTGGGTTATATTTCATGCTCGAATTTAAAGCAGTCAAAGTGAACAATAATGCTGAGTAATTATAAAATAGGATGCTCTGTATTGTTCTGTGATAATTGAAGTTTTGTCTTTGTTATCTTATCTGACGTTGAATTAATGTGTCATATTTTGTCGTGTTTTACTAGTGAATTAATGTGTCATATTTTGTCGTGTTTTACCAGTGATGACGAGCGCCCATGTAAAGATGTTAGATGATTACAGTAAAGAAGCTAATGGTCCAAACTACAGTACAAGAAAGGAAACTACACAACTTATGGAACAATTGAGAAAGGTTAGCCATCATCCTGTCATTTTTCAACCAGGCTTGTTGATGAAAAAATGAATCTTGTATGTTGACATTGGATGGACAAGAGTTAACATTTATTTGGTGTTGCACATAATGCCATAAGTAGTGGAGATAGAATCATGAAACATTACATTGGGGTCTATAAATGTTTACAGGGGTGTCAATTTTCCTGATTTATCCGGAATTCAACTATTCTGAAAGAGCTATAATTTCTGACAAAAAAAAGTTATTTGATGAAAATATCTAAAGAAATGGCAAAGTTATCATGAATTTAATCTGCTCTGAAGGATTTTCTTTGATACAAACAAGTTAAATATAGAAAAAATGTAGTTGAAGGCAACTTGTTTGACAAAAATGGTTGACTGTTTATGATATTCAGGATATTTAATTTGGCTCTGTTGACACCCCTGCGTTTATGAATAAGTGAAGTCATACACCTTGTGGTTCTGGTACTATGTATTAACAGAGTTACGGTTCTTTGTTTGAATATTTAGTTTTCATTGAAATTTTACATTTCTATTTAGTTCTTGGAAATTGACAAAATGAGCAGTATTTTGGCTGGGAATTGGTGACCCCTGAAACTTGCCTAATTTTTTGGGCAAGTGAACTCTTGTACGGGACAGTTAATATCAAATATCAATGAAGAGCGTTAGATTGCAGTGACGTCAACATGTGAAGTGACCAGCTAGCTTTTCATGTCAGGAATGCAAACGACACTATCGTTTGTTATAAAATCGACCGGAATAGATAACCCGCCGCCAGAATTTATGGATGCCATGCACAAACATACAAAACTATTTTATGGTTATTTACCAAATAACAAACATATTTACAATCAGTAGAATCAGTGACGATGTTTGTATATTTGTAGACGATATCTACACGACTGAAGCGGTCACTACCAGATAATCTATCGGAAGCATTATGTGATGGGGTTTTACTGTGCCATTTAGCCAATCAGATTCGTCCTCGATCTGTTGCAAGCGTCCATGTTCCATCACCTGCTGTCGTAAGTATTATAATCAGTATTGATAAATGTAATGTAACGCATAATTTCCAGAGAATCCACCTGGCTGGCACATTTTGTAGAGTTTTAGAGTGCCACCTCGCTTACCTGGGTGCAATTACCCACATTCTTTCCTCCGTGCCATAGACTTTAGTCAAATATTACACTTAGGGAGAAGTTGCCAATTGCTTATATGTGAGCTATTTTGATAATTGTTGATAATTAAATCCGTGATAACTGGTTGAGTCTACTTATTGACACTGGTATATAACTGAACAATTTATAAAGAAAGATCTAAAACACAATGAAAACCTGTAATCACTAACGTCATTGTGAGAGGTCTTGTTTGATAGTAACATAGTTTCTCATCTTTCGTTTGTAACTATCTTTGCTCTTTGACTTACTATTCATCACATTATTTTTTGAATGCCTTTTCGGATGGTTATTGTGATTATATATGCAAGATTTGTTTCATTTTACAGCCAAAACTTACACCCCCGAAATGTAGGAAGAACGTTGAGAACTTCCTGGAAGCATGTCGGAAGATAGGAGTCTCAAGGGTAAATAAGAGTTTGACTATCATTAGGGCCGGACTAGATAGATTTCTAGATTATTATCCTGTGTTCCCCTCGCAGTCTCTACAATTTATTCCATAGAAGTTTACAAACCTGATTGAACTTTAAAACTGTTATATAAAGAGGGAAATGATTCTATATCATAACCTGAGACAAAAAGATAATTTACGACAAAACATAAGACAAAATTTTCACCCCTCCCGTGTTTAAGATATTAATAATCATAATGAGATGATAATCTAGGAGTTTATGTTGGCCTGAACTCAGTCAGTGTTGCAGTCTTATCACTGTATTTTACTTGGTAATATATGACATCTGACAAGGCCCGTATTCATCAACATTTTAAGCCTGAATTCGGTAAAAGTTATATTTACCAGTGTTTTTCAATTTTTTTCAATGAAGGTTAACTGAAGAAATTTTGTCTAAATAATTGGCTTAATCCACTGTAGTACAATCTTGCCAAATTTGATAAAAAAACCTGCTACAATCTTGCCAAATTTGATAAAAAAAACCTGCTACAATCTTGCCAAATTTGATAAAAAAACCTGCTACAATCTTGCCAAATTTGATAAAAACCCTGCTACAATCTTGCCAAATTTGATAAAAAAACCTTGCTACAATCTTGCCAAATTTGATAAAAAACCTGCTACAATCTTGCCAAATTTGATAAAAAACCTTGCTACAATCTTGCCAAATTTGATAAAAAACCTTGCTACAATCTTGCCAAATTTGATAAAAAACCTGCTACAATCTTGCCAAATTTGATAAAAAACCTTGCTACAATCTTGCCAAATTTGATAAAAAACCTGCTACAATCTTGCCAAATTTGATAAAAAACCTTGCTACAATCTTGCCAAATTTGATAAAAAACCTGCTACAATCTTGCCCAATGTTGTTAAAAACCGTTTTGCATGTAACAACATGGGAACAAAACATACAATGAAACATGTTGAAGTCTAAGTCCGAGTTTCTGTCTTAAAATGTTGATGAATAACGTTCATGTGGTCAGAGAAGAGGCGAGTTGTTTCAATGGCACTTACCTAGAACTGGACATTGTCTGCATACCAAGGTAAGATGTTTAATATTGGTGCGTATTTAGCTGGACACCAAGTGTTTGACATCCATTATCCTGTATCCGAAGGTTAGTATTCAGTTGACATATCACATGATGGATTGAAGTATCACTTGTTGCTGTGGAAGACATTTTTAAGGGCATATTTGTGTTTACTGTAGAGATTCAGCACCTTGGAGTATTAGCTGAATAACAGCACTTTGATTTGATCTGCTGAGTCAGAGTGTGGAGTTGATTTCAATCTGAATCTTCGATTTGATTCGTAGATTTGTATGTAAATTTTATATTTGAGTGTGAAACTTGAGATCTGAATCTTGAGATTTGAGTGTGAATCTTGTAATATGAGTATGAAACTTGAGATGAGTGTTAAAATTGAGATTTGAGTGTGAATCTTGTAATTTGAGTGTGAAACTGGAGATTTGAGTGTTAACTTGAGATTTGAGTGTGAAACTGAGATTTGCGTTTGAAACTTGAGATTTAAGGGATTTTGAGATTGAAATATAACTTTGAGATTTGAGTTTGAATATGAAATCTGATAGGGAATATGAGAATTTGTAAATCTTGAAATTTGAGTGTGAAGCTGAGATTTCGGTTTTGGTGTTGAATTTGGAAACAAGTATGGTATGTGGCTGTTCATGTTATTTTAGAACATCTTTATTTCGTGTTATAAAACTATTCTTTTGATTTAGATGGTATTGGATAGACATTGTAATGTGTTCATTTGAACTTTTGATGAACATATAAGCTAGTGATTTAGTGCCATATGACCCTCTTACTTGAATTGCTTGATACCTGAATTGTTGTATGGATAAAAAAGCTTGATACCCTTTATTAATAACTCCAGACATAACTTCGTCATTAACTTTAGAATAGATGCATGCTATTTGCTTGGTATGCATTTGCTGCATGTTAGGTTAAATGTTGGGTGATGGGTAACATGTACTTGGTGTTAGGTTTGTGTTAGGGTAACATGTACTTGGTGTTAGGTTGCAGTTAGAGCTAACTATGGTGATGGGGTAGTCATTGAAATAATGAACAGTATATAAGTATTAGCTGATGTGTTTCATAATGCTTTTCATCCAGTTTTAGGCTGTATTGATGACAATCTTTCTTTTGTGTATGGATGGTGGCCTGACTAGTTTTTCTAAAATCTTCATATTTCTTCTTAGTGTTAGGATAAGACTTTTGGTTTTGTAAATATTTTTTTTTCCAATTCTTTAATAGGCTCCCACAGTATGTTCAAAATTAATTTCGGATTAAATGATTTTAGGTTTTGTGGTTAATCATACTGATTGTATTAATGATGTTTGTGTATAATAGTTTGTGATTTATCTGAAATACTACTAATGTCACTGACTGATATATCGCTCACCTTGCAGAGTTTATGTTGCACTGATCAGGCTGAGAGCACCTGCTAACAATATACGTCTCATTTCAGGCTCGACTCTGTGCATGTGACGATATTGTTACCTGGTCTCAGCCTGCTAGTGTTGCGCTGCTGGTGTCGGAACTAACCCACATCTCTGATCTAAACTTACATCAAGATGTCTACATATCTTTACTCTGTCTAGTCACACTCATATCTACATGTTGCTTTCTATATATGCATGCAGAATGCTGATAGTAATACAAACAATTATAGATCAATTAGCCCTTGACTTCATGAATACCCTACCTGTGTGCTGGTTGTTGTGGTAACCTATTTTTCTCACGAATTATGTTAACCTTTTACTCCATGAATACTGTACAAATATACCTGTGGGCTTGTGTGCCGTGATCAGATTTTGTTCACCATCTCAATATACATTATAGGGGCTTCACAAGGGTCTGTAGTTCAGGGGCCATGTTGATAATTTTATAGCCAAAATACATAATAAAACTAAGAAAACATTGACACTTGAGTCTGAATCCTGTGAGTCAAGGTGTTGAATTTTCGAAATTTTAAATTTTTAAGAAATTTAAGGAGTCTAAAGGCTAACTCAAGATTCAAATGAGTTATTTAGAGTACTGTAAATCGCTTTATATGCGTGTGATCTTTATTTCGAGATTTTCGGTTTTGAACTTATTTTGCGAATTGATGAATATGTCATCGAGGAACCCAAATATTAATTCGCGAGCAAATCCACAAAAATTGACAAATTCTAGTAAATAAAAACATTAAGCATGTAATAAATTTAACCTAACATGGATTATTTCTCATTTCTGGATCCGTCATAAGTTAAATACTGTAGATTGTTAAATGTTTCCGCAGTTAGTTAATAGGGGGTCGTATGTAACATGTCTATCAACCTTTACTGTTTTCTAAACTAACGTTCAAACAGGTTCATGCTTGTGAAGATAATTGTCTCTTAAGTCCATTATACGGATACACATACGTTATATAAATAAACTACATGCATACCAAAATAATATTTATGACCCAAAATTTATTGTTAATGTGGTTTATATTGACTTTCGAAATTTCCCAGATATGTCTTATGTTATGGAAGTATATTTACGCGGAATGATGATTTCGCGATGAGTATGAATCGCGAAAATTAGCGAAAATTAAAATACTGCGAATAATACCGGATTTAGAGTATGCAGATTAGATGTTGGAGTACAGGGTTAACTGATAAATTGGTGAAGGTGAACATGTTACTTGTTTTGTTCATATATTACTGTCAGGTATAGGGTATAGGGTGTGTGTATGTGTGTGTTGTGCTAGTCAACTTATGGTATATATGGTATATCAATATGGCTTGCTTTGTAGTACTGTAAAACTCAATTATAGCCAGATGACTATTCATTATTGAAGATGATAGTGCATATTGAAAGGCATCTATTCTGTGGATTTGTATCCCACCTGTTACAATGTTGATCCTGTTACAATGTTGATCCTGTTACAAGGTTTATCCTGTTACAAGGTTGACCCTGTTACAAGACTGACCCTGTTACAAGGTTGATCCTGTTACAAGTTAAATCTAGACTTTCACAATGAAATAGATCTGAAATACTAGTTAGTCAGGGTTCCCACGGTCAGGGAAAAGTCAGGGAAAAACATAATTTTTTCAAGGTCAGGGAATTTTGGAATTAGTCAGGGAAATCCAGAAATTTACCAAAAGTCAGGGAAAAGTCAGGGAATTTTTCATTGAAGCTGTCGATAAGTGTCCTTTCCTATGAAGTAATACCTAAGACTGAAAAAAAATCCTCGCTCGCTATGCTCGCTCGGAATCATTCTATATTATTATAACTTTATGTCCATCAACAGCCTTAATATTTGCTACCTTAAACTTTTTTGTTCCATATAAAGCAAATATATCCTCATTTTCTCTATTTTATTGCCATATTTTGCTTGAACAAAAAGATGCTGTGTCGCCCGTTTGCTCAAAAATGTCAGAGAAAACTGCTCTGTGGTCAGGGAAAAATCAGGGAAAAGTCAGGGAATTTTTTCTTGGAAAGTTTGTGGGAACCCTGTTAGTAGTCCACCAATGGGACTCACTATTTCTGAAAGTGTGCTAAAAATGACCAATGGGGGCTCACTATTTCTGAAGGTGTGTTAAAAATGACCAATGGAGGCTCACTATTTCTGAAGGTGTGTTAAAAATGACCAATGGGGGCTAACTATTTCTGAAGGTGTGTTAAAAATGACCAATGGGGGCTCACCATTTCTCATGGATTGATAATATTGACCAATGGGAGCTCAAAAATACTGGTTTGTAACCCAGGAAGCTGTCTTTGCAAGTGACTAATGTTAGTGGTAACAGTTACGTTTGCAACCTTAATCAGTTAAAACTTATTTAAAGAAATGTTTGTTATTAAGGGAGTTTTCTTTCATATTTTATACTTGTTATTGAATTTGAATGATAGTTATGAAAGCTTATGAATTCCCCCCTGGCTTGTGACTGTATGTATGCATGTAAAGCATGGTATAAGCTAAAATAATGCATCAATAAGCACTGTTTCACAAGTGTCCAATGTAAGAAATATAGAATATCTGTCTGGGAGGTATAATGATTGAAGGGAAGAATGTCTGATTGATGTGTGTTATTGTTGGCTTGAATCCTTCGTTGGGGAGGGCTGATCTGTGGAATTAAATTAGGCTTAAATACAGATTAGTTGCCTAGGAAATAAACATTACAACATGATTAGTGTACGCATTTGTATGTTGTATTTTCTGGTCTCACTGTTGATTAGAATAGATTATTTTGTTGTAGTTAACATGGCTGGCCATGTGATAAAGAAAGCAAGCACGTATGAATGAAGTTGGCTTATAAAATGGTTGTGAATGTTCTATATTATTAGAAAAAAATTATATTTGTTTGTGTTTTTGTGCAATGTTTTATTCTGCAATCTTGCCTTGGATTGGTTGTTAAGTTTATATATATATGCTTTGTATCAACGAAGAAACATCTAAAAAAAAATTCTTCTATAAATGAATGTTGGTAGATTGATGTTGTATTAACACGAAATACTGCTTTTCTCTTTTGAGACACAAATTGAATAGCATAATTATAGGTATAATACATGTATGCCTTGACAGTTAATCACATGAAAGACCTATATAACTCAGATTTGCTGCTTATTTAGCTTAATGAACATAAGTCTCTATGTAAATGAGAAAAAATCTGCATGCAAACACAGAAAAAAAATCAAAATGCCAGTTTGTAATTTTATCAAAATAAATTGATGTTGCTGTTGCAATAATCTTTATGTTTTACCACTGACTTGTGCCTGCAGGCCATACTTGACTTGTCAGAAATCATAAATTTGCGACAAGATTTCTCGTTTAGATTTTTACAAGATTTGTCTGTGTTGCATATTTGTGCTTATAGGTCTATGATCTGATGCATTTAAAAAAACCATAATTTATCTGCATTTTAACATGTTAAAATGATATTCTTGTAATTTTTGGGGAGATAAAAATGAACCATTGCTTTATACTAATGCTGTGCCTTCGTTTTTCGGTTGTGACAAAATGTGCTTTTACATTATAGAATTATGTAACTTTTGAACCATGTAACCATTTATAAATACATGTATATGTTCTACATTTCAACAAGTTTTATTAGCTCTCCCTGAGCAAATAAGGGTCATCTGGACCCTCTTGTCTATGTAACTATTTCTGCAAAATGTCTCAATCACTTGGCAATCTCAATGTTGTTTATACATACTCCTACATGAATGTACTTGATGCTTATGTCTAGTTTGTTCATCACTAGATCTGTCGATGTATCTATGAATTGTCTCTTCACTGTTTCTTTATTTCACTCATTCAGAAAATCTCATATGTTGATCTATTGTTATATCAGTGACTATAGATGTATAGTCTCTGTTTATAATTATGTTATTATGCCCCCCATCTTTGATGAGGAGGTACATTGCTTTGCACATGTCGGTCGATAGGTTGGTCGGTAGACCAAATGGTTTCCGTTCAATAACTCATGGGATCCTTAAACTATACATGGAGGTTGGTCATCAACAGTAGATGACCCCTATTGATTGTTAGGTCAGTAAGTCAAATGTCAAGGTCTCTGCGACCTTTACTATTTCTGACTATTGGGCTGAAGGGGGCATCATGTATTACAAACATCTTGTTATTTATTATTAAATTGTTAAATGTTAGATTGACATTGTATAGTATTACATGTATCCAGATACTAGTATTCAGAAATGTTACTTAGGCGCCCATCTTACTGTAGCGTTAGAATTAAATTTTTCCAGGTTTTCCAATAGAAAAACCTGCTATTAGATTGGCGAATTAGATGGATAATTTTTGTCAAATGTTGCTTGTTAAACAATTTCTTACAATTTAGTATTCATCAATCTTGACACCTCATTCTTGATGGTACCCATAGTGGAAAGAATTCAACTTTCATTATATGCGTTTAACAAGGGAATTACTGGTACCTTGTTTTGTTTTCCATATTGTATTGTACTTGCATCGAACTCAAAATGTTCAATAGCTTGTGAAAATGTGTACCTGAGATTTTTGTTTTTGCTGAAACAAAGTTAGGATAGAGTTACTTGTCTTGTTTAAAAACCTGGTTTTCTTTGAACTTTCATGGTTCTTGGTGTACTATTGAAAAGAGCTAATATTAAGCGAAGTATGATTTATATATATATATCTGTACATATGTCTATATTTCTGATTGTATATTTACTATATCACATTCCTTGATCAATACATTCCACATGTTGGTATATGATATGTATTCCTACAAATGGTCCAATTTTCCCAAAGAATACTTGGGTTGAGTATTAGGGATGCAGTGATTAACTGAAGTTCATATGTTGGGTTTTGTTTATAATTGCAGGCTTTTTGACAGGTCAAAATATTTGACTGGCAGTATCTAATTCTAACTGACTAATTCTTGACTGAAATCTGTCTGAAATGTCTGGTCTGAATGGACGACACGGTTTTGTATTTTGTCGATGTATCTTTGTTTTGATATAACAAAATGATATTGGATATGTCAGGTTTTCAGCCTTTGCTAGTCTGAATGTCAATTTTTGAAACTTTCAATATGTCTGCTTAAAGTATGGTTCTGTCTTAAACATATTTTATAGTACAGTTCATCAGTTGACATATTCATTCCAGCAGTAATATTCTAACCAGTAAACTTGTGTAAGTTTATATACATGAATATATCTGTTAATTAACCATGTACAGTAGAGTTATATGTTCCTGTTTATTAATTATGCAACATTTTCGCTTTATTGAGTTTGTTTCTCTTTATGGTATGGCTACTATGTACACAAATATTTTCACTTGTTTAAGTCTGTGATCATATTATTCTATCTCATTCTGATGATTCGTATTTATGTTATTTATTTTACATGAACACTTTTTGTTCAGTGCTACATACTCATTTATTTCAATGTGAAATGTACCATTTACCTACACAGTGATGTCCCTTTATGGATGTCGCAAATCCTCACAAGTTTTGTGTCATCAATATTAATTTGGACATTTTCATATTTTATTGGTTCTTTAATATCAATTGTAATTATGCTTAATTATTGAAAAAATGTTGTAATGCAACAAGTTTAATGATGGTTAATTCAAATTTTCATAATTTTGTGATGTTTGTTGAAGACCTTAAATAATTTACTACAAACACTGATAATTGAGCAATTATTAGTTATTTTCGAGTTTTCCGTGTTTTGCCAAGTATTGTTTATTTATTTTAATGCATTATTTTTGCTGTTAAAGGTTTAACTGAATGTTTTTGTTGTTAACATTGATTGGTATGATTTTACATAAACAGAAAGCAATAAAATATCATAGACTAAAGGTATACACAGGTATTGTTTTGTTCATTTGACGAAGGCATGAGTGAAAGTTTTCAGGCATGTGTCTGGACTTCAGTGCACCGAAAAGTCTGTTTTTCTTCATTTTCCTCGTTCAGGTTTTATATCCTTTTATGTTGCCGGATATACGCAGGTTGTCAGGTAGTGTATCTTGTAACTGACTGACAATGGTGTATTAGTAGCCCTCATGACAGAACAAATTGTGTAAAAAAGATAGAAACAAACTAACTAACTAACACTAAGACATATTGCAGGGATATCATAAATTATGCTTTATAAAGGTTGGTATGTATATTTCATTTTGTTCCCAGTACAAAACAACATAATGCTTTGCTGCAACCTGGACAGGTTTGTATGTTCTTATAGTTTATATCTAGCATTATCTGTTGTAGGGGTCATACAATTCCAGAATAATCCGGAAAACCGGATTTGCTGCACTAGAAAGAATGAACTTTTCTGCATAAAATAAAAGTTATTTGATTGATAAACAAATTCAATGAACAAAACCTGAATTTTAACAATAAAACAATGTTTGAGCTGAGTTTTTGTGTAGGAATGTGTGTTTCTGGCACCCTGAACAGACTTGCAACTCGTTTTTAGGATTGTGCATTTTGCCTCAGTAGGACTTCTATTATAAATACCTTAAACGTTATTTGGCTACTCTTTCTTTTCTAATAAATTTCTTAAAACCAATGTTAAAAAGTTGTATGGACATGTCCAAATTTTGTTGTTTAATTCATAAGGATTGGTGTATTTGACAACCATGTCGATTTTCTTCCACATGTGGAGAAGTTGCTGGTACCTTGTGGAAGGGTAAGTTAGTACTGGTTATGATTCAGTACAGGAAAACTGGTTTGATGAAACGGCTGCTGTATATAACCAAAAAATTGTTGAGAAATGACATTTTAACTCAAATAATTCTAAAGATGTCCTAACTATTAAACATTACTATATTCCCATGTTTTCTATCTTCAGGACCAGATATGCGACTCCGGTGATATCTTATCGGAGAAAGGACTTAATCGTGTAGCAGCCACTGTCGCTGCTCTAGTTGCCATAGCAACCCATTCAAAACATCCGATACCATCAAACGTTTGATGATCGACAACGTCTCATCCCTATCATGTGATAATATTTGTGTACAGTGATCATAAAATTATACATGTAGTGTCTGTTTGATATTACATTTACAACTTACTAGCAAACTGTTCTTAGAGAATGTGGCTAATCATTTTAATGATATTTAATTAAAAACATGTTGCCTGGCAACCGTATGATATGTATATCCCAAAATGACATTGATTGAGTGATTATCTTATACTTCTAATGTGAAGTATATTACTGTTGTAAAATAAGCTTTTCTCTGGAATTTGTTCTTAAAATTCCTGAAGCTTGCCCTACTGGAACCTTATAGGATGTGATACATAGTGAACATAAATAGGGGACCCTTCTTGGCCCCTACTGATGACAATATGTGAGAGTGGAACATTCTGGTACTCTTCATCATGGAGTACAGGAAGTTGACTTTCATGGTTCCCTGCAATGAGTACTGGAAGTTCAGACTTCCTGGTTCCCAACATTGATTACAAGAAGTTAAAAAACTAACTGGTACCCTGCAATGAATACTAGAAGTTTAAAGACTTCCCGGTACTCTATAGAGTCTATACAATGTATGTTATCATAGAGCACTGGTTGCCTGCGAACAAGGAATTTTGTAGGAATAATTGCTATTTGTGCTTGATGATTGTTGTAATATATATATATATGTTATATAGAACTACGACATATGTATGAGTATGATACTATATCTGTGATGTCAACTATTCTCTTATTGTACAGATGTTTACCTGGATGAATCTTGAAATTTTGATATATACCGTACTATTCCTGTTAAGGGTGCCTAGTATATATACAGTCATGTACCACAATGTTCCTGTTAAGGGTGCTTAGTATGTCCTTAGTATTCAGAATTTTAGAAAAGATGAAGTTGAATCTTAAAATTTTGTTTGGTTGAAAGAGATAAGATAAGAGGGGAACCAAGCAGTTTGGTTCTTTTATATATATGAAGATGTTGTAAAAGATCTTGCTTTCATTGGGGCTGAAATTGGTGGATTTATGGATGAAACTCAATTTCACAAATTACTCACAAATTAAAAAATAAAACAAATTGACACCTACAAAATATCTATTTTTAGCAAACCGTAAAAATTAACCATGACTATGAATGAGTGTATTGTTTCATCACCTGATACTGACGTGGGTAAATTGTAATGGTGACATTTATCAGGAATACTACGGTACATATACACTGGTCTAGATAATCGAGATATCTACATTAAACTATGTTATTAATGTCCGTAACATGACCCAATATAAATATGCAAGTTGTATGCACAGCCAAATTGTGATGTAGGAAAACTGAGTTATTTTTTTTACGTTAAATTAGGTATTTTTTGTTGTCATTTTAAAAAAATCCCCCATCCAGGATGTAAGTTTTCGTATAAGTCCTGGCGAGTAATTTATTAAGGGATTTAATGCAGAAATGTGAAAGCTGCAATAGTTACAAAGGGTACCTAGTTTATGGCATCCTACTTTTGTTCACCTGTAAGTCCTTTTTTCGTATTAAAGCCATGAAAACTTTCGCAACTATGTCAGATAAGACTGACTTGAGATGTACTGTATTTTCGTATTTATTGACTTGCATGGCTTTAGATGCTAACCTTGTACATGTGGTATTCATAGTGGTCTTTCTGGTTTTTCGTTTCTACTTGCATTTTGTACCTGCAAGTAAAATTTTTGAAAGGCCATTTTACCTGAGATTTATTTTCACTGTCTCTGTTTTCCCTTTAAATGGGTCATGTGACGAAGGGGGCTGCTGTTGATTGGCTGTCATATTTACATACCTCTTAATTATCTGCTATTCACAAGATATTAACAGGAGTGAAGTATATTGGAAAAGTCCGGGAAGTTTAATTTTCCTGATTTGTGGAAACCCTGCAAGTACTTTCGGATCAATGTAGATGACATACAGCCATGCTATCCGTAGGTGACATACAGCCAGTTCAAAGGTCAACTAAAATTATGACTGCTCTGATTTCTTTGGTTATGTATGTGAGGAATATACCAATTTATTCTGCTTATTAATGCTATTGTGCCTTTATGTTAAACCTTGGTTCTTTACATGATATACAGTAGAATACTAGGGTAAACGATGGTGATACGTTGGGATAAGCTGTAATGAATGGTATTATCTGACCACATTTAAATGATACTCTGAGCCTCAAGTCTGACGAGTGCTCAGTTTAATGTTGTTTACTAATATACATGATACATATATAGGCATTGTATGATAACAATGTGCATTGTCATTGATTGTTATCCCTTGCCATCTTTGGTGAGGGGTATATCGCTTTGAACATGTTGGTCTGTCTGCCTCGTTTGGTAAACCAAATGTTTTCCATTCAATAACTCAAGAATACTTTGCCTTGGGATCTTCAAACTTCACATGAAGGTTGGTCGTCAACAGTAGATGTCCCCTGTAGATTTTGAGGTCAGTAGTTCAAAGGTCAAGGTGTCTGCGACCTTTACCATTTCTGACTATTGGGTTGCCATGGCGGCATACTGATGATACATGTTTTACAAACATCTCTCGATCCATCTAGGAAATCAATAATTAAAAGACATCTTCTTTAACCTTGTATATGAAGTCTTGGTCTTGCAGTTTTATTTCTGCTGGAATAACGTATCAGCAGATCTGTGGCACTGTTTTAAATCAAGTTCATGGATTTCCTCGTTTTCTTGACACTTTCTATAAAACCAAAGAGAACCAGATTATTACTACAGTAAAGTTCCGCTATTAAGACCACCGACCGTTCTGACAAAAAGTGGTCTTAATAGCGAGTCGGTCTTAATAGCGAGTCTGTGTGTATGTACCTTGAAGAAGCTAGCACTGGTTGTTATATACTGGTGAACAGTATCTTTGAAGCTAATATACATATATAAATATAATAAAAACAAAAACAATGTACAGCATACACATTTAATTAATACAATATAATATATATATATTAATTAAAACTGCATAATTAGGCAGCAATAATGCTTATATTCTCTGAAGCACAATTTATCCGAATTTTGAAGTTGTCCGAATACTACGCAAGTTACAATAACAGACCGTGATTTGAATCATTTTGAGAATAAAATGGTGACTTCTTTGTTATGATTTGACCCAAACTATATTTAAGGAAGATTTATTGATTAATATAAACTACATTAATGCTCTTCGTTATTAACAAAGTTCTGAACGATCTACGTTGGTAACGAAATTCCGTGACGCCGTATCGTACCTGACTTTAAACCGTACCGTAATGGAAGACAATTTATTTTTATCGTCGGCAAATTCAACAAGTTTTTCACAACTTTAGTGACATTTAATTGATGCTAATCAGTGTCTTAAATTGATTAATCTGCTTGTTTGCCAGTCATGCATGCTGCCCCAGGCAATTATCGATTGTTTATACATGTATAATCTAATTGACATTTAATTGGCTGTCATAAATGACTACACAAGTTTCAATACGGCCTCTTCGATCTCAAGCGCCCCGCGACCTTGATCAAGGTGCAAGATGATTTTCAAGCGCCCCAGAGATACGCGTAGGTGTGAATAAAGTTGTTTACACAAAATTATACATGACACATAATTGGTCGTATTAGCGAGACCAAACACAGTGGGAATTGACACAATGGGACTGGTTAAATTGGTCGTAATACGGAATAGCGGACCGGTCGCAGTATAGGACCTTAATTCAATTGAATATAGAACAAAATTATTTGGTTCTTTTAAAAATCGGTCGTAATAGCGGGACGGTCGCATTATCGGACCGGTCGTTAGGTGGAACTTTACTGTACTTATCTTAAAATGTTGCTTTTGAAAATTTGATTTACTAAGTATATTTTAATTCTGTATAAGCTTGGGTCTTTGATTTTGATGCTGGTAACAGAATCTGACATAATTCGGTTTGCCTTCGAAAGTAATTCGAGCGACAGAAATAACTTTAATTTAAAAATCTGATCTGGAAAATGATTTGGATGCACAACTTAAAAGATAAAGATTATTTTTTCAATCATGAGTGATATAACATAGCACGTTAATTACATATACAACATAATATATTGAAATGGTATTTACATAGGGGACCTATTTTTCCGGAATAATTTGCAGATTTGTTGGAATATAAAGAATGAACATTTCTGACCAAAGTATAAGTTATTTGATGAAAAAATTCAAAGTATTGACAAAGTTATGGTCATTTTAAATTTCCTAAGCTGAATTATGATAAAGTTTATTTGAAACAGAGTTTTGGTTTAGGGATGTGTGCTAATGGCACCCGAAACAGCCTTGCTCATTATGTTCAGCATTGGGCATTATGCCTTAGTACTCAGTAGGACCCACTGATAACAACTACCAAGATTTCACTTAATGTCATTTTCGATTTATTTTGTATGTGTAAGCATCAGCATCTCTGACCTTAGCTCTTACATAAGTAGGTTTAATCTTATAACTAAGTTAATGGATTAGTTTTGGTGCTTTATGTTGTCTGAAGTTAATTGCTCAAAAACAAAGTGTTGCTTCTGTATAATTTGTGATACAATCCTGTGCCAGCCTATCCTAGAATTTGCTTCCAGTTTCAGTGTTAGAACTAAACATGTATATTTATATGATATCACTCTGTTAATATATTGGCCAGTAAATGCTATGTGCTTATAAACAGAGTTAATCCCTTTGATGTCTGCTTTGTTGGTATTGTTTCTTAAAATGTTGTACTTTTGTTTGTACCCTGGAAATAAATATTTCTTGGTTCCATTCTGCTTTCATTTTAATTCTCAGCAATTTCTAATCATTTTAATTTTCACCAGGACTAATGGCTTCAGGGTGATTCCAAACGTCTATTGATGATATTTCAAGTAAATATTGAAACTTTAATCTTCTTCATTATTTATGAACATTTTTTTAACAAATTATTTTGTTTGTATTTTCTTAGTGAAAAAAGTTTTGTTAACTGCTAGTGTTTGTATGGTGTACTTGGTAAGGTCAAAATTTATGAATCAATTCCTATATTAACATTCTAACACGTCCCATGTTTTATGGTGTACTCCGTAAGGTCTGAATGAATCAATTTCTATATTATCATTCTAACACATCCCAAGTATCATGCTTCTATAACTTTATTTTCCTCAAAAAATTGGAGCCTGACCAACAGTGCCTACATAGCGCTGTCAGTAGAGTGCAAGATCTTCAAGTTTGACCGATTGTTTTTCAATGATAACGGCTCCTGTCATGTTCTCCCCTTCACATGTGGAGGAATTGTCAGTTTCTTGTGGAAAAGATGAGTTATTCCTGGTTTATGATACTCTCCAGGGAAACTGGTAAGCCTTAAGGTCACCTTGCTGTCATCAAGACTGAAAAACTGTTAAAAGACAATACTAAACATAATAAAAGAAAACAAATTAAGTTGAAACTTTCCAAAGAAACCAACTTTTCAAAATTAATATGAATCTCTCTCTCCATTTCCTAGGACTAGTTAGATGGTAATATAGCAATTGATAATGGCCTAATAATATACATATAATGTATATACGGCAGAATTTTGATGCCTCAATAAGTTTTGCCTGAACACCCTAAAAACCTTGAACAGGTTCTTTGTTCCCAGCTGAGTCTTGATATACTAGTATACATTAGATTGACAGTTCAAACTAATATCCCTGTCAGATTGAGGTATCTGAAGTTCTTATATGTAATAAACTACAGATGTTGGTTCATTAAATAAGATAAGTTTTTGAATTTGTCAAATGTTTTCTAATTCTAGAGCTACTACAATTACTATTGAGATTAATAAATGGTATTTAGCATGTTTTAGTATAATAGATTGTACTCGTATATGGAGAAAGACTGTTAAGTATATATTTATTTGTATTTATCATTATGTAGGAACTTCATTCCAGATACATGTTGCTATACTGATATGATTGACTGGGTTTACAGTGTAACAGGGGCTTCTTTGTAGTCCCTTTATTTTCGTTAGTTGACAAATTTGCAAATTTAAAAATGCTAGAGTGATATTTTTCCCTCTTGCCCTACTTTTTAAGACCCTTTTACTTGCAAAAAATTCATATCTAGAATAGTGATTCAAAAACAAGAAGCTAAACATCTTTTGAGTCAAATGAGTGAAAATTTGAGTTTGCAAATAAAACCTGTTATACTGTAGAAATTTCATATTTTATCCATATTATATATAACTTATGCGGGAGTATTTGATATGCTGCTGTCTCTTACAGTTTACATGTTTAGTTGAAATATTAAACTAACTTGTCCTCCAATATCCATGCTGTAATATGTATTTTAAAAGTTTGTTTTGTCTAAGACTCTTATCGATGGTTGCTAGATAGTACAGTAAGTGTTTGTGTAAATCGTTCATAGTGAGATCATGATTGTCTTGGTAACATACAGTAAAACCTCATTGATAAAACCACCATCACTACCCTTGCTTCCTTGTGTAAGAACAATCCCATAAACTTTATTAAAACAACAATGGTCTTGTTGATGTGGTCTCTATATTGAGGCTATTATAATTATAATAGCAAAATAATAACAATAGAATTGACTATGTTCTGAATTAAAAGATGGTCTTATTATTGAGATTTTCTATAAATGAGTTTTTTTTTAGATATTAATGGCAAAACTAGTATAAGTAAACATTCTTGAACTGTTTCACTATGTACAATATGCTGTAAATCAAATATAAATATTTACTCTATAGGAACATTTTGATAGATCAAATATTAACATTTACTCCATAGAAATGTTTTAGTTACTTGTGGTACAAGTCGTTCATCTTCATACATCAGTAGTAAGTTAAGTTCCATGACCGTGATTCAGATGAACGATACACTGCTGAACGAGAATGGGTCAGATTGATATTATCAACATATATAAATAACATATACTATAAATATGTAGATGTTGAAAATATTTTTGATTTTCAAACTCAGTGGATGGAGCACCAATATTTTTTCTTCATAAGTATTTCAGCTATGGCCATGAAAGTGACATGTGGAATTATACGCCATGGGTTTTGATTTTCTGGAACCTAGTTTCAGCGGAGTTAGAGCCCTTGTTTAAATACCTAGTTTTCATCGAATTTTCACATTTCTTACGTTTGCTATTAGATGGCATTATTTTATACCTTTGCATCATGTTAAAATATTTTTCATTTGATACACATTTTTTATGTTCCATTTTTTGCTACATGTTCCATTTTTATTATGATTTTGTTTTTTGTAATTGCATTGTTTTGTATATAGTGTACATTAATTTCTGTGTGTAATTTATTATGTATAGTGTTTCGCTAAGTCTTTTCTAGCCTTAGATTATTACGCCTCGCATGTTCTGTACAAATTACATGTCATACATTAACGACCTTGAAGTGTCTTTGACCAGTGGAGTGGTGTGGTTCAGTTTATAGCACATTATGATGAAATTGGTATCGTTTCATAACATGTTATCTGGATACCAAATGTTAAATATCAGTTCACTTAGTTGTAACCTGAATTAAGCAGAAATCCGTTTTAAACAGCCAATTTTCAAGAATGTCATTGAATCCACTTTTAGGTGAATGTACTTGATGTAAATGGTTACCAGTTTCTGTAACAAACTACACCTGATGCAACTATTGACTGACTGCTTGCAACAAGGTTGACCGTACGTAGCTGCATAATAACACCATATTTACTTAACAGGGGTGTCAATATTCCGGATAAATCCGGAATTCCGGATTTAGCTATCCTGAAAGAGCTATGATATCTGACCAAAATAAAAGTTATTTGATGAAAATATCTCAAGAAATGGCAAAGTTATGACCAATTTAATCTTCTCATAAGGATAATATTCTATACAAACGAGTTAAATATGGAAATAATGCGATTGAATGCCTCTTGTTTGACAAAAATGGTCAGCCGCATTCGATTTTCAGGATTTGAAATTTGACCCTGTTGACACCCCTGCTTAATCAAAACTGAACTGATAAAAATAGGCACATTTTCTCCTGGAAATGTTCTGGCATTCTGTGACATAGAATTCTCCAAAATCCAATTTCTCCTGTCTCCCTATCTGTCTCACAGCTGTTATATGTTGTGTTTTCCTGAAAAACCTTCAATTATATTCATTTCTGTCTGATGCATCAACACTTACTTTGGTTATTTCAAGTTATCTCCCCTACCTTGATGATATAAATATTCATCAGAGTTCAGTCATCTTCCCTAGTTTAAAAAAACATTAGCTGACTCGATTACCTCCCCTGCTTTGCTAACAAGTGTTTAGAAGGCTTAATTACCTCCCCTGCTTTAATGACATATATATAAAACAACCAATTATCTCCCCTACTTTACTAACAAGTTCTTCAGCTGGCTCAATTACCTCCCCTGTTTTAATGAAGCAATGTTCAGATGACACAGTAACCTCACCTGATTTTATGCTACATTCTGCACATGCTCATTTATCTTTCCTACTTTGCTAACTGCTGGATTCTACAGTTATTCTTAGTACAATAATGAATCGATAACAACATAAGTTACTCAACATATTCAGAGAAAAGACTGATATAAACAATATAAATTTACATGGTAAGGACCCCTTGACCATAGACTGGTCATGTAGTGGTCTTTTTATGTGTACTAAATAAGTAAAGCAGAAACATATCTCATTGGTCTGAACAAATCAAACATTTGTGTTGCTGGCAACACTTGACAATTGTGTTTTACTTGTTTAATAGAAAATACACATTATTATCAAAGTTGGGAACACTGGGTGATTTAGTTTGTTACAAAAACCAGTGCTAAGGTGTTTGGCTATTTGGCTTCATTACTCAAACTAGATTATTGGGACCAAAGTTTTAAAATACCAAATCACCTGTTGTGCTAAAACTCAGAATTCAAAACCACAATGCTTCTATCTTTTGTGTAGTAACATCATCTGTGCTAATATGTCTAGTGTTTTGACCAGTTCTTTGTGGAATGTCTACATTAATTTTTGTTGTCTTTTATTTTGTGTGGATACTGCTTATAAACAGCCTTATCAGCCTATCTGCTTATGTCCGGAAATCCTTGCTTAACCAGATTTTACATTATTAGCACTGTTGACTGTTTATTATGATCATGTATTATCAACACAGTAAAACCTCAATAACAAGACCACAAGCAAAGTTCCCTCTAATAACACCACTTCTATTATTTCAAAATCTGGCTGATATTTGTAGTTGCAAAGAACAAATTACTGTAAAATCACATATTTTCGTGGGTATCAAATTTCGTGGATTTTGATAGAAATGCATTTTCGTGGGGTCGTAAATTTGTGGATTACAAAACATTCAAGGATAAACCCGTGTTCGATATTTGAGATTTCGATTACTCCTGGGGATTAGATTTCGTGGTTGAGTGAAATCAACGAAAATTCAACACCCTCCAAAAATAATGATTTTACAGTACTTAACGTTATAACAACATTGGAATGCTATTACTGGGTAAGAACAAGCCACTATTAAGACCACATATTGTCTTGTCTGAATTGAATAAAGAGCAAAACAAGTGAAAAGGGACTTAAGTATTTTTCTCCTACTTTTGAGGTGGTCTTGAAGTGAGGTTTTACTGTATTGTCAGTTTTATACCTGTAGGAAACCAATATATCATCAAGGCTGAATTTCTTTTAAAAACAATGGTATGTTGTATATATACATAGTGTGCTTGTTTTACACCATATTTCATACAGTAAGTTGTTTGATTGATTGAAACCAGAGATTGTGCAATATAAGAGAGTTTATATATATTATATTACTGTGTGATTCCCTATCCAGAACCATGTACCTATCCATTCATGTTATATGTGTACGTAATGTGTGTTCAATAGTTCTAAATCAGATGGTTTATTGTAAGGGAGTTATAGCTGAGCGTTCTAGTATAAACCCTGGTAATACCTGGGTCACAAATCACCCACACGCCGGAAGGTGTCCGTATCCGACATGTACCAGTCGCTGATCGACATTGAATCCTACACAAAAGTTCCCAGACAAACATTATATGTTGAACACAAGGTATCTGTCAGACGGCGTTCAACTGGTCATGGGATGGTGACTGACAAATTAGTACTTTGTCCCTAAGCATCGCCCTGATTTTATCTGACAATGCCCTATATCCATTTGGCCAAATTGGCAAAATTAACGCTGATTGGATTGGATTTGTGACCCATTTATGAATCAGAATATAGGTATTTATAACGTTAAGGGTAAATTGGGTAATAGTTTTACATAATTGTTTTGTGAAATGAATATGAAGCTACTACATGGGGACATAATGATATCCGACAAAGGGACAATAATTTGGTTTATTTTTTAAAGCACAGAACTAATTCATGGGGACCATTAATAAAGTGTGTTTCATTCACAAGGTATTTTCACATATTATTTATAAGTCTATGTTTGCCTTATTATTATCATCTCATATAAATATTATGAATTTGAGAAATAAGGCAAAGATAAATAAAAATAAATATAAGTCAATAGCGTGTGGTTTCATTCAGCTTCTGTTCCGTGTGTTCTCAACTTTCTAACTAACCATTCTGACATATGTCCTAGTTTTCCCCTGTATTTATGTCTATACAAGTTGGTACATCATGCATTATTTCTGCTGTCTATGTGTAGTCTCAAGTTTTCAAGCATTGCGTGTGTCGGCTATTTGTTATCTCTATTTTTACCCTGGATTTATATTCATGTATATTACTGCCATGTCATACTCTTGCTGTATAAGTCACATGTTTCATTATGACTGATGATATAAAAACATAAAAACTCCAATCTGTGTTTGTCTCAATTTTCTTCATTTGTTTTTTATACCCCCAGATACAAAGTATATGGGGGCTAAATTGGAGTCATGCTTGAGGTTGGTCTGTGGGTTGGTTGGGTGGTCCCTGCATATTTGTCCGCGCTATTTCTCTGCGACCAATGGTCCGATTTCAATGAAACTTTGCATGTTTAAAGAATGTAGCACAAGTACATTTTGGGACCAACTAATGCCCCCATGTACGCTATGTTAGGTGGTCTTTCCATTTTTTAAGATCAAAGGAATGACCACTTAACAAACAAAAGATTTAAGTGGTCACGGAATGAATTTAATGGCCACTTCTTGGACCGCCTAAGATAGCTTACGCGTGTGCCGATTGACGGACGAGGGCAAATCCATATGCCCCTCATTTGGTTGGGGCATACTAAAGATTAAAATCAAACTGCCAAATAAGCTTGAACAAATTTATTTTAATCATATACATACAAAATGAAAAAGAAAAACACACAAGTCAACCATGATGATGAAATATATTGTTTCCATAGAAACAGAATGATTATAAAACACACAGAAATTGGAGATGAAACTATCAAAATGTTATCCAGCCTTTTGTAGTGAATACATTGATTTCATTCTCATTTACACTGACATTGCGATAACAACAATGTTTAAACAAACAAATCATATAGGATATTCTTCCAACTTCGTTTGCACTATTATTCTTTAGAATATAATCTACATTTTGAAACAATTAAAACGTCGATCTGCACTGGTTAAATGAAAATTTAAAGTGAACCGTTTTAACCATTTTGTGTCTTGCACAATATAAGGATAGAAAACAGACAAACATTTCAATACTATTCTCGTACTTTGGTCCCTGTTAATAGAGGTTAAAAGTTTCCTAGAAAAAAAGACATGTCAATGCTACCAAATGCATTGCATGCATTTTTCGAAATTTAGCAGCAGATTGGATGATGTTTTAATATTTGCACAACATTTTCTTAAAACGGTTTTGTTCACTTAAAAATAATACCCGGTAAGTCACGAATATTGATTTCTTGACCCTTATCAAAATTAGAGTAGTATTTAAAGTTGAAGTATTGTAGTCATTTCAACGTCAGTATAGAAGAATTAAACAAGAACCTACTGAGTCTTAAACATGAGGTACCTTTAATTAGGTAGAATATTTGAGCAACTGCTTTTGATCCAAAAACAAGATGTTGTCAGCAGAACGGCAAAAAAAATCTGAACAAAAATTCATAATATTTCTGCCTCCTCGAAAAATAGATAACATGGTCATTATGCTATGCACAATAAGTCAATTATAATACCAACAATACAGTACAACTTAGATGCCTTCGGACTGGGAAAATAGTCAAGCCGTCTACCTGTTCCAGTAATCTACTGTATGTACATACTACAGGGGTGTCAATTTTCCTGATTTATCTGAATTCCCAATTTTTCAATCTTGATAGAGCAATGGCTTCTGACCAAAATAAAAGTTATTTAATGAAAATATCTCAAGAAATAGCAAAGTTATGGTGAATTTAATCTGCTCCGAAGGATTTTCTGTATACAATAATACTGAGTTAATTATGAAAACAAAGTCATTAAAGGCCTCATGTTTGGCAAAAATGGTCAGCCACATACAATTTTCCTGATTTTTAATTTGGCCCTGTTGACACCCCTGGTACTAGTACATCAATAATCAGCATTTAGTCGGGACCAAAGAACCTGTTTGAGATCACCAGGGTGTTTAAACCCAAACTATTCCTAGGCATCAAAGTTCTACTGTAGTTGATATAATTCAAACACAAATTGTATGTTATTAGGTTAACAATTGTTATACAGATCATAGATAGTGTATACCACAGTCACAGTATTAAAATATAAGAACATATAAAGATGTTTACTTACAATAACGAATATTTGGTAATTAATAAGTAAACTTACCTAATTATACCATTATAATACATAACCTAACACCTATAAACAACTGTGAATTCTGCAGCACAAAAACAACTAATGCAACAAAAACAATACAGTGATTATAATAAATTAGAAAAAAAATGCTGAGCATAGCCTTTATTTGCCAGTCAGCTTTCTGCTTAAATATGGCAGGCATATGTGTGCCACCACCAGGATTTGAACCCGGGTCGCCAGATTAGACAACAAGCGAGCTTACATAAATTATCTAAACATTCAGTAATGTTTTTGACCATAAGAATGAGAACTTCAAATTTCAATAAAAATACTTTTAAGAATACTTTCAATACATTCCTGATAAAATACTTAACAATGATTATTATAATTTGTAAATATCATGCCTTTATAACAAACAATTTTGACTTATGATAGAACCGATCTGCAGCTATTACAGCAAATACTGTAAAATAATTATTTTTTGACCCAAGTTAAATTTTCGTAGATTTTGTTGTCAAACTCAACCACGAAATCTAATCCTAACAAATAATCAACCTTCCATATACAGAACATTGGTTAACCCTTCCATGTTTTGTAATCTACGAATTTAGGACCCCACGAAAATGTATAATTATCAAAATCCTTGAAATTTAATACCCACAAAATATGTAATTTTACAGAAGAGCACCCTTGGTTTAAAGTTAGGCATAAAAATGGTTTCTGGAATCCCGACTTACCCTTAACATTTTCTGCATTCCTGAATGTCTTTGTGGTGCTTGAAAAAATCTATATTTGTGTTAGTTTTTATACTTTTCAGATGGAAGTTTCTCTATGTAAAAAACACTAATTTAAAAATACCCGCAACATTTTCCAACCCACCTACACTATATTTTTATGAGCATGTGATTGGAAACAAATAATTTATTTGTGAGGCCTTATCATTGCATACCTATTTCAAATACTGACAATTATAATACAACAGTTTTCAACAACAGCAGTTTAAACAAACTCTAACAAATGTATATATAAATAATTCGGTGCTTTATAAATAAATATTTATCAGACATTAATCAAAACGATACAACAGCAGTAAGTTTCAGCGTGTTTGGCCTCATAAAAGACGTGATACCACTAAATTCTTAGGTGTCACAGCACTAAATAAAGAAAGTAATACTACATCAAAATACTAACTAAATATCAACAGAATGGACATCTTACTAGAACATGTAAAATATTTTTATTGGATTCTGATTCTTTCAGAATTTATTTGTATCGTGGAGGCAGACTTGTTATCAGTATAATTTCTGTAAAGGCTATAGCAGCTATTTTTTTTATAAAATTCTTTCACATTTTTATTCGTTAACAGTATTTTATATTTATTTTAAATAATTTAATTATACTAGTTTAAAATTGTCAAAGAAAATGTAAATTGTCAACGAGAATGTAAATTTGAGAAGTAGTTAAAAATATAAAGTTGTATTTTATTCGAAGATTATGAATAACAGATGTTTTACTTCACAAAAAGTTCTAACAGGTGAAGATCACACTGGCTGATCAGTACACTCTACACTGCACATACAATAATTAATCAACTCATTGCAATCTTTCATTCTTTTACAATTCACTTAAAGTACATATGAAACAAATAAAATAGATGTATACATATTATATATGTAAATTATAACTTCATAAACCATGTAATACATTAATACTTCGGCTGGATGGAATATAATATAAATGGAATGTAAATAATTTGTAAACAATTATGTAAATATATAAAGACATGCATTTTATGATTTAGATATATATTAAAATGTTTCATCTTTAAATACAATTTAATATACAGCATATACCCGCTTATTAGACCACCTTGATTATAATTAGTTTGCACCTATAGTGCGATTCGACCCCATACTGTATGGTGTAATCATATAGCAATGCAAAGTATGAAAGCATTGGACTATTTGGCTATCACAACAAACCCCCCAAAAAATCCATAAATAATCAGCATCAAAGTGACTGAATCACACCACAACCAGCAATGGGTTGGTATGGGGATAACAACACACCTGCAAAAATGGACTGACAAAGTGTGATTTTTACTAAGACTCTCATATGAAGCCTAGGCCCCACTACGCATTTTTTGCCTCGGCGATGTACTCCCGAATGAAATTAATCAGCATTTAGGAAATCGGAAACAGGTTCCTCATGGTCTAGGGGAAGCTTCCGAGAAGCCACGAGACTGTTTGTGATATCGGAAAAAATTGGGAGAACATCCCCAATATGGAGTTCCTCAGTAGGACCTAGGCTTAAGTCAGATCATTCTATAAGCGGATAGTACAGGACCTACCAGTACATACAGGACATCTATATGAAATGAATAAGATGTATACAATGAGGATGGAAAGTTACAGTTTTGATACATTGCCTGGACGGAGAATGTAGAAATAAATACCACAGAAACAGAGCAAATTGTCCCCATTTCATATGTACAAGTGAAATAATATAACAAATGATGGGAATGAAATAAATTAAAGTCAAGCAACTAAAACAATCCACTGGGGGAGGGAAAAGGTCACAAATGGTCTGTGACTTCAGGACATGCTTTACTCAGTTTTGAATACTTTCAGAAACTTAAAGCACAAATCACTAGCTGTCTATGAGACTTTAACTTAAATTAGGAGTTAAATACTTAGCAAAATCATTCATTAAGTATGTTATAGACTTATGAAAAACATGGAAAAACACCTGCAAGTCAAATCCAACATTCATTTTGATGTAAACAACATGTTTTTTAATTCAAGAAAGTAAGGACTCATTTCTCATGAAGTGGTCCATGTATTATGAGTATTGATAGTTTTGTATTCAATGAAAACAGATTCACACAATAAAAGATAAAACACAATATAACATGGAAGATATCTCTAGATCTATGCACTATTATGCTTACTTCATTAATCATTTCATGATTTGGTATGATAACTAAATGATTTTAAGCACAGTTTCAAAGATGATAAAAATGGTTGTTTCATGACTTAACCATTCAAATACAAATTGAAGAACATCCTGTCAGCTTAAGAAAAACTGAAGATAAAATTGAGAATTTCCAAAGAAGCCAGATTCTCGAACAAGGCCAGTAACTCTGCTAAATCATCATCTAAGGTGCACTGATTAACATGCTAATTAATACCCGTGCCAAGTTTCATAACCGTGACCCAAATACATTTAGACATTAGCAAGCCAACGTTTAGAACAGCTTTGTAATTTCTTAGGCTAGTTCAAGATATCATAAATAAGAAATTTATGTAATACTTCAAATCTAATTAAAATTGAGAAAATTCATGAATTTAGTTCGCAATTTAAACCATACCAATACTGATTTAAAAGTTGAAACAAAATAAAATGTCAATTTTTCTTATGAATCAAGTTATCAATATATTTTAAAGCCATTAAGCTTTTACCAAAAAAAAGGAAAAATTAAGAAACACAATATAAAATAAGCGCAAAACTTAACATCAAATTATTATTTCATTTTGACCGATTTCACCATTATCTTTGCAATTTACTACGTCTTATGAACAACGTTGGTGTAAATTGTAAACCACATCTTAGATCTTGGTGATTTACGTAAACATCAGATCCTTTGATTGCATCTAATTGAACCGTAATCGACCGACTGAAAACATTGACTAGGAGACGTTGACAGAACCGATCTCATCTCCATATACGACATGTATTATCTTTACTTCCTGAAATAGAAATTTATCGCATGTTTGACATCACAGGAGTGTAATTAAGTCATTACATATAAATGATAATACACTAAGTTACACTTGTACAATACATTTTTAAATTTAACATATTTCTGTTGAACTTTTCCATGAGAAATTCAGATAAAACCTCTTTAAGTTGTTTCAAATCTGTTAGAATTGCTTGGATAACATGCCTGACTTTAGACAGTTCCTCACACTCATTCAAAACAATAGCTGTTCAACTATTTGATAAATTCACCATCAAAATCAAAACTACACTTCTTTGTAAAGCATGAACCAATGACTACCCAATTATTTAAGTGCAACAAGGGTTTCAATTAAATTAATGCAAAAGTTAACCAATTTATTTAATGAGGAAACATTCATTTTGACAACTGGTACACTTCAAATGAATTTTCAATTCAGTGAGATATAGGGTACAAGTACTAAAACAGTTTAATCAAGGTGTGACTTCAATAACCGAGAGCAGTAGCGATCTCCCAAGTATTCAAATATATGACCTTATAAGGAAATAAACTCTATACCTGTAATGATAGTATTTCCCTCATAGTTAAAGGCACAGCTAAATATTTCGTCTGTATGTCCTTCTAGTATTTGTTTACACTCCCCTGTTTCAGGGTCCCAGATTCTTGCTGACTTATCTGAACTGGCTGTTAATACTGATGTACCTTGTGGATTGAATGTTATCTGAAGTACATGACAAAGTAAACCATACATGTTTGTTGTTTGTTTGCTTAGACTGAGACAGTCGTAAGTGCTTGCTAACTCATATTTCCCTCTGCTAGATTGACCTATGATCGTCGACTTCAATGGAAAGGAGAGCTGTATGATAAAAGCAACTTGAGTTCAATACTGTAGCTGCTTTCGAATAGAGTCCTTGGTTCTTTAGCAAGCGCTGTGTACATGACAGAAACACACTTAAATGCAATACATACAAACAAACTGAACTAAAACAGAGATGATTGTACGCCCCAACTGGCAGTGATGTAGTCAATTATGTACAAGGTCACTTTGACCTTAAACAGTTAGGGCTTATCAGCAGGTAACTGCAGACCCCTCTCCTAGTAAGGACAGGGGTCCTTTTAAATATAATACTTCCTCAAGGGGGTGCATAATCAATACCATAGCAATACAATACACAGACTACCTACCTTTGATATTTCACCTTCGTGACCTTCAAACTTGGATACAAGTGAATGAGTTGTAGCATTATAGCACCGTGCAGTCCCATCAGCTGATGCGGTCAGTAAATACTGACCGGTCATATCAAAGGCTACATCTAATACCTCATCTTCATGTCCACGTAATGTTCCAATACATGTACCTGTAATAGTGGCGGGAAATATCAGTACTGTTACAAGACAAGGGAGCTAACAAACAAATGCTGGATTCTTACCATAAAAACCGGCCTGCTAGCAAAGTACGTGGAGAGCTTGGCTAGCTTCATACTTAAGATGTATTACCCCCTGGATCAGTACTTAAACCCTAATTGTGCTTTTTCATGATATGGCTTCATTCATATCTTGCTGACTATAATAACAAGACTGCGTTCAATAAACGCTTATGCCCCCTGTGGAAGCCTTGTCCATAAACAAGTCTAAGTCCAAAATTAGGTCAAGGTGAAGGTCAAAATGGGGTTAGGTGATACAGGCATGTTGAGAGTGTTCATATACAACATCCATGCAAGTATGGAAGCTTTGTAGCAAGCCATATTAATGCTAGAAGAAACTGTCAATTTGGGTTAACCAGGACGGACGGACGAACAGACGGACAGGTGAATCACTATATGCCTCCCCATCTATCGATAAAAAGTGGTTTGCTAATTATATAATCCACAGAAAATAAAGGTTTAATTATTGTAACAAGTGGAGAAGTAGGGAGTTGCTTGTGAAAAGGCAAGAAAGTTTTGGTTGATAATTTACAATAAGTATACAGGTTTGTCAATGAGCTGCGGTAGAAGACTTAAAATTGTTAAAGTAGTGTTAACCTGGCCAAAACAAGTTACACAACATCTGATTAAATAGCCTCTCTTTGTGAAATACATACCAAAAATTGCCTCCCTTTGCAAGACACATATCACAAATTACTTTTATATGTGAAATACATACCATGATTTGTTTCCCAGATTTTACAAGTTTTATCCATGGACCCTGTGGCTATGAGAGAACAATCATAGTTGAATTGTGCACTACTGATTTCTGCTTTATGTCCTATCAGTGTATGTATTCTCCTGAAGTGTAAAACAATACATGCAATGTTAAATCATTTTAAGTATACTATGCCCATCCAAACAACTTACAACAACAACATTCTTTTTTTGTGATTGCATCATCTGTATTTAGAACCATTGAAAAATAAAATGTGACATTGAGAGATTTTTTCAGCTGCAATTCTATCACAATGCTTCTAAATACGATGATCACAAAAAGACTTTAAAAAACCTTTTTCAGATGGGCATTGTATATCTTTAATTGTTGCCATTGATATTAAATTTTGTGGAATTCCATAAAATGGCAATTTGCGGATTCTTGAAGGGTTCATCATATCACTTTAGCAAATTCACTTGGTCTTTTAAACCTTTATTGGCCATGTTTAAAGTCAATTAGTAATGTAAATTTATAAAACCACCTCAAGCAACTATTACTTACTTTCCACTGTTAACGTCCCATACCATCACTGTATGATCAAAGGAACCAGTAATCAGCTGGGAACCAGAGGAGTTGAAAGAAAGGGAGATAATCTCAGCAGAATGGCCCTGAAATTATCAAACATTCAATCAGTATACAACTAGTCTGAACTAGAAAACTTTTTGACACAAAAATATATGGTTTGGCTGTGTACCTGGATTAATGACACTTGGTATGCAGGGCTCGACACTTAACACTGGTTCACTGGTCCGACACCAGTGGTTTTTATGGAGGACCACTGACTTTTGGAATGCAGGTGGTCATATTGACTGCAGAATATTGCAAAGAAAATATGTTTTTAAACAGGATCAAATAGCTTTTTAAAGGGAGAGCATGTAAGCGGATAATGAAAATTATTGAATGCAATCTCATTAACTATTCAAAATAAAACAAAACATAGTAACAATACAGTTACACTGTATGATGAAAGTTAGTTTTTAATCGCTCAATAGTCAGTAGAACCATCTGGAATTCTGTTAGTCCAGCAAGTTCGTAAGCTGCTTTTCCTTCGGGCCACTAGGGAAAATAAGCTAGTGTCAAGCCCTTGGGATGGCCATGTCCTGGAGATGTGAAGCTGTCACTTGCTTATAATAATTCTTGTATACCTGGTTCAGGTCATACATGACTTAAAAGTTACAGAGTTGTAGAAAAACTGCATTAAACTAAACACTCACATTAAGGGAGGCAACTTCCTGTCCAGTTTGTATGTCCCATAACTTGGCTGTCGTATCCATACTTCCTGTTGCAATCATAGTACTGGGAGGATTAAAGCTAAGGCATACCTGTAATCATGGTCAAATATCACAATCAATACTTCAATAACATATAGTATATGCCTGAATCTATAATGGTAATACATGAGAAAATGGTTGGAACCCAAATCCTAATTTTTCTGCGTAAAACACTTCTTGGTTATATGAAAGTTTACAAATTGCCCAAATTCAAACCGAAGCTACTATTTTCAAAAGCTGAATCTAAACACACTATATACAATCCAGAATCGCTGAGTAAGTAAACAAGGACTGAGGTGCCAGTTATGATTCATCTATATGTGCAAGTTGATATATCCATGTATCGTCGTTACTTGTCTTCCAATATATTGGAATTGTCGATATGTCTTTGATCGAATCAATGACAGCTCTACTAGTAAGTAAGTGACACACCTTAAAGATCATTACTTACATACTTTGTTATAGTTTGAAACCATAACCCAAATTACTATCTTCATTTAATAGAGTTTCATTATTTGATCAACTCTATTTTTATGTCAAATCAAAAGTTTAGAAATTCTATGATGTTACTCATCTTCTACAGCTTGAAGTCTCAATAAAAAAATCCAACACAGACATGTATTTAGGTTGACTAATTTAGGGGTGGACAACCAACGACAAAAATATCTACCACTCTGGGGCCACAAAAAATCATGTATTGAACAAAAACTTACTATTTCAGCAGTATGCCCTCGGAACGTATGATAACATTTGCCTGAATCAAAGCTCCACAATTTACAAGTTTTGTCAAATGAACCCGTCGCTATCTTGTCACTGTAAAGGTAAATCAAAATGGTGACACAATATACAGGAATACCATCACAGAATTATCACACGGAACGAGACATCCCATACTGTAACATTATTTATATTTATTGGTGAACTGACAATCATTTTTTTAGTTTTTGAGGACGAACCCGACTATGAAATCAGCAACTTGATGTATAGTTATTTGCTTTCTATTTTCTCTGTAAAATTCACTATTTCACCTACAGAAATTACCATTTTACAAACAAGAGGGCCATTGGCCCTAAAGCGCTCACCTGATGACTAGCAGTTTAGGCAGAATCAGTATTTGTTATGATATTACCTTAATATTTGATTTAGATTTTACACTGACCAGGTTTAATATAGATGAGGTGAAAATGTGACCTCTAGAGTGTTAACAATGTTTTTCTGTGATATGACCTAGTGACCTAGTTTTTGACCCCAAATGACCCAATTATAAACTTGACCTAGATTTCATAGAGACATACATTGTGACCAAGTTTCATTAAGATTATGTAAAAAATGTGACCTCTAGAGTGTTAACAAGGTTTTTCTTCAATGTGACCTCGTGACCTAGTTTTTGACCCCAGATGACCCAATTATTAACTTGACCTAGATTTCATAGAGACATACATTGTGACCTAGTTTCATTAAGATTATGTCAAAAATGTGACCTGGTGACCTAGTTTTTGACCCCAGATGACCCAATTACGAACTTGACCTAGATTTCATAGAGATATACATTGTGACTAAGTTTCATAAAGATTATGTTAGAAATGTGACCTCTAGAGTGTTAACAAAGTTTTTCTGTGATGTGACCTAGTTTTTGACCCCAAATGACCCAATTATGAACTTGACCTAGATTTCATAGAGACATACATTGTGACCAAGTTTCAATAAGATTATGTAAAAAAATGTGACCTCTAGAGTGTTAACAAGGTTTTTCTTCAATGTGACCTGGTGACCTAGTTTTTGACCCCAGATGACCCAATTACGAACTTGACCTAGATTTCATAGAGACATACATTGTGACCAAGTTTCATTAAGATTAAGTGAAAATTATGACCTCTAGAGTGTTAACAGTCCAATTGTTGACGGCGCACGACAGACAAAAGGGTGATCACAATAGCTCACCTTGAGCACTTCATGCTCAGGTGAGCTAAAAATCCATGAAATTTTATGCCCAGGAATAGAAATGATGGTACATGGCTTTCTATTTTCTAAAATGAAGGTTTGGTAATAATTCAAAGTAAGATTCACAACAGTACACACAACAAATCTCTTAAAACTGCATTTTGATACAAGAATGACAAACTATTGTATTAAAGAATAAAGATAATTATCCCACACTATCAAGTTACACTTAGTTAACTTACCCATAGGGGTTATTGTAGGCTATAGCATACACAACATTTCTATGTCCTTCCAGTGTATGTAACTCCTCCCCTGATGCTGTATCCCATACCTTACATGTTCTATCATAACTACCAGTGATAAAACTGAAATACCAACGTTTATATGATTACAACTGTATGATATTGTCCCAGAGTGGGATCTGTACTGAAATATGTCATGTTATATTTGCAAATTTATATACAGAAAAGGTGGCTTGAATAATTTAAATATATTTTATTGCTTCAAAGACATACTTCTTATCTGAATCAGTACTGATTTTTTTTGAAGTTTACAAAAGCATCCTGATTAAAGACTGTTGGATCATGTGCATCATCTCCATAAAGGTTAATGGAAAATATTCAGTGATCAAGACCTGGTCTGGCACGAGAAGACAGGACCATGAAGTATGGATTGAATACAACAATAGAGACATGTGCTAAATTAAGTAACAGAAATATGGTTATTCGGATTTAATGATGTTTCTTAACATTTTCAGTTATAAAGCGGTTGATTCATCTAACCAGTTTTCCTGGACTATATTCTAAACAGTACTAACTTATCTTTCCACCAGGAACCAGCAACTTCTCCACATGTGGAAGAAAACTGCTATTGTTGTCAAATATTCATTTAAGGGTAAGACCTGTTGGGACTGGAAAATCAACATGGATTGCCAGGTAACAACACCAGTGCACTAACAATGGCCACAACTACATGACTAATGTTTGCATTGTACAAACATGTAACATGCTTGCATAATCTTTTTTATTGCTAATAGAACACCTGCTATACAAACATTAAGGAGAATTATAAACAACTTACCTTGAGCCTGATTTGTTGAACGCGACATTGGTTAATGGCAATATGTGAGCTCTTAGAACCTACAACAGATGAAAGTAAATGCATGATTGATATAAGGTCTCCATAGCAACAGCAGTGACAGCTGACAAACTAGTAAACGCTATTTACGTAAGAATGAATTCATGATGTGCTTGTTATGTTTCATTGTGTGTCACTTTTTGTGACCTGAACAGTTTACCTGGAATTGTTGAACAACCAGCATTAACTTGTATTTCTCAAGCAAATAATAACATCAACACATGAGGAGGACAAGACTGTGGTCAATACAAAGACAGAACATAAGGCCAGAGTTCTTTTATTTTTCGTTACTCGGACCCTCCTGCCCAATTTTTTGGCATTTTCAAAAAAAAAAAATTGAAAAACTGGAAAAAAAATGCATATAATGTTTTGATGATAAATGGACCAGCCTTGTGTTATTATTTCATTATTTTGTTAATAATAAGTTTTATTATATTAGTGTTTCACTGCAGTGTACTACATGTAGTCTTAAGATAAATTGGCTGTTTTCTTGAAAACTAACTCTGTAGTTGAGTGTTGATTGCTTTAAATCGGACCGTCATTGACTATTCAAACACCAACAGCTTGTGGAAGCTATATTTTGGGAGTTTTTATTTTTTCCCTCCTCCTGTGGACTTTTTTCCGAAAAATGTCTGAGTAACAAAAAATTAAAAAACTCTGGCCTAACATAACCTGTCCAATACGGGAATCAACTAGTCCAATATGAGAACCAAAGTTGAACTGAACTTGACTCATACCAGGAAGAGTTCTAAGGTTGGCAACTCATCCCAGACTCTGGAGTGATCGTTCCTTACTGAAGTAAAACCTAATTAAAGTATAACTGATTTTTCTCTCCTAAAATGGAATTTCATTCAAAAATCTGTTTTACAAACTTCTCAGAAAAAACATAAACATAATCACAACACAAAAATCCCGGCAGATTGTTTTTATTATGATTGAGACAACTAAAATATTGATAATTGAGACTTTTATACTCACTTTGAATAAATAAAAGTGGTGGTCATCTTTAATGGCAAGTTTTTCTTGTAACCCTGTATTAGAGGTTAAGGCAAAAAATTCAAACTGCAAATTCTAAGTAATTTAACAGAACAGAACATATACTTTATTAACTTGCACAACATGTACATCGTTATTAAATCTAAGTAATTTAACACAATGCTAAGACAAAGTAACATAATACACTTGCTGGAAAAAGTGGAAATGTGACCTTCCACTAAGTCACCTAAGTATCAATGGGGTCAATCTACATATAATTAATTTTGTGGATCTTACGTTCAATCATTCTTTGGTTACCTTTCAAAAACTGGAATGTCAACCTTTTATACTGTAGTGTTCTCAAAGTCAACCCAACACTACCACTAAAATTATGGATCTAATTCATTTATGATGACTCAGGCTACCAGTTCATACATCAAATATGATCCTAGGAGTAGAAATATGTGTTCTAAGGTTAATAAGTTTTTTATCTAAAATTAATGGACCAGTCTACTAACACCGTCCAACACACAGGTCCATGAAAAGTGTCCAATACCGTCTATATATACATATTTAAATATGTATATATAGGTGGGCTAGGTCACTTTTCATGGACCTGTGGTCCAACATGCTGACAGACATGTGCAGTCAGGGCTCTCTCTCTTAGCAAGATTTGAATTGTTTTCAAAATGGGAGCCTAGTAATGACTGACAAAAAACTAATTTATCATACTGCCTTCAGATTCAGAGTGAATTTATCAAGAAAAATTGATTTTTATAAAGAGAAATTCTGAGATAATCAAATCTTTCCAATCAAATGTCCAAGTTCTATGGTTTGTAAAAGGATACGTCCTATAAGTTTTCTAACTTGTTCAGTTTTTGATGCAGTTATAAGCGCCTCCTTTCTCGCTATCTCATCTACAACTGCGTCTATGTCAGTTCTAAAATCAAATGAAGAAATATTAAAGCATTGTTATGTTGTTTAACTTAATATTTAGTAAAGCAATCTGAGAGTTGACCATTCAAGTTCATAATTTTATTTCTTCTACCCAGGGATTATATACATGTATATATTTAAACAATTTTATTATGTGGTTAAATATTGGGACAATTTTTATTTTTGTCCATGAAAATGCTTTTACTAAAATTGAATATATAAAAAATTTATGATTTAGAGTAGATCTATAAAATTTATAAAATATAAGACCAAATACAAGTATTGACACTAAGTTCAACAAATTAACCAATGAATTTAACCAAACTTACTCTGGTTTTAAGTCCAGCAGATCTATAGACTTTGTTTTTATATTACCACCCTGTTCATATTCAAGAATGATTCCTGAAATGGAGAAAAACATACATATACTGGAAAGAAGGAACTAAAATATGTGCGTTTTGTTGAGTTCAACTGAGACATTCGTAAATAGGTGGTTATTTGTTTTACCTGTCAGATTGACCAATGACCTCCAACTTTGAGGGAAGAGACAGTTATAATTTCATGTTACTGATGTATATAAGAAATCCAGGTGTGCTACCCTAGCTCTTCCCAAATAGATTCCTTGGTTCTTTAACATGACAGGCGTCAGTCGAATGTTGTAAAGCAATCATGCTGTCAATTGCTCATCAAGAGCAATATACATGTGCTCCACAGACTGCAAGAAAATAATGTGCCAATAAATTAAAACAGAAGTAGATTAAAATCAGGAGTTTCACTAGCTGCTGAATCTGAAGGGTATATTGATACTTTTGACCAAATTTTACCATTTTATCTGTCTACAGCTATAAATAATGCAATTGCTTGCTGTTATCAGTTGATTGGTTGACTGTGGGGTTCCTAGTGAGGTCTAAACGGTCATTAAGGTTTACACTGTACTGTAGAGGGACTAGCAGACTTGGAAACCATAGGAAGTCCTTAAATTCTTATTCTTCCGAATTTTGTGCAGCGCTCCTCTGGAGCATTGTGCACAAGGTGATTATATACAAATGCGCAAGGGAAAACCGCAGTGAAAGCCGGTTAAAAACATGCTGCTCCAGAGTTAAGGCATTGTCGCTCCCATCCTAGCCTTGAAAACTTTTAGTGATGGGGCAGTGATGATCGCGTCTGGTAGATTGTTCCAGACGTGGATGCCAGAAGGGAAGAAGGAGTATCTGTAGGCATTGACGCTGGCAAATGGTACCAAGAAACGGTTGGCGTGGCCTCTAGTATGTACTCCTGCTGGGTTGAGCATCTGCTAGGCTTTGACATCCACCTGATTATTGATGATTTTACACATCATGGCAGCCTTGGTATGTTGGCGACAAGCCTCTAGTGGTACCCAGTCAAGGTCCTTCATCATTGATGTAATGCTGCTGGTCTGCCTATAGTCTCCTGTGCAGAATCGAGCAACTTTTGGACAGTCATCGGAAAAGAGGCATGCAATGGATGATGTCCTAGCATGGTCCCCTGTGGTACTCTGGATGTTACTGGAGCTGAGCGAGATGTCTTTCCATCCAGTGTGACTTTTTGTTGTCTGTTGGCAAGGAAGCTGTCTATCCATCCTAGAGTCTTACCCCTGATACCGTAGTGGTCGCGTTTGGCTGAGAGACGTCGATGGGGCACCTTGTCGAACATCTAGCAGGATGGCGTTGATCTTTTGTTTGTGGTTCAGACCTGCTGCTAAGTCCTGGACAGTGTTAATGAGTTGGGACCAGCATGGCCTCCTCTTCTGAAAGCCATCAAAGGAAAGAAGGATGTGTGGGAACACTGCTCAAGTTAAACTGGAAAACCTGCACCAGTGCTGAGGAGACCGTTCCATTGTGTGGTACCGGTACAGATAGTCGAACCAATCCAACACACACTGACGGAGTTAACGTTGTATTTGTAGTTATTGCTGCCTTAAATGCTGGACAGTCAGAAATTAAAAAGCAACCACTAGCTGACTATGAGACAGCAACTTGATCAAGCCTGTCTACAGAATACGATTTATAACATTACACAGTAATTACACAAAAGATACAGGATAATAGAGGTACATTTGTGATTATTGACAACAATACACGTTGAAAGTCAACCAAAAACACGCATTGTCATGAATTTTTCCGTGCAAAATTCGCCGAGAAAAAAAATGCAGAAATCTCGATGGATTCCCAGTAAATTTTTTAATATTTTATTTAATCGAAACCCTTATTAATATCTTATATGAATTGAGTAAGTTATACTTGCCTGGAGGGTAGTATCTAAGCAAAAATCGTTTCAGTTTCATTTTGTGTTTTACTGTTTGACAGCAGAAAAATCTAACATGGCGGAGCGTCCTAGACTGCAGGGGCACGTAACTCTGGCAAAACTAGTTTGTGTTAAAACCCAAACGAAGATCGTATTTGTTCCGTCTGAATGCAATTGGTAAAATTTCATTCAAATTTCATATTAAACACGTATCCTCTTGATCTTTCTTTTTGTTGAACAATAAAAAAAACAATAGGTAAACATTGATAAATCAGAGAATATTGTAAATTCTAAAGATGCTTACAGTTAACTGAACATTACTTACTACAGTCAGGTGGCAAATTACAAATTTCGTTGAATAATTAGAAATAATTATACTGAGTTAGACTTTGATATCATATGCCATAATAATTTAATTATAATCTGATTCTTACAAGATTATAATTAGCACGACTTACATTTTGGATTGCTGGGCAATTTTAGAATGTCCATGAAAACTCGTGGCTTATGGAATTAGTCAGGTTGCCATGGTTACACACTTTTAGAGATCTGGATTGTTTGTGTTGATCTATCATACAGAAAGGTAACGGGATAATTGTCATTCATTCAAGTCTTTTTAAGATGTCAATTTGTCAAATGACAAGTTTTTAAAACTGAAAGTAGTAAAACACAAAATAATGTTCCCATTGATTCCCATGTAAATTTGGTCATTTTATTGTTATAAACTATCAAAACAAAATTCAAATGCTTGCATTTTCATCTTAGAGTTCAGATTTTATTCAAATAAACTTTACTGAAAATTACAAAATGTTGTTGTTAAAGTCAACTTTTGTTTAGAATTGTTAGTTTGTTTGTGTTACCATGGCTACATTATCAAGTGGACTAGCGGTAGATTTTTAGGGTTGTCTAGAATTGCTTAGCAACCGAAAATGTACAGCATAGATAAGTAATCACTGTAATGTGCATTACGGTTTTGTCAGGAATTAATAATACTACATATTAACACCATCGTGTAAGGGTTAATTTACTTTTGTTATGCTGTTTAAGCTGCGTAAATTTACCGTAAATTTTGTATTCTGTGAAATTTAATTTGGCAAATGAGTGTAATAAATTACTAATAATACTATCAAAGATAATTTAGAGTACTATTATACCAATAAATTATAGACGTACACTTCTAAAAATAAACCCAGTAACACGTTTACGAAATATGTTAAATAAAACATTTTAAAATCGTGACATCTGATGTTTGCCTAGAAGCTTTAGTTAAATATTTTTATAAAATGTACCCAACAGATTACTTATTACACTCAATAACTTTGCTAACTGTCTGAAAATGTTGAAATCTCAATAACAATTTACCCCACCCAGTCAGTTTCATTATAGCCCACTGGCCACACTTTCTCAGACTGCCCGAGGCACGGTTGCTCCATGATTCGAAAAAATCGTCATCACAAGCGAGTTTTGGGGCTACAATGTTTGGGTTGCAGATGATCATAGGCGACTGTAGCTCTCCTGTTCGGTTAATTAAAAGAGAGTGGGTTTTCAGTTCTATTGATTTCCGGTGTAAACAGATGTGCGAACTTTGAGCTCTGACTATTTTTGTGTTTTTGTGTGGAAATTCATTAATGTTGGAATATATAAAATGGATATATGTAAAGAAAGTGAGTTAACTTCATTTGTGAGTAACTGCTATTGAACTATGACAAGACATAAATGAGATATGAACGATTGTTTGAAATAGCCTTTGTCTATATTTTGAAATTTTTGAATGCTGAACTATGTAAGCGTAAATTTGACAAGTGTTCACTCTGCAAGAAAGCGTTACCACCACCCCAATCATCGAATTCGTCACGCTTGACTGGTTCTGTGGATTGTGCTCAAATTTTTTGCCTATACAACGGCTCATGAACAATGGCTTGTAATAATATACTTAGTCCATCACAGCCGAGCGCACCGTCTGTCACATTCGTGACGGACAATAACGGGATATACGAGACTGAAAATGCAAATTCTTCAATGGATTACTCCGAGCTGCGTGCAGTCAAATTATGTGTGAATACGAACGACAATGCATGCGATTTAACGACTGAAAGCAACTGTAATGTTGATCAATTACACTGCTATATGAACAACTCAACGTATACAAATAACTATATATATGGCGAAGATATGTGCGATAGCCAGCCGATACCAAATCAACAGTTCTTCCATAAACTGGATGACTCGCTATTTAACCTTCCAAAAGATTTATATATTGAAAAGCTACTACAACATACGAAAAAAAACGACGATGATATTTGTTTATATCGCTCAATTTTAATGAAACGTGCAAGTGAATCCCACCTCTGCCCCGACGGATCTCTAAGGCAACGACGTACAACTAGTCAAGGCGAGAGCTATACCCGCTACGCACAAGATTGCTATACAATACAACAATTCGTTAATGACAATGATCCGAAAGTTTTGGTTGATATTCTGACAAAAAGGAGGGCATCAACGAAGCAAGACGACTCAACAGAAAAAGATGCAGAGATAGCCACGTCCCTTTCCATACAAAATGAACTGGCTGAAATTAAATCAAAATCAAACTTAATCTTACAAGATGTGAATGATTTGAAAACACAGCGAGCAACCGATGCACATACGATCGAGTCACTACAACGAGAACTCAGTAATATGAAGAACTTTACAAACAACCTCCTGAAATCTACAAACGCGCAACTAGCATATCATGTTCACTTAATAGAATTTCTGAAACTCGAAGTGTGTGCGCTAAAGAAGAATAACTCGCTGCAAAAAACATCATGTCCTGAATACCGAACAGGTGAAACATGTAACACCGAAACTCAAATGAACAAACGTGTGAACAAAAGCAATGACAATGCCCATCTATCCTTATTCGCACACATTAGCGAGCAAGCTGAACCGTCGAATACTTCTCATTGTGAATCGTCGAATAACAACATCGCACAAAATCTGGATCTACCAGAACAAACATCAGCAAGATCTCAATCTACGAATACATCGGATACTAGTCATAGAGACAACACTTTGAGCTATGCCGGCGCGCTAAAACACAGTTATAATAACCATACAGTGGCCAACAATATAAACATGGAAGCTCAGGTCACTTCAAGAAATACGAACGTACTTGACAAAACACCATATCATAGATACGTTAATAATCACTGTGAAAAGGAAGAATATGCGTCTCATAATGAAAACCAGTATAATGACCACATACTTAAGCGGCCAGAAAACACTTACACAGAAAACACTTACTCTCAAAATGACAATGATGCACCAATATTTGAAAGTGTGCCGTCACGTAAAACCAGGCGTTACTATGTCGGTGGAATAGCCCAGAACTCAAACAGAACAGGTATGATAGAATTTTTGAGAGAAAGGGGCATAACCGCGGCTGCAGTAAAACTGATTAACACGAAACGGGGAAGTCTTGCTGGAAAACTGACAATACATGAATCTGACTGGGAACTTATAGAACAAAAACACTTCTGGCCGCGAAAAATGTATTGCAGACGTTGGTATTCTGAAATGGAATGGGAATCTAAGTTCTATACGACTATTGAACATGAATATGGAACTAACCACGCTCAGGTGGATTAAACCGTCTTATGAACATATCTCAATCAAATGATCTCAAACTGCTTACATGGAACATTCGAGGAGCTATGTCATCAGCCAGCAGTCTCAGTAATCTGTTAGACAAATACAGCATAGATATTGCTCTTATTTCCGAACACAAACTCTTGGAAAATTCTAAGAAATTTCTTGGGACAATACATTGTGCGTACAAAGCAGTAACCGTTTGTAGTGAACCATCCCCGACGAACCAGCGATATGGTCGAGGTGGCGTGAGCATACTTTATAAACAATCAATCGAATTTGACATCCATGTTTTAAACATAAGCCAGTGTTCAAGAATACAAGGTATTAAAATTGTACGTAACGGAAGTCTACCTATATTCATATTTGCCGTGTACATGCCTTCAATAAACTATACGAATGACGACTACGCAACATCGTTAGACTCTATGCAAGGAATGATCGATAGATATATCACCGAAGGAACTGTTATATTCTGTGGCGATTTAAATGTTGACATTAGCACAGCGGGATTAAATACGTATAGAACTACCATTGTCCGAAACTTTCTTACGCATAATAATTACAATGTTATACCCCCAGAGAATAACTCATATACCTTTAAACCAACAAGAAAGGTGCTGGACTATGTACTTCTAGGCGCGTGGCAAATTGATCTAATCAAACATCATACCGTTATAAATGACGATCTATGTAGTGTATCTGATCACCTACCTTTATTCACGATACTTAATACCAACGTCACAATATATGAACAACAGAAAGACCCGTACATAGCATGGACGAAATGTACGGCTGGCGACCTGTCCAACTACAGAGATCTACTTACTGCGTATCTATCATTTGTGAACATTGACCATTTACAACCAAATGCAAATGATATTGAGCTATTGCACAGGCATATAAACTCGTGTATTAAATCAGCCAGTAAGTCATTACCAGTAAGCAAATTTAACAAACATTCCAAGCCATACTGGACTAAGGAAGTGAAATCAGCGCATGATGCGCAACGCGCGGCGCGTGTAACATGGATACAACATGGACGTATACAAGACAACAACAATCCATACTATAAATCGTACAAACGTTTAAAACGAACATTTATAAACACGCAAAAAGAAGCAATACAGAAAGTAAATGAAAGATTCTACGAAGATCTGAACACAAACGCATCGTGTGACATACGCCTATTCTGGAGATTAGTACGAAAATCACAACGTAAGGAAAAAGAGACAATTAATGAAATATCGCGAGATGATACGACAGTGCGTGATCCCACCAAAATATCCAATGTATTCAAAGAACATTATAGCCAAGTATTTACCCCAAAACAGAAAGGACATATATACAACCCATTTCAATTACAAGTCAAACAAACTGTAGAGAGTTTCATTAACTCAAATGACTTCTCCTCAGATAAAATTCTAACTGATGCAGTCGACTACACAGAAATACACCATGTGATAAAACAATTGAAAAAGAGCAAAGCCCCAGGACACGATCAAATTGTGAATGAGCAAATCATTCATGGTGGTGACACGTTGTTATATTACCTTCGAACATTGTTCAACATGATGATACAATCTTCATACATTCCGAAAGACTGTAAATTGGGTATTATTATACCAATACGCAAAGATGGTAAGCCAAGCAACTCGCCGAAAAGTTATCGACCTATCACGTTGCTTCCGGTTGTATATAAAATGTTTGAAAAAATACTACACGACAGACTTACTAAATGGTGCTTTCTTCACAACAAGATGTTTCCTAATGATCAGCAAAACGCATACCAAAAACACCTTGGGTCGATAACTGTCTCGTTTAACTTACAGGAAACACTTGCAAGTTATCAAGAACTTAACTCTGTGACGTACGCAACATTCCTAGATACCACCGGTGCTTTTGACAATGTGAACCATACATCATTATTCTATAAACTGTTAAAATTTGGAATAAAAGGCAAAATACTAAGAACTTTAATAAATTGCTACAGTGACATCAAAAGTGCTGTCCTTGTTAACGGAGTGACGTCAACAAGTTTTCCTGTTCTTCAAGGTGTACGTCAAGGTGGCGTACTTTCAACCTGGCTCTATCTTCTCTTCATAGATAAACTGTTATGTGATCTGGAAGAGTCACAACACGGTGCGCATATAGGATCTATACGTTCTGGCAACCCTACTCTTGCTGATGACTTAACATTGATGTCACCAAATTTGACCTCGCTACAACATCAAATAGATATAGTTACCAACTATGCTAACCAATGGGAATATGAACTAAATGCTAGTAAATGTAAATTGGTTGTATTTGGTGGAAACATATCCCATACACCATCTGTGCGTATTGGCGACAAACAACTGACATGTAGTGAATCAGCAACTCATGTTGGTATCGAACTTCACCACTCAATGAAATGCACTCATGCCATCACTGCAAGAATTAAAAAAGCAAGAGCGTCTCTATTTTCATTACTTACAATCGAAAACAATCTAGGTGATATCCACCCTCTAACCTTAGGCACAATCGTCAAAAGGGTGTCAGTGCCAATCGCACTATACGGTGCTGAACTCTGGAACACCATGACAATATCAGATATACAACACGCAGAACGATTTATCCGTCTTTGTGCAAAAAGTATACAACACCTTCCCACACGAACTAGAACTGACAATGCACTAAGTATTCTCGGATGGAGACCCATTATCGCCCAAATTGACCTAAGGAAATTAACATTTCTTTACAAACTGTGTACAATGCCAACACATCTTCTTTCGAGAAAGATATTTGATTATCGCCTACAACTTTTCGCCATACGGGGATACAGAAACCAAACTGGATTCATTCCGGATATCTACAGAATACTGCAGAAGTATTCACTCACTCATCACTTGCATAAATACCTGGAAAATTGTGAATTCCCAGCAAAATCTATGTGGGCTCGAACTATTCATACACAAATCAACAATTACCACGATAATGCTTTGACTGAAAGAACATTATACGATCCAGACTTCACTAGACTTCTAGCTTCTCAAAGCGAAATAACTCCATCTCCGATCTGGAAATCAGCAACCAACCGAAACCAAATTATACACGCAACGACGACAGCGCGGGTGTTAACATGTGCCTACAACAGAACAGTTGACCAATGTTGTAAATTATGTTCAACTCAAACTTTAGATCTATATAGACATGTGATCGCTGAGTGTCAACACCCTGTACCGAAACAAACACGTATAAACTTTATTAAAAATGTAGGACAGAAGTACTCTCGTGCATTCAGTATCCACCTATCGCAATTATACGGAGAGGACTTTCTCCTGAGCTTATTTAGCATGGACACCATAGTACAGTTTAATCTGAAAATGTGCCAAGAATACATGCAAGATGTGTGCAATTTTATACATTTATCACTGCCACGTATATTTACATATAATGCCTAATGTATTGTATTTCACTGTTGTTGCATTGATAATGTGTAACTGAACTGTTACTGTGCATGTATTGAATGTCTCCTGACATGATCATAAACTCTTGGAATTATTTACATTGTTAACTGCAAAATCTATCCCACTTTATACCGTCTAACTAATAACTCCTGTACTACTTATTGATTGTAATTGACATTGCTTATACTACTTGTTTGAAAATTGTTTATATTACTTGTTTGACATTGTTTATATTACTTGTAACTGTATAAATGTTCATATATTATATGCAAATCACTTAACGGTGGAAATAAAGAGTATATATATATATCGTGTAAGGGTTAATTTACTTTTGTTATGCTGTTTAAGCTGCGTAAATTTACCGTAAATTTTGTATTCTGTGAAATTTAATTTGGCAAATGAGTGTAATAAATTACTAATAATACTATCAAAGATAATTTAGAGTACTATTATACCAATAAATTATAGACGTACACTTCTAAAAATAAACCCAGTAACACGTTTACGAAATATGTTAAATAAAACATTTTAAAATCGTGACATCTGATGTTTGCCTAGAAGCTTTAGTTAAATATTTTTATAAAATGTACCCAACAGATTACTTATTACACTCAATAACTTTGCTAACTGTCTGAAAATGTTGAAATCTCAATAACAATTTACCCCACCCAGTCAGTTTCATTATAGCCCACTGGCCACACTTTCTCAGACTGCCCGAGGCACGGTTGCTCCATGATTCGAAAAAATCGTCATCACGAGCGAGTTTTGGGGCTACAATGTTTGGGTTGCAGATGATCATAGGCGACTGTAGCTCTCCTGTTCGGTTAATTAAAAGAGAGTGGGTTTTCAGATTTACAGAAAAATACAGTAAATACTCATTTTACGGTAAAAATCATGGCAGCTGGTTTCCAGGACCTTTACCGTAAATTTCACGGTTAACCCCGTAAAATAAAAAAGGTATTTCCCGTACATTTTACGGTAAAGGTCCTGGAAACCAGCTGCTAGGATTTTTACCGTAAAATGTTACTGTATATTTTTACAGTGTGGAGTTAGTACGTACTGACAGTGCGCAGGATCTCTGTGCTATTGTCACGTTATCGTACGAAAGTCTTTCTTATTCGTGCTTCACACGTGTGTTGTCCTTATTCACTCGCGCGTTATAAGTTGGCAGTAGAAGGCCCACGTGTTACAAGTACTGGGGGTAAATTCGTAGCCGGGACACAGCCCGAGTGCAGCAAAAGTTCCTAACACACTAAAACTGCTACGTCGTGTCTGTGTGCTCCAAAATTCGTACAGAAACGTTACTCACCACGTATGAGTTCCCAAATTTTGCCCACGTTTTTGCAAATAGACAGTACGGCGGGTTGGGACCACTGGTTTACGTTTTGCATTAAACGATAAAACAATGCAAATAAAAACATATTACGAGTTATCATTATAGTGTCAGGTGACTCTTAAGAAAAAAATCCACCTTAACACTTTCTGAAACATTGCAATCGTCTTTCACACACATAGATTCGTACAGTAGAATACAAGACAATATATGACATTAGATTCTTTGCAATTGTATAATTGTCGTATTTTCCTTAATCATAGAAGCTAAAGCATTATGACAAGTTTAGTTGTTTAAACAAGTAAGAATCAATTTTAAAAGATAAATCACCATTTCCGTTACGAATTGATCTATTGCCCTTATGACGCTCAGGTACCCGATGAATCGATGCTTCAAGTGCCTTTGTCAACCAATAGTATCCAAGACCCCTTTTATATACATTGTATTTGTCGCTAGGCTAATACCATGGGAAATTCAATCGGAGAAGTGAAGTCAATGGTTGCAACGATTCTTATTTTTGAATTATCTCAGTATATTCCGAAGTGCTTCCGGACGTAGCTTCAATTATAACCAATCAATGTAGTTTAGAGTTTGTTTAAATATGACGAAGAAAATAACATTTCTAAACGTTTCCTGAATCTACAAACGTTAGTAAACACCTCATAGTAATACTTTGTATATTTCTTTATGAGTATAACAAGGAATGTGTCCTAAAGTTCTGAGAATACTTTATCCGAATGGGGTTCGAATAATTAACATCGTTATTCGTGATTTGAAATGTTTTTATAATAAAGTGACTCTTTGTTCCAAACTTGTTACAATCGATACGCAGGTAAATACACATTGCCAGGATAACAATTAATTGACACGCAAATTAACTTCAAATCTTCATGATTAACCAATATCCAATCAATTACAAAACATGTACTCATAAAATCTAAAGTAAATCGCGTGATCGGTTTTGTTAAATATTGAATTTATTATGGGTCTGATTTATTTTGATTTAAGCCAACAAAATAACCACTTCCTGTGCGTATGTAACAATGAAATTGGTTAATGCAGGGCCATGTTTTCATTGTTTTTTGTATCAATTTTGTACGGACGAATTCTAAGATAGTTTTCGTCTGAAGTCAGTGTGGGATTACAAAAACAGATAATAGCAAACCGGACAGGAAAGGCAGCACTCAACAGAAACAGCAGAGAAATAAAGGTACAACACATAGCAGTATACAAGGACGATCAAACATCTAAAGGGCAACCCTAAAAGCAGCACTTGACAGAAACAGAACAATACACTGGCCTGTTTTTCTGAAATAAACTAAACCAGTCTTGTGATGGGCAACAAATAAGCTGAACGGTACACACAGAATGATCAGTTTAACAAAAAGGCACGCTGACAAATTATTTTAATAAACGTTATCTTTTTTCGGGCCCCAGAACCGGTATTGATGTATATATACGGCAGATGATCGGAAGGTCAACACTCTCCTAAAATTTTCTCCAAGATATTTACGAGAACCGATTGTAGTATGTTTTTGCCAACGCAACAATCTGCGATCCCGGTCTCTCTGGTCGAGGGTTGTACGACCACTTTAAGCGACCTGTATGATTTCTCAATGATTGATCCTTGCACGCCTCTCCGATGGTTTCTCTTTGTCGCACAACTGATGCGCAGACACCTCCCATTGGTCTCTATAAAATGATCATCTGGTGATCACTCCAATATATCTAGATCTATAGATCAGCATGTCATTAGTCAAAACTACGATCGCACATCAGTGTCCAAAACATCAATACAGAAACGACGAACAATGGTTCGACAACCGACGACCCTTAATTGTTTATTTAAGTTTGAAAACAACCACTGCCGACGGCTTTGATGCCCAATATCAGCAAACCCCTACACAGTGACGTCCCTTGTCGCTACGCTGTGTTTAAAGTGTAACCCGTAACGTGAAGACTGTGTGAGGAGTTTGCAATATCAGAGCCTGTACCATTTCTAGTAATTTATGTTGAAATATTACCTAACAGAAAGAACCAGACACGAAAGGCGTTAAAAGAGCACATGCACACGCGGAAATGCTCTAACCCAAGGACAATCACAAAACGAACAAGAAAGAAAAACTTTACACCCACCAAAACACGACATCCTCGAGCTCTCGGACAGCCCAATGTCCTAGCGACCCAAACAACCCCGGAGCAAGAAGCAGTAGACAAGAACAAACCACAAGGACGACCACACACTACAAGGACGACCATACATCACAAGGACGACCACACACTACCAGGACGACCGCACACTACAAGGACAACGTGTCAATCAACACCTAACAGAAGCAGTTCACACGCTCCCGAAAGAAACGAAGCAGCCCCGTGACAGGACGAACTCAATATATCAAAAAGGCACGATGACAAGATTTCTCAGCAAATCCCCCTCCACTCCCTCTCCACCACGAATCGGACAACACAAACATAAAATAACTTGACAAGTGCCATCGAGCGCTTAAACGTATTACAGTGCACCAAACCATTAACCCACCCAACAGGCAAGCTTATAAAACATGAGGAATAGTCATAATAATGGTTATCACACGATAGACACTGGGTACGATTTCCAAGCTGGACAGAATACTTATGTTCTTCTAGGTGAAATGGCTATGCCGGATGGTTCCCGTGTCTCCGCATAAATGTAGAACTGATCAATTTCTCTCGGAATGGTGCATTATAACAGTCGCCGATAATTAGTTTCATGAACACTGGTTGCTAAATACTTACATCAAGTAATTTGGTGAAAGTTGGGATACATTTTTCATATCTCCCTCACAAGTCGTGAGTGGGTGACTTTAAGTCATACATCGCCTCTCTTAGAAAATGTTGTATAACATTACGAGGTAAAAAATAGTGGGATTTAGATTTTACGATTTCGATGTTGACCGCGAATACAGCGAAAATTAAACCCCGGATATAATATGCGGTATACAGTTTGGCTGTTAGAACGACGAAAATTATTTTATATTAAATAAATTAGGTTAACTTGCACTTGATGATGCATATAAAAATCGACCTTAATTGATATACAACGTATTCGTTTACATTTCGGATACTTCTGTCAAAGCCTACACAGAGAACAATAATTGCGTTAATGAGAGCCGACACATAACTAGGAAATTATATATATACGATATCGGTCTAATAGTCTTAGGGAACTAATTCTGCTTCAAATCCAATCTAAGATATGTATAAACAAATCATGTCATTATTTTGCGAAGAGCCGCTGTCGACATCATTACTGATGCAGAGAAGGCGGATACTTGTTAATTTAAATAGACTCCCATTTACCACTCGACTCTCTGTTTTTCTTCAATATAATTGGCTCTAATTTAACCGTTATATCGACTAGAGCTCCTTGTAGCGTCAAACATCCCGCGTGCTGAGCTATATCGACGTATCTTATGTCAACTGCTGCCACATCTCGCCTCTTTATTACAAGAAGTGTCAATCAAATCCTGGATTGTGTCATTTTCAGACATAACACAACCAGCGAAAAACCAGCCTCCCTAATCTATCTAATCTGATTCACTCAAACTATCATTATTAATTATCGATGATTTCAAACCGCCCATCATTAGTAATGTAAGATCAAAAAGGCCGACGACCAATTAGTTAGCTGGGAGAATCGCTGATTGAATTACATTCAATGAGATATAATTTTAAACGGAGATTTCGGTTCTCAGAAATTATAACATTTTTGGCTGCGTATTTATGTATTTGTATATTTAAAATAATAGAAAAATGCTGTTTTAGAGATTTTGTTAGATATATGTTTTTGTTTTCTTGGTGATTTGACGGACCAAAATAAATTAGAATTTAAGTTCTAAAGGTGATTCTTTGAAACATTTTAAATTTTGACCACAGCTATGACTGGATTAAAAAGGGGCTCGTATGACATCGACTCCCTAATCGGGGGTCACACTGATCATGACGATAGCGACGAGGATAAATCAGGTAATATATATTCGTTCTAGAAAATTGTACATGTATAGATATCATCTATAGTCTCTGTCATAGCCAATTATTTTCGTACTTTTTTAATGATAATTAGATAAAGAATAATTATTTTCTTTATTGACAGATTTGAAAACTTTGACGAGTAAATGTTGCCTTATGTTTCTTTTGTGTTTTTCACCAACAATTAATTTGCTATTAAAGAAGTGAAACACTTTATTATAATATAAACTTATATATTGAATAGGCAGCGCACTACTAATAATTCATTTAAGTAAAGATATTGCAAGTACATTTGTATACAGGTTTTAATCATTTCTTGAAAAAGCGCTAAATGTCGACGCTTAATTTATGAAGCCAAATACATGTATTAACGTTTTTGATGTCGACGTAAAAAATGCTATTGTCCCATGTGTATGATAACTGCTTAACTTGTATCAGTACGTAAATACATGCAAAGTTGTAAAATATATTATTCGCACAGGACGAACTTTCGCTTTTTCTGGCGTTAGGAAGAAAGCGCGAATATACTCGTTCACCCGCGATATTAAATAATATATAATTATATATGAGCCAGCCTCCGAGAAAACCTGCTATTTTGACAAAACATTTGATTTTGAGATTTTTTATTATCTAAAAGAGTAATATTTAATGAAGCAAAATGCAAAATAAATTTTGTCAGTATCTTTCAGTTCAGAAAAGTACTCTGATTGAGAAAAACGAGGAGTTAGTTGATTAAAACAGTAGTAGCCTTTCTCTAAATGTGAACATTTACAATTTGGGTGTATATTTTAAAACTTAAAACATCATTCTAAAACTTGATACCAGTTTGACCAGTTTATGTAAAGAGTATTTATAAAGTACTTAAATAGGGCCTCAACAAAACAGCTGTAACTTCCTTAACAATCAAGATACTGACAAAATTTCTTTTGCATTTTGCTTCATTGAGATTACTGTTTTAAATAATAAAAAATCTCAAAATATTTTTTTTGGTCAAAATAGCAGGTTTTCCTGGAGACTGACTCATATATAATTGAGCCACTCTCCAGCAAAACCTGCTACATGTATTTGATTTTTGAGATTTTCCAAAATTTAAAATTATCATAATAGAAGAAAATGCAAAATACATTGTGTTGATATATTTCTTAAAGGAAGATACCGCTAGAGTGTGGAGGCCCTGTTCGGAGCCTTTTTACGTGACGACGCGAGCATCATTCAAACGTTATTCGACGTTACTTTAACAAGCTTTTCATAAATACAGTATTCGTACATTTTTTACATAAACTGTTGAAAATAGTATCTTGTTTTAGAATTATGTTTTAATTTTTAATATGTATATATTAATTGGAAATGTTGGCGTTTAAAAAACGACTACTGCTGTTTTAAACAACCGTAACCCCTCATTTATCTCAATCAGAGTAACGTTACCTTTTCTGAAATCAGCCACGACAGTAACCAGGTAAATAATCTCAACATAATTCATAAGAAAATTTAAAGCATTATTTAAAACTGGATCAATCGATAGTAATTATTGGAGCTTTTTCAAAACCTTTTTATATACGATAATTACATAATGTTAAAATAGAAGATTTTCCTAGAGACTGACTCATATCTGTTTATTTCAGTGATTAAGACAAAAGCAACACAGGAATGTCTAAGCCGTATTTAGCATGCTCCGAGCTAGTCGAGTTGGCAGTTGTTAATAAGTACATGTACATGTAATAACAACCGATTGTTGTGTTTTGTTGTGTTTTGTTGCGTTGCGTTGCGTTGCGCTGTAGCCATATTGATACTGGTTATTTTCACAACCTTTTATGTTGTTACTTTGCGATAGACGAGTGGTCAAATGCGTTGTTACAGCTTGTGGAGCTTGTGGGGCTGAAACAACGCATTTGACCACTCGGCGATGGCACCGTACAAAATGGGTTCGAATTCCACTTTAGGTTCTCGTTTAGCTTAGTACTTCAGTTCATGCACGGGCTTGAAACATGAAACAGCTACATAGATTAAAAAATGTTTGCAGAAGTTAGGACTATGTAATGTGTGCACATGTCCCGGTGCATTTTTATTTAGTAATTAATGCAGCGTGAAATGTTTTAAAGTTAAATATAAACATGCATGTCAAAGCGTAGGTGGTCGGTCAATCAGTTGCAGACATGATTGATGCATATGAGGTGTGTACTCGGGAATACGTGGTAGTCTGGTACGGTTGATTTATGTTGGCTGTAGTCATAATAATTCCAGTTATGTTGTATGTTAACTCGCTGGCTTAGAATGAGAAGGTCGTAAGTGCCTTATAAAACTCATACATATGTGAAAGCTGCATCACAATGCGCTTCTTATAAGCCTTTTTATGAAAATCGGAGCATGTCATGTTGACCAAACTGAAGTTGAAAAAGCTTGTTTTCAATAAGTAGAATGCAGTTTTCATACATGTTTTTTCTTGTTTTCTCAAATTAGCGTTTTCGTACTTACGACCTTCTCATTCTAAGCGTGCCAACTGTTCATTAAGATTGACTTCTATAATATGCAATATGGTGGTTAAAATGAAATTGAATTAATACATCTCATCTTATTTTGTTGCATACTTATGTTCGTTTAAGATAAGAAATTAAGAATTGTTGGTTGGTATGCTCTTCGGAGAAAACGCTAGCCTTGTCAATAAACAAAAATGGATAATATAAACACTGCACGGTCGACTGACCGCTTGTTATAAGGGTAGATAGAAAGAGTGTTTTTATTAAAAGTGATATGCTCAAGATTGAACAAAAATGGACATCAACAATTCATTTAAGTTGTAAACAAAGGCTAGTGTTATCATCTGCGGACTATACAAATCTTCGTACGACAAATCCGACGATTTAAATAGTTGATTAAAAAGTTGATAAACTGACGCACCCAGTGTGTATTTACTGTACAAAACATTGGCTACGGACATGCCCCCGGCACGTGTGGAGAGGTTGTCAGTAATTTTGGAAGAGCAGATTTGAAACGGTTGATAATCAACTCCAAGGAGAGTGCTCAGGTTAATGCCGCCGTATGAGCCTGCAAAACAGGGAAAAAACAATAGCGTAGAAACCTAAATACCGCATATCTTACTATTAAAATGAATTATTTATGCATTTATACTTTATCATTTTCTTTATAACATTTTCTAAACTTTAAAGTTTTGATTTATCTGTTATTTGGAATATAATTATAGGATAAATTCACCGTTTTTAGCATGTTGAAATTAAAATAAATCTAATACAAAATTAAATGTACGTAACGTTTCATGTAGTGATAATTTATTTTCTTGTTCGATTGTTCATTGTTGAGAACCTTACGGAAGATGGTCAAATCTAAATGGAGAAATAAGTTTTCTTGTAAATTAGAGTCTTTATTATTATTATACAAATGTCATTGTTTACCGAACAATAATCTAATAATATTAATAGCGTGACGGCATTGTTAATCTATATTGTAATACAATTACATGTATTATACTGAAGTCTAGATTACAAATAAAGCTACACTTTGAATTAATATGACACACGTCTAGATTGTCAAATAAAATAACTTTTCTGGAATAAATAAGAATCCCCTTTATATCAAAGGGTATAAAAAAACGATGCACGCCATTTACCCTTTTGTATTTTCAAATCGCGTGAAATGCGCACGTTTCTTAACGGCTATAAAGTTCTGTATTTTAATAAACTAATCAATTATGTGCTTAAACAAATATCAAATATTAGCATAGGCACGTGACCAAATGATGTCAATCAATTAAGGACGCCAACGTGACAGATTCATCAAAGAATATTATTATTGTATGTTTTATTTGTTTAAATCTTTTTGATTTGTCGCTGCAGGTATTTTTCAATGATAGAAAAAAAACTTTGCATCTAGTGTGATTCATTTACTTCTATTTTGAAGAGTTCCTGACGCGAAACTTCGTGTCACCTAGTGTGTCACTTGTGCGCAGAAACCCGGCAATGTACGTAGGTACCTGCCCGGCAATTCCTTATTCTTTTATGTTTTAATACCCGGCGTAGTCTGTTAAAATTCTTTAATCTTCCACGAGATCCTAAACAATGAACACTCGAGTTTTCATTTGTAGAGTAAAGGTAACGGTATACATAAAAGCATAATAATTGATCCAGTAGTTTCATGTTAAGGAATAACCAGTTTTGATTTTCAATGAACCGGTAATCGAAGCGTCCTTAAACGTTTGGATTTTAAGTTTAAAAAAGGTTGTTTCAAGTGACGCAATTTTTGGAAACTAATATAATTCCGAAATCTAGAAAATTGTTCCATGATTAAAAAAGATCCGCCAAATAAACATGTTCGCGTTTCTAAAAAAATAAATAATTTTATGAAACACAATTTATGAACGTCTTTCTTACTTACATGTTTGCTCGTTTTTATTGTGTTTCAACAGTAGTTCAATCATATACAGCCGTCAATGGACCTTAGTCAGTTTGCCCGGAGCTAAGCATTGATCAGTACTAACCTGCCGCGTATTCTGTAAGTAACTAACTATGAATATTATAACTGACAGTCTTTTCACATATGTGATGGGAACTTCATAGCCAAAGGTCATGGTAGGAGTATTCGAACACGGATTGACCTTGCTGACCCGGTAACAAGTTATTACAAAAAATATATACCTTTAAATATGTTGTCAAGTCTAATTTTATTTAAGAGTTTCAAACAAGACTGGGTTCAATAAACGCTTATGCCCCTATGGAAGCTTGTCCGTAAACGAGCTAAGTCAAATAGGGGCCATAATTCTGTTAAAATGTTGGATAGTGTTACATGGCTTTGACATTATATGGGGCTTATGATGACTGTCATGGACTACATTGAACAAATTCATATATTTCATATAATTGTCAAATGAGTTTCCTCGTAAGATAAAGTCTTTATTATTATTGTTATTATTATTTAATTTCGTCCAATAATACTAATACCATTAACAATATAGCTAAACCTTTAATGCTATGTTAAGATGCTCTATAGCCATTGAAGCAGTTGCTTCGTAAATTGTTATTTATCTCTGTAAAATTCTATGTCATGTGTTTGTATATTATTTATATGTACTTGTATTATATACATGTATGTTGTAAATTGGCCAAAGTCATGTAGTTTGCCAATTTTGCTAAAAACTTGAAACGTTAAACAAGTATGCCAAGTTTGAAAGCAATGCCTTCAATTGACTTCAGTGTTAGACGAAACGGTCAATTTGGGTGAACCAAGAATTTGGCCCTCAATATGTCCAAAATTAGGTCAGTATGAAGGTCAAATGGTGTCAGGAGATATAGGTGTGTGTAGAGAGTTCAAACAAAACATCCATGCAAGTCTGAAAGCTTTGTAGCAAGCCGTACTAATGCTAAACGAAACGGTTAATTTGGGTTAACTAGTGACGGACGGATATGCCTCCCGATCTATCGATACGGGGGCGTAGAACATATTTTCTTTGTGACATGTAAATTGCAATTTTAATGTCTTCACAATATGTGCTCACTACCAACTGTACAAGCAAGCGAACAACTCCCTGACAAAACAGTTGGGCAGTGTTGTCAGTACCTTTTGGATTCTAAAATGTGACAGAATCATTGAAATGACCAAATAAAATACATGATGAAAAAAAATAATTTTTGTAACCAACTTTGTAAATGCATGTAGTGAGTATTGCTACGTTTAAAGGTTACAAATACACCGCATATGCTTTAAAACCGAATCATTTCAGTACAAATATGTTCACAAATTCGAACAAAACTAATAATCAGACATGAATTTGAGCTTTGGTCAATAATACAACATAAGTTTTTCTCTTTCACTTGCATGCCTTGGCTTTGTACATTTAAAACCCGGAAATTGGTCTTTTATCCCAAATTCCGCTTATTAGTCAGTTTAATTTGTATTGCTTCTAAAACTCTTAAATTACTACAAAAAGCTCCCAATCAAATTAATGACTACAATAGGTTTGAACTGGTTACCATTTTGGAACATCCGGTGAAATAGTTCTAAACTAAACAGATAGGAGTAATCATTTCATTCCATTGTTTATTTTTCTAGCAATTATATTTCTCCTTTCAATTTATTCAATTAAAAATGTAGACAGTAAACGCTAGGGTTCTATTATAAATCATGTTTAGAATTAAACGATATGTCGTATTTATTTAAAAATTACGCGATAATCACGATGTAAACTTAGGTATTGGTTTGATCTTTAGAGCAAACTGTTCGTTTTTATGAAAAATATCACAATAAGACTGTTAAACTGCTTACAGTTATTATTAAATTTTGTGAATTATGATCGGCTGATACAGAAGAACCCCACCTTACGACCACCCCGAAATAGCGACCACATCACAAATACGGTCACATTTTGAAAGAATGGATTCAGTGTCCTTTTTTTGTTGAATAGTCGTTTGTCCCGTAATTAGGACCATCCCGCTGCTCCGTATTGCGACCAGCTATCAGCGTCCAAATGGTCATTTTGTGCAGAATAAGACCCCGTTAGTACGACCACAGCATCTGCAAAATTTATTCCTTTAGACCAACAATTACTTCATTGACCCCTAAAGCGTTTACCTAAAGTGCCGTGATAAGCTTACACAGGGGATACCGGTAGTAAAATTAAGCACACGCAATCTTTTCGAACGAACTCCCAAACCATATGGAATGACTCTACAAATACTTTGGATTGAACTCACTAATTTTGGCATTCTGATCACCGCGGCCTTTTATTCATTGTATATTTACGGGAGAACAACGGAAATGGCCGAGCTTTCACGATTGAGATTTTGGATTGATCTCACAAATGCTTTCGGCTTTGTCGAGTACCGTGAGGAAGTTTTTGTTTGAGGCATACAAACGCTTTCGTCGGAGTGATCACATTTTTTTTAAATTATGCGCGCGATTCTATTTTGTGCATTAGAACAAAAAAACGAAAAGTGGTCTGCATGGTCACGTGAAATAAAACAAATTATGATAATTTGTCTTTAAAGCCGACAGAAGACTATAAGCTTGATTAGTTAAGCTTCAATATGAGTTTTTCATCCGCCCATAAATCTAAATATTCGTTAAGTTGTACCCAATTACTCTCGCAAAATCTCGCAAATTCACTAACTTCAAAAGTGGTGCTTATTTGCATTCGACTGAAACAATGTGGCAAGCGTTATAATGTACAGCACATTTACTGAACCTCACTCATGTTAGGTACATTAACTATTCAACCAGAGTTTTACCTTACAGCCATATATGGAAAGTTTGCACCTTGTTAATTGGTACATAACACACAAAATTTCGCCGTCAACTAAAAATCAAAGTGCGCTTTAAGCAGCTGCACAGCGACAAAATCCGACGAAATCGTGTTTTAATTTCTCCGTCACTCGCCGTCGGGAGAACATTTAAATAATTAATCATGTAAATGTCCATTAATTTGTCTAAACTCTGATTCAATTTTCTTCTATTGTTATTTCTATTATGAGCATAATGGGGAGGTATATTCCTGTCTTTGAGGACAAGTTGGCATTAAAGCAACGATATCATAGCTTATTTGATAACTGGTTAGCTGGCCTCATGAGAGTATGACGCTAAAATCGTGTGAACTTTGTGATCAAAATAGTGAATAATGGACTTGATATTTGTGTTCTTAATATTCTTCTATAAACAGTAAATGTCTTTACATGGAAATAATACTATGTTAAATCTATTAGATTCAGCCTGGTATATTGTGCACGCAAGTACTTTGTTCTCTGTTAAATTTTATTTTAATAAAAAACCCAAGGCATAACCGCGTTTTACAAGGTCAGAATACTTTAGCAGATATTCATTTCACGGAATCATACCACCCGCGAACTTAAATCGCGCAAAATAATTTGTTGGTTTACAGAAACTATAATGGTCTCACTATTGAGGTGGTCTTTAGAGAATATTTTACCGTACGGACCATTTAACAGCTGATGGTTTATTTGTTAACATTGCATACATTTTACTTCAATGTAGAGTTAGACCGCTTTAATTTCATTCTTACCGCCAGAGGGCGTCTCTTCCCGCCTTGATTTATAGCACGTGGTGTTCCTTGAACAAATTAATATCATGCATTATTGATGAATATTCACTATTAGATTAGCTAGTGAAATTTGATACTTAATCTATGACTTGAATATAATGTGCCACGTGATTTTTAATAGAAATTAGAGGATTAGTTTTAAGTAGTTTGTTAATGAGAAAAGTCAGACTAATGAATAAACAATTCAGTGTCAAATATAACAAGAACACACGAGTTCGTGAAGATAACAACAGTAATGCCAAGGTATATTAGCGGCTACGTCATCATCCTTTGATCCTTAAAAAAGGAAAGGGGCGGAATTTATTTTTAGCTGAAACAGTCGGCTTTTGTGTGCGGATCCAGATTTTTTTCTCCATGGGACTCTGACCAATTATTTATTGCCAGAAAGGGGTCCAACAAGCTATTTTGCTAAGAGGTGGTTCTATCATGCCGTTTTCTGACTTGGAGGTTTGTTCTGACTAGACTCTTAGCCATGTTATACACGTGTAAATATTATATAAGACAAAATTCCTGGAGGGGGTCAGGACCACCGGTTCCCTCTCTGGAACCCTGCATGATTTTGAACATGATTTTGAACGTGAAGAAAACACCACCCCTTTATGGCCTAACACAGGTTTGACCGGGATTAATTTATATACTGCTTGTTTGGAGTAGGCAGTTGATGTTGAGTGCTGCTTTAGTCTTGCGATTGTGAAGTGTGGTCGTCAATTGTGAAAGCTCGGCCATTTCCGTTTGTCTCCGGCAAATAACTATTGCAATGCATAAAGGCCGAGGTGATCCGTTGTTGTCTGCTGACTCTTACCCCGCTTATGCTTCACTTACTGAGGCGACAGGCTGCTGGGTGACATGTTTTGTAGCTGTCAAGTTACATTTTTCATGGGTCATATTTTATGTTAGTTATTGAGACTTGTGTTTGTGTTTTTGTCCATTTACGTGTTATATGTCACAATGTCGTAGTCTCGACTGTTTCTGACACTGCCGAGTGCTGCCTTCTATGGCTGATATGTTCTTATGTTTTAATCCTTTTACGATAACCATAGTTTTGGAGAATAATCACATTTTGCTTCAAAATATATTGCAGATGGTTTGTCTAGTCCAACACGGCCTTGTCGAGATGACGTCATCGGTAACGTCACCAATGAAAACGAGGATAACATAAAACTAATCAACGAAAACATCCGAAGCTCCCACAATCTGAAGATTCCATCATTCTACAGAGGGTATTTCGATATATTCGGTACCCATCAAAGCCAGACTAACAACGACAAATATTCCAATATATCGCATAACAACCAGACAAGAACAGACGAGAATCGATTGGGCCCTAAACGTTGCTTAGCAACAGACAATGATCCAATGAAATTACAGGAAAGTCCAACACGTGATACAGCCGAAAGTGATAACACATCTGATGTTCAGACGCATTCTAATTCTGAATTGGAAAAATCCAGCATTTTTGACAGGTTTGTAAAGATTTAAGGAATTATTTGAGTATAATTTCTACCGAAAATATATGATATTAACCAGTCTCTTTTTTCGGACCCTATGTCAGCCAGTCCTGGAACTAGGCCTACCCTTATACATTAAGAGCACAGCTTAGGGAGGCAAATCGAGAGTTCACAACCTTCCGTTCATACGCTTAATAAACTAGGGTATCGATACCGGGCCTCATGATCATAAAGCTTTTTTATGCTCAACTCAACTTGAGTATAAAATTTGATTATCTCCTAGAAAGTCCAACAATTAAATAATCTTTGCTACATCAGAATATATCACTATGCTTTATTTAAGACTAGTATTCATATACATGTACCGTGATGCAATATAAAAGTTTCAGTAAGGTATAAGTGACATGTTGCTGCTTGAACATTTAAAGTTTGAGCACGAACAAAGCTGTATGATCCTGGGAACTGGTTCCCGAATAAATTAAGAACAGAATATTTTTTGTCCAATAACTATTTATAACATACTCTGGTCAGTACATGCGAATATTGTACAGTGGGTATATTTCTCGGATTGTAATCGTGGTGTCTTAATTTCGCGCAAGCGGCATCGACTGCAATAATAAAACATTGTTGGTAAACATGAACGGACGGGTCAATCTTATACATATCTTATGCATATAACAATGTGATATTTAGCCCTCATAATCAATAGTACCTAAGTTGCTAGATGTACTTCATGTGCATGATTGTATAAAATTATTTAAAACATCTATTTATAGATGTGACATGGAAAGGAAGCATGAGTTTGATAGGTCGAGAAACATGGAAGAATACAACAAAAGAAAGCAAAGAAGATATCGTACCACTTTCACTAGTTTTCAGTTGGAAGAGCTAGAAAGAGCATTCCAGAAAACACACTATCCAGATGTATTTACAAGGTATGTATTACTTAACTAAGGAACGCCAATATACTATGCAGATGTATTTACAAGGTATGAACTATTTAACTATGGAACGCCAATACACAAGACAGATGACTTGCAAAGTATAAAATGATAAACTAAGAAACATGGCAACTGCCTCGTATGATGAATAATATTCATTACTTTATGTGTAAACGTCAATATGTTATGTAGTTAGATCTACGACATTTTGGATTAACCAAATGTGTAAATATTGGCGGAGAAATATATGTATAGTTTATTTTTCCAATACATGAGACTTTACAGTCTATGAGCATTACAAATATTTACAATACAAATTTAAACATACAATGGTCAATGGCACCAGTAATAATACATGTACATAATTATGTATAGTCACTGACTCAAGTCAACATTATTGAAAATACATTATAAATTGAAACACGTACAATTACAACGTTAATAGTGAATAAAATTGTGTATGAAAACACGAAACAAAATAAACTTCCAAAGTTATAGTAAGTACAATACAATACCTATTAGAATGTTTGTAGTACAGTTGTATACTGATTCCACACAAAATCGTTACACTTGGAGTGGAAGTTGCATAAAGAGTGTATTAATTTGTATAAAATGTTTTGTTTCTCAATTCAAAGGATTTGTATGTATACATAGCAAGATTTCTAATGACAGTTTTATTTCCAGAATTTATCAAATCTATAAATTTAATAATATTTGCACGCTTCCAATAATATTTCTTTATATGTAGTTTTCTAATTTCATTAAATAATGGACATTCAAACAAAAAATGAAACTCATCTTCAAGGACATTGCATAACCTACATTTACGTTCATTATATGTTGTTTTTACTGGTTTGTGCCACCTTCCAGCTTCGATTTCTAATCTATGAGATGATGTTCTTAGTCTACTTAATGCAATGCGAAATGTTTCTATATTTATAACATCCAAATAAGGTTGTAATCTAAAGGTACTAAATAATTTATAAGTTCTAGCTCTCGATGAATCTTCAATATCGCTATTCCAGATTTGTAAGTAATTATCATGTAGTCGTTGTTTAAATGTGCATAAAAAGCCTTTTCATCACCAACCCCTTGGTTCAACCAAACATAAGCAAATCCATTCGCTTCTAAAATTGTTTTTACATTTCTTACCCAACCCGTATTGTTTATGTTTTGTTCTAAAGCGTTTAACATCATATTGTAAATAATGTGAATGTATCTTTCTTTTGGACTTCGGATAATTTTTAACCAATATCTTATAATATTACTTAAACGTCTTATTTTTAAAGGGTATCTACCAAGTTCACCATAAATAAAGCTATTCTGTGTTTGAGGCCTCACGCCTAATATTTGCTTGCAAAATTGTAAATGAATCGTTTCTATCTTATTTACATCGTTAAACCCCCAAATTTCACTACCATAACATAGTATAGGAACAATAAGTTTATCAAATAGATCTAACTTATGACTAACTGACATATTGGGAAATTTTATCAAATATGATTTTAATTTAAATAATGACTTAAGCGCTTGACCCGCCAATGCTTCATACGTAGCGTTAAAAGACCCGCCTGTTGTAAATATTATTCCCAAATACTTGAACTTATTAACTATCTCTATATCTATGTTATCAAAGGTGAATGATAAATTTCTTTTATTTTTCCCGCCCTTTTTCATGATCATAATTTTAGTTTTTTCGACATTTACACTTAATTTCCATTTTTGACAATATTCATGTAACAGATTCAATCCTAATTGTAAACCTGTTTCACTCTCTGACATAATAACGATATCATCAGCATACAATAATAAAAACATCTTCAATGTACCAACATCAACACCATCAAAACCATTTAACATAAAATGTTCTTCTATATCATTCAAATACATCGAAAAAATAAAAGGTGAAAGACTTTCCCCTTGACGAACCCCTAATAAACATGTAAATTCTTCACCTAATACATTATCATATTACATTTGTATATGTCTACCAATCGAATACATGCACAGCGTTCGGCTGAGACAATCAAAGTCTGTTGCTATTCAGCTTTATCTCTGCCTAAAAAGGCTAAATGGATAATGACCACCGGCTACGAGGGAAGAGATATAAAGTTTGTGTGATATAATAAATCGCAGATCTATAACTACGTATAAGTGATCATTCAAAACAAAAATATACTTGCTTTTTATAATTCACCAATATATGTAACATTTACTGTCACAGGAGAAAAAAATGTTCAAATGACATTATGGATAAGTTTGATTTTAAAATATTTCTGTATATTTGTTGAAATAGATGTTTTAACTAAACACATTAAGAAAGTGCGTTCTAAACAAGACTCACACTCACAATCCAGACCCTAATAACCGATCCGTGTACAGCATATAAACTACATGTGATACCTACCAACAGATGTACGAGGTTTCTCTGTTGTCGGAATTTGTTTTAACTAGTTAAACAAGTTCTTGCATGTTCGACTTTTCGGTTTTTTTTTGTAGTTTTATGTATGTCACAGAATGGCTAAAATAGTATACCAATCATTTTGACGAAACAAATTCGATTAAGGGGAGGTCACTGTGTATGAGATTCCGGTAAGGGAAGGTCACTGTGTATGAGATTCCTGTAAGGGGAGGTCACTGTGTATGAGCTTTTTGTAAGGGGAGGTCACTGTGTATGAGATTACTGTAAGGGGAGATAACTGCACAGGGTAATTTGTCTGTTCTTCGTTTTGCAGTTTATTTTAAATTTATTTTAATGTGTTGTAATAATTTTCAATCAAATGAATTGCGTTTTTTTATTTTAGAGAAGAGTTGGCAATGAGAATCGATTTGACAGAAGCCAGAGTTCAGGTAATTGCTACAATTTGTTTAAACTACACAGTTACATTATCCTGTGTCAACAGTGGCAGATATATCCTAGAAAAGTCTGAACATGATGAGTGCCAACCATGTGGCCAATATCGGTACCGTTTTATGAGGTTGGGTTGTATCCTTGATGGATGCTCGGCCAGTCAATGTAGTTCTCAGACAATTATATATAAATTTAGTAGTCTAGATAATAATTATTATTACACTTATAATTCAACATAACGTCCGTCTACACTGTTTTCTATAACATTAATGACGTCAACCATCAACCTTGACACTCACAGGACCATCTACCCGGCCTCTTATGTCAATAACTGGAGTGCTGTCTTGTCACACGAGAGGTTCATTTTTTATTATCTGTCAGGATCACAGGTCCGTTAAAAGTGTGTACATATGTACAATCAAATATATAATTATATTGGCGGTTTAGGGCACTTTTCACGGACCTGTGACCAGGAGGGTCATGGAATGTCACGTGATTACGAATATTTGTCTTCCATCCTTGATGTACACATACCACAGAACAACTAAAGCAACGCTAATCACAACTATTTTCTATTGTGCATTTTAGACAGTAAACTGTTGTCGTCTCACTTCAGGTATGGTTTCAAAACAGACGAGCGAAATGGCGCAAAAAGGAGAAAGTTGGACCGGCGGGTCATCCGTACAGTCACGCTTCATTCAGTGCAGGGTTTGGCCTTACCCCTCGTTCTACCGTGCCCCAACACAACCAGGTCTTCACAGATTTCTTATTTAAAGCATATGAAGCTCAATTTCTGCAGAAATACGCTCTAGGAAAGACACCATTACCTAGATATTCAATCCTGGCAACGTTACCTCCCCTGGCTCACACAAGTATGGCGGATTTACTTCCCGGAAGTGACGTCATGAGCCATACAGGAAGTCCATTAACATTGCATCCGATGGCTTCGGACTTACTTAGGGCGGATAATAAAGCAGACAGTCCTGATAAGGGTTTGTGTGAGAAGGAAAGTTTACTGGAGAAGGGTTTAGAAGAGATGCACGCATCAAGTATAGTTGCCTTACGTTTGAAAGCAAGACATTATGGATACCAGTCAAACTAACGATGGAAAAAACATTTTTTATATAAATACGCACTAGTAGAACAGGATCGTAATACATAAATTCCAAGCTCCCTTCTTATTATTACACATGACTTCCTTTTATTGGTTTTAAACTAATGCCAACCATAATTAACCAAACGGTTTTGTAGGCTAATAATCAGAAAAGCTAGCTACTCTTGTAGTTACTCATAATAAATAGACATGCGAGTTGTGTCCCTTGTGATTATTCTCAGAGCTGGGCACTCCATACCACTATTACAAAACCTGTTTGCAAAGAACGCTATTTAACCTGTTAACTGAGATTAACTGTCAACAAAGACAACTGCTGGTCTTATTGGTGGTGTATGTTGTTTTATTATTCTATTTTTCCATGCAGCAACAAACTAAGGAACTTCATGTTAAACACGCATTTTAGACGTTCGTAATACATTTTACGTAAGGCTAATTGATTATTGTTTTACGCAACCATAAGCCAGAAACATGCTTATGCCTGGGTCACGAATAACCCGGACGCCTTCCGATGTATCCGATGTCACCGGTCCATAATCGTCTAATTTCAATTCGAAAATATTTCGATTCACTCCCGACGCTTAAATATTCTGTGCCTGACACCTGTCGATGTCCGCCCGACATTCGGCCCGATTAGCAAACATACGCTGGGAATTCAGATTGGATTTATGATCTAGATGTATACCACATGACTTGGAAGCATTGTTGAGATGTAGCTATGTAGTGAATATGCACGAATGTAGTTCAACATTAATAAATAGTACCTTTATAACTAGATGTAGTTGGTTGTTTTTCAGTGCAGGGCTTGTGTCTCGCAGGTATCCAATCAGCGCGGGGCATGTGTGTCTCAGGTATTAAATCAGCGCGTGGCTTGTGTCTCTAAGGTATCCAATCAGTGCGAGGCTTGTGTCTCTCATGTATCCAATCAGCGCGGGGCTTGTGTCTCTAAGGTATCCAATCAGTGCGGGGCTTGTGTCTCTCATGTATCAAATCAGCGCGGGGCTTGTGTCTCTCGGGTATCTAATCAGCGCGTGCATTGTGGCTCTCAGGTATCCAATCAGTGCGGAGCTTGTGTCTCTCAGGTATCCAATCAGCGCGTGACTTGTGGCTCTCGGGTATCCAAATCAGTGCGGGGCTTGTGTCTCGCAGGTATATAATCAGCGCGGGGCTTGTGGCTCTCGGGTATCAAATAATACACAAGGGTGAAGTTGAGCATTTACATAACGTAACGTAACGTAACGTAACGTAACATAACGTAACGTAACGTTACGTAACATAATAAAAGTACATGATTTAGCAATTTGAAAAATAGTACAAGTTGAGGTTGTGGACATGAGACATGTCAATTTTTGTATGGTTGGCCAGCTAGAGAAATACGTTTTGAAATGTTTGGTTATTAGACTCCTACGTTTTGGACAAATTAATATAATATGGTACCACAACAAGACATTTTGTATATTGGCTTTCAGAAAAGTGAAATGGACAATCTGTTTGGCCCTTCATATTCGCATATCTGAGGCCCCAAACAGGGTCCACCAAATAAAATTTAATTGCACACGACAGATACAAATACGCTCAACATTTAATAAACACCATACAAATTCGCCATTTATTGTACTAAAGTGTATTAATAAATTATATGTCTGATAAATTTTATATTCTAACACGATCTGCGGATTAGTCCATATACGCATGGAGCAAACCAGGGCATGTATTATTACCGCAATAAAATATACCTATCGTATCCACTGTTACAGCTACGACGCATCTATTTTTAGAAACTCCAATATACTCTCGAAACTAAGTTTCATAAAAACTTCTGATAATCAATTCATTTATATTTTTCATTTCATGAAAAAGATACCCTATACTCGTGTTATTAAAATGGTTTCAATGTTTAAAATGAGTTATTTCCTTAGAAAATTACGAAGGTCGTTTTCATTAACGAGGGAGGTAGTTGTACCAGCTAATAAACCACTCAATTGCAGCGTGTTCAATGTCAAATGGGTGAAAATGGAATGCGCGCAATTAAATAGTACGGGATATTATCGTATTTAGAATCGAAAAAAAAACTTGTTCTTGTATTTTGTTGGTGAATAAAACACGGACAGGAGTTCGGATGCGGAAAAATTAAATCACGAGTGCGTAGCATGCGACCTCCTGCCCGTGTTTTATTCACCGACAAAATACGCGAACATATTTTTATTTCTTAAATAAATGTCATTATCAAAGACGTATTGATACCAGTAGGAGGCCCGAAAGGAGTACAAAAATCAAAGCACTGAAAGTTCTGATGTGTGGCGTACTGATGCCATTAAAACCCAATTTCGAATAAAGGTTACATCAACATTTTATGTCCGAGTTCTGATAAACCCAGCCTCACCCAAACGTTTGTGCTGCTCAAAACACCAAGCGAACCAGCAGTTACCTGGAACTTACTTAAGTTACTATGCAGAGCCTCAAGCAAGGGATATTTACAATTACTATTTTAACGACTTGGGGAAGATTAGTGATTGTTTAGTCTTCGTATGACCGAATACAGCACTTGGGAATCGAAACAGTACAAACAAACAAGCAGTTACAACATTGAACAGCTAGTTACAAATCACACTAGAGTCACTCCATCATCAGCAACAATTATAGATCACGTATACACTAACACCCAACAGCATATACTAGAAACCAACATTGTAGAAGAAACACTCAGCGATCACTTTCTTACACATTTTACTCGCAGAACAGCTTCTAAGCATTCAAACCCAACTCACAATACTATCCCATATCGCTCATTTAAAGACATGAATACAGAGCAATTTCTTCTTGATCTCTCGTACCAGCCTCTTACAGCTGTTCAATCATTTGACAGCCCAGATAATGCAATTGAGTATTTCACACAACTTTTTACAGAAACTCTAAATAAACATGCACCACTACGACAAAAGCGAGTAAATCACACACACCAACCTGATTGGTTCAATTCTGATATAGCAAATGCCATAACATGCCGCAACAAATCCAAACAATCACGTAACAATAGATCGTACAAATATTGGCGTCAGCTAGTAAAGAAACTGTCATATAAAAGCAAGAAACAGTTCTATGCACATTCTATCAATAATAACTCCAATCCAAAATCACTATGGAACAATTTGAAACTTCTTTCTGGCAGATCAAAAGTGCATAACAAAACTCATATCAATGACAACGAAAACAATCCAATCACAAATAATCAAGAAGCAGCAGAATTCTTCAACAGTCACTTTGCAAATGTCTTCAAAGCATCACAACCACAAGACTCACTAAGCACAAATCATGTTGAGTCAATACAAAACTTTACGTCTGATAAACTAACTTCAGACGAGAATTATTCAATTCCTTACATCTCTGAAGATTTTATTCTCAAACAATTAAACAACCTTGATATTACGAAGTCAACTGGCCTGGACGAACTTGGGCCTCGTATCCTACACTTAAGTGCAGACATCATTGCCAAACCTCTTTCTCATATTTTCAATCTAAGCATAAGAAAAGGTGTTTTCACTGAAACATTCAAGAATGCTAAAATTACGCCAATTCACAAGAAAGGTCCGACCCAGGATGTTAACAACTTCAGACCAATTTCCATTCTACCTGTGCTATCGAATATTCTTGAAAGACACATTGCCTTTCATTTTCGTGTTTTTCTTGAACAACATAAACTTCTTAATATCAATCAGTCTGGTGAGACTGCTCTAGCATCAACCATACATGACTGGCTATCTGCAATAAATGAGCACATTTACTGTCGGCACTGTCCTCCTTGATCTCTCCAAGGCATTTGACATGGTAAATCATAACATTCTTCTCGAAAAACTCGGCCTTTACCACTGCAGCCCTCTTGCTCTGCAATGGTTCAAATCCTATCTGTCAAATAGGCACCAACAGTTTTCAATATCTGGACAGCTTTCAACACCTCAGCTGATTACAGCTGGTGTTCCTCAGGGGTCTGTTCTTGGACCTCTCCTTTTTATACTTTACATCAACGACCTTCCACTACATATCAGCAGTTCAGAAACTAACATGTTTGCTGATGACATAACACTTTATGCATGTGGGAAAAGTTCCAAGGACATACATGCAATATTGCCAGAATCGTTGAATGCAGTTTCTGAATGGTGCAATCAAAACTCAATGATTTTAAATACTAGTAGCACAAAAACAAAATCCATGATCATATCTGCGTCTCACAAACAAAGCACTCATGCACTCCTTACCCTTCAAAATGACGATCTGCAGTTTTCCACAACAGAAAAACTTCTTGGAGTATATATTGATAACAATCTTAACTTCAACACACACACATCGAACAGACTCTTAAAAAATGCTACTCTCTTCTCTTTCATCTCTTGAGAATAAAATGCTATCTTGACCAAAAAATCAGGAAACTTTTTTTCAATTCCTACTCAAATTTCAGAAACGTGCTGCAAGAATTATTCTAGACAAGGACTATGATTCACCATCTGCAGAGCTTTTTTAAAACTTGAGATGGATGACAATCTACGACAGAATAGACTATAAAAAGGCCATTTTAGTATATAAAAGCTTGACCAATACGAATTACCCCAATCAAACATTAAGGTCAGCAGCAAATAATCTCTTATACATGCCTAAACCAAATCTAGAAATCTTCAGAAAGTCAATCTCATATGCTGGGCCAAAACTATGGAATTCCCTTCCTCAAAATATCAGAAATGCAAAAACGTTAAACACGTTTACGTCAAAATACATTAATTACAAATTTCCACAATGGGCAGATAGTATTGCTAATGAGTTAATCTATACAAGCCTGTCCCCAAATTTTTCATTTGCATTATTCTGTTATATTCTACTGTCTATCATCAATGGCTTTAATAATTGTAATTCACTCTATGCTGTATGCTATGCCTATTTTAATGTAGATTCCGTCGATGATAACTCTTGACCTTGTTTACAAATACAAATGTCAACTAAATGCATTTTCATTGTTCCACCTTGATGAAGGCTGGTAAAAGCGGAAACGTTTGTCAATGATAAATTCTGTGTAACTACATTTACACTCCAGTGTCCTAGTTGAATGTTCAATTTTGTTCAATCTTGTACATATTCACTCTTAGTGATATACTCTTAAATCGTCACTGATAATAAGTGGCCACTCGGCCTTTCAGTGTTTATATTATGCATGTTTGTTTATTGATAGGTCTACAGTTATCTCCGGCGAACTATACATGCATGCATGTTTTATCGTTGTTGTTTATTATGTTATTTATTTATTATGTTGTTGTTAATCTGTTTCTGTTTTTCAGTGGACCATATTGAAAATTGATATTACTGTCGAATATGTAATCCACAATAAATAAAGTCGTTATTATTATTATTATTAGTACAGGAATAGTGGTTTGTGAATTCGGACAGGCTGAGAAATTGGTATTACATGTATAACTATGGTCTTGTGGCTCCGACCGAGGCCCATTGAAATTAAAAGACGGGCATCAGCTTTAGCTTTGTATGCCTTGATGGTCAATCAAATGTAGGTCGAAGTTATCAATACTTATCCCGTTACAGTTGTTACAAATATAATAACATTAATTAAGTCTATATACCTGGTCGTAATGGATTATTTTACTCTCAGTCCGTTAGTGGATTAAAAGAAATAATTAATTAGACCCACTTGGAAAAGATAACTAATCAGTAATATCAATCCCTTCGATTGAAGAATACCATACACCTATTGGCTAATGTCATAAAGGTGAAAATATATTTTTCAGATTGTAATTATGTGTTTTGATTGGTTCGCTAGGCGATGGTTGCATCTTTCAGAAAATGCCATCGTTTATACATTTTAATGGAGTAATGAACTGATTAATCCTCTCCGAGTTACGGAATCCTGTTAGTGCCATTTTAAATATCGTGTTTCGTCCTCCAAGGGCGAGGCACGACAATTGCGCGAGGCAAGAAACGAGACACGAGAATTAGACGCGATATTTGAAACGAGACACGAGAATTGCGCGAGGCCTGAAACGAGACACGAGAATTAAAAATTGAATTCTCGCGTTTTTAATCTCGCTCTAGAACCACAACTTTTGCAAGTTAATATCTAATATCGTGTAATTCTCGCGTATCGTATCGTGCCTCGCAGTTGATTCTCGCGCCTCGTTTTAAATATCGCGTCTTAATCTCGTGTCTTGACTTCCAAGGACGAGACACGATAGTTAAAACGAGACACGAGAATTCAACGCGAGGCTCGAGAATCCAACGCGAGACACGACAATACTATCGTGCAAATGTCGCGCAATTCTCTTGCCTCGCGTTTCTATTTGGTCCACGAGACACGAGAACTCAAACGAGATACGTGAATTGAACGCGAGGCACGAGAATGCTATCGGGAAAATACCGCGCAATTCTCGTGTCTCGCCGCGAGACACGACAGTATTATCGCGTCGATATAGCAATTCTCGCGTCGATAGCATTGTCGTGTATCGCGTCGAGACATGATAATTGCGCGATAGCATTGTCGTGTATCGCGGCGAGACACGAGAATTGCGCGATAGCATTGTCGTGTATCGCGGCGAGACACGAGAATTGCGCGATACCATTGTCGTGTATCGGGGCGAGACACGAGAATTGCGCGACATTTGCCCGGTAGCTTTCTCGTGCCTCGCCTTCAATTCTCGTGTCTCGCATTAATCCTCGTGTCTCGCGGACCAAATAGAAACGCGAGGCAAGAGAATTGCGCGATATTTGCACGATAGCATTGTCGTGTCTCGCGTTGGATTCTCGTGCCTCGCGTTGAATTCTCGTGTCTCGTTTAATTCTCGTGTCTCGCCCTTGGAAGTCGGGACACGAGATTAAGAGGCGATATTTGAAACGAAGCACAAGAATCATCCGCGAGGCACGATACGATACGCGAGAATTACACGATATTAGATGGTAAAAGTTGTGGTTCTAGGGCGAGATTAAAAACGCGAGAATTCAATTTTTAATTCTCGTGTCTCGTTTCAACCCTCGCGCAATTCTCGTGTCTCGTTTTAAATACCGCGTCTAATTCTCGTGTCTCGTTTCTTGCCTCGCGCAATTGTCGTGTCTCGCCCTTGGAGGGCGATACACGATATTTAAAATGGCACTAACAGGATTCCGTACCGAGTGACTCTCATTACTGTTAAGTTCACACTAAAAATACACGTGTAAAAGAAAACAAAGTACAATAGCTTCAACGTACTCTTAGCGACCCCCTTGCAATATATATCAATTCTTCTACTCTCCATTTTAGCCTCATGTGCCTTTTGCTTCACTCTGAATGGTTACATAGAATCCGGAGATCATCAGACAATAAGGAAATACCAACACAACCACAACACGTTGACGACTGTAAGTCGAACACAAACAAAAACAATAACAGGATGGTAGAGAACGGAAGAAGTTTCCGCAACATTCTTATTCAATATGTTCATTGAGGAGACTAAATCGCTGGCTTAGAATGAAAAATTGTACGTGCTTACGACCTTAAAAGACTGGTGCATATTTGAAATGTACATCACGAGGCGCTTCTTATGAGCCTATTTTCATGAACATCGGAACTGGTCATATTGACCAAACGGAGGTTTAAAAAAAACTTGTTTTTCCGTAAGTAGGACCTAAAGAGTACATTTCAGACATTCAAGTTTTCTTACGACCTTCTCATACTAAGCCAAATGTTTGCGAAGATTTTTAGAACAATTTATTATTAATTCTTTTTTAAAAAAGACAATTAAAAAATGTGATTTTTTTTCAGTAGAATGGTCTTTTTGTTAAGCCCATCACGTAAAGAACTGACATATCCTATTTAAACAAAGTAAACTTTACACAAGTCATTACATTAATCTCTATACTATACTCCAGTTATGTTCAAAGCCACTTAGAATGTTTGCCGACCTACCCGAATATACACACGTATATCTTTGTATTTTAAATACACAATGAACTCATTAATACTAATTTTCGGCAGATTCTTTCATCTTAAATGGCTGATCACACAAACTAAGAAAACATTTTGAAGTATAATGGAGAATTTATTCAAATACGTATAATTTTTATATTCACACAGGCGAAAAACAAAGTTTGAAAAAGGTCTAAATGACAGTTGATCAAACATTTTAGTTAATGTACACGTTTGTATATACATGTATATAGGCCCCATAGTCTTATATACAAACATTTAGCTCAATTTGTCTTAATCATTCTAGCTTACACTTGTTGATCTTCTGCCCTGAAAATGGAGGTAAAAAATAGAAATTTCCCAGTTATTAATAATATTACAATATGATGAAGTATATGTATGTAAACATGTCATACATTACATAAGACGAAGATGGCGTTTATTTTGAATCTTCAAAAGGCTGCCAATGCGAACATAGATGATACAATACACAATTTACACAATGAAATAACGTAAGAACACTATTTAGCCAACATACCAATGCATAAATACAATGTATACACAATGATTATGTAGATCTATATTATTACCCACACAAACGCTATAATTTCATTTCAGATATATTTTTAGTCCCCTACCGGTTTTGACCGGAGGGGATTATAGGTTTGCCCTCCGTCCGTCCCAATCGGAACGGTCCGTATTTTTGACCCGATAAATTCCTCCGCCTTGCCAGATAAACTTTTTCATCCACGGCACTAACCTATTATTCATTTCTCTATATAAATATTGTTTTATCCTGACAAAAATTGTGTCTGCCATGGCAACAGTAATATTGAGAATTTTTAGTGTCGAACCGGTAAGGGCAATTCTTAGTGCTTTGGTTTATTTTATGTTATTTCAAAATACATGACATTGTTACATAAAACATTGAAATATGCAAACACCACAGTACGTGTGTATATACTATTATTTACAAACGTTCCATGTTTTACTGTGTAAAAGTATTTACAGTCTATAGCACAAACAATCACACTTTTTTACAAACACATATATAGCTACTGAGTATTTCTTTGAGATGAAACTCAACGTTTACCGTTGTAGAGTTTTATTGTCACGAGACAGTTTATGTTAAAGCTGGGCTTAAATACATTTTTTGGCCCGTATTCGTTTTCATTCAAACTTTTCTAAAAATTATTTATATACTCCTAATATTGTCATTAGGCTTTAATCTGTAAACCATTATTTTGTGTTTCTCACCTAACTACAAATGGGGGTCAATGTAACAGTTACTAATATTATTATTATTATATCATATTTATATAGCACTTTATCATGTAATTACACGGTCAAAAGTGCTGTACAATCACATTTAAGACATATTTGAAACAATTTTTGGGAGCCATTCATCAAAAAGAACTAATTTTGAATAAATTTGCATAAAATTATGAAATAAATTTTTATTAAAAATATTTCAAAGTGTAGTTTCTTCATATAACTAAATCACACACTACATATTTTACATAAGCATATGCATTTGAACAATTATAGTGACTTATTCCACATAATTCACAATTGTGCCACCCACTTTCCATACATGCAAAATATAAAAAGGTAAAATATATCTATTTTATGCACTCGTATTATGTTTATTGTCATTAATCAACATTCAAATGCGATCATTGCAATTGAAATTCACGTTTGTTCTGATCTAATACGATTTAGAAATTTCGCACATGCGCACAAGGTAGCTCGCGCCTCCTTAAAAGGAACCGGTCGCTCGCCCGATCGATGTCTAAAATAGTCCGGTGATGGACCTGTGACATATATATAGGTCATCGGCCTATTGTATCTGTGAAGTATTATCGGTAATATATACACGTTTTTTGAGCTTCGAACCGACTGAGAAGTCCTCAGAGCTTAATTGTGACCTAGGCACGTACAAACAGGAATCCACGTGGTTTCATCCTTGGAGTAAACTGGTGGTTATTTTTAAGTATGTACGTTTCGGGAGTAATGCCGGGCACGGAAAGGTGACTAGAAGCGGACGAATAGTTAAACAAAGATATACATATTATACTGACAGGAGCATTATTCTCACTGAATGTATGACGTCATAAGCATATTCAACTGCATGGTATCAGCAAATATTTCAATACTGATCACCTAGCAATAACAATAACGTCTTTATTTTCTGAGGATAACATAATTGGCAAACAAATTTTTATTATGGTCCACAAATATGAGTTGAGCTAAGGGGGAGCCCTCTAAACTTGCAATGTCTGGTTTCCTACTTCTCGAGGAAAGTTCCCGACTCGGCATGCACATCGTCTTCTTAAAATGTACTGTGTCCAACCTTCGCATTGAAACTCCTCCCCACCACCATACAATCCAGCTTTGTCTATTGATGACTTCGATAACAACAGTAAAATATCGATTACGTAATACCACATTGACCAGACGTCTGTGTAGAGACGAGAGAACCCTCTTCCCTTATACAGAACCCTCCACCCTTATATTTGTCGAAGGTTTTGTCGAAGGAAAACCATTGGATTATGCAAGATGTGCAATGTTTACAATGATTTTACAACCAAAATTAAATATTTTTATTGGTCAACTAAATTATCGATTTACATGACTGTCATTATTTGGTGGCTGGTCAATTGAGAGGATTTTGGTGAAGGCTTTCAAACTAATAGTAATCTACTGGACTATGTGGTTATAAATGATCGTTAAATGGGTTTAAAAATATTGATTTGCAACTGACATAATGTCCATTTGAGCACAGAAAGGAGCTAGATGCCGCAATGACAAGAGCGCTGACATACAGTGGTATGCTACGTCATGTGCCCCTTGTATGGATGGAAAGATGTCACAATTGCATCCAGTCAGAGGGGTCTTACTTAAAAATAACACAACTACGGTAGATTTCTCGAAAATATTGATCATCCCTCGTAGGTCAATGTTTTGTTGGGGAGTCAATGTTTGGGTTGCGAAACTAACGTCTGCGACATCTCGTATAAACATGTTCGACTACTAGTATACAAGCTACAAATAAAAGGGGCATGTCCTGGAACGGAAATGTCTCGAATAGCAATCAAATTGGTATCATTTTAATACCTAAGTCAAATAATGAAAACCCTGTAAAAAAGTTAATTTCCCGCTAGTTATTTTTCAAGAATAACACAATATCGTTGGCGTCAATAAAAGGCTGACAACCTTTTATTCAAATCGACGTACAAAACATCGAAGCGCGCGTTATAGAGTAATTTTTAAGTCAAATTCTTCTTTGACTTCTCGGTAATAGTTGGTTTTACAAGTGATGAACGCAATTTTGTTGTATGCAAACCAAGACACTCCAGTTTCTGGGCATGTCCCTTTAAATACAAGTTTCGGTTCCGCAACAATTATATCGTTAGGCTTGTTTGTTTAATATGCCAGTAAATCAATTTTTCATTCAGACAATCGGATCACAAAATAATTGATTTTAACATTTACAACTACTTTTATATCAAATCAAAATAGATTTAATTTTATGCTCGTATTTTTTACGATATTTAGTGAGAAAATGAGACGAAACTGCACACTCATTCGTTAATACATCAAAAAGACTGTAACACATAAATAATATAATAGTCTTAGAATACAATAAAAGCAGTAGTTAGCTAGCACATGTATTGTTTCATTCACTTCAATCATTTAATATTAGAAAATGAATACCACGCATTCTTCATATGTCCAAATATTCTGAAATAAGAGAACGATACTTGTTTAGTTGGTATACTGGAAGATGTGATACATCTGATTTTGAAAATTTAATGAGAAATGAGAGTCATATTGTTTTAAAACGAGTATCACTATATGTATCATACCTAATGCAGTGGATAGAATATTTTATGTGAACACATTAAACACCTTTACTTTGTTAGAATCATACTTTATTTTCATTTTGGGAGCAAATATTGACCAATTTCCTACTTTATGATATCATTATATGTATACACTATTGTTACTGTTGTTTAGTACCATTGACTTATTCTTAAAAATTTGCAATGGACACAACTGACTATTTTGTGAAATTATCATGTGAACATGTATGTATTTGTATTTTGGGCCAGTGGCCTTTATTTACGTAAAAATAAACTTGTAAACTTGTATAACAAATAGTAATACTTTGATTCACAGAAGGGACACACTAGGTCAATCTATTTATTTCTTAAAAGAACTTTTGTGCATATAACACAAAACACTTCAGGGGGTGTTGCAACTTATGAATAGACATAACGTAGGACGGTTTGCAACGTGACAATTGCTGCTGTGGTAGTAACAATAATTACGGATATATAGCCGTTCTCAAGGAAAACAGGGCTTAGTGACATTGTATTAGTAATTGTGTAACAGCGTTAAGAATCAAAGCACCGAGAGTACTATCGGGAGGCGATCTGGTTGCTGCTACTAAAGCTTAAACCGACTTTACACGTTTAATGTTCGTTTTCTCACTGCCGATCTTGTCTTGAATGTCCAAATAGGCATACGTGACTATATAGGCATGTTGGGTATCTAAATAATTGTTAAAAGGCGCATATTAATTTATAGCGGACTATCAGCATGCCGTAAGGCCTGCGGATATCGATCCGCTTTATGGTAACACCTGTCACGTTCGAATTCACTAATAGGTTTGGAAATTTGTGTTACAATTCCGCACTGAAAGAATGATAATGAAAAATGGCTGCCAATAGAATAACAAAAGTTGTTTAAAATGCGATATTCGGCAGCTCATAAATTTTCTTTTATTTTTTAATGATGTTTAAAAATATTCCAAAAACTAGAGTAGGCCCATATCTAGAAAACATTAAAAAAGATAATAAATTAACAAGGCAGTATGGGAGGTAAGAACTCTGTTGATTAGTAACAGGGGTATTACCTCCCCTGGTTTTAACTCAATCGTGACAACTCGGACAATCTTATGAACTTATGACCACCATCTTGAAAACTCAGCGGTGAAAATCACCGACCGTGGCAGGCTGACTTTAATTTCAGTTAAATTAACTGTTAACACCAAGAAAGTACTTGTTTTAAACCAGGAAAGTCGTATTTTATACACATGATCAACGTAGTTATACAATGAACTTAAAATCGATAGCTTCAGGTTCGTATCGTCCTTCGTAACTTCGTACCCAATATTTCGTATCAAACCGCTATCGAGCGCTTTCTTGCACTCGCCTAGCAAAGTGTTTAGAAACGGTATTCTATCAGCGAGCACTGCTCGCTCGTAGTGTGTGCATAGACGTAGGAAAGCGCTCGGTAGCGCCTTTTGGAAAGGGCTTGGTTAGGTAACGGGCTCCAGGTTCGTTACCGAACAATTTATTGTAAAGTTATGCATCATCAAAAAAATCCAGTTCTAGATGAGCATGTTACAAATAATGTAGGACAACTGACATAGTCCGCTAAAATTGGCTGAGCCTTAGTTTATATTATTGAATGCGTATATCAAAAGTGGCTTTAAAATAATACTACGCGCCTATTTATCAGATTCTACAGTACCGTCTTGTAATCACTTCCCTCACAGCGTGAGACAGTCTATAGAAAGCGGCTAGCTAGTACAGCGACACCATATGATTGCATAACAGTACTTTGCAGACCGTATACGATTCATTGATAAAACCATCACTTGACCGTAGTCTGAAGTTTCTAAAAATAGCTTTTTTTATGTATTATGAAACAAGTTCGGTATCGTCCGGTGTAGTGATTTTTTTGCAAAAATATCGATTTAACGAACAGTTTCACAATAATTTTTTATCTTAGAATGAACAAATGTTGCTGATTGGCTTAAATCAGTTAAAAAATTTGGAGAAACATATGTAGCAGTATTGGGAATGTTGACAGTTTCTGGAACTACTTGAATGCGGATTCACATAGCAGCCTGAAGGCGGATAATTTTGTATTAAGAAATGGGCAATGGTAGTAATGAGAGGCTTAAACGCCTGCCAAAAACCTCTTAAATGAGAAAAAGACATACTCTTTGATTTATTTTTAAGTTCTTGGTTAATATAGAACTATGTCTTACATTTATTTTTTCTCAGGAATCATATTAAAATATTTTCTGCCGTTGCTATGGTGACCATTTTTTGAAGAGTATCCATATTAAGAAAATGAGGGGTTACTGTTTAAAAACATTAGCTACATTTCTCTAAAAGCCAACGTTCACGATTTAGATAAGTTTTATTATATATTTATTTATAGTTGGGTATTGTGGGTCGGTGGGTGGGTCTTGGGTGGATGGTAGAGTGGGTTTGTGTAATCTCCGTACAGAAAAAGCTACCTGCTCAGATTAAAGATGAATTTCAAAACTCATAATCACGCGGGATGTTTCTTGCATGATTGATAAACGGATTTATTGTATTTCGTAATGTCGGTCTATTTATTACTAAAGAACATAATATTATTTGTAATTGCCAAGTTTTTCTACCGTGAGACTTAAGATGTCTTAAACTTTAAATCGCATGACAAACATACAAGTGTAGATGTACAAACAAAAATGGCGAGATCTGTAAACGCACCATATTCAAATAGAACGGATTTGCGTAAATTAAGTTGATAGGTTCAATACCTCGGAATAATTTGCTTCAATTAGTATATAGACTGAAGTACGGAAGACAGGTGGGGACCTTTCAATTTTTAATGTGCAATATTTTAGCATCACGATTTAATTAATTCACAAGTTCACGTCAACTTCACAATTTCTGGAATTTGCTATGTGCGATTGACACAGAGCACAGAGCACAGAGCACAGAGCACAGAGCACAGAGCACAGAGCACAGAACACAGAGCACAGAGCACAGAGCACAGAGCACAGAACACAGAGCACAGAGCACAGAACACAGAGCACAGAGCACAGAGCACAGAACACAGAGCACAGAACATAACAACGAACAGAACAACGTACAGAACAGAACACAGGACATAAATTTATTTTCGATTTAAGCATACAGCACCTAATTACAAAAAAATCACTCTCGCAAGTCGAAATTTGAAATTATAATGTCACTGCAGGTATTTTGTAGTTTATAGTGTACACTGTATTTACGTAGACCCCGACTGATGATTGAACTACTAAACATACTAATTGTACCTCTAAATAGCTTAAAGCGAGGCTATTTTCACAAGATATTAACAAAGGTCTATAAGATTGTTTCACAGTCATCTTACTTACTTTATTCAAAGTTGTACATATTGTTATAACGGATTTTGGTGAATGTATGTGAGAATCTAGATCATTATTCCTTTACAAGCAGTAAGCAAAGTCATGTCGAGGCCCGGTCTAAGGTTTTAGTAAAGCGAAACTTCCCATCGATAACACTAACCTTGTTCACAAACTATGATTGATACTAGGCTGCAAAAACTATTACAGGACCAACAGACTAATATTCATTTCCGTCTTGCATTAAGCTTAGCTTAGCATGGCTGATGATAAAACCGTAGTGCAAAACTTAAAATATGATCTAGTCAGCTGATAGATTTCCGAATGATTCATGCGATAGATATGACATACATTGACACTATGTCGTCGTTGTCCAGGTAACTGATAAATCAACAAGCTCTGGGTCAAGTGGTAAGAATAACATTTACATTTTTAGTCTCGTTTTTATTCTCATATTGTGTAAGACCGAAATCGCTTGAAAGCGGACCACATTCTTGAAATACGGTAATGTAATTCAAACATTGTAATAGGGTTGTGCTTATCAGCACGTAGAAATTTACTTATGAAGCATTCTTTGTTTTTATTACCCCACATATACAATACAATGTAACATATTGTTTCTGAAACTTCCAACTGTCCTTCCAAAGGAATTTGAAATTCTACTCATAAAATATCATAGCAGTTGATCCATTCAATGTAGCAATACCACGTTACTTTTACATCACTAAAGGCTACAAATACAAGACGAATGTTAATTCGCTTCGAAAACGAAAATATTCGTAAGGATTTTATGTCCGTACGCTTTCTATTAAACATACGACAGTCTAAGAAGGAAAGTAAGCTTTCCACGAAATGTAGGATCCATATCAGCAGCCGGACCGTTTTTACAGCACAGCCGGACCGCTTTTAGAGCACAGCCGGACCGTTTTTTACAGGACAGCCGGACCGTTTTTTACAGCACCGTGTGCAAATTTTGAAAAGAAGCAGCTTGAAATTGTAGTTCGATCGCATACAGGTTTCACTGGGTGCTGGAAAAACGGTCCAGCTGCTAAAAAGTCTTACATTTCGTGGGAAGAATATTCGTTGAATGAACTTATGTTATTGCTTGTGTCTTTTATTTTGTTAGCAATTGCAACGTAGAATATGCACGATTTCATTTTTGTTTCGCATGTGTAACACGTACTATTTAACTATTTTGCATGTGTAACATGTACTATTTAACTATTTTGCATGCGCAACATGTACGATTTCACTATTTTGCATATGCAACATGTACTATTTAACTATTTTGCATGTGCAACATGTACGATTTCACTATTTTGCATGTGCAACATGTACGATTTCACTATTTTGCATGTGCAACATGTACTATTTAACTAGTTTGCATGTGTAACATGTACGATTTCACTATTTTGCGTGTGGAATATGAACGATGTCACATTTTTGCATGTGGCATATGCACAATTTTACCATTTTTCACGTGGAGTATGCACTGTTGAACCGAATATGGCTTGCGCCGAATAAGGAGAGCAATATTCGGGGATGAGGCACACTCTCAACGAATATGGCGAGCCATATCACCAATTTGTAGGGCTAGTGATTTAGAAAGGATCCACTTAGAGTCAAGAATTTTATAGTATTATTCTGAAAGTTATTTAAGTACCAGTACCCCTCGTTTGAATTGAGTACACACTAAAAGGACTTATATGTATGTACCCCATTACCACTGTCCAGGCCTCACTGTGCAGTTCAGAGCTGGTTCACGGTCATGCGGTTATAATTTCGTACACCACGCCTACAGAGCGCCTATATAAGAGCTATTGGTACACATCTGCGACACACTCACATTTTGAGACAGACAGAAACACACAGACAAGATGAAAGTCACCCTAGCTATTCTTCTGGTCGTAGCTGTTGCCGGGTACGTGGAATGTATGCCTAAGTTGAAGGAATCTGTACAGGCTAGACTCGCCAAGTTACAGACCAAACGTGCTGAAGGTAGGCTAACATAAAACAATTATCTTAATTAGTAAAATCATATTCCATTACTAAAAGCTATATTATTTTATAAATGGTATTTTATGATTAGCAATTGGACGAAATTTGTTAAATTAAAGGTTTATTAACTTAGATCTAGTTAATAAGTTGATTTATTTTAATACTGGTAGTTTACAATTAAATTTAAATATTGTATAGTTTTGGTACGCAAATGTTCAGTTGCCTACAGCCTGATTTAACCATTTTTCTTAGCAAGCAAATAAATTGAAATTATTTCTTAAATACCGGACCAAAGACTTATACATTACACTCCCATAAGAGACACAAGAAAATGCTTTTAGGCAAGCAGCAGATCTTTGAATTTTGCAAACTACAAAATCTGTGAGAAACTCATTGATGAATTTTCAGCCATTTCATAGAATGGTTAATCCCCTATTGCAAGAAAATGTTTTTTAAAGGTTTGTTAAGAAAATTCTTTGAAACTATTTCTTAAGTTGAACTTAAGCAGCAGAAAAATGACAAAATGTAAGATATGTGGTTCTTGCAGGGACCTTTTTTGTTTATTCTCCAGTTTTAATCAATAAGGTAGCATTTTGTAGGGAATTTTGTAGGGAATTTATTGCTCTATTACAAGATATAATTTACTTTAATGTATCTGTAATAGAAAATGAGCAATAAGAAAACGTGATTTTGTGATATCTTGTCAATCTGCCGCGTGACTTTGCGAGATTTAGATTACTTGCCAATCTTGGTAATGTATAGGTATTTGGCCAGGCTGGACTGGTGGTATACTCAAATCATCTTAGAAGTAAACTTAAAATGTTATTAAAATATTGAAATTTACTTAAGTGTATCAGCTTAACATGAAAATCGTTATTGTATTGTTTTACATAGGTTTGAAGCATTCGTGATTTGTATTTTTTCCGAGATTCTCCTCATAGTAAATACTGAATGATTCACAGTTATAATTGACAGTTATTATTGCGAAATTCGTTATTGTATTGTTTTACATAGGTTTGAAGCATTCGTGATTTGTATTTTTTCCGAGATTCTCCTCATAGTAAATACTGAATGATTCACAGTTATAATTGACAGTTATTATTGCGAAATTCTATGGAAATTCAATATACTCTATGAAGAAGCGCTTACTTGGTTTGTCTACCAGGAAATTAAAGTCCTAATATAACTTATTTCAACATAATAATTTTGTGACGAAAAATGAGATATCAAGTGGGGAATTTTCAATCATGATTTCTAATTAAAACTTTGGCATTATACAAATAATTTGATTTCATATTTTGATGATGAACCGGAGTTCAGCACACATTAACCAAGATCGTTTTGTACATTTTATGTTTGTTTAAAATTGTTTTGAGCTATCTACAAAAAAATGCAAATCATACATATTTTTTATAAATTTGTAAAACCACTGATATTAAGCGAGTTACATAATTATGTTAATCCTTGAAGTATTTTATTTGTATTACAGTCGTTTTGAACATAAGTAAAATAAATCTCATCCTTAAGCTTTTGAAGTGGTAGATGCTGTATGTTTGAAAGTTCACGAAGAAATATATAATCCTTCAGCTAGGTTATTTGTATTAAATGTATATAATATGTATTTATTTTTTGCTTATTACATTTCAGGAGATGACTGGCCATATGCATGGATCGAATGTAAGTCATTATACAAAAATGTTTGCATTAGTTAAGATTAGTTTCGTCATAGACATACACAGTTTACATTTATTGCATTCATGTCTTTAATTTGGTTTCATTTTAATCATTAAGTACTGAGTGTGCGCAGAGAAACCGGTGTTGGTCGAAGTGGCCATGACAACTTATTATATGATATTTATGTCATGGGTTTTTTAAACGATGTGAATCGATAATTCATTCATGATTTCAATATTTTGACAAATTCGCTGTTTTTGTTGTTGTGGTTTTCAAGTATCCCAATAAACGATATGACGTCATCGGTGACGGCATCAATGCACTAAGCATAAAATTTCTCTCGGAAAAGCATTACCATATTATTTTAAGTGCATTATTTATTTGCGCAGTTGCTTATGATTTAATTGCTGTTGTATTTTTATCTTTAAGTTTATGAATATTAAAACTAAAGTAATATTTTCATATTTTAGTCGTACAGTTGGTCGGAAAATGCGAATCAACCAGAAACATAATGGAGGCTTTCAACATTACACTCAGTAAGTAGAAAATGTTTTCTGTAAATAAATATATATCGTATTACACGTAAAACAGCGAAAATTAAGGTCTCGCGAAAGGGTCTGATTTTACAATATTATGATATTATAATTCACCCTAATTTCATTCAACTGTTTCTTTGTTATTCCAATCAGTCAATATATCCAGCGATACTGACTGACTTTATGTTCCAAAAAACAGCTTCACTTCGGTCCACATACACCACTGATAAGCCAGTTCATATAATGTCATAGGGCTCTCAGTGATGTGAACTATTTCTGATATATATTTATATTAAAAAATATATATATATTATATTATTATATATTAATGTATTATAAGCACATTGCCAGAATGACCATATAACATTTCCTTTTCTGTTTGTTTAAGGCGAAGAAGATGAAGATTACTGTATTCTTGCTAAAGCCTGTCCAAAGGCCATTGGTCTCGGCATGGCTTACCTGGTAAGTTAAATAGAATAATTATATTCTCCCACTGAGACATTGGCGACAATCATGTCAGTTGCTCTTAGTTCATACATGGTAGTTAGTATCGTTTGATAATTAATTCCAAGATATCTTGTTAGGTCAGCTGAACTGTTCACCGGGCATGTATAACTGTATAATAGTAAAATACCGGCGATAACCGAAATGAAATATAGATGAGCCAGTCTCATGGAAAACCTGCTATTTTGACAAAAATATTGACTTTGATATTTTCCGTAGTATTACAGGATAATGTTCAATAAACAAATTGCAAAAGAAATTATGTTAATATCTTGAGTTTTAAGGAAGTTACAGCTGTTTTTGTAGAGTCCCTATTCGGAGCGTTTTGTGTGACGTCGCAAACGTCATTCAAACGTTATTCGACGTAACTGAAATAAGAATTTCATTATTACACCATCTGATCAATTCTTGACATAAACTGTTCAAAATAGTACCAAATTCTATAATTATGTTTCACTTTTCAAAATATTTATCAAAATCGAAATTGTTTGCATTCAGAGAAGGCTACTTCTGTTTCAAACAACTAAATCCTCGTTTTTCTCAATCGGAGTACTCTTCTAAAATTGGTCACCATAGCAACGAAGTATGTGTTTTCGATATAATTCATAGGAAAATTTAAAGCTAACGTATAGTACTATATGGGTCAATTACTTAAAATAGAATCAATATATATGTATTTTTCCTTATTTTAGAGCTTTATCAAAATCTTGTTACATATAGTAATTACATAATGTCATTATAGCAGGTTTTCCTGGATACTGGCTCATATATAATATTCTATTATCGAACTATTCCTTTCTGTTATAGGGTGCCGACGAGGAAGAGAAGGAAAAAGTTGATAAACTCATCGAAACAATGTTCCCTCTACTCCAGTGTAAGTATGAATAGTTTGTATCTATTGTAGGATTCGAAACCATACTGTACGGCGCCATCGCTTAGCTATGTGAAGTACAGAAGAGTTAGACCACTCAAATCGCAACAACCTCCACAAACGATTGCGTGAAATAACTAGTGTCAATGTACTTAACACCACACCAGTAATAGATCGATATTTGGATAATAAAGTTCAAGTTTTGTTGGTGTGAGGAGTACATCTTAATCATATTAAAGTTGGCTTCACATTCAATCTAGTGTCATATAAAACAGCCATGACTGTTCAGGTTTTTAAGTCGGAGGAGGACCGAACGTCTTTTCCAGTATAATTTGTCGAAAGTAGGATATTTGAATAGAATCATTGACGTTCCACAAGCGCGCTTGATAACATTTCAGAATGGGTTGTACCCGGAGAAATACATGGAATTATGTTGCCTTTGTATTGTCATTTAATACTATGATAAAATAACGATCATATGATAAAAGTGTATTTTTTCTGAATAGGTGTGAACCTTGAAGCTGTCAAAGAAAGTGTCACGTTCTCCCTGTACTTGAATGATTCCCCTGGTAAGTTCTTGTGTATTGTTTAATATTTTGTACCTATGGTGGGATTCGAACTTTAACTACATGGCGCCATCGCCTTACAAAGCGAAGTTCGATCGCCTATGACCACTCGGCTGTCGCACCATTCCCTCAAAAAGTTAAACGGGTCGGTGTATTGCTTAAAATAAAATAAAATTGTCAAATATTCGCGTAATTTTGGTATAGTCGCCTGTATATACAACAAACAACCAAGCTGACATTTAAAATAACTTACGAAACGTTGGTATTTTGTAGATATTAAGTACATTTACATCCAAAATTCTATATATAATACTAATATCACTTAAATTGCCTGAAATGTGTTCGCATTCAATGAAAACGAATTGCAAAACGAACCAAATACCTCACTGATGTTTACGCTGTAGTTTGAAGATGTTACAGTTCGATCACGTTTGAATTACATAATTCACAAAGCATTCTAGAAGGAAACTATTTTTAGCTCCACTATTTGTTGAATAAGGGGAGCTATTGCAGTCCCCCGGCGTTGGCGTTATGCTTATGTTAAAGTTTAGGTACAGGTCTTTCAACCTCTTATATTTTCAAAATCCTTTGACATATTGCTTTGATACTTTGCATGCTTGTTCACCATCATGGCCCTAACCCATATGCAGGAGAAGGTAACTCTATCTATCATTTTTTGTTGAAATTATGCCCCCTTTTTCAACTAATTGCATATAGTGCGAATGTTAAAGTGTAGGTACAGGCTTTTTAACATCTAATATCTTTAAAGTGCATTGACATATAGCTTTGATACGTTGCATACTTGTTCACCATCATGACCCCAAACTCTACATAGGTTACTCTACCAAGCATTTTGTTGTTGTTTATTCAGTCGAGGGAAATGTTTACTTGGAGGAGGGCGCCGAGCTTTTCAATCTCTGTCAAATGGTATTCGATCATGTTGATAAAGAGGCAGCTGAATTTGAGAAGGACATGGAGAAAGGTGAAGAAATGGCTGGAGGCAAGAAACGTGCTCTCCAATCCGAGCTTCAACGTCTTCTCAGCATCGCCGCTAGAAAAGTATGTTCATTTACCTAACTTTTAGCATGTTAATAGACATTGTGTACGAGGGCTGATTCAGAATTACCTGGACGTTTACTCTAATTCAAACACCATTATACTTACAGCTTTAAATATGTGCACCATGTAATATTGATACCTATTTTACAAGTACAAATTTATACCAAATTTCATTCGGATATGATCACAAACAAATGTGATGATCTGCCAAAGCATTTGTGTGTTGCTATGGTAGCGTATAACAGCTGACGCAAATAAAAAAATATATGTTGAGTTTTAAGTCAATAATAGATAAAAGCCGCTTAAAAATTGTGTAACTTTCATACATATCAGACCTGAAAGAGTTATTTAGAGCATAAGTCCACGTAATTCTTGATCACCCCTCGTATGTCTCCTTAAAAACAAACACAGACATGATGAATACGCTTTCGACTGCAGACTGGCGTCAGATTACAGTCTACATTTATTGAACAGACATTGTGTCTAATACCACATTTATATCGTGAATATCGTTAACAATCATTTACCACACCAAATGCCATCCACATATTAGCGCACGCTTCCACTGTTAACATTAACCAGTGATTGAGCTGAACTCTAAATAAATTGATAAAACGTTTGGCAATGTTAGTTTGAGTCAGTACATTCAATAAATACTGAATAATTCACGAGTTACTATATACAATCTTGCGAAATACAAATTGAAAGTTATACCCTACATTATGTAAAAACACATAATTAGATACTATTAATTAAATACATTGTTTTTGTACTGTTGTGTTAAAGTTGACTCTTGTACTTGTTTAATATGTATCTTTTCCCCTTGCTTTATTATAAATTTCATATCCTCTTCACCTTTCACATTTATTTATGCATGTATTTATTATGTATAATGATAAGCTGTCATGTTAAATAGTGATGTTCTGCATTTTTAAAGGCGGGTTAGCGAGATCTGAAATTTCAAGTATCATATTTTAGTATTTAAACCTTTTTCAAGCTCGTTTCAGTGGTTTTCAAATATTCCATGTTTTGATGACTGTCTGAAGTTCATCAAAATCAATTAAATTTACCGAAACCATTATTATATTTATTCTTTTTTATATTCCAGTTCAAGTAAATTCACACCAAAATTAGATTTACGGACTGGACTGTTTACGAGTATCGACAATTGGTCACCAAGAAGTACGGAAAAATGAACATTATAAGAAAACTAAACCATAATATATTAAAATTACATTGACTCATATACTACGTACGTTGTTGTTTGTTAGTTTTATATGTAAATCGACTAATAAATTGTTTCAGCATAATTAGTGGGTTTGTTTTGTAACTTTACGCATTCCTTGTTCGTCATCGCCTTTTTCAACAATGAGTTATCAATACTACCGCCTCTACATTATCAAACTGACATTTAGCAGTGTGGACATATCACGTGGCATGTGGCGTAATTTTTGGCTAAGAACGTAAGAAAAAATAGGTCAACAACCCTAAGGATTTTATTCTTTGACTGATTTAAACGAGACTTCCTCGACGTTTAAGCCGAGAATGAGTTCTATCCGTGTCACTTAATACTCAACTCCTGTTTCGAAAAAAAACTATAACCTTTTGTTGAATAAGAATAAGGTGCATGTAGTGTAATCATTCTCGACTTTAGCGTCGAATATGTCCCGTTAAAATAGATCAAAGATACTTACGTTGTTTTAAATGTTGTTTTGACAGATATTTTTTCTTGCGTTCTTAGCCAAAGATTACGTCACACTCCTAAAATACGTACAAAATTGATTGCTTGTGCCAGGCTATCTTATGTAAGTGTGGAAATAGGAGAGTATTAGTACCACCAGTTAGCTATTGGCGAATGACAGGTTTTTATTGTTCATTCATCCAATAGATTGCTGGTGGTCATTTTGCATATGAAAACGGTGATCTCCTATTGTAAGGTGCTATTGACGTCAGGGGAAACAACCATGGTATCATCATAGAGACAGAAGAAATGCTGCCAAACTGATCATACCCGACCATTCATCAAACATCCTTTCTATGATCGGATGTTACATCCACAGTATGGCAACCTAAAAGTTCCTACATACGTACGCTACCAGCCCAAGATGTACGAGCGTCATTCTATAAAATATTCGCAATTTTGAAAACAAATAAAAAAAACTCAATAACTCCGACAAGGTTAATTAGTTTTCAATAAAATTTTACAGGATTCTCGAGGTCAGAGTTATAGGAACATGCATTAAAAAAAACACACACACAGCGCAAAAAAATGTGCGTGAAGTTAGCAGTTAGTTGCCAGTAGACAATTCAGATATTTGATTCGCGAATAGGCAAATAACAGCTACTTTCACAATCAAGCTTCCAATTCGACTTTTACTATTGAATCGACAACAACGAACTGGAGGCTAGCAGCCAATTTGACTAACACTGTATGATCGAATCGACAACTGCGAACCGGTAGCCGGCAGCCAATTCAAATTCTACAGTATTATCGAATCTTCTACTGTGAACCTTTATATTGCAGCTAGATGCCAATTTTGAAACGACAGCCTGCTACCAATTCTATTGTTTCGGTTGGATCGAATTGGCAACTGCGAACCGTCAGCTAGCTGCCAGCTTCCAATTCAATTTTCCCAGTAGACCCGAAATGGCAATTGCGAACAGGTAGCCAGCTGCCATATTGATTTTTCTACAGGATCGATTAGGGAACTGCCTACCGGCAACCATGCAGCTATCACGGTGGCGTCACGGTAGTAGAGTGGATAACGCACTTGACTTCTGATCGAGAGGTCCCGGGTTCGAATCTCGCCGGTACACTAGGTCATTTCTGAAACGCTTTTCAGTGTTTCCCACCCAACAAAAGACGAACTGGTTGGAAACCCAGAGGTAGTTTCGCGTGTATCGGTGCTAAACACCGGGCTAGTTAAAGAACCAATGAGTCTTTTCGGAACGAGCTAGGGTCTACTTCGCATCGCTTCAGCAAAAACACAGGACCCCATTGGAAATAACTGCTTGCACTTTCATTGGTTATCCTTGACAGAAAAGCCTATATAATTACAAACATAAACACATTCGACATTTTCTATAGGATCGAATTAGTAACTGCGAACCGTCAACCAGCTGCACATTCGATTTATGGATTGACACAAATCCAGGGAATGAAGAGCTGAACCAATGCTGCTGCAATTTTGGCTTAAATTGCTGCTTTTTACGGATAAATTATGTTAGTAGCATTGAAGATAAACTATAGGATCGAATCGGCAACTTTGAACTGGCAACCAGCAGTCTATTCAAACTTTACAATAGAATCAAATCGGCAACTGTAAACTGGCAACCAGCAGCAAATTCAAATTTTACAGTAGACTCGAATCGGCGTCTGCGAACCTATTATACTGCAGCTAGCTAACCGGTGGTTTTAGAACAGTGCGTTTTCCAAGCGTGTGTGAGGCAATGAACTTAGCTATGATGATATATAGGCATTTGTAAAATGTCATTCCATCTACGGAAGAATATGCAAAGAGTTAAATGACATGATTTCAATGTCATGCCACTTAATACAAGCAGATATTGCAGTAAATTTGAATAGCCTATTATGCGAAAACGGAGATGTTCGCTAGGTGTCATTCGTGATTTGGATCCGGAGCAACAACAAAAGGGCCTAAGGATGTTTCATAACTACGGTATGTTTTATCATTAACTTTTCAAACAAAGGGGCGCGTCAAGTATGTATGCAAGTTTTGTTTAGTCTTTTCCTGCTTCTTGGAAGTCATTTAACTATTTGTTTGAATTAAGACTTGCGATTAAACAATCTATAATGGAATAAAAGTGCCCATAGTGTATGTTCTTCATTGTATGATGTATTTTAGTCCCCTGTCGGTTTTCGAAATTGTGGTTACTATGGCAACAGAAATACCGAAAATAATTTAAAGGTTATGGCTTCAAACCGGTAGGGGACTTCTGTTTTGATTGCAATTCTTAGTGACTTGTTTTATTTGTATGATACATTTTATTATGCAACACACAAGGGGAATGCGTAATCACATAATTATATATGTAATTATGTAATCATTTCCATTGTATAACATGTATAGTTATTACGTCACAAAAATGTAACGTTTAATACCAATTTATTACATTGACTTAACTATTATTGTATGGTTTATAAGACTACAATGTATTTAGAGACCATGTTGGTGTACAATCATTTCAGGTTTTTTCATCATTGATCTTCTGTTGTTTTTTTGTCTTTCGGCCATGCTAGTCCACAACGACGCCCGGTTAATTGTGGTAGCTATAATGACGTCCTGCATCATGAGAAGAGGTGTCGGAACAGCGAACAGGAAGGTACATTATTCAATCTTCTGAGTGGAATGCACCGCCATACATGGACCGGTGATGATCTAAGGGCAGGTCTGCTGGACGCGTGCCGGTAAGTCTGTCCTTCTCTTAGTAGATATGTGATATATACTATACCCTAGCAAGTGATTCAGACACTAGGTTATATCTGTACTGAAGCTGTATTATTACCTGGCGTGGTCATTGGCATGAATACATCGAAACTTTTCGATCCGACAGGGTAAGAATGTCATTTCGGTCCGACGGGGTAAAATGCTACTTCGGTCCGACAGGGTAGAATGTTATTTCGGTCAGACACTTTTTGGTGGAATGCCATTTCCGTCCAACAAGGAAGGATGCCATTTCGGCCCGTCAGGCTAGAATGCTATTTCGTTCGGACAGGGTAGAACGTTATTTCGTTCGGACAGGGTAGAATGCTATTTCGTTCCTACAGGGTAGAATGCTATTTTGTCCGACAGGGTAGAATGCTATTTTGGTCCGACAGGGTAGAATGCTATTTTGTCCGACAGGGTAGAATGCTATTTTGTCCGACAGGGTAGAATGCTATTTGTCCGACAGGGTAGAATACTATTTCGGTCCGACAAGGTAGAATGCTATTTTGGTCCGACAGGGTGAAATGCTATTTTGGTCCGACATGGTAGAATAATTTTTCGGCCCGACAGGGTAGAATGCTACTAGTATTTCGTTCCGACAGGGTAGAATACGATTTCGGCCCGACAGGGTAGAATGCTATATCGGAACCTTCGGAAGCTAGTCATTGACTAGGTGATGAGAAAAACATAAGAATCACTTCGTCATTAGAAGTTCTAGACTTCGCAGTTGACATCACCATTCTCACACATATCGACAAGCATTTGCGAGAGAAAACAATCCGCATATCACAATCTGGTCTAAACATCAGCCAGACGAAAACTGATAGCATGGCTCTTGGCGTTGACAACACATGATAGAAAAGCCCCCCTAACACTATCAAAATTCACATACTTGGGAGCTGTTCTAAGAAATGGAAAAAAGAAAGCGGGGTTGGTGATGACTTCCAGTCCAGAAACATCTTCATGTCTTTAAACAATGTTTGAAAATCACCACAATACAGTAACAACACCAAAATTCAATTTCATCTGAGGTTAAAAGAAACAAACAAAAGGTTAATATTTACTAAAAAGTATGTTTATATGAGATTTTAAGATCAATAAATAACATGTCAATAAATGCAATACTACTTAAATATAGTCAACAACTTTGACACCTGTAAAATCAAATTCACAAAAATGTTCAAATCTTATACGTAGTTTCCTCCCCTTGACCTTAATAGTATTTATCATACATTTACCTTTTTGGTTTTTCATGGCTTAATGAACCTCTATCTTAAATATTGAAAAAACAACTTTATTAATAAACTCTTGTGGTAGTCAACAGCTTGTACACAAAGTTTCACACAGAAATATCAATGAATTAAGGATTTTTCAATGTTTTGACGATTTAACATTTGTGTTAATTTTATTTTTCAAGTACAAAGACTGTTGACTATATATGTGCGGAATTGCATTTATTGATATGTTATTGTTAGGTCTTAAAATATCAGATAAACATAGATAATCCGGTAAATATAAACTTTTTGTTCGTTTGTTTTAATCCCAGTTGATGTAATGTCATGTTATGTACCATGTATACTTTCTTTTGCGACTAAGTCTATATACCTTAAAAGAGTTTTAAACAAAACCACATTGCCCTTTTCTACCTTCGGTTCGCAAGGTCATTGAAAAATTGCAAAAGTTTATAAACATGTTTCTTAAATCTTACTTGTAAAAGTTTGATCCTTATACAATTGACTATGTCCTCAACAGCAAACTTTTACTCTTATTGTCATATTTCCTTTGTTTGTGAACGAGCAAAATGTACAATGAAAGTGCTGCCAGGCTTTAACAAATTCGCTTTATTGATAGCTATTTTATAATAAAAACCACGGGTAAGTGTATATTATAATGCTTTTCTTATTTTATCCAAAAACATTCAATTTAAAGAAAAGAAATTGCTCCATGTCCCTTTCATAACGGTCAGACGAGTACAAGAGGTGTCCCACTTACATTCGAACCGTCTTTAACACCCGATATTTTCATGCTGACAAGATATAATAAAAATGTCTCTATTCAGCAGTTTATATTTTAATGTATCAAGTAACATGTACACTCAGTATTTATCATATTTGCAATTAAGTTAGCACCAAAATCAACGATTTTGTAGGGAAATTTCTTTAGCCTTTTTAAGGCCGAATAATCCGATCGATAGTGTTCGCATTTCTCGCCTGTAATCAACGCTACAGTGTCCTCAATATTCAAAATACTATGGATGCAGGGTTGTTAGACTTTGGCATTTATTATTAACAACTTCACCATCGTGTTTTAAGGTACCACACAATGTGTTTGTGGTGTTTGATGCTCCGTCTTGACTTCCTTGCATTGTCTATGTGGCAAACATGTTGTCCAAATACGTTTTTGAACATTACGAACATAGTAATATGCGCTCACTTTTTACCCTTTGGGAATAAATATGAGTTCGATTTTACCAATATAACAAACAAAAGCACAGGAAATGCAATCGGCCGCGAACATATGATGCTTAACGAATGTCAACTTATGGGTAACCCCGTTAATATTTCTTACATAACAGTCGGCTTTTATTAGTTATTGCAATTATCGTTCTGTTGTAGCATATATAGCGTTAAAGATTTTTGTCCCCCCTTATCTTGTTATTGAGCTGGTGAACATCAATTATTTCTGGAGTTTGGCATGCATAATTTTTGACAAATGAACTGATTGACAGTTCCTATGGATGCTCCTTCCTTCGTTGAAGTCCATATATGGGATTGTCCTAGATATTCTTCAACCAATGGGCGGGGTTATGGAAGGTGTCGTCACTTTTTGGCATGTTTTAATATTTTGCGTAATTTCACTTATAAGAGTAACAGAACGCAAAATGCTCTTATTGTGTCCTCACAGAAATGGATGCTTCATTGCTTCTATGGTAGAGTTTGGCCTTTAAAACTCAAAACACCAAACCCTTTACAAAAGTGTTGTTTTTGGTTCTAACCATATTGCAAACAAACCAAACAGTGAGTTTATATGTTACATGACACGTACAACTCTACACGATGCAAAAGAGGTATTTAATTTATATATCGTAATTTGTATCAATTTTGCCTTACTTCGTTATCTCAAGGACCAATCGGGACAAGCCAAATGTTTGAGATAAGCCAGGTACTCGACATATCCGAAGTATATGATGATTTTTGTTATGACTAAGTGTAACTGTGTTTACAGTACACACGTGTTTATCGGTTGTAACTACGAATGTCGTCATTGTTTATCAAGTCAACACGTATTTTGAATCGTGAAGACTCTACACCGAATGTTACCTTTTGTACATACTTATAATTCAAAGTGAAGACGGTTGTGTTTCATGGCAAGAATGTTTGGAGAATATAATAATAATGTTATGGTCAATTTGCAAATTTCTAACTGCGACATATCTGGGAAACTAACACCATGCAGTGAATAGATATACAGTCTAACTTGTACTAGCGACCTCGCGTATTAAGCGACCTTTGTCTTAAACGACCGGTTTAAACTCCTCCCGATCGCTTTTGTTCTATTTTCCTATTGTATTAAGCGACTTTTGTCTAACGCGACCAACGACCACTATTTAAGCACTATATTTGACTGGTCCAAAATAGCATTCTTCCCTGTCGGAACGAAATAGCATTCTACCCTGTCGGGCCGAAATGGCATTTTACCTTGTCGGAACAAAATGGCATTCCACCAAAAAGTGTCTGACCGAAATAGCATTTTATCTGTCGGACCTAAATGGCATTCTTGCCCTGTTGGATCGAAAAGTGCCGATGTATTGACACCAATGACCACGCCAGGTAATACCGATGACCCAGTGTCTGAATCACTTGCAATGGTATAGTATATATCACAGTCATGTGTGTCTATCTACTAACAGAAGGGCAGACTTACCGGCACGCGTCCCGCAGACTTGCCCTTAGATCATCACCCGTCCATGTCTGGCGGCGCAGTCCACTCAGAAGATTGAATAATGTACCTTCCTGTTCGCTGTTCCGACACCTCTTCTCACTCACGATGCATGACGTCATTTTAGCTACCACAATTAACCACGCGTCGTTGTGGACTAGCATGGCCGAACGTCAAACAAACCAGAAGTTCAATTATGAAAAAACATGGAAATGATTGTACACCAACATGGTCTCGAAATACATTGAAATCCTATAAATCATACATTGATAGTTAAGTCAATTTAATTAATTGGTATTAAACATTACATTACATTACATAACATAACCGGTAAACATATAAACGGAATTATTGCACGTACATATATACATGTACAGTATAACCTCTGTTTGGGATCTGCAAATATTGGCCGTTGTGTAGAGGTTGTTTGCTCTACAGAGGTTATATTTTGAGTCATTACCAGCTAAGTGAAGTTTTGAAGGTGTTGCCATAGAGAGGTTGTTGCTCTACAGAGGGCCACTCCAAATAAGTTGTACTGTACATGTTATGCAATGAAAATTATTACATAATTACATACACGTGACAACGCGTAGTCCTTGTGTGATATATATAATAAAATATATCATACAAATCAAACAGTCATCAAACAATGAAGAACATACACTATGGACATGTGTATTCCATTATAAATTGTTTAATCCCAAGTCTTAATTCAAACAAAACGTTTACTGACTTCCAAGGAGCAGACAAAGCTAAACAAAACGGGCATACATACTTGACGCGTCCCTTTATTTGAAAATTTAATAATTAAACATACCGTACATATGAAACATCTTGTATCCCTTTTGTTGTTGCTTCGGAATCCAAATCACGAATGACACCAAGCGAACACCTCCGGTTTCGCATATTAGGCTATTCAAAATTGCTGCAATATCTGCTTGTATTTAGTGGCATGCCATTGAAATCATGTCATCTAACTACAAATGTATTTGCATATTCTTCAATAAATGGAATGACATTTTACAAAAGCGTAGATATCATCATAGTTAAATCAGATGCCTCACACACGCTGGGAAAACGTACTGTTTAATACATATAAAAATGAATTATTTTGCTGTATAATAATTATGCTTTCCAAATATATTTAGAGAAATACTAATTATTCGCTAGATGTCAGGGTGTCACTAAGTTTTTCCACGCCTTTCTCATTATATCCATTGGTCTGATTTGAATGTAACTTCACCTGCTTAGTCAAGGAGTACACGTATTTAGAGTATTCATAACATTCAGTGATCTGTAGGGGATAGTTCTGGTGGTTGTTGAACTTGTTTGATTATATAACTCAAATATTATATCTTGCACTAATTTAAGTAATTTTATTAAATTTTAATTTATTATCTGAATTAAATGTTTATTTATGATAATGTTCTCCTTATTTATCCACATATTTATGTTATCTCCTATAAATAACTTTGTCACAAATAACCCTGACGCTGGACGACTTCCCTGTCTTTTGTGTGCTTTATGTCTATGCATATCATGCGGACGCGGCCAATAAGTAGCAATGAATATTATCAAAAGAGTCTTAAATTACTCCTGTCTCTGCCCGATGCTTTACAATACACCCAATGACCGACATATTCCTTCAGACAGATAGGCAAAAATATACATTCGATCATTGAATTGCAATCGGGTGGGATTTGTGACCCAAGTACAGTTACAGAATTTAGTCTGACAGGTCGATGTTGTTGTTTGTGATCGACTGAGACAGTCGTTAGTGCATTGTCATTGATTTTCGTAACGGATACGGCCAGCGTCATTGTGGTCAACAGAATCGACTTAGGTCATCCCACTATACGGGCCTTTCAACGTTTTAATACTGTTATTTAACTTTTGAGACTAAAGGCTGCTATAACTATGTAGTTCAGCAGTTTTACTGTTGTTACAAGGTAATTCAGCGTAGGCATTCCGCCTTTTGGTTGCTGTATCTTTTCTACTGGGTCATTCAGCTAGTTAGAATTTATTATACTTTTCGACAGCTTGGACTTGGGCGGATCTGCGCTTGTTTAGTTGGGCTTTGTGCTTTGTGTGTTTTTAATGTTTTCTGTGCTCGGCTGGTTAAGTTGAGTGCTGCCTTCCCTGTCTGACTTAATATACTCTTTTTAGATAGGTAACAGCGGGTTTCTGGAATGTACGGGGTGGAATGCCGATTCCAGCTCCGATAATTCTATTCTACGGACTGCATGTGCTACGTTCAGTGACTGTGATATTTTAGCTGTAGCTCAGACACATCTTTTATCTGACTCTGTTTTAAACATTGATGGTTTTAAATGGTTTGGTCTGAACCGAACTATGATTCATAGACGTGCATAATCCGGCTCCGGTGGAGTTGGCTTTTTGATAAAAACTGCATATGTGATGAATTTGATATCACTATATTGGGAAGCTCTTATGACGGAATGCTTTGGTTAGAAATGTGCCTTAAATTTGATAATTATGTGTTGTTTCCTTGTGTATGTTATTTGCCTCCAGAAAATTCATCGCGATATGTTGATGTAAACGCTTTTTATGATAGGCTGTTGACAGATATATATAATTACCAAAATGATGGCCTTGTATGCATTTGTGGGGATTTCAATAGTAGATGTGGTCATCTAGAAGACTACACTTACGCACACTCCCAACGCAACACTTTTATAATTATAATTTCTCAAAAACTGCGGAAGATATCAACTTGTGCTTATATATCATGTTGTTTTAAGTCATTAGCAACACAGGAACTTTGAAATCATTCATCTGTGACGCGCCGTCTATTCTGCGCATAGAGCTGTTGTGATGTCCACGTGCGGCACGTAAAAATGGAAGTAAGTGGCAAAAATCGATATTCTTTGTCATTGAGTTCCTCTCTAGCGACTATCCGACTGAAAAACAGATTTGTATAAAAAATGCCCCGTATAAGTATTGAAGAGCGTGGTCGCGCGATTGGAAGATTACAGGCCGGTCAATCCTTACGACAGGTATGCTTCGCATTTTATTAATTATTCATATAAAATATATTTCTTCATTTTATGATCATTTTTGTCACTGTTTCGGTTATTATAACAATACCACTAAACTCTCAGTTAAACTGTGATCAATATTTTCTATTTTCAGGTAACAAGATTTTGCGGCCGCCATGTGTCTACGATTTCCAGACTACTAGAGAAGTTCCAACTCACTGGCCAACTTCAGGACCAGCCAAGGCAGCCTCGTGGTAGGGTGACAACTCACCAACATGATTTACAAATTGTTGTAGACCATCTGCACGGCCGTTTTAAAACAGCAACATCGACTGCGAGAACGACACTCGGACATCATGGTAATCATGTCAGCAGAATGACAGTTCAAAGGCGGCTTCGTGACCAGGGTATTAGGGCTAGGCGGCCCTTTCGAGGTTTAATTCTGACCCCTCGACACCGACAGGAAAGAGAGAGGTGGGCGAGACAACACAGGCGTATGACTCGTGCTGAATGGGGTATTGTACTGTTTACGGACGAAAGTAGATTCAATTTATTCCATAATGATGGGAGGATGCGTGTGTACAGGCGCCGTGGTGAGCGACTTAACGATGACTGTGTGTTTCAGCGAGACCACTTTGGTGGTGGTTCCGTAATGGTTTGGGCCGGAGTTTCCTTACACACCAAAACATATCTGGTTATTGTCCAAGGCAACTTAAACGCTATCAGGTATCAACAGCAGATTTTGACCCCGGTGGCCATTCCACATCTGAGAGCCGGAGGACGTGGTATGCTGTTGTTGCAAGACGGAGCCCCAGCCCATACAACTCGTACTACACAAACTTTGCTACAAAACAATAACATTAGGCTATTGCCTATACCACCTAAATCTCCGGATATCAACGTTATTGAACATGTATGGGACGAGCTGGACAGGCGAGTAAGATTACGACCAGTAGCACCGCGTAACTTACGGGAACTTGAACAGGCTCTTGATCAAGAATGGAGGAACATTCCACAGGCATTAATCCGAAATTATGTGCTTTCGATGAGACAAAGATGTGAACATGTGATAAGAGCCATGGGTGGACACACGAAATACTGAGATGTCAGGACTGGCGTGTTATTCTGTGATCGGTTAACGTTATTTGTGTTCAGGGTGATATTTTACCGTGTTGTTATTTTCATGGTGTCATTTTGTGACTGTTTATTTTACACCGATGCTTGATATTTGCATTTATTTTAAATTTACTGTAAACCAAATGGAATAAAATGTATATGAGGCATTTATCAATGATTGATTTATTTATACACCAAATTTTAACCAATTCCTATTATAAATAGTTGAGAAATAGTGAAAACTATAGGTGTTGCGTTGGGAGTGTGCGTAAGTGTACATAGGCGGTGTAGATAATTTACCTCCACGTCATATTGTTGATTTCAAAACAAATACTTATGGTGAAATTTTTATTGAGTTTTTAATTAATGTTAGTATGTGTATTGTAAATGGTCAAAACTATATAAATAACGATTTTACCTCTGTGTCAGTCAAAGGTGTATCTGTAGTTGACTATTGTGTAACTAGTTACGAAACTTTGTCACTTTTTTCAAATTGTTCAGCTGTTTCTACAAAGTAAACAGTTTACTGTCAGGCAATTTACCAGATCATTCTATGTTAAGATGGAATATTAATCCTGAGTCTTTTATGTCTACGAATCATACTGATCAAGTGTCCGATGAATCTGTACATGTTGAATCATTTGAAACGTTTGATTGCCATACTATTCCAGAATCTTTTATACTTAGTGAAGACGTTATGATTAAAGTGAATAACACTATTGATGATATTAAACACGGTTTTAGAACACAAACTGATATTGACTATGCCTTTAATTCTTGGTGTAATATTCTAAAGGATAATATGTATAATTCGCTTCCATATAAAACCTTTAATCCAGGTTCGAAGGGTTAGTGTTTTCGTCCTGGTAAGCCTTGGTGTTCGCAAATGATTTGATCAGGAAGTACAGCGCTCAAAACGTTTACACTGGTACTCACTCCAGACTAATTTGATGGATGAGTGTAATGTTGACCAAACAAAGTTCTGGAAATCCATAGGAAAGGTTGTCATTGGTAATGCCGGTCGAAAACATACCCCTATGGAGATCCAGTTACCGGATGGCTCTACTTTTCAGTGTGTCTCAAGGGTACTTGAAAAATGGAAAGCTGCTTTCAGTACTTTATTAAATAAAACTCACACAATTAACAACACTAGTCAGGATTGTGATGATTTTATGGAACCTGATAATGAATCTTTTAATGATAATATATCTTTTTTTGGAAGTTAAAAAGGCTTTGAATGATGCTAAGAGAGGTAAAGCCTGTGGTGTTGATGGTATTCCTAGTGAGGTGTTGAAAACACAGGTATTCGGCATGTTGGCTGTGACCCCCCACCCCCTGCCAGTGAACCACTCTACAACCCATACAGAGAGCTTAAACATGTTTAAATAGTGTCCGAACAACATAAAATAACATTTCATTAAATATCTGAAAAATCCCCTTGGTGTCTTATAACATTAGTAGAAGGTGGCAGGGGGTGGGGGTCACAGCCAACATGCCGAATACCTGTGGTTGAAAACGGATACATCAGTCTTGTTTTTACATTCATTATTTAATGTTTGTTTTACCACTGGAGTTGTTCCATCAGTCTTGGGGAAATCAATAATTAATCCAATACCCAAAGATTATATTAAGTCAGACAGGGAAGGCAGCACTCAACTTAACCAGCCGAGCACAGAAAACATTACAAACACACAAAGCACTGAAAACATGGCATCCCCAGCCGAAAGTCTGCCGCCTAAGTCAGTCAAACCAAAACGGAACGAGAGCCATGGGACGAGAAAATAACAACCGGACACCCACACCTCAAAGACAATCTACAACATATTTATAGTGTACATGCAATTTTGAAAGATACGAAGCAGCCTTGTGCTGGACAACGAAATTGCAGAATGGTACATACAAAATGAACAAAGTTCAACAAAAAGGCACAAAGGCGAAATATTTATGTATTTTTGTATTTTTACTATAAAGTGGACAATACATACATAGAGGAAGGTTGACCAAAGGGCTTCCGTCTTGGTACGGACAGCGACACATGTTACTGGGGGCTTAAACGTTTTACAGTGCATCAAACCTCACACTTACCCAATAGACAACCTTATAGCACATTACAGTGTAAATAAAAGTTTCCCGCCATGTAATGCCCTCTAACAAAAAAGCCACAGTGACAGGTAATAAAAGAATGTAAAACAAGTCGTCTACTGCTGACCCCAGAGATCCACTCTCATATCGAGGCATTTCTTTAGCATCATCTATGTATTTATTGTAGTGTTCTAAACACAAGACTTAGTAAATGGGCTGAAGAAAATGATAAAACTGTTGATGAACAAAACGGTTTGCGTAGACACCGCAGCACTACTGATCATATTTTAGACTGCAGAAAAAAGAAAAACTTATCAACGTTTTGCGCTTTTATCGATTTTAGTAAAGCGTATGATTTTATTAATAGACAAAAATTGTGGATAAAGATTACGACTGCAGGTATCTCCGGAAACATGTTTTGTGCAATAAAAAGTCTGTATCTTCATGTGTTCGAGTTAATCAGTTTAAAACTGAATGGTTTGATATTCATTGTGGATTGAGACAAGGTTGTATATTGTCACCTATTTTGTTTAATTTATACATAAATGATCTGGCCATTTATTTAAAATATTTTGATATTGGTGTAGACTTAGATGGCGATCGTATCTGCATACTGTTGTGGCTCAACAAAATACAGTAGGTTATAAAACATGACTACATACGTAGCCGTATTAGAAATGTTGATAACCGTGGGATTTCTCTTTTTGCCTCGATGATTAAAAGATCTGTGTTAATAGCCCTTTCCCGAAACTAGTTTACCTCCCTTGGTAAATCCTCGATAACGTCCCCTGTTTTCAATAATTCCACTTCCGGGGTGTCCTGATAAGATCGGTATATAGTAACATAGAACAAATTGCAGTTATTTTAAGTATTTAGCTTACAAAATGGTTTTGGTATTATCTGTTAGAAAAATTAATTTTGTATCCCATACTGCTGTATTACATTAGAATATTGCGAAATTAATTAGATCTATAGTATAGAATCTACAGCGGTAAACAAAAAAAATATTTTAAATTAAAGAAAACGTACGAAGGATATTGTTTGTCCGCTTATTACGATAACCATTTTTGAAAGTATCTGGTAAAATAAAGCAAACTGTTTTATTTTTCATGTGCTCCATAGTTTTTTTAATTATTAAAAGTGAAGTAATTATATTATCTAACGTCAATCCCTCCAGCGTACTTCTACTTTGATATATGTTAAGTTTTATATGATGGTATTTGTATAATTGTACAATATACATTGTAAATGTGGTTGTAAGATGTTGGCATATTCGTATAAGATACCCGCGAATTTGTAAAAAAAATAGTGTGATAGGGTGTTGGCAAAGTACCCCCAATCCCGCGAATGAGCCACACAATGCATGTATTAATTTATGCGCGACTCAAGAGGGTTGTTCAGACCCACATGAATTTGGTTGTAATGTAAATATAAATACATGAGTTGTGCAGGGCTTGGACTTTCATCAGGATATCCCACTGAGATCACAAAACTGGTTTGATCCGTCTGAGCAAATGGTGGCCCGACTCGATCTTTCTTGAGAATAAAATATTACGATGCCCCCCTCCCTTCTCCTGAGAAAATGTGCTGCAACCGCGCATGTTAAAAGTTAATTTTATTTCACTGAACGAAAAAATCAACTGTCTATACTTCAAAACAAACGGGAAGTACAAAACAGGAATTAAAACAAACGCAACGGACCAGAAACTATACATGTATACAAGTGTCTGCACGCAGTGCATGGACGTATATATTCATCCAAAGAATACTTGGATTTTTATAAGATCTTTGCGCCCTCATTTTAAATTATAGTCATCGGGATAAGAGCTGTTTATAACCCTAATATTAATCTCCTGCTGATATTATAAAGATCTTACATCAGAAGGGATGCATCTATACATGTATGTCCAATTATATAGCCACCGCGGTGACATATGTTGCATTATACAATGTGTCGGACACGTAGTTGACCAATTACATAGCAGGGGGTCTTTTCTACTGATTACTAATTCAGATTGTGGGTTTATGACACTTAATTGGTTTTGAAAAATATGTTTTAATATGGGTATTTATAGGGGCACTTTGAACGAATACCGGACTGTCAATATACATGAATTAGGCATTAAATATTTTCAGAACGCAAACACCAGTGCGTTCATTTTCGCTACAAATTTCCCTAATTACATGTATAGCCTTTTAATTAAAACACTTATTGTTTAAATCTAACATAGTTTAATATTATTTTTGGTATTTAATACCACGAACACTATTGTGAATAAGCATGCCATGATATTCTGCGTGGTGGTGGATTTATTTAGCACTGATAAGTGCAAGTTTAAGTCTACGTGTGTTATGGATGATTGTCAAAATAATTTAATTGGTGAGTATCTACATAAACATATTGTAGATTTATTCGTATGTTATAAGGTTACCGAAAATAAATTTGAACGAATATTTAATAATATTGCTGTATATTCATAATTATTATTGAATAGTCTTCTCAACTTATAAATATTGAAAGCGCTCGTGAATAAGATATTTTACTGAGAAATATATTTAAATATTAATGAAATTTCTGTATCCCAATAAGAATTTTAAGCCATGTAATTACTCCCTACATGTTCGTTCAACTGACGACAAAAGAAAAAAACATCGTCAAAGTACTTTTATCTCAAGTATAACAGATCGCTAATGCTAGGAGTAATGGCTGAATAACGATTAAATCGATATACGGACACCCCGGAAGTTGAGATATTAATCTGGCGCATGCGCATAGGCGTCAAGGGAAGACAATTTCCAAGGGAGGTAACCTAGTTTCGGGAAAGGCCTTTGGTAATAGGAATGTAGTCCGAAATAGGTAAAATGCGGAATGATTACAAATACCCGCATTGATATCAAAATGATGATATGGCCATAAATGTTTATGCTTTGCTTAATAAACGGCTAAATAATCATGTTTTTATACTGTCATATTTTGTTTAAATACATGTGCCCCTTTGGGGCCCCATTTGTGTAGGAGACAGGGCCTCTCATGAGTGTTATTTTCGTTTTTTACATCAGAATGACTTAAAGTACAAATATGCCAAGTTTGGTACTTTATACACGTTGTGAACATTCATAGCTCTTACAACCCTGAGTATATTACATTTTGTGTATTTAGGTATTATTTTCCCGAATTAGGGCCTCTTTTTTATGTTTTTGAATTATTAAAAAGGCAATATATTTCAAATTAAAACATTAATCATAACATATACTATGTTTGCACATACACAATGTATTTTGCTTTACAATCAGGTAAAAAACAGGTATTTATACCGGGGAATAAATTAAAAATCTGGCACCCTTATGTGGCTTCATTGCAGTAAAATGAAAGGCCTCGATCGAGTGTCTTCCCGATTTTTTTTCATCAGACTGACTAATAGTACAACTGTGCCAAATTTGGTGCTTTTCACACCTTGTGAACATTCATGGCTCTTACAATTCTGCGTATTGTCCTTTTAGCTGTCAAAAAGTCGAACATCCAAGTCCAAGTTGACATATGCATTGCCACCCATCGGTAGGCGTCAACGTGACTGATAATTACATTGTCTATTACTGATATATATTTAAGTATTGCATGTAGATATGACATTTTATTATAATCATTTTTGGTTCAAAAAGCAATGTAAAGTTCGAAAACAACCGTTTTCATAAGATGCGTGAAGTCAGCTTTCTAAAAATGTAGATTATTACATGTTCATCATATTAGGTCGTATGTAACACTAACAACCTTATATTTTGGTGCGTCGATGTGTGTACATATGGACTTAACAATCGTGAAAGCTCGGCCATTTCCGTTTGTCTCCGGCAAATAAACTTTTGCAATGCATAAAGGCCGAGGTGATTAGAATGATGGACATGTCAATTAAACACAACTTACATATAGAATGTAAGAACTTCTTGTAATTAAAATTGATTTATTAGCATCGATACAAGTCAGTGCACATGGTTATGGTAAAGGCTGAAAAGCAAGCATGTTCAAAACAATAACATTGAATGAATAAACATCCATACTAGAATGCTTCATAAGTAACCGTAAATTCTATGACAAGGCATGTTAGTAAAATAACAGTTTATCTGCATATCGTCTCTTCTGAAACCTATCGTTACAAAAGAAAGATGTCCTCGTCATTCTGGTTCAATGCTTCCAGATCAGTGGTCATAGCATTCATCACATTCTCTGGTATACTTATTCCAAGACCGGCTCCACCAATAATGCTCAGCATGTACCCAAATACAAGTTCTTGCAACGTGCTGGTACAGCGGGGATCAACACTCGGTAGGTCCATGGTAACCAAACCCTCTTTCAGACACCCATACATGCGTGTTGCGATGCTGAAAACAAATTGCACTAAATGTTATTGCTGACAGATTGCACGAGTTTCTTCTTTAACATCGAATCGTCTGGTACTACTGTGTTACATCGTACGTTTCGTGTTAAAGGTCAAGGGTGACATGTCATTACCATGCATGGATGCCTATGGTTGAATCTTAATTTATTAAATGATATATTTAGGAAATAGAACGCAGTTTTGCGTGATATACCGGTGAATAGATCATGGTTAAGAGTTCATACGCATAGGAATTAATTACGAAGGCCGTATGATATATAATTGATGACTATATACATAAGGTTAAGTGTATACTGATTTATTTTAGGTTGATAGTGAAACTTATATTACAACTTCTATTAATTGGTCTAGACACCTTCGTCCTGGTTGTATCCATCGAGAGAGACACCAGCTTTCCCTCCTTATATGCCGAGCGTCTAGCAAGGACATAAAAATATCAATCTGACTAGATTTCTTTTTATTTTGTATGACGCAATCGCAGATCGAACCTGTCCCAGACTCGAAGTGGATGCGGATGCTATACCAGTCGGTAATCGAGAAGTAGTCAATCGGTGCTCAACAGTTCTTTTCAGACTCGGGAAATATTAACGAGTTATTGACGTCTGACTTGGTGGTGTTTTTATTAATAAATGAACTTAAGTTACAATCCCCCAATGCGCGTAGTATTATTTTAAAGCCACTTTTGATATACGCATTCAATACACGTATTACATATAAATTAATATGCACCTTTTAACAATTATTTAGATACCCAAAATGCCTATATAGTCACATATGCCTATTTTTGACATTCAAGACAAGATCGGCAGTAAGAAAACGAACATTAAACGACGTCGTGTAAAGTCGGTTTAAGCTTTAGTAGCAGCAACCAGATCGCCTCCCATCAGCACTCTCAGTGCTTTGATTACATTCTGATATGAGATTGATTTTTTATAATCCATACTTATTACCATTATTTGACTACGGTGTTGTTTTATGGCACTCATCTTCGATGAAATGTTTAAACGAAATAATCAACATCCAAAAGAGGGCAGTGCGAATGATATCTGACAAATCATTAAGATGTAAATATCATGTTGCTGTGCTGGTACATAAAACATTAAATAACTTATCCCCTATATATATATATGTCTAATATTCTATAATTTTCAACAAATAATGTGTATTCTTTGCGATCTGTAATGAATAATAACATAGTACATCCTGTTTGTAAATTATACTTAACTAAATGAACTTTCCAGTATAAAGCTGTAACAATATGGAAAGCTTTGCCCGGTCAAGTTAAAAACACAACGTCAGAAAAAATGCTTAAATCTATATTAAAATCATACTTATCCGCAAATCTAACAAAGATAAATTAAAAAACAATCGGGTTATTGCTGTTTACCTATTATATCAGGATCTTTTAATACACTATTTTAAATGTCAGTATTTACTTTTTTGTATTGTCTGCCATTTTATTGATGCTTTTGAATGTTTGTATTTTATTTATGCTTGTTTTGTTAGATGACTCCATGGGAGATAAGCCCTAGGCTTAATGGGTATATCATAGGAAAATAAAGTTATTATTATTATATTATCTATGTTTATCAGATAAAATCATTAGTTTAATTTGGAACAGCACGATGCATTCGATAATGGCTTGGCTTAAACTGACTGCATCCGGTATAATCCCGCTGGTATGTTAACAAGCTATTACAGCAAGTTACAGCAAGCTCTTTCTCGATTTTCTTGCAATTGCATGTTCAAATGCGCTTAAAGGATGATGTTGATTGTTATAGACAATTTCGGTTTAATTTACAATGTTAACTGCACTAAACGGTTTGTCGTTGACATATGGCGGCGGAACGGATAGATATTGTTGAAAATGGTTATAACAAATGGTGGTTTTATAGAAAACAAATATTATTAAGTCAAGGAGGGAATGTGTATCACGCGGCAGAAACAGCAAACCACAAAAAGCACAAAATACGACAAACAAATATCACAAATTACAAACACAAATCACAAGGACAGGCACGAATGTGCAAGAATAAAACAAAACTGAAAAGCTACAAAACTATTTTAAGTGGTCTTCGTTTGCAGCCGCGCTCAACCTGGTTTGAACGATATATCAAAGCTTGGTTAGTTCAGACTATGGGGTCTAATTTAAAGTGGGATAACCGCTGTATTTTCCATAGCGTTTTTTTCTGCAAGTTGAAAATTGTTGGCAACAGTAAGCATATCAATATGTACTACTTTTACCCCTGGAGTTATTAAAAAAAAATTATTGAAGTGATTCTGTCGAAGCATGACTTCACTTTTATTGCAAATCTTGCTCGTTCACAAACACACAAATTGTCAAATAGTACATGTAAAATGTATATCATTCCAATCGTAACCACAGGGATCAAATTCTTGCTTTGTTTAAACCTGAACAATATATATATATATATATACTTTAACAGATTTTAAAAAACACATTACTCTTTTCTACTTTCGGTTTGCAAGGTCATTGAAAAAATTGCAAATTTTATAAACATGTTTCTTAATTCTATCTTTGTAAGTTTGTTCCTTATACTATTGACTATGTCCTCAATAGCAAACTTTCATGTTTCCTTTGTTTGTGAACGAATTTACAATGAAACCTTCCTCTATGTATGTATTGTCCACTTTATAGTAAAAATAAAAATACAAAAATATTTCGCCATTGTGCCTTTTTGTTGAACTTTGTTCATTTTGAATGTGCCATTCTGCAATTTCGTTGTCCAGCACAAAAAGATTATATTAAGTCAGACAGGGAAGGCAGCACTCAACTTAACCAGCCGAGCACAGAAAACATTAAAATCACACAAAGCATTGAAATGTTTAAAGAAATTCGCTTTATTGATTGTTATTTTATAATAAACAGGTCACGCGGCAAAAAGGTATTTAATTTACATCGTGTTTGCATGAACATATTGAATGACTACTATAAATAGCTCTTTTCGAATAGACTCTTTGGTTAATTAAGGTACCCGGTGTATAGCACCTATACACGCGAGACTCTGGATTACTGAATACTCGTATAAAGGGCAAATGCCTTCTAGTCATAAAACATATGTACAGTAATATTAAATCCTGTGTAAAAATAAACTCAAATATATCTTATATTTCTTTTCCTGTTATATTGGGATTTGTCAAGGCGAAAATTTGTCACCCATGCTTTTTTCGTTATTTTTGAATGACCTCCGTGACTTTTTTTCAAAACAATAGTGGTATACAAGGAATTACTTTGCAAAATGATCAAAAGGCGAATAATATATTTAATCTTCTGAAATATTTTTTATTTTGCTATATGCAGACGATACCGTTATCGTGGCTGAGTCAGCATCAGAATTGCAGGCAGCTCTGAATACATATGAAGAATATTGTGACACATGGAAACTAAAAGTAAACATATCGGTATTTAAGATTGTAGTTTTTCCAAAGGGAGACAACCAGTTTATAATTTTAAGTTTAAAAAGAAAACCTGGTTCATTTATGACTTAATTTGGCCCCGAGTTTTATCCAAAAATAGAAATGCGTCTTCCTATAAGTCTGTCCTATATTTCTAATAGCCTAATATTGTCTTTCAAAAAAAATAAGCATATTTTTCCAAATTTCCCCCGTAATATGTCGACAAATCTACTATGTCATTTTTAGCCATTTTGTTGAGTTTTTATGGCGTAAAACCTTCCCAAAAACCACGATGGCACTCTTGCGACACTTTGATATGTTGTACATATATAAAGACTTGCAGAACACTGGTTATGTAAAAATATAAAAGTGTCCTAAGAGTGCATCGTGGTTTTTGGGAAGGATTTACATCGTTAATAGTCGTGAAAATGGCCAAAAATGACATTTTGGGCTAAACATGACATATATACGTCATATTCTTGGCTGTTTTGTCAACAGATTACAAGGGAAATTGGGATATGTATGCTTATTTTTTATTGTTGTTATTTGAATTATAGGACAGATTTATAGGAACCTGCATTTTTATTTTTTGAAAAATCACAGGGCCAAATTTAGCCATTACTGAACCTTGTCCTTTAAGATTGTAGTTTTTTCCAAAGGGAGACAATCAGTTTAAGTTAAAAATGAAACCTGGAAGTTGTAACTGAAAATAAATATCTAGGCATTTATTTTAGTAAAAGTGGGTCCTTTGTGAACTGCAAAAAACATATATCAGAACAAGCAACTAGAGCAATGTACAGTCTTATTAAAAATAGTAATCGACTAAATTTATTATCGATCTTTAATAAGACAATAAAGCCAATATTACTTTACGGTGCAGAGATATGGGGTTTCGGCAACATTCAAATTAAAGAAAGGGTACAGTTAAAGTTTCTAAAATATATTCTTAAACTTAAAAGATCAACACCCACTTACTTTGTTTATGGTGAAACAGGATGTATGGTATTATTGTATTATTGTTGTCAACCATTCCGTCTCTCGTTGGGTGGGAAACACTAAAAAGTGTTCAAGTCAGAGATGACCAAGTGTCCAAGCCGAGATTCGAACCAGGGATCAATTAATCCGTAGTCAAAAGCGTCATCCACTCGACTACTGTTCCACAAAATTATTGTAAATTGGAACTGTCGTTAACAATATATTCTTAAACTTAAAAGATCAACACCCACTTACTTTGTTTATGGTGAAACAGGATGTATGCCTTTATCAGTAGACATTGAAGAAAAAAATATTTCGTTTTGGTCAAGACTCATTACAAATGATTATAATGGAACTGAAAAAATATATTTTACATTCATCTATAGGATTAAATGATGAAATGTATGTATTTATTACTTAAGTATTCCATATTATAACATGTCCCAGTTTTCATTTATGATGAGTATGATATATGTTGCAATTTAATACAATTGTTGTATGTGTGTAGCCTTACCTGTATGTATTGAATGTTATTTACCTCATATTTACATGTAAATGTATTGAGTGAAATAAAGGTATTGTATGGTAATATTGTATTATTGTTGTCAACCATTCCGTCTCCCGTTGGGTGGGAAACACTAAAAAGTGTTCAAGTCAGAAATGACCAAGTGTCTAAGCCGAGATTCGAACCAGGGATCTATTAATCCGTAGTCAAAAGCGTCATCCACTCGACTACTGTTCCACAAAATTATTGTAAATTGGAACTGTCGTTAACAATATGCCCATTGCATTTCTGATAGCTATGTTAAAGAGCAGTGAAGTTGTCATATTTACCTTTCAGAGTGTTCTAAAATAGTTGAGAGGTTGCCATATCTGCTCCATGGGCGAAGATCATCCCTTAATGACACCACGCAGTCTGTGTTAAACGGAAAATGCCTGTTCCTCACGCACGACCCATTAAAATGGATTGGCACAGATAACGCTGAAAGAAAAGAATAAATAATGTTGCTTACACATGTGCCTTGGTATCCCCCTTATTGTGGTTAGATGGTCTAAAACAAAATTAATGTAATAAAATCAAAACCATGACCATAAAATTTAAAGATAGACGTAAGTATCATGCTCATCTGAATTGCTAAAAAACACATTTCATCCTTTTTATTATCACATTTGCTAAAACATCAGTCTCTAGAATTTTTGTAATGAAATTTCTACTGAAAATAAATATCTATATAGCAGTCCGTGACAAAACATAAATAAATCAAAAAAATATATTTCGTACTTCCATTTATTAACAAATACAGCATTTTGCTTGTTTTGTCGCGTGATTTAATTTAATGGGACGTACAGATATATTTTCAGCTGCATTTTATTTTAAAGTAAATGTTCAGAAAATATCGTATTTAAAACTTTATAACATAACGACATAACAAACCTCTATCTAGCATGGATGAAATGTTACCATGACTGCAAAACGGTCGCACTTTGTCCGATACTGCAAACGTTACATCACTGGCCAGACTAGGGCAATCATTTTCCAGTTGCATTGCACACATTTGGTATTCACGATATATCATTCGACTGAAAAGAAATTGATATATAATAAATGAGTTGTTACACTAGACATGTAGAACGATTTAACGGAAGTAAATTGCGATAAAGCCAAATATAGTTAATATATACAAACGAAAAGGAAATACACCTACATTTCGTACGTGTAGAGTGATATTTTAATTATTCACGTCTTTGCGAACTTTAATGTACGCCGTCCCGAAATACCCTGAATAACGAATTCTTGACATTTTCGACATTCGAAAATATCCACCTTTATACAGTATAGTATATGCATGTAAATGTATGTACATGTATATATATACACGAACAGAATGAGGTCCGTCCCAAGAATGTATACCGGTATATTAAAAATAAAAAATGACGATATGAGTAATTGAAACTCTATAATTTAATTAAAAACCCAATGAATTTTGCCTTACTTCGTTATCTCAAGGACCAATCGGGCAATCCAAATGCTCGGGATAAGCCAGGTACTCGACATATCCGAAGTATATAATGATTTTTGTTATGACTAAGTGTAACTGTGTTTACAGTGCACACGTGTTTGATATATGTATTCGGTTGTAACTACATATGTCGTCATTGTTTATCAAGTCAACAGGTATTTTGAATCATGAAGACCCTACACTGAATGTTACCTTTTGTACATACTTATAATTCAAAGTGAAGACGGTTGTGTTTCATGGCAAGAATGTTTGGAGAATATAATTCTAATGTTATGGTCAATTTTCAAATTTCTAACTGCGACATATCTGTGAAACTAACACCAGTGAATAGATATACAGTCTACCTTGAACTAGCGACCTCGCGTATTATAATAATAATAATAAATACTTTGTTTAAAGAGGCAACACAGTTGGGTAAACCCAGTCTTCCCTGTGAGCCTCATACATATAACATTGACATAGTATGTGTACAAAGGCAAAGTAATATTATTATATACATATTTACACAGCTGAAAGAAAATCAAAACTGAAATGTTATGAAATGTAATTAAGCAGACTATATAACTTGCTATATAACACATTCAATGGTTGCATAAATTACATTGAGCATTTTTAATAGGTAACAATTAATGTATCTCTTCGTGCAGTGTGAGAGAAGTTTGTTTGACCACCAGAGAACCACCACACCAAGTAATTGCTTTTAAATGAGTTAACATTTGCAGATGTTCGTACATGGTAAGGAAGAATGTTCCATAATTCGGCACCCGAGTATGATAATGAGTTTCTGCAAAATTCAAGTCTGGGCTTTGGAACCGCAAGTAGATTGTGTTCAAATGATCTCAATGATCTGTTTCATGATATGTAAAGAGTTGCTCCATGTATTTTGGGAGAAAGCCGTTTACTGATGTGTATACTAGAATTGCCATTTTATAATTAAGTCTGTCTGAAAATTTCATCCAATTCAATTGCAAGAAAAACTCGTCTGTTGGTGTATCAAAATATCTGTCTAAAATAATTCTTTCCATTCAATGAAATACTTGAATTAATATCGGATTTGCGATTTGAAGATGAAATGTTTTTTCGGGATTTGCGATCATGGAGTTTCTTTTTAACCAGTTTTGTATAGAATCAATGTCTGTGCAAACTAGTCTAAAGTATTTCCAAAAGATGAAATAGTGGTATCATCAGCAAACATATCGGACACAGAATTGGATAGGTGTAAGGGCATAACATTAATATAAATAATGAATATGAGAGGTCCCAGCACTGAGCCTTGTGGCACACCAGCTGGTATGTGTTCAACACTGGAAGTTTTTCCTGCTGTGAGCGATTTGTTAGATATGACCGGAACCAAGCAATTGTATTTTCATCAATTTTATATAACTGTAGTTTTTCAAGAAGTAACTGTTAGATCCAGAAAAATTGTTCCAACAAGATTTCCTTCATTTATTGCTTTTATCCAGTTGTCAATAATGGCAGTCTGGGCATTTTTAACATGAGTGGTGAGCTCGAAACCCAGATTGATTTTGTGTGAAGGAAAGAATTGTTTTCAAGAAATATTTTTAAGTTATTAAAAATATTAAAATTGGTCTGTAATTACTTTTCTCACTTTTAGACCCCTTTTATGAATACGTGTAACCTTTGCTCTCTTGAACATTGATGGAAATATTCAATTTGATAAACTAAGGTTGAATATTTTCTCTAGGTGTTTGGATATTATTTTAGCACTTATTTTAAGGAATTTGGGTCCTATACCATCTAGTCCAGTTGATTTACTTATATAAAGGTTTTCTACCTCTTTTTCTATGAATGTGTTTGTTACAGTAGGTATTGAAAATGAAGTGTCTTGTTACAATGTGTTTCAATGAATTTACATAGTTTTGTTTTATCGCATTCTGAGAAGGAGAAACAATTTTGGGGAGCAGATTTGAAAATGTCAATGAAATACAGTATTGTAGTTATTGAATACTTCAGCTGTTTCAAGTGGGTCTAAAATTTGAGTTCCCTCATCATCATGAATGAAGTTTGTTTTGTGATTTGTGACTTTACCTGATAACTGCCTAAGATTCTTCCATAGTTTTTGGCATCGTTTTTATTGTCATTGATAGTTTCCGCATAGTATGTTTTCTTAGAATTTGATATTAGAGTTTTAACTTTGTTTTGCGTATTAAGCGACATTTGTCTTAAACGACCGGTTTAAACTCCTCCCGATCGCTTTTGTTCTATTTTCCTATTGTATTAAGCGACTTTTGTCTAACGCGACTAACGACCACTATTAAAGCACTATAATTGACTGATCCAAAATAGCATTCTACCCTGTCGGAACGAAATAGCATTCTACCCTGTCGGGCCGAAATGGCATTCTACCCTATCGGAACGAAATAGCATTCTACCCTGTCGGGCCGAAATGGCATTTTACCTTGTCGAACCAAAACGGCATTCCACCAAAAAGTGTCTGACCGAAAAAGCATTTTATCCGTCGGACCTAAATGGCATTCTTGCCCTGTCGGATCGAAAAGTATCGATGTATTGACACCAATGACCATGCCAGGTAATACAGCTTCAATACCGATGACCTAGTGTCTGAATCACTTGCTAGGGTATATCACAGTCATGTATGTCTATCTACTTACAGAAGGGCAGACTTACCGGCACGCGTCCCGCAGACCTGCCCTTAGATCATCACCGGTCCATGTCTGGCGGTGCAGTCCACTCAGAAGATTGAATAATGTACCTTCCTGTTCGCTGTTCCGACACCTCTCCTCATGATGCAGGACGTCATTATAGCTACCACAAATTACTGGGCGTCGTTGTGGACCAGCATGGCCGAAAGTCATGAAAACCAGAAGTTCAATGATGAAAACACCTGGAAATGATTGTACACCAACATTGTCTCTAAATACAATTGTAGTTTATAAATCATACATTGATAGTTAAGTCTATGTAATTACTAGTAATTGGTATTAAACATTTCATTTTTGTGACAATACATGTAAACATATAAACGTAACAACTATACATGTTATAGAATGGAAATGATTACATGATTACATATATAACAAGTCAAATAGTTCCTGCGAGCAAATGATATACCGACTTCATTTGACAGAGAATTGACAGGATCCTCGACCTTCTATCTGCATAATTCAACAGCTGATGTGTATAAAATTAAGCATGAAAATCTCAAAATTGTGAGAAAAAAATTGGCGCGATAGGCCGGTAGCTTTCAAATTGGGAAAACTATATGCACGATAATTTGACATTCGAAAGTTATCAACAAATTGTTAAATAAATTCATGTATAACAAACCAATTTACCAATTCAAGACACTTAATTGCATATTATGACTCCCTTATTCCATATAATATTTATATGCTTATAAATAAAACCTCGTATCAGTTCATTAAAAGGTATTATCATAAGACATGTTTTCAGTGTTCAACAATATCAAAGATCATAAACCAATTCCGATAATTCCATGACAATTGATTGGGAAGCGCTGTGCTTATGCAGCTGCAGTCACCTGCTGTTTAGATACATGGTCTCAATATTGCCTAGCGCTCTCTGAAATTTCGGACAGTTCTGATTTATTCGGTAAATAAAATATTGCAATGCGACAAAGACCGATGTTATCCGCATTGAATAATGGAATTAGTCTGGTTCACGACATTCTTACAAAATGCATCTTTTTTTGGATTTTTTTTTTGAAATCGTAAACCATCGAGAACAGGTCACGTGCCCCTCCATGGACTTTTTACTTCATGCTATCCAATATACCTGCTCGCTCAAGGCTCGCAGGTAATTATGTGATAACGCATTCCCCTTGTGTGATGTATAATAAAATGTATCTAAGTCACTAAGAATTGCAATCAATACAGAAGTCCCCTACCGGTTTAAAGCTATAAACCTTTAAATTATTTTCAATGTTTCTGTTGCCATAGCCACCACAATTTTGAAAACCGACAGGGGACTAAACGACATCATACAACGAAGACCATACACTATGGCACGTGTTTTTCATTATAAATTGTTTAATCCCAAGTCTTAATTCAAACAAATCGTTAACTGACTTCCAAGAAGCAGGAAAAAAATAAACAAAACTTGCATACATACTTGACGCGTCCCTTTGTTTGAAAATTTAATGATAAAACATACCGTACATATGAAACATCTTGTGACACGTTTTTGTTGATGCTTCGGAATCCAAATCACGAATGACACCTAGCGAACATCTCCGTTTTCGCATTTTAGGCTATTCAAATTTACTGCAATATCTGTTTTTATTAAGTGGCATGACAATGAAATCATGTCATTAAACTCTTAGCATATTTTTCCGTAAATGGAATGACATTTTACAAAAGCATAGATATCATCATAGTTAAGTCAATTGCCTAACACGCTGGCAAAACGCACTGTTCTAAAACCACTGGTTTTAAGGGTATTATCTATTCATTATATTTTGTTTTTAGAAATTGGTAGCTAGCTGGCTGCAGTATAATAGGTTCGCAGACGCCGATTCTAGTCTACTGTAGAATTTAAAGTGACTGCTGGATGCCGGTTCAAATTGCCGATTTCATTCTACTGTAAAAATTGAGTTGTATGCTGGTTGCCAGTTTACAGTTGCCGATTTGATTCTATAGTACAATTTGAATAGGTGCCGATGCGATCCTATAGTTTATATTCAATGCTACTAACATAATTTATCCATAAAAAGCAACAATTTAAGCCAAAATTATATATATATATGTGACATATCGGCTGAAAATTTCAGCAGTCGTGGTTCAGCTCTTCATGCGGTGGATTTGTGTCACGTAGATCCCAAGGTTCAATCCATAAATCGGATGTACAGCTGGCTGCCGGTTCGCAGTTACTAATTCGATCCTATAGAAAATGTCGAATGTGTGTATGTGTGTAATTCTTTAGGCCTTTCGGTCAAGGATAACCCATGAAAGTGCAAGCACTTATTTCCACTGGGTCCCTGTGTTTTAGCTGAAGCGATAGCAAGTAGAAGAGAAAGAGTTATACAAGGATATGCAAGGAATCCAAGGGCGTTATCCTAGCTGGTTCCGAGAAGACTCATTGATTCTTTAATTAGCCTGGTGCTAGCACCGATACACGCGAAACTACATCAGGATTTACAACCAGTTCGTCTCTTCTTAAATAGGAAACACTGATAAGTGTTTCAGAAATAACCAAGTGTCCCGGCCGAGATTCGAACCCGGGACCTCTCGATCAGAAGTCAAGTGTGTTATCCACTTTTCCACCTTGACACCACCGTGATAGCTGCATGGCTACCGGTTGGCAGTTGCCGAATCGATCCTGTAGAAAAATCGATATGGCAGCTGGCGACCTGTTCGCAATTGCCAATTCGGGTCTGACGGGAACATTGAATTGGAAACTGGCTGCCGGATCACAGTCGCCGACTTGAGTCTAGCAGGAAAATGGAATGGTCAAGATAGAAATGGCAGCTAGCTGCCGGCTCGCAATTGCCAATTCGATCCAGCTGAAAAATCGAATTGGTAACTGGCTGCCGGTTTGAAATTGGCAGCTAGCTGCAGTATAATAGGTTCGCAGTTGCCGCTTCGATTCTACTGTAAAACTTGAATTGGCTGCAGGCTACCGGTTCGCAACTGCCAATTCTATCCTGTAGTGTAAATCGAATTGGCACGCTGTTGTTATTTGCCTATTCGCAAATCAAAAATTTAAATTGGTTATAGTGGCAACTAACTGCTAACTTCACTTACATTATTTTTGCCCTGTGTGTTTTTAACTTTTTTTAAAAAATGCATGTTCCAATAAATCTGACCCCGAGAATCCTGTAAAATTTGTTATTTAGTTTTGTATTTTCTTTCAAAATTGTGAATATTTTATAGCATGACGCTACTTACATCTCGGGCTGGTAGCGTACGTATGTAGGAACATTTTAGGTTTCCATATTGTGGATGTAACATTCGATCATAGAAAGGGTGTTTGATGAATGGTCAGGTGTGATCAGTTTTGCAGCATTTCTGCTGTCCCGTTATCTTGATACTATGGCTGTTTCCCCTGACACCAATAGAACGTTACAATGTTCACACTTACATAGGCTAGCACGTATTGTATTTGAGAGTGTGACAAACATTTTGGCTAAGAACGCAAGAAAAATATCTGTCAAAACAAAATTTAAAACAACCGTAAGTATTTTAATCTTTGATCTATTTTAACGGGACATATTCGACGCTCAAGTCGAGAATGATTACACTACATGCATCTTATTCTTATTCAACAAAATGTTATAGTTTTTTTTCGAAACAGGAGTTGAGTATTAAGTGACACGGATAGAACTCATTCTCGGCTTGAACGTCGAGGAAGTCTCGTTTAAATCAGTCAAAGAATAAAATACTTAGGGTTGTTGACCTTTTTTTTTCTTGCATTCTTAGCCAAAAATGACGTCACATGCCACGTGATATGTCCACACTGCTAAATGTCAGTTGGATAATGTAGAGGCGGTATAGTGTGCCCAGGTTAATGTGAAAGGCGGGAAAATTTGGTATATTCCACAAAGGTGGATTAAAATTGTGTGCACGCTTTATTAATGATGTTTTGGGTACATTATCTGTTTATTAAATTTGTAAACCCAATGTTTACACAGTTGCCCAAACACATTCATGTTTGTAAATATTACATTATCCTGGGCGGACTACAGTATTGATAACACATTGTTGAAAAAGGCGATGACGAACAAGGAATGCGTAAAGCTACAAAACAAACCACTAATTATGCTGAAACAATTTATTACTCGATTTACATATAAAACTAACAAACAACAACGTACGTAGTATAGGAATCAATGTAATTTTAATATATTATGGTTTAGTTTTCTAATAATGTTCATTTTTTCTGTACTTCTTGGTGATCAATTGTCGATACTCGTAAACAGTCCAGTCCGTAAATCTTATTTTGGTGTGGATTTACTTGAACTGGAATATAAAAAAGAATAAATATAATAATGGTTTCGGTAAATTTTATTGATTATGATGAACTTCAGACAGTCATCAAAACATGGAATATTTGAAAACCACTGAAAAGAGCTTGAAAAGGGTTTAAATGCTAAAATATGATACTTGAACAATCATTTTTTAACAGAACATTTTTTATTTTCTGACTTAAGCTATACAGCACATCATCATACATAATAAATACATATAAATAAATGTGAACGGTGAAGAGGATATGAAACTTATAAGAAAGCAAGGGAAAGAGATTAATATTAAACAAGTACAAAAGTCAACTTGAACACAACAGTACAAAAACAATGTATTCAATTAATAGTATCTAATTAAATTACGTTAGGTTACTATTTTATCATATACATGTACGTAATATAGTGTATAACTTTCCATTTGTATTTCGCAAGATTGTATGTAGTAACTTTTGAATCATTCAGTAGTTATTGAATGTACTGACTCATATTAACATTGCCAAAAGTTTTATAAATTTATTCAGAGTTCAGCGCAATAACTGGTGAATGTTAACGGTGGAATCGTGCGCTAATATGTGCATGGCATTTGGTGTGGTAAATAATCGTAAACGATATTCACGATATAAATGTGGTATTAGACACAATGTCCTTTCAATAAATGTAGACTGTAATCTGACGTCAGTTTGCAGTCGAAAGCTTATTCATCATTTCTGTGTTTGTTTTTTAAGGAGACATACAAGGGGTGATCAAGAATTACGTGGACTTATGCTCTAAAAAACTCTTTCAGGTCTGATATGTATGAAAGTTACACACTTTTTGAAGCGGCTTTTATCTATTATTGACATAAAACTCAATATATATTTTGTAATTGCGTCAGCAGTTATACGCTACCATAGCAACATAGCCTTGGCAGACTAACACATTTTTCTATTTATTTATGATCATATCCGAATGCAATTTGGTATAAATTTGTACTTTGAAAATAAGTATCAATATTACATGGTGCACTGATTGGTAGCTGTAAGTATAATGGTGTTTGAATTAGAGTAAACGTCCACGTAATTCTTGATCAGCCCTGGTTCACAATGTCTATTAACATGCAAAAAGTAAGGTAAATGAACATACTTTTCTAGCGGCGATGCTGAGGAGACGTTGAAGCTCGGATTGGAGAGCACGTTTCTTGCCTCCAGCCATTTCTTCACCTTTCTCCATGTCCTTCTCAAATTTAGCTGCCTCTTTATTAACATGATCGAATACCATTTGACAGAGATTGAAAAGCTCGATGCCCTCCTCCAAGTAAACATTTCCCTCGACTGAATAAACAACAACAAAATGCTTGGTAGAGTAACCTAGTATGTAGAGTTTGAGGCCATGATGGTGAACAAGTATGCAAAGTATCAAAGCTATATGTCAATGCACTTTGGAAGATATTAGATATTAAAAAACCTGTACCTGAACTTTAACATTTGCACTATATTTACTAAGTTGTAAATGGGGGCACAATTTCAACAAAACATGATTGATAGAGTTACCTACTCCTGTATACGGGTTAGGGCCATAGTGGTGAACAAGCATGCAAAGTATCAAAGCAATATGGCGAAGGACTTTGAACATTTAAGAGGTTAAAAGAATTGTACCTAAACTTTAACATAAGCATTACGCCAACGCCGGGTGACTGCAATAGCTCCCCTTATTCAACAAATAGTGGAGCTAAAAATAGCACAGTTTTCTTCCAGCATGCTTTGTGAATTAGGTAATTGAAAGGTGATCGAACTGTAACAACAACAACGTAAATATCTGTGAGCAATTTGGTTCGTTTTGCACTTTTTTTTCATTGAGTGCGAAAACATTTCAGGCAATTTAAGTGATATTAGTATTAATTATATAGGGTATTAATACCCTATAGAATTTTGGATGTAAACGTACTAAATATCTACAAAATGCCAATGTTTCGCAAGTTATTTTAAATGTCAGCGTGGTTGTTTATTGTATATACAGGCAACTATACCAAAATTACGCGAATATTTGACAATTCTAACACTGTCTGTATTTTGCTCCATGTAAACGTATAGAGCTGTAGCGTTATCTAATAAACGGTATATCACGGTAGAATTTCGGCTGTTTAATTTATCTCCCGCGTATAATTCGCGATTTTTATCAATGAAATTTACGTTTTGTTTATTTCATGACGTCATGAATTGTGACGTCGTCGTAGAGCGCGACGTTTTGCGTAATTTTCTTTTCGTAGCGTTTCTGTTGATTTATTCGATTATATTTATATTCTAGCAACATGTTATTGCATGTATCAATTCATATGCGTAAACGTGAAATACATAATTGGACGTTGGCGTTAAATAAGCATCAGTTTGGCGATAATTAAAGATAATAGTAAAGCTTAAAATCCAAGGGCGTACGTTACGATTCTTTGAACAGCGGAAGTTGTCTATAGCAACATGATAAATAACTCACCAACTTCGCAAACAAAATAGTCCGTTTAAATTTGTTCAAATTACACGTGTTAGAATGCAAATAGATCGCTGTTTTGCGTGATATACCGGTAAATAGATAACGGTTTGTCGGTCATATGCATAGTTATTAATCACTCAGGCCTACGGCCTTCGTGATTAATTCCTACGCATATGAACTCTAAACCGTTATCTATTCACCGGTATATCACGCAAAACAGCGATTTATTTCCTAATTTTATTTTATTTGAAGCAATACACCGACCCGTTAAACTTTTTGTGGGAATGTTGCGACAGCCGAGTGGTCTAAGACGATCGATCGAACTTCGCATTGTAAGGCGATAGCGCCATGTAGTTAAAGTTCGAATCCCACCATATGTACAAAGCATTAAACAATAAAGAAGAACTTACCAGGGGAATCATTCAAATACAGAGAGAACGTGACACTTTCTTTGACAGCTTCAAGGTTCACACCTATTCAGAAAAAAAACACTTTTATCATATGATTGTTAATTTATCATAGTATTCAACGACAATACAAAGACAACATATGTCCATGTATTTATCCGGGTACAACCCATTCTGAAATGTTATCAAGCGTGCTTGTGGAACATCAATGATTCTGTTCAATTATCCTACTGTCGACAAATTATACTAGAAAAGACATTCGGTCTTCCTCCGACTTAATAACCTGAACAGTCATGGCTGTTTTATATGACAATATAGTGAATGTGAAGCCAAGTTTAATATGATTAAGATGTACTCATCACACCAACAAAACTTGAACTTTATTATCCAAATATCGATCTATTACTGGTGTGGTGTTAAGTACATTGACACTGGTTATTTCACGCAATCGTTTGTGGGGGTTGTTGCGATAGCCGAGTGGTCTAACTCTTTCGTTCTTCACATAGCTAGGCGATGGCGCCGTACAGCATGGTTTCGAATCCTACAATAGATACAAACTATTCGTACTTACACTGGAGTAGAGGGAACATTGTTTCGATGAGTTTATCAACATTTTCCTTCTCTTCCTCGTTGGCTGCCTATAACAGAAAGGAATGGTTCAGTAAATAGCATATTATATCTATATTTCATTTCGGTTATTGCTGGTATTTTACTATTTTACAGTTATACATGTCCGGTGGACAGTTCAGCTGACATAACAAGATATCTTGGAATTAATTATCAAACAATACTAACTACTATGTCTGAACTAAGAGCCACTGACATGATTGTCGCCAATGTCTCAGTGGGAGAATATAATTATTATATTTAACTTACCATGTAAGCCATGCCGAGACCAATGGCCTTTGGACAGGCTTTAGCAAGAATACAATAATCTTCATCTTCTTCGCCTTAAACAAACAGAAAAGGAAAGGTTATATGGTTATTCTGGCAATATGTTTATAATAATTTATTATAATTATATTATAATTTATGATTTATTATAATTTATATATTATATAAATATATAATAACATAATATATAAATGTATAATAATATATTATATATAAAAATATTTCAGAAATAGTTCACATCACTGAGAACTCTATGGCATTATATGGACTGGCTAGTCATTCCAAGGGGTGTATATGGACCGAAGCGAAGCTGTATTGGGGAACATACAAGTCAGTCAGTATCGCTGGATATATTGACTGATTAGAATAACAAAGAAACAATTGAATGAAATTAGGGTGATGTATAATATTATAATATTGTAAAATCAGACATTTTCGCGAGGCCTTAATTTTCGCTGTTTTACATGTAATACGATATATATTTATTTACAGATAACATTATCTACTTACTGACTGTAATGTCGTAAGCCTCCATCATGTTTCTGGCGGATTCGCATTTTCCGACCAACTGAACGACTAAAATATGAAAATATAACTGTAGTTTTAATATTCATAAACCAGGCTTGATGACTTAAAGATGAAAATACAACATTAATTAATCATAAGCAACTGCACAAATAAATAATGTGAAAATTGTGAAAATACATGCTTAGTACATTGATGCCGTCACCGATGACGTCATATCGTTTATTGGGATACTTAAAAACCATAACAACAAAAAACAGCAAATTTGTCAAAATATTGAAATCATAAATGAATTGTCGATTCACATCGTTTAAAAACCCATGACATAAATATCATATAATAAGTTGTCATGGCCACTTCGACCAACACCGGTTTCTCTGCGCACACTCAGTACTTAATGATTAAAATGAAACCAAATCAAAGACATGAATGCAATAAATGTAAACTGTGTATGTCTATGACCAAACTAATCTTAACTAATGCAAACATTTTTGTATAATGACTTACATTCGATCCATGCATATGGCCAGTCATCTCCTGAAATGTAGTAAGCAAAAACTAAATACATATCATATACATTTAATACAAATAACCTAGCTGAAGGATTATATCTTTCTTCGTTAACTTTCAAACATACATCTTCTATCACTTCAAAAGCTTAAGGATGAGATTTATTTTACTTAAGTTCAAAACGACTGTAATACAAATAAAATACTTCAAGGATTAACATAATTATGTATGATTTGCATTTTTTTGTAGATAGCTCAAAACAATTTTAAACAAACATAAAATGTACAAAACGATCTAGGTTAATGTGTACTGAACTCAGGTTCATCATCAAAATATGAAATCAAATTATTTGTATAATGCCAAAGTTTAAATTAGAAATCATGATTGAAAATTCCCCACTTGATATCTCATTTTTCGTCACAAAATTATTATGTTGAAATAAGTTATATTAGGACTTTAATTTCCTGGTAGACAAACCAAGTAAGCGCTTCTTCATAGAGTATATTGAATTTCCATAGAATTTCGCAATAATAACTGTCAATAATAACTGGGAATCATTCAGTATTTACTATGAGGAGAATCTCGGAAAAAATACATATCACCAATGCTTCAAACCTATGTAAAACAATACAATAACGATTTTCATGTTAAGCTCATACACTTAAGTAAATTTCAATATTTTAATAACATTTTAAGTTTACTTCTAAGATGATTTGAGTATACCACCAGTCCAGCCCGGCCAAATACCTATACATTACCAAGATTGGCAAGTAATCTAAATCTCGCAAAGTCACGCGGCAGATTAACAAGATATCACAAAATCACGTTTTCTTATTGCTCATTTTCTATTAAAGATACATTAAAGTAAATTATATGTTGTATTAGAGCAATAAATTCCCTACAGAATTCCCTACAAAATGCTACCTTATTGATTAAAACTGGAGAATAAACAAAAAAGGTCCCTGCAAGAACCACATATCTTACGTTTTGTCATTTTTCTGCTGTATAAGTTCAACTTATGAAATAGTTTCAAAGAATTTTCTTAACAAATCATATCAAAAACATTTTCTTGCAACAGGGGATTAACCATTCTATGAAATGGCTGAAAATTCATCAATGAAATTTTCACACATTTTGTAGTTTGCAAAATCCAAAGATCTGCTGCTTGCCTAAAAGCATTTTCTTGTGTCTCTTATGGGAGTGTAATGTATAGGTCTTTGGTCCGGTATTTAAGAAATAAGTTCAATTTATTTGCTTTCTAAGAAAAATGGTTAAATCAGGCTGTATGCAACTGAACATTTGCGTACCAAAAATATACAATATTTAAGTAATTGCAAAGTTTAATTGTAAAATACCAGTAATAAAATAAATCAACTTATTAACTAGATTTAAGTTCATAAACTTTTAATTTAACCAATTTCGTCCAATTGCTAATCATAAAATACCATTTATAAAATAATATAGCTTTTAGTAATGGAATATGATTTTACTAATTAAGATAATTGTTTTATGTTAGCCTACCTTCAGCACGTTTGGTCTGTAACTCGGCGAGTCTAGCCTGTACAGATTCCTTCAACTTAGGCATACATTCCACGTACCCGGCAACAGCCACGACCAGAAGAATAGCTAGGATGACTTTCATCTTGTCTTAGTGTTTCTGTCTGTCTCAAAATTTGAGTGTGTCGCAGATGTGTACCCATAGCTCTTATATAGGCGCTCTGTAGGCGTGGTGTACGAAATTATAACCGCATGACCGTGAACCAGATGCTGAACTGCTCACTGAGGCCTGGACAGTGGTAATGGGGTACATACATTTAAATGTACGTGAATGTAAACCTTTTAGTGTGTACTTAATTTATACGATGGTTATTGGTACTTAAATAATTTTCAGAATGATCCTATAAAATTCAGTAGTCAATAATTGCTGATTTTTGGGAATTGGTTTAGCTACAACAGAAGGGTTAAACGATCATAACAGAATCCCATTTATCCCGATTAAGCCTTAAATTAATTTTCGAATATGGCTCGCGGCGAGCCATACATGTATTCGTAGGTTGAAAAAAATATTGCTCGCGTCATTTTTTTGCCTAATTTTCCAGATAAGTACAAGTCAAATAGTTATCTGCGGGCAGATGATTAAGTTGTATTGTTTAGGATGTGTTTTGTTTTGCAGTTTGTATGCTGATCGAATTTATTCCGGTGTATGATTAAATGTATCTGTTCAAATAATTCAAATAAATGACTTGTAATATCGGACAATTACGATTAATCTCACATAACCAACTATAATATGTAACAGTAATTTTGAACTTTATCACAACAAATGCCATGATGAGATATAAATCGTATTCAGTTTAAACAAACATGTATCCTCTATTTATTTGGTTTTGTTATGTGCCGAGAGAATGAACAACAAATAATTGAAAAACATGTATCATGTATCAATATACCATGCTTCTGTTAATCTAGCAATGTGTTCTCTACGGGATGTACTACATTGCTCAATATATTTATCATTGACGGAATCATCGGGAAGCGCTTTGCTTATGCAGCTGCAGACACCTGCTGTTTAGATACATTATTTACCGAAGAAAACAGAAATATCCAAAATGTCACGGTAAACGCAGGGCAAATGAAACTATTATCTGAACAGCTGGGTACTTTTTATCAAAGCACTTACGAAAATCTTGAAGTTACGTTCACATTTCAATTCTTTATAATTCTTTTACAACTGCAAATTGGAGCCAGATATGGTTGTAGGAGTTCATTAACTGAATCATTGTTAATAGTGCAGCTCTATTTACCACCCTATATAACTGTAAACAAAATATAAAGACTTAAAATTTGATCGTCAGTGTACGATTTCCGAGTGCCTTGATAAAACAGTACCCATGTGTCTGCAGCTGCATAAAGCAAAGCACTTCCCGGTCAAAGATTAATTCAGTGGGCGTGTTCCCGTAGAGAACACACTGCTAGATTTACAGAATCAGATACATGCTATTTTTCAAATTATATGGAATTTGCTCATTCGTTTGGCACATAACACAACCAAATAAATAGAAGACATTTGTATTTTTAAACTGAATACTATTTATGTCTCATCATGACATTTCTTGTGATAAAGTTCAATATTATTTACAATAAAAACATTTGACGATTTTATGAAATTATATTTTTATTTTTTAAAAATACCAAAAAATTATTTGCAAAAAAAAAATATTTGACGATTGTATGCAATTATATTTTCATTTTTTAAAAGTACCAAAAAATCGGACAGGAGGATCTGAGTAACGAAAAATAAAAGAACTCTGGCCTTATAATGGAGTAATGTGAGTGAAAATTGACAAGGTTGCGTGCATATTAGCTGATAGAATTACGGTACAATTGAGAAGGTAGGCGGGTCTAGTTTTCCATATTTGGAAACTTTCCAAAAAAATGTCCAAATAAATGAACTACTAAATAAATATTATGACCTTTGCAATAATAAATAGATTAGAGGTACAAAAATTTGAAAGTCCCTGGCTTTTGATTGGACAAAGAAGTAGGGTAAACTATAAGTATGTTTAGAAGTTCAATCATCAGTCGGGGTCTACGTAAATACAGTGTACACGATAAACTATAAAAAATAGTCCGTTAGCGACTAGGCTGGACCCCCATAAACCTTAAATATCTTAAAAAGTACAATGCCAATTAGAATAAAAATTGGTATATCTTCATAAATCAACCTTACCAACTCTCATAAATTAAAAGAGAATTTTTGGTCCACAGAAAAGTGTACTTTGCATTTACTTCCAATGTAAAATTTTATGTCTAAAACAGGGTAAATACGTATGGGTGATTGAAGTGACTGGAACAGCAAAGGTAAGCAAATTAGTCCAATATAACTGTACATCGAGTAACACACCAGTGACGATTGCAAATATATAATGAGGTCCATACATCAAAGTGTATGTGTTTTATGTTTAAGCTCACCTCAAGACTCAATGTTTATGGGGGTCCAGCCTAGTCGCTAACGGACTATAAAAAATACCTGCAGTGACATTATAATTTCAAATTTCGACATGCAAGAGTGATTGTTTTGTAATTAGGTGTTGTATGCTTAAATCGAAAATAAATTTATGTCTTGTGTTCTGTTCTGTTCGTTGTTCTGTTCGCTGTTCTGTTCGCTGTTCTGTTCGTTGTTCTGTTCGTTGTTCTGTTCGCTGTTCTGTTCGTTGTTCTGTTCGTTGTTCTGTTCGTTGTTCTGTTTGTTGTTCTGTTCGTTGTGCTGTTCGTTGTGCTGTTCGTTGTTCTGTTCGTTGTTCTGTTCGTTAATCTGTTCGTTGTTCTGTTCTATGTTATGTACGTTGTTCTGTTCGTTGTTCTGTTCGTTGTTCTGTACGTTGTTCTGTTCGTTGTTCTGTTCTATGTTCTGTTCTGTTCTGTTATGTTATGTTTTGTTCTGTTCTGTTCTGTTCTGTTCTGTTCTGTTCTGTGTTCTGTGTTCTGTGTTCTGTGTTATGTGTTCTGTGTTCTGTGTTCTGTGTTCTGTGTTCTGTGATCCGTTCCGTTCCGCCATGTTCGGTTGTCCTGTGTTCTGTGTTCTGTGTTCTGTTCTGTGTTCTGTGTTCTGTGTTCTGTTCTGTGTTCTGTTCTGTGTTCTGTGTTCTGTGTTCTGTGTTCTGTGTTCTGTGTTCTGTGTTCTGTTCTGTTCTGTTCTGTGTTCTGTTGTGTGTTCTGTTGTGTGTTCTGTTGTGTGTTGTGTGTTCTGTTCTGTGTTCTGTTCTGTGTTCTGTTCTGTGTTCTGTGTTCTGTGTTCTGTGTTCTGTGTTCTGTTCTGTGTTCTGTTCTGTGTTCTGTGTTCTGTTATGTGATCCGTTCCGTTCCGTTATGTTCGGTTGTTCTGTTAAATATTGACGGGCATTCGCAAAAAGCAAATTCCAGAATTCGTGAACTTGTGAATTAATTAAATCGTGATGCTAAAATATTGCACATTAAAAATTGAAAGGTCCCCATCTGTCTTCCGTACTTCAGTCAATATTCTTAATGAAGCAAATTATTCCGAGGTATTGAACCTATGGACTTAATTTACGCAAATCCGTTCTATTTGAATACGGTGCGTTTACAGATCTCGCCATTTTTGTTTGTACATCTACATTTATATGTTTGCCATGCGATTTAAAGTTTAAAACATCCTAAGTCTCACGGTAGAAATACGTGGCAATTACAAATAATATTATGTTCTTAAGTTATAAACTAGACCGACATAACGAAATACAATAAATCGATTTATCACTCATGCACGCAACACCCCGCGTGATTATGTTCGTGAAGTTGGCAGGCTAACGGCCTAGCAGTGTGAAGTTTGCGGCCTAGCGGCATAGCGGTCTAGCAGCTTAAAGTTAGCGGCCTAGCGGCCCAGCAACGTAAAGTTAGCGGCCAAGCAGCGTAAAGTTAGCAGCCGTCCTAGCGGCCTAGCAGCATGAAGTTAGCGGCCTAGCAGCGTAAAGTTAGCGGCCTAGCGGCCTAGCAGCATAGCAGCGTAAAGTTTGCGGCCTAGCAACGTGAAGTCGGCAGGGTAGGGGCCTAGCAGCGTAAAGTTAGCGGCCTAGCGGCCTAACAGCGTAAAGTTTGCGGCCTAGCGGCCTAGCAACGTGAAGACGGCAGGCTAGCGGCTTAGCAGCGTAAAGTTGGCAGGCTAGCGGCCTAGCAGTGTGAAGTTGACAGGCTAGCGGCCTAGCAGTGTGAAGTTGGCAGGCTAGCGGCATAGCAGTGTGAAGTTGGCTGGCTAGCGGCATAACAGTGTGAAGTTGGCAGGCTAGCGGCATAGCAGTGTGAAGTTGGCAGGCTAGCGGCCTAGCAGTGTGAAGTTGGCAGGCTAGCGGCATAGCAGTGTGAAGTTGGCAGGCTAGCGGCCTAGCAGTGTGAAGTTGGCAGGCTAGCGGCATAGCAGTTTGAAGTTGGCAGGCTAGCGGCCTAGCAGTGTGAAGTTGGCAGGCTAGCGGCCTAGCAGCCTGATTATGATTTTTTCATCGTAGCGAAGTATCTTCTGCTGTACGCGGATTTCCACACGAAATAGAATTTTTTACAACAAAGCAGACTCGGTCAAGAAAATTAAATTATACATACTGGCTATAAACGTTATAAACGTTGGTCAGTACAAAAACACTTTATTCCGTTCCACATATATATAAGTAAACTGAAAATGTATAAATCAATGCACCAAAAAACAATAAAGGTTAGATGTCGGCGTACGGAACCCACTAAAATATTTTACAGAAGTGCATGAAACACCAAATTGATAAGCACACTTTTTGTTCAACACCATAGTTCACCATTCACCAAAATATACCGTGTATGGTTTCAAACACTATATCGCTTGTAACATTAAAAGTGTGTTCCTAAAAACGATATTTTGATAAAAAAAGATCCCGCTGATATCATCTTATAATTGAAAACATAAATAAGCCAAAAGAGTCTACTATTGCTACATTTTCACATTTTTGTCACTGTTCATCACATTGTCACGTCTATATACATCTGGCTTTATTCGCTATTTGTAATAATATTGACATGTTGTTACGTGTTTATAATTATAAGCAAAAAACAATATGCATTGTATGTTCACGTGGGACTTTGACTTACTGAAATGCAAAATAGTCTTCTTCTTATAATATCTTCGCTGTTCTTTGGAAACATCGTATACAGGTAACACGCGCACCTGAAAGCCCATTCAGTGACACGTCTTCTGCGAAAATGCTGGATAAGATAGACTATACTTGTGTGAAAATTCCTGTTTTTTAATTGGGCCACATTTTGATCTGCGAACACATCGAATAAATTGTTTGGTTATCTATAGGTTGTGCTTACGTTTAATATGCAAAGCAATTAACCTGTGATTGTATATTACAACTGATCAGTAGAAGCACATAATTTGATTTATAAGTGTATAATAAATGTTTTGGGGCTTTTATCTGTTCGTTTATTGTTTAGCTTAGAAATGATTCATAAGCGATTTGATTTGCTTTCACGACTTATGTTGAATTACCAATACATATACACCTTCTCCGCCAGAAACTGTCTTCTTTTCCTATGTTTACTACCTTTATTAACAATGTAATAACTGAAATCTATTTTGCCGCTTGTTACTGTCATATGAAATTTGTATTGTGTTATTCGTATGTTCACATGGGCTTATGGCATACTGAAATTTGAAATAAACTATCTATCTATCTATGCTAATATGGCTACTGAGCAGATATGAGGGTCATACAATACATACGTAGATTTGGTTCATTCCAATATAAACTACATCACATTCGAAAACAAGTGCAGAACATATAGCATGAAACATAAGATTTTACCAAAAAGTTGGCTAAAATATGCCACCTAACCTGCGATCATCACACGGCTCATATTCAGAGGTCAGTGACGTTATTGCGGACAAACTCAACTCAATATGCCCCCCTCTTAACCGCGATCTACGATGGTACTATGGTGAAAACACGATGGTACGATGAGGAAAGCGCGATGGCACGATGGTCAAACAACATTTTCACCATCGTACCATCGTTGTTTCATCATCGTGCTATCGAGTAGTACCTAAGTGTTTGAATAGTATCAGAATGTTTCTCAAGGTCATTTCATTCCATTTTAGAAGATAGTTCTGTTTTATTGATATGTAATAAACTCTATCTAGTCTCTTTAATAGCTCCGGTTTGGAGCGGCAAAGTCCTTTTCTTATTGTCGATTTATGTAAGTATGTTTTGTATGAATGTACTTTATAATAATAATAATAATAACTTTATTGTTCGATGAGATACCCATTAAGCCTAGGGCTTATCTCCCATGGGGTCATCTAACAAAACAAGCATAAATATATACAAACATTCAAAAGCATCAGTAAAATGGCAGACAATACAAAAAGTAAATACTGACATTTAAAATATTGTATTAAAAGATCCTGATATAATAGGTAAACAGCAATACCCGGTTGTTTTTAATTTATCTTTGTTAGATTTGCGGATAAGTATGATTTTAATATAGATTTAGACATTTTCTCTGACGTTGTGTTTTTAACTTGACTGGGCAAAGCGTTCCATATTGTCACAGCTTTATACTGGAAAGTTAATTTAGTAAAGTATGACTTTCAAACAGGATGTACTATGTTATTGTTCGTTACAGATCGCAAAGAATACACATTATTTGTTGAAAATTGTAGAATATTAGACATATATATAGGGGACAATTTACATCTTAACAAAAATGGCATTAGATTATGTTCTTGAAATAAAATAATCATATGATTTGTCTGATATCATTCGCACTGCCCTCTTTTAGATGTCGATTATTTTGTTTAAACATTTCATCGAAGATGAATGCCATAAAACAACACCGTAATCAAATAATGGTAATAAGTATGCGTTATAAAACATCAATCTCATATCAGAATTTAAAAATGGTTTAATTCTTCTCAATAGACAGAGTTTCGAATTTAGTTTGTTATGTACGCTAGTTATTTGTTGTTCCCATTTGAGGTTATTGTCAACCAAGATTCCTAGAACCTTTTGTGTTGACACGGTTTGGTTATTTATTGATATCTTAAGATTTTTCTTTTTGTTAATTGAATCCACTGAGCCTGATAACATACATGTTGTTTTCTGAGGATTGAGATTCATTTTGTTTAATTTACACCATTTTAAAACTATGTCGAGGTCACTTTGTGGTGAACGTTCGATATTATCTATTGATTTACCATGTGTATAAAGAGTCGTGTCATTTGCGTACATATCGATTTCTGTTGAATTAAGATATAACGGAAGGTCATTTATAAAGAGCAAACACGTAGCGGTCCAAAGATAGATCCTTGAGGTACACCACATATAACTGATCGAAAGGAAGAATGAGAATTTCCAACTCGATCTGGTTGATGTCTATCTTCAAGATAAGATTTAAACCACTTGATTGCTTGAGTATTGAAACGATAAACTCTTAACTTACAAAGTAATAGTCCATGATCAACAACGTCAAAAGCTTTTCTAAAGTCTAAATAAATAGTGCCTATTAAGCAACCCGAATCAATATTTTTAGCCCAATTTTCGATCAATTTGATGAGTATATACGCGTATATAATCCCGTTATGAGCCGTTCTCCAGGAAAACCGGGCTAAGTGACAAAATTATGAAAAACATGATGATATAGCATTATAAAGACAAGACTCTTTTGAACTGTTTCTGAAAATTAAAGACTTTTAAAACTAACCATTTCCGCCTACTTTGTGAGTGACGTAGCAAACGTCATTCAAACGTTATTTGACGTTACGTTACAAGAAGTTCACAAATCCAGTATTTGATGAGATCTTGACGTAAACTTTTCAAAATTGTATCACATTTGAGTATTACATTCTTATTTTAATAAAACATATTTAAATCGTGAACGTTGGCTTTTAGAGAAATGTAGCTAATGTTTTTAAACAGTAACCCCTCATTTTCTTAATATGGATACTCTTAAAAAATGGTCACCATAGCAACGACAGAAGAACTTTTAATATGATTCATGAGAAAAAATAAATGTAAGACATAGTTCTATATTATCCAAGAACTTAAACTTAAATCAAAGAGTATGTCTTTTTCTCATTTAAGAGGTTTTTCTTAACGCTGTTACACAATTACTAATACAATGTCACTAAGCCCGGTTTTCCTTGAGAACGGCTATATATCCGTAATTATTGTTACTACCACAGCAGCAATTGTCACGTTGCAAACTGTCCTACGTTATGTCTATTCATAAGTTGCAACACCCCCTGAAGTGTTTTGTGTTATCTGCACAAAAGTTCTTTAAAGAAATAAATAGATTGACCTAGCGTGTCCCTTCTGTGAATCAAGGTATTACTCTTTGTTATACATGTGCTAGCTAACTACTGCTTTTGTTGTATTATATTATATTATTTATGTGTTACAGTCTTTTTGATGTATTAACGAATGATGTTCAATTGAAAATCACACTTTTTGCAAGTGGGTGGGGTAACTATTTATCATGTACAAATGCTAAATTTGTGCACCAGGCAGCCGGAATTGTGACTAATGTCAATAGGAATGAACAATGAACACACAAAATGTCATGCATTGTTTAAAAGTGGTTTCATTTAATAAAATCTTAAAATGAACACGATGGTGTCATATATGCAAGAAATAGATAAAATGAACAAAAATACAATGGCAGGCCATTAGAAAGCCATGCATCTCGAAAACGAACATGGTGACACATTATTTTTATGATTACAATAATTGTTCTAGAAGATTGTTCTGTTATTTCAAGATGTTTCGGGGAAAATTAGATCGTTAGATCAAAGGTGTGCGTACCAACTTAAGAGATACAAGAATCAGTCGCAGACTCACAGAAATCCATGTCTCCCGCCGAAGGAAACATAACTGTTGTCTTCACAAAAGCAACTTAAATAGCAAGTCTTAGATCCATCTTGATATCACATTCCTAATAAAGCTGAATTGAGCAAAAACAATTTGTTTATTTTAGTAAATGGCCATATAATTAAAAAAAATATAAGCATTGAATGCTTCAAATCCGATTAACTTAAAACTGTATATATCTGTGTGCATGCATCTATCTAAGTCAAATTGTTTTAACCAGCACTTTTGAACGTGTAATTACATGATAAAAGTGCTATATAAATATGGTATAATAATGATAATAGTATCAGTGACATTGACCCCCATTTCTAGTTAGGTGGGAAACACAAAAGATGTGTTTACAGATTAAAGCCTAATGACAATATTAGGAGTATATAAATAATTTCTAAAAAAAGATTTGAATGAAAACGAATACGGGCCAAATAATGTATTTAAGCCCAGCTTTAACATAAACTGTCTCGTGACAATAAAACTCTACAACGGTAAACGTTGAGTTTCATCTCAAAGAAATACAAAGTAAGAATAAAACAATATTTAGATGTGTGCAATCACCTTATTGCCCCCTATCCACATACCAAGTTTCATAAACCTAGCTTGAAAACTGTTCGAGTTATGTCAGGATCCCGATTTTTTGACGGACTAACTGACTGACTGACTGACGGAGGACAAACCTATAGTCCCCTTCCGTCAAAACCGGTAGGGGACTAAAAATATATCTGAAATGAAATTATAGCGTTTAAATAAAATTGATCTTACACCATAAATCAACAAATTTTCTGTTTATCATAATATCATAATCATTTTGTATACAAATTTCATTGTGTAAATTGTGTATTGTATATACGTTTTTGAATAAATTCTTCATATACTTCAAAATGTTTTCTTATTTTGTGTGATCAGCCATTTAAGATTAAAGATTCTGCCGAAAATTAGTATTAATGAGTACATTGTGTATTTAAAATACAAAGATATAAGTGTGCATATTCGGGTAGGTCGGCAAACATTCTAAGTGTTTACTCTCATACTGCTTTGAAATAACTAATTACCTGATATGAAAACAATATTCAATCAATGCTATTGTTACTGAACAATAGAAGCAATGGTGAAGTAAAACAAAACATACCCTCAAAATACTGCTATTTTTCAATTGCTTCAATTTGCACCCATATGATACAAAACACATTTTTTTTTGTAAAATTCGGATATTTTCTTATCAATTGTATAACATTATAAATTAAGTATACATTAAGGAATAAAAATATGTGCAAAACATTGAATTTGGGGGAAAATGTGAAATTTGTTGAAAAACTACACTGAAGCATTTGTTTAATTTCTATGGGTTTAATTATATTGTTGACCTTTGGCTCGCGGACTATATGTTTACACACTTGACCGTGGGATTATTGAAATAAATGTTCATACAATTTACAATGCTACATTATCACGTTTGAATATAACTCTCATCAATTTTCTTTTTTTATATGATATACTTTAAGGCAACATCCTCAGATAAAAGTTTATTAACCTAGCCACTCATTGTTGAAAAAAGGATGAAATTCTAACTGCTAAAGATAAGATCAAAATACGTATATCATTATGATAGGGATAATTGCTAACTTTCTTTAAATCCATTGTACTTGGAGTCATCGTGCTCATATAACAATAGACCTTGAGCTGACAATTGACCCTGCTCCCCCCAGGGGGAATTTTCAACACTATGATTTTCTTAAACCTTATGGTAGGTGGCATTCACAGACAAAAGTTTGCAAGTTTCTGTTGGGGCTTTAGCGAGTTACGGAGATTTGAAATACGTGACTACGCGATTTTCTACATAAATCACTATTTTTGCTTATATGATTATTATAAATATGCCACTTCTTTAATAAATCATACGAATACAACATTTATGTATGCTAAATGTATGTTAAATTTGAAATTATCAGTTGTACAAATTATAACAGGCAAACAAGATGATATAACATCCGTAATTTACGTTACTTTGAATGAAATTACTATAATATTAAAAAGCAGTCAACGTATAAGACGTTTTAAAGTTAAGAAATGATGATACTGATTAGTATCAGCCTAATAATGTTTATAACTATTGTACGACTACACAAATAGTTAACTGATATGAAATGCCATGTAATTTACGTTACCTTTCAAAAATATGGTGTTTGTTCAACAACCTCTCAGTTAAAATGTCGGTATAACACGTACAGTGGGGTGACAATTGGTGATTTTTAGGTGACAACTAAAGTAGAACAAGCAATGTTACATGCCAAAATGTTCGCCTATATCTGTACTATATGGAACTACCGGCATACATTGTCATGTTTTCATGGACTTTTGTTTATTTATGTACATGTATATAGTCGCAAATAAGTGCTACCATATTATTCATTTGATAATGTACATCGAATGGACATACAAAACTGACATTTTTGAAGTCAAGGTAATTTCAAGGTCAAGTTACGAAAAATATGCCATATGGGATATGTAACACTGCAAAGTACAGGCATCCCACAACCAAATGGGAGTACATAACACTTGTCCAGTACAACCATTCAATGTCATATTGGGTACTCACCACCACAGAGTACAGCCATCTAATGCAATATTGGGTAGTCACTACCACTTATTATAGCCATGCAAAGCCATAAGGGGTACTCTCAACAACTGAGTACAGTCATATATAATATGTAATATTCATATTGTGTAACCACCCCACTCATCAAAGCCATACAATGCCATATGATGCAGCAATTCCTGACTACATGTCGTATGTAACACATGCAATACTGGCTCTAGACAGATACCCCGGTATGGAAATAAAAGCAAAGGCTTTAAACTATGAACAGTAACAGTTTACACTATTTTAAGAGTATTTTACCTTATGATCTTGAAATAATCTTGACCTTTCACTGGTCAGTATTGCACAACAATTCAGGTAGTCGCCGTACCATAGTTATGCACCTATCTATCTTTTCCTCCAGTTGGGGAGTGGCGGACAGACCCAGAGGAATTGGACAATTTTTCTTTTGGGGTCTGATTCCTGGTGCACCCCAGAGAATGTTTTAAACTTATTTTCAAATATATACTGTAGTTTTCAATTCGTATGTAATGTGCTTAAATAACTGACATACCATTGTATACATGAATATAGTAAATGTTTAAAAATCATGTGTGTGCATAGTGTTCTCATGAAGATATTAAATCGAGGCGCAATCTGTTTTCTATTAAAATTATTTGGTTATTAAATGTGTGTGTGTTTTAAGTTAAATACAATTTGTATAAAGCTTACAAAAATACTTGTACATTAGGGATTTTACAAAGATAAGTCAACGTTGTGTTAAAATTACAGCATATATGATATTGTGTTTGTAAGTAAAGTAACGTAAATTGAAACATAAAATGTTTTTTTAGATACATGTGTTTAAAGTTCAAATGCAAAACTGCGATAAAAGATATTTTGGTTTGAAAATTAATCATTTTTAGTGGTAAAGTTTATCTAAAGTAATAGAATACAAGGCTAGTAAATTGTAATTTTGTTTGATATTTAAAACATGTACATGTATAGTTAACATGTTTTAGTTAAATATACAGTTTGAACTGCAAACCTATAATTGTTGAGCAGGATTAAATTGTTATTTTTATTTTTAATTGTTTTAAGTACGTTTTTAAGACAAGGAAGACATGAACTTATATTTGTATGTTTGATAACGTAAAGTGCAATGTAGTATTCCCGTAACATATCTTACAAGTAAGAGACTTGTTAATGTATATAATATAAACAATTATAAATATATAAAGTGGTACTATATGTAACTGAAAAGTGTATAATACAATTTGAATACTTGAAATTATTGAAGGAATGAAAGACTCACATTTTTTGGAGAATGTGTGACATTTTAAGAATCGCTACCAAACATCTATCTCTTAACCTATACTGGCAATCTATACATCATTTTTAGTTGAATGATGAACTTCGTAACGGTAACTTCATTATCTGGTTGCCTGGTCATTTAAATTTGCAATAAAAACTTTATGCCAATTTATTTTTGTTTTTTTTAGGGTAACGTATGTTTTCCCATATCTATCTTCTTTAGCATTGCATTTTGACATTGCATTTCTATTAGTTTGCAACTACTAGTATACACTCTTGAATAACATATGTAAACTTGGAATTATTAAATAGCATAATGGTACAATTTATCTTTAAACATTACAAATATATATGAGCCAGTCTCCAGGAAAACCTGCTATGTTGACAAAAATATTGACTTAAAGATTTTCCATAGTATTACAGGATAATGTTAAATAAGCAAATTACAAAAGAAATTATGTTAATATCTTGAGTTTTAAGGAAGTTACAGCTGTTTTTGTAGAGTCCCTATTCGGAGCTTTTTGTGTGACGTCGCAAATGTCATTCAAACGTTATTCGATGTAACTGAAATAAGCATTTCATTATTACACCATTTGATCAATTCCTGACATAAACTGTTCAAAATAGTACCAAATTCTATAATTATGTTTCACTTTTCAACATATATATCAAAATCGAAATTGTTTGCATTTAGAGAAAGGCTACTTCTGTTTTAAACAACTGAATCCTCGTTTTTCTCAATCGGAGTACTTTTCTGAAATATGTCACCATAGCAACGAAGTATGTGTTTTCGACATATACACTAGAAACTTCACTCCCTAGTCTTAATTTCATAAGCAAATTTAAATTGCAATGTGTATGTCTACATGTTTAGGTGTACTCAAAACATTTCAACACAATATTGTTAAAGCATGGAAGTAAGTCAATCACAGTTAAACATTTAATTGTCTAAACTTTGTGAACCATAATGTGATATACAATGTTTTTCTATGGAATTATATTTTTACGCTTTTACATTATATAGACATGTGTTAATATAAAAATAGAAAATTTCGACATTAAATGTGAGTTAGCTTACATGAACTCAGGTTGAAAGAGGTCATGACTTTTAGCTGATGTAAAGTTATTATATTTTTGTTGAACAACAAAAGTATCATCACGAATGATTATATTTGAATGGAGATAAGCCTTACCTAGGAATTATATAAAGTCCATCTTACAGAGTTTAAAAATTACTTTTTGTTACTTTGATGTTTGCTGTTGTATAAATGATACTAATGTAATACTGACTGTGCGTTTGTGTAAATAAAACTGGAATCTTCTAGATTATTTTCTAACTGAAACGGATGGCTTCATATGACATCAATTTTTATTACTGATGTAATGAAAAGAGGTATCCTACCCATCTCTCAATTTCTATGTTTAGTATGTACTTTCTCATGTTTATGCCTCATCTCACATGATGGGCGGAATAATGCTGTCATAGGTTTGAACCCTATAAATACCCCGCTGTTACAAAGTCAAGTCAGAAAACACATTTTTTTTAATTTTTAACAATGGACCGTTACATGAACACATTTTTGGACTGGGCCTTGTCAATGCATGGTTCTGAAGCTCACGCTAATTCTACAACTATTGATATTCTGAATTATGAAAAGAAAAAACTTGAGAATGAATTAGGCGGTGCAAATCAGCAAATTCAAGATTTGCACCAGGCTTTAGCGGATATTACTACGCAGTTGGAGAACAGCCAAACACTTGCAAATGATCTGCATCTGAAATTGCAGACTTGAGAAGAAGATTTTTGAAGTTTTCTATATAGCCACATAGTGGAAACTAACCCTGCCCCTAGTGGTCATGTTTTTTAAGCAATCAACTTTAAACTTAGGAATTTAGTAGAGGGTCAACCAAGGAACATTCATGTGCACTTATATTAAATTGAGGCCAGTAGTTTCTGAGAAGAAGAGTTTTGAAGTTTTCTATATAGCCATATTGTGGAAACTAGCCCCGCCCCTGGCGGCTATGTTTTTCTAGGCAATCAACATTAAAATTAGGAAATTGAGAGAGGGTCAGCCAAGGAACATTCATGTGTATTTATATTCAAATCGGGCAGGCAGTTTCTGAGAAGAAGATTTTCAAAGTTTTCTATATAGCCATATAATGAAAATTAGCACCGCCCCTGGCGGCCATGTTTTTAAGTCAACAAATTAAAATTAGGAATTTGGTAGAAGGTCATCAAAGGAACATTTCTGCCAAATTATATTGAAATTGGGCCAGCAGTTTCTGAGAAGAAGATTTTCAAAGTTTTCTATATAGCCATATAGTGGAAATTAGCCCCGCCCCTTGTGGCCATGTCTTTTATCAAATGAAGATAAAAATTAGGAATCTGAAAGAAGACCATCCTAGCATCATTCTAGTAAAGTTTTATCAAAATTGGCCAAGTATTTTATCCGGAGAAGTTGTTTGAATGAATTGTTGAGGAAGGACGGACGACGGACACAGACTGGTCACAATAGGTAACACTGAGCACTTTGTGTTCAGGTGAGCTAAAAAGTATGTTTTATAATAGTAAATAGACAATCATAAACACAATATGAATTTTATTAAAGCATATGTTACAAATTAAGCATGGCAAAAGGTTTAAGTAGACAAAAACTGTCTACTACACAGACAATGCCAAATTTGGTAAATTTCAATAATTTAAGTAGAAGAGGTCATGAAAGAAATTGGACAAATTTTGCAGGATATCAAACCATTCCCAACAAGTGTGCTGATTATTAATATAAAGGCAAATATGGTGAATTTTCAATAGCTCAAAGCCCTAGTAGGTAAAAGATTGGAAATATTTTGTCAGTTTACTCAGTTTATTATAATATAACAGTTACAAGCCAGCTTTGAAAGATAAACTGAATGTTTGATCAAAATACTACACCTGTTTGTACAATTAAAACAAGTGATTGTCATATGGATATGAATGTTTCTTCATGACAGAATTATATCTTAAATATGTATAATATAGGTGGGCTAGGTCACTTTTCACGGACCTGTGGATCATATGGCAAGAATAATATGCATTTTTGTCTCGTTTTCGTTGATGTAATATGGTTTTGTAAGACCCGACTTTCTAAAACGTTCAAAACATTCTGTTAACATAAATTTATTAAGTTAATGAAGCTCAAACATTGATGTACGTTGATCATATCGGCAAGTGGGCATACACATTTTAAGCAATTTTTATTGAATGACAATATTTCCCATGTTTTCTGAAATATCCATCGGACCATTTTATCGCATTTGCTAAATTGATTGACCCTGGTCAAGTTTGAGTACAATATACATTGTGTACTTATTCGGTTATTTTGAAATAGTCATTATCGTTTGAAGTGTATTGTGAAGCTATGTAATCTTATGCACTTCAATACACACAGCCAATTATTTTAACGACGTAATTTACTGTTACATTGTATTCTAAATTAATATCTCTACTTCGGTCGACTTCCATACTGTTCGTCAAGTTCTAGCCCAATGCAATGCCATGTAGTAATCGTGTGACGCCATGTATGACATTCAAGCCACAAAACGTTTGTTGCAAGTTTGGTCTGTTTCACTAGAAAAATAAGTCACTAAGAATTGCAAGCAATACATAAGTCCCCTATCGGTTTGAAGCCATGACATTAAATTTATTGTCAATGTTTCTGTTGCCATAGAATCGTAGAATATGTAAACTGGAGCGCCATTGTCAGGGTGACTGTTGTAACTTTTCATAGTGCTGCATGATTTTGGAGTTCCATAGCATGGTTAGGAGATTGAAGAACAACTGGTCCATCCGTTTGAATCATGAAATCAATTCTCTACGAATGACATTCTCCTGTGATGATGTCAACTGTAGGTCTGTGTTTAAGTAATCAATATATGTGGGGTGTTCTTGTGGGTGTTGTAGAAGGTCCATATCCAGACACATTATTGAAAGATATGCCTGAAATAAAGGGAATATTTTTCAAATGGGTAGTTGCAGGTTATTTTGCATTTAAAACCTGTGAATATTTCGTGTAACATCATCTGAAAAAACATAGTGTTCCACCTTTGAGGGAAGTATTTTCGTTGTCAAGGGAAGTAACTCAGTGTGAGGTTTTATTAACTTTTGAAAGAGTTGTTTCCCTTTATTAAAGCTTTTTTACTTTATTGTAAGGTAAAATGGAATACACCACAGTGATATTTCCTGGAAATTACTTTGGATCAAACTATTTAAAGGAATTCATCCAACCCCTTATGTACAATATGTGGCCCTGACATTTAAACAATAAATCATCTGCGGTGTTTAGGAATGAGCTGGTTTAAAAAAGACAAGTAATGGGTTGAGTTTATTTCTTTCTACTGTGTTATCTGAATCGCTAGTGTACAATCTAAAGCCAACGGACACATATATGCTGCTGAGGAACATCAAAAGAGAAGGTTAGAAGATCAGGTAAGACACCAGTGCAATTGTAATTGATAGTTTCAAAGAACGATTGCAAGAAGAGAAATGTCAGAAGGCAACATGCATCGTGAAAACGTCGTTAATTACTACAAAATGACGTCACGGACAAAATAAGGTAATTTTGGTTATAATCTTACAATTGGTCACAGAAAAAACTTACGTCTTTTGTCTATACATGTGCCAATTTTTGTTGCGATAGTTGAATGAAGAGGTTTGATAGATACACACTAAACTGTATACTTTCTTTTTGGACACCCTGTACATATCAGAGGTCGTCATGCTCCTAATGCTGCTCTCTGGTGCGTGGTCCGATACCCTCATAACATGCCTGGTTTGTACAGTCGGTTGAAGAGACGCATATCTGAAAATAGAATTTAACTTGGTACTATATGTTTTTATTATCAGTATTATTAATAAGAATTCCTAATTGATTAATAAACAGTGCTTTGAAAGTTAGGCTTCACAGATGATAACACTTTCATTTTATCTCCCAAATGATTCCTGCATAGTGAAACATTGTCGTACCAATGAGCGGCAGTTCCAATTTTTGTCTAAGGACGTTGAAAGAAGACTTGATATTCCGGATGTAGTAAGGACATTTATATATTTTTCAAATGACGTATTAAAAGAACATTGTGCAGTCCCTGTATTGTAGATGTCATCAGCTTAACTTCTTTCATCTTCTTGGATGTTTCTACCTTTGTGATTTTTACTTGCATGACTGGCACTTAAATAAAATCATTTTCATTAATTATGAAGTCAGTCTGTTTTATGTCACAATATGTCGCCATAGTAACCAATAATCGGTAGGCGGGAAGTGCATATGTTTTACAAATTTGACATGATTCAAGTGCCTGTACCTCACAAATATCAGACCTCGATCTTCCAAAACATCTCAAGTAGAAATCTCAACTCAGTTCGAGATTTTGCTCAAATCAGAGCGTGAAAAGGTGATAGATCTGAAGATTGAGCTCTTTGACTGTAATAAACTCGCAATGATACGTCAGTCAAAGATGTGGACACCCATTTGAAGGCTGAGAGAAAATGCAAACTATGACGACAATTATAAATTGTCCCGCGTCACCAGTGAAAATATGACGACAAGTATTAGTTGTCCCGCGTCACCAGTGAAAATATTACGACAGCGGAATACGCTGAAAATGGCATCATTATGAATTTTTGTGTAAACCTCGGAAGCACACAAACACAGACACGCAAAATGGTGGGTACTGCTCTGAACAAGCCTCTTCTATCTAGAGGTCGGATTTTGAATGGCATATGTACATCGAAATCTGGGGCGGGTACAGGATTTGGTGTTAGGGGGCTTAATGATGACAGCCCCCATTCCTTTCCGTGGAAAAATATAAATGCGAGCGAAGCGAAATGCATTTTTTATTTAAGAAGCATGCCTACAATCTTGTTCCTTACCTGACAAATTGACTGATAACTTTATGTTCGAGCGAAGCGAGGTAGAAAAATCACTGTTTAGCATAGGCAATGCCTATGCTGTTTATCTTCATGTAACAGCATGCTGCATAAATCTTTTCTCTACTTGCCAATTTTCACTGTGTTCAGAGCGGTGAAAATTGTTTGAAAATCAGCATTTAGATGGTTGGTGGTCAAGGGTCATGTTCCCCGTAATTGTTTTGAAACAATGGGTCCTTCTTGTACATTCTGGCATTGTACATTGTTTAGTAATGAAATTTCAATATAAATTCAAGCAAATCATAGTTCTTATTTATGATACATATTATTGTTCATGTACGAATTTATAAACCTGATTTATGAACAGGGGGGATAGGTTATAGCAAGGTTGATTAACATAGAAATTGCAAATAGCATTATGTTGCAGACGTTATCTTAGCAGCATAGCTGACAAATTCGTTGCATGAATGTCTTATAAAAACTCCTTAATACTAAATTTTATTGATAAAAGCTATTTTGCGAGCGAAGCTCAAAATTAACCTAATGGACTTTGAAATCGGCATCGAATACCAATAATACTCACCTGATCTAGTGTCCATGGATTTCTGCGTTTTTCGTTTACTTGATAAAAAAGCTGAAAACTACATTGTGTTGCAGACAATTCCACAGCTTCGATGATCTGTGCGGGGAGACTCGGAGGTTAACAGTTACGATCGGGAATAATAATAACAACAATACTAATATTAAAGACATTATTCTACGAGGAAAATCTTTTGATAGGCTCATATATATATAATGTTATCAGTCTTCCATAAGATGCTCAATTAGAATAGTACTATGGTGTGTCCGATCCATGCACGTGGTGCATATATTATACAGAGGCATTGTAAACACGTGTAAAAGAAAGTTGGGGATACTATTATTGAATGAATAACGTTAGTTGAGTCAAAACGTCAGACTATGACGTGATTAGAGCTGAGCCGACGTCGTGAGGTCGCGATGATCCCCGCATCAAGTAGGCCTACCCTTATTCATCCCCTGACAGAATATTATCCAGACGAGATATGGGTTTGAAATTGAATGGGCATATAGCCTACGCCTACATTTTTGTACAAGTGCGGTAAATGTTTTAAGTCATTTAATTCTATAATAAATCGTGTCGAAGTTATGACAAAATCTAGAATCTACGTAATTCCACGAAGTTTAATCAATTAACGTGCGAGGTAATTCCAGAGACAAACTTCTTCGTCTTCTTCCAATTAGGTGACCACAATCAATATGCTGATTTTTCTGTCACTACAGTACGGTGGTGCGCAAAATAATGTTAAAATAGTTCAAATTTCACAGTGAAAACAGGCTCAAACATTATAAAGTTGTGGTTTAGATCTACAGTCTTCGCGTATGTTTTGAATTTAAGTAATTATCTAGTCTGTAAGCTAAAATCTAATCTTTTAAAATAATTCTAGCCTACAAACACTGGTCGCACGTGTAAGGTGAATACATGTACGCCCCTGTACCACTCCTCGGCTGCTGAGTCAGATTTTAGTAAAACACGAGTTGCTCCCCTTTTCGACCCACAATGCATGAGAAGTCGCTCTTCCTGGGTCAGTTCGTAAATTTACGGTGAAAGTATCACACAATTTCGGTGCAAATATTTGCGTGATCTGTACTAGTTATGCTTACTGTTTCACTTAGAATTAAAAGCATGACATTTGGTCTTTTATCCGACCAGCTTATGTGAACATACGAAGCCGTTCGGCGACATTGTAAGGAAATTTCGTAGCAGGAAGAGTGCGTACTTTCGATGTTTTGATTTGTCAAGATGGCGACCCAAAGTGTTAACGTTAGTTTAGACGACATAGATTTGTCTCGACTACGGGTAAATATCCTTAGACCATTGTTCTTCCACGTTTTAAAACATTATAAAATATTTTATGTGTATCCTAGTGTTTAAATTGAGAGTTTCGTTTCGTCAGGATTCTGTCAGAGAAGTTCCGAATGACAGCAGCTAGCAGCTGATTTCAGCAACAAAGACAGTGAATGGGTCAGCTCAATTAAGTGATACACTTTAAGTACTATCTCAATGTGACACTTTAAGTACTATCTCAATGTGTGCGGTTGACATTGTTTGTTGTATAAATCATAATGTGTGACTGTGGCATACTTCTGTCTAGCAGTCTGATCATATTGTCTAAATTGAAGAACTCCGCTGCTGTCACTGTCAGGGGCGCTGGCTGTCTGTGCTGATTCAGTGATTCACATCTGCTGTCTGACCCTGTTAGTAATCCAGAATAATATAGAGGGAGGCGTGCGAGTGATCACCTGAGTTATCCAGGTCCAAATAGTTGCTTGGGTATATAATGTTATTATGTGACATTTTCTGCTGTTGTGTAGCACAATGTGTCCTTCCGTGGATGTACATGTGGAGAAGTGATTATAATTAGTTGTTTGGAAGTGGTTAGACTTAGAGGATCAGTTACTGGACCTCTAGACCTGGGGTCTGCAGGTCCGGTAACCAGACCTCAAGACAAAGCTTGTAGGACTGTCTAGACGTTTGGCAATTGATTTCTTATGTATAAACTGTAAAACGATATATTTCATTGTGTCAAGACAGTTGAAGACTTTCAATTAACCAGACCTCTCCTCTAGCTACTTCCTATAGTTCAAGTTGTTTATGCAAGAGTAGTCTCTACATGTGTGCATTTTTGTGTCAATCACTCAATGCGTGACATATACTAGTCTATAGTTTAAAGAACGTGGATGCCCTAGGGCCTACGTTTTTTTGCAAAATAAATTCTGCCACTGTTGTCATTCACAAAAAATCATACGTAAATCACACCATTAAATTCAGTTTAACATGTAAATTTCGTACTCTGTGCAAGGTCTAACAATACTAAAATTCTTGGGAGAAAACCTACCGAAAGTCAGTAATTTCACATTTGACGATTTGTTGTACTACTGCTATAAATAGAGCAATGGTAAGCTGCTGATTGGTTGACAATGGGGTTTCTAGTAACGTCTCAGAGGTTTACACTGTATTGTTGACAGGTTACTTATTTTCTGAAAAATTATGAATGTTGAACCAGGCATGTATACGGTATAGTAATAGTAAAGCAACGCGCAATAACCATTCTATGATTCTATACCTGTCTGCTACAATACGTCATTGTCTATAATAGAGACTGTCCCTGATCAAAAGGATAACAGACACCAAGAACAATAGTATACCCGTCTGCTACAATACGGCATTGTCTATAATAGAGACTGTCCCTGATAACAGACACCAAGGACAATAGTATACCCGTCTGCTACAATACGGCATTGTCTATAATAGAGACTGTCCCTGATAACAGACACCAAGGACAATAGTATACCCGTCTGCTACAATACAGCATTGTCTATAATAGAGACTGTCCCTGATAACAGACACCAAGGACAATAGTATAGTATACCCGTCTGCTACAATACAGCATTGTCTATAATAGAGACTGTCCCTGATAACAGACACCAAGGACAATAGTATAGTATACCCGTCTGCTACAATACAGCATTGTCTATAATAGAGACTGTCCCTGATAACAGACACCAAGGACAATAGTAGTAAACATCCCAAACCAGGTTACCACATAATGGCTATCAGAATTCTCTTTAATAAGTAACAACAATGAAAAAGGCCTTAAGTTAAGGGGTCTTGTTCTGTCTGAGTGCTAGCATAATGGTCTTTGGACTTTGAATCAAAGTTTTTTACCTCATCTTTATAAAACCTGGCCACAAAGTGTGTATTTGTAAAATCTTCATCAAATATTAAGGTCATATCATAACAAATACTGATTCATCCTAAGCTGCTAGTCATCAGGTGAGGCTTTAGGGCCAATGGTCATCTTGTTATTTTTTGGGTGTAAGAATTTGTGGAACCAAAAAATCTGCTGATGTGACACAGCTAATTGTTATTAAGTGAGATATAATAATATGATATGCTGAAAAAGTAGGGTAGGAAGAAAAAATATTTTGGTTGGTCCGTTTTGGTTTCCTGATGATAAAACTTGCTGTATTTGAATACGCAGCTCAAGTTCGAAATAAGTTGGCAGTCAAGGTCACTTTTACTAAAAATAGAAAACATGTTCTTTGTGTCAAGGCGGTGCTGTATGGGGTATTATTCGTCACTGAATGGCAATTCTAGTTTTATTTGGGACTTACATTGTATTGTAAATTTTATAAAGCCCAAAGAAAATGATGTGTTGGTTCTGGTAAGATGGGTTAATCAATTAAAGTAATCATAATGATTAATGTTTTTCATTAATCATTATGAGGGGTTCCACTAGCTTTTAAATATGGAGGGTCATTTGATACTTTTGACTGAATTTTAACATTTAAAAGGCAACATACCCATGATTACAAGAGAAAATGACCAATCACACCAAAATCTTGAGGGTCAAAATGTGGCTTTTGGAAATTAATAAGGGTCAAAACCCTACCCCCGAAGTCAAATAGAACCCCTGATCATTAATCAATAATCATGGATTTTATTCTGATTAATAATTTAACTGAATAATGAAAAAAGGGCTGTAAATTGTAATCATGATTATTTTACGATTAATATGTGATTACTTTGTTTTTATACAAGAAACTGACCAACTTCTGGTAACCGTACCTAAAATGATTCATATTCTATTCACAGGATCCTGCTGGAATATTTGACCTGATTGAAGTCGTTGGAAATGGAACTTACGGTCAGGTGTATAAGGTAATACATTGCTTGCTTTAATTGAAGGGTTACATGATAAGAGGCTGAAATATCATGAGTCATTTTCATAAAATTCATTGTTTTGTGCTGGAATTTAATTATTCTATAAGCCAAGACACCAATTCTGACAATTTAAAGAAATATTAGCCACTCAGACGAAATCATCGAATGGAGATTTTGGAAATTTCATGGGTGAAAGTGTCAATTAATAAGTTAAATGATCCATCAAAATGACTGGCCATATTCATACAAATGTTCCAGGTACTAGTTTCTGCATGTAGCTTATACATTATAATTTCAGTAAATTACCCGAAACATTAATTAACATTATTTAACCACTAAGATACACGCTTCAAAGAACAAAACCAGGATCACAAAGCATTTAACAACATGCTAATTTGCCAGGTCAGATAAAATGTCGTTCAGCTAATCAAAGCAACATGCCAATTTGCCAGGTCAGACGAAATGTCATTCAGTTAATCAAAGAAACCACTAGTGAATAATGAATTAAGTTACTATAGTACAGTTATTTAGGCAAAACTAGTAAAATCCAATGAAATTGTTAAGAATTGATAGGCATTTTTTATAAATTTTAATGCTATTTGAACTAGCTATATCCAAACATTGGACAGTTGAGCAGGTCAGAGCCCTCTGGGTCCTCGTGTTTAATCATATTTCTGGAATCAAACAATTTTTATAGGTTTTACCAAGTACATTGTACATGTATAATATATATATATAATTATTAGAGATGGCAACGAGTACTAAAATCGGTACTCGGGTACTCGGTCATTCTTCCGATTGAGTACTCGGAAACTATAAATGTGAATGATATTTGGGACACAGAAATGTTGTACTGCAAACGTGCGTGTTGACGGTGTTCAACTTCAAATAGAACATCTTGTGTGCTGTCCATTCTGTTCAGTTAATGGTCAAATCTATATCGGTAGAAGAATGTTGAAACAAAAAATCTAACAAAAGAACAACAATACAGTGTCAATGCAGTATAAGTTATAGTCAATAACGCTAGAAAATCGAATAATAACAAATTAACAACTAAGGGGGAATACTCTTATCAACCGGTGACATAGTAATATTTACACAGCGTGACGCAGTCGACTTATCGCCTGAGAACGATTATAATTTAAAGTAATATTTTATTAATTAATTAATTTCTTAATCGATTGTCACACCCAATAAACAATAACTTCCAATTAAAGATCGATGACAATCACTTGGATTGATGTCAACAAAAGAACCCCAAGCTACGTGTCATAAACAAACTAACAGATGATGATTGACAGGTCTGCATGTGTTTTGCTTGCAATTAGTGATTGCTTAGCGGCGATTAAGGATTGATGACATGTTGTTAATTGTGTTTTTAGTAGACCAGATAAAACTTGGACACGTTCTGTACAATACCGGATTAACAATTATTATTATTTTTATTTTTTACCGAGTACTCGAATACTGATTTTGATATTCGATAATTGGACCTTTGAACGAGTACTCGAGTACTTTGGTACTCGTTGCCATCCCTAATAATTATATATATATATACACATTTCATGATTTATGATAGTGACAAGCATGTTTTATACAGATTTTCTCATTTTAACATTCTTCAAATTATATTCAGCTGTTTTAGATAATGGTCATCTGTAGTGTTGAAACTTTTTTATCTATCAATATAAACCTGGCAAGGGGAAACTCAGGCATAGATTATGATATATAGATTTATATTAAATAATTTAATGTTGCCTGGCAGCATGTTTGATTCAACCTGATGGTTATCTCCTTAAACTTGTCAATTTCTATCAGATCCTGCTAGATTCCCCCCCCCCTCCAGAATTTTCTAAGGTAATACCTTATCTATTATTGTGTTCATTGACTCAAATGTGCAAGTCTTATTTGTTGGCCACAGACCGTAGATCTTATTCTGGGGCAGCTGCTGGAATCTCTAAACAGTAAATGCACACTGGACGGATCCACCAGTTTTTCTCAGGGGATCAGAACACCAACTTTTGCTCAAACCGATGATCGATCATGATTTTTTATCCGATTCCAGTCCCCACCTTCCATTATTCATAATACCCAAGTGTTTCAATTTATTTTTGAAAACCACGAGTCCTTTTCCACTGAACTTAAAAAATCGATGAACCCCACTATGTAAGTTTTTCCAAAATTTAATGAGTCACAGCTAATTTTTAGCAGGACTCGGGACTGCAGGCACCTCAATGAAACACGGTTACCCAATTTCAATTTTTTTCTCATCAACATAGGAAACTACAAATTTTTTTTTGGTCTTAAGTACTCTTTTATCTCATCCATGTGAAATTTTGACAACAATTTGATGATAACATTCTCGTCTAGTCAGCGTTTTTATTCTCAGTTTTATGTGAGGAATTGACTTTTTATTGACTTATTGAACCGAATTTTGTGTCTGTTAAGATTTTGATATATCAAATATATTAATCTCTTGATATACAACTCACAGTACTGCAGTAATCATTTGATATGAAGAAGATGTTTGAGCTATTCATTGGGAAATTTTGTTTTAATGATCGATGATACTCTACCAAATAAATTAGGTTGAAGTTTGTCCTTTTATAAATACCTTTTCCCAGCAGAGACCAACTCCAGAATGGATCCTGTTATGTAGAATGAATACAATTTGCAACTTGGTCATCTGGAGTCACACTCTTTATCTTTGACAAATCTAGGCCAAATTCAGTGCCTGAGCTCTGGTCATATAGGGTCAAAAACTTTGTCACTCCACTATTACCCGATGAAAAGCCTTGGTATTTAACTTAATATATAGAACCCTGACGCCTTTATATATACTGTAGATGAACAATGTTAAATGCTGCAAGGGTTGTTGACAGGTAGCATTTCAGAAATAATTCTGAGGGTTGTATTAACTTTTTGGAATATTTAGGGGTCAAGGGGTCACTTGAAGGGTTGTATGAATGAAACCCCTGCTTATTAAAAGATGATACATTTCAATATAGAGTAAATAGTTCAGCCTTGCCTGACACAGTATATAAGATATACATACAATCAGTATAAAATCTAAGAACAAATGTTATTGGCAGGCATTTAAGCTTTGTGTTGTATTGGTTTATAGATTACTGACTCAACTGTACTTGGTTTGTGGTTTTCAGTCTATTATACATGTCAAGTTTTCTTGCATTTTCATAATGTAAGTGCTGCTGAGCGTTTTCCTTGTTTTAACAAGTTGTTCATTTCTCATCTGGTATATACATTTGCATAAAATTTCCTTAATTTATGAGTTATACACCCAGATCCCTATTAATTAGGGTTCTCATACTCGCAGTGCTTGTGGTATTTGCTGGGACATTGTTTCAAGATAGTTGTGAGCCTTGAATTATTGGTATATATCTGCAGGTTAATTGGTCATTACAACTAGATGACCCTTATTGAGTTTGACCCTTATTGACCCCTTTTGTCAGTTAGGTAAAGGACAAGGTTCCCTTAGACTGTAAAATGGATTCTTAACTTATAATGAAGAACATAGAATCCTTTAACTGTGTGACCCCCCCCCCCTGGTTGATTTTGAAGTTGGAAGGTCAAAGGCTATAATGTCAGTATGAACATTCATTTGTTGCCATGGGGCTTACTGACTTTATTTACTTAGGCCCTCCACCCCTGTGCTCTGTCTTGTGCTATTCTTTCCATCTGTGTCCAGGTGAGTCCCATCTTTGTCATACCCCCCCCCCCCTCATGGTCTCGGCGCCAGGTGTTTCTTGGTCTGCCTCATTTTCTTTTTCCCTGAGGGTTCTACCTCAGAGACGGTCTGGTTATGTTGTTGTTGGGGCTTACACGCTGACAAATATCTTGTTACAAAATCTGGTTTGGTGAAACTTTTATCATATACAAGTACAGCCACTATGGCTGGTTGGACAATACTAATAAGCTACTTGAGTTCCCATGTTTGTTTGTTTATAAATTGTGTATTGTTGTCATTTACTCATTAAAGCTGAATGTTTTTCTGTTGTCAATTTGCCTACAAGGTGGCCTGTGGTTATTGTATATCATATTCTAATTGCACGTATTGTCAGTTAACAAACAGCAGCCTTAGTGTGACCTTTGAAGGTCATTTTCTGACAGAACAGTCGGGAGACACAGTGTAATTATTGTCAGAGATACATCATGACAATAATGATACATTTTGTGTAAAACAGTCTATTACTGCGCTCATTTTTCGAGGGTCATGTGCAATACAGAAGATAGAGGATATTGTGTATATGGTCAGGTTTACCTCCAGTTTTGTGAATAAGTTTGTATATATCTACAAACATTTGTCAGATGCTTGATCAGGGATCCTACAATTCCGGAATAATCAGGAAATCTGGATAGGCTGCATTAGACAGAATGAACTTTTCTGCAGAAAATCAAAGTTATTTGATGAAAAAATTCAAAGAATTGACAAAGTTATGGTCATTTGAAGACTTGCAACTCGTTTTCATGATTTGGCATTTAAGGCCTCAGTAGAACCCCTGTTGATACAATCATGTAATACAGTTAAGTTTTTGTCTGATCCTTTATTACCTGGGTACTGTTTTATCAAAGCACTTACGAAATTCTTAAAGTTACGATCAAATTTAAACTCTTAATAATTCATTAACAACTGCAAACTGGTGATGGATATGGATTGCAGGAGTTCATTAACTGAATCAGTATTAGTATTGCTGCTCCATTGACCACACTTTAAAATTGCTACCAAATTATAAAGAATTTAAATTTGATCGTAAGTTTACGATTTCCGTAAGTCCTTTGATAAAACAGTACCCTGGTCTTTTATATCTAGTCGGATCGGGTTAAGTTGGGTCAGACGACTCAGGTTGAATCTTAAATCTGGTCACAGTCCTTCTAATGCATGGATTATAAAAAAAACCACTATCAACCAATAAATCTAAGTTAAGTGAGCGATCTAAAATCATAAAAAAAACACCAGTTTACATAGAAATATATGTATACAAAGTACAGTACAGTTTATGTGTAACATTTTATTTCTGCAGCCATCTTTGCAAAACTTTGAGGACACATTGTAATAAAGTAGATATGAAGTTTTAGATGTGAATTGCCATGATTATATTACCCAGCATATCAACTCCTGACAACCAGATTGTTTAGTGTAATTACAGGGTGATTTACGTATATTATAATATTTACTTTAAAGCATAGTTTTAATCACATCTCAATCTAATGCACTGTAGAATTAACTGTCTGTAATATAAATTCAAACTCAGACCCAATTTTTTCATCTTCTAACTGTTGGATATGTTAATTATTACGGCAAACAAAATTGTTGGTGCATTAAAGTAATCACTTCTGTTCATTGTGTTCCGATTGCTGACTGAAACCTTGGTTACTGCTGTCACTCCAGCTTTGGTTACTGCTGACTGAAATTACAGCCTTGGTTACTGCTGTCTACAACTTTGGTTACTGCTGACTGTATACAGCCTTGGTTACTGCTGACTACAACCTTGGTTACTGCCGACTGAAACCTTGGTTAATGCTGACTGAAACCTTGGTTACTGCTGACTACAACCTTGGTTACTGCTGACTGAAATTATAGCTTGGTTACTGCTGACTACAACCTTGGTTACTTCTGACTGTATACAGCCTTGGTTACTGCTGACTACAACCTTGGTTAATGCTGACTGAAACCTTGGTTACTGCTGACTACAACCTTGGTTACTGCTGACTGAAATTACAGCTTGGTTACTGCTGACTACAACCTTGGTTACTGCTGACTACAACCTTGGTTACTGCTGACTGTATACAGCCTTGGTTACTGCTGACTGTAAACAGCCTTGGTTACTGCTGACTGTATACATCCTTGGTTACTGGTGACTGTATACAGCCTTGGTTACTGCTGACTGTATACAACATTGGTTACTGCTGACTGTATACAACCTTGGTTACTGCTTACTGTATACAACCTTGGTTACTGCTGACTGTGTACAACCTTGGTTACTGCTGACTGTGTAAAGCCTTGGTTACTGCTGACTGTATACAGCCTTGGTTAATGCTGACTGTATACAGCCTTGGTTACTGCTGACTGTATACAACATTGGTTACTGCTGACTGTTTACAACCTTGGTTACTGCTGACTGTATACAACCTTGGTTACTGCTGACTGTATACAGCCTTGATTACTACTGACTGTATACATCCTTGGTTACTGTTGACTGTATACAGCCTTGGTTACTGCTGACTGTATACAGCCTTGGTTATTGCTGACTGAAACCTTGGTTACTGCTGACTGTATACAGCCTTGGTTACTGCTGACTGTATACAGCCTTGGTTAATGCTGACTGAAACCTTGGTTAATGCTGACTGAAACCTTGGCTACTGCTGACTACAACATTGGTTACTGCTGACTGAAATAACAGCTTGGTTACTGCTGACTACAACCTTGGTTACTGCTGACTGTATACAGCCTTGGTTATTGCTGACTTAAACCTTGGTTATTGCCGACTGAAATCTTGGTTATTGTCGACTGAAACCTTGGTTACCGCTGACTGAAACCTTTGTTACTGCTGATTGAAACCTTTGTTACCACTGACTGAAATCTTGGTTACTGCTGACTGAAACATTGGTTACTGCTGACTGAAACCTTGGTTATGACTGGCTGAAACATTGGTTACTGCTGATTGAAACCTTGGTTATGACTGGCTGAAACCTTGGTTACTGCTGACTAAAATCTTGGTTATGACTGGCTGAAACCTTGGTTAACCTTGGTTACTACTGACTAAAACCTTGGTTATGACTGGCTGTAACCTTGGTTACTGCTGACTGAAACATTGGTTACTGCTGACTGAAATCTTGGTTACTGCTGACTGAAACATTGGTTACTGCTGACTGAAACATTGGTTACTGCTGACTTAAACCTTGGTTATGACTGGCTGAAACCTTGGTTACTGCTGACTGAAACCTTGGTTATGACTGGCTGAAACCTTGGTTAATGCTGACTGAAACCTTGGTTATGACTGGCTGAAACCTTGGTTACTGCTGACTGAAACCTTGGTTATGACTGGCTGAAACCTTGGTTACTGCCGACTGAAACCTTGGTTATTGCCGATTCCTGCTTTGATAACTGCTGACTGTCTACAGCCTCAGTAACTCATGTATTAGCATTTGTTGTACCTAAGATTTATCTGAAACAAGTTTTACAAACAATCTGTCAGACATGGACACAAATGGTTGGTATTCTGTATAATGTATACTGGTACTCAGGCAGGACAGGGGTCATGTATACTGGTAGAGGCAGGCAGGACAGGGGTCGTGTATAATGTATACTGGTACTTGCAGGCAGGACAGGGGTCGTGTATAATGTATACTGGTACAGTACAGCTCGCGCGACTTTTGCCCAAATCACTTTGTCACTGCGACCAAATCTGACTTGGAGTGGAAAATCACCGCGATTTTCCGAGTGATTCCACTCGTCAGTCAATCACCCGTCACCGCGACCGCCGCGAAGCGTGATGCCGATATAACGCGGTGAATGTCGGTGATTCGCGGTGAATCCACTCGATACAGGTAAGTTCTACTGTAATGTTTGAATTGATGTACATGACATTGTGCAGTAGAAAATATTTAGAAATCGTTAGTAAATATTTTTTTCTCGACGGTAATTACACAATAACACCGTACTTACATACATGTACTTGGTGAGATGCATTTAACTCCAAATTTTATATCCAAGTCGTTATTAACAATTGGGAATGTCATATCAAAACACGTTATCCATCCGTTAAGGAAAACAAATCCATGTACACACGTCTTAATGATTATCACATCGTTTAAAATTACCAACTGACCAGACGTCGGCATATGCCAATTACCGATTACTCACAATGTCGCACGTGTACTAAGCGAGCAATATGACGCAATAGAGTTTATTTGGAATTATATATTTTAATACTTTTTTCTAACATATTTTACACGTAGGCCTACTCATAATAGTATTTCCAAGACACCAAGTAACACAATTACACTCGATATGTCGCTGTGTTTTCATTTGTCAAGTTCAGTTGGGAGAATATTAAAAGTTCGGTTCGGAGAATATTAAAATGCGTAACCATGTATAGCAATTATAAACATCTAAGGCCACTTCTTTTATATCTTCTGGTTTACAAAACCGACGACCCTCAAACTGGGGAAAATATTGAGGTCAAGTGAACTAGGTGGACTCATTTTCGAAAAACTAGACTCTATTTTCTGTAAATAAACGGATGACGTAAACAGCGACCAAATTGTACATGTAATTTAATGTAGTCATGGGTGAAAGTTTTCCGTTTTATGACGGATTTCCGTATTTTAGACATGTCCCAAGGCCGTTTTTCCAAATCGCGTAAATCCGTCGTAAAAATTGGGGGGGGGGGGGTATGCCGACTTTTGCTAGCGCGACCGCGGTATTCGTAATTGTTTTAGACCGTATTGGTTTTCCAGTGCACAAATGAAACGACCGTTCTGATTGGCCGATGAAGTTACCTCTACATGTATCCTGTTAATTCTTTGAACCAATCACGGCACTCGATCTTTCCGCTAGTCGGGTATTCAGTACCTCTTTGTACGACATTTGTCATCAAATCGAAAGTGGAATTTCATATTTTTCAAACGCAATTAAGCGCGTGAGAAAAGTATGTCAGGCACAATTGGCGATCGGGAAACGATTGAAATACATTGGCGAATCGGATACGAGCGTGACAAAGCTTTGAATGGTTGAATTAAAAAGAAATTAGGTAAAGTCCAGCGCCGTTCTTTCCGTTAAAAACTCGGGAAATTGTAATATTTTGTTGCTGCAAATAAGTTCAATAAAAGCCTCTTGACAATATGAATGGGACTTTAAGTTCACACAGCATTGCATGTGTGTGTGGTGTTGGTGATCACACAGTGTTATTTGTAGCAGTTACAAGCATGATAATAAATGGTCAGTCAGTACTCTGAATCTATAGAGGTACACTCACAGACATTTTGATATTTTATACTTCCAAGTCTTGATGATTCAAAGAAACCAATTCATTTAATGTCAATATGTGGAATATTATGCCAAACAATATCCTCTTTAAATCCCGGGAATCTTGAGAAAAATTGTATTTTGTCAACATGATTCAGAAGGCCTACTTGCTGAAGAGGGACCTTCATCTTCCAGTTCAGTATACAGGTCCCAATCTGGGGCAATCTTGTACTTTATATTTACAAGATCGTGTGAGCACCGCACAAGTATTTACAGGGAAGAGTTATAGAGGTTAAAGACGGCGGGACACAGCACAATTTAGAAATTGAACAAAAACTTTATTTTCTTTCTTACCGGCGGTATATTTAATAACTGAAGAATGCTTTGCCCTAGAATCTTCAAACTTTACACGGAGGTTGGTTATCAACAGTAGACGAACCCTATTGATTTTGATGTCAGTAGGTCAAAGGTCAAGGTCACTGTGACCTTTACCATTTCTGACTATTCAAATGGTTTCGGTTCAATAACCCAATGACGCTTTGCCCTAGGATCTACAAACTTTACATGCTGCCTATTGATTTTGAGGTCAGTAGGTTAAAGGTCAAGGTCTCTGACCTTTACTATTTTGACTATTGGGCTGTCATGGGGCATGCATGTTTTACAAACATCTCATGTTTACTTTTAAGTTTTAATGAAAATTGTGATTTACCTGAAGCAGAGTCTTTATCTTGCTTACAAAAATATATTTACAAAGAACAATTTTAACCAAATATAGCCCTTAGTGATACAGTTCTTACTTAATTAATCTACAACAAAAACTTGTTTTTTAGGGCATTATCAGATTATCAGACATTTTACATGACAGTAGGTCGGTTTTTGGCAACCTCATGATGCTGGAGTTAAGCTGTTTATTGGCAACCAAAATCATATACCCCTGGATTTATACTTTACTGGATGATACTGTTCACTATTGTGACCCCAACCTCTACACAAGAACAAAGATCATACACAAATTGTATTATTTGACAAGAATAGGCAACTATCAAGCATCTTTGTCCAAATTATCTGCACTTCTTGACAAGGTACAACCTTAAATCCATTGACTATTACTTTTGCACAGACACTTGTTCACTATTAGAACCACAACCTCTACTCAGTAGAAGTCAAATAGTAATTCAAAGGTTTTAGGTTGAAAGTGAAAACAAAATCACCATGTGAACAAGCTTTTTTGGAGGCCTTTTATTTTTTATAACAGCAAGTCAGAAGTGCCAGAATTTGCTCCCATAAGTACTTTAAAATGCTGTTTTCAAGGAGCTTCCGGGGGCCTCCGGCCCCCCTGGACCCCTGGCCAAGGCTTTGCCCTGGACCCAACGGGGGTCCTGTGGCCCCCTGGCCCCCAGCTTATTTTTCAGTATTTTCATTTTTCTCAACTTTCACCCATGTGTAGTTAACTGCGTGCGCAAGTGCCTGTATATTTTGATTAATTTATAATTTAGTGTGACCAATTATTATTTTCCAGGATGCTATATTGTTCGTACATCGCATTATTGTGACAACTAGTCAAAAACGGCGAGACTACGGAATTATACCTGAAAATACGCGGTCGAACCGACTTTGAATTGAGTCAAGGAGAGTTGAATTACCTTCAAATATTAGATCTAATCCATTATTGTTACACATGTGTTTTATCAATGCAATATATTTATAATAATCATGAATTATTACACTAACACTGATTTCAATTTGTTTCTATAAATTGAGTCAAAGCGTGCAAATATTCGCATAACAGTCAAAATTCGAATGTGCATCGGCTACGATATCTTTGATGTCAGTTCACAACAGTTTCTTTTGCCCGATAAAGGTCGGCAGCGTCTGAGTATTATTCATCTACCGGTTGTCGGCGACTTCTGAAGTTACAATGTCAGTACGACTGTCTTTGATCGGAATAGTAAGGGCATGGTGATTTATAATTGCGTTTTTGTCAACATCCACATCCTGCTATTTGTTGACTACATACGTTCAATTAATGTTTTCATAATTTATTTCATAACCTGCACCCGTTTTATTAATACTTCACCATTTTCTCGCTCGTACATCTACGCACGTAGGCTGTCGTATAGGTTGCTATGGGCGAACGTATACGTAACGCCGTTGCTATGGATCGTACAAACGAGTACCTGCTTCTGTCGCAAATTTTAGTAAGGAATACATAGGTTGGGACTGAAAAATAAAATAATTCTTTACGAAATTTTGTGGTGGGTTTTAACACTGAAGCATTTTTGTGGCCTTACAATAGTTCTAAACTCCCGCACTGCCAGCATATATATATATATATATATCTTCCAGTGACACTTACACACTAGGTCACATTTGTGAACTTTATGCATATCAAGGGCTACACAGGGGTGTCAATTACTATCAATTATACGCTTGTAATAAACAAGTGCACATTGTAGGTAAAAATTAATTGTTTGTTAATTCCACTCTTGCCACCGCCAAACATCGTGTTTCACCGCGTTGTCACGGTGGCAATGGCCACGATGGGCTGTCCACCCTAATTTAAAGTCTATGTGGATTTGGGTGGGATCACGGTGGCATATTTCGCGTTGCCAACCAGAGTCGTCGCTACCGTGACGGGTGGACTTTGGAAAACCCACCTTGCGTGTACTCGTGTTTGCCGATTTGCAATAAAGTTTATTTGTTATTTTTTTTTTTTTTTTAATTTTCTTGCGCCCATTCACCCGCCGGATAGGCTTGTCTCCTAGTGACCGCTTTTTTATTTCTGACTGTCCACTGTGTACTAGTGAGTGCTGCTTTCCCTGTTCGAGTGTTTTTATCATCTTGTTAATTACGGCATGTGCGTAAAAATATTGTGGACTCGATTTATAAATTAATGTTGAGGGTTCGCAATAAATACTAACAAAGATCTAAAAATACAACTCGTAAACTTAACGTATTTTTGTTTAGCGATCTTAATTCAATAATCGCCACGTTTCAATCGACAGCAATTTATAAAATTGTGGTTATGTACAGTCAACTGTCTTTAAACGACAGACTTTACAGTTTTTGTGTGTGTGCGAGTACCTGATATCTCATATACTCAATTGCACACACAAACATAATTTGCGACAATACCATGTGGTCTAAAACAACCGACCTCCACAGAGCGGCATTTTTTTCTTTAATATCCTCCCTAGCACGTCTTCAATTGCACCGCACAGACAATCACGTGAATAAAGTTTACAAACGACGTCTTGCATTAGTAGACTAGTCGTTTGAAGTTGCCGCCGATGACGTTTTATGTGTGCCGATAAAAGACCACAAGCCGACGTCAAAGAGACTCGCCACGCCCAAAGATCGAAATGGGTTAACAGGTGCAATGGAAATTTACCCAGATTTATACGCCTATAGTCGGACATGCGTACGTGTCAAACAACTAAATGTTGACATGGTTATTTTTAGTGTTATTTACGAGAAAACTAGGATTTTTTTAAGGAATTAATTAATGGACTTATGTAATTATTATGTAAGTACAATTTCACCACATTCTAATTTGCACTTCAAAACGTGTCGGAAATAATTAATATAAACAAACAAGAAGCAGTTCCGCTGTTCACGAGTAATGCAATTAGCACTCAATTTTGTTACCGAAAATGCGTGAAACACAAATGTACATGTAATTAGCACATGAAAAACCATCTGACTATTTTCACTGTCCGGAATGGACGCGAAATCGAGAATAATTCAATGCCAATTCAGAAGATTCTCTTCATATACAATGTACTTACCTGTATCAAAACGAAATCACCGCGATTCGCAGTGATCACGGTGAATCGCGGTGATTTCCCCGTCGCTCATTTCCGCGATCAAGCCCGATAACGTGAGGGCAATTTCACTCCGAGCGACATCGTGATTTCACTCATGTTCACGCATCGCGGTGATCTTGGGTGATGCAAGTGGAAAATCACTCCTACCCCATTCGCGGTGATGCGTCATGTTAGGCAAAAGTCGCGAGAGCTGTACTGTACTTGCAGGCAGGCAGGACAGGGGTCGTGTATAATGTATACTGGTACAGGCAGGCAGGGCAGGGGTCGTGTATAATGTATACTGGTACTGGCAGGCAGGACAGGGGTCGTGTATAATGTATACTGGTACTTGCAGGCAGGACAGGACAGGGGTCGTGTATAATGTATACTGGTACTTGCAGGCAGGACAGGACAGGGGTCGTGTATAATGTATACTGGTACTAGCAGGCAGGACAGGGGTCGTGTATAATGTATACTGGTACTGGCAGGCAGGCAGGACAGGGGTCGTGTATAATGTATACTGGTACTGGCAGGCAGGACAGGGGTCGTGTATAATGTATACTAGTACTGGCAGGCAGGACAGGGGTCGTGTATAATGTATACTAGTACTGGCAGGCAGGACAGGGGTCGTGTATAATGTATACTAGTACTGGCAGGCAGGACAGGGGTCGTGTATAATGTATACTAGTACTGGCAGGCAGGACAGGGGTCGTGTATAATGTATACTAGTACTGGCAGACAGGACAGGGGTCGTGTATAATGTATACTAGTACTTGCAGGCAGGACAGGGGTCGTGTATAATGTATACTGGTACTGGCAGGCAGGCAGGGGTCGTGTATAATGTATACTAGTACTTGCAGGCAGGCAGGGGTCGTGTATAATGTATACTAGTACTTGCAGGCAGGCAGGGGTCGTGTATAATGTATACTAGTACTGGCAGGCAGGCAGGGGTCGTGTATAATGTATACTGGTACTGGCAGGCAGGCAGGGGTCGTGTATAATGTATACTAGTACTTGCAGGCAGGCAGGGGTCGTGTATAATGTATACTAGTACTTGCAGGCAGGCAGGGGTCGTGTATAATGTATACTAGTACTGGCAGGCAGGACAGGGGTCGTGTATAATGTATACTGGTACTGGCAGGCAGGACAGGGGTCGTGTATAATGTATACTGGTACAGGCAGGCAGGACAGGGGTCGTGTATAATGTATACTGGTACAGGCAGGCAGGACAGGGGTCGTGTATAATGTATACTGGTACTGGCAGGCAGGACAGGGGTCGTGTATAATGTATACTGGTACTGGCAGGCAGGACAGTGGTCGTGTATAATGTATACTGGTACTGGCAGACAGGACAGGGGTCGTGTATAATGTATACTGGTACTGGCAGACAGGACAGGGGTCGTGTATAATGTATACTGGTACTGGCAGGCAGGCAGGGGTCGTGTATAATGTATACTAGTACTGGCAGACAGGACAGGGGTCGTGTATAATGTATACTGGTACTGGCAGGCAGGACAGTGGTCGTGTATAATGTATACTGGTACTGGCAGGCAGGCAGGACAGGGGTCGTGTATAATGTATACTGGTACTGGCAGGCAGGACAGGGGTTGTGTATAATGTATACTGGTACTGGCAGGCAGGCAGGACAGGGGTCGTGTATAATGTATACTGGTACTGGCAGACAGGACAGGGGTCGTGTATAATGTATACTGGTACTGGCAGGCAGGCAGGGGTCGTGTATAATGTATACTAGTACTGGCAGGCAGGACAGGGGTTGTGTATAATGTATACTGGTACTGGCAGACAGGACAGGGGTTGTGTATAATGTATACTGGTACTGGCAGGCAGGCAGGACAGGGGTCGTGTATAATGTATACTGGTACTGGCAGACAGGACAGGGGTCGTGTATAATGTATACTGGTACTGGCAGGCAGGCAGGGGTCGTGTATAATGTATACTAGTACTGGCAGGCAGGACAGGGGTCGTGTATAATGTATACTGGTACTGGCAGGCAGGACAGTGGTCGTGTATAATGTATACTGGTACTGGCAGGCAGGCAGGACAGGGGTCGTGTATAATGTATACTGGTACTGGCAGGCAGGACAGGGGTTGTGTATAATGTATACTGGTACTGGCAGGCAGGCAGGACAGGGGTCGTGTATAATGTATACTGGTACTGGCAGACAGGACAGGGGTTGTGTATAATGTATACTGGTACTGGCAGGCAGGACAGGGGTTGTGTATAATGTATACTGGTACTGGCAGGCAGGACAGGGGTTGTGTATAATGTATACTGGTACTGGCAGACAGGACAGGGGTTGTGTATAATGTATACTGGTACTGGCAGACAGGACAGGGGTCGTGTATAATGTATACTGGTACTGGCAGACAGGACAGGGGTTGTGTATAATGTATACTGGTACTGGCAGACAGGACAGGGGTTGTGTATAATGTATACTGGTACTGGCAGACAGGACAGGGGTTGTGTATAATGTATACTGGTACTGGCAGACAGGACAGGGGTTGTGTATAATGTATACTGGTACTGGCAGACAGGACAGGGGTCGTGTATAATGTATACTGGTACTGGCAGACAGGACAGGGGTCGTGTATAATGTATACTGGTACTGGCAGACAGGACAGGGGTTGTGTATAATGTATACTGGTACTGGCAGACAGGACAGGGGTCGTGTATAATGTATACTGGTACTGGCAGGCAGGACAGGGGTTGTGTATAATGTATACTGGTACTGGCAGACAGGACAGGGGTCGTGTATAATGTATACTGGTACTGGCAGACAGGACAGGGGTTGTGTATAATGTATACTGGTACTGGCAGGCAGGACAGGGGTCGTGTATAATGTATACTGGTACTGGCAGGCAGGCAGGACAGGGGTTGTGTATAATGTATACTGGTACTGGCAGACAGGACAGGGGTTGTGTATAATGTATACTGGTACTGGCAGGCAGGACAGGGGTTGTGTATAATGTATACTGGTACTGGCAGGCAGGACAGGGGTTGTGTATAATGTATACTGGTACTGGCAGACAGGACAGGGGTTGTGTATAATGTATACTGGTACTGGCAGGCAGGACAGGGGTTGTGTATAATGTATACTGGTACTGGCAGGCAGGCAGGGGTCGTGTATAATGTATACTGGTACTGGCAGGCAGGACAGGGGTTGTGTATAATGTATACTGGTACTGGCAGGCAGGACAGGGGTTGTGTATAATGTATACTGGTACTGGCAGACAGGACAGGGGTTGTGTATAATGTATACTGGTACTGGCAGACAGGACAGGGGTCGTGTATAATGTATACTGGTACTGGCAGACAGGACAGGGGTTGTGTATAATGTATACTGGTACTGGCAGGCAGGACAGGGGTTGTGTATAATGTATACAGGTACTGGTAGGCAGGACAGGGGTCGTGTATAATGTATACTGGTACTGGCAGGCAGGCAGGCAGGACAGGGGTCGTGTATAATGTATACTGGTACTGGCAGACAGGACAGGGGTTGTGTATAATGTATACTGGTACTGGCAGACAGGACAGGGGTTGTGTATAATGTATACTGGTACTGGCAGACAGGACAGGGGTTGTGTATAATGTATACTGGTACTGGCAGACAGGACAGGGGTTGTGTATAATGTATACTGGTACTGGCAGGCAGGACAGGGGTCGTGTATAATGTATACTGGTACTGGCAGGCAGGACAGGGGTCGTGTATAATGTATACTGGTACTGGCAGACAGGACAGGGGTCGTGTATAATGTATACTGGTACTGGCAGACAGGACAGGGGTCGTGTATAATGTATACTGGTACTGGCAGGCAGGACAGGGGTCGTGTATAATGTATACTGGTACTGGCAGGCAGGCAGGACAGGGGTTGTGTATAATGTATACTGGTACTGGCAGGCAGGACAGGGGTCGTGTATAATGTATACTGGTACTGGCAGGCAGGACAGGGGTCGTGTATAATGTATACTGGTACTGGCAGACAGGACAGGGGTTGTGTATAATGTATACTGGTACTGGCAGACAGGACAGGGGTCGTGTATAATGTATACTGGTACTGGCAGACAGGACAGGGGTTGTGTATAATGTATACTAGTACTGGCAGGCAGGACAGGGGTCGTGTATAATGTATACTAGTACTGGCAGACAGGACAGGGGTCGTGTATAATGTATACTAGTACTTGCAGGCAGGACAGGGGTTGTGTATAATGTATACTGGTACTGGCAGGCAGGCAGGACAGGGGTTGTGTATAATGTATACTGTTACTCAGGCAGGCAGGACAGGGGTCGTGTATAATGTATACTGGTACTGGCAGGCAGGACAGGGGTTGTGTATAATGTATACTGGTACTCAGGCAGGACAGGGGTTGTGTATAATGTATACTGGTACTGGCAGGCAGGACAGGGGTCGTTGTTATGGATTGGTGACAAATATAGTTTACAGTTTTAATTTCAAACTTAGACCAATTTATATACCATGATATTTTCCAATTTTCCAATTTGTATTATAGATTTTTCTTCTAACAGAGTCTCATTCTCTGTGCACACAGTTTTGGCATACATGAAACAAAAAGTATTTTGTACTTGGCTTAATATAGCCATTGAAAATGTGTACGTCATCTTACAAGATAGCAATTAATGGTGTTTTTAATTGACAAATAGTGCGATCAGTGTAATAAGCCCGGGGCATTAGTCACAATCCTTGTAACGACGTGCATCACTTTGATAACTTTTCAGTAAATTTATTGTGTTTTTATTGTGCTTAATGACACTTTGAGATGATTTTAAGCAACTTACATTCTCATTCAGGCTTTTTGGTAGACTAAAAAAGTCTGCTGAAATTGGAAACAAATACAGAAATAGTAATAATGGCACTGATGTCTCGAGACCAACCTGAATAATGAAACCTCATTGGATTTGGGGTTCCATTATTCTGACCTACTTCGAGCCTGTTTGTGTTAAGTATCCGTTTTGTGTGTGAGAGGTCTGTGGTTTGAAAAGCCTAAAAATGGTACTTAGTGGTACCGTATATCTCCCTTGCTTGACGCTCCGAATATAGTTAGTTCCAGGAAACTGCTGGCTGGCCCCGTATCGGGACAATTTGACTTGATATAATCTCTGTATGACTGAAATGTAACTGTTGATCAGTATGACTTAAAACAGTATTTTAAAAAAAATAAGATCAGACCAATTTGCTATTCAGACCACTTTTAAGTCAGAATGCTAAAATGGTCTTAATATAGGAACTTTTGTGTACCATTTAAGACAAGTTTTTGTACAAATCACCAACATCAGATACTGATGAGTTTCTGATACATTTTATGTAATTAAAACACGTTTGAAATTTGTGGTTACCCCAGTAAGTGTCAGGGGATGTATAGAATGTCAAATGATGTGTGAAATTTTTACAGTGCAATGTCATGACAGTTTTATTGCTTCTGTTTATGATGACTGATTCATGTTTAAAATTGACAAACTTTTACAACAGTATTACTGTTATACTCAGTGACTTTAATTACTCATCTTGGTCATGCACCGCACAATTACTGAGATCACCAAATCTACATTCTGTCAGAATAAAGTTATCAACTACATTATTCAGTTAGCATAAAATATCTTCATATTCTGTTTGCAGAAATATCTACATATTCTGTTAGCGTAAAGTATCTTCAGATTCTGTTAGCATAAAGTATCTACATATATTTTAGCATAGTGTATCTACAGATTCTGTTAGCATCAAGTATCTACATATTTTTTAGCATAGTGTATCTACAGGTTCTGTTAGCATAAAAGATCTACATATTATGTTAGCATAAAATATCTACAGATTGATGTTTGCATAAAATATCTACTAATTCTGTTAGCAATACTAATCTACTGATTGATGTTAGCATAAAATATCTACAGATTTTGTTAGCGTAACATACATGAATCTACAGATTGATATTAGCAGAAAATATGTTATACAGATTGATTTCAGACTTCAAAACAAGTAGATTCATTTACGTAGGCTGAGTTTTAAATTCCCCAATTATAGAATTTTTGGTTATTAGGGGAATATTGAAATATCTTTAGAGGGGATTCAGCCCCAAATTGGGTATAAAAAAACTGTTGTAATAGCAATACACAAACGATCATTGATCATATACACACTTCTTCAGGTATCGTCAGACTGTACAAAATATATATTTATAGAAATTATGGTCCTTTTATGAGTAACATGATCTTAATTTGACATAAAATATTTATGTACACAAATCACTTATAACAGGTGCAAGATTTATATGACAAAACCACTGACTAGACTTCTATTGACCCAAAACTGACCCATAGGCCTAATCGACCTTTGTTTAATTTATTTATTAGGTATTTTATATAGTAAAATCCAGGACAAAATTTTCAAAGCAAATGTCCAAGATTCAGGGCCGTATCCAGAGAGAAAACAAGCAACAAGGCAAATACTTTCTTTGGTATATACTTTGGGTGCCTTTTCCTCCAAAAACATGCTTATAATGGTTTATTCTCAAATTTTCACCGAGGCATTTAGTGCCTTGATGTGCCTCAGCATGGCTACGGGCCTGAGATTCAACACCCCTTATGAAGGGAACCTCTATTTTATCCACACTTCCTTAGGTAATGATAGAAAGAGGGGTATCGCTTTCACTACCTGTGTATTCCAGTATTATTAGTAAAATAATAGATACAGTGTATATAATAATGTACTGTGGTTTTCCCACGGCTTCTATGACTCATTTCCATCATCTAGTTATCCCCATATAGTACATACCGGTATGTACTGTAAAAACTATTGAAATTGCAAGGTTTTATTTTCCAGTTTTTTTATCTCACTTATTCTAAGCCCCATGGAAAATTCAATACATGAGTTTGCTGCTGATTCACAGCAATTCCAAATTGGCCATGTCACAAATTTATGAACTTCCAATAAATCATAAGCAAAGAATTTGCAAAATTAATCACTCATGAAAATAATGGTGTTTACAGTAAATACTTAAACATAAGTAAGCACTCAGGAACTTTCTACATTGTTGTAAGGTTAACTGTACTGTAAGCAACAGTAAGCAGGTTCTCGTCTTACTGTAGTACTATATGATTCTTTGTACATGATAGTTCATACATGTATATAGATAAATAAATGATTGTTTGATTAATACTAGTTTATGTTCAATAGGGTTATAGTTCACAGTATGTTTATTGTTACATATACTATTAGTCATATGTTTTAGTTTACATTTTAAACATATTTTATTATCCAAGCAATATATAAAATTTATATCAAATTATCATATAAATAAAGAATAAGGTATGCATGGGTAAAAGGGTTGAGTCACAAGTTTCAAAACTTATCGGTAGTCACAAATATTACATTTACATAAATCTCACTCCTATCTTTGCAGTGGATTCACTCGTCTTGGAAGAAAATTCACACATCGCGGTGATGCAAGTAAAAAGTCGCTCCTACCCCATTCGCGGTGATGCGCGATTTTATGCAAAAGTTGCCCGAGCTCTGTTCTGTAGTTGCAATGGAACATCACTCTAAAATTTATATTTCATTTACCCAGCCTAGTTAGTGCACATATCCGCGCAATGCCCATCATATTATTTGTTTCGCATTACCGGTATCTTGTCTGTACTTTTTATATCTCTGTTGGTGAGATTTCAACAAAACTTCACAAGTCTGAAGCTAAGAGAACTGTGTCAGGCACTATCTAGGGGTTTTCATCACCATCAAGTGATAGCTGTTGTTCTAGTTGGCTACTGTTCATATACTATCATCACAATGTTTTATTTCGACATACTGTTGTGTGTACAGTTTTTACACTACACTTGTATTAAACATTTTTGTCTGTCTGTGCATGTGAAATATGCTCTACAAAAACCATTGTGATAATATAATTAACTGTTAGTACATTTTGTGTGTTCATCACTTAGACACTTACCTTTCACACTAGCAGTGAACAGAATGTCTGAACATGTATGCAATAAGTTTACCTGCTAGTACAAATATTAAAGCATGTATTTGTAAGTGTACATGCACTCTTTATTTTTCGTTGAAAATATTGACCTAGATTGTTCTGCTGGTCCCTCCCAAGTTAGAAGTTATTTGCCAATCTTGCAGGGTAAAAAACAAAATGTTGAATGCAAATCATGCTGGAATTGGTTATCAATTTAATAGTGCTAAGGTGTTCTCTGCAAACCACGCAGGGCTTCTCCTCATGTGTAGATCACAACAGGTCCATGAAAAGTATTGAATACTACCTGTAGACTACATAATTATGTTACATTTATAGAGAGTAGATACAGTTTGTAGTATGACTTCACAGACCTGTGAAGGCCACAACAATATAGCCATGATTATGACCAGAGTACCACCAGTCAGGTAATAGTCAAGTGTGACAGAGTCAACATACAATGTAAATAGAATGTCTAAAACTTAATTATTAATATATAATTTCAGGGCAGTCATACAAAGGCTGGACAACTGGCCGCCATCAAGGTGATGAATGTTACTTATAATTCTGGTTATATAATTTCAGGGCAGTCATACAAAGACTGGACAACTGGCCGCCATCAAGGTGATGAATGTTACGGAAGAGGAGGAGGAAGAAATCAAACTTGAGATTAATGTCTTAAAAAAGGTAACATTATATCATACACATACTTTCCCAAAATCTCAATGTGAGAAAAATATTGTAAATCTTCAACTCAAATATTCAGGAGTTCACAATTCCGAAATAATGTGGAAATCTTCTCTGCAGAAAATAACAGTTACTTGATGAAAAAATACCATTGGTATTTAATGATTTATACAGGCATTTGAAATTTCATACGCTGAATTGTAATTATCAAACAATGTTCAAACTCAATGGTGTAGGGATGTGTGCTAATGGCAACACAGAACAGACAATGTATCTTAATTTCAGCATTGGGCATTCGTTTGCCTCAGCTGGACCCCTGCATATATATTGTCTCGAATCAATTTCTCATTTGACACCAGGCACATAATCGGTATCACAAAATAGTGACACTGTGCCAAGCTTATTATGTCTTGCACATTTAGTGGGTGAGACATGCTGATTTTGTGTTGGACGTTTGTCTTGTCTGTATGGATGTCACTAAGTTTGTCCATGATTTTCTCGTTAACCATTGACTGTACTTCATTGAAACTTCACATGAATTTTTAGTACAAAACCTAGTTGTGTATATTGTCTGGTATTTTAGATTGGATGATTTTTGCTGGAGTTATGGTCCCTTGTGGGAGACATAAGGTTTTGGTGTAAAAAAAACCTGCGTCTATGCCAACTTGAGATCATTCTCAAACTTAGACCAAAATTTCAGCAGGATCTCAATTTGAGATTCCTACTTTCGATGCATTGTGAGATTGGAGCTAGGTCTGTTTATCGTCTGGGGGTAATTAACCTGAATCATAACCCAAATTAATGCTAAAATCTTAGCCACAGCATCTGCATTTAGAATCTGAATGTTAAAATTTAAAAAAAAATAGAATCAGACTCCTGCATCTTAAGTGAAACACCTACATGTAAATGTTTTGCCCAAACCATGAATAATTCCTTTGAGTTTTGTTTTATAACACAGCCAGATCATCATAGTAGCATCCATCTGCCTGATTTTATACCACCTTGCAATTATAATTTATGCAAACCAATTGTTAAGAGAATGATTCAGTTATAGCTTGAGAGTACTGGGATGTTATAAACTGGGATGTTATAGAGCAATGCTGAATGTGTACTTTACAACATGTTAACAAATTGAATGCTTGATTATACGCGTCTGTCTGTTAATAATAATTGTCTAATTTTTCAAATGTGTCTGAATGTGCGCTGGAATTTTAAAACTGCATATTTCAAGTTCTCTTCATTTACATGTTTAAAGTTGGCATCTGCTTTTCTGTAATAAATAAATGCCAACTCTGAACCGTTTTATGTTCAGATTAGGCTAATCATTGAAAACCTACCTATCAAAGTTAATACAGTTTGTCCTGTTTCATTGAAGGACCTATCTCTCAGTATTAGAGATATTTAATTAAAACATACTGTTGTTTTTCATGCATGATCCATTATTACAAGTTATTTTACATTAAGAAACATTAGCTTTGGTCTTCCTCCATCCACTCAGCACTATTCTGATAGAAGATAAGCTAGAAATTGTGGAAATTATGGACAATTATCAATAATTATCTCAGGACAAATATCAAGAATGATCTCCCTTGATATGATTTAAGTCGACCTGCTATTGGATTGTCTCCCCTCCACAATCACTATTCGAAAAACAATTGACATGCCTATTGACAGGTTTCCTTCAATCCCGGAATAATCCGGAAATTGCTGCACTAAGAAGAATGAACTTTTCTGAAAAAAATAAAAGTAATTTGATGAAAAAAGTATTGACCATGTTATGGTCATTTAAAGTTTTTAAAGCAAGTTTTCAATTCATTTCATGACTTTTTAAATTCTGAATAGTTGAGTAAATTATGGGCCAATTTTGATTCATCACAACAAGCAATTTTCTTGAATTGAGCCAAAAAAACAAGTCAAACAAATGCAGGAAAGAAAATTACGGTGCAACTCTTAAATCTCTCTCTTCTGGTGTTGGTATGGGGGCCGTTATAATTTCAAAAAGGAAGCGTTAATTAAGATTCAAGTTTTCGTAAAATTCAAATATCGGGAAACTGAAAATTAGTCATATTTCAACCAATTTTCAACTCTGTCTGATCTTCATGACAAATTGACCAATAGAGGCCTGATTTCTTGCATCATAGACATGAAAACAGTTTGAATAATTTGTTTAATGTTTGCCTGGTATATAGCTGGTTATGTGTCAAATACCATTGTATTCAATTACCAGATTAAAATTCTTAACCCTTTTTAAAAGAGGGGACATTATTAGTGCAGGGGGTTAATTAGAAGTTATATGGTATTCCATGTACTCTCTAATCCTGATTTTAAACAAAGAAAAATATATATTCTCCCATAATTCAAGTGCACTCTTAATTGGCATTATATGTGGTAAATTATATGCTTCCACTTTGAAGCTCTCATTCTTATTCTGTGATATTTATGTGTGCAATTATATTTCAATTAACGTCTATATTTACATATATCTTAGAATAATTGATGTATAAGTATAAGAGTGCATACCATATTTATCGCAGACAATGCACCTATCGGTTAAATATTCTAGGGTGGTATTGAATATTGATCTTACTTGACTTAAGGATAAGTACAACCAATCAGATCACACCATACTAAACTGAGAGCTGTCAGTGACAGGCAATTTGATTGCCAATCATCATTGGCTGTCCTTTAAATTCTCTGATTAAATAAGATCTATATTGAAATCACCCCTGATCTATGTGTAGTACGGTAATTATAAATAGTTGTCCACTTTGAAAACTTTATATCTCTAATCAATTTCTCATATTTTGTAAATAAGTAATAAATTTCTTGACCGCCTTATTAAAGTTTTATATTGGACTGTGATACTTCAATCAGAGGCCAATATTGACTGTCTTATTATAAATGCAAGGTCTTATTACTCACTTAGTAGCTATGTATTGACATTTACATAAAAAAAACTGATTATATGATGGATGTCTGGCTGATATAGGTACTTAACCACAAAACATGAGATATACAGTGTAAATTATGGACAGTTAGTGTTGATATAAACTATAATAGTAGAAGTTTTCACTTGGGGCAGAAATTCAAGGGTCATTTTGAACTGGATTTTAACCAAATTTTAAGCCCTAATTACCTGAAATATGAAGAGGTAGTTGTTCTGTCCAAACTGTGGCCTTTTGGAATTTTCCGTTTTTAAATGGTTGATTCAATGTAACTCAATGTATACTGTATAATTATAGGCATGTTGACATAAACCTTATGCTTTACCATTAAATTTTAATACTCTATGTATGAATGTAGCCTATTCTGCCTATAGTGTTGAAAATAGCCAATTTTACATTTTAGCTTTAGAATAAAAAATTATGCATTTGTGGAACAGTGTCTTAGTGGATAATGCTCTTAACTGCTGATTGGGGGGTCCCTGGTTCAAATCTGTGGCAGGCCCTAGCAATCATTTCTTAAACATTTCCAACCCAACTAGGGATGAGCTGATTAGAAACCAAGAGGATACCTATGGCATGTATTGATGCAGTACACCAGGCATGTTAAAGTACCATGGAGTCTTTTTGAAAAGAGCTAGGGTAGCGCACCTGGTATTGCATAACTGTCTCTTACCTAAAAGTTGGAGGTTTATAGGTCAATCTGGGAGGGATGACCCACATGTCCACACACTTATGATTGTCTAAGTGTAACGTAAGCAAACAAAACATTACATGATTTGTGTTTTATATTTCAGTATTCTCACCACAGAAATATCGCCACATATTATGGGGCTTTTATCAAGAAAAGCCCTCCTGGCAAAGATGATCAACTCTGGGTATGTTTGTGCTTCATATTTTGTTCAGAAAGAGTGAACATGGTATTGTGCTAATATGGCCATCTGTCGGCACCTGCTAGTAATTGGGGAGACATATTATTTTTTGTGATGGATGTCTATCAGGATAGATGTCTCGAAGTTTGGCTGCGCTTGTTTTACTTAAACCACTGGTCTGATTTTAAAGAAACTTCACATGAATTCTAAGTACCAAGGCTTGGCATGCATATTATCAGGAATTTTAGGTCAGATGGTTTTAGCTGGAGTTACAGCCCCTTGTTGGAGACACATGTTAGTTTGACAATGGCGACCGCACGCCAGCCTGTCTGGTGGTGCCTGACATTAACAGATATGAATCAGAAGGTTATCATTATGTGATATGAAAATAGGTCACAGTGTCTCATCAGCAAAACTGTCAGGGAGAGACGCTATAACCTTTTATCAAGTACCAGTACAGGTTATAGAACTGCCATAGTACAATGGTCATAGCACTGGATTTGTAACCAGACAAATTTGGGATTGATTCCAAGTCACAGCAGATCATGCACTTCCAATTAATTTGACAATATTCCGCCACATATTACAGAGTTGCTGGTTCTTTGTTGAAGGGTAAGTTAGTACTGGTTATGATATAGTCCAGGAAAACTGGTAAGGTGACTTGGTCGTCGTATTTAACTGAGAAATTGTTGAGAAATGGTGTTAAATCTGAACTAACAATGATACAATGTTATGAAGTAACATGATAAAGCCTAGGTCCCACTGAGTTTTTTTTGCCTCGGCGATGTACTCCGATTTAAATTAATGAGCTATCAGACATTGGAAACAGATTCCTTGTAGTCTAGGAGTAGCTCCTGGAACTTGAAGTCATGAGACAGTTTTTGATATCGGAAGGAATTGTGATGAATCGGGTGGTATCCTAAGAAATGGGGAGAACATCACCAATGTGAAATTCCTCAGTGGGACCTGGCTTCAGGGATGTTGATTATGTTTGAATGATGAAAGCATACTGATGGAGTTTATTGTTGATGATTGTTGATGATTGTTGATGATTGTTTATGATTGTTGATGATTGTTTATGATTGTTTCAGTTGGTGATGGAGTACTGTGGGGCTGGTTCTGTTACAGATCTTGTCAAAGGTAACACATCTCAATACCAAATCTTACGTACATAATTTAGTCGATGCTGATTATACAGTCATGTACAACATACATCATAGGGTATAATACCATATCACTGTATGACTTATTGGAAGACTATACAATTCGTCTTGTATGACTTAATACGAGCAAAAGCACCTGTAACTTCTGGTCACTTTATGACTAATTGGAAGGCTATGACATTCAATGTGTATGACTTATTGCGAGCAAAAGCACCTGTAACTTACGGTCACTGTATGACTAATTGCAACATTATACAATTCATCTTGTATGACTTATTGCGAGCAAAAGCACCTGTAACTTCCGGTCACTGTTTGACTAATTGCAACATTATACAATTCATCTTGTATGACTTATTGCGAGCAAAAGCACCTGTAACTTCCGGTCACTGTTTGACTAATTGCAACATTATACAATTCATCTTGTATGACTTATTGCGAGCAAAAGCACCTGTAACTTCCGGTCACTGTTTGACTAATTGCAACATTATACAATTCATCTTGTATGACCAAATGCTAGCAAAAGCACCTGTAACTTCTGGTCACTGTATGACTAATTGGAAGGCTATACAATTCAAGTTTAACAAAAGAACAATGTTTGAACTGAGTTTCGGTGTAGGGCCTAGGGGTGTGTGCTAATGGCACCCGAAGCAGACTTGCAACTCGTTTTCAGGATCGGGCATTATGCCTCAGTAGGACCCCTGTTTAATAGATGACTACTTCCTTAATGTTTTACATAGTGCCATACTTACTGGAGCATCCAGCATACCTAGCTGTATGTTGTTATATTATGTTGTTGTTATTTCAGCAACCAAAGGAAATTGTTTAAAAGAAGAATGGATTGCCTATGTTGCTAGAGAGATACTCAGGGTTAGTATGATTATATCACTGAAGCTTAAGAATTTGTAAGATTATTCGTTTCTGAAAATCCCTTAAAGTCCTGGTCCAGTGGATAATGTGCTGGATTCTGGGTTCAATTCCAAGTCGCACGCAGCAAGTTAATTTGACAACAATGTTGATTTTCCTACACATCTGAAGAAGTAAGGCGTCTTAGAACACAGTCCAGGAAAACTGGTTTGCTGAATCTGCTGTCGTATATAACTTAAAAATTGTTGAGAAAGAGCATTTAACGAGAATAAACCATAAACAGAGATTAAGAATTAAAACTCCCAAATTTAATAGCGTTAACAATACTTTTATTAACAATTATTGTATCTATGTAAGACTTGCGTTACACATTCTTCTTGAAGTGTATATATGTATAAGTTTATTATTTCCAGGGCCTAGCACATCTACATGCAAACCGTGTGATACATAGAGATATAAAGGGACAGAATGTCCTACTTACAGATAACGCTGAGGTTAAGTTAGGTAAGTCACTGAACTCTACACCCTTTATTTCATGGAGACTCCGAATATCATAGTTCACTTGAATAGTTAGTACCATGCCTACTTGTGCACATTTTGTGGAGTTTTAGTTATGGTCCTTTGTGGTAGACACACCTTCCGATTATGTCAGTTCCCTCAAACTCCGAGGTCATTGGCCAACCTGGCTTGGAAATAACCAAATGACCAGGCACTTGCGACTGTCGCAGTTGATCGCAAACAGCAATAGCGATTATGTCTGTATGAAGTGGACATTTCATCCTTGATATTTCTCCAAAATGCTGCATGACTTGTAAAAGTTGAGCATAATTCTTATAACTAAACTCTGTTCAATCCAACAAAACTCCTCTGTGCATCAATGTGAGCTATTGTGATCATCGTAATATGCCATCAATCATCATCAACTATTTGACTAACATTCAAAGGTGACTTAACTTCTATACTCCTTTCTCAGGGCAAACAAATAATGTCTGTATTCTGTATCAATGGTTAACCCTTTGAACACTCGAGAGATTGCAGTTTTGACCTATTAGTTATGAAACTAGTTTTCCATACTGTTTATACATGTAAATCAAGAATTCATTTGACGAATGCAGGGATACACCAGTGGATTTAGTCGTAGAAACATTGAAAATGTCAGTCATGTTTGTATAATCCAACGGATTCACTTACATACATCAGACAAACAACGTCAGACAAACGTTATAGTGCGGATATTTCTGCTCTGTCATAAGGTCTGATGGTAATAAAGCTCTCTCATTTAAAAAATAGATTGTTTTAATGTTTTAATTACTTCTGTATTACAGTTGATTTTGGTGTTAGCGCTCAATTAGACAAAACCATTGGACGAAGAAATACATTTATAGGAACACCTTACTGGTATGTTGTGTTGTTGCTGGGTATTAGGTACTCAGTTTAACTCTTGATTCAACCTTTGATGACTTAAGTCTTCAATGAACGTCATATTTTACACTCATGCTATTCTGGCTGATGGATAAACTTTTCCCTGAATTTGTAGACTGTTTAAAACAGGTTAAATGAAGCAAAACTTCAAACTTTGTACTGTCCACAATCGTCTTCCGATTATTATTGGCAGGTTTCTGACAAGGGCAGACTTAAAATCAATGAAGAGACAGAGGTATTATACAAGGAATTCGGGTGCGCTACCCTTGTTTGTTACAAAAAAGATTCTTAGGTTTTTTAACATGCCCGGTGTACAGCACCGTACATGCAAGATTTCCTCTGGGTTTCCAACTAGTTTGTCTCTAATTGGGTGGGAAACACTGAGAAGCATTTCAGAAATGAATAAGTGCCCCGGCCGAGGAGCGAACCTGGGACCTCTTGGTCAGTAATCAAGAGCATTATCTGCCCGACTATGGTAATCACTGTGCCACCTGTGAAATCTGGTAAATGGTTATCAAAATGAGTTAAGCACTCAGTGAAGCCAAAGAATATTTGACATTTAAATGACAGGTACAATTTTTTCCAACATGGCAAACAGAAAATTTTGGAATTTCCATGTCCCATTATCTAAAGCCCACTGTGCATTTTTTGCCTCGACAATGTACTCCTGATTGAAATTAATGAGCTATCAGAACAGGTTCCTCGTGGTCTTGGGGAAGCTTCGGGGAAGTCATGAGACAGTTTGTGACATCGGAAGGAATCGGGTGGTATCGGAAGAAATCAAGAGAACATCGCCGATGTGGAATTTCTCAGTGGGACCTAGGCTTATTGTCCAGCAAGTTGTGGAACAGTTTTAATGTTGATTTACATTCTGTTACAGGATGGCACCTGAAGTTATTGCCTGTGATGAAAACCCTGATGCCACATATGATAATAGAGTATGTATACTGTTGTCAATCTCATGTTCAATTTGATTTATGTATAGTATGGAGAATTTAACATGAATTTGCACGAAGATATTACAGGTTCCTGTGTTGAATATATAAATTTCCGCAGGCAAATCGTACAATATCGGTCCCTTAGGTTAGTGTTTGTATTTCACCTCGAGCGTCTTTGTGATACTACCAGAGTATGAAAACATACAATTGAGGTTATAAATATTGACAATATATCAACTGTTAAATTATGCTAATAGAAGGTAGAGGATCAGGCAAAATTCTCCATACTAAAACAATAATGAGAGGCATTAGTGAATTGAATTATCTCCCTTGTAAGATAAAGCCAAGGTAGACCAATTAGCACATTGGTCCTAACTAGTTGAATTCCTCTGACTTTATTGTTGTCTCTTATAGATGAAGCGAAACTTATTCATTTAATCTTAACAATTACTGATATTTCAGCCGAATTACTACCATGCACAACAAACAAAACTGGGATAAAAGCAGAGTAATTTGCATGATAGGACAAATTTTATGTAGTTTTAGAGAGTAGTAAGGGGAGATAACTCACTAATGTCTTTCATTAAGGTTTTAAGTGAGTTACGACCCATTAATACTCTTGAAAAACAAGTTGGTCCTTCTATTTGAATTACATAGTGTTTATCACTGCTTTGTTGGTTGTGTGTTGTGGAATTAAGCTAAAATATTTGTAGCCGTAATAATTATTAGATTAAGTATTGAGTTGGGCAGGATTTCAAGTACGAGTGCAAAAAATGATCAGGAAGTTGGGATAAATTGTCAAAAATGTAAAAACTTGTCCTAGAAAAGTGAAATATGTCACGAAAAATCATGTTAAAGACGCAAGATGCACCTAAGACTACCTCTGAGTTACCAACCAATTCATCTCTACAAAAGTGGGAATCAATGAAAAATGTTTCAGGAAACGACCATGTTCTCTTGTACTTGTTTGATATAGTGTAGGAACCTGCTGTCAGAATCAGAATTTCCTCAATCATTTAGGGAAAAAACTTATTTTGACTAAGATAGTTTATGAATTGAGTCCTGGATACTTTACTATGTAACTGCAGCTCAGTTGTTTTCACTCACCATTACTATGTATTTTACAGAGTGACCTTTGGTCTTTGGGAATTACTTCTATTGAAATGGCAGAAGGAAAACCACGTAAGTTATCTTAAGCATTTGTCACATCCGCCATCACAATTATTTGGCCATTTGATTTATTACTCCCAAACATAAAAAAAGTTCCAGTCCGGCAGCAAAAAAATCAGTAACTACAATCTTTTCGGCTCCCTATACATTTGAAATGTAAACATAGGTCAAGTTATAGTTATCTTCCCTTCGTTGGAAGATTTATGACCTTATGTTGAAAAATTCTCCTTGAAAAGTGCTTAAATTTTAATTTTGAGAAAATTTGTATGAAACCAGTTGCAGTAGCTGATTCCTATAAAGACTTGATATATGGTTAGTTGAATTTTTGCTAGTATGTTTGACTGTGTTTTGTATTACAGCACTCTGTGATATGCACCCAATGAGGGCCTTATTTTTAATACCCAGGAATCCACCTCCTAGACTTAAGTCATCAAAATGGTAAGTCATGGAATTAGAACTGTCATCCATTCTGTCTTGAAATCGGAAGACAAATATCGTCAATACATTGATAAATTAATTTGCACATGTAGCAGTTACATGCTTCACTCACATACATGTATTTAGCAATATTACCAGGGGTCCTACTATTCCGGAATAATCCGGAAATCCGGATTTGCTGCATTAGGAAGAATATTCTTTTCTGCTCAAAATAAAAGTTATTTGATGAAAAAAATTCAAAGAATTGGCAAAGTTATGGTCATTTGAAGTTCCATAATCTGAATTTTAATAACATACTGTAGCCTGTGTAGGTATGTGTGCTAATTAATGACACCCGAAACAGCCTTGCGACACGTTTTCAGGATTGGGCATTATGCCTCAGTAGAACCCCTGATAACACAGTATAGATTAGGTATGGTTTCAGTATTTGAAAATGGCAGCTACGGTGTGGGTTTATATTTGACCTTTTGTGAACTGAGTCAAATAGGAAATTTGGGTGATTATATTTGCATGTTAATTGTATGTTAATGCTAATTTTTGTCATTTAAATTTCGCATCAAAGATGCAAATATATTCTTAAAGGTGATTAAACTAAATTTGGAGTTAGTATTGTTTACTTCCAGATGATATTTACAGGCCATATTGCAATTGAGTAAAACACATTGAAGTATATAGGGAATAAGAAGGGAACACAGGATCCAGTATATCGCAACATCCAATGTAGTTACAAGTGGAGGCTGCTGTTTTAACCTATTAATCTTCTTATACAGGTCATCTAGATTTCACAATTTTGTGGAAACATGTTTACTAAAAGATTACACAAAGCGTCCAAACACGGAACATTTATTAAAACATCCATTCATTCGAGACCAACCCACAGAAAGACAAGTGCGAATTCAGCTCAAGGACCACATTGATAGACATAAGAAAAACAAAAAAGGTTTGGCTTATTCTTATGATCATTATGATTTGTATCAACCCTGTACACTATCCGCATCTGCCTTGATAGCCTAGTGGTAGTCTATCCCTGGCTGAGACTCATTAAAAATGGTATGCTCAGTATATATAGTAAGTTTCAGATAATTGCTGGTTCAGCAATCAGGATAATGTGACTGGGTAGTGTCCATATGACTGAAATACTGTTGACCGGGGGCCTTTAAACAATTTTTTAAAATAAACGTCTTTACATTATTTTGATAATAGATGAATTAGAATGTGAAAAATCGCAAGTGCAGCTTTTTAGAACAAATATCTATCGATGATCTCCCTTGATCTGGTGGTTTTGTTAAGTCCACTTCTATTATTTGATTGCCCCCTTCCGTACAGAATGATATAAGATGGGGGTAGAAACTGAGTAAAGACTTCAGTCAAATGTCAGGACATAATCCAGCTTGGAAACCATATTGACTGTTTGTTCTAGTCTCCTCTAGGTTCAGTACCTTACACTGGAATTTTGTTATACTCCCAGATACATAGTATATGGGGGCTATATTGGAGTCATGCTTGAGGTTGGTTGGTTGGTTGGTTAGTTGGTTGGTTGGTTGGTTGGTTGGTTGGTTGGTTGGTTGGTTGGTTGGTTGGTTGGTTGGTCTGTTGGTCGGTCGGTTGGTCCGTATAATTTTGTCCGCGCTATTTCTCTGCAACCATTGGTCAGATTTCAACGAAACTTTGCATGACTGATCAGTACCAAGTCTAGTTGTGCATATCGTAGGCACACGTCGGTCGGATGAATTTTAAGGGAGTTATGGCCCTTTGTTTTTTTGTTCTTATAAATTTTGTCCGCGCTATTTCTCTGCAACCATTGGTCGGATTTCAACGAAACTTTGCATGACTGACCAGTACCAAGTCTAGTTGTGCATATCCTCGACGCTCGTTAGTCGGATTAATTTTAAGGTAGTTATGGTCCTTTGTTTTTTTACACTTTTAAATTTTGTCTGCGCTATTTCTCTGTAACCATTGGTCGGATTTCAATGAAACTTTGCATGAATGATCGCTACCAATTCTAGTTGTGCATATCGTCAGCACACGTTGGACGGATCCATTTTTAAGGTAGTTATGGCCTTTTGATTTTTTACACTTATAAATGTTGTCTGCACTATTTCTCAGCAACCAATGGTCGGATTTCAATGAAGCTGCATAACCGATCAGTACCAAGTCTAGTTTTGCATATCTGACCTTGTCAAGCAGTTTCTGGGGGTATTCATCACATTCAGTGATATTTCTTGTTACATCTGCTGGCAATATGACCTTAAATCATTGAGTATTTACATTTTATGATTTTTATCATCATATAGAGTTCAGCACCCTTATCTATGTTATGATATTTTAGCTGAGGACCATGATACAGAGTATGAATATGAAGGTAGTGATAACGAAGAAGAAGAAGAGAAACCAGGAGAACCAAGGTACCCAGTTCAAACTCTTCCAAAGTTACTGAGTTACCTCCCTTAACCACATTGTTGTAGATATTACCATATATATTAGAGGTTGAGTTGGCGACATAGATTAGCATTTGGCTAATTTATAAAATTCGCTAACACTTCCTCTAGCATTCCTTTTGGCCTACAAATAAATATTAATAATGTACAATATGTCTGATATTCAAAATTTGACTTTCAACCTTATACGGTACAATTATGATTACCCCACTTTGAGTGCAAGAGGTCTCAAGTCGATCTGCGACATATGAAGGACTTTAAAACGTAACTGGAATATCTCAATGTGAACACATGTCTTATATTTGGTGATTATATATTACGATGAATGACCTCCCTTGGATTGATACTTAACACTTAGTATTGAAGTTGACCTGTTTTAGATCTTTTCAATAGAAACTTGATGTCTGTTGACTACATTGATTGATGTCCTCTGCCTTGTCAGAGAAATTAGGAAATTGGTCATGAAAAACTACGGGAGTTTGGTAACTGTGTTTTGTTGAAAGCCTGATTTATGATTGATAATGTTATGTTTCAGTTCTATATTACAAATTGGACCTGGAGAGTCGACATTACGTCGCAATTTCCAACAAATTCAGGAACGTGAATCAAAGTCACCGTACGCTGTACCTAACATACATCCGCCACCACCAGATCCCGCCAAACAACAGCAGTTGGCACGACAACAACAACACGAACAACGTGACCGAGGTCAAGGTCATCATCACCACCATCATCATCATCAGGGACAACCAGCGCAGCAACAACAACAACAACAAGCCAGACCGTCATCAGGGGCACATGGTCAAAGACCATCCTCAAGTCAGTTCCAGGTAAAACTATTATCTTTGGCTTTCCACACGAAATGCTACATGTCTTTTTAACTAATGTATGTATTCTGGTCAAATCACACGATGAGTTGCAAAAACTAAGTATAATTATATGCTCAATTATATCCCACAAAACAAAGTTTTGGGTGTAAAGGAGTGGTCTGTTTGTTTCCAAACGATAACTTAGGAATGGGATATACAGATAGCTTGTGAGAATATGCCACTTGAGATTAAAAGTGGGTCTAGTGTGGCTAGGGTCCCTGTTACTTAAAATAGAAAACCCCTTTCTGCTCAATAACTTTGGATATTTTGTTGAAATTTGCAGTAAAGGTAGTTTGTGTGAAGATTAAACATGGTTACTGCAACAAGGTGGTGCTGTGGGGGTATCATATATCACTGTGTGGCAATTCTAGTATTTATATGCTAATTAAAGAAATAATCAAGTACAAATTTTGTGACCATTTCAATACCAATTCCATTACAGAATTGCAGAGAAAACAACTGATAATTACTGTAATATGAAGTCAGAAGACTATTGCCATATAACTTTGATGATATTTATTGTTGCGTACTCATATCATAATTTATGATGCATGTTATGTTGTTATTTAAGCCACCACCGAAACACATAGCACCAGAACAGGCGGCTAACAAACCAATGCAGTCAAGATTAATAGGTAGGTTTTGTCATAGTTTTACAGCTAGTCTCTATATGTTACGTTTTTGCTAGGGTTTCTTTTATATGTTAATTTATTCCTTTGTTGTATTACAAAATATAATTATACTGGTATTAGCTATGTAATGGCTTAAATGGTATAAAGTTGGCCTTGAGACTATTTTTCCTTGACTGTTTACTTATCCTTCACTTTAATTGACTTAAAGCTCATCAGAGCTTTTATTTTTACTACAAGAACTAGACACACAAATTTTCACACTTGAAATTACATGTTCCTTTTTGTTAATGACAGAATTTCAAGTTGATTTTCCGTTAATGTAGGGCTGAGGTCTAAAGTTATCACCCTTGAAATAAAATGTACCTTTTTGTTGATGACAGAATTTGAATTTGACTGGTGTATTTTTTGACAGTTAGCAATTACATAAAGTGGGTATTTTTATGCTCCCTGGAAGATATATCTTATTTACTAGAAGTTACAAGCCCCAAAACTATATCTCCTTTGTCACTGGCTACATGTAAGGGGTTAAGGAAGCGAAGAGGAAAATTGGCAATTTCATGAATTTACAAAATTCGCTGACATTTCCTCTTGCATAAATTACGGCCTACAAAGAAGGCTGCTGAGAAATAAAAACCCTAATTTTTCTACACGCTAAATGTCTGAACTTCAAACATTTCAACCCACAGAAATAGAACTTATGTCCTGTCTGGGAGCGTAACCCGTCACAGGTCGCTTCTTAGGCTATTGAGAAAAGGAAACTAAATGGTTTCAAAATGTAGGCTGTTATACGTTGTGTTTTATTAGCTCACCTGCCACAAAGTGGCAAGGTGAGCTTTTGTGATTGTTATTGTCTGTCGTCCGTCGTCCATCTGTCTGTCAGTCTGTCCGTCTATTAGCTTTTTCACCGTTAACACTCTAGCACTCTCAATTTTGCTTTGATCTTCATCAAACTTGGTCAGTAGTTGTATCTCAATGAAATATAGGTCAAGTTCGAATATAGGTCATGTGGGGTCAAAAACTAGGTCAAAAGGTCAAATAATAGGAAAACCATGTTAACACTCTGGAGGCCACATTTTTGCTTTGATCTTCATCAAATTTGGTCCGTAGTTGTATCTTAATGAAATCTAGGCCAAATGCGAAGTTGGGTCATGTTGGGTCAAAAACTAGGTCAAAAGGTCAAATAATAGCAAAACATTGTTAACACTCTAGAGGTAACATTTTTGCTTAGATCTTCACCAAACTTCGGTCAGTAGTTGTATCTCAATGAAATCTAGGTCAAGTTAGAAGTTGGGTCATGTGGGGTCAACAGCTAGGTCAAAAGGTCAAATAATAGAAAAACCTTATTAACACTCTGGCGGCCATAATTTTGCTTTAATCTTGATCAACTTTGGTCAAAATGTCTATCTTGATGACCATAAGGTCAAGTTTGAAGTTGGGTCATGTGGGTAAAAAACTAGGTCAGTATGTCAAATAATAGCAAAACCTTTTTAACACTCTGGAGGCCTCAGTTTTGCTATAACCTTCATCAAGTAAAGTCAATATGTTTATCTTGATGACCTTAAGGTCAAGTTCAAAGGCCATGTTTAGCAGGTGAGCGCCCCAGGATCTATGATCCTCTTGTTGAAACTTGTTTAATTTTTGTCTTGAATATTTGAATGTTTTATTAATTTAACATGATAACTGTTTTATGTAAACTTTGCATGTATATCTATCAGTATTTTGAATTTGATGTAAATAGTTTTGCTGCAAGATAGTTTATTGACCTTATTTTTATGTGTTGGTTGAATTCTTGTGCATTTTGATTTGCACTATAACTGATACCTTATTGTTGTGTTCAGTAAACCTTCATGCTTTGGTTATCTCAACAATTAAAATCAGGGGTTTACAATACCAGAATTCTGAATTTTAGGGTTCTTAACATTTTAATTCTCAAATTCTGAAATATCCTGATTTTTAACTGTTATGATGGAATTTAGCCTTGTCTTGATAATCCAGAGTAACTTCCCTTACTATAAATATCCCATTTTCTTTCAAGAAAATGTTCAAAAACTATCTTTAGTTGAAGGCTTGCAGCCTTGAAACCCCCAGATAAGTGTCAAGGTTGAGAATATCCCTGTCATATGCAAAATTAATTATTTCCACTTTGAAAAAAATTAATTTGAATTCATGATGTTAATATTTTACTGCTGGTCTTTCATAGAATTACAAAATTGAGTACTGGCTGCTAATTATTGTTAGGTAAAAGTGTTTTCACAGTATGTTTGACATTCTATTTGTGTGCTGACAACTAATTATTGTAAAAACATTTAAAGAGGAAGATATAGAAGCTGACAGAGGTAACGATGATATAGAGGTCCTTGATGACCCTGTGGAAGATTCGGTAAATGAATCAGACAAGGGTTCTGAAAATGACTTTGATAAAGATTCATTAAACGAGCCCGACGTTGATAAAGATTCATTAAATGAGCCTGACGTTGAGACAGAACCAGAGGTCGAAGGTGGCTATGTTTTTCCGTATTTACCCAGTGTATTAATTCTGTAGTCTGCACAGTTGATAGTCATGTCTACTAATATTTATAAACTGGGAGCTTCAGTCAGCTTACTGCAGAATATGCTGGAAAAAATGTGCTTTTATAGTAATTTCTTACCTCACTGTTTAAGAGCTGTGAGTCTGAGGGCATAAAATATAAAATAAAAGTTTGGAGGCCAGTTTCAAACTGAAGTAGCTGATTGGTTGGTGTTCGAGGTGGTTAAGCCAATAGTATGGCTGCATTTTGAGAAACACCTCAAAACTTGATAATGTTAAATTTGGTGTAGATAAAAACAGGCCTAGATGGTGTAATTTGACTGTTTAGTATAAGGCTGTTGTAGCTGTATGATGAGGGAATATTGGTGGAGCAGTTTATGAAGTTAGTGGGAAAAACATTTGATGGTGTCATGGGCTGCATATGAGGACAACATAGATAGATTAATAATTTAAAAGTCCTATGTTTAAATTGTTATTGCTGCTCATATTATTATACCCCCAGATACGTAGTATATAGGGGCTATATTGGAGTCATGCTTGAGGATGGTTGGTCTGTTGGTTGGTTGGTCCGTGCAAAATTTGTCTGTGCTATTTCTCTGTAACCATTGGTTGGATTTCAATGAAACTTCGCATGAATGATCAGTACCAAGTCTAGTTGTGCATATCGTCGGCGCATGTTAATCAGATAAATTTTAAGAGTGTTATGGCCCTTTTTTTTTACACTTATAAATTTTGTCCCTTGCTATTTCTCTGTAACTAATGGTCGGATTGCAATGAAACTTTGCATAAATGATCAATACCAAGTCTGGTTATGCATATCGTCGACACTTGTTGGTCGGATCAATTTTAAGGTAGTTATGGCCCTTTGTTTTTTTACACTTATAAATTTTGTCCTTGCTATTTCTCTGTAACTAATGGTCGGATTTCAATGAAACTTTGCATAAATGATCAATACCAAGTCTGGTTATGCATATCGTCGACACTTGTTGGTCGGATCAATTTTAAGGTAGTTATGGCCCTTTGTTTTTTTTCACTTGTAAATTTTGTCCGCGCTATTTCTCTGTAACCAATAGTCGAATTTCAATGAACCTGTGCGTAAATGATTAGTACCAAGTCTATTTTTGCATATTGTCGACACACGTTGGTCAGATCAATTTTAAGGTAGTTATGGCCCTTTGTTTTTTTACACTTATAAATTTTGTCTGCGCTATTTCTCAGCAACCAATGGTCGGATTTCAACAAAACTTTGCATTACTGATCAGTACCATGTCTAGTTGTGCATATCTGACTGTGTCAAGCAGTTTCTGGGGGTATTCATCACATTCAGTGATATATTTGTACTATGACTTAAACCTTTACCTCAACAACACATTTTTATCGGCTGTACGGCTGTGTAGCACAGTGTGAACTTCCACAAGAATTTGAAATTCTGTCCATAAAATATCATGCCAGTGAATCCATTACAAGTCGCTCTATACATATGATATATGATAGACAGGAATAGACACATCACTCCCACCAGATCGAAGTCTCGTAGCAAGTGCTAAATAGTAAAGGACACAAGCGATCAAGGTAGCGCATTCGACGATGAATAATTATATGTAACTCATACAAACGATAATCTTCGTAAAAGTTAAAAAAAAGTTAAATTACCAGTTCTCGAGGGCTGCTTTCAGCAGTTCACCCGTTTAGCCATCCTTTGACATTTTAACTTCTATATAATATCAGCCCAATATCTCCAGATTTATTTCATGATTTCTTCAAAGAGGCCATTATCTAGTATATCGTCGGTTCCATGCAGTGCATCGCAAACCACACCTTCAAGCTTTCTAGGTTTATTGTTGTATTATACAAGAAATGCTTTTACCTACAAGAAATGCTTTTGTTCAGTTCTCTTACTTTAGTGTACATTATTTAGATCAATTTGTAGCAATTTCTTTGCCATGGCTTTTTGTATACAATGCTTTCATACGGTGCTTTTAATGCATGTAAAATAGATTTGCAAATCATGTGTATTATAACCAGGATTTTCAAGAGAAAATTGTTTAGTGTGATGTTAAATGCAAATTTGAAGAAAACTACTAGTTTTAGGGGCAGATAATTCCTAAACATGCATGGTGACTTTTGATTCAGATTTATTTTGCATTATTCAGTTTATTACATGTTTTTATGTTAATTACAAAGTTTGAACTATTTTTATTATTCGAAAATATTTGCCTGTCTTTAACCGTCACTGTGATTGTTTTAGGGTCTGAGACATTCCCCATTCTGTACACGGTCATATTTTAGGTCTACCATGCCTTATAGTTGTCTGTCTTTATGTGTCAGTGCGCTGAAGGTCACCTACCTGTAGTTATCTGTAAAGCTCACAACCACATGTGTATCCTTACATATAAGCCGTGGCCGTAGTCCAGTGGTCATTGTGCTCGATTCCAAGACATGGCAGGTTATACCCTTCCATGAACGTAAAACAACACAGTCGATTTTCCTCCACATGTGGAGAAGTTGCTGGTTCCTTGTGGAAGGGTTAGTTAGAACTGGTTAGGTCAGGATACAGTCCAGGAAATCTGGTTAGGTGAATCTGCCAACATGCATAATGAAAAAGTTGTTGAGAAACAATGTTAAAACTGAATAAACATCTATCCTTACTTAAGATTAGAAAGAGTTTGTATTTTAAAGTTATTGAAACTAAGTTTTGTCTGTTATGGAAAACATGCTAGCTACATTTGTCATGAACAATTCCTTTGAATTATAAATTTTGTCTGAAGTTCCTATTTTGTTTAAACATGAGGTAAAGTGGGACATTATCAGCAGAGTACAAAAAAGGTGGTCACAAAAAATCCGTATTTATAGTTTTGATAGCGATACTCAAGGTATGGTTGTCCATAATATCCAAACATTATAATATGTCAATGAACATTGTTTGATTAAAGTATGAACCCTTATAAATCACAGGACACTGGGTTATCTATATACTCTCACAATCACATCAACCTTGTCTGACTTAATATTATCATTTTGCATATATCACACTAATATGTGGGCAGGGAGGGGGAGGGGGATGGGGATGGCACTTGTTGTGAAGGTATAGCTGCTTGGTATTGAGCGTGGAAATGGCTACTGTTACAAAACAGCATGTATCAATTTGTGTCAAATTATGTTTGGCTGACATGAAAACCTGGTTTTCGTGGAATTTCCACGTCTTGTTGACTTCTTTTATTTTGTACATATAGATAAAAATCTTCTCTGTGCAACTCAAACATTTCTCATGGGATTTAAGTCAACTTTCACATAACTTATGTTAAAATTATCATTTTCATTCAATCATGTTTTGCACAATTATTTGCCTTTTAGCGGAGGGTAGGGATGCCTGTGACTGCATCATGTAAGCTCTGCCATGTTTTGATTAAAATGAACACTTTTCTTATTAAATGTCTATGAATGAAGTCAACATGTTTAACTACTTGTTACAGTTCTAATAATAATGGGAAATACAGAAGTTGTTGTATTATGTCCTCAATTACAATACATCCTATGTTCTCAAATGTCTTATTTCGACGTTACCAAACATTAATTGAGCAAAGCAATATAGGTTATTTATTTATCATCTGGTTAATGTCATAAACATGCATAGGAAATAACTGGAGATCTTGAAATGTTTTACCATGTTGATTTATACATTGACTGTAGCTAATTTCTCATGCCAGTCACCACTGTCTCACAATGTTTTGTTGCAACAGTGCACACATGTTGCTGACTGTAACAGTGAACATATAAATGGTGAACACATATTACTGACTGTATTGAATGGTGAACACATTGCTGACAGTGTAATGGTGAACACATATTGCTAACAGTGAAATGGTGAACACATGTTGCTGACAGTGTAATGGTGCACACATGTTGCAGACTGTAATGGTGAACATATAAACAGTATACACATATTACTGACAGTGAAATGGTGAACACATATTACTGACAGTGTAATGGTGAACACATGTTGCTGACAGTGTAATGGTGCACACATGTTGCAGACTATAAACGGTGAACATATAAATGGTGAACACATATTACTGGCGGTGTAACAGTGAACACATACAGTGACAGTGTAACAGTGAACACATATTACGGACAGTGTGACAGTGAACACATATTACGGTCAGTGTAACAGTGAACACATATTACGGGCAGTGTAACAGTGAACACATATTACAGACAGTGTAACGGTGAACACATATTACGGACAGTGTAACAGTGAAAACATATTACGGACAGTCTAATAACACTTTTTGCTGACCAAACCTTTAGTTACTGCATGCTCATGTCTTGGTTTAAGAAGGAGCTTTCTTGTTGGGTATAACAGACATGATGTAGTAGTTGAGTGAAATGTTTGTTGGTGAAATGGCTTATTATAAAATAGCAGTGGTGTAGTTTGGGTGAAACTTTGTCAATTATGACTCTTGTTTCAAATAATAAACTTTGTAGATTGTAAACTTTGTATATGGAAATGAAAGAAAGATTTGTTATTTCTAGGAATGGATATTTCGCATGATATATATGATGTTATATTTATGTTGACACTTTCCAGTTTGTTAATATGATTAAGGCAACACATACATTTAATTTTCTTCAACATGCCTGTAAATAAGGTATGATACTCTTTCTATCAGTCATTTTGATATGGTTGATTGACGAGCCGTCATTTTGATTTTGTTGGGGTCTTAAATCCATGAATTACAAGACATGAAGGGGTAGCATTGTTTCGGCTTTGGGAGGCTGATTTTTTGTTGGGATTATATTTCAGAGTTTAATTAGACCACAAAATTATTAAAACTTTATCTCCTATGAAAAATAATGATTTTGCTGTATTAATTTGAACCACATTTTAACTGAAAATAATTAAGTAATGACTGTGTTATATACCCAGTCATATATCTGTGGTGAATACGCATGCATTCATTGTAATTGTTTATGGATAGAGTCTGACCTCCGAGCCGTAACCTTTGGGGATACACTATATATGATATACAGCTAAAATTGCAGTCACGGCTAAATTATCGTTTTCGATCTATAATTAAGAAATGAATATGTACCTGTGTTTTATCGGTAGAATTAACACAGTCACAAGTTCAGATGCGTAGTAATTAAATCACGAGTGCGTATCTGAACAAGTGACTGTGCTTTATTATGGATAAAACATGGGTACATATACATTATTTTGATTCTGATTTAGCCAATATTCCGCATGTGACAACAGATCAATACATTATCCGCTGTACCATTTTTCTTCCTTGGACGGCTTATTTGCAGTTCGAAGTTATTCAGCCATAGCTGTGTTTTATCGGCAGTTCGTGCACACAGTGATTTCATCTATGTGTGTATATAGCTGAAACCGCTGGTTGTGTTTGAATGTATTATAATGATTTGTTGATATTTGTACTTACAGAATCTCGAGGTCAGATACAAGGATCTCCACGTGGTGAAGCTAGGAACTCTGGCATGTACAGACCACCACCACCTTCATCATCTAACAGACCTGAGGTAAACTAACTCCTACTGTCCATTGATGTATAGTAAACCTTGTGTTTCAGATCACCTTTGAACAAAAACCACTAACAATACCTGCCTGCAAAGACCACCAATTTTATGATTTATAGACTTCCTGCAAATACAACCTACAGTATTATCATAGAATATGAAAAACTGAATCATTATTTTATTTAAGTTCTTTGAGACTTAATTTTCCTGAATTTCTTGTCCCATCGCCAATTTTCTTCCGAAACTGAGTTATACTATAGGGGAGGCAATTCATTTACAGAAATGAATTTATCTAAACACATAATCAGGGGAGATAATTCTTGATCAGTGTCCAGACAGCTGCATACAAGTTAATGTTGATGCATTCTAGCTCATCTCATTAGTTTTGTGCAGGGTGGATCGAGTGAAGGATTGTCAGGTCTGACATTGCCAGGCCCTTCCCCAGGTGCAGAAGGCACTGTGGTACCCCAGCGCCTAAAAAAATCATAATTGGCTTTCCATCCTAGTATGGTGTCTTTTAATCACAATGGGTGTTTATAATTTTGGTCAGTATTGTGTTATTTGAGAGATTCTTACTAATATCATGTTAAAAGTGCTTAAAGAAGCCTTTAAACTATGGATATTATGCAGTTTCTCTTCTAAAATGTTTAGCCATTTTTGTTGACCCTGTATAACATGATATTGACTGGTTCCAGGATCTAGATGCTCTAGCAGCACAGTTGAATGAGTTAGGAGCTGAGATCCGGGCACCAGCACGTACAGTAGTGGTTCCAGAGGAAGCAGATAGTGATGAGGATGAAGAGGAAGTGGAAGTGATTAACCGGGATGGTACCCTGCTTGCATCGGAACCAGCTAGACCCCTGTAAGTATAGAAGAAATAAACGGAAATGCCACGAAAGAAAAGTACACAAAACGCTTAACGTTAACGTCACTTAATACATGAAATTGTGTAAATAAACATGACTTAAGTTTCATTCATAAAAATCTATATATATATGCGGGAGATATATTAAGCAGCCGAAATTTGATCGTGAGATACCATTTATTCAATCACGCTACAGTTCTATATGTTTATTTGGAGAAAAAATCAGACAGTTTTAGAATATATACAGTCAAATGACCCAAGTACTTGAATACACGTTCACATCCCTAACCTATGTACATTTGATACTTATTTCTGTATTTTCAGGCCTCCTGAAGGGTACAATAAGGATACTCTAGAAACCTTGTCTTCCATGGTCGTTCATGAAGGTAACTTACACTGATTTACTCTCATTGACAGTATTTAAAATATTTCACATAATGGATTTTGTCTGGAAAAGTTTCAACAATTTTGTCATAGAACAAGTCTGTTTATGGCAAATCATAAAAAATCTGTCACAATAATTATGAACGAAACATTTCAAGACAGTGTGAAACTAAGTCAGGTTAATTTGTCCAATATGAGCTCTGTATGAGAGAGTTGCTTCCCTTGAAGCGTGAAAACTTGTCAATGTAATAAAATGTTGTCCTTTTATTTGTGTATGTTATTTACTTGTGTATATTAGACATAAAGAGTTTTACTATAGTCAATTTGCAGTGCAGTGGTAGGCTAGTAGAATAAGTAACTTTTTACTATGGGTCTAGAGAGGCTGTTCAGTATTTAAATACATGTTAGTGATATAGGGCCTGTTTAGTGTGGAGTAATTACATTATACTTTCATTTATTACAGAAGTGGAAACTCCACCAGGACCAAGTCCAGCATCTAGACATGAACAGGAACGTAACCGTGAGAACAGAAATCGTGATATACGTGAGAAAGAGGAAGATGATGATGGTACCTTGGTTCTACGAAGGGTAAGTCACCGCTTTATTAGGGCCCGTTTAGGGGTCAAAATTTTGGCCAAATTCCCCTGTCCACTAAGTGTATAATTTCATTTTTATGCCCCCGTATCAATAGATTGGGAGGCATATAGTGATTCACCTGTCCGTTCGTCTGTCTGTCCGTCCGTTCGTTCGTTCGTCCGTCCGTCCATCCGTCCGTCCGGTTAACCCAAATTGACCGTTTCTTCTAGCATCATTATATCTTGCTACAAAGCTTCCATACTTGCATGGATGTTGTATATTAATACTCTCCATACGCCTGTATCACCTAACCCCATTTTGACCTTCACCTTGACCTAATTTTGGACTTAGACTTATTTATGGACAAGGCTTCCACAGGGGGCATAAGCGTTTATTGAACGCAGTCTTGTTTTGTTTCAGAAAAAAAATTTCCCTTCCTTTTCAGGCATCCAATTAGGGACTAACAGTTTCACTAAATTCCCCTGTCCAAAAAGTATATAATTTCATTTTCCCGTATTTCAGAATAAAAAATCCCCTCCTTCTGAAAAACAATAAAAAATTGCAAATGACTTGGGCCTTGTTTAAAAAGTTTTGATCTTGTGTGTTCAGTTATATTTAATTTTATTGTATAGCATTGTCCAGTCAAGCTCAAAATGGTATAAATGTAGATTATTGGATTATTTACATGGTCTCAGTGAATATTTGACTAAGTATTTGGTGTTCCCTTTCTACTACTATTTGTGAAGGATAAATTATTTTAGCACAAAGAGATGTGCAAGGACTGACATTGTCTGTTTGCGTGTATAACTTAATTTATACTTCCGTTTGACATCAGTTACAGCCTCCATCGCTAATGTACAAATTTGTCTCATGCTCCATAATAGCTATAATACAAATGTGTATATAATTCACAGGAATTACCTCTCAATAATTACCGTCACAAATGTATCTAATTCTCGAGGAATTACCTATTAAGGACTACCCTCATTAATTACAGCCTCCATCGCTTCTGTAAAAAATGATCTAATTCTCCAAAGTTGCTATGATACAAATGTATATATTTCTCCATGATCGCTACGAAATACTTCAATATAATTCTCAGAGGATGGAGGATAAGACTATAACAGGATGTTCACCTATAAACTTGTCCATGTTTTTATGTGGCAGTAAGAACAAGGTACAACATTTACAGGATATTAAGGTATCAGATGTGTATATTTTATATACCCCAGTATATCAGAAAGTATAATAAACAGTACGTACGCATCTGAAAAATTCAGATCTGAAAAACCCTTTTTTTCTGAGTTTTTGATAGAAAACTACTGGAATATGGAAAAATTGTCTGGAACATCAAAGACGGAATTCTGAAATTCTTCACAAAATACAAGAAAATCTGTTGGTAAAAGTTTAAAATAGTATGGCAGTAAAAAACATGGGTGATGAACATTACAAAAACGTGTCAGCATAAATTGTCAGATATGATACGGAACTTGCTCCGAACAATGTTCGCCAGATGAGATGTTATGGTTGTGCGAACGTAAAAATATGTCATTGAAAACTGAACTGACTGAAAAGACACGGAATTTTGTTTAAGGAAAAGTAGAAACCCAGTCAGACTACTAGGTCAAGCTATACTGTATTATCTCTAGGATAACATATCGTATCTGTGTATATAATATACTCCAGTATATCAGTGTATCAAAGGTACAGTTTTCTTATACTACATATAGTAAACCATTTATAAACTAAAGATAAGATGGAATTTATCCTTGTCTTATTACATCCACAGTTACTTCCCTTACTAACAAATAATCCATTTTCACGAAATGTCTGTAGTTGAAGACTGTGCTAGATGCCTGCGGCCTCGAAACCCTAGATAATTGTCAGGATACATAAAATAATGTAAACCTTGTAATATTACATTGCCAAATTCTGCAGAAAAGAGTGGCTGTTGTGATTATTTGTGCGTTTGACTGAGACAGTTGTAGTGCGTGGCCATTCCGTTTTATCCCTGCCTATTTGGCTAATGACCTCTGGCTTGGAGAGCTGTAGCATTGAAACTGTACATGTACAGCTATGCTCTTCAGCTTTTGAAGAACTGCGAGTAGTATTTCTGCTGTTACCAGAGCTACAGATAAGGTTTTAGTCAATTGGGTATTTTACCCCCGAGTTTCAATTTTGATAGGGTTTTGACAAATTTTAATTGGGTATTTAATAAAACTCAAAGGGTAAATAAGCTTTTATGTACTATTTTTCACAATAACATCCTTTTCTATTTGGGTATTTCATAATGCTTTTGCTTTTTCTTACTCCCTCCTCTCAAAATCTATTGGGTTTTTAAGACAATTAATTGGGTAATTACTCCAATACGCAGCTTATCTGTAGCTCTGTGTTACCAATTTTTATCAGAATATTGGGCTTTTTTAGACAAATCTAAAATTTCAAGAAATTACCATTACATGTTTATCTTTCTTTTAAGTTGTTGTGATGTTGGTGTGGTATGTTGTGAACTTGTATATAGAATTATTGTATGTACTATAGAAGACAGAAATTTAACCAGAAATGGTTTTATTGTTACTGTATGAATGTGTATGGTGTTGTTGAAAAATAAACTTATGTTGTACTATTGTTTTGAAAACCTTGTATTACAATATAGCAATAGAGATGGTTCATTCCGCAGTAAAATAAAAATTTCATTTCCAAGTCTTCGAAGTTATGTTGGTAGTAAAATAAAAGATTTATTTCTGAAATAGTGAACTGTATAAAATTCCTTAACATTTCAAAGTCACAGTTAATGCATTTATACAAAGATGGAAATGACATGAAATTTATGCAATATTTTTACATGAAATAACAAATAAGAATGCATATGTCCGTGTAGCTGAAGTTGAATGTGTGTTACCCTTTTTATTCTCTGTAAATAATGTCAATTCAAGTCTCTGAAGTATATCCCTGCTTATAAATCGTCAATTATTTTGCAATAACAATAATGGAGGGGAGACAATCGTGTTATTGAAATGGACAGATACCTAATCAAGGGAGATCATTCTTGATTTAGTCCCAAAAAGTTGCACATGACATGTATCCACAGTCTAACTTATCTCTTATAGTCTTATACTCTAGGATATTTGGAATAAAGGGTTCAATTAGATTAGAGTATGTTACTTTCATCATTTTGATCGGCTGAATGAATCAGTTATTGTACTGCTCTGCTATGAACATATTTCATTTGTCCTCCTGGATCAAATTGTAATCATTTTATCAGGCAATTAAAACCTCAATTCTAAAGGTAATGATTTCCGTAAAATTTCAATTATGCGAGAAACATTTTCCAGTAGTTTTGTTGAAAGTTTAATATTGTACTGGAGCAAAACAGTTTTAACTGAATCAATAATCTATTGGAATATTTTTTGTCAATTTCCGCTGCATTTCAATATTTAAGAAGTGTGTGGGGGAAATGATTGACTTTAATAGCTACTATGAGTAATCGTATGATCATTACTGTTTGGTATCAAGCTGGGAATCGATCCTGTTCTCTGTTTTTATACGTAATATAATCACCGCTGGCAAGTGAACTTCTTTGTAACAGAATATTTAAAACATAATTTTCAATAACCTTAATTTTTGTCTCTTGAGAATGTTTTAATTGATCTTTATCTACAAAGTTTTAAATATCGATATTGCCTAGGTTACCTGTACTCACATGTGTGAGAAAGTACTTAACGTTTCTTGCAAATTATATTATGACAGCTTGCTAATGGGGACTGGTATTTAATGTACTCAATAAGAAAAATGGTAAACTGAGTGGGAGGGTCACTGGCTTGCAGTGTGTCAACATTTTTTGTGTTCGATAATAAAAACTATTCCAGCTTATGGTCATTAAATGTTTTTGGAATCTTTATGATAAAGGGTGATTATATTAGTAGTCGATTAAAGTAAAAAACATCAGTCTAGTATTTTATGACCTTGGTGTCATGATATCAGAGATCTCACTCCAATCTCACAAACAAATCTCAATCTTAAGTAAATCTCATCCCAAATACTACTACAGCCTTTCCAGAGCTGCAGCCCTCTGTAGAGCAAGTTACAGCCTCTCAAAATTTCCCTAAGCCGATATTTACTGTAAATGTAAACCCTACAGACAAACAACCTCTAAACAACAACCAATATTTGCAGTTCCCAAAAGGTGTTGCTCTACAGAGGTTGTACTGTATTGTCACAATTTTGGAGATAATTTCTATATGAGACTGTACTCAAAAGATTGCTATCACAAAACAAAAGCATTGTGCAGAGTTAGTTATTGTAGCAAATTTAGTTTTTAGTTTGACATTTATCCCAAACTCATTCTCTGATTTGAGCAAATTTCAATTTTAAGATGAGATATCTGTCTGTGATGTTTCAAACAGTTTATATATGATGTTGGTATGTATCCTAGAACTGTATAAAATAATCAGTTAAGACATAAGATGGGTATTCATGATTGCTGAATAATCAATGCTAATTAGGCATGCGGAAAATTAGGAGGCACACTTGCCACTTCTTGAGGCATTTAATCTGATTAAATAAGTCTGTACCCTCCGCTGATACAGAGGAAACGCTGAGGAAACACGCCTGTGAATAATTAATGCTCGTATTGTGTTCGAAATATTACCAAAGGTTTCCTCAAATGCCTTTAATGAGGTATCGACTAATTTCAGGAATTTCATGTTGACTAATTTAAAGAATTTCTGGTATTTCCCTCTCATGTGACCGTGCATAGTATCGGGAGTGGCTATTGAGAAATACATGACTTTGTGATGTTAATTTAATTTGCTGCTTCCATTGTGATAAAGTTTAAATGAGAAAGGTTCGAAGGTTCTGTCGGGGGACGTTTCTTTAGTTTGTTTGTTATACTAATGTGTTTAAAACTTAGTTAATTAACGTTTGTGGAATTGACTCACGATACTAGTCTCTGACTTTGGGTTCAAGATGAGCTTTGTCGAAACAAATGCTCCTTTTTATGTCAAAACAGCAATAAAATTTCATGCTAGAGTGGTAGAAAGAAATTAATGTTTAACCTTCGAAGAAGCAGAAATGAGTTTTTAACCTGCAAAGAAGAAAATGATGTATTTTAACTATCGAAGAAAAATTTATGTTAAGATTTTTTTTAAATGACTAATAAATTAGTTTGAAAACGGGTTAAGCTGAAGACATCAATTTACTAGTCCATACAACAGCAACGTTATTTATGTTTCATCTGTTTCATGCTTATATTTTGAAATACAGTAGAACTTCGATACCTCGATCTACTTCAGTCCAGGAAACTACAGTATACTAGTATATCATCATCAGCACTGGGACCATTAAGAATCTGGTTGAGGTAACTAGGGTGTTAGTGTTACCAGGGGTGTCAATTTTCCTGATTTATCCGGAATTCCGGATTTATCATTCTTGAAAGAGCAATGGACTCTGACCGAAATAAAAGTTATTTGATGAAAATATCTCAATAAATGGCAGAGTAATGGTAAATTTCATCTGCTTTGGGGAATTTTCTCTAATACAAACTTGAGTTAAATATGGAAACAAGGTAATTGAAGGCCTCTTGTTTGGCAAAAATGGTCAAGCGCACACAATTTTCCTGATTTTTAATTTGGCCCTGTTGACACCCCTGTGTTACAGGCATCCAAGTTCTAGTCTATACAGACTTTCCACGAAGACAGACCTATAATCCAGTACAGATCTCGTATAAAAATTAGGAATTTGTAGTTATTTGTATGATGTGGTCATTGGATTCTGTGGATACACAATATTACTGTCTATAATGATGCCTTAAAGCCATGAGGGATATAATGTGACAAATCCGGTCTTGTTATCTCCCAGTCTATCTTATCTCTGTACAGAAAGCTGACAATATGATCACCAATGTTCATTTATAGTTTGATGTAAAAATCCTGTATATGTCCCATTCTCGTTACTGAGTTACGGCCCTTTTACACCCAATCCTTGATGTGACAGATTATAGTTGATGAAGCTGGCATTATTTAATTGTCTCTGTATGATGTTTGTTTAGTGATAGCAATGACAGTGATATAGCTTGTGTGGTATGGCTTTGTTTAAAGCTTTCTGATGGTACAATCTGCTGAGTGATCGTCAATACTATTTTTTCTGAGAATCCTCTGGAATGATCACTGAAGTTATTTTCTCTCCGAGTCTCTTACAATGTTGTTTGCTTGTCTCTCTATATTAACTTAGTAAATTTGCATGGAACAGTTGTTTGATGTCGAAACTGTTTGTATCTGAGTTTTAATTAAATTGTCTGTTTTGTAAATTCTAACAACTTACACTAGCTGTGTTATAGAAGTTTACGGAAGCTGAAAAACAATGGTACCAGTGTGTTTCGTCCATTTTACACAATGTATGTGCTCAGAACTAGGGTTAGTATTTTGTATCTAAAGGAATTCGGGAATTGATGAAGAACTTCTATTGACACGCAATGCTGACATGAAAAATTTCTAAATGTTGTGCCATATTTTGTGGAAGACTTCATTGAAACAGGAACATTATTAACTTAAATTGTCATGTTACTATGTCGTAAAATTTATATTCGTAATTGGTTTTCCGTGAAATTCTATATTTTCTCCAAGTTTTCTTGCTAAATTCAATTGATTTTCTGTCATCTGCCAGAAATAGTGTATATATTTTATGCTGCGTTCCAAAAGTTTATTAAAGGTTTCTTAAGTTTGAATGGATTTCCCTTGTCAGGATTTATGTCAGAATATACAAATTATGTACCAGGGACACATTTGGCTGATACTTTTTCATCAGTTGATATATCGGAAAGTTTGTTGATGGATTTTAAGATCACAGTCAGTCTGAGAAAGACTCCTCCTGCAATTGTATATATTTAAACAGCCTGGAGTAACAGTTAGTGAATTTATCAGGCAATTGGTCGTGTTTTTCATCTTAATTAAATAATGTCTGAAAGCATTGTGTGTTTTTCTTCTTTGAACAAATGTCCAGTTTTCCTGTGCATTTTTCTTCTTTGAACTAATGTCCAGTTTTCATTGTGTGGTTTTCTTCTTTGATAAATGTCCTGTGTTCCTCGTGCTTTTTCCTGGTTGAAGAAATGTCCAATTATCGTCAACTGGGACAGTCTGTTAGCAGATATGTCACCATTCATTATATATACTGATTATTCCTGGCTCCCAGTAGGTGTAAATGAGAATAAATTGAAATCACAGTCAGTAATTTTCCCATGTGAATGACTTTTGTGGGGTTGACAATTTGGTCAACAATAAGTGGCACTTGGAATGAAGGCAACAATTACCACTGAAATTGCTTATAGCTTTAAGTGATGTCTAAGTGGTTCTCTGCTATGAGTATTGACCTGTGGTGACATTTTGTACAATGAAATGCAATATTAACTTTAAATGCTCAGTACAAATGATCTACTTGCTGAGGCTATTCTGTCACTTTGCTGATGTGTACTTAAAGTTACAATAATTGTATTTTGTGATATGAACAGCATGTGTTCGACATGTATTCAAGAATGAGCGAGATTCCTTCGACACTTCCTGAATGCCAGTGAGAGACGAAAAGCACCTTGAAGAGTTATAGCGAAGAAGACATCACTGCGACATAGGACGACATGTTTACAAGATCTACAGGACACCAGTCGCAACTCGTAGCTCCTCGCCTTAGTGTGACAGGGGCTTTATAACCATTTAGCAGGGAAAGGAGCATTCAGCAGAAACACAAAAGGCATCATTCTCACATTCTCCAGCATATTCTTCGGTCACCAGAATCATACGTTCATGTACTTATTAACCGCTGATGTATGAGGATGAAAAGGCAAAAAAAACAAACACAAAAAGAAAACTTTACGGCACAGGTACGTGCAAAAACACAGTCTGGTTTGCTGTTTGTTTGAAGAATTTGTTGGTATCTTGTAGATCATGACAGAGGTGAATGAATGTTGGAATTGTTGGATAATTTACTGTTGTATTGTGGGTAATTTACTGTTGAATTGTGTGGTAATTACCTTATCAGGGAGGTTGACATATCGTCTCTTGTCTTACCACACACTTCATACAACAAACTGTAGACTAGAACTTTTTCCAACAAGATTAAACTGTCTGTGATACTGATAAGGTTGTTAGTAACAAACTAACTGGCTGACAATGTAATCCATGTAATGCACTGGAGTCTGGGGCTGATTGTAATCCATGGAGTCTGATCAATGTTTGACATACATTATAATGCTGAAGTGGTTGTATTATATTAACAATGTTACAATTTGTTACATGCAACATGCTGTACCTACAGTGCAACCTCTCTTGAGCAGTCCTTTCTTGAGCAACAACCTCTGTTTAGCAATGTTGGTTTAAACATCTTTTTTTTTCGCATAAATTGACAATAAATAATTTACAAACAATATAATACAGAAAAATTGAGATTTTAATGGAAAGCTTAATGCTTATTGAGATCATTTAGCAACGTTATCACAAGCAATTCCAGAAGTACCATTACGTACCATAAACTGTCACCGTTACCTCTTCATAACAACAACCTCTTGTTCAACAACAAACTTCATGTTTCCCAAAGAGTGTGAATGTGGAGAGGTTCTACTGAATAATTATAATAAATGTGTTTGGTTTGTATGAAAACTATATAAGTGGTCTTAAATCATCAACTTTGTAATCAGATGCACTGTATTATTATATAAATCCTGTTATAAGTTCTAACATTATGGGTACGGACATTTATCAAACTTAATTGGTGTTTTGAGCATTTTATGTTTTTGATTTAAGTTAAATTATGTGGCTTGCTGTGAGCTTTTAGGGTTAAACACCCCAGGCTGTGACATGCTGACGTTGTTAGAAATTATACTAATGGCTCTTACGTCAAAGCTTGCTGGTTATAAGGGTGGTGTAAGCATTTGGTAGGCATCATCAGGGGTGTCAGGTTAATAGGTTTTGGGTGGTGTAAGAACTTCTGGTACACATGGGGTGTCCGGGTTTAAATGGTTTTGGGTGGTGCAAGCACTTAAGTGTTACAGTTGTATGAGTGGGGAGGGGATGTTTGGGGGCAAATGGTGTTTAAGCTAGCATTTATTGTAATACTGTGTTGTATCACATGTAAACACTTGCATTTCAGTATAATGCATTAATTTATTAAACTCCAAAAATAATCATTCTCAAAGAACTAGGTCAAGATTGAAGATGGACACTATAATATAACAATATGTACATCTTTAAATTGAAATTTCTGTGTGACTGGTATTACATATGATTCTCTTTGTCTTTGATGGATGCCTTCAGTCCACCGAATAGCTGCTTCAAAACTTGCTTTTATAAAGTGGCTGGACTAAAGCTGTGCTTTGTCCATGAGTTAGGCACCTCAATTCTGTCTAGTCTATGATTGATTACTGTCGCCACCCTGTGAGTATTTAGTAACAATAATGATATTTCCAGATTGGCATTTTTTCTGTATTTATTTTTCTGACTATTGGATACAGTTGAATGATATTTGAACTTGCTCCAGGATGAAGATGTTAAACTATTCAATTACCATGTGAGGGTTCATGGTCTTAACTTCCTCTCAATGTGAAGTAGCGGCTTTTCAAAACTAACTGAAAACATTGTGCATGGTTTCAATTAAAATACATGTAAAGTAAAGAATTTGGTATAAACATGTGTATCTGATAACACTAACAGGCGCTTAGATCCGTTAAAATGGTACAAGAACTATCATAACCTACTGTGTTTGATTACATTGACACGCTTTCTTAATTAAACTAATGCTGAGATTTGAAAAAATGGTGTTGAAGGAAGTACTAGGGTCTAAAGGGGAATGTTAACAATTGTTAGGTGATTAATTTGACATGAGAATTGATGGTACATTAAGGCATGATGTATGCAGGTATACACATGGTATAGGGTTGTATTGGGGCTTGGTATGGGTACATGTGGTACACGGTTGTGTTTGGGGGTTTGGTATGTGTTGCCTAGGGTTTGTATGCATTGTTGTATTTTGGGTCTAGTATTTTTGCCTGGAGGTTTGTCTGGAATATATTGTATTGTTACCAAATGATAATCAGCTAATATGTGGATTATATACAGATTAATGTCATAAATATGATCTAACTGCCATATGCGAGACCTACTCATAGTCTCAATAATACATTACTCATACATTTCAATTTCGTTCTGCTTTTCAGACTATGCTAATTATATGATACGTGCAGTGTGTCAAACTCTTAATAGAAACACCATTTAGTTGTTATACAGAGTTGCTCTGGAGAGTTAAAATTTATAGTAAATGATAACAGTACCTCTGGATAAAGATCTTGGTGCTAAAGAGAGGTTGTTTTCTGTGGAGGGCCGCTCTGGGGAGGTTGCACTGTATTTGGAAATACAACAATCCTTCCCTTAGGAGTATCACAAATTTTTCGTAAAAATGGTACAAAACCTGATAGATTTTGGCCTAATCAGCTGTTATATGTGTTCTCTATCTAGCACAAGCATTTGCATTTTAGACATTGCGTAGAGGATACATGGATAGGGATTTGAAGTGGAACATCTGTTGTTTTTTAGGGGATACCCTCTTTTCAACAATTGTTGTTGAGCACCCATCTGTCTTTGATGTGAAATTCTTGAAGAGTTTCACATTTAAGGAGATAAATAATTAGATTCTGTTTGAGCTAAGTATGTTAGCTATCCTTCAGTGATCAATCACTTTCATGGTCAATGTGTTCCTAATTGGCCATATTTCATTGGTCATCATCATGACTTCTCAATGATTTAATTGGCTATAAACATTTACATACTACAGCCTCTGATTGGTCTGTTTAGAATAAAGCCATCTTTTGATTGGTCATTTAAGTGCCTGGAATAAATAACTTGGCCCACAGCCTTTGAGATCAGCTGCAGTTATTTGCAAGCAGAGCAGTAAAACAAAGCGGAGGAGTCACGATTTACCAAACCTCATACACATGTACACGATTAGTAAAGATTTATGTAGGTTTGCTGAAATGAAGCATGTTCAATGGTAGACAATGTTATACGTAAATGGTTCACGTAGGCAGACTTTCCATCATTAAAACTGTCTGCATGCCAAGCTAACAGCAACACGGACAGCTGCTGGAACCTGTTGCTTTCTCATTTACTTTGTGTTCTATTGTTCTCTTTACTGCATGATGCAATACTTGTACCATTGTAGGGTTAGCTCTGTCCAGCCCTATTAATATAATGATAATCTTAGTGGTAGAGTGTCTACTTTGATTTCTGGAGGCCCAGGTTTTGCGCTGTGGCCATGTCATACCAAAGACAAAATAAAACTGGTACCAGTATATCCCGCAACTTTTGAAAAGGAGAAAAACAGTAAACAAGTACCCAATAATATCAAGTACGTATACAATAGCCTCCATAGAGAAATACAGAAGCATTTTTATCATAGCTGAGTGTAGATAAGTATAAGGGCTAAAAGGCTGAGTTTCAGTGACAAACGAATGCCTGAGATGACATGTGTCACACATTGTCTTTGATAATCTTTTAATCAAGAACTCCTAGTACTAAACATGCTAGGTCTCCCAAAGCCATCTTACTATAGGTTACATTCTACAGCCGACACAATATGGAGAGAATGTGCCTGCAGCACTGATCTCTAACATACACTAAATAATTCTGATCCTGATAACATAGCACAAAGAGTTCAAGACAAGATAAATGCAGAAAACTTGTTAGGAAACTGCAGAGAGAACAATAAAATGTCAGGTTGTATAAAACTAGATTACTGCTTGTCACAATAAACATTTCACTCTGCTACCAGATAGGACCATGCTTATAACATGCTTGGCTTTTCCTATACCAGTACAGAAAAGAGTAAGTGGAACACACGGACAAGACGGGGTCAGGTTTCAAACCAATGTTACGACTATACAAAAGTCTTCATTAGGGTACTTGTATAACATAGTAGATGTAGGGAGCACTTTAACTACTGCTGTCAAAGATGTTCCTCTTTGTGGGGAGCACTTGGAACTGTTGCTGTTGCTCGGTGGTCATCTTTATGGGGAGCACTTAAACATGATTGCTGTTACAAGATAGCCATCTTTGTTGGGAGAATTGAACCATTGCTGTTACAAGATAGCCATCTTTGTTGGGAGAATTGAACCATTGCTGTTACAAGATAGCCATCTTTGTGGGGAGAATTGAACAATTGCTGTTGCATGGTGGTCATCTTTGTGGGGAGAATTGAATCATTGCTGTTGCATGGTTGTGGTCATCTTTGTGTGGAGCACTGCATGATTGTCTTTGTGGGAGCATTTGAACCATTGCTGATACTAGATGGCTATCTTTGTGGAGAACACTTAAACTTTGCTGTTACAAGATGGTTGTCTTTGTGGGAACCACTTGAACCATTGCTGATACAAGATGGCCATCTTTGTGGAGAACACTTAAACTGTGCTGGTACAAGATGGTCATTTTTGTGGAGAGCACTTAAACCTTGCTGTTACAAGATGGTCATCTTTGTGGGAAGCACTTGACCTATTGCTGTTACAAGATGGTCCTCTTTGTGGGAAGTTCTTGAATCATTGCTGTTACAAGATGGTCCTCTTTGTGGGAAGCACTTGAACCATTGCTGTTACAAGATGGTCCTCTTTGTGGGAAGCACTTGAACCATTGCTGATACAAGATGGCCATCTTTGTGGAGAACACTTAAACCTTGCTGTTACAATATGGTTGTCTTTGTGGGAACCACTTGAACCATTGCTGATACAAGATGGCCATCTTTGTGGAGAACACTTAAAACCGTGCTGTTACAAGATGGTCATCTTTGTGGGAAGCACTTGACCTATTGCTGTTACAAGATGGTCCTCTTTGTGGGAAGCACTTGAACCATTGCTGTTACAAGATGGTCTTCTTTGTGGGAAGCACTTGACCTATTGCTGTTACAAGATAGTCCTCTATGTGGCAGCACTTGAACCATTGCTGTTACAAGATGGTCAGATGCATTGTCATCTTTGCAGAGTAGGCATGAAGCTATCACTATTATAAGAAAACAATATGACATTGTTCTCTTTCCTACCAAAGTATAAAAAATTGTTCCTGTTGTTTTGGATTGTAACCAAAGTAACAAACATGACGATGACACTGGCCACAGTATATGTTCTGTGATGGCTGACACGCCAGTCACCTTTTGCACCTAGGAGTAAACAATGTGGCAATTACTACCAATAAAAGTCAACAATAAAATCCATCAAACCAGACATACATTGAGGATACATGGCAGATTAAAACCTAATTCTCCAGGATGCCACAGACAGGCTACAGACAAGTACACGCACAGCAATCTGGTAAACAACAACTAGTACCCAGGAAAAATAAACTTGACATAACATGCCACACTGATATACATGATACTGGCCAGAAATCCACAAATGCCTGCAGATACTGCCAGAAAGTCATGCAATGTACTAAGCAAATAAACTATAAATAGAGGATCTTGCATGAGGGCTCATTACCTACAAGTTTTATTAAGCAAGTGGACATAACAATATGACACTAGGCTACAAAGCGAAATGCATATTGGGTTATGCTGTTTTTCAACAATTTTTTGTTTATGAATGGTGACTGGTTCACCTATCCCCAAGTTATCCTGTACTGTATCCTAACCAGTACTATACCGGTATTACCCTTCAACAATTAAGGAACCAGCATATATTATTGCATCTGTTTGGAGATTCATGGCTTCTCAATGTGTCTCCATGAAGTAAAGGGTCAATAATTGACTGTCTGTACATTACACAGCTGAGCTACTCTGCTCTGCCCATTGATTCAAATCCTACCTGACCTCAACCCTTTCAAGCTGATCATTTATTTTGATAAACTCTGAATCTGGGTGGTAAGTATGGCATGAATGCAGTTATCTAGGGAATTCTGTGCTGTCCAGTTGTCAGAAAACAATCTTCATGCTTTGTGGACCGTAAGTGATGATACAGCATGCACAATGAACATCCATTGCAATGATTGGTGCTTTACAACTCCTTCAACATACCAATATATTTAAATTCTTGTCCGAACTGTCCAAGTTTGATTGATTAGCATTGATGTGCCTTTCAATGGTCAACCATGTGGATATATTGGCCGCAGCCATGTGAATTATAGTGACTGACCATGTGGATATAGTAGCCAACAGAGTGGATACAGATTTACTTTCTGTTTAAATGCACAGAATCTGTCAAATATGATATAGAACCTATGTAGATCGTGGCATTTCACTTTGTGTCAATCAATGTTTGGGTATATTCCTGTGGCGTTGTATGACCAGTGAGTCAGATGTTTGGGTATGTACGTGTGGAGTTGTATGACCAGTGAGTCCGATGTTTGGGTATATGTACGTGTGGAGTTGTATGACCAGTGAGTCCGATGTTTGGGTATGTACGTGTGGAGTTGTATGACCAGTGAGTCAGATGTTTGGGTATGTACGTGTGGAGTTGTATGACCAGTGAGTCAGATGTTTGGGTATGTACGTGTGGAGTTGTATGACCAGTGAGTCCGATGTTTGGGTATATGTACGTGTGGAGTTGTATGACCAGTGAGTCAGATGTTTGGGTATGTACGTGTGGAGTTGTATGACCAGTGAGTCAGATGTTTGGGTATGTACGTGTGGAGTTGTATGACCAGGGAGTCAGATGTTTGGGTATGTACGTGTGGAGTTGTATGACCAGTGAGTCCGATGTTTGGGTATGTACGTGTGGAGTTGTATGTCTAGTGAGTCCGATGTTTGGGTATATGTACGTGTGGAGTTGTATGTCCAGTGAGTCAGATGTTTTGGTATGTACGTGTGGAGTTGTATGTCTAGTGAGTCAGATGTTTGGGTATGTACGTGTGGAGTTGTATGTCCAGTGAGTCAGATGTTTGGTGTCATCATTGTACAGGGTGCTTCATAAATGCATGATAAATACAAACCATTTCAATTGCAACACCAAAACAAACAAAATATTAAGTAGTGTAAAGAGTATGTAATTCACACATGAATAGTTGGTACCACTTAGCCAATATAGTTGTGCGTATTGTCAGGAATTTTATGTATGATAATATTGAGTTATGGCCATTTGTGGGAGACATACATTTTTGATTCAAAAACCTTTCTAGTTATTATTTTTAAGTAACTTGAAACATAATCATGCACTTCAATATTTGACTTATATCCTTGTCTCCCAGTGAAGCACCATGAATAAGCTCTTACCATTTTGATCTGTCTTGTGCTTCCCTCACTCAGCCTCACTTAACTGCTTACTGCTGCCAAAGAGTTAAAACTGTATAGCTCTTTCTTAAATTTTCTACTTCAATATTTACATGCAAAGGAATATAATTAAACACAGCATGTACTAAAGCCCTATGTTAATTAATGAAGGCTGTTTTTATGGATGGTCATGTTTGCAATAAAATGTTGAAAGAGAATATCATTATCTAGAGCATGACTCAGTGTTTATAAAGTTAATCATAAGGTTAACTCTCCACATGAACTACTTTTAAGCTTTGTGATTTGATAACTAGAGTGCATGCTATACAAATATTGGTTAACCTGGTTAATTAAGATTAAACTTTACTAATTAAATAATATAATTGAAAGGCTGCTATAATCACATAAATTATAGATGAACAATTATTTGCTCTGATGTAATAATAACACAATTTCTGTTATAAATAAATGCCTTACAATGGTACTTCAAACTTTAGTGATTGAGCCATTATGGTAGAGCTTGAAGACTCCAGCTAGCTGTGTGGGGGTTAAAATGTTTTTTTATCATAAACAGTTTTACTGATTACCCTGGTCATTTCTTAATTTAACCGTCAGAGAGAAGACTGGTTCTGCAATTTTATGTACAAATAATCTCATTTTTGTGTGTTTTATTTTGTTAATTATGTATTCTTGCTCTCATTTTCTGCAATCAATTACTGGCATTGTTGAAGTGTGTATTAGATTAAACTTTCAAGACCATATGCATGATTAACTTATCTTGATGAGGGAATGAAAATATTTTTCTTTCCTTTGACATTCTAATCCACTTTGACCTTTTAACCTTTTTGAATGGTAGGTCCTCTCAGCACATGTGGTTTAAGTTAAATGTTTGATGGTAATGATGTAGTACATGTGATGTATCCCCATTTTGTGGTTCAGGGTTGAAGGTGATGGACTTCTGATGGTTGGCTTTCTGAGATCCCTGTAATGTCAGTTTGGGGTTCTCTGACTTCAGTAACCCCTGCCAGATTTTGCTGTGCATGACCATGACCTTTGGTCACTGGTCATGTAACAGCAGTGAACATTATAATTATCCACCATTCCCTTGTATTTGATGATGTGAATATTATTATCTGAAGTATATGAATTATAAAATTCAAATTGTAACTTGTGTAACTGTTACAGCCAGTTTAATCTCGACTGAAGTATGCCAACATCAGGCTGCCACCATTTTGAAACATCATCATCATCATGTCATCATATTTCTCAGTATTACACCATTTATGATCTAGGGACCTTTTATGCTTGATGCTGCTCATATATAGCAGGCGATTTTATAAATGCTAACTTGTTTTTCAACCAGGTGTTTTCCAGTCTGTAAAATGTTTTGACGTGTTGATCTTGTAGCTTCACTGGTTTCACATTATCCTTAAAATGCTTCTCTGGCAGTGTTGCTGTTCACAGTCTGGAAGCTGATTGTCATGCAACATGATGCATTTGTAATGTATAGTTTGGGAGAATTGTTCTAATCATGTTGAATGTTTGTTCTTGTCTGCCAGTGTATTGTGTTCTGTTGATGATATATGAATTACTTAATTACATTGTAATGGTAGACATGTTGTGTTTGGGTTTCTGCTGGTTCCTGATAGTGTGTACCTGTTTCTGCTGGTTCCTGATAGTGTGTACCTGTTTCTGCTGGTTCCTGATAGGTTGTGCCTGTTGTTGCTGTTCTAATAACAAATTCCTGTTTGTATAATTCACTCATTATAGCAGTGGGTGTAAGGGAGAGGAAAAATGTCTTTCAACATTAATTGTTTACATAATTAGTAGTGAAATATTTCACCTGTTATAGGTTTTTATGTACTGACATGTGTTTGAAGTCCGCCCATTCTGTCTTGTAGTTGTTGTAATTTGTAGGCAACTGACAAGGTGATTTTATACCCTGTACAAACTTTACAATTTAAGGCATACAGAGTGGGTGGAGTAGGTCCATAATGAAATTTGTTGAAAACTGGAAAAGGTTATATACACCTACAGGTTTTGGTCCAGTGCTAATGGATGTGCTGGATTTGTAAACCAGTTGTCACTATAGTTGAATTTCCCAATCAACTTATAAAGTTGTGTCTTTTGAGATGAGATTTTAAAGATCAGGTATTATGTATGACCCTTTGCATTGACATGTAAAAGAACCAGGGATGCTTCAGGAACTGGAACGCATGCTTCAGGAACTGGAGCATCTTCTGTATCATGCCATATCCTCCATAAATCTAAACATTCTTTTGGGGGCGTCGCCCTTATCAATTGCAAGGATAAATAAAAGAGCTCATTATAAGCATGTGGCATGTCAATTTAGTTGTGAAATCTATTCAAAACTGTTCACTTAAATGTGCTATTATAATTATGTGTGTATTTATGCATGTTATTACAGCTGACTGGAGTATTTTATATAACAAAACATGAAATGTCATTTTCATCATAATTTGTCACCAATTTTCATCAAATTTTATTTTGAAATAGTAAATCATAAAATGAGAATATATGAGCTTTAAAAATATTGGGAGGGAAAAGATATATTTTCATTTCCAATTGAGAATATTACAGTTATAAATAAACAGTTGGATACCAAACCTTATTCATGTATTGTGGATCCTCATAAAATGGAACAGAAGTTACATTCCTATTATGTTATGGTTCTATAAGATGTGTCTGGCTTCTTGGAGCTACCAGACAGGCAATTAATGTGCAGTTATTTTGGAGGTCTGTTCTTGAATTGCATGGAAACTCATACAGAGAACAATGTTAACAGATGGGAGTCTGTGCAGATGGTGGAAATGTGCACAAATAAATTGTTTTGCAAGCACATGTTGGTTGCAATGATCATTTAACATAAATATACATTATAAAAACTTCCAACGAGGGGCATTCAAAAAGTTTGCAGAATAACATGCTATAGGAAACTGTGTTCTTTCAAAATATAGTTGCTATCTATTATGCTAGCTTAAGGTGAATCAGTTCTAGATAATTTATATGGGTGATAAATTGGCTGGTGTTTTGTTGGCTTGGCTCGACAATTAGATAAAAACAGCAAATTTTCATCATATTTATTGAACACCCCCACCCCTCCATACATTATTTAGTTCTGTTCAATGCATTTATTATGATAAAGGATGAATTAAGTACAATTTTAGCTCTTTTCAGTGGTTTTATGCCATGCTCGTATATTGGGGGGTTGGGAAGTAAAACAAAAACTGTTGTATGTTCTTGTTTATTTATATGCATGTACTTAGGTGACTGCAAGTTCTCTGGATGGAATGGTAAATCTTGATTGCATGGTTCCATGAGAAGCCTACATGTGGTGGTAAAGAGCTATGCATATTTTTTTTGGAATATTTTTTGTGAATTATCTGCAATTATTTTTGCATTATAAGTATCTGTGACATAATTCATCAGCTGTCATAAAAAATGTTTATGACACTTTTTACTAAGACTCCGAAATGAACCACATGGACTTACATGCTGTAAATATTGAGTGGCAGTATACACATCCACCCCTGTATGCTCTTATTATAAATTAATTGACTGTTTTGCCATTCATCAATTTTTACACTTAATTCTGGACATTTATAGTTTTTCTAATGTTAAAATGACAGAAGTTGATATTTTTTACATAATATACTCAGCATTTTAGGTATAACCCTGCTTTTTTCATCAATTACTATAAATAATAGAACATTACATAGTAACTAAGCCAAAAAAATTCCCTATACTCGTATTGACAAAATGTTAGATTTTGTAATCAAGACTTTATTTTTGCATGAACAAATACTATAATAGCTTGCTGCTGCAGTGATTTTATCAGATGGTAATTGAACAGCAACACATTTATTATAGCAGCAATCTGTATTTGGTTATAGATTCAATCTTGTGGTAGACAGACAGCAATCATTTGTGCCTTTTGTCACCACAGTTGTCATGGTTACGCTAGATAAGGAGGGAGACGATGCATTGATTGACAAGTGTCTTTAGATAACTTAATTTTCCCTTTAACTGGCAAAGAAGTGTGTGTGTCATTGTTGTGTCAGTTATTGTGTTGGAATTCTGTATTGAAATGAACATAACTAGACAGATATAGCAGTCAGTGTGGCATGATTCATCATCACAGAGACGTGGAATGCCAGTTTTTTCATGAGCATAGCAATGATGTCATTGAGAGAGTTTCCTATTGTAGCGCTCAATTCAATTTAAAAAAGTCTAACAATTATGGCCCCTGTTCATCAAGTTGTATGTTTTCATGAGCGGGATAAGTATTAGAACACAAATCTAAAGGACTGATACTGCACAATTTTTTACCAGAAATTGATATATCAATGCAAGAACCTTGTAATATATTCATGCATAAAGATTAGGATTAGGTCAATATCTTTGTACTATACCTAAGGTTGAGGTGTTCTCTGACAAGTTCTGGAGCCCGTTGCCTAACCAAGCTGCCTCCAAATTGCGCTATCAAGCGCTTTCCTATGCCTGTGCAACGACACGCTACCAGCGAGCGATGCTTGCTGATAGCATACCGTTTCTAAACACTTTGCTAGACAAGCGCTACCGAGCGAATTCTTGTGCAACGGACCGCTTCGGTAGTGCTCGATAGTGCTTTGCTACGTAACGGTTTGCTATCTATGAGCGCTCGCTATGTAGTGCTTTTTGGAAGGAAGCCGTTTCCTAGCAGAGCACTCGGTAGCGGTTTGGTTAGGCAACGGGCTTTTGGTGCCTCCACTCTGTCTCATATCATATGGTGTTATCTACGGCCTGCAGACAACAGCAAGCAGTGAAATGTTACTGTTATCTCTGAAGAAACATATAGTCACAGATTGTAATTAACTCCTTAATTGGATTTAATTAAATAAAACAGGTGATTTTCTGTTTGTTTCAGTCTTATAAATGGATTGTAATTGAGAGATTTTGTCTGGGGTGAAATATGTTTTATTTAAGCCTCGGCAATTTTATCAATTAAAAACTATTCATGTATAATGTTACAGTCATGCAGTCAAGATACTTCATGAAATGTCACAGAAAAAAACCTCTCGAAATAAATGGCTTTTGCATTACTATAGATTCATGGTGGGCCCAGATCAGCCTACAGCTGTAGGCAGTTTGCACCAGTCCATTGTGTAGTTAACATAATGATTTTTTTTGTATTTAGAAATTTGAGATTTGCTGTTAAGGAGTATGTTTACTCTGTTGATGCTTGTAGTAGTGATATCGTTCCTGTGATCTTCATATATCAGACAGTACTAACATCTATTGTACATTACAATGCAAATAATCTCGCTGTTATTGACTCAAATATACCATCATCGGCTTATTGAGTTCTTATGTTATGATTTCAAATTTCTATGTATTTGTATTGTTCTTCTTTTATTTGTTCACTGTATTATTTATTGATGTTCACTGTATGATTTATTGATGTTCACTGTATGATTTATTGATGTTCACTGTATGATTTATTGATGTTCACTGTATGATTTATTGGTGTGTTTGTTGATATATCAATGATTGAATTATGTCATTATAATATATTCGATGTGTCTTTTTGGTCTTCTGACTTTCGTAACAGGCTTTTGTCCTTGGTAGAATGTCAAGTCCGTGTGTATGATCATCATTGAACTATATCCTAATTGCTTTTTACACCCAACACTAGTGAGACCATGATAATGAAAAGTGCGGGGAGGGGGAATATGGTATATTCCACAAAGGTGAATTAATCAGTTGTGCACAATTTATCAGTGATGTTTTTAGTACAAAACTGACCATATCCTTTTACTTTAAAAGTAATTTATAAAACCAGTTTTGTAACAGTTGACCAAAGCATACTTCATGTTTATAAATGTCACATTATCCTGGCTTGGTGCACTATATATAATATGATGATAAGACATTGCCATGGAATATGTACCTATCTCATTATAGTGCAGCTTTTTGGGACAAATTTCAAGAATGATCTCCCTTGATAAGCTGTCTTGTTTAGGTCACATTTGTTGATTGTGGATTGTCTCCCCTTTTTACTCATTATTGGAAAATAAATGGTAAGCAGCAGCAGCAGCAGCATTGTTGTTAGTATTAATTATCAGCATCCCGGATTTCAATATTCAATTTTACCTAAACTTACACCATTAAAATGGTGTAAAACGGTATACAAAACAATACAAACCAGTTTAGTTTTGCCTTAATATATCATATTCACTTCAACATAAATGGCAGATTTTCTGTTCTATAATTTGGTTTCCTATATATTAAAATCTTCTGGTTGCTTGATGAAATTTGTTGGTTATATTTTCTTGAGGCGTAGCTGTAATTTGTTCTGTAAAAGATCTGAATTATTATATTACAGTTCCTCTGGCCATCGGTTACCATATTGATAAATGATAGCCATTATCTGTGTAGACAGCCCTCTGACTGTGTTAGTGCAGGATTATTATATGAGGTAAAGCTTTGGGCTTCAGTTAATAATGTACGTTTAAGCAGATTGTTCTGTGAGATCACCCTCATTATTTTATTCCGTCTAATGATCTTCTGTATTGAATTTAATGTTTGACCCACGGCGGTGGTCCATTGGTTGGTGCGCTGGATTTGTTTCCTGGTCATAGCAGGTCTTTATAATATACTCTATCTATGAACATTTGACAACAATGTCGATTTTTCTCAACATGACTGTGGAGAAGTTGCTGGTTCCTTGTGGAAGGGTAAGTAAGTACTGGTTGGGATACAGTCCAGGAAAACTGGTTATGTGACCAAGGAGTTCTGTTGATCATGTGACCTTGCATTCTGGTGATCATGTGACCAGGAATTCTGTTGATCGTGTGACCTTGAATTCTGGTGATTGTGTGACTTTGCATTCTGGTGATCATGTGACCAGGAATTCTGTTGATCATGTGACCTTGAATTGTGTTGATCATGTGACCTTGCATTCTGGTGATCATGTGGCCAGGAATTCTGTTGATCATGTGACCTTAAATTCTGCACCTTTAACCCTCTAGAATTGTCTTATTTCATTAAGTTTAACAGATGAAGTGTATTGTTTAGATTACAAATATCTATCCAGATGTATAAACAGTACTGGATACATTGCTTGGTTATATGACCCCATTAGAACTAGATTGAACATGTTTGTTTATAAACAAATATAAGGACCTTGCTGAGAGGTTTACAGAAAAAAACTATAAATATAAAGTTTCCTTTAGTGACAAGGGGTTAACTACTGAGAAACTTGAAGCTGAGAACATGAATACCTACCAGCTGAGAGCGGATCAATTAACCTCCTCGAGTGGAGAGGTCTCCTCGGGTCATGTGACGTACTTGCTACGTGCTGATTGGTTGATGGAGTTGATTATACTGTACTTTCTGTTCACAGGAATACCCTAGTGTATTATAACACTACAGTTAGTGTACTTTCAGTTTGGTTTGGAGTAAAATTGTAACTTTATATAATGAGAGTTCAAAGTGAGCTTCAATTCGTTTTGTGATCAAATTTAGTTTACATTACCCACTGTGCAATTTTGTGTGAGCATTGTTATATTATATTATTGGAATAAGTGGACTTCAATTATGTATGAGTGTTCTATGATTGAGGAATAATCGAGCTTCAAATTTTTGTTAAAAAATATATGAAAGAGTTTTAACAATAATTGATTGTCATTGTGTTTGTGTGAGCTAGGGTAATAATATACTTGTATAATAATAGGAAATAATATTGTATCCGCCTGTTTGTGCTTACATCTCGTAAGAGTATTCTGAAGCTATATAATGTTCTTACTCAATATTGGAGTATGCTGACTATAGCGGCAGCTCTTGTTGCTGATTGTTTTGACATGAAAACTTAAGAATTTCTTATTTATATATGTATAATTGGAATTTCATAATGATATATGTATAATTGGAATTTCATATTGATATATGTATAATTGGAATTTCATATTTATATATATTATAATTGTCTAGAATATTTTACGACTTAATAATAATAAAAATGTCAAAACCTACAAAAAATATCCGAAATTCATGGTAAAATAAAAGAAAACGGATGCAAAACAAAACCAAGTCAGGATAAATTGTGGTCGTTTGTGTCCAATCATAAAAGTGTAATATATGTCTCCTTGGAAAATTTAAGAAAAATTAGTCATGGAATTCTGTTGGATGTTTAGAGTAAATACCCTGAGTCACAAACACTTCAAAAAATTTCTTGATTGGAAACCAGGGTTAATTGGTTGTAGCCTGTTTTGATGATTGGTAGTTCTGAAAGATATTTCTGCATTAGATTAGTTAACTGACTATTGATTTTAGTGGTATGTAGCCTATATTAGTTAACTCCATATTGATTTTAGTGGTATTTCGCCTACATTTGTAGCATATTCTATGGGAATGTCAAATTGAATTTGATTGCATGTGACTGTTTTCTGATTGCTAGAGGTTTATAACTTTCACACAATGTTTTGGTTGCCTGATTATTGTCACAGTGTTCATTGACCTAAGTGCAACCAAATCACAGCTCTTGGAATTACAAAGACATGTTTTTTCTCCATGAAGTGTGTGTAATTGGGGAGATGCTAATTACTGTTCTGATATGTTGGCTTCTATTTTCCACCTGTCTTATAAATCTAATTAACTCAAGTGTAATAAAGGCAGGGTTCATAATTTGAAGGTTTTTGGGTCGTACAGTGAATGTTTATGAGGAAAACACTTCTTTGATATTTCTTGTGGCCCTAGATTACTGAGGTTTAATTAGATATCAGGGATTAAGTCAGGTAACATTAATTAACATGTGTGGCATCCTGAAAGCAGCTTTCTGTTTTGGTAAACTGCCTGTTGTGTATGAAGTAGGTCTGGTTTATTGTGTGGCCCAACAGGAAACCGAAGTTCAGGTGAACTTTACTCAGATTGTGTTGTTGGATACTGTAAACCAATTTACTTTCGCAAACTAACTTTCACGTTCACGCAGATCATCGGCATATTAGCAACTACATACTTTCGCGTTTTTAGGTTTCCTGCAATGTCCATATTAATGTTTTTAACACTTTCGCGGCGACTTAATTTCGCAAAATTCTACAACTCGCTAACTCCGCGTAACAGTAAATCGCGCAAAATAATTTCTAGGTTTACAGTATCTGAGTGGTTTGCAGTCGACTTTGATGAGATGAACCTGGTAGCTTCTTTAATGCTGCAGTGTGATCGCAATTGGGTTTTGGTTTTGCTGGAATTCCATTTCAGCAGAGTTATTGCCCCTTTTTGTAAGCTAAATTGTTTTCATAGTGTCGCATGTGTCTTAATTGTTCTGATCTACTAAGTGCTGGAATAATTTACATTTTACTTGCTTGTTTGATCGCCATAATTTTATGATTGCGGGTAGTTTTTCATTACATTTTCATTAATATGATAGTATTTTCATTACTAGTTTATTATATTTTTCAAGGGTGATATTGGCAATTAAAGTTTGATTAATTGTGTTAATGTAACAGCCACCTGGTGCTTTCATTGAATGGAACATACTAATAAATATCCACCATGGTGTGTGCAGGTTGAAACATAGCATGTCTTCAAGCCCTTTTATTACTGTTAGTTCTGTATTGATTGGATAAGAAACATAACCGCTTGTATTTATGGCCAAATGATCCATAATTTCAATGAAATTTAACACTTCGTCTTAGAGAAAATATTGTAAATGGGAAGCAATTATTGATGAGCTCTTGGTATCCTGTTACCTTTGCTGGTATTTTAGTCTCTCAATTTGTTTGTCTTTTTGTGTTAGCTAGGATATTCATTTATGGTTCAAGTTATTCATGCTCTACAAAGACTAACAGATGTTGTCCTAAAATATTACAAGTGTGATTTAGAATGTTATAATCATTAAGACTCAGACATTTTTTAGTTACCAGTATTTGAATCCATTCATTTCCTTGGAGAGGAGTTGATGTCTTTTTATGCACTGAACTCCTCATTTAAGAAAAGTCTCCTAAATGAACATTAGGTGACTGTCCTCAAATGCCTAAAAAAGTTTGACATGACGTTAATTAGTAAATCATAAGTTATTGAGGGGTTAAAAACTAGAATCTGACTTTAATAATTATACTGGTCTAGTTTTAATCATCTACATCGTAGGTGGACTTATGATGTCACACACTGGACAATAACTCTTCATAATGAAATCACAAAGTCTTCCAAACCTCTGATGTCATTGTTACTCTAGATTGACGTGTGCATGTTTGTTGTTAATGTGATGTTGATGTCTGATTGTTTGTTGTTGATCTGTGAATGTACCATATTTAAGTTGTTCATCTATGACATTACAGCTATTACATTCAGATTTGGCGGGTTGATCTACTACAATCAGTTAGTTGGTGTCGATGATAGCGTTCTATTGGACAGGTGATGTCACATAGATATTGGAAGTTGTTGGCGGGCTATCAGAGAATACTCCCAGCCTCCATGTATTGATTTCACTGTGAACAGTTTTACAACAAAATTCACCCTAGTCTATCACAGTCAGTTTAGAGTTTATTTCCGATGGATTTTCTTAGTTGGTTAGTGATCAGTTCAAAGTGTGTGGAGTAATTTAGTGATCTGGATAATTGATCGTTTATATTATTTGACACTGGATTGATATATACATATATAGGTTTATTACATGGGCGGGGAAGAGAAATGGGGGGTTGAAGTTTTTGTTCAGAATCAATTAACTTGTGCAAGCCTTTCTTGATTATCTTTTAGCTATAATCTGTTTTGATTATTTGACACTGGATTGACTTAGTCTGTTTCACTGTTGACATAATTAGTTTTCTTAATTGACATGATTTGTTTTATTACATGAAGGACAGTTGTTCAGAATCTTTACTTGTGCCATTAGGCTTTTCTTAGACATATCATATTGCATAATGTATCATTAGCTGCTATTGGTTAAACACACAGTCTCAATCAGTGGATATAATTATAAATGTTACTTATAAATTTAAAAATTGTTGGTCAGACTCCCAATGTTTTTGGAATTATTGACTAGTTTGAGATATGATTGAGATTATGATATGTGTTCAATGGCAATCAACACAGCCTTACTTATTGTAAAGCCTAGGTGCAGTGTCTCCTGCCTTGAGACACCTAGCTGCACTATCTTAAAGTGCAGTGACTCTTAACTTAATGATTCCTGCCTTAGGTTCAACTCCTAGCTTAAGTTTGACCCAACTCCTGCCTTAGTTTCGTTACTCCTGCAATAAGTTTGACCCAACTCCTGCCTTAGGTTCGACTCCTGCCATAAGTTTGACCCAACTCCTGCCTTAGGTTCGACTCCTGCCATAAGTTTGACCCAACTCCTGTCTTTAAGTAAGTCTATGTTAACTCCTGTATAAGATTGGATTCCTGCCTTGTAACCATTGAACTTTAAACTTGACAACATTGAATTAGACATAAGTTCTGGTAAATAACACAAGTTCTGGAATTGTAAAATACTTTCCGACACCCATCTCTGCTGGTTTATATAACATTCAATTACCTGATTCTACTGTCGATGTATAACTAATGAGTTTAAACATTGAACTTAAAACCAATTTAATAAGGAAGTTGAAGTTCTTCAAACCCAGCCCAAATTATATAATTGCTGAGGGCTGTTCAATAAATACTTAGATAAATGCTCTCATTTAATGATGTACCAAACAATCAAAGTTTATAGATCCATTTATTTCAAACTAATTCCCTTAAAACAGGGGTCCTACAATTCAGGAATAATCTGGATATCCAGATTTGCTGCAGAAAATAAAAGTAATTTCATGAAAAAAATTAAAAGTATTAACAAAGTTATGGTCATTTGAAGTTTTTAAAGCTGAATTTAACAATTAGAACAATATTTGAAACAGTGTTTCAGTGAAGGGATGTGTGCAAAAAATGCACTTGAAACAGACTTGCTTCTAATTTTCAGGATTGGGTATTATGCCTTTAAGTAGGTCCCCTGTTAAAACTGGTGTCATGTTGAAAATATAATGAACACAGTTGTCTTATAGCAACATCACTCGATGAGGAGCGTCCCAAATTTTCCTTGTATTTGAATATTTGTTCAAGGACCACTATTGCGACTTAGGATTGGATTCTGTATGAAGTATTGTGTAAGAATGTACTCTCTGATAGCTGACAGACAAAGTGTTGATATGCTTACATAGGATAGATGCTGTGGATGATAGGGTTTATATGAGATGATCTGTTTATTTGTACTAAGGTATTGATTGAGGCAAGTAATAAATACCAGACAGTGGTGACCTACCTCTCCTGATGGTTTGCCGGAAAACTTCTGTTCTAACTGTAACTTCATAGCACTTAGTAACATCTCAGGTACTGTTTTATCAAAGCAGTCTTACCAAAATCGAAATCGTAAACTTTGATCAAATTTAAATTCTTAATAATTTCTTTACAATTATAAAGTGTGGTAAATGGAGCTGGAATACTAATAATGATTCAGTTAATGAACTCCTACAAACCATATCAGTCACCAATTTGCAGTTGTTGTAAGAATTATTATGAATTTGAATATGAGCGAAATTTTAAGATTTTAGTAAGTGCTTTGATAAAACAGTACCCCCTGTGTGTTAGTCCTTCAGTGCCACATACTTATATTGTATTCAATACTTCATAGTTTACATGAAAGTGATATCCCCAAAATATAAACTTTAATGATAGGACCACTCTTGGAGTCTAAATAACAGGACCTCATTTTTGATGTGGTCTTAATATTGTGGCTAATCAAAAGAGCTGAACAGTGATAATCATTTCTTGAAAGTGTGGTCTCAATTTTGAGTTGGTTTTGTCATTAAGGTGGTCTTTGGTTGAAGTTTTACAGTTGTGTTTGGTACCCAGCAGGACTGCATGGTACCCTGAGAAAGGCGTGTGGATCTGTACATTGTATGATAGTGTTCTGGGAACCAGTCAGTTCATGCATTATGTAGACTGACACTGCGTCTAATGGGACATAATTTAGTGTGCCTGTAAAAATAATTACGTTTGAGAGAAATGGTTCATGCAGAATGACGATCCCTTTCACACACTTGTTGGAAGACTGCAGGAATTTAATGCCTTTATTACATTAGCTGCATAATGCATTTAACAAATGGGCAAAAACTGACCTTTTTTCTGAAAATGTTTAAATACAGGACGTTTTGCTATTAAACCATTGTCCAGATGCAGAATATCACACTCTGATGGATTGAGTGTGTTTTTAATGACATTGGTTGGTTGCATGTTTTAATGACAACAGTTTTTTTTTACTGATGACTCAAAAGTTGAAAAACTTCCTTTCTACATGATATAAAATGATGAGTAATTAAAATATTTAAGAGATTGTCTAACCTTGGTACAGGGTGTAGGGTTCAGGTCCTTGGTGTAGGGTTTCAGACAGTGTCCTTTTTCTTCATTCACACACACAGGGTTTAAAAGTGTTTTTAATTTTGTGGTTTTAATGATGATAGATATCGGTGATTAGTTTGCTGTAAGTATAGGAGAATGATGTACCTTATTACTTTGTAGGAAAGTGTTTGAACATATCATAGGGTGTCAGGTTGTGCCAGATTGGCTGGCAAGAAATAATTAAGAGTCTGCGGTTTTGGTATTGAATGATGTATTCAACTCTTTACTTCATGTACCCAAACACTTTTGAGATAGAATGTGTACACTTCTCATGTGTGCAGCTTTTTCGGACAAATATCAAGAATTATTCGAGACAAATTGACTGTGTTTAAGTGATGACGCTTCCTTAGAGCTGTCTTGGTACGTCATCTAAATATGTTTTTCAGAACCTAAATTTGTTTTTCGTGCACCAACTGAGCTCTAATTTTGAGACACATAGTTTTGCAATCATACTTCAGTGTTGTCTGCTGTAACTAATGTTCTGTTTGACTAAAGACTGAGAGAATACAAAGTACTGATGATGATGTTGTCTACGATAGGCAATGTCTCACAATCTACATATTGTCATGATGAGTTTACATAAAAATGTAGGTCCCAGGACACCCGTCTGGTGAATTATATTAGTTAAACAATATCCCTGTAGACTGTGTTATATATTAATGTTTTCTCTGATAATGAATTCTGTTTGTTTTTTAGGGCACATATAGTGTACTGTTAGTAGTATTATAGTGTTAGGAACGCTAGTGCTGTGGACTGGACATTTTCTCCTGTTGTTTATTGGTCGGTTGTAGTATAAATCTATATTGCTGATATGGTTGTTTGTATGTTTGTTTGTTTGTGACATTTGTGAGTGAAATTCATTGTTTTGAGCTGCGAAATTGACCAATGATGTCCGCATTTGAGGCTTAGATTCAGTTTACAGAGTTGTCTGATCATAACAAAGTAGTGGGGTATGATACCATAGCTCTTTCTAAATAGTCTCCTTGGTTCTATAACATGCCCCGCGCTTAGTGCAGGCAGGTATACATACAAACACCATAACATTGTACAGTGCAACTTGAATGTAGTAATCTGGCATAGTTAGTGATAATTACCTCCCTTTATGGTTAATTATGCACGAAATTCAATGTCCACAGTGTTTCATTTATTGAGGGTTAAGTATATAGGCCAGTGCTTGAAATATTCATTTTGGGGCTGTGGATGGTTCCGGTTCTATGTCTGACTCTTTCACAGGCGCTCAGCTGCTGTTTCTGTGTGGATTTAGATTGTCTGTGCTCTACAGTATTAACAATAATACACTAGTCAGGAGGAACATGTCTGGTGAGAATGATAGCTTCATGATAGATAGTTTCACAGTTCATCAATAGAGTTATTGTTAGGGTATGTTTGAGTGGGCACAATGAAGAGTAGAATTCTATGACGATACACTATCATACTGTATTGATTATCCTTGTCAAAAACCTTATGTTGACACTGTATACAATAATGACATTGATATATTCTACTGGTTTGTTGAAGAGAATGTTGCATACTGGGTTCATGGTACGGATGTGTGCTGCGCGCCTCTATGCTTATACTATGCATTAATTATGTAATCTGGCCGATTTAAAGGTGTAATTTAAATAACTTGACATATTATATTGTTGAACATTATTGAACTGACACGCATTATTCTTAGCATACTTTTCGTTATTTTACTGTAACAATGTTTAATTTAATGATAGGACGATGGAACTTTAGCACAATATATTCATGGTTTACAGCTGGGTGGTATTGGGATATATAGTTAATAATGTACTGATAATATGACTTTAATATGCTTAAGTAACAAACAGATATGACAAGTGTCACATTGATTAATTATGATCACTCAGTGTTACTGGTACACCAACACTCAGGGGGGGACGTCCTGACCTCTAACTACTTGTTCATTTGTTATTGGAAGGACTAGGTCCATGTAGTGTGCAAACTTATTAACCTGCTACTCAGGCTTATACGGTGCATTTTCGTTGTATTGCAAAACTATCTACCTGTCCCAAATTAAATGTCGTGTGTTTTCGTTGCTGTACCGTAAGAATGTTTTGATTGGTTAAAGTAACAACTGCTATGCATTAATATTCATAGGGTTCTGGCAGATAAGAAGTTTTGAACAATACTAATTTGTTTGTTATTTTAACTAGTTAATAATGACAACACACAAAGATTAATGAGGACCAGGTAAACACTATTGAACTTTATAACATCATTAGTATCCATGGAATTGGTTATCGAATGCACATATATACAATAAAAACGGACACTTACTACTTACAAGTTCATGTATTTATTCAGAATTACGATTCATAAGCTATTAATTAATTAGTATTGACCTCGGACAACGAGAGTCCTGAACCATTGTTATAGTGACCTGAGCAGAGCTGTGTGTCAAGCCGGACACTTGTATTCAAAGTGTTTATAGTTAGTTTATACCAGTATCTATTGTTTGTTGACCTTGAAGATGGACGAATCAATAGAATATAGATGGTTGTCAGATTTAATCAATTGAAGCTGTTTGGAAGCATTGTGGAAGTTTTCAGTATTTAAGTGTAAGGCTTTTGATCTCGGGATTACCGCCCATTTACATACCCAAACCTCTGATTGGACAATTATGTGCTCATTCTTGAAACTGACCAATAGCAAAGCTGGATACCAAAACACTGATTGGACAATTCTGTGTTCATTCTTGAATCTGACCAATGTCATTAAGCTGGCACCCAATTCTATACCAAAACACCGATTGGACGATTCTGTGCAATGGCAAAGCTGGACTCCCAGGAAATAATCTTAAAACCGCTGATTTGACAATTACCTGCTCGTTCTTGAAACTGACCAATGGCAATTCCATTTTCTCCTAATCAGCAATTATTGTGCATTGCTTTCATTAAAACAATGATTTAAATTAGTTGATAGTGTAAGATGTTCTATATATAACTATTCCTCTATGGTTGCCTTCCATGTTGTGTGGTAGGTTAATATGTTTTGGCATAAAACATGGGGGGGGAGTATAGACAGGATATTAGCTGGTTTAAATGACCTGTGATACCGTAATGGGAGAAGTTTGAGATTTTTCCTTGGTATGTTGGGATAATTGATTGATTTTATTGAGGATAAAAGCTATATGATTTATAGACAGATACTGTTAAGTAATTTAACAGGCTTCTTAAAGTGATTTTCTCACTGAATGTAATCATTATCTTACGCCCAGTTTTTGTCTGATTTCTGTGGGAATTGTATATATTTCCCAACTTTCTCGTAAATTTTTAGGTTCACCATCAAGGCTCAAATTAAGTTATATTGATCTACAAACATGTTTTACTGCATGTGCTTGAATAATAATTGACATTCAATTCATGCTACATATGTTACAAATGTTATCAGTTATTGTTAATTTTAACTTTGTTTACGATATACCGGACCTCTTGGCAACAGCTGTGATGGTTGACCTTGTAAAACAATAGGGTTCTTTGCTACATAATATGCCAGTTTAGGACAATCAAATACTTCTGTAAATACTGTGGTAGTAAATTATATCACTTGCACTTGGACGTATGAATTCTCTTGAAAACCTTTGGGGGTCTCTGCTTCAGTAGTCTCTGCTCAGGCGCCATGTCAACTGTTCCAAAAGGACTATAAGAAGTTTGAGAGTGTTTGAAACTGGATGTATGCATTCAAAGGTATAATGAGCAGTTGAGTTAATAATTTAACTATTCAGATACCGTAATGTCTTTGTCTTGCTGCTATAGCTAGCTGTAACATACCAATTTATTTAAGTAACATTACATATTAGGACCCTCTGCTTACATTAATTTTGTGTATTTGATGTGAGCTTCTGTGAGTTCTATGGCAAGAGAGTAGTTATATCATGTCTAATTGCCTCGTAGGTGTTTCTACATCAGATATATAGATATATCTATCTTTCCAGTTTATCATTCTAATCATCGGCTGGGTTACAAGGCCAGGAAGTTTTGTTTTAATTCCCAGGATTTAAATGGTTGTAGATGATGAACCATGATTTGTGTTTCAAAACTATTTTACTGTCTCTGTTTGTGTGTGGGGATTTATATTAATTAAATTGTGCCTTAATCATTTTGTGTAGACTTTGTGCTGGTGGGAAATTGGATGGGTGCTGATTATATATATAGTATGAGGGTTTATACACTATGTATATGTAACTTGCAGATTTATTTGATGAGGATAAAACAATGATAATGTATATGGTATAAAGGTAGATGTGCTTACAGTACAACCCTAATTAGAAGACCAGTACCCTTTGAACCGTTGCAAACTGTTGTCTGTGGTTATTGAGTTAGATTTAGATTAAATAATGAGAAAATAATAAGTTAGTTAGTACTGAGTTTTGTAAATATTTTGATGTGCAAAATATACAGTAAAATGAATCTGAATATTTTGGTCTTCATTTTCAGGTGTAGTTTTACTGTATTTAAGGTAGAAGTTTATTGATTGGAGAAAATGACGTACTTCTCAGTGGGAATGGTGAAGTCACTAATTTGTCTGTAGTTGTGAATAGGTAGATCACGGAATGTTTCTATTTTAATGAACATGAGAATATTATATAGTTCTTAGGGATGGTAATCATTGACTGGCATGACACTATAAGCTTTGTTATAATGATATAGAAGAAATATTAGTAATTACTGGGTAACTCGTAATACTAGTCGCTGCTGGGCAAATATATTTTGTTGACGGTATGCCGCCTTGTAAATGAGTTTTTTTTTGTTCGTATTACGTAGCTATAACTTGGCTGGGGAATTACTAATGGGGAAGAAAATGAACAATATTCCCTTATATGGCTCTCAACCTCCTTGGATTTTATTGTTTATCATTACATTTCTATCTGGGTGAAAATGAATGTGTTTTTGTGGGATGGTACACATCATTATACTGGTAATGGAAATTGGTTTAAAGCTAGATAATTGCATTTTGTATCATTTTCGATTATTTCTTGGAAAAAGAACTTTGGGAATGTGGATGTGATGGAAGGCTCAATGTTTCAGCGGAGTTTTGGTTATTGTTTTAGCTTGTTACCACCCTTGTTTTTGTTGTTTCATCAGAGTTACCACCCTTGTTTCTGTTGTTTCATCAGAGTTACCACCCTTGTTTCTGTTGTTTCATCAGAGTTACCACCCTTGTTTTTGTTGTTTCATCAGAGTTACCACCCTTGTTTTTGTTGGTACCAAGTTTCATCAGAGTTACCACCCTCATTTTTGTTGTTTCATCAGGGTTTTATAGGCCTTGTTTTTGCTGGTACCAGGTTTAAGCAGAGTAATGATCCTTGTTTTGACATTAGTGCCAAGTTTCATCAAAGTTATAACCCAATGTTTTTGTAACAAGTTTTACCAGGTTAAGATTACCCTAAATTGAATAATAGGTTTTTTTGTTTTGTTATTGAGTACTTTTTATTTGAAGTATAATTATCATTCATTGATTCATTGACATAGAAAGTCTACTTGAAAAACACAATGTTCTTACTATAATGTCTTTGTATATTTGAATTGTAGTATAATGAGTGTTACAATAACATCCATGAAAATTATGCTGATTGAAATAGACACTTGAAATAAAATCAAGAAATCTACTCATGATTTACTGAAAAGAATATCAAGAGGATTTACATATGATTCATAGTATTGTTACGACAACAGGATCTTTATGATTGAACAGTGTATGATGGAAACAGGAAATTTTTGATAAACTTCGAAAAAAATATTGGTTATGAATAATGTGAGGCTGAGAAGGATACATTGATATTATCCTTGTATTATATTTACTCTCATACTCCGAGCGACCCGTTGTTAGGGTGCAGTTTAACTGATTAATGGAAGGATAATAGTTGTGGTTGTGGAATAATGTTGCAAGACGTGGGTTGACTTTCTGCGATTAATTAAACATGGTAGAGGCTGAGGAGAAATTTTGGAACAATTAAAAAATCATGTGGCGTGTGTTGACAATAATATGATACTGGCGGTGGTTGTTTAACTTGAAATTACAATACTGGAAAGTGTGAATTACAAACATCAGGAAAATAAGGGGTGCAGTGTTTTGTTTAGAACATCAGGGAATTTAGGTGCAGCGTAATATATACAATATAAGAAGTGCTATAATTGCTGTATGTAAAGGACCAAGTGTGCTGTATAGTTAGATATGGGAATATAGATGCAGTGCTATAAAAGTGCTATATTTAAAGGACCAAGTTGTGCTATATATTATTTATTTATTTAAATCTATTTAAATTATTTTTTTGTGATTATCTATATTAACACAAACTGTGGTAGCTATGGTTGTTCGCGTAGAGGATACATTCCAGTATTATAGGATTGTGGATAATTATTACTATCAACTTGTAGAGGTGAGTGTAACACAACTGATTTATTTAACTTATTGAATATCAATATATAACAAGTCTGGATGCCAATCTTGCTGATTCAATATTTGCTCCGATTAAGGCCATGTTATCATTGTTATGGTTATTCTTGTACTATTGTTGGGAGATTTTGTAATTGTTTGGCATCTTCATAAATTGTTCACCAAGCTCTGTATTTAACCGATGCAAATATTTGTCCCGGCCTGAAGTTCAAATTGTAACTATTACTGATCACATATATTTGTATATTTTTAGAGTTACGGCCCTTGAAATCACTTAATTTTGTTACTCTATAAAGAGACCTCACTAATTCAATGGCTCAATTTGCATTGTACATAATCTTGACTCAGTGGTTTGTCGAAACACAACTTTACAAAAGTGACTTGGTTAACTTATAATATGACCTTAACTGGACCATAATCTCAATCTATATATGAACCACATATATTCTCTATAAGATCCTCCGATGGATTATATACTTATACCCAATGATTGGGACACTGTTTATGTACCATATATAATTGATTAAGACCCGGCCAATTGTGGTCATTCATCATGACAAGTGGGATCTTACACGATCTATGGGATTAAAGTCTGGCTTGTTTGGTTTGTTTGTCCAATCATTATCTCCTGTCAGAGATCAATATAGCAAGTCAGTAGTATCATTGCTCAGTATGAGATGATGACAATATTCTCAGTTTGGGGTTAACTTTGTGATTATTACTCTGGTTACATTACCTGTCATATACAGTACAACCTCTCTATTAAAGAAGAGTTAAACATCCCTTGGGAAACAAGCAGATTAGTTGTTGTTTAGAGGTTGCTGATTTGGAGAGGTATAATGTATAAAAATATTTTAAAAAATTACCCATATTTCCTTTCCCTCCGTACAAGAATTTGACTACAATTCATGGTAGGGATGGTTATATTGTTATCTAAATTGTTTATATGATTAATAATGAGTTTCAGAACCCTGCACTGAACATATGGACAGTTTATTACAGATCTCCAGAATCGAGATGCTTTGCCCTCAAACCTCCCTAAATTTGTTTACCTAAAGCTTTATACTCAGATGTTCATTTAATTGGTCTCTGTATTTATTCTGGCCCCATTATAGCACCAAGTTAGGGAGTTCCGTTACCAGTCAGTGTTTATTTCTCCAGATAGCATGTGTAAACAACATTATTTATTGGCCCCTTTTTGTTCCCTTTGTGACAGATTAAGGATTGTTCATGAGAGTCATTATTTTGAAATTGCAGGGATGTTGCCCTCAATACATGTCAGATTCACACGCTGTAATTATAAAGGGCCACTGGGAACTTTTGTAAAGTATTTATTTCACATCATGAAATATTCCTGATTTTGACTGCTCATGAGATTCCATGAATTCACGGCATTCACTGTCATTTGGATTTCCTTATCATAGTGTCCAGCATATTTCTGGTCCATGTTTTTCTGCAGCTAGAGCATTGCCACCTTTTAAAATTTAAATAAAAATTGTGCAAATAAAATAGCTTTTACAGTATTTAATTAGGTAGATTTTAATGAGCACAAACAAACACTGTATGGAGATTATTGCCCCCAAAATTACTGTACTAGCTATCAGTGTAGCAATACCACATGTTTCTTTTGGCTACAGTTACAAGAACAAAATTGTAAACATTTGAAAATAAAAAAGCCATAAGTATTTTATTCCTTCATTGATTTCTATGAAAACCTACACATTCCACGGTTTCACAGGTTAATGGACAAAACGGTACAGATGCTGAAAACGATTTTATATTTCAAGGAAAGCAAATAATTTTTCCCTTAGCGTGGCGTATATTTCATAGAAATCGATGAAGAAATAAACTACTTATGGCTATTTTATTTTCCAATGTTTACAAATTTCTTCTTGCAACTGTAGCCAAAAGTTACGTGGTATTGCTACACTGACTATGATGAGAAAGTTTTCTTTGCTCTATAAAAAAACCTGAAACCACACAAGGCATGATATAGATACATAACAGACATTGTGTTAATGACTGTAATCACTTTGAAATTTGATCATTACAAGTTTTAATTTGGAAACTTTGAACCCCTGTACTTCATGTTACTTGTATTTAAGTGTCGAATGAAATTATTCTGGAGGTTTTTTGTGCACTTCAATTTTAAGTAATAGTAAACAAGACAGAATAGATCTGAAATGAAATCAAGCTGTGCCTTTATAGTTAAACCCTTACATTGTAATTAAAAGTTTAAATTGACTTGTAATTGAAAGTTAAAATTGACTTTTTCACATCATTGTAAATATTGTAGAGGTTTTGAAAAGTTAAACAAGTTTATAACTTATGGTGGTTAATATAAGATCAGCTGTGGTTTATTCTTATATTGATTTAGACAGTTATAAATTATATAAATTAATAATTAAATTGGCTTAAATTATAATTCACATTCGGCTTGACCTTCGACCTCTATAATCAATCATTTACTCCATTGACCCCTCATCATTTTACCCTGCATTGCAGTACCCTAATACAGAGACCAACCATCTTCATACAGGTTTCTGGTATTTTCAATATAAAACAGGTGATCAATGCAAACGTATAATAAAAAAAAATTATTTTGATTCAGGACCTTTTTTGATGCATCAAAATGCGAGATTGAGTGTATTGGGGCATAAAAAGGGGGCACTTAAATAGCTCTTAACCTACTTATCAAATAGCAAGAAAAAGAGAGAGTATCTTGCCTTCAAAAACAGTAGTGACTCTCCAATTTTCGAGGAAGGAAGCTTGACATAGTATATATTATACAAAATCCTGTGTATTGCAATGTATCTATAAGTGCTTTAGACTTGGTAGTCTGTGGAATATCATCTTGTCTATTCTACAACTTTATACACAGTCAGAGAGAAGATTGTAATTATGGGTGTTAAATTACAGGAGAGATAAGTTACTGCCTTTGTCCTTTATAAACTATTAACTGGAACTGTTTGTATAATAAAACATCAAGTACGAATGTGAAGAGTATGATATACAGAAACAGTTACTGTTTTGATTCAATTATTATAGAATGGCTAAATTAAATACAATTACAAAGTGAAATTTGAATAGTAAATTTGTGAAATTTAGTTTCTATCATAGTAATGCATAAAGATAATAGCAAATTGGACAGGGAAAGCAGCTCTCCACAGAAACATCTGAGCATGAAAGGCATAAAAAAGAAAAACCACTGACCACAAGCACAAACAACTGAACAAGAAATAATGAAATTTATTACTATGGCAAAGGGAGGTAATTTTGTTAAAAAGAGATGGGTGCATGAGTTGTCTCCCATAGAACCTATCTAGATCCCGGTATATCTCACAGACAAGCAGTATATTACACAGCTGGGACATGTCTCTTTTTTCCACTAGACAGATAGTTATGGAGGCTGTTGTATTAGAAAGGCTTCTATCAAATTGGAAGGAAAGCATCCAATTTATATTTTATTTCCACATAGTGTGGTTGATATATTGAAAGAGAAGCTTCTATAATTGAATGAAAATCAGTCAATGAGATTATAGGATCATGTGCATCCTGTTTAACGATCGTCACAGGGCCTTCCATATTCCTCTGATTTGTTTAATGCAACTTCTACTTTTCCTTTGGCCAAATTGTCTTAATAAAACACCCATTTATGTGATAGATTTTGGTGTACAATTAAAAATTTGAGCTTGACTGATAATGCTTTTATGCACGGATCCAGCAATTTTTCATGCAAGGGGACCGACTACTTTGTCTCAGGAAAGGGTCAGACAGACTACTTTGCTCAGGGGATCCTACCAGCTACCTTTCTTTGAGGGGTGTCCTTATCAGACTCCATGCCCTGAAAAACTCATGTAAATATCACCATGTTGGCCAAAGTTCTGGGGGGATGGTTCAATAATTAGGCTTATTTCTTTGTTTACAATCACCTATTGAAAAATGCAAATACAATCCAAAATAGTTTACGCATTATTTTATCCTATATCTAGCTTTCATATTTATTAAACGCTTAGCTCCATGAAGTAGTCTGGAAGATATGAGCTGAAATATGTAGGCAAACCATGTCCAACTTTTTCAAGACAGTTACACCAAGAATGATCTCCCTTGATGAGATTCTTGTTAAGTCAAGTTCCATAAATGGATTGTCTCCCCTTCATAATTATAAGAAGCTAAATTGTGACTTAAAAGGTGAAAGAAATGTTGTTGTTGTTAATAGAATGATTATTTTCTATTTTTAGAACAAAGGTCAAGATCAACAAGAATTAGATCCTAAACGTCATCGACATTCAGATCGTGACATACAGAGAAATGGCGGTCAACATAAGAGTGCACAGAAAATGGCGTCAAATTCCTCCTTCCCAGGAGCGCTTGCTGGTGGACGTATGTATTCTTTCTTAATCTAGAAATTATCTCTCCCAACTTGTGGTGGAAATTGTTGGATGTTTGGAGGAATTTCACAAAGCTTGGTCATGCTTGTTGTCTTTATCTAACCACATATTTGTTTTCCAACCATTATTGATAGAGTTATGGCCCTTTAACGGCCAAAAATAAGTTTGTTTGCACTTTTTCTCCTTTACCACTAAAAATCTCGGCTCAAATTGCGTTGAAATTAGAGTCTGAGACACAAATCAAATTGGAGCTCTTGAAACTGAGCACCGTGTTTCTGGTTTGTTATACTGATCATGTGTCTGCAGGCCTAGCATGGAAAATAATTTTTATGTCTCGCTTAATATATAGTCCGACTTTGATTGAACTTTGTATGAAAGCTTGGTTCCAAGTGTATGATAGTTGTGAATATTGTCAGGAATTTTAGGTCAGATGATTATTGCTGGAGTTATGGCCCTTTGTGGGTCAAGATATTGTTAGGGCTGACTTTATAGGACTGACAAATTTTAAAAATCTAATGTGCCTCCGTAGCTCAATGGTTAGCGCACTTGTCATCTAATCTACCGTATTCATGAGGGTTCAAATACGGCACTCATATGCCTGTCATATTTCAGCCGAAAGCTAACTGGTAAATAAAGGCTATGGTCGACATTTAAAAAGAAAACGAATTGACCAAACAGAATTGTTTTCGGTGCTCCGTCACTGTGGCAGTATGGTTTCAATCTCAGAAGAGAATCATTATAAACATGAATTTATGAAACATGCTGGATGATGCAATATTTTATCCAAGCGTTGTTAAAGACTTCATTTTAGTTGAATTATTGATGATGTACGCCCCTCTTCACAATATGATTTTGTGTCTAAAATGGAACATCATCTTCAAGCAATATATTAAATCAATGTTTTAGTTTTGCTTGAATAATGTATTGTTGGTGACAAAATTAATGAAATGTGTGGGTTGACTCATATTTTATATAATTTCACTTTGCCACTATAATTGCTGTTTTCTCGCTCCTGCCAGTTTATTGCTTATCGTTAATTCAGTGTACTTTAGTTTTGAATCCCAACTGCTGGAAATAGTGCAGAAATACTGCTGTCATTTACGCCCCCAGACCGGCGTAATTTAAAATATATCAAAAATGTTTGTCCCATGACAAATTATCCTGAGTGAAAATTATCTCATATTTTGATGCTAAATTAAATGTTGATTGAAGTTAAATTGATTATGTGGGAGTTTAAAAATAGTAATTTTATGAGTTAATCATTATGATTGAGTTATGGGGTGTTCTAAATTCATCTTCATTTTAATCATGAAACTCAAATTTTACCGTTAGAAAATGACTAGAATTATTGATTTTGTAAATTACTAGAATTATAGACTTTGTGCTGAATGTCTGGATTCATTTCAATGAATCTTCACATAAATAGTTAGTACCACTCCTTAGAAGTAATGCCTATTGTCTAGAATTTTATGTGGGTTGAACATTGCCAGAGTTATGGTCCTTTGTTGGGGACATGCATCTTGACTTAACAAATGCTATTGTGTGTGTAGAGTTTATGTTACACACTGAAAACTTTCTCTAATGTGTATAAAAGTCAGTACTTTTATGAAAACTTCAGAGTTAAGGATTGTTTAACTTTTAAATTTCAGTCTGACAATATTTTTGGGTAAGGTTAGCTTGTGCAGCTGTGGTCTGCAGTGATTACTGTGCCGGGAATCCAGGAAAATCTTTCCCTTTTGCTAATTCCGTCCTGTCCGACAAGTTGTCTTAATTCTTTAAGTCACAGACTGACTTTCTATGTAAATGTCTAAACTAATCAATGATAAGTTCTTTAATTATACTACTCAAACTTTGATAAGGGCCAAGACATTTTTCATTTGAATATTTTGCAAATTGAATAAGATTGACCAGTAGAATTTTCAAAAACAAAATGCTACATCTGCAATATTGTAAACCAATAAAGAGTACTTCGAAATTTAATGTCTAAGTGCTGATAAGCCCAACCCCATTAAAATGTTCGTGCTGCATTCAAGCCTCTGGAGTAACGGAATGCGGTCATTTTCTTGGCATTTTGTGTCTTACATGAAATGGTTATAAAAACGGGATAAAAATTTCCATATTAATCTAGCCACTTTGGTCCCCGCCAATGGGGCTTATCAGTTATCTGGAAAGCGGCTTCATTTTGGCAATGCGTATCAAATGCAAGACATCAAGCTTTGACCTTTAGAAGCAGATAAGATGATATTTTATTAATTGCACAACGTTTTCTTCATCGGTGTTGTACATTTAACGTGAGACGGATATCAAAATCAATTTCTTGGCCCTTAGCAAAGTTTGAGTAGTATATATAATGATAATGTTTTATTATTACACAGCTATGCAGTCACCACGACACAGTGCAAGTAGTGGAGTGTTACCTGATTTATTACCTCCCCGTACTCCCCCACAGTCTAGATCACCACCGGCCCCGGGACAGAGACCGCAAGATAAGACCACATCAGATGAGGTAACGGTTCATCTACTATTAATTAAGCACTAATTATTACTGTTTTGTTTTAACGAAGGCAGTGCTGGTTGTGGGCCTATTGTCTGTTAAACGTCTTTATTTCTTCTCTTACTGCATGCTTCAGTTAACATAAATCTTATGTTTATTACACACTGCTGATAGTCATGCATTTAACCCGTCAAATAACCAATTGATTGTCAATCAGCTAGCTTTAAATAAGGGATTGTCTAAGCAACTCTTTTAATAGATAATACATAAATATAATAATTATTATACAAAATGTCCAATCAGCTTTCAGTTACAAAATAGTCCAATCAGCTGTCAGTATGACATCGTCCAATCAACTGTCAGTACAAAATTTTCCAATCCGCTGTCCGTATGGAATTGTCCATTCCACTGTCTGTACAAAATTGTCAAATCAGCTTTCAGTGTGAACTTTTCTAGTCAGCTGTCCATATGAATCATCTATATATCGTGTCAGTACGAAATTATCTAATTAATCAGCTGTTAGTACAAAATGATCCAATCAGCATTCAGTAGGCAATCATCTCATCAATGCTTATTTATCTGTCACCTGATCCACTGTGGGTATACTATCATCCAATCAAATGCTAGTTAGCAGTTATCTAATTAATCCAAGTATAGATGTTTTAGGTTGGCCAACCATTTACTTGGGGAAAAAGTCCATCTTGTCAGTCTTTTATATCAATAAAACATGCATATAGATCCATTCTGTTTTCACCATTTCAAGATTTTGTTTGGAAGTAATAATGTTTGCTTGCCACAAAATTTCATTATGCACATTTTGTCGATTTTGTCAATTTTGTATAGAATTATTCACGATACTTGCTTTATCTATTGTGAATAGACTAAGTTCAGCATACACATTTTACCTTTAACAACTGTTTTCAAAGTATTTTTAAGGCATTTCCATTAGTATGTAGCATCCAGGCTTCAACCAGTTTCTCGTATTAGGTGAAATGTTCACAGTTAGTGACTAACAGAAATTACTGTAGCAGAATTTAGTAAAATAACTGACCGTCCAGTGAACTTCCTGGTTGAAGTCATCAGATGAGTGTCCCTTGAGCATTGCATATAGATATCTGGTACAGTCAGTATTTTAGGCCCTATTTGATGTCCTTTTTGGGTCCTATTCCCTCTCCAAAAAGTATCCAATATCATAATTTTTGCCAATTTCTGGAAAAAATCTCCTCACAAAAAAATCGAGAATACTAGAGAGATTGCATCGTAGTTTGTCAGATATTAACTTTAAAAAGTTACTTAACATATTAAATTGACTATGAAATTTTCCTATTTCCCTAGCCCTTAGAGGTGAAAAGAAAACATTGATAGTTATATATAATTATACCCCTGCACAACGAGTTGTAAGGGGGGTATACTGGATTCAGCTTGTCCGTCTGTCTGTCTGTCTGTCCGTAGAAGCATTCTTGTGGACGCAACTCCTCCTACAGTTTTTGCAGGATTTCGCTCAAACTTTCACAGATGAACAACCTCAACATAATTATAGATGTACATGAAGATGCGCTGCGATGAAATTTGGCAGAATTATGGCCCTTTGCCGGCGGGGGTATATTAGTCTGCCGAATGGCAACAGCTCTAGTTATAAATGTATTGCTGCCCTGTAAGATCATTTAGGTGATAAAAATAGTATTAGCATTATAGTAGAGCATTTCAGCATGATGTATAACAATAGGACATTGTGCAGCCACTGCTTGCATAGGCTTTACATTATATGCATGTCTGGCTTGGTGTTCAGTAGCGTTAACTGCCATCGGTGGTCAACAATGTTTGTCATATATGATGGCCCCATTGATCTATGAATTGTTTATAAATGTTTTGCTAATGCTGGGACTTCTGCACAAAATGTAAATAAACTTGTAAACTTAATTTAGTTTTTCGTAGAATTAATTATCTGGGATGGTATTCAATATTGATCTTATTTTAATTGGAAAATAAGAATAGCCAATCATATCGCCTGTTACTGACCAAGAGTTTAAATGGTGTGATCTGATTGGTTATCCTTAAGTCACGATCAATACTGAATACCACCCCAGATATTCAACCTTGCTGTTATGTTAGTAACTTGCAACTTCTGCACATGTAGAGGATAGACGACATGTCTTCCAGCCAATGTACAGAAGTACATATATTCGCATCCTGGGTATCAAACCTAGATTGACTGGTTTCAATTTTCGGGCATATCGTATGTTTCATCTATTAGACAATTGTTTATGTAATACTTGTACTTAAATACATGAACATGTTGTCTGTGTCCAATTATTTTATATTGTTTTCGTTAGTTACTGTCGGTTATTTATATTTAGTATTGCAAGGATGACTAATCTGTGTAACCTTGACATTAAACTTCAGTAAAAGGTCAATGACATATGATACGTGTGATCTTCCACTTATAGTTCTGTCAAGGTTATGATATATGTAACTTTCACGTTATAGTTCAGTCAAGGTCAAGGACATACTACGCCTGTAATAAACTATTTTTCTACCATTGTATTTGTATTAAAAGAGTTATTTCGCCGGAAATTCACCCGAAACGATTTTCCAACATTTTGAAATTCAGTTTGGTTTTTCCTTGAGAATGTAATCAGCAACAATTCCTAAACTGCCAAGTGTAATAACAGTGCATATCTCATTAGATAAAATTTCTCTGATCTGTGCCCTGCCCCTAAAATACGAAATATTGTGATTTATTCCATTTATAACCATAATGTGCCGGTATAGTATATTTAGCAAAGATGTATTAGGGATAAAAATGTTTATTTTTTCAGCTTAGGAAATTGGCAGCTAGCAATTCAAAGGTTTGATGCATTCGCTTTTCTTCATAAATTGCCATTCATTAATGAACTTTTTTAAAACGGGGGAGGTGGCTGGAATAGCTAGTGTTCATTAATGAATTATTTGTACTTGGGAGATGGCTGGAATAGCCAACAAAAACTCACACTTTTCAAATTTTATTTTATGAAGATTGCAAAGTGAGTCTTCATGCACCTCAATGTAGAGACTAGTTTCGTGATAATCAAACTTTGCAATTTTGATTTTTTTAAGAGTTTTTGCACCTATGTAGTTTGACTGTTTTGGAAATGTATGAATCCTGTATCAATGCCTTTCAGTGCTAGGTCATCCTTAAAGATTGTTTGTTGTCAGTTACTACCTTACCGCAAACCTTAAGCCCCCAACTTAGCATAAAGGACTGATTGTACATGTAAACCCTGGGGCCTTGCTTCACCTACATGTTAGGACTGAAACTTAAGACTTAAATTTGCTAAAAAATGTATTTATTAAAATTTCGTGTTCATTGAATCTAAATCAATGAAAGTAAGTCAGTAGAATTTTTGCTACCCATTGTATATTTTTGGTAATTAATGCTAAAATTGGTACTTTTATAACATGATTGCCTGAAGATCATTCAATATTTTGAATCCTCAGTATCAGTCTTAAAAATGTGATGAATATGACCCCAGTTCTTACAATGGATTGTAAGTTATTTTGCTATTTTTGCATAGATTTTTAAACATGAATGCATTTGGCATGAATCTGTTAATGGTACTGAACTTTCGATGATCATAAAAATCCCTTTTTTAAAACTTTTGAGAATGTTTCTAAAAGTCTTAATGGTAAAACAGTGACCGATAATATATAACATAATTATTTTTAGTTACATGTAATGGAAAGTAATATTTCAAGCAGGTTTTTCTCAGTATTTAATGTTTAAGCCTTTTTCTAATCATTTATACGTAGTGGTTTTAAAATATCTAATAGTTTGTTGATCATCTGAGTTTAGCACCTGAAGGTCAAAGTTTATTTTATTGTTAGGTTCACTGCAGCTTTTTGGGTAATTTTGCTGTAAAAAACTGGGTGAAGGAAATGGATGAACATCAAGAGGACTGTTTGGGGTCCTAGGTCGCTCTCGCAATGGGCAGGGGAGTGTCATTAGAGCCCTTTTGGCCCTCTTGTTCATTTTCCATTGCCTCTCCAACAGTAAAATTATTGAAAAACTGTCAACCTAAAAATAAAAAGAGCATTGGCCTAATTCCAGCACAATTTGGTGGGTTACAATAATTATGCTACAAACAAGCAGTTTTTAAGGAATTATGGCCTTTGGGGACACTTTTCATTCAGTAATACTTATTATAGATGTATGTTCAGTACTACTGCTATAATTTTATGAGATAGATCTTTGCATTGTTACTGTTCCAGATTTTTGTTAAAATAGTTTTTGATGTAAAAAGTAGAAATCTAAAATCACTATACATTTATGAATGGCACAACTATATATCTACATGTATACATAATGTTACCTTTCATATGTTAACATCTTCGCATTTCTACATATTAATTTTAACTACTGTAACATTTTTATCCCAGAGAAAACTGTACTAGATCTATATTCTAAATAAATGGTTCTTTTATCACCATATGTATGTATGCCAGAATGTATTGGGGTGACATATTTATTCAGTACATTATCAACAAAATGGTTTTACCACCACATATGTACAATATATGCGAGGAAGTCAGGGACGGCATATTTATTCAGTACATTCGCAACAACATGGTTCTTTTATCACCATATGTATGTATGCCAGAATGTATTGGGGTGACATATTTATTCAGTACATTATCAACAAAATGGTTTTACCACCACATATGTACAATATATGCGAGGAAGTCATGGGACGGCATATTTATTCAGTACATTCGCAACAACATTTATGACAGTATTCATCAATATTTCAAAATAAAATTCCCCTTTCAAACAAGGTTTGAAAAATTAAAGAGTTATCAATTATAAATCCTGGTTGTGGTAGGTAATATTCTTCCATGAGAATTCAATTTGCCTCCACATGTGGAGAAGTTGCTGGCTCCTTTGAGTCGATCCTGGTAGAAGGGTAATTAAATTGGTACTGGTGGGAATATAATCCAGGAAAACTGTTTAGGTGAGTCGGTGACCGTTTATATCTGAAGTATGATTGAAAGAAAGTGTTAAAAATTGACTGATAATCGATGGACCAAAATTTATTTCAAGAAATTAATAGTCTAAATTTGTGTTTTTTGTGCCTATAATGACTTATGTGCAAAATTGTCTCCCTTTGGATTGTATCGCTATAACCGATCTGCTTTGTTGTCCGCTTTTAATTGTGTGGCTAGAATGACCGATCTGCCAGCTGTCCCCCTTTTGGTTGAGTGACTTTTGAAGTGACTGATAGTGCAAAGTTGTCCCATTTATGACTGTTGATATGCACAGTTGTCCCCTTTTTGGTTGTGTGACTATAGTGACGGATGTGCAAAGTAGTCCCCCTTTTCATTTTGTGGCTTGAATGACCGATGTGCACAGTTTTGGTTATAGAGCATGGCTATATACATACATCAAATGACAAAATTGTCCCCCTTTGGATAAGTCCTCAAATCATTCTGGCCAATTATTATCCTGTTCGTCTCTAATATTTTATCATCATCATAATTATCATAATTAACGTCGTTCATAATTAATTGATTGGTTGGTATACCCACTAATTGTGTTACTGCTATAACAGACTAAATTCTTACTAAGATTTCTTCAAACATGATATTCAATTTTTTTTTACTATGTGTTGGGTACATTTACCTGTTTCTTCGTGAAAGGCTACCCTTTATAATAAAATTAATTTATAATATAATATAAGAACAATTGTCACTAAGGCAATGTCCTGACCAACACATTGAATTGGCCTGGCCTCATGAAGTTCGAGACTCATCTTTAGGTCTAACTCATAAATTTGAACTGAAATAAACTCAAGATGATAAATGCTTTGATTTTGTGATACCAATTGGGAGTCGGATCTTAAAATAATGCAACCATATTTGCGCTTCAGCTCAGATTTAGATTTTTTGGGAGATCGACGGCTTAGATATAGACTGAAACAGATGTAGTTTTTATGCTATGTACATGAAAATGATCTTTTTTCTTGAATTATTCTGAAAAATGACATATTGAATCTGTTTGACTGTGTAACATTGTCAATCATAGAAGCTATATTCATTCCCCTGTATTTACATGAATGTATTCAGAAAAGACATACAAGCTTCTATTGTGTATTGTGTGTAGCCTGATAGCTTGTGACACAACAATATTTACATGTTGTTCACATTCACCCCCCCCCCCCCCCAATCTGAGTCTTTCTGTTGCATGTCAGTATAGGAGAGATCATATTTGTATACAAAGGCATTCATACCACCAGCTAGCTATTGGTGAATGGCAGGTTTTTATTGTTCATTCATCCAATAGATTGCTGGTGGGCATTTTGCATATGAATACGGTGATCTCTCCTATTAGTAATTTCCAAATCATATAATATTATATAGTACAGTGTTTGGTCCTAGGAATGTCCCTTTTTTCAGCTCACCTGTGCACAGAGTGCTCAATACGAGTTCTCAATGTGATCGTCCAATGTCCATCATACATTGTGAACATGTACACTGTTATTTTACTCACTAGAGGTTTAAGTTTTTACTTAATAATTATGTGGTGAAGTCAATGCTTAGTAACTATCAATGTATGTCCATGCGAAATCTAGGTTAATATGCTTGATACTGGGTCACATAGCGTCTTATTATCTATTTGTCTTAATAAAACACTCATGACTAAACAACTAATGTTCAGGCTTCGGACTTTACTTAAAATTTGCAAAAATCATGTTTATTAGCATTTTTTCCCAAACTGACATTGAATATAATCCAGAATTGTCTTGTGTAGTTGTTGTTACCCATTGTATACAAAGCTTAATGTGTGCTTATATAGGCAAGCTTGTCCTGAATCCCTTTTGTCGGTCTCTTTATAACTTCTTCAAACAATGTCAAGACTCTCTAAATGTGACTAAAATGTTATAAGATTTCTTCCTACACTGACTGTGTCTGACGATGGTTGTGATTTATTATCAAACATATTGAGTTATCAACTTTGAAGTTTTTTGATTGAAAACAGTTTTTTGTCATATAAAACATTCTAGCAGATCTCTCGTGTAAATCTTGGATTGTCTGTTTGAATTATTCCTTTCCTTATTGATTTATTGTAATATCTTTGAACCGCCTTTGAAGCTCACAGCCTCCCTGGGTACTGTCAGATTTCTTCATGTTTTCGCTAATTAGATTTGATCGGAAATCTGGCAGAAAGACGTTTGTATGATGTATGAAATTCATTTTGTTCAATACTGCTATTGAGGTCATGTGATTTATTGCTATGTCATGTGACTTGTACTACAATCATGTGACTTCTATTTCTCATTTTATGAAATATGAATTTTATGGATAGTGAAGTTGCTTGGTTAAATTTTAACAGAAAAGTTGATATATAGCTATTATAATAGGTCACAACTCAAATTTCTGTATAATGGCATGGCCATTGTGACCATTTTACAAGTTCAGTGCAACCTTAATAAGCTTTTAATGTGAAAAGATGTCAGGTTGCAAATTTTATTCCAGCCCATTAACTTACTTAAGTGTTGTTAACAAAAATAACTTATATAGCTTGAATCCCTGGTTTGATGTTCAGAATTTAAGACTTGTGGAGGACTGGTTGGTTCAGTGCCAGGATGTAGGGGGGGGGGGGGTGCTAGGTATAATTTCGGGGACTTCTTGGCTGTTGTGTATAGGGTTATAGTATCCATGTACGCTAATGTAACATTGGTGGGCTTACTGTTTGATGCTCAGCATATAAGACTTGTGAAGGACTGGTTGGTTCAGTGCCAGGATGTAGGGGGGGGGAGTGCTAGGTATAATTTCGGGGACTTCTTGGCTGTTGTGTATAGGGTTATAGTATCCATGTACGCTAATGTAACATTGGTGGGCTTACTGTTCTGTGTGTGTATAGTCATATTATTGCACTGGGAGAGATGTACATGCTGCCATTATGTTACTGTAGAAAGAACATTTCTGCATTTAGTTTGTTAAAACGGAGTTGTTCATGTGTAGATACTCCATACATATCATCGGTTATTGTTAACTATCCCTTTTCTATCTTACTTAATCTGAACTAAAACTCGAGACCTGTCGTTTCTGTTGAAAAAAGTGCTGATTCTAAATAAGTTGCACTAAAAGCTGTGTAAAAAGCTTCGCTAAAGCTGTGAATAAAAGCTGCTGCACCTTTTATGCAGCTCCTTCACTAAAGCTGTGTTTTAAGGCATCAATTCTGCTGGTTTTTAGCTCAACTTTAACACGGCTTCTATCACAGCCTTAACAGTTTTGCACAGCTTTAGTTGGCTCATGTTATACCCACTGTAAATATTTTGTTATAGAAAGTCTGCTATCTAGTCTTATAGTGTATAAACTGTGTTTTGTTTTTAACATAAATACAACATATTCTATTGTCAATTTTCTTGAAATAGTTTTTTGTTTTGTTTATTTGATTGAAGGCACAAATTTTACCCACAAATTAATTAACTTTTGAGATTTTGCTTATTTGTGTCTCTGAATATGTTCATCTTGCTATCATAAAGTATTTAGTCTGGTCCGTGTTTAATCATTGTTTATGTTTGTGTTTCAGTATCGACAAGCTGTGAGCAAGACTCCGTCTATGCGCCACCAGAGGTCGTTCTCAGCGTTTGGTTTCGGTGCCAGTAGTGGCTCGACCGTAGGTTCACAGTCGAGTCAATCTAGACGAGGATCTCAAATCAACGTTAACGTAACTCCAGCACAAACTCAGGAGTCCACATCAGATACACCCGAAATCAGAAAATATAAGAAGAGATTTAACTCTGATATCCTATGTGCTTCGTTATGGGGTAAAAACTAAACTCTTAACTTGAATACTTGTTTCTCCTAAAAATCCAATATTTATGTTGTAGTGATTAAGATTTTATATCAGGTTAGCTTATTTCCCTGGTGATATATACTTCATTACTATGAATACCCAGATGCAGGTTTCATTTCAGAGGCCAACTATAATCAACTTTTACCTAACCCATACACTATAGTATAGTCCAGAGAATTTGACATGATTCTCGACCTTCTATTAGCATAATTTAACAGCTGATATATTATCTATATTTATCATCCCAGTTGTATGCCTTCATAAGTGGGAAGTATCACAAAGACGCTTGAGGTGTAATACCAATACAAACTAAAGGACCGATATTGCACGATTTGCTCGCGGAAATTTATATATTCAAGGCAAGAACCTTGTAATATATTCATGCATAAAGGTCAGGATCATGTCAAATTCTCCGTGCTATACTTGTCATACACTGCAGTATTGGATTAACTGTACAGTTTGTACAAGAATTAATCTTGTTAATGTAATAATGATAGTCTGGGATGATTGTAATACATATATGGTATAGGCTATATACAGTAATACATTCCATTATCACATTGGGTATCACATATCAATATGTCTGTGAACAAGATAATCTGCTCACATAGTCACAGTACTCGTGCTACTCATTATGTATCCTACATAGAGTGGAGGAGACACATTGTTTTCATGCTGAACCTCTGTCTGGATGGATGTCACTAAGTTGTCTGGCTCATATTCAAAACAACTGTTCAAATTTCAATGGAACGATACTTGTACATGCACGAAGGTCGCCAGACCATCCATGATGTTTATTGCCAGATCTATTCTCCAAGGAGTGTTACCTGGGAATGCAAATATATCATACAAATACGTTCAATGCAAACAACCTCAATAAATCAATTTATAAAGATTCGTATTGTTTATATGTTCTATAAAGACTGTTTATCAGTTTATAATATTGCTTATTTACAGGTGTAAACTTGTTAATTGGTACTGACAGTGGTCTGATGTTGTTAGACAGGAGCGGTGAAGGAAAAGGTGAGAGTTTTATCATTCCTTATGTTTTCAATAATACAGAATACTAAATTATACTGAAAGGATAAACAAACATTATTATGTTATTATTCGATGATTCCAGATAAGATGCTCAGTATTATCACAGCATATAAACCAAATCACTGTATGACTTATTGGGATATTATTCAATTCAACTTGTATGCCTTATTGTGAGCAAAATGATCTGTGATTTTCAATCACTGTATGACTTAATGGATACAATTCAACTTGTATGACTTATTGTGAGCAAAATGATCTGTGATTTCCGATCACTGTATGACTTAATGGAAGACTATACAGTTCAATGTGTATGCCTTATTGAAATAACCAGAAGTTAACTCGTTTATAAACTGTGATTATGTTCAATGCTTGTAACTATAAACAACCTGTAAGCACAATGATTTGTGTCTGGTTAGTGACTTACGGAGAATCATAGGAGACCCCTGTATTATGATTGAGAAAAATACCCTAAATTTTTTTTAAAAAAGATAAGAGAAACAACACACACTAAATTATACTTATTATATGATTACAGTATATTCGTTGATAAGTCGACGAAGATTTCAACAGATGGAAGTTCTGGAAAACCAGAATATACTTGTTACAATCTCTGGTAAGAAGAACAAAATACGAGTGTACTACCTATCATGGTTGAAGTCAAAAATATTCAAGTCAGAGGGGGTAAGTTGTACTTATTGCTTGAAAAAAAAACATCTCCATTATATGACTGCCTTTATATCAAGAACGTGACTTTCAAGTTTATACTCACAGTTTCGTTCTTGATCTGGCCTCGATCTCCCTAAGCATCTCAATTTGTGCAAGATCTCATCTCATGTGTCTTTATGTTAATTTCCATGTGAGACTGGACCACTAAACAGAAATGTAATTCTGAGTTTATTACAGTAAAATTTCAAGAGCTGAAGCTTCAGATTTATCTAATTCAGACTCTGATGTTAGCAAAATCTCAATTTGAGTTGAGATTTTTACTTGAGATGCTTCGGGAGATCGGGGCCAGACCTCAATATCAAGACTTATAATCTCAATATGAATGATGTGATGATATTTCATGTGAATAAGGCATGCAGTAAGTGACCCCTAGGTCCTACAAAAACTGTTACAATAGAGATTTACAATGAAGGATGAGAATAACTTCGGGTCTAAGGTCCCTGGATTGATCCCAGGTCATCATATCAAAGACAAAATGAAAATGGCCCCAGTATTTCCCTTATTAGATACTAAGCATAAAAGGGAAAGCTGGCTTCTTTTTCCCATACTTGTGTGACGAGGAGAGTGATACATATAAGCTGTTATAAGAACTAATTTCACAAATGACCTAAAATTAATTTTGTATAAACTAAAAAATTCAATAAGGAACAATATTTCCAAATAAGGAACAATGCGATAGTCACTTAGTACATTAAACTTTTATTAATAGATACAGTTCAGGGCTGGTATTTACAAAGTATCTTCAGTGAAAACTAAAAAAATTTGACTTAAGTTTAAAATTTGTGCAGCTGTTATGTCCTGCAATTTAAAGAATACACCTTGTTTCTATGTGATTATAGTGGCTGTTTACATAAGGCTTTCTGCTAAGATGTTTTATGAATACCAGCTCAGGGCCCTATCACATATCCATCATCAGCTATTTTCCAATAATGAATATGAAGGGGAGACAATCCATTTACAGAAATGGATTATAAAAAATGTCTTATCAAGGGAGATCATTCTTGATAATTTTCTCTGAATGCTGCAAATAATTGGCCTTTTCGACGGGGCTGTTTCGTGGAGCAGGTTATAATGGTTCCTGTCCCGAATATTACAGTACATGTACTAGTATTGTAGGAGTACTGTGAACCAGACTATAATCTGCTCGACGAGACAGACCAATCAAAAAGGCCTAATGTGTAATGATCCATTGAGGCTTATCACAATAGTATAGGGTGTAGGATGAAAGGTTAAAACAGGGGTCCAACAATTCCGGAAAAAATTCAAAGAATTAACAAAGTTATCGCCATTTGAAGTTTCACAAGTTGAATTTTAACAATGAAACAATGTTTGCAGCCTAGTTTTGCTGTAGGGATGTGTGCTAATGGCACCCGAAACAGACTCGCGACTCATCTTCAGGATTGAGCAGTTCGCCTCAGTATGACCCCCTGTTAAAATGAATATTTTGTGTGCACTGTTTTCAGAATGACAAGAGAAATGGTTGGGTCAATGTTGGTGACTTAGAAGGATGTGTTCATTTTAAAATAGGTAGGTTTTGTCACATAGATAGTGCACTGTTTCATGCTGGTTCCTTTATTTTACCACATAAATTAACTGTTTCATGCTGGTTCCTAGGTTTTGTCACATAGATAGTACACTGTTTCATGCTGGTTCCTTTATTTTATCACATATATAGTACACTGTTTCATGCTGGTTCCTTTATTTTATCACATAGAAAGTACACAGTTTCATGCTGGTTCCTTTATCTTATCACATAAATTCACTCTTTCATGCTGGTTCCAAGGTTTTGTCATGTAGATAATTCATTGTTTCATGCTGGTTCCTGGTTCAAGACAGTAAATGGTATGTGACATCAACTGGTGCCAGGCTCAGAAATTATTTGACAATGGCATCATAATTGTAATGTCACAATATTATCAAATTCAGTGCATTTTAAAAAAGAATGACGAAAATTCAAATAAAATGTTGGTAGAAACTGAAGCATAAAATGTTGGTAAAAAAAACCCCAGAAAAATTGTTGATGACATTTTTATGAAAAATCCAATTTCACCTGAGTTTACAGATAATCAATTCACACATTGTTGCTGTAATTTATATGTTGTTGTTTTTCAGTTAAATATGAGAAGATAAAGTTTCTAGTGATAGCCCTGAGGGACAGTATAGAAATATATGCATGGGCACCAAAACCCTATCATAAATTCATGGCTTTTAAGGTAAGTGCAGGAACTTGATCGTTTGATTTGTAAAGGTATGGGTGGAATGGCCTTAGTCCACTCCATGTATGATTTGAGTGCTTATGATCATTCTTGAAGTCTGCCTTCTTTGAAAATTCAATCTAAAGCTTAGTCTGGGACATAGAGAATTGAGTTTATGTTATATATTCTTTGTTTATAGAAACAATTCTACAAACTAGGTTTCTCTGATTTATTTCTTAGTTTGAAGGAATGGGGAGTCGAGAAAAAAACACAGCTAAACATTTCTAAATTTTCTGCCATTATTATGCAAGCTTACTAGTATATATATAATTATATGGTTAACATTTGTTCATTGTAGTCATTTGGAGAATTAGCGCATAAACCATTGACAGTTGACCTTACAGTGGAGGAAGGTCAGAGGTTAAAGGTCCTTTATGGGTCAAAGGCAGGTTTCCATGCTGTTGATGTAGACACAGCAAACAAGTATGACCTATACATTCCCCAACATGTAAGTATATCTACTCCTTACAACATTACCAAGGTGATTGTAATATTTTGTACAGGATTTTCTAATTTAATAGCGAAAAATACTTATAAATATGTCTTCCACATAATAAAATTATATTATTGGGAGGACATATTAATTCTGTGCTGGACATCTTGATGGATAGATGTCACAAAGTTTGTCTGTGCTAGTTCTCCTAAACCATTTGTCTGGTTTCAATAAACTTCACATGCATACTTGGTACGGTACCAAGCCTAATTGTGCATATTGTCAGAAATTTTATGTAGGATGATTATTGCTGGAGTTACGGCCCTTTTTTGGGGGGACATAACATGTTTGTGTCAAAATTTCTTCTATTTTAATAATATTTTTACCTCTTCAGTTAAAATCTAGGGGGTCAAACTATTTTGGTTTTGAAATTTCAGAGGTGAAATAAAAGCAATCCAGTGCTGGAAACTTGTACAAAAATTTTAACAGATCATTTTTAATACACAATAAGTTGCCAAAACGGTAAAAATATGTCACGGAAAACTGAAATGTTAAAATTGAAATGTATCATGGCAAAGTCTTAAAATTGTGTTTGATGAAATGAGTTTGAACATTGTTTGAAACATTTCATATTACGATATTTATGTAGCAGTATGTTATGTTGTTTATATGATATTTCTTCAGGCTCAAGGTCCCCTCTGTCCCCATACTATTGTGATACTTCCAAACACCAACGGGATGCAACTGCTACTCTGCTATGACAGTAAGTTTCTTTATCACACCCCATGCACTTTTGTACAGTAGCATAAAACTTGCAGTGCACAGTGACTATGCACAGTGTGCATAACTGCATCAAATATGCAAATGGCGTCATTTGACGTTCTTTGTTTATTGTGAAGAAGTTACGTACATATATAAAACACTGTTAATAAGTGGAATGAAGTAAACTTACTTATCTGTCTTATTTTGTCAGGTATGTGATATATAGAATGTTAAATTCGCATTACTTTATTATTGAATTCATGAAACTCGTAAACACTTTAACAATATTCTGTTTATAGACTGCTTGATAAACAATTAAACCTCGCTTAAATAAAATACCACATAAAAATAAGGCCACCATTTTAACATTCCTTTGTACTGTTATGCTCTTTCCTGGAACTAATTATGAATGAATACCAGATTTACCAGAATTATCTACATGTATTACTTGGTTTGTTCTTCTACAAGCAACTGACAACTTCTTCAAATGCAAAAAACTGCATCCAATGTCAGAGAAGAAAATAACTGCCTAACTTGATAATGAAGATAATAACAACATTTTGGACAGGGAGGGAAATCAGCACTCAACAGAGCATGAAAGGCACACAAAAGACCACACACTTAAGAAAAATCACTGACGACAAGTACAAGGGCACAATAACAAACACAAAAGTAAACAAGAAAAAAATGAAACTACAAACCGGCTTTGACGGATGAAAGTCTCAGACTCTACAAACTTTCTGGCAGTGTGCATAAGATTAAGCTGTTGTATACTCCTTGGATATTTCTATATATGAATGAACACTTATTTCTATCTACAGATGAGGGTGTATATGTGGATTCTAATGGTAAAGTTACCAAGAATGTAGTCCTACAATGGGGGGAACTACCAACTTCTGTAGGTAAGTACACGTAGTATGGCTATAGCTGATAGTTTGGTCTCAAACATATTGATTTTGTGCTTGACGTCAGGATGGATGCCACATAGTTTGTCCATGCTCTTTCTCCTGAACTATTGGTTGGATTTTAAACAAATTATCAAAATAAGAAATATTTTAAAAACCACTGCAAATAGTTGAACAATGTTTTGATGATAAATTTTGTTTGAAGAAAAAGTTTAGCTATTGTCATGAGCGGATTGTGTGTGTCTGCGTGTCTGTTGGTTAAGTTTTTTTGTCTGAGTCATTTTCATGTCCATACTGACAAGGTTGGTTACCCTGTGACCTATATTTATTAGTTATCTGCCCTTGTTACTCTTCAAAATTGTACTCACAGATGAGCAAGTGTACTATTTATTAAGTTAGAGAAAGTCAAGCGTCCAACACTCGTAGTTGGTGCTCTTGTTTTTATTGTTAATCCAAGTCGAAATATGTTATTTAACGCCATTATTTTACCTGAAAGACATTCCCCAATAAGCACTTTCTGAGACTTTACTGGAGTTTCTCAAGTTTTTATTGGTTGTGTTACTTGATATTTTGTAAAACATGCTTTCATTGGTTGTATTACTTGATATTTTGTAAAACATTTTTTCATTGGTTGTATTACCTGATATTTTCTAAAACATGCTTTCATTGGTTGTGTTACTTGATATTTTGTAAAACATGTTTTCATTGGTTGCTATTTTACTTTCAGCATATATTGGCACTGGACAGATTATGGGGTGGGGAAATAAAGCAATAGAAATCCGGGCAGCAGAAACAGGACATCTAGACGGTGTGTTTATGCACAAGAAAGCACAAAAATTAAAGTTTTTGTGTGAAAGAAATGACAAGGTATGGTTAATATACTACATGATATTGCATATATTGTGTAGATGGAATATGGTGTTTATATTGAAACCTTACTGTCTGTTTTAACAGTCTTTACATTTATTAATGAGAACAAAATTTAGAGTTACAGAAACCTTCAATCTTGGTTGTTATTGTTATGTCTGTCAGTCGTCTTGTCTGTGTGTTTGTTGGCAGACCAAATGGTAACATGTTAGTACCTGAAGAATGCAAACCTCTAGAATCTTCAGTCTTGTAGGAGATGTGTTGGTTTTGTTCCATGGATAACCTCTATTGATAAGACCTTCAGTTTTAAAATGTTCTCTGACTGGTAATCAAAAATACATGTACAATTATCGACCACTAGAAGTTATGGTAAATCGAGCTTCTAAACCTTGCGATTAATCCAGGGGTCCTACAATTTAATGAAGGGCCAAATTCTTGGTTAACCCAAATTGACCGTTTCTTCTAGCATTAATATGGCTTGCTACAAAGCTTTCATACTTGCATGTATGTTGTATATGAACAATTGAACAGTCTTCACATGCCTGTATCATCTGACCCCATTTTGACCTTCACCTTGACCTAATTTTGGACTTTATAAACAAGGCTTCCACAGGGGGCATAAGCGTTTATTGAACACAGTCTTGTTTAATTTAAGGGTTCTGTGCTTCCAGGGCATTCTATAATTACTTGTTTTTTATATTTCAGGTATTTTTCTCTTCCATGAGATCGGGGTCTTCCTGTCAGATCTACTTTATGACATTGAGTCGACCAGGTCTAGCCAACTGGTGAGATAAATGGGCACAAGAAACCGAAGGAACAATACCAAACATGCACTTACATCAGTGTTTGAATCAATGTGACTATATTGGTACCGGGGAACAGTATTAAAACACAACCAGCTTATCTGTTTATGCTTCTTTCTATAAGTTGCATTTCTAAAATTTGGATACGCTTTGTTTTGCACTAAGAAGTATGAGTGACAATTTGTGTTCGCAATATTGGCTTATGTCTTTTAATAGTGTGGAGAACTCTTTGATAGAAGAAATCCTATATTCCAAGCTTGAGATGCAGTCGTAATTTATTCCCCATGTTTCAAGGTCACATGAGATTTATTTAACTTACAGGGTTGATACCACAGTATATGTGGTTAGTGATTTAAGCGCATATTCTACATTTGTATTGATGTATTATTTATGCATTTTTATCTCGATTTTCATACCGAAAGTTATTAGATTGGCTTATTGGTAGAGCGACATGATTGGCAATCAATAGTACATGTACAGTATTTGTGTTAAGAATATCTTTCAAAAATGTTTAAATTACATGATGTATAGTCATGGAAGTCAACAAAATGTTCGCTAGTGTATAATGGTCTACACCGGAGTTTGTTTTTGCTTGAATCCAATTTCAGCAGAGTAACTGCTTTTTTGTGAATTCCTGGTTTTCATTGAGTTCCCAAGCTTCTTGTGTTTGCCGCATGCTGTCATGTTATTGTGTTAAGTGCTCAAGATGAAGTATCAACATTCAGTGCTAAAGACATTGAGAATAATATCCTTGTAGTTAGTATGGAGTTCACTACAAAATGTTTTCAGGGGCATTTTTTTTTAAATTTCAAAAATTTGAAGTTTTGACCAATGGTAGCCTTGCTCTTTTATTGACCAATCAGAATCAGTGTTACAACTGATCTGATACCATATGAGATTGACGAATCAGGATGGTTGTTTCATGTTTTCTAGAGTCATTATTGACTGTTTATTTATTTCTTGAATCAACCAATCCTAATGAGATGCTTCGAAGACTAAATGCATACAGTGCACAAAGGGTGTTCAAAAAGCATACATGACAAGAGGGGTGTCCAAAAACTTTTCAGACCTCTCTTACACATGGGCCAGTCTCAAAATATTTTGGATACATACAATGGTTGCATGTTCAGAATTTTCCAAAGCTGACTTTGGTAAAGTGAATCTTGTCATGATGTCATAGAAGATGTAAGATAATGTAGATATTTGAACTAAGTGAGAAATGCATGAAAAGTTGCCGAGTTGTTAGTCAGCATTCAGTGCTTTGATATCTTGTATGTTAACATCCCATTCTATAAATATATCACTGGTTGCATGTCAGTAATGTGTGTTAACTGTATGTAACAATATACTGCATTATATGTATGACTGAGATAAACGGATATATGGTCTGACCTGTAGAAAGCTAATTATGTTACCTTTATTAAGCAAACGTTCTAACCCGTATTAAGCAACCAAGTGAAGGAATACATTACATGGGGCTTTTAAGAACAGGTGACTTGAATACAAGTGTGAACATAAATTGTATTAATATAAACCATGACTTCAATCATATCGTCTGCTGAAGAGCGGTGGTTGTTTAATTCAGGTGGTCACTTATTGACATGTTTGGATTCAATTCTGACTGCTGAAACCAGATGGTTGTTTAATTAAGGTGACCTCTGAATAGCCCATGCTTGAATTCAATGGTACTGACTGCTTAAGAAATGTGGTTGTTTAATTCAGGTGATCGCCCATACAGGTTAGAGTGTAAACTTTGTAGAAATTTGCATTTAAAATGCATTTACATCACATAATAAAGATCTGAAGTTGCACCTATTTTCTTCAGGGTAATATATCTGTATGAACTGATTGTACATGCACATTGTGTATATCTGTGTGAACTGATTGTACATTGTTGGAGAATTCTGTAGCTTGTCAGTGTTCTCAAATATCTGTATATAGACAGGCAAGTAAACTTGTGCAATATATCAATTGATGTTAGGAAAGGATTTTATGTCTATGTCACTTATATACAATATTCAGTTGTAGTTTCTTAAACGTTATAGAAGTGTTAAACGGTGGTGATTTAAATATCTAGCTTTAGTTCTTGATTGTAAGATAAGTTATTATTTTGCCGCCTTTTTTCTTTTTATTTGGTTACGCTGTTTGAGAAGCTTAGTCTGTTGAGATGTCAAATAATACCACATTGTTATCATTCTTGGGCTTTATTCACAAATATTTCAAAATTGCTACTTCAAAATGAAACATGTAGTTTTGTACTTACCAATCCCAGTTTGTTTTAAATGTACTGATTTTAACATGAATTGGCACTAGTCGATGTACATTTGGCGACAACATTAAATTTGTGTAAACGTTGTGTAGAAATGCCAATGAAATCAAATTCTGTAAAGTTTTAAGTCCATGTGTGATTTTCTGGTCTTGAAGTATTTGTTAATAAAACTTGTGTTGTCATCAGTGAACGATCAAGCTTCAGCATACATTCATTTCTATTTACAACCAATCAAAAAGTATGTATTAATATAACTGGTATTTGATTAATTCAGTACTTGTTTTTTCCATAGATTTAACGTCCTTATTGAATGAGAGTACATTGTATGTATAATACTGTTACTGTCAATGTTTTCCCTGTACATGTTTCGTTTCGTTTTGTTCCTGATTTGGAATAGTGAACTTGATTATTTTTAGCGTTCAACCGCAATCGTTTTTCTCTCTCATGTGCATATTGCATGTATCATAAAAACCTACCCATCATTGCCAAATAATCGCTCTTTTCGACATCATTTTTATACATTGTACATTTAGTTTAGAAATACGTTGTTTTTGAGATTTTATTACAGACACGCTCTCTTCATGACTCGATAGAATACTGTTCAGAAAATTGTGATTATTTGTATTCTTTTATAGGAATTTTGAATAATAAATATATATATTTTTCGAATCTTTGGTTCGTTTTTAGGTTGTATATAAAATATTAGGTATAATAACAGTATGCTTGCGTTATCTAGTCATTTTACACATCCCATCTTATTATAATCTTAGTATTTGTATTTTCTTTGTAGACCACTTTCTGGTAAATTAAGTTATGAAATATGTTTACCCAAACTACTACAGAATTGTACATAATTGGCTGGTCACTGAAGTTGTTCAGCTCCTGAAAAGATGTTTGCTCTCTTATAGGATTTAAATAGACTGCAAAACTGACCACAGTCCCCTAACAGTTGAGAGGGTCCTTCTACATGTTAAGAAATCTTAGCTGTTTCAGTAGGCAGTCGCCCTACTCACGGGCCAAACACATATCAGCTACTAAATTACTAAAATTGTTTTCATCGACTACTTAAATTTTAGAATCTGTGTAGTAGATGGTAAAATATGTTCTTTGACCAACCACACATTGCACAATTTTGGAGAATTGTTTTAATACATAAGAACTCTTCAACTGTTTGTTGATCAAAACTTTGTTAACAATGATATGATTGTACATTTTAACCTGTAAGAAGCTTATCTGCATAACTCAACAAATATCGTTTTACCAGCTGTGTCAGTGAGCTGTTATTTTAATTTCTTACTGCTATGTTGTCAACTTTTAGACACTTTCTTTTCGTTTATAGAATATTACAGTTTTTGTTCATTATTGACTAATCTTGCCACACGTGTTTGAAAGCTAAAGCTTTGTACTCATTAATCAACGGTTCACGGTAAAACTGTTGTAACTCAGTTATTTAGCAACCAGTTACAACAATTTTACACCGAACCTTTGAAATGTTAGTTAACTTATAATGTAACCATGGGTAATGTCTGATTTTTGTACTATTAAATGCTTCTATTCATTGTAAGCGTATGGCCTAATTTGAATCCTAATTGTGCACAGTATTGTCCAGTTCAAAACTTGAGTTACTGAAATACTATGTTGGAAAAAATGAACATTGTCTCATATCATTTTGTAAATTTGTTGACAATAAATTTGAAAAAATTCCACTCAACTGTTGTATGTTTCCAAAAGCCTTTTACTATCATGGTTTTAATGTTGTGAAGTTATTACTTTTTGTGGGTATTAGTTTTCATGGATTTTAGTAATTTTGGGGGGGGGGGTGTTTAAATGCCCTGTAAGTTTCAATGCTAGCTTGATAAAATATACTTGGGCAACGTAATAAATATATGCATTTCAAAACGTTTTCTTTCCTTTTCGTAATTAAGCAGCACTGTATCTTGTTAGACATATTATATCACACACCTATAATATATTACAGGTGAGTGACTTAAGTTCTTGGCATACTTAAAAATGGGCAAATTCTGTATACTGCATACAATGTATACAACCTTTATTTCTGCTTTCATTTGATTAATATTAAGAAATAGTCTTACCGGAAAACCTCTTTTTCATACATTTTACGAAGGTCAATCATGATGAATTAATTCCCCACAAATAGTAATGATTGCACAGCGTGTATATGTACACCAGGTTATTATGTACTATATTTTATTATGCTTGTAATACAGGGGTTCTACATGTACAAAAAGCAGATTTTTGAATCCGAATATGAACAAAAAATCTGTATACAGAATTAAGCCTTGTTTCGATACACCACAAGCTACTTCCAATACTTACCAAAATCAAAATTCCATTTTCTTTTCATAAAATAAAAAGCATTGGCTTTAGTTGGAGACTCTGTTTAATGACTGCAGCCTCGAAACCCTCGAGCCTCAAAATTGTCAGGACTGAGAACACGAATGCTGTAGAACCCCTGGTTACAAGACATGCAGATTTAAACCATTATTTATTGCCAATAAAATTCAGTCCATGAATAGTTTGAAGTAATCTTACAATTTGTGAATTTGTGGAATATATAAACCTTGTTTATAATTTATGATATCAATTTATAAAAAGCAATATCGGTTTATTTTTTAAACTAATGTTTAGATTTTTTATACTATTACAAATGTCATAAAATAATATCCTCCTCGCTCACATTTTAGTGATTTTAACCGACTAGGGGTGACATATTTGTTCTACCAGTTTTCTACATGTATCACACTAAGTCACTGTTGTGAAAACGGTGGTGTAATTGTTTTTAATTGATTCAGTGTTCAAAAAACACAACATTCTGATAAAACTATAAAAAGATTTTAAAAGTTCCGAAAGTTTCATATGACACATTTAATTATGTGTGTAACCAATGATATAAATATTTCATGGTTGTTCAGTTAAAATAATTTTCCTCCACTTTTCATATACCGTAAGTACAGTTTTACAAACTGTGCTTGACTTTGAACTTGATCCAGTGCCGACTTACAACTGTCTTATATTTGTGTTAGAATTGTGATTTTATAAAATATCATTTTGTATAAGACAGTCATGATATAAGTGTGCATTTTTCTTCTGTAATAAATAGTCTTATCAATGTGAATGTCATTGAATTTTACTAATAAACAAATGGAGAGAAGATCTCAAAAACTGCTGACATTGTTGTTCTACTTTCTATCATGCTTGTTTTGTTATCAGGCGCGTAGCTAGCTTGTATTCATGTGGATTCATCATTGTGCTGGGGGGGGGGGGGGGGTCGGGGGCCTGCTCCCCAGAAATTTTTGAAAACAATAATGTAATCTGGTGCATTTGATGCGTTCTCCCGGTGCTTTATTTAGTTCTAAAAACGTCAATTTTAGGATAATAAATTGCAAATTTTCAATAAGTGCTAAAATTGGCAGAATGTATTTTTTAAATAAAGCTGAAACATAAATCGAACAAATGCACGAGACCCATCTAATTATGTTCACATAATATTCAGATATGCTAATAGAAGCATAATTGCCCGTCCCTTATTAGGCCAGCGAAGTTTTTTTTGTAAAATAATATTGTCAACCAACTTTCATAATTATGTCTGTACCCACAAGTATGCGAAATTGCCAGTCCAGACAGACGTTCAGTGGTTATAGTAGATCGAATATAATTTGTTTACCCTTCTTATATTAGTAATACTAAAATTTTCTCTCAGCTGAGGCTCTGGAGATCCGCATGGTGATTGGCACAACAAATCAACGGTAGGAACAGAGCCGTTTATAGGGTCGGTGAGAACGTTGTCACGGGGTCTTTGAGGGCGAGCTGCCTTCGGCTTTGATATATCATCATACTGTAATTTGGTCATGGCCACAGCTTTGCTGTTCAACTCACCCCTGCGGCGACGTCAGCTACCCAAACAAGGGAACGATGCTTAAAGAACCTAGCTCTCCGTAGCTGGTTTGCTTCTGTGAATGTTTATTCAGTGGTCTAGCACCCGAAGCACTTCTCCAACAGCAACCATGCAAAGAGATGATAGAGTCAAACCAAATGATGCTACACCTATAGGCATGCGCCTTGGAGTCTCCTCGCTCTAGAACTTATATAAGGGTATATATATAGTGGCGACAGTATGCCGCTTTAAAAGTGTAGAGTGAGTCCGCACGACTATCACATCTACGTCTCGCATAGACTATGCAGACGGGTTCGGTTGATCGTTTATACTGTCTCTTCTTGAGAGACGTTTTGCAGATTACCAATATTATTCACTGTGTTGAGTAAGTTTCTAACGAGTACTTTTCTGAAGGCGTAGACGATGTTATAATTCAAGTTATGGGCTTTGTGCTGTGTGCATTGACCATGGCCTGTGAAACTAGTTGCTATATATTATATAAAGCTTGTACACGGCGATGACAATCTGACATATCACTGGCTCCATCGTAATCTTGGTCCTGCATTATAGTAATATCTAATCAAACATGTTTCGGCCGCACGTTGATGTACTGAAAAAAGGTTGTTATCAGCAACAACAAGATATATATAGTACTGTAGGTCAGTGATAGTGACCAAGAACATTCTCGCTAAAATAACCGGCTCGATTTCTAAGGATTTTACAATACTAATTGAATGGAAATTTAAAATGCAGAAACGATAAAGAAGTGTTTAAAGTGAGTTATGCATGATTTTTTGTGAGAATCATGTGGATTCAGCCGCGTACTCGCGTATAGGTAGCTACGCGCATGGTTATCTCCTGATGTAATTGGATTGAGGTTAAGGGACCTCCCGGGACAGTCCATTTTAAGACTGACACTTATCCCATACAGTCATTTGCAACGAGTCTAAAACCAGCATCTTTCTGCCGATTCTGAATTGTCTGAGTTGAAACATGTACAACAGGGTTCTGTTTTATCAAAGCACTTACGGAAATTGTATACTTACATTCAAATTTTTTATAAATCTTTTACAACTACAAAGTGAGGAAAATGGATCTTCAATATCAATAAAATGTTAGTCAATTTTACTACTACAAACCATATCTGTTTCCAATTTTTGTTTGTTAAAGAATTATAAAGCAATTAAATTTGACTGAATTTTAAGTTTGGCATAAGTGCTTTGATAAAAGAGTATCCAGTTGCATTCTTGAACTTGTAGAGCATGGAACATAACACATGCCGATAAGCCACATCCTCTGTAGTTTTGGAACATCTTCCCCCACGCCGATAAGCCACACCCTCTGTAGTTTGTGAACATCCTCCCCCATGCCGATAAGCCACACCCTCTGTAGTTTTGGAACATCCTCCCCCATGCCGATAAGCCACACCCTCTGCAGTTTTGGAACATCCTCCCATATGTCGATAAGCCACACCCTCTGTAGTTTGTGAACATCCTCCCCCATCCCGATAAGCCACACCCTCTGTAGTTTTGGAACATCCTCCCCCATGCCGATAAGCCACACCCTCTGTAGTTTGTGAACATCCTCCCATATGTTGATAAGCCACACCCTCTGTAGTTTGTGAACATCCTCCCCCATGCCGATAAGCCACACCCTCTGTAGTTTTGGAACATCCTCCCCCATGCCGATAAGCCACACCCTCTGTAGTTTTGGAACATCCTCCCCCATGCTGATAAGCCACACCCTCTGTAGTTTTGGAACATCCTCCCCCATGCCGATAAGCCACACCCTCTGCAGTTTTGGAACATCCTCCCATATGTCGATAAGCCACACCCTCTGTAGTTTGTGAACATCCTCCCCCATGCCGATAAGCCACACCCTCTGTAGTTTTGGAACATCCTCCCCCATGCCGATAAGCCACACCCTCTGTAGTTTGTGAACATCCTCCCATATGTTGATAAGCCACACCCTCTGTAGTTTGTGAACATCCTCCCCCATGCCGATAAGCCACACCCTCTGTAGTTTTGGAACATCCTCCCCCATGCCGATAAGCCACACCCTCTGTAGTTTTGGAACATCCTCCCCCATGCTGATAAGCCACACCCTCTGTAGTTTTGGAACATCCTCCCCCATGCCGATAAGCCACACCCTCTGTAGTTTTGGAACATCCTCCCCCATGCTGATAAGCCACACCCTCTGTAGTTTTAGAACATCCTCCCCCATGCCGATAAGCCACACCCTCTGTAGTTTGTGAACATCCTCCCCTATGCCGATAAGCCACAATTATCTCAATACTATTTCTTTGAAAGCAGTCCCACATTCATTATGTTTATACTAATTTATTTAAGGCTGATTGTAAAACAAGTTTTTCCAACTTATATTAATCACTCTCGACGCCTCATTCCTGATGCTATCCATCACCACGAGAGACCATGAGAGAAGAGAAGCCAGTGTCTAGCAAGGAAAATTTTGGTACCATTTTTATTTCGTCTTTGGTATGACGCGGCCAAGGATCGAACCCGAGACCTCCCGCACTCGAAGCGAATGCTCAACCACTAGGCTATCGAGGAGGCGTTTAATTAAATATTTGTGTTTGTCAGAGAACCCTCGGTGCATTATTAGCTGTTTATTCATAGTGTTTAAAACCCTTCTCAATTATATCACGTGGCAGATAGTCCAGTCATTCTACGATTTAACCTCAAACTAATTGCAAAAGAATTTCTTTTTCGATAATCATGTAGAAAAATGTATGATTATAATCATACAAAAAGTCTAGAAAAATCTAAGGTGGGGAAAACGATGAAATTTAACCTTAAATTTGTTCATTTTTTCGAACTACGACATGGCAAATATAACTCGCCATAGTGACGTCATATGAACTTAGCGCGTGCGATGAACTATGTAATTACGAAGGCATAATCTCGTCATATTTCCGTGAATATGTTATTTAAATATCAAATAACACGTACACACCAACCAATTCAGTTGATTATTTAAAAATAGGAACTGTAATAATCTTGTTATATACAAAAGTCAAATATTTACGATGGTTTAAGAAAATAAATCGGCGTTATTTTGACGTTGAGATTATGCATACACTTCCTCTCTATGGAAGCGCATTACGGACATGTCTTAACCGCCCTCTATACGGATAACAATACAGTTTGTGTATGTTTCTATTGATATTGTTTGTGTCTTTGACGAATTAAATGAGTGCCATTATACACATGTAGAGTCTACATACTTACTTACGTTAACCTAGCTTTGTACACAGGTCTAGATTTAGGGCTGCACATAGTATGGCCTATTCAAACACACTCAAAACGTAGGTCTCACTTGACCTAATCTTACAAGTATGCATTGAACTTAAGTTTTAGATCTAGCCTTGCACTGTAGACCAACTCTAGCCAGCATTGAACGCAGGTCTTAGGTCGATCGTTGCACTGAGGACATACTATAGATAACATTGAACGATGGTTTAAATGGACCCATTTTGGCACGTCTTGAACGTAGGTCTGAACTGGCCCTACATTTGTATTCCAGCAAGCATTTAAGTTATGTATTAGGAGTCCGGTAATCTTGACAAACCCCAGCAAGCATAGAATGTATAGTCTAACTGAACCTATTCCAATATTCCAATTTGGTCTCAGATTGGTTCCTGCACCCTTGACCTTCTCTTGTAAGTCTAACTGAGCTTTGTCCTGTAGGTTGAGTGTCGAACATTGTACTGAGGAAATAATCTAGTAAGCACTGAACTTATGTTTAATTGGACCTACTCCTGCAGCATTCAATGCAGATCTAAGGTCGAGTGTTGCATTGTGGACATGCACTAGTAAGAATGTCTAACTGAACCTTCTCCAGCCAGCATTGAGTTTAGATCTAAGATCGAGCGTGTACCTACTATGGACACGTTCTAACAAGCATTGAACGCAGATCTAAGGTCGGGCATTGAACTCATAGATGTTAGCAAGTATTCCGACTAGTATAAACACAGACGATCTAGTATTGAGCCTTGCATTTATGATACTAGTATAATTATGCTGGCGAAAATTAAGCGATACATCGAGCTCTGTAATCCTGAACCAAACATGGAAAGCACATCTAACATCTCGCAAACTGTGCCTAAAAGGCAACAAAACGCACAGCAATGTCCATAACAGAGCCAAATGGACCACCGACCAAGTACAGGTTTCGTAACGACCTGATCACATACCCAGTCATGTTCATGCAGTGGGTATACCCAGGCCTGTACATGCAATCATGGATGTGCGATATGTTCTATGATTACCAGCCAGCTTTTATTTATACCTGATTGCTAGTTTGATCTCGGATGCATACATTCATATAAAGTAGTTTCAAGTCGCACTGTATCCAAGGATAACTAGAACTGTCGCCATTCGGCAGACTAAATAAATATACCCCACGTGGCAAACATCATTGCAGCTAATTCTTTTCTTTATGAACATAAGAACTATTCACTATATACACTATATATTGTATAAAAGTACAAAGGGCCATAATTCTGTCAAAAATCGTCGCAGCGCAAATTCTTTCCTTTATGCACATCTACATGTTGAGGATGTTCATCTGTTAAAGTTTGAAGGAAATGCTGCAAAAACGGAGGAGTAATGCGTCCACAAGAATGCGTATACGGACGGGCAGACCGACCGACAGACAGATAAGCTGAATCCAGTATACCCCCTTACAACTCGTTGTGCGGGGGTATAATGAAGTAGAGATACTATCTTCAACCAGTGATTCACAGAAATATTTGATAGAACACACCGAGTTGTCGAGAACCGATACTAATTTAGGATACAAAGTTGGAAGTAATATATATTTACCTGTATCATCTATATAGCCAAATTAATCACTTTTCCTATACCACGACGTCCATATTGAACGCCATCTTGGATTTCTCGGAGTAATCTCCGGCATAAAAGTTTTGTATGTGTACATGTACCAATTTACCTTTATGATTTAATCAACTTCATGCAAGACGAAGTTAGTTTGTGAAACTTCAAATTACTCGATTACACATTTATTGTGTGAAATTGGTGGGTGGGGTAATACTACCACATATAACACCTCAGATTGCATGGATGCACTGAGTTCCAATTAAAGTAGTGTTTTTTATTTAACAAATTATATCATTTATTCATAAAAGTGTATTTTAGATATGTATTAATCAACATTATAAATCATAACCAAAGACATAAGAGATTAGAAAGGTGAAATCGCCTCTGTACCTGTGTTTCGTATGTTTTACCTGCAAATGACACTGACTGACATTGCTTTTTGAAGATTTTCAACATAAATAATGTATCTAAAATATTTGTTTAACGATGTTTGTGGTTTCTTAAATACATATACATCATTTAAGGACATTAATTTCAATGAATTTTGTCATATATTCCTGCTATTTTCATGTATCTATTTTTATTTTAACTGGTAATGCTAAAGAAGACGGCCATTTTGGACGCCATCTTGAATTTCACAGACCCCATAACTTTTGCAATTTATGCTTGCAATGTCAGAACTTTCACATTTAACATTAAACTATAACAATTCATTTGTTGACCTAGAGGTTACACCGGAACTTGTTTCTGAGATTGTCACACTCCATTACCCCACCCACTTGTACTGATTTTTAAGCATCTATATTAAATCAAAAATGGTTTTATTTGTTATCTATGACACGTTGTTTTCATCTGTTTATAATATTGTTCATATTCCAATTACTTTACTATGTACTTTATGGATATGTGCACTAAGGTTACATGGAAATGAAAATAAACACTGCCATAAAAGCAGCTTTAGAGTTTCCAATAGTGACCTTACATATGTTAATTTTTCGGCAACTTCCCCTTCCTAGATTTTTCTAGACTTTTGATATGTTATTTGTCAATGTTTTCTGATGCCAAAACAGTCAAATTTATTTCTTTTGCAATTTGTTTGAGGTTAAGCCTATTTTTACTGTAGAATGACTGGACTAAGATTCACCGAACAAGCTTTCCTGGACTGTATCCTAACCAGTACTAACTTACCCTTGTACAAGGAAGCAGCGACTTCTACACATGCGAAGAAACACCGCATTTTCATCAAACTTCCATTGAAGGGTATGACATATCGCGACCAGGAATTGAACTTGGATCGCTGGGTTACTAATCTTTTGCACTTACCCCTGGACAATGACCACAGCCCTTACATTTGTACGTTTGTACACACCGAATATTTAGGTTCTAATTTAATAAGCCCTGACATAACTTTTATTGAGCATTATTTATTCTCTATAAAGGTGTATGATTACATATAGTACCAAGTACAAACAGACATTGATATCCACAATAGGACTATTATATCAAATACAAAGAAGAAGTAGTAATTGTTAGTACATAATACGAATAATACAAATGCATGTAAAAGGACAAATGTAAACAATGAGCATTGAACAGCACGATATTTTGAGAGCATAGTTATGCAAGTATAATTTCAGTCTTATAACAAAGGCGATGGAAAATATAAGTCACCCAATCAACACATGGTACAAATGTGAGATTTAGTTTTCTGTGTACAATTTTATCAAAGTACTTACAGAAATCATGAACTTACGATCAATTTTAATTTCCTTATTATACTTTTACAACTACCAATAGGGGACAGGTATTGTTTGTAGATCATTAACCTGTTAAAGTAGCAGTTCAAACTTTTTAAAGAAATTAAAACAGAGACTATAGATAACACAGACTATTATCTATACTCTCTGATTAAAATTATAAATTATTACTTTTGAACGCAACTTTAACTCGTAAAGGAATACACAATATTAAAAAGATTCCATAATTGATCTTCAGTTCTATACCAGTCCCCTATTTGTAGTTGTATAAGCAATATAAGGAATTTAAATTTGAGCGTAAATTTATGATTTGTGTAAGTGCTTTGATAAAACAGTACCATGGAAAGTAGTTAAGTCAACGACCTGAGTTAACTAACACAATGTATGCGTCTTACAGTACATTTTAGGAGTAATAACTACTCGTAATTACATATCAGTGAGTGTATAATCTATGCAGGAGAAGCGTTTTCAAGAAACTTAATGCTAATAAAACAATGACATTTTCCCCTAATGCCCCACAATAAATTCTAGTTATCTGTTGATATCTTCGGTGTCCTTATTTGTCGTGAAAACTTGAATAGCTGGGTGGATATCCGAAATATGATGCGAAGTACTATATATACTAGGTGTTCATTGGGTGCATGTGTCAAAAGCACAATAATAGTTTTAAAACTTTTATAAGACTGGGCGTACCTATGATGACATTAAGATAAAATTCTTGTTGCGTATCATGATATATTGTTTATCATATTTTCTAAAAAATGAGGTAAAATATATACGTAAGGTATAATCCAGTTAGGATCAGGTGACAGTGACAAAGCCGTTTATGTGTACACAGAAGAATATAACAATTTTTTGAATAGGTAGTGCGAATATAGTTTGTTAGTTTAGCATTGAAATTATGGCTGTCTTGTTTAAGTCTTCAAAATTGGTCACTGTATTCTTACCCTGACTGGACTATAGGCTGATCTATTTTTATATATAGCTTTAAATATAATTGAGTAACCATGTGTTAAGGCCCCATTTTCTCGAATTGTTGTATCATTGCTTTATTTCATAACAAGGAATGCAAGAATGGAAACAAGTATTGCCATGGCAACTGAAGGCACAGTCTTTCCAGCAGACGACACACAGTCTATCCCGTCATGTGACTTCTCGTAGATGGCCATATTGATATGTGGCAACACGTTGGACCAGAAGTTATGTTCTCTGGCGTACAAGAAATGTCCAACAGATTTATCTGTTGTATTCTCTTCAAGTTCAATGTAACTTTGAGATTCAACGTCGTACTCAGGCCACATAGGGCTCACCTCATCTGGGTAGTTAGGTGATCTGTAATTAACAATATTTCAGACTTTAGAACTTGTACATTCAGTTATGCAAAAAATCTTGGGAATACAATAACAACAAAGATGTTAAGTTGGAACGTTTGCATGTTGTGGAGAAATCTTTATATTATTCTAAAGCAGTCTTTCATAGAGTAATATCCTCTCTTGAGCAATATTTTCATTTTGTTAAAGAAATAACGATTAACCATAAAGGACAAGGTTCATTTGTGGCTTAATGTGGCCCTGAATTTTGTGCTATAAATCGATCCTTCTTTTCTAAGAACCAAACTTGATAGTCCTGAAAATGGCCAAAACGTTTGGCTAAAAATAACACATTCTTTGCAGTTTTGTCAACAGACTTCAATTGAAATTTGGATATGTATGCTCAATTGTTACAAAGGAAATGTTTGGTTATTTGAATGATAAATAGGACAGATTTATAGGAGTATGCATTTTTTATTTTTGGATAATTCACAGGGCCAAAATAAGCCATTAATTTTGTGAACCTTGTCTTTACACTTTTCCAGAGCCACAACCTCTGTTCAACTACCAAATTTTGTGTTTCACAAAGGGTGTTACTGTAGAGGTTGTTTATGATTTGAAACTTGAGTTAATATTTTTGCTGTATCTATTAGGGAAGTTCGCTATGGGATTATGGATTCATAAGCAAAGGTACACATCAACTTGTATCTTGCAACATTTACTGGTTAAGGCAAATTTTGTTAGCATTAGTAGGAAGTTATTAGTTTATTGTCATGTTAATAAATTAGCCGAACTCACCCTGATTTCATGAAGTTTGTCCAATAGGTTACCATCTTACGTGACAGTTGTATTTCCCATGATTTGCTCGGGTCAACATCAGGCATAAGCACCTCAATACCAAACATAAATAATATGTCATCAGCATGATTAGCACCAGGAATCCACTCTGGAGTTGGAAGTGGTCCAAAAGGAGGATTTGCTGAGAGATAATACATGTAATTCGCTGAAGAGCTTTTAGACATCGCATGCATCATAGCTGTTCCAACAGCTGGTCCTCCGAATACATAGTCTCCGAACACTTTGACCAACTGAAGACGAACTTCCTCGTATGAATCTGGATTCGTCCAGTTTGTGTACTCCCCCATGACCATTTCTAATACGCTGTCTTCTAGCGGCATTCTGAGCATTCCCAATACGGGACCAATCGCAGCTTTCATCTGTTCTCGAGACATTAAGAAGTCATCATGCTTATCCACTACAAAGTCTGTGAACAGAAACCCATCGTGAGAATTAAATCCATTCATGACATCCAGTGATCTATAAAATTCAACTTCTTCAAGTCCCTGCTTGTCCATGATGTACGGGATAGTCTTGACGTCACGCATTATCAAAGTGTTGTCCACAACATATCCGAAGTTAACTGGCGAAATTCCATTCTCCATCATAGCATTCTTGATTTCATCATTGGACTTACTTCTTAGGCATTCCATCAACCAGCTGGTTTCAGTAAGATCACAATTGAATGCTGCACCTAACATCTGGGTAGTTCCAAGAGCGTATTCATCATGGAACAAACCAGGACCAATTGCAGAACCACTTTGTGCGATTATTCTCTGAAATAGACCATTATTCGCCGGGATGAGTCCATGAAATGAAACACTCATTGCTCCAGCTGACTCACCAAATATGGTCACTCTTTGTGTATCTCCACCAAAATGTTCAATGTTATCATGGACCCATTGAAAAGCCATATGCTGATCCCAGAATGCATAGTTCCCAGGCGCATTCTCATCTTCAGTGGACAAGAAACCATAGAGACCAAGCCGGTAGTTAATGGTTACAACAATTACGTTGCCATAGAGAGACATAAACTTGGCATCGTATTGACCTGCAAACCCTTCAATAAAACTTCCACCATGGACCCATACAGCAACAGCGTGAAGACCATTATCAGAGTCGCTAGGTCGTTCAGGCTTGTATATATTCAAATACAAGCAATCCTCCGACTGTGGAAATTGGTGAGCAAAATTAAACTGGACACATGGCATGTTAGGTTCGGTGGCGTAGAATGGTGATTCCATGTGTTGTACTGGCTTTGATCTTCTAAATCTCATATCCCCGACTGGTGGTTCAGCAAACGGAATCCCAAGATATTTATTGACTGTGTAATCATTTCCTTCAAATGGTACGGTTTCGGTCAGTCCATGTACCTCCACATCATATTTATCCAGATAAACACTTGGATCCTGAGATTTCACACTACAAACCACGCATAGAATACTCAAACACACTCCCAGTGTCCACTCCATTGTCTTGTTGTCTGGCTTACAGTGATCCAGCAAATATATAAATGTAATACATAATATGTACTAGAATTTAACACTTCTGAAAATGTATACAGCTTTTTATTTTGAAATACCCTCAATGTAATTGACAGAGCGGAACATGCTTTATTTGCACAATGTTTTCACAGCATATAAACGACTGTATGTCAAACTAGGACGTCGTGATTGTATTTAAATGGTTGGAGTAAAAAAACACAAAAAAGTTAGTAGAATAATGTAAAATACTAAGGTTATATACAAAAACATAATGACAAGTTTTACATATTTATTATTAAGATTAACTTTCCTAGCGTTCGCATACACTTTATTGCCAAATGTTTGCCCATATTATCTAAAATCAATGAACATCTTCTGATTTTTGTGAGAAAAACATACACCGACTACTTTTACACATCACTTATATCATGATCGGGCACATTTCAGTTTAATAATTGTACACATTATAACAGATATAACATTAACATATAATTTGCGTGTTTTTAAATATTTTCAAACTGTGTTTTGACTGAGAAAGAGGCCAAAAGTGATACAGCTATGTAGTCTCCTTACTGTATGTTTACTGATAATTTAGAAAAAATGATTTGTATGTTTATTGTGATAGAGATGTATGTTTATTGTCATTGAAATGCAGTGATTTGCGTTGTTTCTTAGGACTCTTCAGTGTGTTTCAGTAAATTATTTGGTCAAAACCTTCCTAAATATTGTACCTAATCATTTTCAAAACGAAATTTATATTTTTGTATCGACTGTGAAACCGTAAACAGCATACCCAAGATTACTTTTTATTGAGCCGTGTTATGAAACAACCTTGATGTGCCAATTATCCATATCTATGGCTTAGAATAATTTTTATTTTATAGAGGTCGTAACTACAAAAAGCCATTCTGAGAAAAAGTATTTTAACTTCGTTTTGGTCAACATGACCAGTACCAAGTTTCACAAAATAGGTTCATAAGATGCGCCAAGTGGTGCTGATTTCGAATGAGCAAGGGTCTTATAAGGTTGTTATTGTTGTAAGCCGGCGATATTTACTTCTCTATTAACATGCATTTAATTAATCGTTTACACTGTTAGAATGTCATTTGATGGCATTGACCCGTATCGGTTTTGTGTGTAATGTATATGGTAATCCTTCATAATATCTGTCCCCATTACAACCGAATGTCATGACTTAATGCTTGATCACACCTGACAATTTCATATACCAAAGGAAAGCTTACATTTCAAAGTTTTATTGAATATATAGCATGACTATGTTACTTTAAATGCAACCATGGAATTAAGATTCCTGAAAAAAAAAATTCTCGATAAATGTCAAAGTGACGTCCATACTGTATTGAAGTTGTTTTCCATGTTCAATTATATTGCTTGTAATGTATTGCAGTTTTAAAGTGTTTAGAAACAAAAATATATATCGATTGGAAAGTTTTATCCATTTGTGATAACCTAAAACCTACGAGAGCTACAGTTGCTTTGGTTACCAGTTGCTAGACGACGAAACTTTAACACAAACCATAGTCATATAAGCGAGAACGTTATGTTTATGTCAGGTTCGGTCGTTGCCTAGACACGGGTAACCATAGTAAACGTTTTATTTCAGAATTGTAATTCAAAATTTTAATTTTCGAATTGAGCTTTTCATGGACTTCAGTGTACTGTAGAATGCAGGTACCGAAGTTTTCTGGTGAAAATGTGCAGTATAAGCACTTGAATTCGTGCGTTGTACCTGAAAGTTTGACTCAAATCGTGAAAATAAATTGCAATAAGTCGTACACATTAAATTTTAATAATCGCAATAAACATACATAATCAATGCAGTAAACATACAGTAGCGGCACAACATAGCCGGTTTGTTTTTCACCTCTATCGCAATAAAAACACAGTTTGAAAATATTTGAGAACATGCAAATTATATGTTAATGTCATGTCTGTTATAATATGTACAATTATTGAAACGAAACGTGCCCAATCACCATGTAAATGATGTTTAAAAGTAGCCAGTGTACATTTTTCTCACAAAAAGTCAAACGATGTTCAATGATTTTATGTAACATGAGCAAACATTTCGGAATGAAGTGTATGCAAACGGTAGGAAAGTTAATCGTTATAATAAAAATGTACAACTTGTCATTATGTTTTCGTATATAAGCTTAGTATTTCAAATTATTCAACCAATCTTGTTGTGTTTTTTACTCCAACCATCTAAATCCAATTACAACATCCTACTTTACATACAGTCGTTTATACGCTGTGGTTTTGACCCGTGTTATTTGTCCTTTTAGCCTAAATCCATTTAAAATCCATACATTTACATTAAAATGAATCTCTGAGCCTATGCTCATTCAAGTCTGACCAGTCTTAGTTTAATATGGTTAACCAATACTTGATAGTGTACAGCTAGCGCAGTATACAGGTATTAAGCATTAGGCCCATTGTATTCATGGCTCTATTTACAAACCGTATATTTACCAATACAATACAATACAATATTTATTTTAAGTCGGATACATTTACAACAAGGAAACATTAGCTATGTATAGCTATTGTCCGACATTTTTAACAAAGTATAACATTAACAGACATAATTGTAAATACATATAAGCAGAGGTTAATGCATTTAAGGTAGCAAAATATATATAACTGTTTTTACATTAAAAATATTTTAAAATAGATACACATTGAGCAGAGAATAAGAAAGAACTATGCATTTAAATTAAAAAAATATATACTTTTAAATAAACATATCAATTTAAAGTTAGAGGAAGCAAGCTTCACGCTATTACCTGTATGACAGACATGTACCAAGCTATAGCAATGCAGTCAAGTAATAAGCATACATTTAAGAATTAAATCATAAATGCAAGCAAAAACAAACAAGCAAACAAACATAAAACGCATACAACCAGTGTCAATCGGATGGATGGCAATTATCCTAAAAAGTTATTAAAGCGAAATAAATTAAAAAACTGAGACAAAACGTGTAGCAAAAGCCGACGATTAAAAGCGTGCTAAGAAAGCATATCACCTCATATCAGATATGAAATGAACAGATTGACACTGCTTGTATACGGGTAATTTAAACGTCAAATGAATACATAAATAGCTAGAAATTAAGCAGTGTTTTAGCACATGATTAAAAGCAGCCGGTGTAAAGTCGAACGAAATTGTAATGATACATAATGCAAGTATACAAGTAAGTAGAGTAATCATATAAACATACATACATCTATGACTATTACCATTTCATATACACCTATAATTGCGCCCAGGATAATGTGAAAGGCGAGAAAATTTGGTATATTCCACAAAGGTGGATTATAATTATGTGCACGATTTATAAATGATGTTTTGGGTACATTACTGTCATTATCTGTTTATTTAAGTGATTTGTAAAACCATTTTTTCCACACTTGCCCAAACCGATTCATGTTTGTAAATATCACATTATCCTGGGCAGACTATAGGTATAGGTTATCGATCATATATTAGAATAATAAACGAATTAAGTACAAGTGAGCGAAGCGAACGCCGTACTTAATTCGTTTATTATTCTAATATGTGATCTCTAACCGGCTTATAGTTTACCCGCCCACTTTTTGGTGTCATTTCCAATGCTTTTGTTTGCAAACAATAGCATGCCCATTAATGGAGTAATGATGGTAAAATAAGGCAAGATTGTATGTACGAGGGATGATCAATAAATTCGCGGGAATAGCTTAGAAATCTTTATAACGTGACCAACACTTAAAATAATTGGTCATATAAAAGATTGAGGTGTTACAAATACACAATGTACATAGCTATAAAACATTAAACTCAAGGTAAAATTTGGTCAAAACAACATAGAAACTGTAACTTTAAAAAGTAGCTGTACAACCAGATACACTTTATAGACCTGTAAACCGAAACTCATTTTTTCCTTTACAACTTACATGTAAATTACATGTATAAGAATTAGCTATTGGAGATCATTAGTATTGATGCCGTAATTTGTTATTGACGTCGTATAGCCTATTTGCATGTCGGCGTTGATTTCACACGGCTACATATGACAGCATAAATATACCAAACATACACCTGTTTGGTTTGCTATTACATACACCGGTTGTTGTCGCTTTGTGCAATATTGCCATTAGTATGTTATGACGCTTCAATCCCAACCACACTTCATCGCCGATTTCTGTATCGCACTCATTTTCTGACGACTTCGTAGCAAATAGTTCTAAAACGGAATTGTGACATTAAAACTTGTTTTTGAAATCATGAATGTAGTATTCATAACCCAGCCTTTAAAAAATTACAAACGCACGAATGATACGGCATCGTTTGCTACGTCCAACGTTGGAAAATATGAAAATTTGGGCCGCATAATGTCAAAGAATACGGGAGAATGTATGATCTTTAATAATGTCGAGTGATGTTGCCATAGGAAACCGCATTCGTTCCGACATTGGTTAACATTGATGATCAGCGGTGAATCAACTTGAAATACATTTATCTTCATGTATAGAAAATTTCATTCACTTACAATGACAAATAAAGAAATTAGGGATTTTTTCCTTGTATTTGTTGATCACCCCTCGTATATAAGCTGGTAATTGCTGATATAGGAATAACTGTACAATTTAGAGGGAAGGCGGATCTAGTTTTCCATATATGGACACAGCAAAATTGTCCTAATAAATGGATTTACTTCATGAACCACTTACTAGATATTGTGCCCATTGCACTAATAAATGAATAAGTGGTCCAAAAATTTGAAAATCCCTGGCTTTTGATTGGACAAAGAAGTAGGGTAAACTATAAATCTACATTGTAATATCGGAACCTGTATTATTTCGCCCCGGTGTACCGTGCCATGTACCTGCGAAATTCAATCCCTATTTTACCATCTATTTTAGGCAGGTTGACAAACAAGTTATTGTAATGTAGATCTAAATACAGTATGATAAACTTAAAAGCATAGCCTTTAGTGCAGGCTTATATTTCGGTTGTCTTTAATCCTTGTCAAGCAATATCAGTTCAAACTAGTGGAAGGTATTGGGCAAGTTTTAACATACAAGACCCAAAAATAATGTGATCCGTTCGTTTCCATTGTGTGCGAGTTTCTTGTCCACTCCTTGTCCTAATTCATATAATCATCATTATCCGCCCAAAAAGTAGACTCATTGACGTGATGGCCACTACATTTCATGAATAGAATATAGTTTATTTGCATATTTACTTTATTATTTAGTCATGAAAATATGTTTGTCACTAACTTGTGTTTAATAGAAACAGGACTAGATAGAATGAGAAGGAAAAAGATGTTAGGGAAATGAAATAAAGGGAGATGATTAATAAAATGGAACCAGGCAGAGTTCAATAGAAGGAAAATATTAGGAAATTACATCAAGGGAAATATCATAACTTCTTTGGTTAAAGGGAAATAATTCAAGAATGGTACTAGCTAGAGTTATGTTTCTTAGTTACAGCACTTCTCCTAAATGACATCCACTTATATTTAAAGTTTCAAGGCAATCAATTGAATACTTATGAAGTTATGCTCTAGACAAATAATATTCTAAAATTAAACAAAGGGAGATAACTTAAAAACTGGACTATTGAGAGTAATGCTTTTTGGTCACTGCACTTCTCCTATTTTCCATCTATTTATATATCAAGTTGCCAATCAATGTATACCTTTAATAGTTTTAAAGTTATGCTCTGGACTAAAATTAATGCAAAATTAAATAAAGGGAGATAATCTCAAAACTGGACTATATAGAGTTATGGTTCTTGGTCACAGCGCTTCTCCTAGTTGTCATCTTTATATATATATATATCAAATAGTTTATGCTATTGAGTTATGCTCTGGACAAAAATATTTTTAAATTAAACAAGGGAAGATAACTTCAAAACTGGGCCATATAGAGTTACGGTTCTTGGTCACTGCACTTTTCCTAGTTGCCATCTAACCATATATGAAGCTTTACGTCAGTACCTCAAATAGTTTTAGAGTTATGCTCTGGACAAAACATTTTAAAATTAAAAATCAAGGGGAGATGATTTCAAAACTGGGCCATATAGAGTTGTAGTTCTTTGTCACTGCACTTCTCCACGTTGCCATCTATTTACACACCAAGTTTCAAGTCAATACCGCAAATAGTTTTAGAGTTATTTAAAACCAACAGCAACTACAATCTGAAAGTTCATATAATTATCTGTAATTTGATATGAATAAGTCTTACATTCACCATAACTTAATGATCTTATTTATAACGTTGGAAAATCAGCTGACGTTTGCCAACAGAGTTTAACTTGAGCAAACTTTGATCAACTTAATCCAGCGTTCAGGAACGTTTACAAAGGGAGCACAACTTACACCAATCAAAATTTTAGCATGTTATAATTTTCACAACATTCTTCAGCGTTCACCAACTTCAAAACTTTTAGTGACGTTACTCGTACCAGCGGAGATGAACGTTTGCCAAAACTTATGAATCCAGCTTTATGACATTACGTTCGTCAGGTTTCCATTGAACATGCCCAACTTTCGGTGATCACCTGGATTCCTCCCGGTTGTAGGACATAACCCTCCTCATCTCTTTGCTTACAAGTATATTTAACGTTTTTGTTAGTGGTCAAAGGGAAAAAATAAGAAGAGTTTTCTGTACAGTATGTACGTGTACAATGTGCCTGACACGGTAGTTTTCCCGGTACTTTGCTTCTCAGTTCCAAAGATGACACAAATGAAACTTGGCTTAGATTTAAAGTTTAATTAAGATAACACAAAAATTGTGACCTCCAGTGTCTACACAAGCAAATAGCTGACAGAAGCACGACCTAGTGATCTAGATTTTGAGCCCAGGTGACCCAAATGTCGCATTGGACCTAGATTTTGTAAAGATGATCATTTTTAGGACCGGGACAATTACTCGGTTAATCGGATACAATTCAATTACGATGAGAAATCGGTTTCATTTCTGCAAAACCGCTAATCGTTCTAAAACAATACACATTCTACAATGTCAATAAATTGTATGTTACCGCATGCATACAATATATTTTTGACACAAATACATGCCAGAATGTATCGATCGACACATACACAAGCAATCAAACTTGGTGTGTTTGGGTAGCATGTGATACATTAATACATACATTGTATATGATCATATTTAACATACAAATCTTTTTTTGGTATTGTATTCCTCGAAGGATTAAAAAACACACATGAATTCTGCTGCTGAAAGTACCTTGATATGGTCTCATGAATGGAAACATCATTTTTCATATTGCGGCCGATTAACCGGTTCGATTCAATTTCATACCAATGATTAACCAGATTCAAAATATTGAAATCGTCCCGGTCCTAATCATTTTGACTAAATTTCATAAATATTAGCAAAAATTGAGACAACACAAGGATTTTCTATGCTTTGACTTAGTCACCTAGTTTATGACAGGAGATGACCCAATATCAATCTAGGCCTAGATTTTGTTGAGATGACCATAGTGACCAAGTTTCATAAAGATTATGTGAAAAGTGTGACATCTAGTGTCAACAAAAGGTTTTTCTATGATTTGACCTAGTGACCTAGATTTTGGCAACAGATGACCCAATATCAAATTTGACCTAGAGTTTGTTGAGATGATCATTGTGACCAAGTTTCGTGAAGATTTTGGACAAGATTGCGACCTGTACACAAAGTTTTCTATAATTTGATCTTGTGACCGACTATTTTACCCCAGATGGCCCAATATCGAACTTGACCTAGATTTAGTGGAGTAGCTAGATCATTGGGATCATGTGTGAAGATGATCAGGCTAACTATGTGACCTCTATATAGCTTGTGACTACATCAAATTTTTCCTATGATTCTAATGACACAGTTTTTGACCCCAAGTATCGAACTCGATATAGATTTTGTTGAGATGATCATTGTGACCAAGTTTCCTAAAGATAATGCCAAAACTATTACCTCCACAAGCAAATTGTTGACAGACGCACAACAGACAAAGAGTGATTACAAAAGCTCAAAGTGTCATTTTTTTAATGCTGCAGTGATATTTCATTTATATTGCCTTTAATAGTACGTCTTTATTATACCCCCACTACTAAAGTAGGGGGTATATGGGAGGGGGGTATATATGAGTCACTTTGTCTGTCCGCCAGTTGGTCCGTCTGTCCCAAAGTTTGTCCAGGCTGTATCTTCTGTATGCATTGAAGGAGTTTGTAATAACTTGGTACATTTGGTAGCCTCAATGAGACAGTGTGTCATGTGAAACAATTATGTCAATATCTCAAAGGTCAAACTTGGAGTTGAAAGGTCAAAAATGGCCATAATTGAGCTTGTTTAAGTTATTTAGTATGGGATTTGAAAATAATTTCAAATGTTCACTAATACCAAACGGTGTGTCATGCAAAACAATTACGTCAATATTTGATAGGTCAAGATCACACATGGAGTTCAAAGGTTAAAAATGAACTTAATTTAGCTTGTCATTTATTGTGGGATTTTAATATAACCTGGCACAATTGTTCACCCCTATCTAAGGGTGTGTCATGCAAAACAAATATTTCAATATCACAAAGGTCAAGGTCACACTTAAGAGTTCAAAGGTCTGAAATGACCATAATTTATGTTGTCTGGACCATACGGTAACTTCATCATATATTGTTGAATTATTTGAAAATAACTGTACAATTGTTGTCCACCATGTGACATTTTTTATGCATGTGGTTTGCCATGTCTGGGACAAAGCGGTATGTGGGGGAATTATTAGTCACTCTGTGGCAGTTCTAGTTATTATTGAGATATTTAACATTACAGTTTGCGTTAGAAATAAAGTAATGGATGTACTTATGTGTTGATACTGCGACAACACAGGATTTCAAGCAAAGTAATTCTTAAATTATTGAGTTCTCTCCCTTGACTTTCAGAGGTTGTCACTTATTAGCTCACTTGTAACAAATGGGTACGGTGAGTTTTTGTGATCATTCTGCATCCATTGTCCATCCCTTATTGCTTGTGTGGACAATAAAGGTCCCAACTTTGGTCATGTCTTCATGAAATTTGGTCATTTGCCAAATGATCATCTCAACAAATCTAGGTCAAGTTTGAGTTTGGGTCATTTTTTTCATAATGTGCAACGATGCTAGCTGTGTTTAGCTGGACATCAATTAGATTATTCAATAAAATATTCCCTCGATATAATAAATACAAAACATAAATTTACTTTTCGATCTAGATCACGTTTTGTAAACCAGACAATATGACCTGCCGTGACTGGTAATCACTATTATAAAATACTTGTTACAGTGCAGGTGTCCTATGTACGGTTACAGTCAGTACTGGTACTGTGGACTGATCTAAATTGCAGTTGGCTGACAACAAAACTAACCTTGTCTACAAATTTGATTTGACAACCAAATGCATTTCCTTTGTGCTCCATCTCCAGCATCATTTTAATGCATATACTCGTTAAATCTACACTGATAACAAGTGGTCAGTCAACAGTGCAGTGTTGATAATATCAACTCTTATTTATATACAAGGCTAGATTATTTGTTGACGAGCTACATTGGTAAAACATGATAATACCCTTTATGAAATACAATGTTTATTTTCATTTAAATAAAGCATGTATAATAAAATACAATTACAGATAAGAACGGTCAAAATATTTGAAGTTAACGGTGATTGAGGGAATATACGACAGAAATAGTTAGTACTATTGGTGACTTGTGTACGAGATACAGATTGCAATTTTGATGGTTACACCTGTAGTGGGATTTGAACCTAAACTGCACGGCACAGTCACTTAGCAATGTGAAGTACAAAAGCATTATGCATTTATCAATGTTTTCCCCTAAAGGGGGGAAGCACCGGGAATTAGACTTTCCCGATGTCGTCACATGTAGCAGGAATTAGACTTGGCCCGTATTTTATGGACCCCCCCCCCAAGGAATTAGAGAGGACTTTCTGCACATGAGAGGGAAATTTGACAACCAATTTGTTCCCCTATATAATCTCACTCCCCCACCCTGGGGGAAAACATTGACAAGTGCATTATACAACTAACTAGTATCAATGTGACCACATCACTCCTGTAACTGGTAGATGTGGATAACAACAGACTTTTTGTACTTTGTGACTTTATACAACCGATACATGGCACAAAATATCACTGTTGTGAAAAAACCAAATAGTACATATAGTAGGATTCAAACTTATATACACTGTATGGCGTGATTGCCTAGCAATGTGAAGTACAAACTCAATAGACAACTCGTCTGTCACAAGTTTGTGAAATTAAAGTAACCACTAACACTGGTTTGTCCACAAGTTATATAACACAGTTAAAATATCCCACCAGCAAACACATGGTATAACACAATAACATGACGTTTCATCGGATCAACAATTAGGTAAGAAAATGTTTGGTCGTGTGATTTGGTGTCAGGGTAAAACACTTCTCCATCTTTGTCCTAAAATATATAAGAAATTCATGTTTTTGTTGTTATTTTTTTTTCAAAATAAAAAATTAGCTTAAAGAATTTTAAAAGAGTATTTGTCTTCCACAAAGGGCGATAACTCTGACAAAAATCACCTGCCCTAAAATATGCACAAGTAAGCTTGGTACCAAGAGTTTATGTGTTAAATTTCATTAAAATCTGACCAATGTTAAAGAGGACAAGAGCGGCCAAACTTTGTGACATCCAGACACACAGACAGATAAACACACATCCAGTACAAATCAATATATGTGGGAGATGATAAAATTCAGATTATTACATATTTATGTCAACCGTTTACTCCATAGATACGTCAAGTCACATCCCCATCCCATGTCAATCACTAATTATATTCCACCAAAGAGCATAGAAGAGAGATGATCCAAAATCAGAAATGGATTTAACAAGGGAGATCATTCTTGATATTTGTGCTAAAAAGCTGCATATGAGATGTGTACACATTCTAGCTAATCTCTTATCAGATATTTTGGAGTAAAGGGCTATTTAGTGTTTTAAAATAACTAAAAACAAAATGCACAAAAATCTAATGAAATTACATTTTACAATATTGAAATACAGTAATTACAATATTTTTAGAAGACAAACTCCACATTTTATAAAACACAACATGTTTCAACTTTATTTAAAGTCTTTGTCAGCTGTATAATAATTACAAGACATCATTGAATTAAAGCTCAAGATTTTTGTTGTAGATTTGTTTCTATCCGGTTCTCTTATACATGTATATGACACAGTCAAGTGTCTAGGGTTAAAATTCTGAAGTGGATAGCTTAGCGGTAGAGAATTCGCTTCAATTGTGAGAGATCTCAGGTTTGATCCCACACAGTAACATACCAAATTCATTAAAAATGCACAGGGTATGTCTCCCTTGCACGACACTCAGCATACTAGTAGTTAGTTCAAGGTATCTGCTGTTTTGTCCAAGTTTTGTATAAAACAATATTTTAAAAATAATACTTGAAGTTGATTGGCTGTTTCTAAGGTGAAGCTTGGAATAAACCAATGACAAGATTTTATTTTTAAAACAAATGAGGAACGCCTTGAGAAAGTATAAAGTAGAGCTCTGCTGTACAGTCTTTACTTACCATGGCTTTAATTTTGAACACACAAGATGTAATATTTAATGCTTGGGTGTCAGCATTTTTTTGAACACTGAAAATATACAAACAAATGTTTTGTTATAGTGCAAACAAAATTAATTAACCAGTCCCCGATCTCCTGAAACATCTCAATCTGAGCTAAATCTCATCTCATACTGCCATGTGTCTTTTAGATAATATCCATGGGAGGCGGGACTCAAAACAGACAACCTCATTATTAGATTATTACATTAAAATTTAAAGAGCTCAAACCTCAAATTGGTCTCACATTCTGACTCTGATTTAAGCAAAAATCTCAATTTGAGACGATATTTCTACTTAAGATGCTTGTGGAGATAAGGGCCTGGGGTGGTATTCAATATTGATCTTATTTAATTGGAGGATAAGGATAGCCAATCACCCAATCTAAAATTCCTGATGATATGCATTGCTATGCTTGGTACCAAGTAATCAGGTGAAGTGTTGTTGAAATTCAACCACTGGTTAAGGTGGACAAGCTTGGACAAACTCTGTGACAGTATTATAAACTGTCAAATTTAGGGGGTGTCAACAAGGCCAAATTAAAAATCAGGAAAATCGTATGCGGCCAACCATTTTTGCCAAATAAGAGGCCTTCAATGACATTGTTTCCATAATTAACTCAGTTTGTACTAAAGAAATTCCTTCAGAGCAGATTGAATTGACCATTATAAACTTTGCCATTTCTTAAAATATTTTCCTAAAGTAACTTTTATTTTGGTCAGAAGCCATTGCTCTTTCAGGACAGATAAATCCGTAATTCCGGATAAATCAGGAAAATTGACACCCCTGAAATGTTCACATTATCAGGACACATTTTATTCTCTGAAAGAGAGTTGCATGGGAGAATAACAGCAGAATCTTCACAAGAGCCACAACAATATGGAAAGCCCGGGCAGTACCTGACTAGATCCTTGTAGAGCAGTTTGGTCATATTGAGATAAGGTTCTAGTATATCTTCATACTGACAGATCTTTCCACCCAGACAAATATGACGAAATAATCGAAATAAGAACTCCTCCTTCTCAGAATCACTGTATAAGTCTATATTATCGGATTCTTCACTCAGGAACATCTGAAATTAAAAACAATACCCAGTGATTTTATTCCATCTTTGTCAATTTCAAAGGAATAAAATCCAAATCTGGAGCAGATTTTTTTTGCGAACCCCCATTCCAGTTATTTTTGAACTGCAGAACATTGTTCTTATTCTCCCTAATTAAATAAAATTACAATTGAGCATCCAGTAAAGACGAGATGTCAATAAGATAAATTTCTTTGTTTTTTAAGAATAACTGAATTCCCAATTTTTTTAAGAATCAAAATTTCTGTCAATACACCGCAAAATTTCTCACTTTGTCCAGAACTGTTACTTTTCCCCATCCAGCAAAAATAGTAATTGCTGATACAGATAAAACAGTGATATATACATGTAACAGACCATCTAAACAATTACAGAACAAGGTGACAAGAAACTTTATAAATACATGTACCGAAAACCAGAAGGCTGCTGTATTATCACTTAAGGACATATACTCACTTTTCGAAGTTCATCAGAGATGGTAAAGTCCTCACAATATTCGTCAAAACATTTGATAAGATATCCCGAGTCTCTTACAACCGGTCCAAACAGACGGTCAAAAAATGTCATAGACAATATAGAACAAGGAACCGGTTCTATGGAGATACTTTCTGCTGCACTACCTGCAATCAAATACAAGTGCAAGGATTGAATTTAGGGGTAGCTGACCTGCAACCAAATACAAGTACCGGTACAAGGATTGAATTTAGGGGTGGCTGACCTGCATTCAAATACAAGTGCAAGGATTGAATTTAGGGGTAGCTGACCTGCAACCAAATACAAGTACCGGTACAAGGATTGAATTTAGGGGTGGCTGACCTGCAATCAAATACAAGTGCAAGGATTGAATTCTGCTGCACTACCTGCAATCAAATACAAGTGTAAAGATTGAATTTAGGGGTGGCTGACCTGCAATCAAATACAAGTGCAAGGATTGAATTCTGCTGCACTACTTGCAATCAAATACAAGTGTAAGGATTGAATTTAGGGGTGGTTGACCTGCAATCAAACCAATCTGTAAAGACCATCCATGAAAACAGCAAAATGTAGTCTTTGTTGACAGTTGGTCTCTCTTAACAAGATAATTACAGGTAAATAACAGTCAAAATGGTCTGACAAGAGACACAATGGCTGTCTTTGAAAACAGGTTTGTGATAGCGATCTTTGTAATTTGGTCAGTGTTTGGAGGGGTTCCACTGACAAAATCTACTAAAAAATTAGAAGATCGTTTCAATTCTATCTGTAAAATGAAGATGATCTGACAATCATTGTTTGAGAGGAAGTTAGAACTGAAGGAGGTTAATATAGTGGCTGTTGGTACAGATTTTATATATTTATTTAGTGGCTTAGAATTAGAAGGTTGTAAACTTGTACAAAATCGATATTTTGAGAAAACAAGAAATAACTGTCTGATAACTACTCTTTAATTATGACAAAACGAGCTTTTTAAACTGGTCAGCATGACCAGTACCGATTTTCATGAAAATAGGCTCACGAGAAGCGTATTGTAATGTAGATTTCAAATATGCATGATTCTTATAAGGTCTTAAGTAGTACTTACAGCCTTCTAATTCCAAGCCAGCGGTATGACAACGAGCCTCAACTTGGATCATTGCCTATCATCTGAGCTTATACCATATCATACACTGAATATTGCAATAGCCAGCAATCAGTAACTAGATTGATAATAATCCATCAGTATTTGATGGATAAAGTTTGCTACAGTTCGCATGAAAACAAACAATTGGCATTACAAACAATTGGCATTAATTTTAATATTGATCAGTTGGCATAAAATTAAGATACCATACTCACCAATAGGTGCCATTCCTGTACCACTTGACATTAACAAGGTTGACACAACATTTGGGTCTCTCATGAAATCCTGAAATGTACACATTTTGATTTAATCAAATGTTACAAATTATTAAGCAAACAAAACAATTTTAAGAGCAGTGCGATAAAAAATCAAGTTTTTGGCAGAAATGAGTAAAAGCCATTCAAGCTACAAGGTTTTTATTTTTGTGATTTTTGTAAAGGGATAATCACATGATTTCAAAAGCATTCCTAAAATGGAAGTTCTTGAATGATGATGCTGCTAATTCATGCTTTAAGGAAACTATTGTAAACATAAATCATCAAGTTCATCTTTCGCAGGATATATACTGTATGGATTTATCAAATTACCTCAGGGCAGCAACTCAATAACATTCAGGGTGCAGAATCTAGGGACCATGTGAATTTCAAGAAAATCAGAAACTATGCAAGGTGTCAGTATATCACTAGGCTAACACAGGACTCCTGTATACATGCCTTTACTCCTAGGCTAGAGGTACAAGGACACCGCTCTTACAGTCCATACCTAAATGATATATGCCTTTACTCCGTAGCTCAATGGTTAGAGCGCGCTTGTCGTCTAATCTGGCGACCCGGGTTCAAATCCGGGTGGGGGCACACATATATGCCTGCCATATATTTCAGCATAAAGCTGACTGGCAAATAAAGGCTATGCTCAGCCTAGGCTAGAGGCCACTTTCACAGTCCATACCTAAATGATATTATGCATTTATTCAAAATAAAAGTTTGGTCTTTCTGCATTAAGATATGATCAGACTCAGAGATGCCATTAGTGGTATATTGGTATTTACAATGTTTAGAACATAGCCTTACCAAGCCAAAGTCTTCTTTCTGGTACGGTTGGAATGCTTGATCAAATGTAAACAGTTGAGCAGCAATGTTTCCCTGCATTGACCTAAAATGTAGGTAGACTTGTAGATTTTAACAGTTTTAACATTTTAGTAACTTGAAACATCATCATCATCATTTTCAGTGATCGCCTCACTCTAATCAGAGTATCCTCGCGATTTGACATTTAACCAAGCAGTTGATGGGCAGGACTATGATATTTACATATAAAAATTATTCTTTGTACAATTATTTTTAAAAACTGGTTAAAAACAAGGGATGCAGTTTAGTATAACATAACGCTCGATCAGTTGCATGATGTCCATGCACCAGGTTAGCTAAGTTGTTAGAGTCACAGAGAAGTAATATAGGAGGTCGCAAGTTTGAATCTCTTTCATATTCACTTTTTCCTTCTAAGTTACTTCATTGCAGTACGTGTAGTTTCAAATTCAATAGAACATTCCAGAACAGACAAGTCGCTACCTGCTGAAACCTACCGAAAATTATCCATCGATTTTTACTATAGCACACAATAATCGACACATTAATACTCACATGAATACATTCGAAAATAATGGATAGTCAGTATATTAAAAGTTATAAGACATTCAACGGAATGTATAGAATAGCTGGCTCACAGTCACATTCATAAACCGTTCTATCCGGCTACTACTCAACTCAACTCTATGCACGTCAAATATTCAACTAAACGATACAACTAGTCGTTATCTACTGCAAAAGTAACACCTACTAAAGGTTACCATTTTTTCAAGAGCTCTTTATTATCTTTTTCTTCTAAAGTAGCAAATTTCTTCCCTTCCGATGAGCGAAAAGTGAATTTCGGCAACCTGTCCGCCATGATGTAAACAACTTCGGATATCTTCGGATTTTAACGTTACCGTTAAGAATACACACAATATCTTGGATGTAAACAAATAAACACGTGTACTGATGAGGTCAAGGTAGATAAGGGTTTAGAGATGTATATGAGACCATGCACTAATCTACAGGTAAAGTGAACAAATTTATTGATATTGCGGTTCCTTTTTTCTCGAATTGCATGAATTAATTCATGAAATAACTTACTGTAACTGTCTTTACTGCTCACTACCACTGTAGTCTACAGCTAGAGCCCAAGACCATATAGGTATCTATGACTCTGAGGAATCCTGTTAGTGCCGTGTCAAATGCTGTATGCCTCCCCCACAATGCGACCCACAACAATGCGATATGATGTGTGACAATATGCCTATCACAAACAATGTGATCTGTCATGTGACATTTTGACATGGTATGTCGCAATGTTATATTGACGATGATATCGCATTGTCAAGCATCGTTTTGCGTTGTCCAGGGTTGTGTCACTTTGTGTTGTCGCAATGTCGTATCACATTGTCATTTTCTGCATTTTAGCGACAGACGACAATGTGATATGACATTGCGACACAACAGACAACTTTGCAATAGGACCAGGGATGCATGACAATGCGACAATAAGCAAAGATAAGAGGGTTCTGTGCTACTGGTTCATTAACAAACTGATGCAAGTAACCACATGAAGTATATTTAGAGGTAATGCACCGGTCAATATTTTGCCCGCCGGGCGACCCAGGGGGAATTAGACATTTTCGATCTTTTGATGTCTAAATCCCCACCCAGTTGACAATGCTTACTGTCTAAATCCCAACTGTAGGGCATAGTTTTTCATCTGGGTACTTTAATAAAAACACAAATAAAAGTATCACTGTCGTCATTCGCGGTGTAAAAATTCTCGGTTGAAAGTCTATTCACGGGGACTCGAAGTCGATAAGGTCGTCTAATACCCGCCTGTCGGGAAGATTCGTCCGTCTAATTCCTTCTGTATCTCCGTGGCCCCCCAGGCAAGTTGAACTTGTGACAACTGATAAAACAAATAAAATATTAAAAAGGCACTAGAATGGTAGATCTTTATGTCAATTAACTCATGGTGGGTCTGTTTTCACATTTGCATAATACTCCTTGAATTAGCAATTGTTATGTCCTACCCACATTCCAAATATTTTTTTGATCAACTAAGAATATTGCATTGACAATTAGCAATTTGTTTAATTATAACATATTTCAGGAACTACTTTTATCATAACCTACCAGAATGAGAGATGTTGATATAGAGAGACATTATGCTGATGGTACCCAACTGGTAGAGTTTAGAACATCAGATTCTGTATCAATACCTGCTACTGATGGTGTAAAACCTCTAGATGATGGTTTGAAACCTCCAGATGGTGTCAAACTTTTTGATGGTGTTGTGAAACCTCCTGATGATGATGTCAAACCTCCTGATGATGGTTTGAAACCTTCAGATAGTGTCAAACTTCTTGATGATGGTGTGAAACCTCCTGATGATGGTGTCCAACCTCCAGATGGTGGATGGGGCTGGGTTGTATGTTTTGCATGCTTCATGTCACATGTGTTTGTTGATGGATTATTTTATTCCTTCGGTGTTGTGTTTGTTGAATTGTTGGATTATTTCAAAGGAAGTAAGGGAGAGACTGCCATTATTGCCTCTCTGACACCTGGTGTATGCTTTCTGGTGGGTAAGTCTAATGTATCTTAGTAGTTCCAATATTAGACATGCCCTCAACATTCAAGCTCCCCTCAGACATACCCTCAACATTCAGATTCCCCTCAGACATACCCTCAGCATTCAGATTTCCCTCAGACATACCCTCCACATTCAAGCTCCCCTCAGACATGCCCTCAACATTCAAGCTCCCCTAAGACATACCCTCAACTTTCAGATTCCCCTCAGTCATACCCTCAACATTCAAGATCCTGTCAGGCATGCCCTCAACATTCAAGCTCCCCTAAGACATACCCTCAACATTCAGATTGCCCTCAGTCATACCCTCAACATTCAAGATCCTGTCAGGCATGCCCTCAACATTCAGGCCCCAATCTCCCAAAGCATCTCAAGTAGAAATCTCAACTCAAATTGAGATTTTGCTCAAGTCAAGAGTATAAATATGAGATCATTCTTAAGTTTTATGCTCAAAATATTTACTGTGTAAATAAACACAGAACAATGTATCTGTTTTGTGGTGCCAACTTTCAGAGTTTTGTCTCCCATGGAAATTATCTCAAAGACGTATGACAGTATTTGAAATTTATCTCAGCTCAGATTGAGATGCTTCGGGAGATCGGGGCCAGATTCCCCTTAAACATGCCCTCAACATTCAAGCTCCCCTCAGACATGCCCTCAACATTCAGATTCCCCTCAGACATACCCTCGACATTCAGATTCCCCTCAGACATGCCCTCAACATTCAGATTCCCCTCAGACATGCCCTCAACATTCAGATTCCCCTCAGTCATACTCATAACATTCAGATTCCCCTCAGGCATATCCTCAACATTCAAGCTCCCCTCAGACATAACCTCAACATTCAGGTTCCCATCAGGCATGCCCTCAACGTTCAAGCTCCCCTCAGACATGCCCTCAACGTTCAAGCTCCCATCAGACATGCCCTCAACGTTCAAGCTCCCATCAGACATGCCCTCAATATTTAGATTCCCCTCAGGCATACCCTCAACATTCAAGCTCCCCTCAGACTTACGCTCAACATTCAGGTTCCTCTCAAACATGCCCTCAACATCCAAGCTCCCCTCAGACTCGCCCTCAACATTTTAGCTCCCCTCAGACGTACCCTCAACATTCAAGCTCCCCTTAGACACGCCCTCAATATTCAGATTCCCCTCAGACTCGCCCTCAACATTCAGATTCCCCTCAGACTCACCCTCAACATTCGGATTCCCCTCAGACATGCCCTCTATATTGAGACTCCCCCTCAGATCTCCCCAGCATCCAGAATCCCCTCTAGATGTGTTTAAATTATTCCCTTTGGGTTAAGAATTCCGGTAGGTCCCACATTAGGGGTCAATGTTTTCTTTATTGCCACAAAACCTTAGATAATATTTTGTAGTTGTCATACGTCACATTGTTTTCTGGAACTCCACCAAGATTGTTTTAATCATGACAACCAATTTAACATTTAACCAACCAGATGACTGCTTCCTTGCTTACAGTAAGCTTAGATGAGTAATATAGGGTCATCTTGCCCCTAGTATTACATTAATTGCACTGCAAGAATGTGAGTTTCGTCATCTTAGTTTGATCAAATTGTAAAAATTGCCATTGAATACTGGAATTTTCTAATGGAAATGGTGTTCATTGAAAAGCCATGAAATTTTATTTGATGAAATGATTATGAAAACCTGGCTATAGTATTAATTTATATATTGCAGGCCCTGTTGTTGCTGTTGTGGTGAACAAGTATGGTTGTCGTATTGTTGTTATTATTGGATCATTCCTGTCGTCTGCAAGCCTCATTCTGAGTATTTTTGCTCCAAACATTCAATTCCTCTACTTCAGTCTTGGTGCTATGCTTGGTATGTGTGAATTGACCTAGTCATTTAGTAAAAGGTTAATAATTAAGTTTTTTGAAGTCTCTCTACAACAGTAAGCTTGCCATCTTTGATGAGGGGTATATTGCTTTGTCTGTCTGTTGGTAGTTGAGTTATTGATCAGAAACCATTTGAACACTACTTGATCCTAGGATTGTCAAACTTTACATTAGGACCGGGACGATTTCAATATTTTGAAACCAGTTAATCGTTGGTATGAAATCGAATCGAACCGTTTAATCGGCCGTCATATTCAAAATGGTGTTATATGATACATTTGTATATATGGATTAATGTATCACATGTTACCCAAAGACATCCAGCTAGCTCGTTTAATTGTTTCTGTGTCGATCAACACATTCAGGTATGTTGTTGTCAAAGATATATTGTATGTACACAGTAACATACAATTTATTGGCATTGTAGGATGTGTATTGTTTCAAAACGATTAGCGGTTTTGCAAAAATGAATCCGATTTCACCTCATAATCGAATTGTATCAGATTAACCGAGTAATCGTCCCGGTCCTACTTTACATGGAGGTTGGTCAGCAACAGTAGATGACACTTACTGATTTTGGGGTCAGTAGATCAAAAGTTGATATCACTGTAAATAGATAGTAGACCAAATGATTGCAAATCAATAACTCATGAAGGGGATTGGGCCTAAGATCTTTAAAATGTATAGGGAAATTGTTCATCACCAATAGGTGATCCCTTTTGATTTTGAGGTGAATAGGTCAAAGGTTGAGGTCCCCATGAGTTTAAACATAAATGACTATTTGGCAGCAATAGGCATGCACATGACGTATTACAATTATCTCTTGTTTATTTCAGGCACAGGTTATGGTATGATCTTCCTCCCCTCTATTGTGAGTGTAAGTCAGTATTTTGATAAACGTAGGGCTCTAGCCACAGGAATAGGGGTCAGTGGAGCTGGAGTAGGGACCTTCATATTTAGCCCTTTAACAAGTCTACTTATAGAGACATATTCTTGGCAAGGTGCCATTCTAATACAGGCTGGTATTGTCCTTAATTGTCTAGCATGTGGACTTGTCTATCGACCAATCAAATTAACCGATCCATCTGAAGATGTGAACAGTCAACCAATCAAATTAGTTGATTCATTAAATCATGTGAACAGTCCACCAATCAAATTGGCTGATTCATTAGAAGATGTACAAGGAAGAAACCAACTTACTACTCTAGAAGAAAACTTCACAAATTCATGTAAAAAAACTAGACACATGACAGATAACTCATGCTCAGTAATCAACTCATCTTTAAACCATCAAGAGTTGTCTGCCCCTTGCCCAGAACTAAATAAAAATGACAATAAACATGATATTGATTCAGATTCCTATCAATTAACTTCATCCATACATCGTGAAGACAATGTAAACAAAGGTGAACAGTTATCTGCCCCTAGTGATTCTACGTCGGGAGCTGAATGTGATGTCACGTCCGAAGCTGAATGTGATGTCACGTCTAGAGCTGAATGTGATGTCACTGAAACACTGTTATCGAAATCTGAGAAACAGTCTTCATCGGAGAATCTGTCAGCAGTAAAGCAATCTGAAGATGTTAGTGTATTACAGCAACTAATGAAGGAGTTAACGGGTAGCTTCAATGTAGAAATATTCAGAAATGTTTCATTCTGTATGTTTCTTGTGTCAACATTTTTCTACAGCTTGGGGTACTATGTACCATATGTTTATCTACCGGACACAGCCAGGGAAGCGGGTTAGTTTATATTATTATTTGCTTTCAATGGATTATAGAGATTTTTCAGTGAAATAAACAGTGAAAATAACAGTGAAATTACCACTTTGTTATTTTCACTGTCTTAGAAGCTGGTTCCAGTATCATGCAGAAAAAGAAACGTAACGTCAACGGCGCCGGGCTTTACAATATGCGTTACGTCATCGTGACGTCATAATTATCACGTCGTGACGTTCTAATTTCGACGTGATTTTTCCAATTAAGCCAATTATGGCACATATTTAAGAGGAATTGAGGCATATAATAAACAGAAAATTTGTTGATTATTGGTGTAAGATCAATTTTATTTCACTCGTGATCACAGAAAATTACATTTTCACTCGTGGCTACTCGTGAAAATATTGATTTTCTGTGATCACTCGGTGAACTAAAATTCGATCTTACACCAAAATCAACAAATATCCTCTATTTATTTTACTGTACCTTCGAGTAACCCTAAATCGTAATACTCAGTAATCATTGAAGTGGAACTACTTTCAATATCTTCATTGATACATGTATGTGTCAAATACTAGGTCTTCAGGTCAAATCAAAGAAGGGGTCACACTTTTGACCTGATCTTAAGAAATCGCATGGTCACAAAGATTCAGACTAATATTTCAAAGCTCTTGCCTAAAATAGCTTGGTGAAATGTAACAACAGTGTCTTAAAATGATATATAACCTGAATACAGTCTAGATTCTCGTAGTAAAATGATATATAACCTGAATACAGTCTAGATACTCGTAGTAAAATGATATATAACCTGAATACAGTCTAGATACTCGTAGTAAAATGATATATAACCTGAATACAGTCTAGATACTCGTAGTAAAATGATATATAACCTGAATACAGTCTAGATACTCGTAGTAAAATGATATATAACCTGAATACAGTCTAGATATTCATAGAGGTAAATTAATAGTTACCTCATAGATCCAATTTGTGCATATTCCTCAAACAGCATCGAGCAACCTAATGTCATGTTGATCCTCTTGTTATGCCCTGGCAACTCCAGGGAATACTGCTTCGCTCATGCCTGTTGGTGTTTTATTTGACTGTCAGTGCCCATGGTTCAAGTGGGGGATAAAATAGACAGGCCTCTTCTTCCCCCACCTCTGTATTAATTATACTTAGGTGGGGGATAAAATAGACCAGGTCTCTTCTTCCCCCACCTCTGTATTAATTATTGATCAATTAGACCAGTCTATTCCTTCCCCCATCTCCATGATAATTATACTCAGGTGGGGGATAAAATAGACAAGGCCTCTTTTTCCCCATCTCCATAACAAAAAAAATCATAATTTTTAGGTGGGGGAAGAATAGGCCTGGGGTGGGGGAAAAAGAGGCCTGGCGGGGGATAAAACTGACTAGGCCTCTTCTTCCCCCGGGGATAAACTGGGCCGGCCCGGTTTATCCCCGGGGGATAAAACTGACTGGGGGAAGACGGGGCCTGTTACACCGGTAGATAGATAATTTAGTAACAATTAAGCCCAGACTCAAATTTGGTTAGGACGTTGGTAAGGACCAGCTACTTAAACTCACCAGGTGAAAGGTCGAGGTCACAAAGGCTTTGAAATAAATGGATATTAGATTGTTTTATTGGAAAAGTACCCATTTAACAAACATCTAATCAGTGCAACCAAATTTATAATGTCTCCCCTATGGATGGATTGATTTCTGAATGGATGGCTGGATGTCACAAAGTTTGTCCGCACTTGTTCTGTTATCATGTTAATGTTTTGATTTTCATGAAACTTCATATTAATACTTGCTACCAAGCCTTGATGTGCATATTGCCAGGAGTTTTAGGTCAGATGAGTTTATGGGAGACATATGTGATTCTGTGTGAAAAGGGGCCAGTTGTTGAGAACTACACTGAACCACTTTACTAATTGGTCATTTTTCTAACTCGAAATACCTTTAACTGTGGTCATATTTGTTGATGACATTTTGCACAAGTACGTTTCATGTATGACCCAACTTTGATCGCATGACTGACCATGCATACTTTGGCACGTGATTTTGATTTTTAACTATTTATGTGTTAGGACAATTGCATAAAACGTTTGTGTTCAAAATATCATCAAACATTATGATCACAGTTAAACATATTTGGGGTTTGTAAAGTGACCAGTTACAAAAGTGGTTGAGTGTATTTGCCAACTGTTATGATGTTATTGCAGGTGTGGATGAGTTCAAGGCATCATTTCTTCTATCTGCCATTGGTATCACGAACACTGTGGGTCGTGTTGTGTTTGGCTTTCTGTCCGATCTCAAGTGTATCAATAGACTGGTATTGTACGCTACAGCTCTCGTTATCTGTGGTGTGGGAACGTGCTTCGGACCATTGTTGATGACCTTTGAACTATTATTACTTTACAGTATTATCTTCGGCGTTTTCAGTGGTAAGTAAGCAAGGAGGTTCACAGAAATGGCTTCTAGCAGTTCAGGTGTTGTATTCACAAAGCATCTTAAGGGAAAACTTCAAATTTTCTTGAGATCTTAAAATTTTGTTAAGTGTATCAGCTTAACAGGAAACTCAAAATTAGCATTCTTATATCCCCCATCTTTGATGAGTGGGTATATCACTTTGCACATGTAGGTCGGTCTGTCTTTCGGTCGGTAGACCAATTGGTTTCAGTTCAATAACATTGAAGTTGGTCATCAACAGTAAATTACCCCTATTGATTTTGAGGTCAAGAGTCAAGGTCACTGTGACCTTTACCATTTCTGACTATTTAAATGGTTTCCGTTCAATAACTCAAGAATGCTTTGCACTAAGATCTTCAAACCTTATATGGAGGTTGGTCATCAACAGTAGATGACCCCTATTGATTTTGAGGTCAGTAGGTCAAGGTCAATGTGACCTTTACCATTTCTGACTATTGGACTGCCATGGGGGCATATGGTTTTACAAACATCTCTTGTTGACATTGTTTATGGAAGCATTATGTAAAGAGCTACAATAATCACAAAGGAAACATTCTTAGTTTCTCTGGAAATTTGTTCAGCTCAATTTTTATCTCAAGTAAAAAAATTAAGTTTTCCTGTAAGATACTTTGTGAAAGACTTTATTTCGCGTACATGGACTGGCACATTTTATTCAATTACATAACATGTATAATGTACATGTAAAAGGTTTACTTAGAAATACAAGTTTGCAAAAAAATCCATATTTTGATACACATTGTGATGCAAAATGAGATCATGAGCAGTCTCTGAATTTAAGATTTCAAACCTACTTTCCTGAATAGTTTTCCTTTAAATATTCTATACATATTGCCTGCAGAAATTACTTGCCTGAACCAAAAATTAATTTGGAAGTGTATTTCGGTTTGAATTTAAACACTCTTCAAACCGTTTTAGAATATTTTGGTGACCGAGTGGATAATGCTCTTGACTGCTGATCATGACGTCACTGGTTCTAGTCTGGGCTTGGGCACTTGGTCATTTTTGAAACACTTTTCAGTATTTCCAAATAACTAGAGATGAACTGGTTAGTAACCCAGAGGTAGTCTTGCTTGTAATGGTTCTGTACATCTGGCACCGTAAAAAGCCAAGGATTTTTTTATTGCAAAGAGCTAAAGTATTGCAACCTAATACCTAGTTTCACACAGCTGCCTCTTCTCTCTAAACTGTAGGTCATTGGCCAATCTTGCAGCCACAGAAACGAATGATTTCACACTTTAATGACTGTCTTAGTCGCAAACAAAGAAAGAATGAAAGAAACGAACGAAGGAACAAACAAACAAACAAACAAACAAACAAACAAACAAACAAACAAACAAACAAACAAACAAACAAACAAACAAACAAACAAACAAACAAACAAACAAACAAACAAACAAACAAACAAACAAACAAACAAACAAACAAACAAACAATCTGAGTACAGTTTTATCAAAGCACTTATTATAGTCCTAAAGTTACGCTCAAATTTAAACCCTATGTAAACAGTTGCAAATTGTGGTGAGGGGGTCTGTAATACATTGTACTAATGATATTTCTTTAAATGTATTCCTTCAAACCACATATGTTCCTAAATGTACATTTGGTCAAGAATTTTGAAGAATTTAAATTTGTGTGTTACGATTTCTGTAAGTGCTTTGATTAAACAGTACCCTGGAGTTGTGAGCCTTTCATCCAGTGATTTTTTTTGCCTCTTTGGGAAAAGGTCCAGGTCCGTTCAGATTGGGAATTTTCGCATTGTGACAACTTGAAATTGGGAATTTCCATGGCCAAATAAAGCAGAAAAAGAGATAACATGTTAATGACATGTGAATGTTTACTGGTTTCTTTGAGCTTTTATGCTTGACCTCTTGTCAAAAATGTTCATAACTTTATCATTTTATGTCCGATTTTGAAAATTATTTTTTTTAAATTGTTTATTGGGAATTTCTCAATTCAAATTTGGGAAAATTATAGCCTATTTGCAATTGGGAAAGGGTCCGTTTTCCGGACCCTATTAAAGAAGGAAAAAAATCACTGTCATCTATCCTTTCAGGCGTGACTATATCATTGACCTCAGTCATTCTTGCTGATATTGTTGGTGTTCATAAAATTGCTGATGCCTTTGGAGTATCCAACTTCTTTGCAGGAATTGCATCTTTTTTAGGACCACCCATTGCAGGTAAGCCTTCTGTCACTTTTATAGGTTTACGTGTTTGATCCCAGGCAGTGACAAACCAAAGTCTCCTTTGCTTGAGGCTGATAATAGTGAGTTCCAGGTAATGGCTTGTTTGCCCAGTGTCAAGATAATGTGACTGGATAATCTCTATATTACTGACATATTGTTGACCAATGGGACTTAAAACAATATTTTAAAAAATACCAAAATATCACAATACATATCACAATTTATTTTGGTATGATTATTAGTGTAGATCAAATCAAAAAATTGTTTTGACCTAATGGTTGTAAAACTTGTCTACACTGAGTCATTTGTGGTCGAAATCAAGATAACTAGGGCAAATCAATGACACACTTTGTAAACACACTGACTTTCACTCAACATCAATGAGACACGATAGCATATCTTCATATGAAATTTGCTGTGACTACTTTCCACAATTCATTAATTTCAGATTATCAAATGGAACCTGTATGAAAATTGGTTTCTTTGACTTTTATAATATAATAATTACAACTTTGTATATTTTCACACAAATGCTGCATTTTGATTGGATGAAATGGTCATGTGACCTGTCGTTCATATCCCAATGAAGCAGCTCCGTATCGACGGACTACTTTTTCATTCATCCTAAATCTAGCTTCGTTCATCAGCTGGGACATGTTAATGTACTTCAGCATCAAATGAACTGTAATTCCAATTTTATTCGTAACAACTAAATAATTTTCAATAAGATTGAAGTGATAAATTAAAACAAACCCGCATTATCCATGTTTTCGTGGTATTTGCCGATCCCGGAAGTTGACGTTCATAACAAAAACTTGTATAACGTAACGTTTGTTTTTCGCGACGTAACATACGCAACGTTGCCTTAAAATTCCTGCCAAAATGTAATTAGTTTGAAATACAAACGCATTTACAAAAGTTGTAATGTAAGTTATATTCTAAAATAGCGTTAACGCATGTTTTTCGTGTTTTGACATCTGCAGAGTCCTTCGGGGAAAACCATGCCTAATTTTTACATAAACGCCTACGGCGTTTATTTAAATTGGGCATGATTTTCCCAACAGTTCATACACCGATGAACTGCAGAAAATGTGTATTTAATTCTTAAATATATCATGGAAATGTCATGACATCATCATGGAAATGTCATGAATGGTCATGAAGACATTATGGAAACGTGTTTTATATTTCAGGTTGGTTGTACGATGTTACAGGAGACTATGTGGTGTCGTATATATCTGCTGGTGTTGCTATATTCTTTAGTGGTGCTATGTTATACTTTGTTCCATGTATAGATAGAAACTTTGCCTTCAACAACAAGCCATCTTAAAAAAATATGTTTAATTAATCATCAATTTGTCCGGGGTCTCTTAAATGCAGTATTTCAATTTGTATGCTGCTATTTTTGTGCCTTTTGTTCTAAGCTGTTCTCGTAAGTACTGCAAACATACTACAATGGAACTCACTTATAATGAACTCGCTTATAAGGAAAATTCGGTTATAGCGTAAGAAAAAAAAACCCCAACTGCGTCCTTCTTTATTTCAATGTGCTACCACTCCCTTATAGGGAAATCAGATATAATGAAAAAATGGTTATAACGTAATGATTTCTAGGCCCCGTTGAAGTATTTTGCTCGGTTATAACAAAGGCAGTAATTGTGTTAAATTAGTTTGTTTGCAAACAATCCTAATTAGGTGTTAAGTGGTTGCGCCTCGGGCATTCAACGTGCAAAATAACTGACCAAACCAATAATTTTACCCCTAAACTTTGTTGAATTTACAAGATTATTATTAATTTTGAAAAATGTAAATGCAAGTAAAAAACAAAATTTCAAAGTACAAATACTTTGAACGGAATATTGTAGACAGATAATGAGATATGTGGGCTGCATACTAGACATCTACCATGTTACCTAGTGAAAATCATCACCACTACTCAAATTGAGATAATAATTGCATTGTTTGAATGATTCAAAGTGACTCGTGCTCAGAACCTCCCGTTTAGTGGACACGTTATGTTAGATAAAAGTGTAGACCTTGTCAAACAGCTTGGACCATGCATTACATCGTCTAGAGTATAGATTGGTTGATTCAAATTAAGACATTGAATATGTACTCATTCATAATGAACATTTTATCAGTTTATAATAACAAAACATTGTTCAGCATCATAATTATATCATGATATATATTTATTTTAGTTTTTCGAGCACAGTATTATTTTGAGAGCAAGCTATACATGTATACTTATGACAAACATAATGATGTTAATATACATTGTATAACAAAATACGTTATATACAAACTTATATATACAAACTTACATAACGAAATTTTGTTGCATGGATATAGTGAAAATCTGATATAGCTGAGTTACACTGTACATATAAGTCTCAATTTAGCCTTATCTTTTTAAACTTAGTCACAGTGAAAATCTTTTATAACATATATTAAGTCACAAGGTTAATTTATAGAACAACCTTATGAACTCACTAGAGATCACAATTTTGGCCTACTCTTTATCAAAATGACCACCCTTTAAAATCTAGGTCAAGTTCGATATTTGGTCATCTGAGATCAGTCTCTAGGTCAAGTTAGAATATGTGCTTTCAGGGGTCAATGTAAACAAGTGAACTATATAAGGCCATTTTAGCCCTCTTGTATCCCATAATTATATTGTATTTTAAGTTGATATTGTGACAATTATGCCATTTACATTTTATCAGTATTGTATTTTAAATTACCATGACAATTGTGCCATAAATTCCAAGTATTACATGTAGGTTATTTAATATTAAAATTTTATGACATCGTTTAAAATTTAGTTTAACATCATATTTTGTTATATTTTTTGTCTTTAATAAAACTGAAATCCAATTTTATGTTTTTGTATCTCACCGGAGCATAGATGAATTAGAGAATGGATTATGTAGACTCAAAAGCTAGATCACTAGGTCAAATAATAGAAAGTCATAGTGTAGACAATTAGAGGTTTTATTTTTTGGAGAGTTTTGAGACAATGTCAGTGTCTTGTGTCAGGTGGCTAGATCAATGTATACTAACACATTTAGTTGCTACAGTGAAAAATAAATGGTACACTAGTGTCTCAATATAATTATATATATTATATTAATATGTTGATAGAATATAGATAGCAATATCACAAGATTTTTCTTTTATCTGACCTAGTGACCTAGTTATTCACCCCACATGAAAATTTAGATCTAGCTAGAGATTTCATGGAGACAAACATTCTCACCAAGTTTGTCTTAGATAAGAGCACCAATAAGGTATCTGAAGTGTTCACAAGCTTTTCCTTGATTTGACGTACTTTCAGACGCAATGTGACCCAATTTCAAACTGGACATCCTCGCCGAATTTGATGAAGATTTGAGCAAAGATAAGACACCTAGAGACGAGTGTAAATACTAATCACAAGCATTTACTGTATTCCTAGAAATGGTTTCGCGCATTTTAAGTTAGCGACTTTCGCGGGAGGTATCATTTCGCGAAGTTTAATAGCCGCGAATATGTTACCTCCAACAAATCCGCGAAAGTTTCTAGCTTCTTCATGCTAAACATGCTAAAATCGCAAAATCATTCGACGAAGGATAATTGTACTTGCGCATACATGACATTGAATCTTCTGTCAATAAATCCATCTTTATAAAATCTAAGAACAATTAATTTATTGCGTGTAATGTGCTCAATGTAAACAAGCACAGGGGTACATGGGTGTGGTGTTAACATTCAGTTGATTATACTTCTACTAAGGTTTGTTTTTGTCATGATTAAAGTCAATGTATTCCTGTACAGGTGTTTACAATAATCACTTCACATTTATTTGTTTAACATATGTTTGGTGGTTAATTTATAATTGTAACTTTTACCGGTTTATGTTGATAACACATAATGAAAACACTATGAAATCCTTTGTTATAAAGAGATTAATTGATTATCGTAATTATTATCATGTCATCTAAGGTCACACTCAATTGAATTTGATTGTGTATACACGGATGGTGATGACAAACAGTCTTATTAAAATTGCATTATATGTCAAACATACCTTTATGCCGTAGCGACTTTAGTTTCGCAGAATTCGCGGGCCTTATGATTCCGTGAAAATTTGTAGCCGCGAATATGCCGACGGTATGAAAAACGCGAAATATTGTATCCGCGAAAGTATCTAGGAATACAGTACCTTGTGACCTTATTTTCTGACCCTATGTGACCTATCCAAGAGCTAATGCAGTCCGTTATACTGACCAACTTCAAGCTTCATAAGCTTTGGAGCAAGACCTTGGCCACTTAGAGTGTCCATAAGCTTTTTTAACTCACCTGTTTCAAAATGCCAGGGGATCCAAGCTTTTGTGATCACTCCTCGTCCATCATCCTTCGTCCGCACACAAGTAAGCTACCTTAGGTGGCTGGAGGTGTGGCCTTACACAATAGAAATCTATTGAATTCATTCTTTGACAACTTAATTCTTTTGTCTTTTGAGTGGTCATTATTTGATCTTAAACAATGGAAAGACCACCTAAGGTAGCCTACATGGGGGCGTCCGTCCGTTCACAATTGCTTGTGTTGTCACTACAAGTCATAATTTTGGTCTAATCTTTATGAAACTTGGTCACAATGATCATCTCAACAAAATCTAGGTCAAGTTCGATATTGGCTCATTCGGGGTAAAAAAACTAGGTCACTAGGTCAAATCATAGAAAAACCTTGTGTTGTACCATGAGGGCCTGCATGAACTACTATGACAGGTGTGTGACCTAGGGCCCTTTGGGCCCTCTTGTGTTCGATTTGACATTGTGACCTAGTTTTTACACCTCATGACCCAGTTTCAAACTGTGATTTTATTGATATATTCAACATTCTGACAAAGTTTCATGAACATTCAACATAACACATCGTATTCATGGAGTTTAACAAGAACTTGTTGACAGTGTGAAATTGTCACTCCTTATTGCTCATTATTGATGCACATCGGATGGCAAGCATGAGTTGGTTATCTATGGTGTAAAGTTATTGGATAGCTAGCTTGAATTGGTTGTCTATGGGGTAAAGTTATTGGATGGCCAGCATGAATTGGTTGTCTATTGGGTAAAGTTATTAGATGGCAAGCATGAATTGGTTATCTTTGGGGTAAAGTTATCGGATGGCCAGCATGAATTGGTTATCTTTGGGGTAAAGTTATCGGATGGCCAGCATGAATTGGTTATCTATGGGGTAAAGTTATCGGATGGCCAGCATGAATTGGTTATCTATGGGGTAAAGTTATCGGATGGCCAGCATGAATTGGTTATCTTTTGGGTATTTTTTTAAAAACAGTTTAAGGAATGTTGACTAAACTAGAAACTTGGACACATTGTACATAATATCCTTAATCCATTTTGGGTGGTTTACAAAGGTGTTCACAAAAGCGAAGTCCTAAAATTGCCAATGGGAGCCAAGTCATAGTTTTTAGGAAAAAATGAAAAACGCAAACATTGAGCTTCTACTATGTTTTGTCCTGTTACAAAATCCTAATGTATGCATTATGCTTGGCTTCATCACCAGTCCTGTCTGAGAAACGATACATGGATCACGTAACTCAGTAATGGTTGTTTTTGAAGGATTTCAGATCTGTAGTTCAGTATGTCACAGCCAATAAACAAGATCTTGAATTAGAGTATCACCGGGTACAATCATTCCTGGTCCTATTGGGTACTCGCAACTACATGTTAAAGCCATTCCTGGTCACCAGCTGCAGAAAGTCCTGGTCATGCTAGGAACTTGCAAACACCAGATGAAGCCATTGCACGTCTTATTAGGTAAGCCTACTCGTCAACACCAGTAGATATTTCTGCTCATAGGGGGTACTCATAACCATCAGAAATTCAGAATAATCTGTTCCGAGTACTCACGACCATCAGGATGATCCGTTCCTAGTCTTACTGAGTACTCACAACCATCAGGATAATCCGTTCCTAGTCTTACTGAGTACTCACAACCATCAGGATAATCTGTTCCTAGTCTTACTGAGTACTCATAACCACCAGGATAATCTGTTCCTAGTCTTACTGAGTACTCACAACCAACAGGATAATCTGTTACTAGTCTTACTGAGTACTCACAACCAACAGGATAATCCGTTCCTAGTCTTACTGAGTACTCACAACCATCAGGATAATCCGTTCCTAGTCTTACTGAGTACTCACAACCATCAGGATAATCTGTTCCTAGTCTTACTGAGTACTCACAACCATCAGGATAATCCGTTCCTAGTCTTACTGAGTACTCACAACCATCAGCATAATCTGTTCCTAGTCTTACGGAGTACTCACAACCATCAGGATAATCTGTTCCTAGTCTTACTGAGTACTCACAACCATCTTGATAATCCGTTCCTAGTCTTACTGAGTACTCACAACTATCAGGATAATCTGTTCCTAGTCTTACTTAGTACTCACAACCATCAGGATAATCCGTTCCTAGTCTTACTGAGTACTCATAACCATCAGGATAATGTGTTTCTAGTCTTACTAAGTACTCACAACCATCAGGATAATCCGTTCCTAGTCTTACTGAGTACTCACAACCATCAGGATAATCTGTTCCTAGTCTTACTGAGTGCTCACAACCATCAGGATAATCTGTTCCTAGTCTTACTGAGTACTCACAACCATCAGGATAATCCGTTTCCTAGTCTTACTGAGTACTCACAACTAACAGGATAATCCGTTCCTAGTCTTACTGAGTACTCACAACCATCAGGATAATCTGTTCCTAGTCTTACTGAGTACTCATAACCACCAGGATAATCTGTTCCTAGTCTTACTGAGTACTCACAACCAACAGGATAATCTGTTACTAGTCTTACTGAGTACTCACAACCAACAGGATAATCTGTTCCTAGTCTTACTGAGTGCTCACAACCATCAGGATAATCTGTTCCTAGTCTTACTGAGTACTCACAACCAACAGGATAATCTGTTCCTAGTCTTACTGAGTTACTAATGGGCCGGGGGCATGAAACTTGATTAAGAAATTGTAAAATTCTGCACCTTAATAAAATAAATTCACTAATATCTATCTAATGTTTTTGCCATTATACAAGAAACATTAAAAAAGAGGATAAATAATACATACTCCAGCTTACCAGGAATTTAGAGTTGCATTAACATGCTTGGTTAGATTTATTCAACAAGCAAAACGTTCAGATATCGTAATATGCATGCAAGAAAGTGTGTTTCTAGTTACTAAGCAGTGGTATAATAATAGCCAACCATTACATTCAAGAATCAAAGGGAAGCTACTCTTCGTATTGGTAGTTCAAACCCATGTTTTTCAGAGTCATTACTCCTGATTTTCAGAGTTAGTCACTCTAACCAACTTGAAATAAGTCAAACAGAGTTGCATCCCATGAATTCATGGGAAGTAACTCGTGTCCTGTGCAGAGTTCTATCCCTTTGATTTTCAGGGGAAGTCACTCTTACCGACTTAAATAGGTCGGACTTGACTTAAATAGGTCGGACAGAGTCGACTCCCCTGAATTCAAGGGAAGTAACTGTTATTCTGTACAGAGTTCTCACCCCCGATTTTCAGGGGAAGTCACCCTAATCGACTTAAAATAGGTCGGACAGAGTTGCTTACCTTGAATTCAAGGGAAGTAACTCTTATTCTGTGCAGAGTTCTCTCCCCTGATTTTCAGGGGAAGTCACTCTTACCGAATTAAAATAGGTCAGACAAAGTTGCTTCCCTTGAATTCAAGGGAAGTAACTCTTATTCTGTGCAGAGTTCTCTACCCTGATTTTCAGGGGAAGTCGATCTTACCGACTTAAAATAGATCGGACAGAGTTATCTCCCAAGATTTTCAGGGGAAGTTACTCTTACCGACTTAAAATAGTTCTGACAAAGTTGCCTCCCCTGAATTCAAGGGAAGTAACTCTTATTCTGTGCAGAGTTCTCTCCCCTGATTTTCAGGGGAAGTCACTCTTACCGACTTAAAATAGATCGGACAGTGTTGCCTCCCCTGAATTCCAGGGAAGTAACTCTTATTCTGTGCAGTTTTCTCCCCTGATTTTCAGGGGAAGTCACGCTTCTGACTTAAAATAGGTCGGACAGAGTTGCTTACCTTGAATTCAAGGGAAGTAACTCTTATTCTGTGCAGAGTTCTCTCCCCTGATTTTCAGGGGAAGTCACTCTTACCGAATTAAAATAGGTCAGACAAAGTTGCTTCCCTTGAATTCAAGGGAAGTAACTCTTATTCTGTGCAGAGTTCTCTACCCTGATTTTCAGGGGAAGTCACTCTTACCGACTTAAAATAGATCGGACAGAGTTCTCTCCCAAGATTTTCAGGGGAAGTTACTCTTACCGACTTAAAATAGTTCTGACAAAGTTGCCTCCCCTGAATTCAAGGGAAGTAACTCTTATTCTGTGCAGAGTTCTCTCCCCTGATTTTCAGGGGAAGTCACTCTTACCGACTTAAAATAGATCGGACAGTGTTGCCTCCCCTGAATTCCAGGGAAGTAACTCTTATTCTGTGCAGTTTTCTCCCCTGATTTTCAGGGGAAGTCACGCTTCTGACTTAAAATAGGTCGGACAGAGTTGCTTACCTTGAATTCAAGGGAAGTAACTCTTATTCTGTGCAGAGTTCTCTCCCCTGATTTTCAGGGGAAGTCACTCTTACCGAATTAAAATAGGTCAGACAAAGTTGCTTCCCTTGAATTCAAGGGAAGTAACTCTTATTCTGTGCAGAGTTCTCTACCCTGATTTTCAGGGGAAGTCACTCTTACCGACTTAAAATAGATCGGACAGAGTTCTCTCCCAAGATTTTCAGGGGAAGTTACTCTTACCGACTTAAAATAGTTCTGACAAAGTTGCCTCCCCTGAATTCAAGGGAAGTAACTCTTATTCTGTGCAGAGTTCTCTCCCCTGATTTTCAGGGGAAGTCACTCTTACCGACTTAAAATAGATCGGACAGTGTTGCCTCCCCTGAATTCCAGGGAAGTAACTCTTATTCTGTGCAGTTTTCTCCCCTGATTTTCAGGGGAAGTCACGCTTCTGACTTAAAATAGGTCGGACAGAGTTGCTTCCCCTGAATTCAAGGGAAGTAACTCTTATTCTGTGCAGAGTTCTCTCCCCTGATTTTTAGGGGAAGTCACTCTTATTGACTCAAAATAGTTTGGACATAGTTGTCTCGCCTTAATTTAAGGGTAGTAACTCGTAATTCTTGATCTGACCAGAGTTCTATCCCCCGATTTTCAGGGGAAGTCACTCTAATCGACTTAAAATAGGTCGGACAGAGTTGCTTACCTTGAATTCAAGGGAAGTAACTCTTATTCTGTGCAGAGTTCTCTCCCCTGATTTTCAGGGGAAGTCACTCTTACCGAATTAAAATAGGTCAGACAAAGTTGCTTCCCTTGAATTCAAGGGAAGTAACTCTTATTCTGTGCAGAGTTCTCTACCCTGATTTTCAGGGGAAGTCACTCTTACCGACTTAAAATAGTTCTGACAAAGTTGCCTCCCCTGAATTCAAGGGAAGTAACTCTTATTCTGTGCAGAGTTCTCTCCCCTGATTTTCAGGGGAAGTCACTCTTACCGACTTAAAATAGATCGGACAGTGTTGCCTCCCCTGAATTCCAGGGAAGTAACTCTTATTCTGTGCAGTTTTCTCCCCTGATTTTCAGGGGAAGTCACGCTTCTGACTTAAAATAGGTCGGACAGAGTTGTCTCGCCTTAATTTAAGGGTAGTAACTCGTAATTCTTGATCTGACCAGAGTTTTCTCCACTGATTTTCAGGGGAAGTCACTCTTATTCTGTGCAGAGTTATATCCCCTGATCTTTAGGGGAAGTCACTCTTACCGACTTAAAACAGGTCGGACAGAGTTGCCTCCCCTGAATTCAAGGGAAGTAATTATTGCCATGTGCAGAGTTATCTCCCCTGATTATCAGGGGAAGTCACTCTTATTGACTCTAAATAGGTTGGACATAGTTGCCTCCACTGAATTTAAGGGAACTATCTCTTGTCCTGACTAGAGTTCTCTCCCCTGATTTTCAGGGGAAGAAACTCTTACCGACTTAAAATAGGTCGGACAGAGTTGACTTTCATGAATTCAAGGGAAATAACTCATATTCTGTGCAGAGTTCTCTCCCTTGATTTTCAGGGGAAGTCACTCTTACTGATTTAAAAAAGGTCGGACTGAGTAACAAACCCCTGAGTTTAAGGGAAGTAAGTCTTGCACTGTGCACAGTTCTCTCTCCTGATTTTCAAGGGAAATAACTCTTATCGACTCCAAATAGGTTGGAAGTTACTCGCGCCATGTGCAAACTTCTCTCCCCCTGATTTTCAGGGGAAGTCACTCTTACCTACCTAAAATAGGTGGGACAGAGTTTCCTCCCTTGAATTCGAGAGAAGTAATTCTTGTCTAGTGTAGAGCCCCCCCCCCTGATTTTCAGGGGAAGTCACTCTTACCGACCTAAAATAGGTCGGACAGAGTTGACTCCACCGAAAATCAAGGAAAGTAACTCTTGCCATGTGCAGAGCTCAAAATAGGTCGGACAGAGTTGCCTCCTCTGAATTTCAGAGGAGTAACTTTTGTACTGTGCCGTTCTCCACCCTGATTTTCAGGGAAAGCCACTCTTACCGATTTAAAATAAGTCCGACAGAGATCCCTCCCCTGAATTCCAGGGAAATAACTCCTGTATTTAATAGTTTTCCCTCTACATGTCAGGGGAAGTCACTGTTTCTGACTAAAATATGTTGCACAGAGTTCCCTCCCCTTAGTAATGTAGAGATCATTCGCCTGTATTAGTTCTAGGTTCTCCCGGTATCGGGATAGTGTAACTGGGTAGTATCCATACCGTGGTTTGGTATCGAGTCTTATGGTAGAACCACACCATTTAAACATTTCAATATACACGTATAAATTTGGTATCATTGTAAACTTTAATCCCAATTCAACGACGCGTCTTATATATCCGTGTGTATTCCCATGACGTTACTATGACGTCGTGAAGATACCATGGAAAAGGCATTTTAACGTTGTCCCGTGGAAGGCAAAGGAAATAATACATGACTGTGTGCGCTTAATTCTTACACGACAGGTAATAATACATACACTTAATCTAATAGCGTGCTAACTAAGACGGAAATACATCGTGTTTGGCATGCTTGCGTTTTTTTACTGGGGAAACCCCATTATTCGAATTACATACCAATTCTGAAGTCACTACGATTTTAACCATGTAATTTCTCCACAACCAATTCATCCGAGCAAGAAACGAATGTCAGCAAATCTCATCAAATATCGTAATTTTCAACCATTTAAAGAACAGGTGTTCATAATAATTGAATTATTTTATTTGTTCACGAGGCAGTCGGAATTGTTGCTAATGTCAATAGGAATGACCAATAATACACAAAATACATTTGAAAATCTTCCTTTTTTGCAAGTGTTATCATGTACAAATACTGAATTTGTTCACCAGGCAGCCTGAATTGTTGTTAATGTCAATAGGAATGACTATTGAATACACAACATAAACAAAACTGTACTTTTAAGTCGTTAACCTGGAAACGGTAAAAGTTGTTGACACATTGTTTGACTATTGTCCACGTTGTTGGATCACGAATGTTAGTCAAATGAACTTACGTCCAGTAGAGATATTTCAAGTTAACTAACCCATGTTTTAAATTTTATGATTTCATAATTTGAAATCAGTTGAAATCGTGAATTCGAGAAGTTAAAATAAAATTATAAAGTACATGTAGCTATGTGTTTGTTAATCTAAAATCTTAATTTGTTTCGGAAAATCTATTAATTCTAGGTAACGGATAATAAATTGTTTGAGCAGTAGTGTAAGTCTACATTTTTGTAGCATATAATGTTGAATGGGTGTAATCGATGATACTCGACCGAATCCGAATAGTGGTTACCGTAAATTCACGCGTTATACGCCACGTAACGTTATTACATCGTGAACGGACAACTGACTGTCAACTGATTTTAACAGATCACCAAATCAGAATAAACTGATCATAACTCCCTTGTCATATACTCTCCGGGATACCATATATTATCACAATACTCGTGTATGATCGGACCTTTGACGCATATTTGGTTATATTTCGTAGTCCTCTCTATTCATGAATGTGTACCTGAACATCAATCACACAATGACAGCCGAGATAGAAAGGAGAATAAGTTACTAGGTAGATTTTCAGTCAAGCCTAAGGCAGAAGAGACAGGCTGAGTATTAGGTAATAATTCGATAGTGAACGCTGGAGTGACAATTCGACTTTCTGGTTCTGGGAAATTTAATATTGGAATAATCCCTTGCCAAAGGTAAATGTGATTTAAAATACCCGTATGTAACAAAATGCTTTGAGCAAATTAGTTCTTTGAACAATTAAATATATCTTCATTAACTAAGCTTCTTCTATTGTTTATTGTGTACTATTGTAAGAACACTTTTAACGCTTAATAAACAGACATCTGTTTTAATAGTTCTGTGTCGTGTCCATCGCAATATTTGTTTTAATATAAATGCTAATTGGTCGATGTGAAATAAAAGGCAGACGTCTCGTCACTGCGATCTTGAAAATGCGCATGTTTTTCTGGTTATAAATACACGTAATTGTTGCGTCTCTTTACAAAAATCAAGCATTAACGACTGTTTCGTCGACTCAGTACAAATTATAAATATCAAATAAATGTCTTCTAAAGGTTGTAAAATTTAAATGCACCAAAATAATCTGCAAAAAACGCGAAAACCTGTCCGTTGTCTTGCTTTAACAATACGGCTTAATGCTGAAGACAAATGTCACGAAGTCAACGAACGCAAATAAAACTCAGATCAAATGAAAACAGTATCCGATGTGGTAAATCGAACGTCATGTACGGAAAGATGGTTTTTATTCATCGCTAATTTTCCCGCACTTTTATTGCGCTGCGGTTTATTCCTGAAACTGTCGTCAGAACCAAACCTTGATCAAACACGGAAGCGCAATTAACCTGTTAAGTGATGTTTGGGTTCATTATACTTGAATGAAGAATTTAATTTGAACGATTTATGATTAATAATTGGGACTTGTCGAGTGTGCTCAGTGGAGAATTGTTCTTTAAATTCCCTTTCCTGTTTTTAATGACGATCAATCCTTGTCACGTCATACAATGTTTTATTCATGAACGCTGACTTGGAAAGTTTTAAAGTGAATGTCAATTAACCCCCATTAACAAGTAAGCGGTAAAAAATTGCAGGTTGACAAAGTACAAATAATTTTTATAATCTTTTGTAATAACTCATTAAACAATTATTTTTAGATATTACAAGTAAAACTTGCCATGTTGCACTTTCTTTCTTAAATAACAAAGGGAGAAATGAGTGTCAGTGTTTGGTTATGATGTTTAGAGAAAGTGTTCAACTTTCGCGAGAAATACGCTTCATTTAAAGGATTACCATCCAGGCATGTTATATTATGTTTATTGAATCTTTGTCTATCATTTTCGAGAAAATCTTAAAATCATCATGCATGTTTTAACGTTAGAAATGCTTTGTTTAACTTTTATACATACATGTAGATCTAATATAAGATCAAATACAACTTTCACTGAACATTTATCACTTATTATAGTTAATAATTACACAGACTTTTAATTATTAACTTAACTTCATTTACATATCGTAAACGACATTGGTTTCGCGAGTGCTTTATTTTTCAAAGTCTCTGCTAATGATTCCTTACGGGTTGATTAATTTCTCGTCACGTCGTCGGGAACCGTCATGAATTTGGTGTCGAAATTTTAGCGCAGCTATAAAAATCGCAAAAATAGAAATCTTGTGAATTAGATGACCTTTACAACAGTATTCAGAATGCACGGCGCGTAAAGTCGAGCATATTTTACTAGCACGTGGCAGTTCCATTTTCATTCAGATTGGTATATTAAATACCGTTGCGTTGTCACCAAGATATTAAAATTTACATGAAAACGTCTAATAAACACGTGCCACAAACGTCTTGTATTTCAACACTACCACTACATCTTGCCGTCATCAAACCATTTTGACGCCACATCACAGTGTGCCACGTGTAGTATGTTTTCTTTGATTGAAAAACGTGTTTATAACGTCTTTGAGACGACCAACGTTTGCGAAGGCGTCTGAAACACACGTCACAATCGTCATGTCACCAAGATCAATATTTAACTAATTATTATATGCTGATGATATTGTAATTATGGCAGAAAAGGGAAGATGAAATGAAAAGAGGTTAGTTGTTTTGGGAAGCAATTGTGATCGATGAAAATTAACTGTTAACATTAATAAGCCAAAAATAAGTTTCTTATTGTTCAATATTGTTGTCCGTATAATAAATACATTTAATCATTAACCTATATAAACAAGATCATTATACTATCTTAGTTTTTATAGCTAAAACATCATTACAGTTATATAAAACATGATGAAATTATCATACGCATTTGTCGAAAACAGGTCTTTAACGTCATACATCTTAAGTATTTCAGCACGTACAAAAATGTATGTTGTATTACAACTTTTGGCAATTAGTAATATGAAATTATTTTTTTAATTAAAGTAGTATACATTTCAATGGTAAATTGATATTGAAGGTACGGAACGTTTTTAAGAGTTACGTTTTCTTAATGACTCAGTGGAAACTCCATTAAACCTATGAAAAGGTGCTTACTTCGTTAGACTAAATGATGAAATGGTGACCTAACACCAGAAGAGGGGTGATCCGGAAATAATACGACTTTACCATCACTTCTTATCAATACAAAGTAATTTAAATGAAATTTATCTGATATGCATAGTAGTTGTATTCTACATGCTGGCTGCAACATATTTTTGTTGTTAGTAGTGGTACTCTCATAACATGTTGTCATAGAAACAATGACCTTGAATAGGCATGTCACACTTCTTTTTTTCATGACTACCCTTTACGAAAACATTCGAAAATCCAAGTCAATGGAAATGACGTCAGAAGTATGAATCATTAAAACACGCAAAATATTGATGTCTTTTGACTCGGATTTATTAGTGAAAGGGTGGTTTTACTTCAAATGATTGAAAAAAATCCATGTTTTACAACGAATTGTGTATATCTCCTGCACACTACGTACGAATTTAAAGTCTTTATTGTTAAGCATTTTTAAAGAAAAATTGCCAGTTGATTAAATTAAGACATTGGCTTCTCTTTAAAATGGTATGCAGCATTATAATAGTTTACGCAACAAATGAACGACATAATCACTTTACAAGAAGTTAACATATTTATAGTACGGAGAATTTGACACGATTCTCGACCTTCTATTAACATAATTCAACAGCTAATATATTTTCTATCTATAACCCCGGTTGTATGTTTTCATAAGCGGGTAGTTTCACGAAGACGTTCGATTTGTAATACCAACACAAATCTTAAGGACCGATATTGCACGATTTGCTCGCGGAAATTTATATCTTCAACGCAAGAACCTTGTGTTATATATTCATACATAAAGGTCAGGATTAAGTCAAATTCTCCGTGCTATACCGTAAAAGTAAAATAGCTCTAATTTGTAACACGGCGTCTTTGTGTTAAAGGCGACGTCATCATATGCCTACAGTTATGTACAGCGTGATCCGTCTTCATGGAACATCATTTGTAATGTTTGAAAAATATTATGATTTTGTTGATACAAGCTTTCTTTATATATCTACACCTAATTTGTGTATAAAATTAAATTTCTGACATTTTTTTGATTTACTGAATCAGCCTTTGTATTTATAATTATATTTGCGATTAAAAGATATTTGAAGAGTGCTTCAATCAAAAGTTATTATTTAAGCATTCGCTTAAACTGTTCGGGTGGTCATTTACACCTTCAGGGAATAAAGCCACCTACATATTGATGGGTAAAGTTACACTTTACGTCAGACATAATCCGTACGTAATCTTGAAGTTTTACGACCAGCAACTATTACGTGTTACGTATATACCACACGAGTCAAACCAGCCACCAAGACCGTAAATGGTTTATATTCACACGGAGTTTTACAGTCAAGTGAGTCATGCTTTTACACCGTAACGGAGGTGTCCCCAAATACTAATCACCATTAAAACAAAAGAGCCAGGTTGTGATTTTTTCCATTGAGGTTACTTAAGGTAAAGTAGGCATACAATGTATACACAGTTTTTATTGAGATATTTGGTAGTTGACAGGAGTTCGTGATTTATCAGCTGAAGTCTTTCTTTATCCAGCCCGAAGTCAACACCCCCAGTTGTCAAACTATCTTACGTGAATGACACTTTAACGGCAGTTTTACAATCAAAACAATTACTATGACAAGCTCTTATGTAAACTACATGGTACAATATGACGCACATCCATCATAAAACACTGTCCATCTTTTCATACTCACTCAATCGGTTGCTGCATATGCGAACAATGTATTTATACATTACATCATGGTGAAATAATGCCCAGAATCTGAGCCACTTTGCTACCGTATTGTTGAAAATTTTAATTGTCTCTTCTGAAAACACTTCATCGATTGATATCTTAAGTTATATCTAGTGAAAACTTGACAAAGCAGTACCAAGTTAATAAACTATCTGTAATTCTCGCACGTTCTACTTTTTTTATTTTTAGTAAATAGGATCTTCTTGTTTCACTTAATCGTTTGAAACCAGTAACCGATATCGATCACAGGCACACGGTTACATCGACACCTCATTGCTGATGGTATCTGTCGTTTCGAGGACACGGGCGAAGAGAAGCCCGTTTCTTTTCAGTAATGCAGAAACTCTCTTAAGTTGAAAGTACTAAGAACTATTCTATAGTATATTAAATATTTACACATACGTATGTCTTCAAAATTGTGATTGAAGTTATAGAAAAATGCCTGCTATTGCATTGAATAAATGGTAACAATGATATAGTCATCACAAGAAACAAGACAGCTGTCACCTCGGGGATGATAACTGTATGTAATGTCTCAACACTATACCTGACACAAAACTTGCACACCAACCTTGGTAAGGTGCATTCTATAAACACATTGTCTGTAGTGATTATGTGCGCGTCAATAAAACAGCGAGTCTATACATAAACATACAATATTTTTTTATCACCAAAAACAGTTTTCAACCGACCTTATGACATCTAGCCTTATTCTTTGTCGGACGTACGTGGTGTTTGTCGGACGTACGTGATGTGTGTCGGACGTACGTGGTGTTTGTCGGACGTACGTTGTGTTTGTCGGACGTACGTGGTACGTGATGTTTGTCGGACGATATTGAGTATGGCGAATGTATATACATATTGTTCAAGATCTGGGATGCGCAGTCCCAAGCCGAGTCAAACTTGTATGGAATGTGGGACAACATAATGTCAAACCGCTTGCGGGGACGTAGCCATTTGTCTAGGCAGACTTAAAATCAAGAGAAAGGGGTGTGATACAAGGAATCCGGATGCATTACCCTAGCTCATTTCGAATAGACTCCTTGGTTCTTTAACGTGCTCAGTGTATAGCACCGATACACGCGAGACTACCTCTGGGTTTCCAACCAGTTTCGTCTCTAGTTAGGTGGGGAACACTGGAAAGCGTTTTAATAAATGACCAAGTGTCCCGGTCGAGATTTGAAGCAGGGACCTCTCGATTAGTAGTCTAGCGCGTTACCACTCGACCACTGTGCCACCCCAAGAACACGAGGTGTTAAGTTGGACATTTGGCAGTTATTTGTAAAATGCCATAAGACCATAAATATAGCAAATCATTTGTTCATGTTCTAAAATGAAAAAAACTGGACAGACAATAAACGCCACGAATGTAATTATAAATGGGTGGTATCACGGTATGAATCCCGATACATCGCTTCTCAGTTCCGTCAGGGAATTGTTCTGTTTTCATATGGCTCTGACGCAACTGAAAACCGATGTTACACTCGGACGGAACAATTCTCTGACGGAACGGAGATGCGGTGAATCGGGATTCATACCGTGCAATGGACAAAGATAGTACAGGGAAGGCAACAGAACAAGAAAGGCACAGCACAAAAAAAGAAGAAAAAATACCGACCACAAAACACGCCACATTAACTAACATAAAAGTGATGTAGAAAACTTTTTAACAGCTACGCATTTCCTGGTATAGTTTTTCACATATACTAAAGAGCATTTCTCATTGGTCAGGTAGATTGTACATGTATTACTATTTCGATAACAATAAATGCACACAATTTAACGAAATTTGGCATTCCTCATATCGGCCACCAATTCTCATATATGCATTCCATCTTCTTTTTCAATTTCGATGAGGTGATGAACTGCTAGATGTCTTCTGTAGGTTACTGGTCTCTACCTACAGCTTGTTCTCGGATGATTTGTCTGTGGCCAAACCTTCTGTCATGCTTCATTCAGATTTGTGGCAGATTTGAATAGTTTAAATTACCAATTAGTTGAACCTCTATCTAAAATATCAGTGTATACGAAATGTCGCATTAGGAAAAATTAGGAATTGTGTTGTGTGTACTATGTAATTGAACCCGATCGTACAACATAAATCAAAGATGTGTAGTTATACGGAGACATATAAATCAGTCGTAATGAGTATACGTGTACATAAATGTATAATAACACAATCATATTATAGTCAGATTTTATGAGACTTTTTGTGTTTTAGTGTTACTGATCTCTACACAGAGTAATATAGACATTTATAATATGTAGGCTATGTTTGTATTATTTCTGTGAAGGCTAGACGTGATCTATATACGTCGTAAAACATAATGGTGTCCTTATTGCTATCACAGTATTCTCATTGATTCGTGTATAGAAACACTTACTTTTGTATTGTTTCCCTTTGCTACATTTCTCCATTCCGTATTTTCCCAGATGTAAGTAATGATACTCATTTTACAGAAGAAATAAGGAATATGTACCTGTGTTTATCATATCATAAAGCACGGTCACGAGTTCGGATGTGTAGTAATTAAATCACGGCTGCATTGCACGAGTGATTTAATGTACGCATCCCAACAAGTGGTCGTGCTTTTTTATAGATAAACACAATTACATAATTATATAATTATACATTTTTTCGATTCTAACATAGCCAATATTCTGCAGTTGACAAAATATAAAGACATAATAACCGCTTCACTAGTTTCGCTATTAAGATATAAGCTGTAGTTTAAACGGTTTGTTGTTTGTTGTTGTATGGTTTCTTCTATGTGTATGAAGGGGAAACCACATAAATTTGAAGTTCTGTCTATACATTATCATAGCAGGCGACCCATTCAAAATTTATAATGACAACGAGTGCTTCGTTCTTATCCACCCGTAGTCAGTGCTAACGAAATAAAAGACAAAAGAGATCTAGTTAGCTCATTCCACGAATAAATAGTATAGTTATTTAGTTCGCAATTTTCTGTAGAGCACGTTCTACAACTTATAATAAATGACTCTCGACACCTCATCCCTGATGGTATAACATTGTCACCAGTGGATGAGAGAAGACAAGTCAGTTTCCACTCTCGACACCTCAACCCTGATGGTATAACATTGTCACCAGTGGATGAGAGAAGACAAGTCAGCTTCCACTCTCGACACCTCATCCCTGATGGTATAACATTGTCACCAGTGGATGAGAGAAGACAAGTCAGTTTCCACTCTCGACACCTCAACCCTGATGGTATAACATTGTCACCGGTGGATGAGAGAAGACAAGTCAGCTTCCACTCTCGACACCTCAACCCTGATGGTATAACATTGTCACCGGTGGATGAGAGAAGACAAGTCAGCTTCCACTCTCGACACCTCATCCCTGGAGGTATAACATTGTCACCAGTGGATGAGGGAAGACAAGTCAGCTTCCACTCTCGACACCTCATCCCTGATGGTATTCCATTGTAAACAGTGGATGAGAGAAAAGAAGTAAGATTCCACTCTCGACACCTCGGTAGATAAGGGGAGATCACTCACAAAACTTGTATGTTTTTTCATGGTTGGGTAAAGGTCATTGTCAATTTTTTTTATTTTATCAACAAAGTTTTTTAATCGAACTTCCGTTTGGAAATCACTTAGGTGACGTAACACGCACACACGATACATCAATACAGACAGGTAAATCTAGAAACATGAAATACGGGGCTATGAAGCCATTACTTGTGTAATATCGCCGTCATATAGACTATATTAACGCCTCCACAGATCTCATATAGATGGTTATGATAGACAGTTGTTACCGTCTTAATGATCATGTAGTACATGTACTATGTTAACATTAGGCAGATTGTCGATAGGAAGTCTTGATTTTAGTCAAAATGTACACCATTGTATGATGAGTATCTTCATTGGCTTCATGCACAGTTTACACACTTTAATTCTGCATTGTCACAATTCCCATTTACCTTTAGCCAAACATAGAAGTTAGCGCTATATAAAGATCTGTGAAATGGCATTTTCAGTGCTTACCTAAGCGCCGAGGTAGCACTGTATAAAGATATGTATAAAGGCATTTTCTGTGCTTAGCTACGCGCTGAGGTAGCGCTGTATAAAGATTTACAATGTATATAAAGCCATTTTCTGTGCTGACCTACGTGCCGAGTTAGCGCTGTATAAAGAGCTGTATAAAGCCATTCTTGTGCTGACCTACGCGCCGAGGTATCGCTGCATAAAGAGCTGTATAAAGGCATTTTCTGTGCTGACCTACGCGCCGAGTTAGCGCAATATAGAGCTACGCATTAAGTTAGTCTACTTTCTTAGAATGAAAAACACTAATGCGCATACTGAAACATGATCTAAATCAATTCTATGGCGGTAAAATTTAATTCCAAGAATTCGCGGATGAATATGTAAATGTTTCTTCTAGATATATAATGATAGACACGCGGGGTCGGTGTTCACATGTGTAATAATGTTAATCATTTTTGATGTCAGGAAGTTTTGTACGAGACGATTTACGATATCCGTCAACATAGCTAGTCTATACCGGACCTTGGTATGCATCACGTGCAACAAAACTAGTCTATACCGGACCTTAGTATGCATCACGTGCAACATAACTAGTCTATACCGGACCTTAGTATGCATCACGTGCGACAAAGCTAGTCTATACCGGACCTTAGTATGCATCACATGCAACATAGCTAGTCTATACCGGACCTTAGTATGCATCACGTGCGACAAAGCTAGTCTATACCGGACCTTAGTATGCATCACGTGCAACATAACAAGTCTATACCGGACCTTAGTATGCATCACGTGTAACATAGCTAGTCAATACCTGACCTTAGTATGCATCACGTGCAACATAGCTAGTCTATACCGGACCTTAGTATGCATCACATGCAACATAGCTAGTCTATACCGGACCTTAGTATGCATCACGTGCAACATAACTAGTCTATACCGGACCTTAGTATGCATCAAGTGTAAAATAGCTAGTCTATATCGGACCTTAGTCTATACCGGATCTTAGTATGCATCACGTGCAACATAGCTAGTCTATACCGGACCTTAGTATGCATCACGTGCAACATATCTTGTCTATACTGGACCTTAGTATGCATCACGTGCAACATATCTTGTCTAAACTGGACCTTTGTATGCATCACGTGTAAAATAGCTAGTCTATACCGGACCTTAGTATGCATCACATGCAACATATCTTGTCTATACTGGACCTTAGTATGCATCACGTGCAACATATCTTGTCTATACTGGACCTTAGTATGCATCACGTGCAACATATTTTGTCTATACTGGACCGTTGTATGCATCACGTGTAAAATAGCTAGTCTATACCGGACCTTAGTATGCATCACGTGCAACATATCTTGTCTATACTGGACCTTAGTATGCATCACGTGCAACATATCTTGTCTATACTGGACCTTAGTATGCATCACGTGCAACATATCTTGTCTATACTGGACCTTAGTATGCATCACGTGTAAAATAGCTAGTCTATACCGGACCTAAGTATGCATCACGTGCAACATATCTTGTCTATACTGGACCTTTGTATGCATCACATACAGCATACCTTAGTATACATCACGTGTACTATGCAAAACGAAAAAAACAACTTTGAAAATACTTCTGTTTGCAGCCCTTCAAGGTAGCGGAGGTCAGATTAAATTCAGTTCATGTAGCCGCTATAGTCTTGACTATGCATATTCATCTAGCAACTAAATTCCCCCAAATTCATGTAGACATTATGTTCCCCATTGTCCATGTAACCATAATGTCTCACATTGTCCATGTAGCCATTATGTCACCCATTGTTCGTGTAGCCATTATGTCGGCCATTGTCCATGTAGCCATTATGTCACCAATTGTCCATGTAGCCATTATGTCATCCATTATTCATGTAGCCATTATGTCACCCATTGTTCGTGTAGCCATTATGTCATCCATTGTCCATGTAGCCTATACGTCATCCATTGTTCGTGTAGCCATTATGTCATCCATTGTCCATGTAGCCTATACGCCATCCATTGTTCGTGTAGCCATTATGTCATCCATTGTCCATGTAGCCTATACGTCAGCCATTGTTCGTGTAGCCATTATGTCATCCATTGTCCATGTAGCCTATACGTCATCCATTGTTGGTGTAGCCATTATGTCTCACATTATCCATGTATTCATTATGTCCGTCACTGTCCGTGTGACTATTATGTCCTTTACTATTTATGTAGCCATAATGCCTTCCGTTGTCCTTGTAGTCATTACTTCTGTCCATTATCCAATATGTCCCATGTAGCCAACAAGTCAGGTGTTTGACAATGCAGGTACACTTATGTTACTTTTTCTAAAAGGTATAAATATGTCAAAAACATTAACATTTACGGTTGCTCTCTTTGTGTGGGAATCTGACTTCATTAAAACCGACATATACAGGCATAAAACGCATAAAGCACTATCATAATTCAAACGGAGACATGAGAGGGTAGCATGGTGGTCGAGCTGATAACGCTCTAGCCTACCTACCAATTAGAAGGTCCCACATTACATTGACGACCGGGACGCTGGCAATTTCAGAAATTCCTATCGTCGTTCCCCACCGAAGTATAGATGAACTGGTTAGTAACAAAGAGATAGTCTAAGGACCAAGGAGCATATCTGGAAATAGATATGCTATAATAATAACAATAAAGACTTTATTTTACGAGGAAACTTATTTGACAATATAAATATCGCATTCGGATTCCTTGTATCACGTTACTGTTTCACTCGAAGTCGGTAGTCATTGACCAATCTGGCATGGAAACAACCGAGTGCTCACGTCTGTTAATCGACATAGGAAATGTTCTTAGGCCGTGCTATACCAAAGACGAAATACGTACCTCTGTTAGGTCATTGATTGACGCTACGCAAACTGTCCAACCATTGTGGCGACGGATAGAGGCAGGAATGAGGTGTCGGGAGGGATTAATCTTGTTATCCGTAGCCAAAATGGTTTAATATTAATCTGATAGACACACACATTCTTGCTTATTAGTATTATTATACATGTACATTTGTTTTAATTTCAGGATGGCTTGGTTTCGAATTTCGAGTGTACGTGTTTTCGTGCTATGTGTAACATTATTTTCTATATCGATTGATGCACGAATGAAACGTGGAAAATATGAATTCTTGGAATCATTTTGTACCGGACCAGAAGTGTATGTTTCTATTCCATGGGACTGTTCAGGATATGTACAATGTTCAAATCTAGGAGCTACAAGGGATGCGTATTGGATTGAATGTCCTACTAATTTATACTATAGTATGGAAGCACAGACCTGCATGTGGCCAAAGGATATGCAGAAGCCGTGTCCTCCATTAAAAGGTAAGTTATTACTCGTATATATGATCACTGGTAGACACCGTACACCGGATAGGCCTAATGCCCCCTACATCACACGAAAACGAAAGTAAAAGTGGATAGCGTTTTGGACGACGGTACGTTTTTAATCATTTTTCTGTCAATATTTATGTGATCCACTTGAAGTAAACAAATTTAAACAGCGGAATGTTTATTTCAAAGCCCCAAGGTGGTCATTTCCTGTGACCTGTCCTTATTTCTTACCGTCGTCCGAAATCGCTATCCACTTTTACTTTCGTTTTCGTGTGGTGTAGGGGGGGGGGGGGGGGGGCTATATCCGGTGTACGGTGTCTACCAGTGATGATTGTTCTCGTGTCTTTATTATTCAGCAAAACGATTCGGCTAAGACAATCTAATTGGATCAGGACAATTGTATCGTTATTAATTTGTATAATACCACTCCATAAAACCTTAAATATCATCGAGTTATCTTCTACGTTAAAATGCAGTTCTTTGTAAATAGGTTTGGTAATTCTGGTACTTATTTGAGTTTGAAAACATGAATACGTCATTGCTGTCGAGAATCATTTTTGAATTCAAACTAGGCCCAACAACACCTTTCAAGAATTAAAACAATCTACACTAACAACACAACTTGGTCAAGTATTAAAAAGTTTAATGTCCATACATGGACGTTTTTGTGCTGTTGTACAGTACGAATTGCACACAACGGAGAGATATCCATGTAGTAACTTTAGCAACCGAAAGTACATTTGTCTATATACGTGAATCTGGTTCTTCTATAAGTATAACTACGGTAATAGCAATTTAAAATAGCAGTCCGTCAGAACACCATTGGAGGGAAAGCTGTTCGTTATGCAGTATAAGATAGGTTTATTATGCATACCAAAACTTTACTAGACATTTCGTGACAGCTTCATAGCTAATTGTGAAAATTTCATTTAATGACAGAAGCGTTGATTCTTCGTCACGACTTTATAACAAACAACTACAGAATGGGGGTGTTTTTTTTTTGTTAATCGGAAAGATGGAGTTTTTATGTCATACGTATGTATGAGTTAAAGGTGTTGCTCTATATACGAACATGTTTTGTGTAACGTAATAATAATGTTTAGTTTCCGTTTTCATTTTTTTATTCATTCAAGATAGTGGCTTCATATAAATACATGTGTAAAATCCATTTCGATATGTATTACAATAAAATTACTGTAAAGCCTCTTCAGAGCGGTCCATTGCTGGGCTACTACATCTCTTCAATGATTATGCCTCCTATCTTTGATGAGGGTTGTATTGCTTTGCACATGTCTCTCGGTCGGTAGACCAAATGGTTTTCGTTCAATAACTCAAAAACGCTTTGCCCTAGGATTTTCAAACTTTACATGGAGGTTGGTCATCAACGGTATATGACTCATATCGATCTCTTGTTTATATATGTTTCAGAAGTAGCCATTATTTATCAATTGCCCCTTTTCAGAGCAATAACTTTTGCCCAAAAACCAAATTTTGTTTATCTCAAACAACAATTACAACAACAAAACTACAACCAATACGAAAATACCAAACTATGCAAGATAAAAAATCAAAGATGTATAGGTCTTTGAACCAACATACATTTTTCAAATGAACAAACTGCTATTTATTAACAATGTGTTTATTATGTCCTTTCCTTTGACTTTCTCTGCATTGTCGTGTGTTATAAATGTTTTATGTGGATGAGCAACTATTTTAACTTTTCTAGCCATTTACGTCTCTTACTATCATGTAAGTATTATATTACAACGCATTGTCTACATTCCACATCACGTGGCTCACATTTAACATCACGTGACACAACAATCGTGTCTTGTATAGCAAGATTATGTTGACAAGTTTTAATTTATAACTACATGCCTGTACAAACTGCGGGAAGTTTAAAGCACGTCCGTAACGCCCATATTTACGGAAATACCTTTGAAAGCACATCGGTTATAATATATTCCATATTTTGTTACTGACCTCTGGGTTAAATATAAAAACTTTTTAAATGTGCGCGATGCTATCTTGTAAAGATTTGTAATATTTACTGAAATTAACAATTGAAGAACAAATAAAACCACGGTGGTAGAATGAGTAAAGGAAAACACATTTGAAGGAACGACCCCTACTTTAAGCTTCCATACTACACTGAGGCCAACCCACGTGATCAGACGTTCAGGTTGGGGCCGAATTTGTTAACAAAATGTCTCGACTTTTCAGATTTTTTAATTTTTCAAGGCTGAACAATTGATGGACTTTGATAAAATTGGCACGATGGCCCTTTTCTCTAACAAAGACTAAGATTCGAAGATATTACATAGGCTAAAATAATCTGCTTTACTTATTTAAATAAGTACAACGGCGCATCTCTCAAATCATAATACATGTATATAATGCTGAGGTACGGGACAATTGCTTATTGGACTTATAAACATGAACATTGTATATGTAACAAAAAGTTTTAAGTGTTGTCGTCTCTGTCAAGATGTCGTCTTAGAGGAAAGGGTCCGTTTCTATTCTGTCAATTTATTATAAAGCCAACATGTTACCTGGCTCGTGGCTTTCAGTTGACGAAATTGGCTCCTAACCTTAGCTTCTGGTCACAGGGGTATGTCACAGTGCTGCTTGACGGTGTTTGCATAGTGTAGTTTAAACTCTGATTGGTCTGCGATATTATGACAAGGTACCTCGCCTACATAGAATCAGTAAAATACAGTCAGAGAAACCCCGACATAAGAATATAATACTGTCAAAGAAATAAAACCCCGACCTCAAAACAATCATGGCCTCAACATATAGAATGTCTTAACTCCGCGCCTCGTCTGACGCACACAGAACTGCAGAGGACTCAACATATCATCCGTCATTACCAAGCCGAACTCTCAAACGGTACTCGTATAGCAGAATACAATACGGAAATGTCACACTGAAATAGTTTTAATATTTCACAAAGTAGTAAGAAATATTGTAAAATCAAATATTGTAAAATCATTGTTTATCGAGAGAGTGTTAAATTTTTTCGTTGATTTCGATGTTGGACTCGACCACGAAATCTTATCCGCGCAATTAATTGACCTCCTAAATACGGAACAAGGGGTTTCCACTTCCGTATATTGACCTCACGAAATTATTTTTTACCAAATTCCACGACATTTATTGCCCACAAAAATCTTTGACTTTACAGTAATTCGGTAGGTCCTATACAGCGCACATATATAGATCTGCGTGACTATATATACATGTATTCAATGTCAAGACATAATGTTCAATCTGATTTTTAAAATGACAAATGAAAGACATGTTATATTCATTTTGTATTTATATATTCGGTACCTTGAGATATATTTAAAAAAGTTCAAGCTAATGTATGTGTTAGTATGATAATGTTTGAGGGTAAGTGTCAGGGAAGCCGATAGTTCAAATATGTCGACATTATTATTACTATAATCAGAATAAATTATTCAAATCCCATTTATTTTGTGTCAAAACTAAATTTGAATAGGCAGATCAATTTCCTTTGACCTACATCTGAATGTGATCATAACCATATGACATACTTTTCTTAATTAAGAACTAATTAACGTCATATCTAGCTGCACTTGTGTTACTATATAAAAACTTCCAAAAAGCAATACATTAACATACCAAGCACCAACATACGCAGCAACAGCAACAACAGCAACAACAGCAGAGCAACATCCACAATAATAGCAGCAACAACAGTAACAGCAGCGGTCAGAAGCAACGAAACAACTGCAAAAACAACAACAGCAACAACAACACTTACCCCAGCAAGAGTAGAAGTAACAGCAACAACAGCAGTAACAGCAACAACAGTAACAATAGCGGTCAGAAGCAACAAAAACAACAGCAAACAACAACAACAACAACAGCAACAACAACCACAGCAACAACAGCAACAATAACTACAGCAAAAACCCAGTAACGGCAACAATAACAGCAGCAAAAGCCACAACATTAGCAACAACAACAGACGTTACAGCAACAACAACAACAGTAACAGCAGCGGTCAGAAGCAACAAAACATTTGCAAAAAACAACAACAGCAACCACAACCACAGCAACAACAGCAACAATAACTACAGCAAAACAAACAGTAACGGCAACAATAACAGCAGCAAAAGCCACAACATTAGCAGCAACAACAGAAGTTACAGCAACAACAACAACAGAAACAGCAGCGGTCAGAAGCAACAAACAACAGCAAAAATTTAAAACAGCAGCAACAGAAGTAACAGAAGCAACAATTACAGCATGTGCCGCAACAGCAACAGCCACAGTAACATCAACCGCTAAGCGTTAACAGTAAGAACAACAGCAGCGTCAACAGCAAGCAACAACAAAAACAGCAGCGTCAAGAGCAACATCATCAGCAGTAACATCAACATAATCAGCAGTAACATCAACATAATCAGCAGCAACAGCCACAGTAACATCAACAACAAAGCGTTAACAGTAAGAACAACAGCAGCGTCAACAGCAAGCAACAACAACAACAGCGTGAAGAGCAACATCATCAGCAGTAACATCAACATAATCAGCAGTAACATCAACATGTTCAGCAGTAACATCAATATCATCAGCAGTAACACCAACATAATCAGCAGTAACATCAACATAATCAGCAGTAACATCAACATAATCAGCAGTAACATCAACATAATCAGCAGTAACATCAACATAATCAGCAGTAACATCAACATAATCAGCAGTAACATCAACATAATCAGCAGTAACATCAACATAATCCGCAGTAACATCAACATAATCAGCAGCAACATCAACATAATCAGCAGCAACATCAACATAATCAGCAGTAACATCAACATAATCAGCAGTAACATCAACATAATCAGCAGTAACATCAACATTATCAGCAGTAACATCAACATAATCAGCAGTAACATCAACATAATCAGCAGTAACATCAACATAATCCGCAGTAACATCAACATAATCAGCAGCAACATCAACATAATCAGCAGTAACATCAACATAATCAGCAGTAAAATCAATATCATCAGCAGTAACACCAACATAATCAGCAGTAACATCAACATAATCAGCAGTAACATCAACATAATCAGCAGTAACATCAACATAATCAGCAGTAACATCAACATAATCAGCAGTAACATCAACATAATCAGCAGTAACATCAACATAATCAGCAGTAACATCAACATAATCCGCAGTAACATCAACATAATCAGCAGCAACATCAACATAATCAGCAGCAACATCAACATAATCAGCAGTAACATCAACATAATCAGCAGTAACATCAACATAATCAGCAGTAACATCAACATTATCAGCAGTAACATCAACATAATCAGCAGTAACATCAACATAATCAGCAGTAACATCAACATAATCCGCAGTAACATCAACATAATCAGCAGCAACATCAACATAATCAGCAGTAACATCAACATAATCAGCAGTAACATCAACATAATCAGCAGTAACATCAACATTATCAGCAGTAACATCAACATAATCAGCAGTAACATCAACATAATCAGCAGTAACATCAACATAATCCGCAGTAACATCAACATAATCAGCAGCAACATCAACATAATCAGCAGTAACATCAACAAACAAACTGAATCAGCACACTACCATCATCATAGAAAGTCGGATTGGGTTGTGAACTCTAGTGTTGTTGCCTAACGAGATAGTATGTATGGTATCAGTATTTCCGGTATAGGACAATATGACCTTTCTATTGATATGTAATAGGGACGTACATTGATTTAATCTCACTTATAGGGAGTTGAGTCAATTTATGGTATATGATTATTTCCCAATGTATACTCATTATTTGGAAACTATTTGTTGATGTACATGTACTAGGAGCGTGGATTGATGTAACAGTGATGTAAAGGGTCCAACCAACAACTGTATTTCAGTTCTATATAAGTGTGTTCATGTCGTCGTGCTTCGACTTTTGGGGCGAACACACGAAGATATGAAATGGCAGAAATCAGCCACCATAGAAAAAGCCACCTTAATATAATGATTCTATTTTACTTGCAGATATCATCGAAACATATTGTTTGGACCATCCAAACATACGCTTCCAAAACCCCGATCATTGTGCCCAGTACTACGATTGTAGGGACGCATCGTTTACACCGGGCATGGGCTCCTATCTTAAAGAATGTCCATTTCCCCTACTCTACAACCCATCTACAAATATGTGTAGTGAGCGATCTACAGTCAACTGTCTTGACCGTTTTATACCTACCAACAAATGTAAGTATTTTATAGTTATAAATGTTCCATTACAAAGTTTCCGCAATTACTAAACAATTGTTAAAATGTTCTGATGAATTTTTCGGTGCTCATTAGTTTTCGTGTATTTTCGTTATTGAATCGAAATACTGTTTTGGCTTGTTTAAGTAACAAATCTAAGCACGAATATTCATGGGGTCGTGGTATTTCAACCATTCACAATGAAACATAGTACTGTCCAGTTAGGATATTGTGGTAGTGACCCTGCAGTTGATGTGTATACAGTAGTTTACAACCATTGTCTGAACAGGTACAGCGAAAATAGTTCGTTAATTTAGCATTGAAAGTATAGCTGTTTGTATAAGCGACTATATAATTGGCTTTTACATTGTTAAAGTGGACTTGACCACTGCGTCACTGGATTCTTACCCTGACTGGACTATAGTATACTGTCCAGTTTTGATAATAATAGAGTCCACTATTACATCTTCAATTTCAATGCTAAACTAAACTACTATATTCATTAAACTTTTTAGACAATGGTTGTAATATTTTGTGTACACATAAACGGCAACGTCACTCTCACATTATCCTAAATTAAGTTGTATATGTAAATATTTTCTATAACTAAGTACTAATAGCATGACATCAATGTCGTATTTCTGTAACAACGTTACCAATTGTTGTCTTTGAGTTACTGAGTCTGCTATTACATACATGTATATTATGCAGAGCGGAAATTTTCCCAATAAAATAGGTATTTACATTTAGTGACAACAACATTTATTATACAATTTATATTAAATCTCTTACTGATTGTTATTGTTAAAATAACAACATAAATTTAGTTAAAATGAAGTTTAGTATGACATCTAAGGATAACGATGCATTGTTTGAACCCCATGAAACAACAAACGAATAATTTTATGTAGTAAGTAGCAATAACCAGATTGTCTATCACAGTGTTAAAACAAAAGGAACCCGAATGGCAAACAATAAAACAACTGACTGTTGGCGGTGTTGTGCACGGATTATTAATAACAAAATGGTGATCTCTTCAGAATAAAGTTTATATTTTATTCGTATCGTGACATATCTTTGACATTAATTTGTGTTGTTTATTCAATTGCGCATAATATCTTGTACAACGATTTTGACCCCTCGAACCGTAGAGAACTAAATACATCCCATTGTTGTACAGTTTAGTGCGTTCACCTGCTTGTTAAGCATTATCTAAGTGCAAGCGTTTATAATAATCGACCTCGATGAAACAATGATTTCACGTTTCTGATGACGATCGTTTGAACATAATGGCTTTGTGTACAGTTTGAAAGCTCGTTTGTTGATAATATAAAATAAAATTTGTTTCGAATATGCAAATTGGCCACATGAATTTGCATATTTTATCAATTTGGCTTTGCTATGACAGTTTGCATGCATTGGGCGGCTTATATAAAGTTAGGAGAATATTGTCAGTCAATAAAAATAGAAACTCCCAAATTTATCCTCTTTATCAAAAGTTGGAAAATTCATTGCTATATGTCCAAAGTGAATAACCGAACGAAAAATGAAAAAATGGTTGGATTGAAAGACACACTGTCGGACGGGCGCAGGCATGAACAAATGATAGAAAGTAATGAGCACAAATACTTAAAGTCCGGTCCGAAATCACCGACTATTGACTTACCGTTGCATTGGAGTATTAAGTTTTTATATTTGCTGATTTCAGTAGACAAAACATTCGGTCTAAAATTTTCGACGGGTGGCGCTCCTACAAAGTTTTCTCTTAAGAGGCTTTGTGAATACCAGCCCTGAACAAGAATAGTGACAAATTATATTTTAGTTATCTAGGTGTTGATTAACACGAGTCACAATCACCATTAATTACACGCATCATTAGTAAAACAAAATCCGATACGCAATTAGAATTGATCACCCTTTAACAGATTGCGAATACGTAAGATCAATTAAATTTTAGAGGTGGTTTGTGTTTGAAAGTTGGATGTATCGATGTATCAGTAGAATGACAGATTGGTACACCTGTTGATGGATACACCGACTGATGGAGATAGGGCTGAATGTGGTCACATGCACGCGTGGTATTGTTGTATAGTTAAATATACTTGACAACAATAAAACTCGCACCATTTATAGTAATAAGATGGACAGGTGGTTCAGTTGTAAGGGCTACTGACTGCTGATCTGAATGTTGTGGGTTCGATCCCTACTCCAGCCGGATCAAAAGCAGAAATGGTTTTCAGTGTTTCCCACCTAACATAACTAAAACTACAAACAGTCTTTCGGACGAGACCTTAAGCGAGGTCCCGTGTATGGTGCTTTACATTGGCACGTAAAAGAACCAGGGATGCTTCTGGAACTAGGACATCTTCTGTATCGTGCACTATCCCGCAAAAAATTAAAGTGACTAACCTCTTCTGGGTCCTCGCCCATATGGATTTCCGGTGGTGGGGGTAAATAAAAGCATATAAACTCGCATTATTGTGACAAGTAGATTTTGTGATGCACCCCTCCTTACCAGGAACAGAACAACACAAGGTAGCTTCTATCAGAATTTAGGGTTTAAAATAAAATACGAGGGGAAATTCTTTTATTTCTTCATGGTAACTATGGTAAGTGTTAAAAATATGTCAAACGAGCTTTTAGATTAGTCGTCAAATATGAACAACTTGGAACATACAAGTTTATTGTTATAACTGCAACGATTAGTCGATCTTGCCCCGTAGAGCCGCGACTGTGGTCCTGTGGTTAGGGCGCTGGATTTGGATTCGCGAAAAGTAAATTAAGACATAATGTCGATTTTCTTTCACTTGTGGAGAAGTTGCCGGTTCCCTTTCAAGTTGTGGAAGGGTTTATTTGTAGGCAATGTTAGTCACATTATGACATGTGAAAACGTTCTCGTCCGTTTCTTATGATGCTAAGTATACATTTTAAGGGGTAACGACTTAAAATGAAATGTGGGTTGAAGTTTTGTGATTTACGTGTTTACGTACGCAAACATTTTTTTCAAACATAAAATCAGTTTACCATCGTTCAACAACAAGTTAAAGCATGTATGGACGTGTACCGACTTCATATGTATCATTCATGATTTATACTCTTTATTCACTAACGTTTCGGCCTGTGTCTTTTTTAAAATAAACAAACAAAAGGTTTTTCTCTACATTCTCCAGGCATTAATTTCAAAATGCCTGGAGAATGTGGTGAGAAAAAACTTATAAACCATGAGTGGTTCTTATTAACAATTCCCTATGGAATAAAGTCAAAGTACGTATTTATCGTTGAAATTTTGAACATTCGGTAAACTTTAAGTGACCTCGGATCGCAAAACAACTTCCAGTATCAAATCTATACTTTTGTCTTTTGGGCACTATATCATTGTCCATTTATTATAAAATACAATATACTAATGTCCATTTATTATGAATTACAATGCACATGCAGTATACAGCAACTTACAAGGATTGTACAAAGTGAGTAATTAACAAAAAAACATGTATAGTGTGAAACACAGTCCACTAACGCGTTACACTGAAAATAAGATGTAAAAAAACAAATCTAAATTCTATATAAATACATTTCTATATACATGTAGGTTAGGTTTGACAATGTATTTGAAATCAATATCGACCTTAATATGAGGTTTTATGATCCTGGGCTTGAGTCCTATGTTAGCTCAACTGACTTCACATTGCTTAAATTAATCAACTTCCTTTTATCGAAATAACATGTACATGTACCAATTCACAACTTGGTCGAGTGGATCATGTGGGTTATTCTGGCTCACATAAATAATCTGGCGCATACTGGGATGGAACCCGGGACCTCTCGAGCCCAAAGCGCGTACCCTACCTCTCGGTCACCGCTCCCACTCATGTACGTTGAATTGTATTGTCTCACAATAAGTCATACAGTGACCGGTAGTAACATATGCTTTTGCTCGAAATAAGTCATACAAGTTGAATTGCATAATCTCGCAATAAGTCATGCAGTGATTCGGTTTATACGCTGTGGACTGGTGAATGGTTAGTGGGTATATTAGTATATAGATTCGTGTTCAAGCTTTATGTTTGGCAGGTGATATTATTCCTTGGGGAGTTTGGCTATATGCATGTATGTGCTCCATGTGGGTATACGTTGTCAGCTTCTTAATTAACTCCAAGAAAACTGGTCAGGTCATTTGTCACTTGTTTGTGACAAACAATGATGACCACGAACGTATCCTTTGGTGGTCTCGTGTGTTATAATGAAACAATGACTCAAGTTTAAAACGTAATCGCGTAAATCATAGTAACCTGTCATATGATACGCGGATTTAATGAGATATACACGAATACTTAAAATGTACTGACGACAAAAAATGCGGTTCTTTCCTTTGGTTTGTGATTCTGAAATTATTGTAGTGTACAAAATAACGGGAAAACTCGTTTGCAGACTACGCGGCAATGCTGCTTTCACTAGGGACTATAGTTTTTATTGTATTCGCGAATTCGATATGTAGCGAAGAATTATCCTCATAGAGCCTAAGGCCGATATGGAAGATGTCCGCATAATGATTATTGTAAATATGTAGCCTCGTAAAATAAATACTTTACTTACTCACTTACTTGATGTACTCGTAAACTCAAACGCTAAACGTGGTTATGTCTTAAGTTTACAAGACGCGAACGTGAAAGCAAATAATTTCCCCCTTAGCGTGGCGTATATTTCATAGAAATCGATGAAGAAATAAAATACTTATGTCTATTTTATTTTCCAATAATTACAAATTTCTTCTTGTAACTGTAAAAGTCACGTGGTATAGGTACACTGAGTTCTATATGTTGCTATGTGTTTTTTTTTAAATCCTTTGTTTGAAAAGAATAGACCAGTCGGAAAAACGTGTATAGGTGAATATTATCATAACAATGACTTTTTTTAATAAAAAGAAGCTTTTTTACGTTTGTGTGGTACTATTTAATGTCGTCCGACATTAAGGGTTACATTAACAGTAATATTTGAAATGGAAAAATATACCAAAAAAGTGCAACTCGTGATTAATGTCGTGTGAATGTCCCTCTCCATAAATGCTGTTGCGTTAGTTCTGCATAGGCTCGTACTTACACAAAAACTTAAACATTTTCTTATGTCATCATTTTCTTAAGAATTTGTCTTAGACGAAAAACAATTATTCACTTAGAAATAAAAACTATCTCTGTTTACTATCTTAGACGAAAGTCCATCTTGGACAATACCTAAGATTATTTTTGTAAAATCTTAGAACATTATTGAACAAACTTAGAAAATTAGTCAAAGTTTCCTTAGACAAAACATGTACTTGATGTTTTATGAATACGGGTCCTGATCATTGTAGTCGATGTTTAAGTTTGTGCAAGCAAAATTTCAACTCAAACTAATAAAAATAATACTTTTATTACCTCCAATGTTGGAGAGCTCATATAAATGTGCAACAATATACAAAGAAATCATATAATGTTATACATGTTAATATAATACAAAGAACGCAGAGAAAACCCTCCCTCAATTACCCCCCAAAGAGCGTCACATACAACTGCCACGAGAAACTGACTCCAAAGTTATAGTGATACTTCCTTTAAGGAGACCCCCGACTTCCAAGAAATAATTTATAGCTTATATCATCGACTGTCTTATTTCGTAATGTAGAGACTATAATACTGGTCATATCACAGTGGCTACAAAAAGGCACTTGGATGTTCAGATTGTAATCTTTGATCGTGTTAATATGTCTTCAACTAATGGTCTGTCTATGGTGCGCTTCATGGTCCAGTGTGCTTGTGTTGTAACCCGGCAATCTGGGTTCGATTCCCGGTAGCGACAGGCCATACTCGTTGCTGGCTTCTTGCGAAAGGGTAAGTTAGTACTGGCTATGGTGCAATTGCGGAAAACTGTTGCAGTTAATCAGTCGCCGTAAATAGGTATTTTCTTGTAACTACACCGAGTTTGTATATATTGTAGGTGACTATGTCCAGCATCGTGGTACGGGTGTAGACTGTGAGGTAATCAGTACACCAGGTTGTGATGGTATGCCAGATGGTCCTAATGCCTACCCTAACAGGCTGCTCACTTCATACTATCTGATGTGTCAGGGTAATAAAACAATAGGTACCAAGACGTGTGTAGACGGTATGGTGTTTGATCCTATCCTCTTAACCTGCACGAAAGAAGTAGACAAATGTAAGTAAATAGAGTAATATTTGGAATAATTAATGTACGAGCGTACTTTTACACTGAATGTTCTGGGGAGTATTCAATATTGATCTTACTTGACTTAAGGATAAGGCCAACCAACCAGATCATAACGTTACCATCTTAAAGTCTTGGTCGATAACAGGCGACATGATTGGTTATCCTTATTCTTCAATTAAATAAGATCATTATTGAATACCAACCCTGGGAGACCAACTTACTTGTTTGAGTTTCGGCGTGGCTACTCGAGCACATAGGACTGTACACTTTGTATAACATTAAATAACGGAGCATACAGAATGAAATGTTTCAACATCTGTTTATAGCAGTATAAATGTATAACAGGTAAAAGTATGACTAAAACTAAAATGAAAGCAAAATTGAAGAATGTTTATTTTTTTTATTTTCAATAATACAGTTACCATTGGATTGCAAGTAAATACGAAAACATCATCGAACACTGACTGTGTGAATTGACGGAATTATAACTCTAATACATGTATATCTACCTTAAACTACTTATAACTCTGATATTTACAGTGTCCATAGAAATCTACTGTGCCCAACATATGAACGAACGTATTGAGAACCCAGGGAACTGCGCTAGATTTATAGATTGTAGACCAACTATCGTACATCCAGAATTAGGACGACATCAAGGGGAGTGTCCATACCCACAACTTTATTCCACTACAACCCGACGATGTGAGGATTTCCAACAAGTACAATGTATGACAAGACTCGAACCAAAGGCACCATGTAAGTAGTGAAATCATCAAATGATAATAATCTCTTTATTTGCAGAAGGTAACTTATTAAGATGATACATCAATATACAAATCTACATGAAGATACAAACACATATAACAATGGACATCCAGTTTGCAAAGAAGTATTCTTTAACAAGTTAAAACAGCACTAAAATTAGTCTATGAAGTAAATGCACAGCAGCAATTAGAATGAAAATGTATGCAACTGCCATGTAAATAATTTGATCAACTTTAAGTTTCACTCTTTTTTATGTCATACCATTTCTGTGTATATGTTTTTACTATAGAGGCTCACAGGGAAGATTGGGTTTGTCTAACTATGTCGCCTCTTAAAATAAAGTCGTTATTATTATTATTAAGTTTCAACAGGCGTTTTATTTATTTTCATATATTTAATGTGATAACTGTCACTTGTTCGTTCACAGGGTATGTATATGTAGTTACAAAATTTGTTATACAGCTTTGTTAGAATGAAAACTATGTTTCAAAAATGGTCAAACTTTAGTTGAAGATAAATTGTTTACATTTTGTACTTAGAATAAACAACTGCTTAGAGGAACACATTATTCTCCAAACTGGTGCTGCAACTCGTGTTTATTTTTATAATCTTTTTGACCGTTTTTGTGACATTCTCAATTCTAAAAGGTGCACATCATTTGTAACTAAGTGCAGAATGGGATTTTAAATGTATGTTTTATTCTGTATGAATTATGATTATTTTAGGTGAGTATGCCAGTACTATTGGTGGCGGCACGATGCAAGCATGTATGGCGACATACTACAGCTGTGTCGGGCTACCAGAAGGCGCTAACCCAATACCCGGAGGTGGTATCAATACAAAATACATAATGTGCATGGGAGACCGCACTATCGATGTGAAAACATGTCCAAATGGTAACACGTACGATCCGGTTATGAAAATCTGCACACAGTCAACTGAACAAGGTAAGTAGCTTGGCGCAAGAGGACAACGATACAGGTCAAAGTGGAACTCTCTTAACTCGAACTTACCGTTAAGTCGAAGTGGAACATTCATGATCTGCGCACACATGTTTGTTAGTGGCTAGTACGTTGCACTTTCTATCTGGTATTTGCCCGTTAACAGTGCGTAGATGGTCGTTTTTATTACACGGTACACCATACAATTATGGTAGCTGGTTCAGTGTATATAAGTCAAGTGTCTCACACAAGCGGAAACATACGTTTATTTGGAAAAACGTAATGCATTTAATATGAGAAAAAATTATAATAGCTTTGTTACATGTCATTATGTATATGACTGACGTATTCAAACAAGCGTGAACTAGTCTATTCAGGTATGTCTGTGCATTTTTAACATGTCTAGAAGCAAAACACATCACACGGTTATGCCAGATAAATGACGCACGTTACTGTTGATGGCACTGTGAATTTCTCACGACATTCGATTTATGACAATTTTTTAATGTCGTCCAATGTCGTTAGTCGAGCTGCACGACATTCGATTTATGACAATTTTTTGAATGTCGTATGGCGAGCCAACTTCACACAGCTGATTGCTCAGGGGGTATTATAAAGTACCGTACTATAAAGTTGTGTTTATTTCGTGGTTAAACTCGACCACGAAATCTACCCCCCCCCCACGATTAATCGACCTCCCAAATATTGAACAAGAGGTTTCCATTTCTATATTTTGTAATCCACAAATTTACGACCTTACGAAATTACATTTTACCAAACTTCACTTAAAATGTATTGCCCACGATTTTTTCATATCGATTTATACAATAAGTGTGTTTGTTTGAAGTACCTACCCCAGCGGTTTGGACGAAATATTATTAAGGCAATGTTTAATAAACGAGGACGGGAATCTCAAACCTTTAGTTAAACCATACCGTCAAAACTGAACTACACCAGGGGACCATTTGCCTGTCTGTGGATCTAATTCATACATTAATAAGAATGGCATTGAACGAGAAATATTTTAAATCGTGATGACATTTACTCCCGACATAGTCTGTATACATTAACCTGACAGAAACTATTATAATAAATACGTGGTGTATATCTACATCGTGATTTTAACTACATTAACGTATTATATTGTGTCAAGACTTATACATATCATCCGCCCGGTACAGCATGCACATATTTTTTATGGATGTCCCTCATGTCACGAATTCAAAAGTCAAAGATGGGAACTAGTGTTTCAAGGAATACTTCGCATTTCAAATTTTAACTGTTTACTTTCATTTTAATGTTTTTATTATTTTATTATCTTGAAAAGCCAAGTGCGGATTTGACCATGTAAAAATGTTCTTCAAATCCGCTTCTTACGTCTAATTATTTGGACTAAGATGGGAACCAGCCAGTACCTACAAGTAATACAGTCATGGTCGTTTCCTGCATGTTCTCATAATTTATCAGTTGCTGTGTATGAGCAAGCTAATATTGATGATTGACACCTTGTATCAGGAAAGTGTTCTCTATATGATGGGTTTTTGTTTTTCTCTTGTTATTTACAAACAGAGTTACATTTGGAACCCGTTGCCTAAATAAAGTGCTACCGAGCGATGATTGGCACCTTGTTTCAGGAAAGCGTTCTCTATATGATGTTTTTTCTTTTGTTATTTACAAACGGAGTTACATTTGGAACCCGTTGCCTAAATAAAGCGCTACCGAGCGCTCGATAGCGCTGTGTTATGTAACGGCTTTCTTCAAAAAAGCGCTACCGTACCGGAATCACAAAATTCATAAAATTATGAAAATGTATACATTATATTTTATTGTGTTTATTTCTCACAACAGGTTTGGTGGCCAGACAATGTATGGAGAACCCATTCGCGGTGTTACCAGACCCTGATAACTGTGCCAGATACTATAACTGTAGTCAGGTGATGACACAGCCAAGTCTAGAGAAATATCAGGCCGAGTGTAGCTACCCACTGTTATTCAACCTTAACACAATGGCGTGTGATGATTTTGAAATTGTTGCGTGTGGACAAAGAATTGAACCAAAGGCACCATGTAAGTATTTATTAAAATGTCACCTGTTTCAATTGAAAAGCATTGTCTTTATTAATAAAATCTAGTGTCATTGTCAACAGATATCATACCCTACATGTTGAAAAAATGCTCATGTGGAAGTGACGCCTTCGAGCGTCAACTTGAGACAAAATCAGTGATTAAGTATAAAACGCAATACCTCGCTTAGTAGTTGATTGGTTTTTGAAATTGTTTTAACAATGAACTACAAAATGTATTCCTCTATGGAAATGTATAGTCATTCTCGTTCACCAGAGTATTCTTCGTCCGAAACATATGGGCGGATGTATGAGGATGAGTTTAGTCAGTTGGCTAACTTTTTCAATATTTAATTCAATCTGACTTTTTTTGACGTGATCGATACCAAATCGTATTGAAACACCTTACTAGCTTGTTTATATTATACATTTGTAATGTAAACTGGCTATCACCATGATACGGTCATCTGTGAGGCAAACATTCTAATATCAAGATCACAAGTACTCCTTTTCCTCCACTAAACAACTCGACAAGTTATGAAAGCTTGACGAAATTTTCCTAGATTTATCAAAGTTGTTCGGAGGAATTAAACAAAATTATTTACCAAGATATAAATATATGAAATGTATACTCTATTATTCAGGCGACTACCTTTTAACTACAACTACATGTGAGGGTCCACTGTGTGCCCTGCCTTGTTTAGAGAGATCTCCTAGCTGTGTGGGTATGCCGAACGGTAACAATACATATCCAGGACGAGATTTGTCTCCCTTCTATATGACCTGTCTTGGAGAGAGGACACAAACTGTTGGTATATGTAGATTTGGTGTGTATAATCCCACTTTGAGAGCTTGCACGACAGAACTAGATCCAGGTGAGCTGATTGATATTCCACCTTCCTTATATTACTGTAGGCTGCTTCAATTTGAAATTTGAAAATGATGTCATCATTTACAATATCGTTTATAATAACCTCATCTCATGCATCAATATCATGTGTCTAATACTACGCTATCAAAGCTTTATTAAAGTACATTCCAGGGACTTATTATGTCATTTATGATATTAATTATCAATTCACAATCTCGCTCTATATTACGTACTTTCGTAATTAACACAGCGGTTGACAGAGTACTTGCAATACCCGTTGCATCTCAGTTCTTGAAATAAGGGGAACAACCGCGATATCCAGATTGTTCCGATTTCGAGTTCATCACGGGAGACCACTATGTAAGCAATGACCGGGAAAGCTCGGGATAAATCGTTTCTGCAAGTTTGTTAAAAAGAACACAGTAAATTAGGATGGGAACAAACAAACTAATACAGTTATAAACTAAAGCCTCGCTCACTTGTTACTGAATGTTTCTTTGTAGCACAATGACTAAGTTGTAGCATAATGACTCAGTTGTAGCATAATGACTCAGTTGTAGCATAATGACTCCCCCATACACAACATGATTTCATCTCTCCATTTCAGTGTCCATCCAAGATTTCTGTACCAAGAATCCGTCAGGCATCATTCCACACTACACTAACTGTGCTAGATACTATAACTGTAGCACTATGGCGGCCATGCCAGGTGGTAACAGCTACCAACAGGAGTGCTTATACCCACAACTCTTCAACCTGGATGCCATGACATGCGATCCCTACCAAAGTGTTCAATGTACTTTCAGATTTGAGCCTAAAGGACCATGTAAGTAAAGGGGGTTCACTGATTATCTTAAAACATCTTTCATACAAGTTACTGCACGGGCTGATGTAAATTGGTTCTGACTTTGAGTTAATTACAACCGAGGGTCATTAAAAATACTAGTTTCGTACTAGTATCATAACCTGGTATAAATGCTATTCTCAGATCGTACGTAACTAGTTTCAATGGAATTTAGAATGATTAGCATAAGCACGCGGGCTCATTATATTCCAAAGTAATCCAAATTTGCGTTTTAATCAGTTATAATAACATGTACTGTATAATAAATTATGTATTTGATTAATTATTATCATTATTATTATATTATTATTATTATAAGTTGTATACTCCCGATATAAGATTTTTGATATCAATAACTTATACCAGGACGATGACAGAGTGAAACTAGGGACACCATTATAATATAAACATTACCACAAACTCTCAGTTGCATTTAATTTACGTAATAAAAATAGTGGGTGGCATGACTTGAGCAATATCTGTACATGTAGCATATCTCAGTGTTACTGAAGTAAAGGGAAACAACCGCGATGTCAAGATTGTTCTTATTTCGAATATATCAATAGAGATCACTATGGTAGAAATGTTTTGAATGCCAGTTTTGGTTGCTATGTCACGTACACATTGTCAGTTTTGGTTGCTATGTCACGTTCACATTGTCAGTTTAGGTTGCTATGTCACGTACACATTGTCAGTTTTGGTTGCTATGTCACGTTCACATTGTCAGTTTTGGTTGCTATGTCACGTACACATTGTCAGTTTTGGTTGCTATGTCACGTTCACATTGTCATTTTGGTTGCTATGTCACGTACATATTGTCAGTTTTGGTTGCTATGTCACGTGCACATTGTCAGTTTTGGTTGCTATGTCACGTTCACATTGTCAGTTTTGGTTGTTATGTCACGTACACATGGTCAGTTTTGGTTGCTATGTCACGTTCACATTGTCAGTTTTGGTTGCTATGTCACGTTCACATTCTCAGTTTTTGTTACTATGTCACGTACACATTGTCAGTTTTGGTTGCTATGTCACGTACATATTGTCAGTTTTGGTTGCTATGTCACGTACACATTGTTAGTTTTGGTTGCTATGTCACGTTCACATTGTCAATTTTGGTTGCTATGTCACGTTCACATTGTCAGGTTTGGTTGCTATGGCACGTACACATTGTCAGTTTTGGTTGCTATGTCACGTTCACATTGTCAGTTTTGGTTGCTATGTCACGTTCACATTGTCAGTTTTGGTTGCTATGTCACGTTAATCATTGTCAATTTTAGTTGCTATGTCACGTTAAGCATTGTCGGTTTTGGTTGCTATGTCACGGAAATCATTCTCGTGTTTCAGGTGAATACTTACAGAACCAGGCGTGTCAAGGGGGAAGTGGCACGTGCTTACCGTGCGAACAGAGAATACCGAGTTGTGCAGGGCTACAGAACGGAAATAATTCATTTGTCGGACGTGATAACTTTTACGTTGTCTGTCAAGATAATAGAACGATCTATGTACGAGAGTGTGTAGGTGGAACGTTTGATCCTCTCACTCGTGGCTGCAAGGAGGTACCAATAGGTCCGGAGTTTGATATCCGTAAGTTGCACACATTTACTCAACAAACTAATCAATGTCATACACTACCCCATAGTGTCATCGATTGCTATATACATTGTTATTCATTTCGTCAAATTAAAGTTTTGTTTTGGACCGATTTATCGTCTTAGTCCTTTATTCTTGTTGGCATTCCCTGAACATTTATTTGAAAACGATCTTTTATATGAAATGTAGAACCTACCCGATTCCGTTTCCAATACGAATACATGTTAGTTAGTCTAGAAATGTTTATTATTACTCCTTCATGAAGTCTGCTCTTAACATTGTACTGTGGATACCATTAAAGACTCATCACAATGGGTTTACTTTGCGTGTAATAAAGATAATGTCGTCTGTTCCATTTTCTAAATAATAATTTCTGGTACCCTTATGTTGCATACAACAAACATTTCCAAACAAACCGAAGTTTAGAGTAATGTGTCAATGAAGATCAATGTGCAACAAGGTTGAAAAGGATACTTTAAACTACAATTATCAACAATTGGTATCGCGCTAGCGAGGTGTAACACATAAGAAGATTTGTAGTGTAAAGGGAAACAATCGACGTTTGCAACCCGGCTTAATAATCAAGGGAGTATACTCTTGCGAAAACTGTATTATTTAGGACAGAATAGAATAACATAAAAGATGTATAAACCAGATTATATTTGAAGTTATGTATTGTGTCAGATATATTACCTCCAATTGCAGTTTGATAATATATCTTATTGCATTTAATATACGCAGGGATTTGGGCACAAATTTTTCAACTTTATCGATGCCCTTTTCAAGAATATTAACAAAGTTTTGGCAACTGTAAAAAATACATATTATGACAATTATAAATCAAACAAAGGTATATAAATGGTTTTTATACACACATATAAAATTGTACGTATTGTTCCTATTTTCAGATCGACCGACCGAGTACTGTACAGCTTATCCAACCGACATTCTAGCTAGTCCACTATCATGTGCTCAGTACTTTGACTGCTCAGCACAAATCACGTCCCTAGGCAACTTCAAGAAGGAATGTCCATACCCACAATTATTTGACGCCATTAGCAAGAGTTGTCTCCCATATAATATGGTCAACTGTGACGTCAGATTTGCACCCGTTGATCCATGTACGTGGCTTAAACTTGTTTTTTTTTATTTAACCATTGAGTCGAAACACTATACACCCAGCATTATTATGATAATAGACGAGTTAGAACTCGTACACAGCTCATGTACACCTGTTTTGTACAAATATCAAGAATGATCTCCCTTGATAATGTGTCCTGGTAAGTCAAGTTACTAATTAGTAGGTAATTTGATTGCCCCTCCCCCCTCCATACCAATTATTGGAAAATAATCGTTGATGGACCATGAATACGGACGGGACATAAAATATGTATGGAGGGTAGGGATACCATAAGTAGTATGTAAACGCTCGGTCGCATTGTATTAATAGTCCCATAGCCACTTCAATCACACACATGGTCTTAACTCTTTAAACACTTCTGTAGATCATTGATACATGCTGGCAACAAGCGTATACATGTGAATCTTATGAAAAGGCAAACGCTTGAATATGTCTGGATATACATGTTCCTATAATTGATGTGAATACATTATTCTTAGCACTGTTATCCCCGACCATATGTTAGAGAACACGGTTAGTTGTATGTACAATAAAATTGGCTTCGAAAATATACAAGGCCATCCTTTGCAATCGTTGTAGATCTAATAGTTCATTCATTGAACTACGTTTATTCTTATGGTTTATCTTTGAACTACAGGCGAGTATGAAGCCAATCTACGATGTCCAGACGTGGGTTCGTGTTTACCCTGCAGAGAACGGTTTGTGAGCTGTAAGACCAACCCAAGTGGTAACTTCAGTATAGAGGGCCGACCATCAGAGTATAAGATCTGTCTGGATGGACGTACCATTGAACTAAGACAATGTGCCGGTGGTGGTGTGTATGACCAGGTACTAGGAGGATGCCAGATCTCATTTATACCAGGTAACTAGCTAAGGACTAGAAGAACTACACACATCGTATCAAGGACATCGGCGGGTACCCGACTCTAAGTACATTTTGACACATGAAACTTTTACTTTTATTTTCTCGTTCCGTTTTGTGTTGAGTTTTAAGACGTGTACTTGTTTTTTCTGTTTTGATTTTGCCTTTGGTGCTAAGCTGTTTCTGTTGAGTGCTGCCATCACTGAGCGAATTTTCATTATCTTTTATTCTAAACATGACACGATTTTTGGTAGGCGAAACCCTCCAATTCTTTTATAATCAATTTAATGCATTAGGCAAAACAAGAAGTCTCTGCAATCAAATACACATGTAGTTTAATATTACATCAAAACTTTCATGTCTGCTTCATTGAATATTTTCATAATTATGCTACCTCCCTTTTGGCCAATACCATGGATGGCTCTGAATCCTGCAACCTCTGGCGATAGGTTACCGTATTAAGCTTCCATGGGCTCGAAACTGTTCGTTAACATCAAGTATTAAGCATGTGTTGAATCTTATTAATATACATACTAGTAGCCGTTCATCTAGTGTTACTGTAAACGGTGATTGTATCAAATTTTGCTTGTTCGTGTTGTCTGTACCATACAAGACTTAAATAAAGCAATAAATAAACTAAAGTTTAAAACTGAACCGAGTAATTCGTGTTAGTTTGTGTTTAAAAGTGTCATCTCTACATACAAATATGTCATTCAGTCTAGTAATATTATACATTTTGGTAGTACCATACAAATAAACATTTCTCAAATACCGCACGTGATATCAGACTATTATTTCACCCATTTCTAGAGAACCCAGGACCATATTGCGGCGTATACCCGAATGCCTTGATGGCAAACCCTGCAAACTGTGCGCAGTTCTATGATTGTCGTCAACAAAACACAATGTTTGGTAGCTATCTCAGAGAATGTCCCTACTTACAACTTTACTCAGACACTGACAAAACTTGCCATAGTTTTGAGAGAGTCAACTGTGGCATGAGATTCGAACCTAAAGCACCATGTAAGTACATATTATACAATTACATTCAAATATAGTGCACACTTGCCAGAGTTACCCTCTCTTGTGCAATAACCAATGTGACAACCGTGCCAATCCCCCCTTCCACAATAAGAAATAAGATTTTACCGTGGCACCGTGGCCGACGGCTTTTAATAGGCAGCGTCTAAGGGAACTGAATCTCGAAGATTCGAGTCCTGGTAGAGCCGGGTCCATTCTGATACATGATAGGTTGATGAGTCCAAATTCGTTGGCCCTTTAGACAAGTCATGGACGGCACTGTTGTCAATAAGCACTTTATTTTACGATGTTATAGAGAATATTGCTAAATACTGACATTCTGAACGTATATTTACGGTGTCTGAAGACATGTTGACGAGAACAATATCATCCAGTTTGTGTCAAATAATATGAAGGTATCTAACCATCATTGTTCACCGACATTTAAGTAATCAATGAATGGTTAATATAAATCAATATATTGACATGTTGTTTTGTCCACAGGCGAATATTTACAAAACAAGCAATGTTACGACCCCAATGGATGCCAACCTTGTGACCAGTTAAAGCCAAGCTGCAAAGGTCTACCAGATGGTAACAACACATTTGTTGGTCGAGTGAAGGAGTATATTGTATGTGCAGCTGAAAGAACGATAGCCATGGAAATGTGTGAATTTGATTACGAGCCAAACTTACGTGAATGCGGACAAGATATGTGTAAGTTATAAGTACAATCATATACATAATTTGTACTTCAAGTTAATCGCTTTTGGCGCGTCTGTTCTGTTTTTGTTACTGCTTTGTTTTTAATTTGTTATTGATGTTAATGAGAGTTAGCTGCACATATAGTTCGACTAAAACATGTTTATGAATTGATCAATGTTTTGATACCAAAGGAGGTCAGAATGCCGATCAAGCAGATTTACAAACGTTTTTAAATGAGTTATGGGGATTCATTACTTTAAGCATGATTTGTCACGTTCTAGATATGGATCCCCGATTCATAATTCACATGAAAAGTTTGACAAGAACATGTACCAGTACTGAATTACTTTGAAGTAGTTTTCGATACCAATGTAAATATTTGAACACACACCATGAAAATATTGAATGTAGTCTTGTCTATACAACAAAACCCACACCGCTTTTTTATTCTTACTTTCCAGCAAATCCTCAGATATATTGTTCGGTACTACCAAATGATGTATTGATGCACCAAACTAGATGTGGACAGTTTTATGACTGTACCAGACCTAACAGTAGATTTGGAGAGATCTACTTACAGGAATGTCCGTACCCAGCTTTGTTTGATTTAACTACAAAAGCTTGTCTCGACTTTACTGAAGTAATTTGTGGAGCACGTGTTGAACCCATAGCACCATGTAAGTAAACATGTCATTTATGTTTGGTTGTGAATCAAAATAATGTTTTGACTTTGGTTGTAAAGGTGCTTTATCATTAACTGTAAAGACGATTTGCCTTGGGTTTAAAGATGGTTAGTCTGGCTATTAAGAGTGTTGCTGTTTGACAGATGGGGCTTGGACTTTCAGGGGTTAAATTCCTTTTCTCGTGTAGTAACTGTTGTGTGTTTGACAATGTGCCGTGTCATTGTGGTCTGGTTTGTTTTTAGGTTTTCTGTGTTCTGCTGTTCAAGTCGAGTGGTGCTTTCCCAGACCGATTTTTAGTATCTGTTAATTTGCCGATGGATGTAATGATGATTTGTCTGAGTGTGAAGATGTTTAGCCATTGGATGTTTAGTTCGTTTGCCTTCCGCACTGAAGTATAGAATCGTTGCAAAAATTACATCTACGAGGGACAATACAAAACTTTGTTGGAAAGTTAAATACATTTATATCTGCTCTGCTGTAATGTCAATTCCTTCATGACTTGCACTATATTTACAATATACGTAATAAACTTGTTAATATGTATTATAACCAGGTGACTATCAAGGCAACGGTTGTCAAGGACGTGGTCCCGGTTGTCTTCCATGTACAGAGAGGTTTGTATCCTGTACTGGTCGCCCGGATGGCAACAACAGCTACCCGCGACAAGAGATGACAACTAGATACTCGGTGTGCCAGAGTGGACGTACTGTAGGTGATGGTGCTTGTAATGGTGGCTTCTTTGATCCAGTAAGAAGAATTTGTGCAAACCGACTGGATTCTGGTAAGTCTTATTTCCGACAGTCGTTCGTGTTTACCTAGCTAGTACTATTGCAAACCGATTGGATTCTGGTGAGTCTAATTTTCGACAATCGTACGTGGGTACATAGCTAGTATAATACCATTATGAAATGGATGTACAACACTGTACAGTAACGGTGTCAACTAAACGTTTTCGTATTTAATTTCGACAATGCAACTGGTCTACAGTTAGGCTAATTTGTGTTTTAATCAGAATCAGTACGGAAGATGCAAAGTAAGTTATGGATCCTCAATGTGCTAAACTATATGGCGGAGCTGGAGTGATTGTAGTACGACACGATGAACTCATTAATGCATCGAGTTGACATATCATGCGTCACCCTGTAACACGTTTTGATAAAAACGTGATGGACTACTGTTGGTTCAATAAGTAATTTAAAGTTTACCTGACAGACGAGTTTATGTTTATAACGGTTCTCATTTGTCTTTGAACGCACTATATGCATGCAATGTACTTTAATTCGTCACCAGATATTATTTTGTAGCTGTGGCTTAAGACATACAGTGGGAAGCCATGTAGTGTATATGGAAATTTTATTTAAGTAAAAACAAATAAATTCAAAACACTGTATGTTAATTATGTTTGTCCATTCGACGGTATATGGCTTTCTTTGTCATGAGAATGCATATAATTGTGCATTGACATTTCTTGAATTTGGTATTTCTTTGTTCTAACTTTCCATGATATCTTCTTGTTGACTTTTATCAAAATCACCTTCAAGTGGAACGATACTTTCAGTGCTTTGATATTGTATAAACATATCATTATCATTTCAGTATCAATCCAGCTTTATTGTCAACAGAATCCGGATGTTATATTAGCCAATCCATTAAATTGTGCTCAGTATTTTGACTGTAGTCCACAGAGCGTCACTGAAGGAACATTCCTACGTGAATGTCCATATCCTATGTTATTCTCAAAGGAGACATTGGTCTGTCAGGAATTCCTCAACGTCACGTGTGGTCAACGTATGGAGCCCAGTGAACCTTGTAAGTACAGAGTTAACGTAATATCTGACACAAGAACTAAATCCACGGATGATAGCTGGTACGAAATATTTATTTGCAATGATTCATTAGTTCCTTCTTTCCTTAACTATATACTGTTGGGTTCAATTCAATTATAGTTTATTACCAATACATAATCCGTATTGAAACATTGCCAAATCATTCTGCTCTGGCGTTAAGATACAATACTTAGATACACGACTGTCACAGAAGGCATGTTGTCCCTTAAATGTATGAACTTCTACAGCCCTTATGTTTTTTCTTATTACTATTTTACATTTACTTTTGCTCCGATCTGTAAAGTGGTGATGAAGTCGCGTGCATCAATTTCGCGGGCCGATAATAAGTTACAATGGCTCTGCAAGGCATATAATCGCAGAAATTCACGGTACATGTGTTACTACTTATAGTAACAAGTATCAAGTACCTATGTTAAACCGGCACCACCAAATAAATAAACTTCGTTCCAACTACACAGGTCAATACCTACAGAACATCTGTGACCCCCGCACACCTGGTTGTGTTCCATGCCAACAGAAGTTCCCCAGTTGTACCGGTAAACCAGACGGGGACAATGCTTATCCAGGTCGTGAGTTACGAGAGGACTACCTGGTCTGTGAGAAGGGAAGAACATTGGCCACCAGGAAATGTACCACAGGAGTGTTCTTCCCAGATAGAAGAGAGTGCAACGTTGTTCTTGATGAACGTAAGTGTTGCTTCCAGTTCTTTAAAGTTGACATTATGCCGGAGCAGGGGTCGTTCCGTCTTATTGTGTGTCGAAGTTGTTTGTCAAAGGCTTTCAATCGATTTCATTAGGTCGTGTGCTTTAAATGTACCATTAAAATGGCAAATAAATTACTTTCCTACCCCCATTGTCCGACTCCCCCTTTGTCCTACCCAAAGTTTCCTACCATAATGTGCTTATTGGTTTGATTGTTTCATCGTTCTAGTAAACTATCAGTCATTTCAATGTCAATTTTTCTAACCTGATATTAGAAAACGTAGCCTACTAGAGCCCTAGATACAGGTTTTATTATGCAGTTGTAAAACATAGCCTAATCAAGCCCTCGTTACAGGTTTTTTTTTTTTTTTTTTTTTTCAGGGGAGATAATTTTACTTTCCTCGTCAATAGGTAGATGTGGGTCGAGGGCATCCCACATACTACCGTACAACATGTAATATAACTGTAAATGAATAATACTATAGTATATTATACATACATACATGCATACGTGCATACATGCATGCATACAGACATTGCAATTTATAAATGCATACACATATAGCATTAAAAAATCCCCTGTTTGTTTGTTTTTTGGTGGGTACAGGTACTTTTTTATGTTTCAATTCTGTCGGTTGTTCCTTTCTTTTATATATGATAATAAAATCTAGAATTTTCTCTGGGCTGAAAGTGCAATACATTTGAAATAATTTAGCTTGATTTTTTGAATTATTGGAAAAAATTTAAGTACATACAGGTTTTATTTTACATTTGTAAAACATAGTCTAATCAAGCCCTAGATACAAGTTTTATTTTACATTTGTAAAACGTAGCCTAATCAAGTCCTAGCTACAGGTTTTATTATACAGTTGTAAAACATAGCCTTATCAAGCCCTCGTTACAGGTTTTATTTTACATTTGTAAATCGTAGCCTAAGCAAGTCCTAGATACAGGTTTTATTGTACATTTATAAAACGTACCCTAATCAAGTCCTAGATACAGGTTTTATTTTACATTTGTAAAACGTACCATAATCAAGCCCTAGATACAGGTTTTATTTTACATTTGTAAAACGTACCCTAATCAAGCCCTAAATACATGTTTTAATTTGCATTTGTAAAACGTAGCCTACTCAAGCCCTAGATACAGGTGTTTTTTACATTTGTAAAACGTAGTCTAAGCAAGCCCTAGATACAGGTTTTATTATAAAACGTAGCCTACTCAAGCCCTCGATACAGTTGTTATTATAAAACGCAGCCTACTCAAGCCCTCGATACAGGTTTTATTATAAAACGTAGCCTACTCAAGTCCTAGCTACATGTTTTATTTGACATTTGTAAAACGTAGCCTACTCAAGCCCTCGATACAGTTTTTATTATAAAACGAAGTCTACTCAAGCCCTAGCTACAGGTTTTGTTATAAAACGTAGCCTACTCAAGCCCTCAGTACAGGTTATATTATAAAACGTAGCCTACTCAAGCCCTCAGTACAGGTTTTATTATAAAACGTAGCCTACTCAAGCCCTCAGTACAGGTTTTATTATAAAACGTAGCCTACTCAAGCCCTAGCTACAGGTTTTATTATAAAACGTAGCCTACTCAAGCCCTAGCTACAGGTTTTATTATAAAACGTAGCCTACTCAAGCCCTCAGTACAGGTTTTATTATAAAACGTAGCCTACTCAAGCCCTCAGTACAGGTTTTATTATAAAACGTTGCCTACTCAAGCCCTCAGTACAGGTTTTATTATAAAACGTAGCCTACTCAAGCCCTCAGTACAGGTTTTATTATAAAACGTAGCCTACTCAAGCCCTCAATACAGGTTTTATTATAAAACGTAGCCTACTCAAGCCCTCAGTACAGGTTTTATTATAAAACGTAGCCTACTCAAGCCCTCAGTACAGGTTTTATTATAAAACGTAGCCTACTCAAGCCCTAGCTACAGGTTTTGTTATAAAACGTAGCCTACTCAAGCCCTAGCTACAGGTTTTATTATAAAACGTAGCACACTCAAGCCCCCTCTATACAGGTTTTATTATAACATGTAGCACACTCAAGCCCTCAATACAGGTTTTATTATAAAACATAGCCTATTCAAGTCCCCAGTACAGGTTTTTTTATAAAACATTGCCTATTGAAGTCCCCAGTACAGGTTTTATTATAAAACATAGCCTATTCAAGTCCCCAGTACAGGTTTTATTATAAAACATAGCCTATTCAAGTCCCCAGTACAGGTTTTATTATAAAACATAGCCTATTCAAGTCCCCAGTACAGGATTTATTATAAAACATAACCTATTCAAGTCCCCAGTACAGGTTTTATTATAAAACATAGCATATTCAAGTCCCCAGTACAGGTTTTATTATAAAACCTAGCCTATTCAAGTTCCCAGTACAGGTTGTATTATAAAATGTAGCCTACTCAAGCCCTCAGTACAGGTTTTGTTATAAAACGTAGCCTACTCAAGCCCTCAGTACAGGTTTTATTATAAAACGTAGCCTACTCAAGCCCTAGCTACAGGTTTTATTATAAAACGTAGCCTACTCAAGCCCTCAGTACAGGTTTTATTATAAAACGTAGCCTACTCAAGCCCTAGCTACAGGTTTTATTAAAGAATGTAGCCTACTCAAGCCCTCAGTACAGGTTTTGTTATAAAACGTAGCCTACTCAAGCCCTCAGTACAGGTTTTATTATAAAACGTAGCCTACTCAAGCCCTCAGTACAGGTTTTATTATAAAACGTAGCCTACTCAAGCCCTCAGTACAGGTTTTATTATAAAACGTAGCCTACTCAAGCCCTAGCTACAGGTTTTATTATAAAACGTAGCCTACTCAAGCCCTAGCTACAGGTTTTGTTATAAAACGTAGCCTACTCAAGCCCTCAGTACAGGTTTTATTATAAAACGTAGCCTACTCAAGCCCTCAGTACAGGTTTTATTATAAAACGTAGCCTACTCAAGCCCTCAGTACAGGTTTTATTATAAAACGTAGCCTACTCAAGCCCTCAGTACAGGTTTTATTATAAAACGTAGCCTACTCAAGCCCTAGCTACAGGTTTTATTATAAAACGTAGCCTACTCAAGCCCTAGCTACAGGTTTTGTTATAAAACGTAGCCTACTCAAGCCCTCAGTACAGGTTTAATTATAAAACGTAGCCTACTCAAGCCCTCAGTACAGGTTTTATTATAAAACGTAGCCTACTCAAGCCCACAGTACAGGTTTTGTTATAAAACGTAGCCTACTCAAGCCCTAGCTACAGGGTTTATTATAAAACGTAGCACACTCAAGCCCCCTCTATACATGTTTTATTACAAAACGTAGCCTACTCAAGACCCCAGTACATGTTTTTATTACAACACGGTGAGATACGACATTTTTGACACATACTTGTACCATTTTTGTCAGTGTTTTTTTTCTGAAAGAAGAGCAAACACATAGCGTTGTCTCAAATAGTATTGAACACTTAAACACTTACTAGTAGCTACCATAGACAGTAATAAGTAAAACATGACTTTTACCGGAGGTTGTATCAACCTTATATACGATACGACATTTTAATACACGAAATATGTACGATGTTTTGAATGCGTTTTATGACGTTAGTTTAAACAGTATTTATTCAGAAGATATTTTACAACATGTGTATAATAAGTTACAATTGCTAAATGATTGGGAAACTTTTCAAACTTATATTAATCCCGCTCCTTATTTTACGACGTTGTCTAAGGTCTTTTGACATAAGGTGCAATGTAGTACGGTCTGGTAAAGTTTCCCGCTGCATCAAAAAGTCGTTTTGGTAAAAAACCTGAGATCCTGATTTGGCCGAGGTTTTGACTATCCAGCGATAATATAACGTGTCATTTAGGATATACAATAGGTTAAAATAAGTTTGTCATTAACATTGTTTGGATACTGGTCATTAATTACCACACGTCATGATTTACTGACTTGCCAAGTTCAATGACTCGAATTTATAACACTGAATAAATCAGTGTTTTTTTTCTATACATATTTTAGCGAAAATTATAGTATGAACCAGGTGTTGCCAGTCACATCTGACTGACTTCATGATCGACTAATAGAGGGAATGAAATTAATCATACATAGCGTTATAAATACACGTACATGTATTATACCAAAATATTCGGCTCACACACAAAAAATTTATCCATTGCACATATAAAGTGTCGCTTGGTGAAAACGATTGGTTGCCTGGAACACGGCTAGCCTACAATTATCAGGATTATCTGACGGGATGTCATGTAGCTAACACTGAAATTGAACCCCTTGACTCCTTTTTGATTTAAGGGCCAACTAATGCTTCGGTAGCATATCCGCTCCCGAACCGCCTTCAGCTGTATTTGCAGTAATTGTTGCCATTTAATACAAAGATATCTCCTCCCTGTGAATATGTAACGTTTTGTCGAACTAGAAGTAACGTTACTTGCAATCTATGTAATGAGCTTGATTTTCACAAAGAATGCAGCTACTATTCGTACTTGCAGATTTTGGGATTGTTGCATTTGCCGATTGGCCTATTGCGTTCGTTCTTCACATTGCTATCGATGACCCCGTACAAACTACAGTGACGGGTTCATCACATTATAGGCGAGAACTATTATACATGCATTTTTGGTATATTCATTGATCTATTTCAGAAATGGCCACACAATACTGCCAAGCTAACCCTACAGAGATACTTGCCCATCAGACAAACTGTGCCCAGTATTACGATTGTCGTCAAGCTGTTGGAGGAAGTTACCTCAGAGAATGTAGATATCCACAGTTATTCTTGGAGTCGAATCAAACCTGTAGAAACTTCTCTGACGTCACGTGTGGATCCAGGCTGGAACCACAAGCACCATGTACGTATTTACAGTTCGAAACAATGATAAATAATGCATATAACTACAATGTATTAAGACTTTAAAACTAATTTTCGAAAAATACAATAACTGTACTTATAATTGTGTCACTTTGAAAAGATGCTATCTAATTAAAAACAAATGGCTTGTTAGATTATATAATGCTTTTTGAACGGGCAATGGAGTAGAACTCCAAAGCAAGCGGAAACACGTCGGTGATTCAAAAGCCCCTTCAACAACAAAGTATAGGATAGAACATGTGCATTTCTACAATGCAACACGCACATGTGTTACGTACATTTAATCGTGTTGAAAGAGTTATAAATGATAGAACAACGAAATATCACACTTTTTTATTTATGGTTCTTTTATTTATTTAGGCGAATATCTACAAACACAGTGTCTACAGAATGCCGTTAACTGTACACCGTGTCCAGAACGTCTACCTAGCTGTGTGGGCCTACAAGATGGTAACAACGCCTTCCCTACTAGGCCTCAATCCCAGTATTACGTCAAATGTTTCCAGAACCGTACTGTTGCCGTGGAAGTCTGTCAAGTGTCACTCTTTGATCCGGCCACGCGGGAATGTTCTAACGTCATAGACGCAAGTAAGTAGATGTCACTACCTTGAAATAATGTGGAAATGTTAATTCTCGTTTTATTGGTACCGCGGAACCAGGAAACAACGTTTAAGAAAGTAGTAGCATAATAGCAGATTACGTTACTATACTAATGATTATTATTTTATGCCTGTACGTGAATATAAGCAATTATATATTTTGCGATAAGGATGATATTTATACCTTGCATTAATATAATTACTTTTTATTACGCGACCAGCCAATCTGCAGTTAAATGTGCTGACAAATACATATACCACGCGTACTTCTACATAATTGATGGTATGTAATTATTTTATTGTTTCTATGATTTCAGGTGTCCTCAAAGGATTCTGTCAAGAAAACCCATCAGTTCTTATACCTGACCCCTTACATTGTGCCCGATATTACAACTGTAGTGATAATATCGTTCAGCAAGGTCTGGGTATACCACATCTACAGGTAATATATACACTCGTAAAACTTCGGTCATTTACGGACAATCGGAACAACCTCGGTCATAAACCGAACTACCTCGGTCCTACACAAACAATCTCGGTCATTCGCGGAACAATATCGGTCATTGACGGAAAGATCTCGGTCAAGTTCGCGGAACTATCTCGGTCATTGACGGAACTATCTCGGTCATTGACGGAACTATCTCGGTTATTCACTGAACAATCTCGGCCATTGACGGGAAAATGCGGAACTATCTCGGTCCTTCGTGGAACTATCTCGGCCATTCATGGAACAGCCTTGGTCATGAACGGAACAACCTTGGTCATTCACGGAACAATATCGGATACGTTCAATCGTAACTGCTCGGGTCTTTCCGTCGATGCTTCCATATGTTACGTCAGTAACATCCGAGGTGTTCCGGTTGGGATCAGGGTTTATAAATAATCATTTTATCCACAGACATTCTAAACTGAAACTCATACTTAGACTTGGAATTTATATCAATTAAATTGACCGGAATTTTATTTCCAGAGAACAATTAAATTGGCCAGAATTTCAGTTTATTGGATTAAAAACATTAAAATTGTATCGTAATAATAAACATCACTATTATGTTATGACATATATAATTATAATGGTAACAATCCTTATCAAATTTAGAATGTATGGCTCATACTAGTATTGAGTGTCATATAAATTAGTAGCAACACTAATTCTAGAGGCTGTTCATAGTTATAATAGGGTCCTAGCAAGACTATCGTTATATGTGTTTCATTCCGACGATGGGCAATATTTGTTTATTTACATGGCGTGACTTGGTGATGACCTCTGTGTTGGTAGTTCTGGTACTAGCTATATCGAACCTGAACTGGTTAAGTCAAATGTGTGACTGAAAAATAGCAGATGCAAATGGGAGTAAACCAGTGGAAAACTTATTTTCTATAAAATGATTTAAATTAATGTTTTTAGGAATGCAAGTATCCACGTCTGTTTGGATATGGTGCCACAAGCTGTCAGCTGTTCACTGAGATCACATGTGAAAAACGATTCGAACCCAAAGCACCATGTAAGTATCAATCTCACTAAATAGTATGTATTTGATTGAACACGGTAGTTGAGTGGGTAAAGCTCTTGGTACTGATCGATAGATATAATATTAGAATCTCGACCGGGGCACTTGGTCATTTTTGGAATATTTTTCAAAAGTGTTTCCCACCCAACTAGAGATGAACTGGTTGGAGACCCAGATAGTGTAGTCTCGCGTGTGTCCGTGCTATATGAGATATCATGTTTGTATACAGATCTATTCATATGCAAATGTGCCTACCAGCTAGCTAGTGGATAATGACAAGTTTGTATTATTCAGTTCAATAAATAGGCGATCTCCCCTGTACGTCGGATACATTAAAGAAACAATGAGTATATTTGGAAAAAGCTATGATAATATAAATAGGCGATCTCCCCTATACGCCGGATACATTAAAGAAACAATGAGTATATTTGGAAAAAGCTATGATAATATGAATAGGCGATCTCCCCTATACGCCGGATACATTAAAGAAACAATGAGTATATTTGGAAAAAGCTATGATAATATAAATAGGCGATCTTCCCTATACGCCGGATACATTAAAGAAACAATGAGTCTAATTGGAAAAAGCTAGAATATTGTACCCGGATTCCTTGCATCAAACACAGTTACTGTAATAATTATCTAAAAAAATAGAACCTGTAAAAACTAACAATAATTGTTCATCTATGACGTCATTGTTTCCAGGCGAGTACGTGGAGAATCAATGTTTCAACGCCGCGTGTGAACCATGTGAGAAGAACTATCCAAGTTGCGTAGGAAAACAAGATGGCAGTAATATATTTCCGGGTAGGGAGGGCACAGAATATTACATCGTCTGTTACAAGGACAGAACGGTTGCTATCGTGACGTGTACTACTGGCTATTACAACCATGCTACACGTGCGTGTGAAGCCGTCAACCCTAAGACCGGTGCTGTGGCCGGATCCACCAGTGTTGTTTAACTGCGTGTGGACAAGTAGCTCTCAAAATATGATTATATTTATAACTTATAAATATTTTGACACGCAAAGTAATGTACTTTATATATGAGTTGAAATATCGATGAAGTATGTAGTTCACTTGTATGTAGATTATCATGAGAGAGGAGGCTATATTCGTTGTTTTATAGCATTTGTTTCATTAACAAGTCCACCCTGGAGATGGACACGTGTCTTGGACAATGTAAGGCCTTAATTGTTCATATTAATGTTCATTGTCTCCATATTTGCTAGTTTTAAGTATTTAATTATCAAAACACTCGCACACTATTTATATATTTTATAGATAATTCAAAACACGTGTCTATTGGGCGGCTACATATCAGAATGTGCTTTGGTATTGATACTTGATTGTTAATAAAAAATGTACGAGTTTAATAATCTAAATATAAAAAATCAGTTGTAAAATAGTATTTTTATCGTTGCATAGCAACCGTCTTACTATATTGGGTTTGCATCATGGCTTTATCGGGAATACAAAGGTTAACACATTCAACATTATCAAATGCTGCTTGAAGCAGAAGTCAAATCATTACTTCGAACTGTTAAGTGTACTGTATATAATCGGCCATAGATTGGTGTAATATTCTTTTGTCACTTTGTTTATCGGAGCGAAATAAATGCGATGTAATCACTATAACACTGTGTTTTTGCCTATGTGTTTTCTTGTTTTCAACAAACATAATGCAACACAAAAACTGTTTACCGTAACACCGCACACACAACATAAATAACACCGCACACATTATGACATGACAAGACATTCTTCACTTCACAACACCCCATCACACTTCCATAACACTCCACAACACTTCATAACACTTTAAATAACAACATAACAGTTAAAGCAACACAACACAACATAACACAACACAACATGCCAAAACACAACACAAAACAGCACACCAAAACACAACACAACACTCCATAACTCTTCATCATACTTTACAGCACAACAAAACAGTTAACACAACACAGCATGACAAAACACAACACAACACACCAAAACACAACACAACACACCAAAACATAACATTCTCGTTCAACCTGCGTATTTGTTCATCCTAGTCTGGGAACTTGACTAACCACTTATTATCAGGAAGAAACAATATAAAAAGATAAGCTTACGTATCATCACGGAATTAAGTCACATGTGTGAGATACAATCCCATGATATCATTCAGGTCGGGAAGACAGCATTCGACAGAAATAGCACAGCGCAAAAAGGAACACACAAAAAAAGTTCACATACCACTATCACATGACCAAGACAAAACTGAACAAAAGAATAAACTGAACTACCGAAAGTCCCACTTTGGCACAATAAAAGTGTGAGCAACACTGTAAATACTTAAACTCTGCTGCTGCCGTATATGCAAACAAAAACTAATAAAAAATCGGACAGGGAACAACGGAACGCACTACGATGCTCTATTTTCTTTGTCAAGTGACATTCTGCCACTGTGTATGTACGATCTAACGACAGTTATCTGGGCCCGAAACTACAGCGGATACGTTAAAGTAGTCTGTGTAAATGTATTGTAAACCAGAGGCCCAGGCGTTATGTAATATGCCACTCAACAAAGTAAGCTACATATCGCAGGTAAAGTTCATGCATGTATAATAGTATATTTGAATATATATTTTACATTATATCCATTTATCAAAGACAACCACTGACAATGGAAAGTTAGCACAATCAGGACATTGACAAGCTGTCAAATGTTACAAATAATCTGTAACACCTGAAGTAGATTTCACCAGCACTTATATGAATATCTGGTCACATATAGTTTTCCTTGGTCAGTCTGCCTTTCAGAAACGACATTATGTAAGGATTCAAACTAGAATGTTGGCAACAAAATGTAGCTATCTAAGTTTTATTATAAATTTAAATGTGTTTAAAATGGCTTGAGCGTTTGATCAGGATATCGCTCTGAAAAACAAATGGTGAACACAATGAGCAAAATAACTGAGAACAATTAGTTAAACGGAACCATTGAGAAAAAGTTCTGGTTCTGTGCATGGATATGTACCGTTTAATCTATACACAACGCAACACGTGAATACACAAGTATTGTATAATATTATTAGTTCATAAATAATATTTATAATATATAATACTGAAACAAAGGTGCCAAGTTATCAGGAAGTTGGCTATAAAGAAGAACTTAATACTTATAGCAAGACCGTACTCGCAAAACGTAACCAAATTATCCGGAAAATGGCTATAAAGAAGAATGTTTAAGGAGGCTGTAAACCCAGAGAAGCCAAATATTCGAATTGGCCATGGTCAAAATTGTAAATATAAGACAAATGCTGTGTTTCTTTGCTATTTTATCATTAGTAAGAATAATCCAAGTAAGTTTTGTGTTAAAATCATGGGTTACTTCATGTTTGCAATAAATTATGTGCAAGGGTCATGACCTTTGTTGTGGTTTGAATGAAAACTGTTGAAAAGTGCGAAACTAAGTTTTCTAGCTCTCGGACCAGAAAAGACGGACTTTTCTCTGGTATGTTTACATTTATGAATATTGTGGAGAAACGGATTAGAAACCCTATTATTTTGGATCCAATCGTGAGTGAGGCATGTATTAGGGTAGCCAAACATGATACTGTATAGGGCTAGCTATCCGTTTAACCTTTTTTTCATTTTGAGCCGAAGATGTGGGTTTTGCGCCTTTTTCACATGTTTTAGCGACCTAAACAAATGACTACGTGGTGCCTAAATTTGTCATTATGTTTCTTTGTTGGCTGTTGTTTTTGTGTATTTTGCTTGCTCTAGGATATTTAAACTAAAAAAAATGTGCATTTCTTCTCAGGTGTGTGATTGACAGTGAATCCGTGCTCTTAACATAGAAAGGTGTGTGTCGGCCGGAGGGGAATCTTCATTCTGGGTTGTCCGCCCCCCAAAACTCCATACTCGCAAGAGGTTACCACTACACACAATGACTAGACGTACAGAAAATGTTTGTTTACAAAACATGAAGATACGGTTATTTGATCAATGCACCAACACCATCCATTTCTCCACTGATACAATTAAATACAAAAAAATACTGTGGGGAAATCCCCCCAGTAAAAAGTGAGGAGTAATTAAAGGAAATCGAAGATGTCAAAGAAATGTACATATTGATGTGTAGCAATCTCGAACGAGAAATAAACCAGCAACGCCTTTATTCACCACATTTTAATGAAAGGGTATCAAACGCGGATCGCCGATTTACAAATCTAGCGCACTAACCACTGCCCAACGACTGTGGCTCATTAGAAAGATTGGCACAGAAAAGACACAAGATAACCAGCAACACAATCATGACGAGAACATGCAGACGACCATAAAACAGCAGACTGCATTTGTTAAACATTTCGAATCACCAATAAAACCAAGGCACTTACGTACAAAAATCAGTGTGGTAATACCATTGTGGTACATGGCGTAAATTTTAGCCAAGGACGCAAGTAAAGATATGTCAACAGAAAGTCAATTTTAAATAGACATCATCGACGCTCAAGCCGAGAACGAGTTCTTTCCATGAAACTTGATTGGTTTCAACAAAATATCATAGGCAGTGGAGTCGGTTTCAGACAAAACATGTGACATATTGCACTAAAATATTAAATTACATAGATAGTACTCGGCTTTAACCTTTTGTTGATATATTTTACTTGCGTTCTTTTAACCAAAATATACGTCATATACCACGTGCTATATGCACACTGATAAAAATATTCTAAAGAAAATGTGAATGAGAAAATTGATTAAATTATTGAATAGGTCTACAACTTTTAAGTAACCACCCATTGCACTTGTAAATAGCTAACTTGATTATTTCAGTCGTTATAAATGTCAGTGTCACTGTGGTGTGTTATATAAATAGGCACCAATTATATCAACATTTTAAACATGTACCAGGGGCGGATCCAGGATTTGGCGTTAGGGGGGGCGTACATTCATGTATTGATACCCCCCCTCAAGAAAATGTGCGAGCGAAGCGAGCTAGAAAAAAAAATCTCTGAGAAGCGTTCCACACAATTTCGTTCTTTATCTTATAATATTCACTGATAAAATTATTGTGAGAGCAAGGCGAGTAAGAATATATGCATTAATTACTAGTATTTGAACAGCATATCCCTCAAACTCATTCCCTACTTGAAAAAAATAACTTATAGTGGTTGTGCGAGCGTAGCGAGCAAGAAAAAATGCAATTATCTATTTCAGCTTCAATTACACCACCTTCTTATTACTTGGTAATATTAGAAAAAAATCAGTGTTTGTCTGAGCAGCATAGCCAAACAACTCAATGGTAAATCAAAAGCTTTCATTGAAATTACGTAGTTCTTTATCGAGCGAAGCGAGCTAAAAAAATCGTTGTTTATATGAACAGCATAGTCAGGACTAACGATAATCAACTTGATAATATTCACTGATATGTAGCTGCTGTGAATTCTACACGAAAAAAGGCAATGTCTATCTGAGCAGCACTCCAGGGCTTCAGTTTTGTTTAAGTGGGAATGTGAAGTACTTGGGATTCAGCGACTAGGGAGTCCACGGGTCAGTGGCTTTCTACCTCGTGACTTTTTAAATAGAACCACGTCAGCTGCATTCTGAGGTATCTTATTTTTAATGAAAAGGACAGGTTTATTAGAAAATAAAGCCAACTATATTAATATTTTATGTCTTGTCGGACATTTTTAATGTGCAACAATCTCGGCATTTATGTAGCCGATGTTTGGCACCATGCTACCAATCAGTCCCATATCTTGTTTTTGCATACAACATTAAGTTCACTTTAATTGTTTAATTAACGCGAGCGAAGCGAGCGAAAAAAATTGCATATCAATATTGTTCTTACATCTAAAATATGAGAAAAAAATTGCATATCAATATTGTTCTTACATCCAAAATATGAGAAAAAAATTGCATATCAATATTGTTCTTACATCCAAAATATGAGAAATTACCTAGGCTCCGGCGATTTTAGGGGGGGGGGGGGAGCCGGGTCCGCACCACCTTGGATTCGCCTATGTGTACAGTGACGGTCACACTTTCTTTTATACTGACCTCACCACAATAATTATGGTTATTATTCACAGGCGCCAAAAAGTAAATACATACGCTTTGGTTCTTACACAATACTAGAGGAAACGAACGTAATAAGTATAAGTTGTAGATCAAAAACTAGTGTTTAACTAAAATAGTCCTTAATATTACACGAACAGGATGATATAGCCCGCTGATAATAACACTAGCCTTTGTTAACAAATAAAAATAAAACTTAAATTTTCGATGGGGATCCATTCTTCTTCAATCTCGTGTATAATCACTTTTAATGCATATACTCTTGCAATCTACGCTGATAACAAGCGGTCAGTCGACATTGCAGTGTTTATACTCTCCATGTTTATTTATTGATAAGGCTAGAGTTATTTCCGGCGAGCGAGCTGTATAATGCAGCGTTCAATACATACTACAGTAGTTTGTCTATACAGACCCTACGTTTAATTACAGGAGACAACTCATCAGTCTATTCTTTTTCGTTCGTGAAATTATTTCCCTTTGTACCCACAGGTAACTGTATCATTAATAAAGAGTACAAACTATTTTTATAATTTATAATATCTAAGATAAGATTAAACTTATAAACTCTTTTTTACTCTTTATCAATGATACAGTTACCTGTGTTTGTACCCTTAAACATAGGTAATCATGCTCAAAATAAAATCTAGTTAAATTGAAAATAAAGTTAGGATTATTGATTACCAAAATATTATGTAGTCGGGTAGCCAGACTACGCCCAACAGTGACACTTCGTCTTATCTTTTGGTATATCGTCTGTTCACACGGTCACGTGTTATTGGTTATTTATATCCATTTTTTCCATGAAAACGTACATGTAAACATTCGATTTATACGAAGGAAAGCAGACCTGCATACGGTAGGATTATTTACAATTATAATATTTGTATTAACTATTTACTGTTTCAATTATATATATAATTTACTACTTAACAGTCACAGGTAGTTTGACATTGAATATGCATTAGATGGGTCGATGAGATAAAACAAGTATTATATAGATACAAGTCGTTAAATCAAGTAAATATATAACGGCAAATGTCGTAGGAGACAATCACAATATATATTGGTGGCAATGACTGTATATAGACACTTAAAGGAATTTTACCCAGAGTGCAAGGATAATATGAACTAAGGCACAGCCTATTTTAGCGTTATTGTAGAACATGTCATGGTTGTCAACTTGTAGGTCATGCGTCAAAACCGGAACCTATGAGTCGAACCGCTATGCCAACTGCTGCGTGGCAAGATTTAGCTACGGATGTATTAGGACCTCTACCGTCAGGTCATTATATAGTCGTGTGTATCGATTATTTCAGTCGATTTTTCGAAATCGAAATAACAAAATCGATAACTTCTGAGAATCTGGTAGGAATATGGGCAAAATGATTTGTTACTCACGGAATTCCATTGTCAATTAGAACCGATAATGCACAATATTACGTAAGTACCCTGATTAAAGATTTTCTCAAAGGTTATGGTATTGAACACCGACGTAATACACCATTATGGCCTGCTGCAAATGGTGAGGTTGAGCGTCAAAACAGTTCAATACTAAAGAGGCTTAGGATTTCTCAATCAGAAAAACGCGATTGGAAATCAGATTTTAACGAGTATCTGTGGGTGTATCGTTCAACACCTCACTCCGTTACAGGGGTATCACCGAGTGAACTCCTATATAGTCGTAAAATTAGGACCAAAATTCCTGAAATTTCATTAATTCGTCCCGAGGATAGTGAAATTCGTGACCGTGATTCAGAGAAAAAGGGGAATAACAAGATTTATTCTGATAGGAAACGTAATGCGAAAAATAGTACTATAAGTTCTGGCGACACAGTCCTAGTAAAGCAAAATAAGTCAAATAAATTGGACACACCGTTTAGTCCCAATAAACATACTGTGCTCCAAAAGAAAGGAAATAGTGTTTTGATTAAATCAGACGTCGATGGATCTGAATATCGTAGAAATATTACTCATGTAAAGAAATATGAATCAGACTTGTCCCAGGCAGATCCCGGATCACGTACACAAGAAAATCAAGGCAATCAGAATGACAGTGAAATTGATCAAAATTTGCTAAATGACGATAATGAAAATATTACGGAAAATGAGGGTACAGCAGAAAATATGACTACTGTAGACACTAATTCAAGACCAGTTAGAATCAGGAAAATGCCTGAAAAATTCAAGGATTATGTTATGACTTGAACATTAAATATGTTTCAGAGTCCTGTGGAAATTTACAAGTTGTGAAAAATAATGTTCTCACGAGTTTATGCTTGTAATTGGATACAGTGTTTTACTTGTAAGCAAGTACTCTCAATATCAGAGAAAAACAATGGACCACACTAAAGACTATCAGTGGAAATTTATAGCATTGCTCTTTTATCTATGGTGATGTGAATTTAATGTGTTGTTGTTCTTTTTATCACATTATGTTGATAACTGTAGGGATGTGGTTATAATTGCCAATTAACTTGTTAGAGGTTTAGTACTTTGGTGAATGACCGTTATTTAGGAAGTAAGGCCAAAACTATTTATACTTTGGGTTTTCTGTGAAAGAAATTTTAAAAGTTTAAAATTTTGAATTTTATATTTTAATGATATAGTTAGCATTCTAAAAAGGGAGGGAATGTAGTGTATGAGACCAAGTCCCTGTGGTTTATAACAAAGGTACTATAATCATATAGTATGTATTCGAGTGGAGATGTTGAGTTTGTATAGTTAGCTCCTAGAGAGTGCATATCATATATTAAAGTAGCGTGTATCCTTCGATGGTGTTGTTACATGTTATACCTTAAATGGTGATCATATGTCTATGGTATATAAAGACATGACAAATATCTTAAATATTAAAGAATAGCTCAAATGTACAGTCAGTAGAAAATTTGTGACATTTATGGGTACGAAGTAACGAAGGACGAAGTCGATACGAACCTGTTTTCGTTTTGAAATTCACTGTATAACTACGCTGATTATTTGTATAATAATACGACTTTCCTTGTCTAAAACAAGTACTTTCATGGCGTAATCAGTTGATCAATAACTGATTATATGCAGGCTGTCACGTTATGTGTTCCGAATTACAGAGGTTTCGTGAATTTACTTGTTCGTGTAACTGATATTATAGTGCAATCGGTCGGGGTTGCGTGAAGTTGGCAAGGCATTGAACATTGAACATTGAACTTTTTTGAATGTAGTTATGAGAAGCAACATTGAACATTCGATTTTTTTTAATGTAGTTTTGGAAAACAACATTGAACATTCGATTTTTTTGAATGTAGTTATAGAGAGCAACATTGAACATTCGATTTTTTCAATGTCGTTATGAAAAACAACATTGAACATTGGACATTGAACTTTTTTGAATGTTGTTATGAGAAGCAACATTGAACATTCGATTTTTTTGAATGTAGTTTTGGAAAACAACATTGAACATTTGATTTTTTTGAATGTAGTTATAGAAAGCAACATTGAACATTCGATTTTTTGAATGTTGTTATGAGAAGCAACATTGAACATTCGATTTTTTGAATGTAGTTTTGGAAAACAACATTGAACATTCGATTTTTTTAATGTAGTTATAGAAAGCAACATTGAACATTGAACATTCGATTTTTTCAATGTCGTTATGAAAAACAACATTGAACATTGGACATTGAACTTTTTTGAATGATGTTATGAGAAGCAACATTGAACATTCGATTTGTTTGAATGTAGTTTTGGAAAACAACATTGAACATTCGATTTTTTTAATGTAGTTTTGGAAAACAACATTGAACATTCGATTTTTTTGAATGTAGTTTTGAAAACAACATTGAACATTCGATTTTTTTGAATGTAGTTATAGAAAGCAGCATTGAACATTGAACATTCGATTTTTTCAATGTCGTTATGAAAAACAACATTGAACATTGAACTTTTTTGAATGTTGTTATGAGAAGCAACATTGAACATTCGATTTTTTCAATGTCGTTATGGAGCCGGTTGAGTGAGGAAGCAAAATAATGCGCATTAGACGAGCTTTCCAACGCGCCCTCACATGACTGGCTGTGGTCATTTTAAGCAGAAGGGGCACTTCTCAGCGAGCTCCCGCGACACGGGCACGCAAGCGTTCTATCGCAGCACCCCTACCTATCAAAGCTCCAACCTGCCGGTAAGAAGCCGATTTGCGGTAAGCAAACGGTCTGTCTCGAAGCTCCGCCGCTAGCTTCGGCCCTACCAGCGAGCCCCCGCGACCCGGCCAAGCAAGCGTTCTATCGCAGCATCCTACCTATCAAAGCTCCAACCTGCCGGGAAGAAGCCGATTTGCGGCAAGCAAACGGTTTGTCTCGAAGCTCCACCGCTAGCTTCGGCCCTACAAGCGAGCTCCCGCGACCCGTGCAAGCAAGCGTTCTTTCGCAGCACCGCCGTGGGTGGGCCAATCCGCTAGGGCACTTTATATGTCGAGCGGTAAGCCGAATCTGGCTTGTTTTTGATCGTGTCAGACCCCTGCCCTACCCGGCGCATTCGGTCTTGCACACTCAATTCTATCGGCCAGAACACTTCGGCAGGGTCAAACGCTTTCGAATTTGTGGGTAAGCTGAATTTCGCAACATTTTCATATTTTGAGCCTTTCTTGGATTTTGCCTCCTCCCTATAATATAACCCGGGACTTCTACGTGGGGTGACTATTACATTCTTTTCGTGGGGCGGTCCTTTTTCTTAAAATGAAGACAGCCAGCCATGTGAGGGTGCGTTGGAAAGTTCGTCTCATGCCCGTTCGTTTGCATCCACACTCAACCGGCGTAGGCAGTATGTGAACGATTTTACGGCGCGTCAAATTGCCGAGCTTTCTCGTTCAGTGTTTTCCGCGCAATTTCCCTTCTATCAACGATCTATGAAAGCTTCCGAGATTTCACCCCGCGCAAAACTTTTTCATCTTGCCTCTGATCCGGCAAAGTGAGAGCGCGTTGGAAAGATCGTCTCATGCCCGTTCGTTTGCATCCACACTCAACCGGCGTAGGCAGTATGTGAACGATTTTACGGCGCGTCAAATTGCCGAGCTTTCTCGTTCAGTGTTTTCCGCGCAATTTCCCTTCTATCAACGATCTATGAAAGCTTCCGAGATTGCACCCCGTGCAAAACTTTTTCATCTTGCCTCCGATCCGGCAAAGTGAGAGCGCGTTGGAAAGATCGTCTTATGCCCGTTCGTTTGCATCCACACTCAACCGGCGTAGGCAGTATGTGAACGATTTTACGGCGCGTCAAATTGCCGAGCTTTCTCGTTCAGTGTTTTCCGCGCAATTTCCCTTCTATCAACGATCTATGAAAGCTTTCGAGATTGCACCCGCGCAAAAGTTTTTTTTATCTTACCTCCGATCCGCCAAAGTTAGGGCGCGTTGGAAAGCTCGTCTCATGCCCGTTCGTTTGCATCCACACTTCCCTATAATATTTTCCTGAAAAAATGACAAAGTATTGGTTCTACTGTGGGGCGGTTGAAATTGACCAGCTCTTACAAGCTTCTTAACTAGGCAGCCGAATCTCGCGACATTTTCATATTTTCAGCCTTTTGAATGTTGTTATGAAAAACAACATTGAACATTGAACATTCAAATGTTGTTATGGAAAGCAACATTGAACATTGAACATTCAAATTTTTTGAATGTTGTTATGAAAAGAAACATTGAACATTCGATTTTTTCAATTTCGTTATGAAAAACAACATTGAACATTGAACTTTTTTGAATGTTGTTATGAGAAGCAACATTGAACTTTGAACAAGTTTGAAAAAAATCGAAAGGATCATAAGATCCATTACTAATTATTAGCAAGTTCGCGATATATATTGAACATCTCGTGCATCACATTCATTTTAAAAATTGCGAATTCTTCGAGATGCTGTGCTCCACTCAGAAGGTGTGTATGATGCATTGGTTATTGTCGCTGAATTATGCCTGGTCATTATGTACAGGATTGAAATCCCGGTATTTTACGTGGCATCTCCGTCTCAGTTGTGTCTTGACACACAACCTGGCTGTACATCATTTTAACTACATTGTATAACTACCGAAAATAATGTGTCCGAACTATGCTTATCACTTCGTTCGGTGCACTACGGACAACTACTCGTACTATTTATGAGGTGTAGAAGCAATTATTGAACTTGAGTGCGACCCTCTGCACTCAAAATTGATAAGACTTAGTTCAATTACAGCTATAAATACATTATTTACTCCAAAGTAAGCCACTGTTAATATTCACTAGCGACATAACATTATCCCAAATTCTTTGTAGCAAAATTTGTCACAATAACAATGAACCAATAGAGTGAATTTCGATATTTGAGTGCTGATTGTAAGTATTGGTTGTAATTACGGGCCCTGAGCGTCCAACTTCTGAGCTCAGCATTTGAGGATATTACAAGTTGAACTTCCTTTTAAACACAGAAAGGGAATTTCAGTAAATGATTCCAGAAATTTGCTTTTCCCACTTGAGCACAAGACTACTGCATGTTGTATGGTCACCTTTCGCCGCTCTCTGTAACCGCTCTTGGGTGTCTGCCTCGTGGACAATTTTACATTCAACTTACCGCAACTATGCCTGTCGCCTCCTGTACGAAACGGGGCTATACCACTTTACCGGAGATCCACCGGCCCTCAACCTTGTTTGACCGTAGTGCATGTGCCATGCCGGTGCGCTAGGGTTAATCACGGTATTGCTACGGTAGAGCCACGGACATTCTAGTCGGGAGTCCATACGGAGAAAATACGACGGGCCATGGCATCGGAGAGTAGAATGTGGCATCCATGCTAAATGTTATCTTTGATATGTGTGTAATCTGAAACGGCCGGATGCCATCCGTGATTTTGCCTCGTTTTCTCAAAATTAGGTCAAAGGTCAAATGAGTGCATTTTTTATATATCTCACTAAAAATATCATTATATCTCTGTCAGTTTTCGGTCAAAATATATACAAATGGTATCAAAATGAAGCTAATGCACTGGGCTATCAATAAAAATAACTTTTTACAAATTTATGCATTTGTATACTCATGAATATTGATAAGAACACCTAAAATTAGCAATATTTTTTATAAAAATTCGACGTGTATGAACAATATATTTGTTATAATGTCGTCATTTTTGCTATTTGAAAGCTTAAAAGATTCTAATTTAATGGTGAGATACTACTCTATTGATATGTTAACTGGTCACTTACCTTCTCATTGATTTAAGGGCACACGTGTGCTTAGAGTGGGTGGGGGTAAAATGACACATGAACTTAAACTAACACAATAGCGTCTAAAGTATTATAAATAAGTAATATAATTATGTTTGCATTGATTTATTGAGTGGGTTTACAAGTAACAACTATTATATTGGTTTTGGAATTGACCAATTCATTTCAAATATGTCAAAATTCGTGGGGGAATGAGCTACCTACACATAGGCATACACGTGCACTTCAAATAGTAATTTCGAGTTTAGTGTGATAAATAGGAACAAACATAAAATTAGGTTCAAATTATGCTATATGAATATAAAAAGATGATAATAATCATAATGATATTGCAAATTGTTCATTATACACTTTTACTTGTTCCTTTGAAAGAGCTCAAAATGGGTGGGGAATGGTTCATTTTAAAGCATGAATACTGTTACATAATATTATATTTCCATACAAAATCAGATTTATATTTTCATTCATGTCTTGTTTAAATTAGAATGCATATATAGTTAACACATGCTTTTCATGTAATAACATCTACAGAGTACCGAGAAACGACAGGTACCAATGCCCGTTCGTGGGAGCTTTGGTAATTAAACACAAGGTACATATACCACCTTAAGTGCTAAAGACAATAACGTTCTTGACAATTTTAAACTACGAATTTATATAGAAAACGCCATAAATCATTCATGAAATAATAGTGTATATATGTACAAATAAGACAAGTTACAATATCGCTGTTTAGTTTGAGATTGGTTATGAAGATTTGCTGTGGATATATTTGCACGTGAATTTACAAACACCTTCTCAGTTCGATGCAAGCAGTATGAAGAATTAGTAGATCACGTCTTGATTTCTATATTCATTACGGATGCACCGGCTCGTATCCGTATGCAAGTACCTGGTTGGTAGTTTGCTCTTGTGGCGTGCAGTTCGAGCGCATCACTTCACATCACTGGGGGGCAGTGGCATAGAGGTAGGGCGCGCGCTTCGGGTCATAAGGTCCCGGGTTCAATCCCCGTCTGGACCACTGCTCAATTTCTCTGAGCAAGAATAACCAACATGCTCCACTCAACCAAGGTGTGAATTGGTGCCTATGAGGGCGATGTCTGTACACGTTCGATAGTTCAGGGCGCCCCAGATAGGTGTTGGTTGCACACGCATCAAGAGAGAAATAGTCTCCCCAGGGAAACTCGAACGCAAGATTCCTAGGTAGCCCAATGACCAGCGAAGTTAAAATGTCAAAGGGTGACTGAACAGCTGAACTGCTGAAAGCAGCCCTCGAGTATTAGTAACTTAACTTCTTTTTTAATGTTTTGGCGGAAGCATTTCAAGCCTTGTTTTATAGAGCTTTAACAAACAGGGGTCACCAACAAGCTTGTACAACTGTCTGTCTCATCTGAATGTACGTCTCTTCTAATATCCAACAGAAGGTCATATCTTTTCCAGCAGAAAAATGGTTTCACATCCCGCCAAAGAGAGGAACCCCACAATGATACGGTGGTCGTTTGGAGACATGTTCTGAAAATTATATGTACATCGGGAGTAAATCATCGAGGCAGTGGGACAGGCGTGTAACTTCAGGACCACATCGGGAGTCATCCGATGTCTACCGATACCCCACCCCAATTCCTCACGATGACCCAAAATGTCTCATGACTTACCCGAAGTTTCCCTTCAGAACTACAATCCCGAGACCGCGAGTGTGTCCCCAAAATATCACTGCCTAGCGTATAAGTATCCATGGTTACTGGTATTCCCGAGTCTCTGGTGCGCTTCTGGGATGCCTTCCCGGGATATTCCCGAGATTACAGCGCGAATGCATCGGGTAAAAATATGCATGCATTGAATTTTCCTGACGTATGTACATGTACTCGCGTAATTACAAGATGTCTCAAGAGTCCCCAAAACGTTCACGGAAGCTTATCCGAGACACCGGATACCTTCCCTGAGATACATGGGATCCTAGACGCCTTCTAAGCTCTTAAATCCATCGGGAGTACATCCCCGAGGAAGAAGAATGGACGCATAAAGTCTGGAGCACATTGATAGTTTTTGCAATGCATCCCGATACTCCTTGATTATCATGATTCCTCCTGATGTCACAACTTGTCTGATGACCTCCCCGATACTTCCCTTAGACTACGAGCAACCTATTTACGGTGCCTCCCGAATCTCCACCCTAGACAAAGACATACGCAATGGGACATGTACATGTATAAGCTTCAAGCGTCTCAATTGATACCTTGTGGCATTAAGAGACCAAGAACAAAACTGAAAACCGCAATGCAAAGAACAGTAGAGGCCGAACCTGAGCAAAAAAGGAATCAATGAAGAGAACTGAATGACGAGTAAGTAATACATCCTTCGCTTGAAGCACCCAAAGCATGAAAATGACCCTCGCATCTTTTGATGACAGTTGGCATACTTCGCGTCGATTCGTTGTCTTCGGTACATTGTGGTAGCTTTCTCTTACAACAAGCTCGTTCTTTCTTAGCAACGTCTCTGACCTTGTTGGCAAACTAAAGGAAAGTAACTCAGCGAGTATCGACTTTTGTTTTACTCATTAGCAAGATGTAATCGTTTGATTGTGGCATGTGCATACTAGTATCAGGACCAGATAAAATTCGACGCATCGGTCGACTTTTTCTACCTCGTTTGTTTCCAAGTAGTGTAGTCTTTATTGATGAGCTTATGATTTGTAAAGTCACAATAGAATCGTTCAAAAAGGTAATTACTCCTATATGCATTCAATACCGTCTTAATCATCATTACTTACTACACATTGCTACTGAATAAGATATCAACAAAGTGTATTAACTAAGGCTTTATAAACATTATGAAAGTACGGACAAGTCAGGGTACGAAAGAAATGAACTGCAATTGGCTAAGAACAACGTTTTCTTGTTCTCCAATACGACTCTATACATGCAACTAAAAGAACATACGTTTACCCGGTAGTTTGTTAACAAATACCAACTTATTAATTAAGAGGTTAATATACAGTATAACTCCGATGCCTCGAACAGTATTTGCGTCGAACACCCTAGATGCCTCGAACTGGTTCTTCGGTCCCGGCAAAATCCCTTCTTTAATCATATATAGTATGCTAGCATGTTTATATCCGTCCCCACTCGTCTTAAACATGTCTTTATTGTGTGTATGCAGCTTTTTTGGCATTTTTGAATGAGTAATTACATGATAAAAGAGTTATATAAATATATGGTAAAAATGAAATAATTAGGAGTCATTTATACAATGTCTCCATTGACGAGTGATTGACAATGGCTATCGGACGCCTAGCTATCAGCCAGATGACTGGCGAAAAATTAAATAATTATATTCATTATATAATCTATTTACTATTGTAAAATTCTATTCACCGTACAATAAAGGTTCGGTATTTTTAAATCGGCAAAAACCTTCTCAAAGTTGAGTGTGTCTAACATGTCTATTAATCAAGAAATCTGAAAACTGTAAATGTTTTTGTTAATTACATGACAACTGTACTTGTGATGTGCCATGCGTTAGTCTCGAATAGAAGAGAATTCAATGCAACAGCATCAAATTACACATAATTGGTATATTTTAAAAATCTTTGCGATATAATTAAGGCAATAGATCATACGCTGTAATTTCAAGATCGTATATCCTATTACAGTGAAATATCAGTATTGACAGACACAAATCTTAAAGAGTAGTGCAGGGACCGTCATTAAAAAATATCGACTTGAAAATTATTTATATCATACATGTCTTATTTAAAAGAATTCCTAACAACCTTTTAAAACAATGTATTAACAACAGTCTCTTAGCTATATGTATTTAAATAATCCTTACAAATTAGTAATATGTGTGTATATAGGTGCATTTCTAATATGTACTATTGCTGTGAATTTTTATTAGTCTAATATAAGTCTGTACTAGAATGGTCACATAATAATGTTTCTGTGATATATAATGTGACTGAAATAAAGAACAAATGAAATATAGTAAAACAATAGATGACTCGAACACTATCTAGGTCGAACACAAGTTTTCGCACCTTTCATTGACTCTTGAAATACATTGCTCGAATGCGGGTAGTCGGCGACATGTGTATTAAGGTTACAAGTTGTTATAATTACTGTAATTAACAATTGTTTGTGTACGACTGCATTTGTATAACCAGTTTTTAAAAGACTTAACTTTATATAAATCTATATTGTAATTTAACTTATTTTCGTTAATGAAATTCAGAAGCAACAACATATCAGAATAACATTGTCCTTTTTTAAATTAAAGTACTCGTACTTGTATATATATCAAAAGTTTTTGTTTCATTTCCATTTATTTATAGGTAGTCGAACTTGACCTCGGTCATAAGAATATTCCGTGCGCTCCTTAACATAAATACACTATACATGTATAACAAGAAACCTTAGTAAGATTTGTCAATTATCATATAATATTTCCGAGTATTCTTTGGATTTTTGAACATTCGAAGAGTTTGCCGAAGATAATAAATCAGACTCCATGTCAATTTTGTCTATTATATTTTGTTATTATAATGAATACTGTTACAAAAATGATACACATGCAATAGTTATGTAAATCAATTATACAATACACACACACACGATTTGTACGGTTTAACATACTGGCATCAGTTCGAACTTATACACATGATACATATACTTGAGTACCATAGATGCCTCGAACAGGTAGATGACTCGAACTATTTTCCCGTAAGGAAGATAGTTCGAGGCATCGAAGTTCTACTGTACCAGGCGACATTTTACGTTGACGACACTACATGTTTTATTTGATTGGAATTGGTATAATTTGTATAGCGCAGATAATTTGACATGATCCTAACCTTTATACATGAATATATTACAAAGTACTTGCGTTGAATATATAAACTTCCACGAGCAAATCGTGCATTATCGGTTCTTTAGATTTGTGTTGGTATTACACATCCAGCGTCTTTGTGATATTCCCCGCTTATGAAAGCATACAGCCGGGATTATTAATATAGACAATATATCAGCTGTTAAATTATGCTAATTGAAGGTCGAGAGTCGTATCAAATTCTCTGGATTATAATAACGGTAGAAACTAGTGGTTTGCCGATGATTATAAGAATAAATAATACAGTTCTAAACGTCATGTACAAACATATATTGTGTAATGAGACATATGTATTGCATTTTGTATAATTATTAGAAGACACTACTTGTGTATCACTCAGATACAGATCCTTATTTGTACGCTTTTTGTCATACATGTGCAATAGATTATCAATATTCATAAATATGCAAATGAGTTAATTAGCATAATATTTGAGTAAGTCAAAATCAAATTCCACAAATAAATCATATTTGGATATAAGGAACATGTTTAATGGGTGTTTAATGTTGATTCTGACTGTATTGAGATTTTTACGTTCTGTTTTAAATTTACCCCCACCCACCTTTGGCGGTTATTCTCGGTGGAATTAAATTGTATTTATCTATAAAAATATACATTTAACGAAAGCCCTATGTCTTCACATGATTTTGGTACAATTCGGATCTTTAAATAATAGAAATAAGGAAGATATGGCATATATTTGTCAACTATACTAGTAGATTTTTAACGAAAATTTACAAATCTTTGACTTCCTCATTAATATTCATGAGTATGCAAATGTGATAATTTGCATACAATCATTGCAAATGATGAACCAATTCATTAGCTTCATTTTGATACCATTTTGGCCATTCTACCTGTAGAATTGACCAAGATATGGTGCAATTTCAAGTTGATGTATGCTATATGCACTTAATTGACCTTTGACCTCAATTATGACCTTCACAGAGGGTTTTGCGCGTGGCATCCACCCAAACCATATACAACTGGTATTGGGCAATTCAAATATGGTATTGAAACACTTCTACTAAAAAATGCCATGGGCCATGAAAAATAAGCGACTTTTGTGCTGATGGACTCCCAACTATGAAGGCAAACGAACGACCATGAGATGACGCGCCCTCACATGGCTGGCTCTCTTCATTTTAAGAAAAAGGAGCGCCCCACGAGAAGAATGTAATAGTCACCCCAGGTAGAAGTCCCGGAATATATTATAGGGGGAGGCAAAACCCAAGAAAGGCTCAAAATATGAAAATGTTGCGAAATTCGGCTTACCCACAATTTCGAAAGCGTTTGACCCCGCCGAAGTGTTCTGGTCGATAGAATGGAGTGTGCATGACCGAATGCGCCGTGTAGGACAGGGGTCTGACACGATAAAAAACAAGCCAGATTCGGCTTACCGCTCGACATATAAAGTGCCCTAACGGATTGGCCCACCCACGGCGGTGCTGCGAAAGAACGATTGCTTGCACGGATCGCTTTTAGGGCCGAAGATAGCGGCGGAGCTTCGAGACAGACCGTTTGCTTGCCGCAAATGGGCTTCTACCCGGCAGGTTGGAGCTTTGATAGGTAGGGGTGCTGCGATATAACGCTTGCTTGCCCAGGTCGCGGGAGATTGCTGGTAGGGCCGAAGCTACCGGCGGTGCTTTGAGACTGACTTTTCTCGTGGGTTGAGAAGTGCCCCTTCTGCTTAAAATGACCACAGCCAGTAATGTGAGGGCGCGTTGGAAAGCTCGTCTAATGCCCGTTCTTTTGCTTCCACACTAACCCGGCTCCATAACGACATTGAAAAATTCGAATGTTCAATGTTGCTTTCCATTACTACATTAAAAAAAATCGAATGTTCAATGTTGCTTCTCATAACAACATTCAAAAAAGTTGTATGTTCAATGTTCAATATTGTTCCCCATAACGACATTGAAATAATTTGAATGTTCAATGTTTAATGTTGCTTTTCAGAACAACATTCAAAATCGAATGTTCAATGTTGCTTCTCATAACAACATTCAAAAAAGTTCAATGTCCAATGTTCAATGTTGTTTTTCATAACGACATTGAAAAAATCGAATGTTCAATGTTCAATGTTGCTTCTCAAAACAACATTCAAAAAAGTTCAATGTCCAATGTTCAATGTTGTTTTTCATAACGACATTGAAAAAATCGAATGTTCAATGTTGCTTTCCATTACTAAATTAAACAAAATCGAATGTTCAATGTTGCTTCTCATAACAACATTCAAAAAAGTTCAATGTCCAATGTTCAATGTTGTTTTTAATAACGACATTGAAAAAATCGAATGTTCAATGTTGCTTCTCAAAACAACATTCAAAAAAGTTCAATGTCCAATGTTCAATGTTGCTTTCCATAACTACATTAAAAAAATCGAATGTTCAATGTTGCTTCTCATAACAACATTCAAAAGAGTTCAATGTCCAATGTTCAATGTTGTTTTTCATAACGACATTGAAAAAATCGAATGTTCAATGTTCAATGTTGCTTCTCAAAACAACATTCAAAAAAGTCAAATGTCCAATGTTCAATGTTTTTTTTCATAACGACATTGAAAAAATCGAATGTTCAATGTTGCTTTCCATTACTACATTAAAAAAAATCGAATGTTCAATGTTGCTTCTCATAACAACATTCAAAAAAGTTGTATGTTCAATGTTCAATATTGTTCCCCATAACGACATTGAAATAATTTGAATGTTCAATGTTTAATGTTGCTTTTCAGAACAACATTCAAAATCGAATGTTCAATGTTGCTTCTCATAACAACATTCAAAAAAGTTCAATGTCCAATGTTCGATGTTGTTTTTCATAACGACATTGAAAAAATCGAATGTTCAATGTTCAATGTTGCTTCTCAAAACAACATTCAAAAAAGTTCAATGTCCAATGTTCAATGTTGTTTTTCATAACGACATTGAAAAAATCGAATGTTCAATGTTGCTTTCCATTACTAAATTAAACAAAATCGAATGTTCAATGTTGCTTCTCATAACAACATTCAAAAAAGTTCAATGTCCAATGTTCAATGTTGTTTTTAATAACGACATTGAAAAAATCGAATGTTCAATGTTGCTTCTCAAAACAACATTCAAAAAAGTTCAATGTCCAATGTTCAATGTTGTTTTTCATAACGACATTGAAAAAATCGAATGTTCAATGTTGCTTTCCATAACTACATTAAAAAAATCGAATGTTCAATGTTGCTTCTCATAACAACATTCAAAAGAGTTCAATGTCCAATGTTCAATGTTGTTTTTCATAACGACATTGAAAAAATCGAATGTTCAATGTTCAATGTTGCTTCTCAAAACAACATTCAAAAAAGTTAAATGTCCAATGTTCAATGTTTTTTTTCATAACGACATTGAAAAAATCGAATGTTCAATGTTGCTTTCCATTACTACATTAAACAAAATCGAATGTTCAATGTTGCTTCTCATAACAACATTCAAAAAAGTTCAATGTCCAATGTTCAATGTTGTTTTTAATAACGACATTGAAAAAATCGAATGTTTAATGTTCAATGTTGCTTCTCAAAACAACATTCAAAAAAGTTCAATGTCCAATGTTCAATGTTGTTTTTCATAACGACATTGAAAAAATCGAATGTTCAATGTTGCTTTCCATAACTACATTAAAAAAATCGAATGTTCAATGTTGCTTCTGATAACAACATTCAAAAAAGTTCAATGTCCAATGTTCAATGTTGTTTTTCATAACGACATTGAAAAAATCGAATGTTCAATGTTCAATGTTCAATGTTGCTTCTCAAAACAACATTCAAAAAAGTTCAATGTCCAATGTTGTTTTTCATAACGACATTGAAAAAAATCGAATGTTCAATGTTGCTTTCCATAACTACATTAAAAAAATCGAATGTTCAATGCTGCTTCTCATAACAACATTCAAAAAAGTTCAATGTCCAATGTTCAATGTTGTTTTTCATAACGACATTGAAAAAATCGAATGTTCAATGTTGCTTCTCAAAACAACATTCAAAAAAGTTCAATGTCCAATGTTCAATGTTCTTATGAGTAACGACATTGAAAAAATCGAATGTTCAATGTTGCTTTCCATAACTACATTCAAAAAAGTTCAATGTTCAATGTTGTTCCCCATAACGACATTGAAACAATTTGAATGATTAATGTTCAATGTTGCTTTTCAAAACTACATTCAACAAAATTAATGTTCAATGTTTAATGTCGTGTGTAGTGCCAACTTCACCCTGCTATCGGTCGGAGGGTTCGTGTAACTGATAATTTAGTGTACAATTAACGTAGTATAGTATACTGGCGATCATCGGTGTGATAAACACTATTTTAAAATGTGTTTTGTTAATACGACAGGCGAATAATGACATTGTAGTGTCAGATAAATTGAGTCTCTTAATTAATTATAATTCTATATCGAATGGCCATATGCATGTTTTATTTGTGATATGATATTTTAAATGTGTTATTTTGTACTATGAATACATGGATTAGACGAAAATATAATATATTACAGTTATTGCCTCCTAATTTATCCGGAGAAATTCAACATGGTATATTTATTAGAATTGTCACAGAGCAGAACAGAACACAACTTTATTTATCACAAGCATAAAGGCAATATGTGTACAGTGATATATAAAAGTTACAGTGTAATGAATTCTATATAATCTTTCAGACATGTTTATATTAACTATAATTGTCTAATTTAGCGCAAAAGTTGTGCCTTCGTAGCTCAATGGTTAGCATGCTTGCCGTCTAACCTAGCGACCCGGGTTCAAATACGCGTGGAGGCACTCATATACCTGCCATAGTTCAACAGAAAGCTGACTGGCAAATAAAGGCTATGCTTGGCATTCAAGATTAGTAACAATAAAAACAATAAAGTGCTTAAGTTATCGTATGGAACAGACTGTATATCAAAGCTATTTTAAATACACTCATAATTACATAAGTCATCAACGCCTCGTTAAAATTTTGAATGCAAATATTTGGCAAAGGAATTTGTTATTTATTTCAATGAACCATGTATGACCCATCCTCATACATCAGTGGTTAGTTAATTTCTCAGACTGATATCGCAGGTGAAGAATACTCTGGTGAACGAGTCTGGTCAGAAACATCAATTTTTACAGTTTGGCGTCGGCAATTCTTTTATCCAAATTAATAATTACTGAATGTATTTATTGTCACATTGTGAAAAATTCTGGAATCCGCTTACTTTGAATAATTATATAGCTTTATATAAGTAAGTTTTAATGGTATTATACAGAATACAGAAATCATATAAAGTGGATGTACATGTATTTGTAGAATTATGACGCTTGATCATAATTATACATGTTTATGCACGGATCATACTAAGTGACATAAGACATGCATTTCAAATACATATCACATCCAATAATATACAGTATCTTAATTCTAAGATATATAAAACTACATGCATAATAAAAAATACGAAGTTTATGCCGATAATTAATTAACAAATATAATACTGACATTGGTGACAGGTACTTTTGTCTGATTAATCACCAATTAACTTCTGTACAACGGATAATCCCATTACTTTGTATATTGGATAGTTAAAAGCGTGTCGATAATCCAATTAAGTTGTAAAGTGGATTGTTAAATAACATCGGTGTACATACCGATATATTTTAGTACGGTCATCGCAATTTATGGTATATATTTGTATGATTATGGCGCATATTTGATAAGTGTGCTTATCGCATACTATAATAATAATAATAACGACTTTATTTAAAGAGGCAACACTATAACAGTTAGAAGAAGATAAAAAAAATATAAATTATGAAATGCGCGGTTATCCACAAGTGCGATTGTCATTGTTAGAACTTACCTATATGTACTAAAACAACTACACAATGATGTGGTAAAGAATAACGGAATCTGCAACAATCATAGATTATTGAACACTCCGGGTTTAAATATATGTAGCTTCCATAAGATTAGTATAAGACGTGTGATAGACGAAATTCATGATTTAAACGGATATATTCCGCACAAGAAGCTTGTAATATAGTCATACATAAATAGAGGATATTTGTTGATTGTGCCTTGTATGTGTTTTGTGTTCATGTGCTCGGTTGGTTTAGTTGGACAGTGTGCTTTGTGTGTTTTTAATGTTTTCTGTGCTCGGCTGGTTAAGTTGGGTGCTGCCTTCCCTGTCTGACTTAATAAAATTTTTGGTGCAAGATCGAATTTTATTTCAACGAATGATCACATAAATCAATATGTTCACATGTATCGTAGCAGTTGTGAGCAGTGTACATAATTATGTGCCAGAGACTTTAACCTGTGATGGTTTCTCATTTTTGTAACATTTTTCTTGGCATAATGTTAGTGATATGCATGTATAGTATTCAACTCATACGTTTATATTATGTGGAATATTAAACTTATATACTCGTACATGGGTAAAAGTTGTCAGGATTATAATTGTTCAAAAATGGGCCGTTTTTTATTTTTCCTATGGGTTTTGAGGGTTTCAGAAGCTCGAAATTTCATAACTTTTACCCTTGTACATATACAATATAAGAAATAGCACACATAGTGTTTATTTATGTATGTCATAGCTATAAAACGTTGTGTAAATAATTAAAAATATATAAAATTATGAATTTTATAGCTCGTTATCTAGTTATATTTTAAACATTTGTCACAAACTATTGATTTGCATACACTCAGTACTATCCAGTGTTAATATCAAGGTATTTACAGCAAAAAATATAAAGTTTACGTCAAACGAGATATTGCTCCACAGTTTATGTGACACTACAATGTCATTATTCGTCTGTCTTATTAACAAAACAAAACACCTTTTACAATAAAGTTTATCACACCTATGATCGACAGTACATATACTATACTACACTAAATTATCAGTTACACGAACAAGTAAATACACGAAACCTCTGACAACCATGTGTTCCTCTATGTTTTCCCGACCCAGCGTTCCAAGATGGCGGTCGATCAAAGTGCTATACGAAGCAACAGAGCATTCATCTCCCTTATTTATAATGTGTTCTATAGGTAGGCCTACTAGAGTTTTTGGAATATTTTTAAACACCAATTTAAATATAAAAGAAAATTTATGAGCTACAGAATAACGCATTTAGATAACTTTTGTTATTCTATTGGCGGCCATTTTTCAGTATCTTTCCGTGACTCCGAAACTGTAACACAAATTTTTAGATCCATTAATGAATTCAAACTCTGACCAAACCACGTGACACGTTGACTTATATGCGAAATTTATTCGCTATAACTATTGTATGATTGGGTTTTAATTTGAAGCAAACGAGATAATTGACAAACATATAGCAATAAGGTTGTCAGTCAGTGGTCGGTTGTAAATATGTTTAAATTAATGTGTACTACTGTCACCAGCAAATCAGCAAATCAGGGGACAAGTCAATCACAGAATTGAAAGCGCTAGTCCAGGATGCTATGTGAAGTAAAACTAAACGTTGGCGTAATCTCATAGAATATTAAGTTACAACACACCTGACGCCTAGTATCGTTAGTGTCATAGAGTATAATATTTTACAACGATAATACATGTTGTATGGATCAGCTTATCGAGTCCATGATCTGCAACATTGTCAAACGTTACGGGTATTGAACATAATACGTCTACACGTGCTTGGTACTCTAACTGGGACGTTTAAAATAATAGTGATTCGTTTGTCATTCTAGGAAACAAAATAAAGTATTCACAATGGCAGATCTAACAGACGTGAAACGTAATGATGACGAGTCCACCACGGTCAGAGACGACGCTAGTCTATCAGTAGAACCAGAACAAGAAACAGCTGAGTCGACAAATGTCACGCATGTTCCATCTAGAGATTGGCAAATTGGTTGCAATCTGAATGAATGTTTACTAAACGTGTACAAAAATGATCGCTGGACGGACATGGCCATTTGATGTGGAGGCAATGAAGACAGTCGTACGCTTAAAGCTCACAAAATCATTCTTGCTGCCCGAAGCCCAGTTTTTGAAGCAATGCTGTTTGGACCTTGTAGCGATGGAAAGACAGAGTATGACTTTCCGGACGCTGATGTCGACATATTTGATATGATGTTAAGGTATGTAATCAGTTTTAATTATATTAAATGATACATGAAGGGCTGCCAATGGTGTTTTGATTACTTAGAGTGTATTTGGTGTCCCGTACGAGTGAAATAATTTCACAGCTACTCATAAAGTTCTATAATTATGCTTTAATGTGTTTTTGTCTTATAAAACAGCCATCAGCACCAGTAACGACGTAAAATTGTCTCAACAACCGACTATGATTTTAACTTTATAAGCACGTGCCTGTGCACGTACACTAACACAGGTTAAAAGACAAAAATATCTTACGAGTTTTTGTACTTCTAGATACGCACACGTAAATAGTGATACAGTATATCTGTTACTAAAACACTCTGTACCTCAATATTTCGACCTACCGTATTTGGGTTGAAATATTGAGATAAAGAGTGGTTTTGTAACAAATATCATATCTGTTCCAGTAACAAGATATGTACAAATGTATTATAATCTTTTGAACACTTATATCATATACTAGTATGACACAGTTTTATCTATTGTAAACTACTGTAATAGCGTTGGCAACACCTACGCCAGTACGTCATAGACAATGACATCAACCGATGTGTTATTTCCAAGACGTCGTTTTCAAAGCATATTTAAAGGCAGCATACTTTTGATCAGCTCTGTTTTGAAAGTTTCCCACTTAAATCATCATTACAATTTAAAAAATGTTGTCATTGGTATGATAAACCATCTAGATGAGAGATACACGGGTTTCAGCAAATTTTATCGACAGAAGATAGCAATCCTTTAAGCCACATGGAAATAAGTATTGACGTAAGCATCGGTCAAATAGACATCACATTGAATATATTATAGAATCTACAAATGTAATTATATTTGTAGACTTAAATGTACTCGAAAGTAAATAGATCTAACATACCAGTTGTATACTAAAGTAAAACTTGTTTCTGTTGAGTGCTGCCTCCCTGTGCGATATCTCAATATCATTTTGGATGTGTAAGCTATTGTGGTTTTAACTCTTTCATTAAATATTGTGACAGGTAATATTAATCACCCTGTACATGCATACGGTAAGTCCATGTCGATCTTCCATTTCAGGTTTATGTATAATGACGATGCCAATTTGACAAGTGTTGACGATGCCACCGATTTGATGCAGTTGGCACATATGTATCAAGTAACATTTCTTGTAGACCACTGTGCTCAATACTTACTAAGCAATATGGCAGACTCCAACGTGTGTAGAAGTTTAGAGTGCGCACTAAATTATAATACGCCAGCACTTCGTGACGCATGCTGTGAATTCGTTGATGGAAACGTCCAAGAGTTTATACAGACAGACGAATTCCTTAATGTCTCAAAGGAAGGTCTGATATACATGCTGAAAGGTGATACGTTCTTCGCTGATGAAGATGTTATATTCCACGGAGTTGAAGAATGGGCAAAAAGAAAATTAGCTGAGTTGGGAAACGAAGACAATGGACCGAATGTTCGTGATGTTCTGGGGGATGCGTTTTATCATCTACGTCTGACAACAATGCCTGCCGTGAAACTGATGGAATGTATCAAGCGAAAAGGTTATTTTGCAATTGATGAGCATGAGGATATTATTTATAGCTGTCTGAATAGTCAATCTCATCCAAGTTTTGTATCTAATGTTAAACGTGTGTCTTTAGAAGAATCGTTAACTGTCTCGTCCAACACCGACACCGAAAGAAAAAATAATGCAAATGTAGATCATGTATTGCAAATCAAAATCGACAAAGATCTTTACATGACGTTCATTAAAATTCCATATTTTCGTGCCATTCTGAGAACCTGTAACACAGGATTTTCATTTGAAGGAATGGCTCAACAAAACAGTTTTATTCCGTTACTTTCAGCTATAGTAACGATAGGTGAAATCAATTTTAAAAACCGTTCCAATGTACGTCAGTTGTCAAACGAAACATCTAAAATAGTATTCGATAAACCAGTACTACTGAAGAAACGAGAATCCCCGTATGAGCTTCAAATCCAAATAGAGCCAAGCTGCAAGCATTTCAATGTTTTACTGGCAGGAACTTACGGAACTATTCGAGAATCAAGTAGTAGTTCAAACGTAGTATCCGTCTCTCAAACAAAGAAATCTATGATTGGCGTTCATGCGATTGGTATCCAGAATTGCTCTTTTCGAGGGAATTCAGGACATTCAGAATAGAAGAAACGAAAATGTGAAGCTGCGTTTTCTGATTAAAAGGAGCATGATACAACAAACATAGTCCGTAACACTACTTTAGAAAACATTGTGTGATCGTAAAATCATATTGCGTAACATACAAGGCTGGCTTAGAATAAGAAGATCGTAAGTGCTACTGGCGCCCTTAAAAGACTGATATATATTTTAAATCTGCATCACAGTGCAATGCGCTTCTTATGAGCCTACTTTTAGGAAAATCAGAACAGGTCAGGTTGACCTAACTGAAGTTGAAAAAGCTTGTTTTACAGAATAATTTTTAGACAGTTTTTTTTCTTGTTTTCTCAAAATTAAGTGTTTTTGTACCTTCTTCTAAGCCAGGGACATATCAAACCATTGTGGAATCGTATTGTGTAATAGCGCATTAGTGATATAGTCACCCGATGGTATATAAATCAAGCGTTGTTTAGAAATATGAATTGAAAGTCAAAAACAATTCCGATGTCGATTTTTTTTGTTGATCTCGTGCATAATCACTTTTAATGCATACTTGTTCAATATACACTTATAACAAGCGGCCAGACGATCGTGCAGTGTTAATATTTTCCATTTATGTTTACACATATACAGTACAAGGCTAGAGTTGCCTTTGGTTAACTGGGCTAGAGTTATCTTTGGTGAGCTGTAACCTACTGATAGTCCCTGTCTATTTATCTCAAAACAATAAAATTGAAAACGCTTACAGCGTTAGAATAACAGGGTTGTCTACAGGTAAGTGCACTCCGTTTTGTAAATCAGAAAAATGACAAGGTGCGCCTTTGTAATCGGTTTTCCGCCCACAATTTGCTTGTGTAGACAATCAAAAAGTAAATGGCTGATTATAAAACTTTCTATGTAGAAATTTGCAAGGGTTTCGTTGTTTATCCGAGTAATACAATTATCAATAGAAATACATGTATATGAAATAATTTGAACTAATTGTTCATATATACCGTTGGATGAATGTTTAATAATACATTCTGATGAGAAGACATTTATCGCTGTATTTGCAAATAATTATTTTAAGTTTCTTATTACAGGGTAGCAATACCACGTGGCTTTTGGCTACAGTTACAAGAAGAAATTTGTAAACATTGGAACACAAATATAGCCATAAGTATTTTATTTCTTCATCGATTTCTATAAAATATACGCCACGCTAAGGGGAAAAGTATTTGCTTTCCGTGAAATATAATACCTTTTTCAGCAGTTTTACCGATGTATCCATTACCCTGTGAAACCTACACATTCAACGGTTTCACAAGGTAATGGACAAAACGGCACAGCCGCTGAAAAAGATTTTATATTTCATGGAAAGCTAACAATTGTCCCCTTAGCGTGGCGTATATTTCATAGAAATCGATGAAGAAATAAAATACTTATGGCTATTTTATTTTCCAATGTTTACAATTTTCTTCTTGTAACTGTAGTCAAAAGTCACGTGGTATTGCTACACTGTATTAAGAGATTTTGGACTTATATCATACAGATACTCCAGAATACACTGATGAACAAATCCGCGACCCTGGCCTAGTGAGTTTGATGTGTAATCCGACGATCCCTGTCTGATTCCCTGTCACCGCAGGTCATACCCGTCTATGAAAATATGACAACAATGTTGATTTAATGTTGTTTAATTTTCTTGGTCGGTAGTGTGTTGGGCACTCGTTTTAAGATTTCTTACAGCTACAGCGGGGCATTATAGTCCTTTTGCTGTGGAAACTGGGTCATTCAGCTATTGTATTGTACTTTTCGATAGCTCGAACTAAGTAGGTCATCCGACTATACGGGCCTTTCAACGATTTAATACTGTTACTATTTAACCTTTATAGGCTGCTATAACTATGTAGTTCAGCAGTTTTACTGTTGTAACTAGGTCATTCAGCGTAGGCATTCCGCCTTTTGGTTGCTGAATCTTTTCTACTGGGCCATTCAGCTAGTGTTAATTTATTATACTTTTCGAGATCTTGGACTTGGGCGGATCTGCGCTTGTTTAGTTGGGCATTGTGCTTTGTGTGTTTTAATGTTTTCTGTGCTCGGCTGGTTAAGTTGAGTGCTGCCTAGCTTCCCTGTCTGACTTAATATAATCTTTTTACTCCACACGCGGAGAATTTGGTGGTACCTTGTACGGGTTAAGTGAATAAGCCGCCTTTTATATACTGAAAAATTGTTGATGAAAGGGTACTTTTAAAGATATTCATTCATCCTTATAATATTTGGTACCGTTAAAAACTAGAAGCTATGACTTTCTATATATTTTTGTTCACTTATTTGTTCATTCAGTTTTCCATATTATTTTGATAATATACAGACTATTGGGATTGAGATGTACTGACATTTCAGACCTTATAGAGTTTTCCAACAATTTATCAAACTTCTCATAAATGAATCAGATTTATGTTACTTGGCAGAGAGATCTTCAATAAATGTTTCAAGAGCAGATTGTTTTTATTCTTGATTGTTCAAGGTGTTTTCAACCGCATTCTTACATTCATTACAAAACCACATAACTTTTGCAAAATTTTGTATTCAAGATTTGAGATATCAACACAACTTATGTGGAACCAGATATTACATTTTTCACAACACAAAGCACATTCAGTCTCTTGAACAACTTTGCTGCATTTTCTGCAATGATATTGGCCGCCATTTTGATCACCATTAGGACGAAGCTAGGGGTTTTGAGCCTGAATTGTCCCTCGTCTGCATTGTAACATATATTGTGGAGAAGGGGACATATATGCACTATATCACCCATTTATTAATGAGTTCTTCTAAATTCCGTCGTCTGCCACAGTTTTTCTATATGTTCGCCAAACCGGAACCGGAAGTCCTTATTAAAGATAAACATATCCAACTATTTGTCCCATTTGTATTGAATGTGTTTTCAAGTCGACCACAGTTACCTTCCCTTGACTGGTGTTATACCGGTTTTAATCTGATCGATCTTATCTCGATTGCGTAATCGCGCTATGCTAACTCAACGGGTTGTCGGAGTGTATAAATTAATGTATATCATTTGCTGGAGGGGTTTTGTGTGTTCAGTTACACTTTGGTATTTTTGACATTTTGTATATGATGTATACCAGGATCTTTTTTATGGGCATATCTCTGTCATTATGAAATTTTGTTCATAAGGTAGGTATCATCAGGAACATTTAAATGCTTCCATGGTATCATTCAGAATTCGTTGATCATGTGTGAGGAATCTAACAATTATGCATTTGTTATACTAGTAACCGCAATACATGTCACGATATGTATACTTATTATCATGCATATTCGATGGATGATAAAAAAATAAACGGTTACTAGTAACTGTACAATGATTGAGTATGTGTGCAATATCACAAAGTACAGTTTAAATGAAATTTAGCAACCACTGCTGATTTTTCAAGTATGTTGTACGGTTGATTGTTCAGTTGCATCTTCGAGCCATAGACCATACAATTATGGAACTGGTTCTTTAATATCTTGAAAAATAAAAAAAGTTACGACAATTTTAAGTTCATTTTACAATTCGTATATATTCAATTAGGTGGTACAACGTGTCAATTAACCAGTTTATTTAACAAGTGTCATAGGACTGACATGATTCTTCATTTTTATCTCTCACCTGTTCGATTATTATAATTTTAAATTATGCGTGAGCTTATGACATTTCACTTTTAATTATTTTAATGCATGTATTACTTTCTAAATCGGCAATAAAGTCAAAGTTTCAAATCTCTAAAATCATAATAAAGTATGTATACAGGAAATATAGCGGTTATAGAAATATAGCGGTTATAACCCTTCACGCGAATGTACCACTTTTATTACCCCGCATGCTGTGACAATCGCAGCGGGGCGCGTCATAAAACAATTAACAATGTGCAAATTAAATATGTGTATTACTTTTTTACTAAAAAAAATGATTCCTGTTTTAAAAAACCGCCAAAGGGGGCAGATCTAATTATCACATTTCTTATATCAAAACACCAATCTGACGGGAAGAAATTAAACTATTAATCAAGTTTGCACAAAATATATTCCCCGAGAAACAAAAGAACTACGGACAAGAAAGTAACCAAGTTTGATATCAAATCCGTTCATTTCCTTCTTTGTTCAATGTGAGTGATAGTCATGTTAAAAACCTTTAAAAAGGGGGTTGATCCCATAAAGATACAACTATGAAATTTAGTGCATTATATTGTAGACATATCAAACTACAAAATATGTTTGCACATAAGAAATATCTCAAATAGTTATTATCAAATGGACAATTTTACGTGGAGTCCCCATGCCTTCCAATGGTAAAAAAAGTGTCACATGTGCGAATACAAATGGGACAAATAGTTGGATATGCAATGTTTTTATCTCGATCGCTTCATTCATGGAGAGGCTTCACCCACACAATACCTTTATCAGTGAATCGTATTAAGTAGAGGCATGTTGCTACATAGGCCTACCTGACAACGGACGTACACTCTGATTCGACCCTGCTGTATGTCTCAGCTATCAGTAGTTATCTCCCCTTGTTATACAATACTCTAAACAATGCTTTCACGATGTTTTAACCAATTTTTTTATATCGTATTGTTCATACTGTGATGTTAATATTGTCATAGAATGAGGAGAGGCATTGTTTTCCATGTCAATACGTACGCCTCCTAACGCTAAATCATGAACCCGCCCCTGTATACTCTGGCTACTGATCAATACTAGAAGTACCGAACGTTGTAAAACTTGTTTCACAATCGACCGAAAATACTAAATACATGTATATATCAAAGAGTGTGTAAAAATCCATAATACTACATTATATAATATATTAAAGCCACAAACATAATAACACAATGTGAAACGTATACGTTTTTATAAAGATAACCAGCACAATCATATTGATAATAAGGGTTAGTGGGTTACATGTTTAATATACACCCAAGTGACAATTCTCGTTATCTTTTGTACATTGAAAGTTCAAATATTGTACAGATAGTATCATTTTCCATGAACGTACATGTAAACACACGAATTATACCAAGGGAAGCAGACCTAATTACGGTGAGAATAATTTACAATTAGTATATTTTGTATTAACTAATTATTGTGTCAATTATAGTTTAGCCAGTCTCCAGGAAAACCTGCTAATTTTTTATTATGTATATATTATGTACTATATGTAACAAGACGTTTTAAAGCTCTTAAATAAGGGACAATACATATATAGCGATTCTATTTCAAGTAATTACAGTAGGGGAGACCGGGGCTAGTTCGGCCTTTATTAGAAAAAATACCTTTTACAAACACTTTATCTAGTATGGTCTCTGAAAAATTATATTTAGGTAAGGCATAATGAGGCGGAACTAGCTCAATGAATTCCTTCAGTGTTTCTTTGTATGTATGGAAATAATCTTTGCTCAAAGTGATCAGGTCAAGGTGGCCGACTTTGTGATATATTATTTGTATTTCATGGAACCAATTTGAATATTGAGCATGAAACTCACGTCTTAAAGTCTTCATGGTCCTTCGATTGTGAACCCTTAGACAGTATAGCACAATAACTAAATGAAAATAGACGAAGAAATATTTTTTGGAACACGGGTCCAATTTTTGGTATGTTAAGTGCTTTGACCCGACTCTTTTGTCTAGCATTATAATCCTTTTTTTGCCAAATTAAAAAAACATTTTGATTCCAAATTTAAACGCTATAGGCTATATAGGGGCCGAACTAGCCCCGAATAGTAGATTCAAACACATCATGTGGCACCCCCTTGCATGGTGCAGAATATGATAGTTACATGGTACTATATTGAAGCACATTCACATATATTGATACACGAATCAAAGTTTAGTTGGAATAATAATGAATCTCATTAAAAACAAAAACTGTTGTAGATGTAAAACAATTACTCAACAATCGAAATAATTGTTTTGGACCCAAACCGACACACACTATTTCGAGGCGGCTACCTTTGTACTTAAATGGATAAAGACATCACAAGTGACATAACAATATGCATGGCACCTCTATATCTTGGTCCACGCGCTTTAAACAACCATATGCCGAACATGCCCCGAGGCCGGACTAGCCCCGGTCTCCCCTACTATACCTTAGCGTTAATCTTCCCATGATATATGTCGAAATCACATACTTCGTTGATATGGTGACCAATTTCGAGAAAGTACTCCGATTGAGAAAAACGAGGACAAGTTGTTTTAAACAGTAGTAGCCTTTTTCTGAATGCAAACAATTTCGATTTTGATCTATATATAAAATTATATTAATAAATGAAAACATAACATTTCTAAAATGTGGTACTATTTTGAACAGTTTATGTAAAAACTTGATTAAACTGTGTAATTTAAGAAATACTTATACAGTTACGTCAAATGAACATTTTTCCAGATAGGGACCCTTCCAAAACAGCTGTAACTTTCTGAAACACTAAGATATCAACAAATTTCTTTTGCATTTTGCTTCATTAACATTATTTTATAAAACAATGGAACATCTCAAAATCAATACTTTTGTCAAAATAGCAGGTTTACCCACATGTATCTGTATCATTAATAAAGAGTAAATATTCTTTGATTTTTTATATAATTTATAATATCTTATATATATAAGATAACATAAAATTTATAAAAAAAACAATGATAGATCCAGTTACCTGTGGGTTTACCTGGAGGCTGGCTCATTTATAATATTTATATACTTACAAGTCGATTTTTTCAACCTGTCGCAGGTAGTTTGACAGTGAATAATCATTGAAACGATAGATGAGACAAAACAGGTTTAGTTTTATGACGGAAACTGTTGAAGGAGTCAATCACAATTTAGCAGTTGGTGTCCGGGCACAATGTGAAGTACAATGTAAATAAAAATAGTATAAGCTGATATAATGTAAAGTTATACTGGTGGCGGGGATGGGATACAATGACTGTATAAAGACACTTAAAGGAATTTTACCCAGGGGAGGAAGAGTACAAGGATATAACTATAGTATAGCCCGTTTGCAGCGAAAAAAATCGTCTAAATTTTGAATGGTTAAAAATCTATTCATCAGATGTTGATAAAAATTTACGTAGAATCATAATTACATTCTACCTACTCCCATTTTAAATTTCATAATTTTTAGTTACTTATTTCAACAAGTTTATTCTTTTTTGTATATTGATATTACTTGCATTTGAACACTTTAACGCAGGGAGGAAATCTGGTATTCCATTGATGTTTAACTGTCCGTTTATTAACTGTTATAATCCGTGATCAGCAAGATTAACATTGCTGTGGTGAAAGCGAAATTTATGAGGCCCATATAAGTCGATTTATTTAGGTATGTCGCTTGTGTGAATACAGATTATGTATAATACCTGTAATATCACGGAAAAGCAGTGAAAACCAAACCCTTATTCACTAAGTTACATAAGCTATGTATATACTTATACATGGACATACACGTATATAATAATGTTAAATTAAGAACTTAATAAAAGCATTGTAATGTTTATGTGCGCAATGACAAGTAGTCCTTTGACTGAACCAGTCCGAAAAAACTGAGTAATATACATCTACCCAAACCTTTATGATTAGTCTGAAATCGACGTTCATGAACACGTTTGAAGAATGTCTAATATTAAGCAGTCAAAATCGTTTAAAGACGCTGTAAAATCCGTGTTTTTATGGTTCGAGAGGAAGGCTGCTAGACGCAAGCCATTTTTACGTTTAGACTCGAAAATATGATACACATAGACAGTACAGATGAACAGACGGGCCTCGTATATGCTATATGAAATAGGTTACAAATACATAAATCTACCGTTAGACGTGTCACGTGACCATGAAATTGGCTGTTGTGTGTATCGAGTCTTCTAACATGAAGTTTCATTGTAAACTACAAATCTTTTACATAGAACTTATGAACAAAACTTGAATAATCATTGAAACGATAGATGAGACAAAACATGTCCGATGTTGCTTAGATTTATTTGTATATTAGGTAGATACATGTCATTTACTCGTGCAAAATCTCATACTTGTAGGTACAGTAAATACTGAGAAATCTTCATTTTAGACGATTTTTTTCGCCGCAAACGGACTATATAGAATGATTGGATTTTCAATTTGAAGCAAATGAGATAATTGACAAAAATATAGCAATATCGCTGTCAGTGGTCGGTGGTAAATATGTTTAGATTAATGAGTACTATACTGCCACCAGCAAATCCGGTGACTAGGCAATCACAGAATTGAAAGCGCTAGTCCAAGAAGCTATTTAAAGTAAAGATAAACGTTAGCGTAATATTATAAAATATTATGTCAAAACACATCTGACGTCTAGTATTGTTAGTATCATAGAGTATAATATTTTACAACGATAATACATGTTGTATGGATCAGCTTACCGAGTCCATGATCTGCAACGGTGTCAAACGTTACGTGTTTTGAACATAAGACGTCTACACGTGCTTGGTACTCTTACTGGGACGTTTAAAATAATAGTGATTCGTATGTCATTCTAGGTAACAAAATAAAGTATTCACAATGGCAGATCTAACAGACGTGAAGCGTAATGATGACGAGTCCACCACGGTCAGAGACGACGCTAGCCTATCAGTAGAACCAGAACAAGAAACAGCTGAGTCGACAAATGGCACGCATGTTCCATCTAGAGATTGGCAAATTGGTTGCAATCTGAATGAATGTTTACTGAACGTGTACAACAACGATCGTTGGACGGACATGATCATTAGATGTGGAGACAACGCAGACAGTCGTACGCTTAAAGCTCACAAAATCATACTTGCAGCCAGAAGTCCTGTTTTTGAAGCAATGCTGTTTGGACCTTGTAGTGATGGAAAGACGGAGTATGACTTTCCGGACGCTGATGTTGACATATTTGATATGATGTTAAGGTATGTAAACACTTTTTAATTATATTTCCATAACAGGATACATGAAGGGCTGCCAATGGTGTATTGGTTACTTAGAGTGTATTTGGTGTCCATACTAGTGAAACAATTTCACAGCTACTCATAAAGTTCTATAATTATGCTGCAATGTGTTTTTGTCTTATAAAGTAGCCATCAACGCCAGTAACGTAATATATAACACTAACGCAGCTTAAAAGGCAAAATTACTTTTTTAAAGGTTTTTGTACTTCTATGTATGCACACGTACAGGGTGAAACATTATGTTTGTTACAAAACCACTCTATAGCTCAATATTTTGACTTATTTGGGTTGAAATATTCAGATATAGAGTGATTTGTAACAAATGTTATGTCTGTCCAAGTTACAAGATATTCATGAACAAATGTATTATAATCATTTGAACGCTTATATGACACCGTTTTACCCAATGTAATCATCTTGAATGGCGTTGGCACCATTGCGTCATAGACAATGTCATCAACAGATGTGTTAGACGTCGTTGTCAAAGCATATTTAAAGGTAGCATAATTTTGATCAGCTCTGTTTAGAGAGTTCCCAATTAAAACCACCAGCACAATGTAAAACATGTTATCATTGGTATGATAAACCATCTAGATGAAAGGTACAAAGGCTGGTAAAGATGTTTCAGCAAATTGTATCGACATAAGATAGCAAGCTTTTAAACACAATAAAATAAGTATTGACGTAAGCATCAGCCAAATCGACGTCATATGATATAATATAAAATTACATTTGTAGACTAAATATAACGAATGTATATAATAGTTCATAAAAAGTAAAAGTTTAAATCGTGTGTTTCTGTAGCGTGCTGACTTCCCTGTGCGATATCTCCGTATCTCTTTGGATGTGTAAGTTATTGTGGTTTTAACACTGTCATTAATAAGTGCCATAGATAATATTAATCACCCTTTATACGGTAAGTCCATGTCGATCTTCCATTTCAGGTTTTTGTATTATGACGATGCCAATTTGACAAGTGTTGACGATGCTACAGATTTGATGCAGTTGGCACATATGTATCAAGTAACATTTCTTGTAGACCACTGTGCTCAATACTTACAAAACAATATGGCAGACTCCAACGTGTGTAGAAGTTTAGAGTCCGCACTGAAATATGATACGCCAGCACTTCGTAACGCATGCTGTGAATTCGTTGACGGAAAGGTCCAAGAGTTTATGCAGACAGACGAATTTCTGAATGTATCAAAGGAAGGCTTGATATACATGCTGAAAGGCGATACGTTCTTCGCTGATGAAGATGTTATATTCCACAGAGTTGAAGAATGGGCAAAAAGAAAATTAGCTGAGGTGGGAAAGGACGATAATGGACAAAATGTTCGTGATGTTCTGGGGGATGCGTTTTATCATCTACGTCTGACCACAATGCCTGCCGTGAAACTGATGGAATGCATCAAACGGAAAGGTTATTTTGCATTTGATGAACTTGAGGATATTATGGATTGCTGTCTGAAAAGCCAATCTCATCCGAGTTTTGTTTCTAATGTTCGACGCGTTCCTTTAGAAGAATCATTACCTTTTTCGTGCGATACTGGATACACCCAACACGGTACAAACATAGAGCAAGTATTGCAAATTACAATCGACAAAGACCTCCGCCTTGCGTTCATTAAAATTCCCTTGATTCGTACGTATTTGGATTACAATGTCGTACCGATAAGTCTTAATGCGTTACTATCAGTTGTAGTAAAGATAGATGAAATCAATTTTGAAAACCATTCCGAACTACATCAACTGTCAAACGAATCATCTAAAATAGTGTTTGATAAACCAGTTCTACTTAAGAAACGAGAATCCCCGTATGAGCTTAAAATCAAAATTGAACCAATATGCAAGGATTACGAAGTTCAGCTGGAAGGAGCTTACGGAACAATTCGAGCATCGAGCAGTTCAAACGTATTATCCGTCTCTCAAAAAAAGAAGTCTATTATTGGCATAAGTGCGATCAGTATCCGGAATTGTTCTTTGAGAGGGAATATAGGACATTCAGAACAGAAGAAAAGAAAATGGGAAACTGCGTTTTCTGATTAAAAAGAGCATGTTACAACAAACATAATCCGTATTTCCAAACGTTTCTTTTGAAAACATTGTGTGATCGCACTACATAACATATAATATGTCATGCTATTGTTAAATCATATTGTGTAACATATATCGCTGGCTTAGAATGAGAAGGTCGTAAGTGCTATTTACGCCCTTATAAGACCCATATATATTTGAAATCTTCACAACAAGGCGCTTCATATGAGCCTATTTACTTTAAAATCGGGACAGGTCATGTAAACTAAAATGAAGTTGAAAACGTTTGTTTTTCCATAACTAAAGAGTAGTGTTTAGACAGTTTTTTCTTGTTTTCTCGAAAGAGCGATTTTTTTACCATACGACCTTCTTCTAAGCCAGCGACATATCATACCATTGTGGCATTGTATTGTGTACCACAAGCCTTGTCGTGTTACAAATATGAATTGACAACCAAATACATTTCCGTGGTCGATCTTGGTTTGATCTGGTGCATAATCATTTTTAATCCACACTGATACCAAGCGGTCAGACGACCGTGTAGTGTTGATATTTTTATTTACACACATACATGTACAGTACAATGCTAGAGTTATCTCCGGTGAGCTGTAGCCTTCTTATATACCCTGCCTTTTTATCTCAAAACAATAAAATTCAAAACGCTGAAAGCGCTAGAAGAACAGGGATCGTACTAGAGGTCAGATAATTATCACGACAGTATTATCAGCGACCGGGTCAATGGTAGACCAGAACTATTCTTTCACCAGAAAATATGCATTCACTTTACAAAATCAATCACCGTACATGTTTACAACTTCAGATATTATCTATGTTTTTTTGGGACACCCTGTATTTGATTGTAAAATTGTGTACTCATGGAAACATTGTCCAATGTATATAAGAAATAAACTGTTAACCTGTTATATAATATGTGATCAATTTCATTACAATGCAGTGAAGCATCTAAATTGGCATTGCTTTATAAATGAATATTTGAATTACATCCATTCTGTTAAACCGCTTCAAAACACGATGCAAAGTTAATAATTATGGTCCTGGCACATGGAGACTGCATTGAACGAAATACTCTGATCTATGCAAGCAAAGTAGTACCTGTACCATGTTAACGACTTTGGTATGTCGCGGCCTGGGATCATGCCTACTCGAACTGGACGTTCTACCACTATAGGCTATCGAGACGGATGCCTATACCATGTAAATGTCGGGGGGCAGAACTCTAGATGTAGGGCACTCGCTTTGGGATCAAAATGACCAGGGTTCGATCCCCGTCTGTGGCACTGCTGGTTCCTTGTAGCAAGAAATGGTACATGCCTGAAAGCAAACGTTTAACTTAGTAATACAAATGTTGGGCCTGGCAATATCGTACGTCAATTACACATTTGTTGCACAAACTTTCTTCATCGCACTTCAATTTTATGCCGAAAACTATAATCATGTTAAAATGAAACCAGGACCCGATCTCCCGAAGCATCTCAAGTAGAAATCTTAACTCAAAGTACACATTTGAGATAATTCTTAAGTGCCAGCTCTTGAAATTTTACCCTAATAAACTCGGAATAATGTATCTGTTGTGGTGCCAATTTTGAGTCCAGCCTCATGTGGAAACTAACATTAAAAGTTAAACCCATGTCAATATTTTAGATGAGATTTAGCTCAGATTGAGATGCTTCGGGAGATCGAAGCTTGATATGCGCAGATAATCGAATCAGACCAGACAATAGTTATCACCAAAACCCAGCCAACAGAGCACTGTACGATGATTGAATGGATTATTGTGCTAGCATCTTACGACATGTGTTCAACTCTCGTACGAACATGTCACAATTTGACAATAAATACACAGAACCAACATCACACAGGTTTTCGACAAGTCGTTACATTCCGATATAATACGTTTAGCCTCGATCGTCAGCATTACATACGACGGAAAAATCCTACGACAATCGTGAAAGGTGTTTATTTACCATTCCATGGTATATTTTAAGTGCATATTAAAAGACACAGTACAGTGAAAGTTCAAAGATAAAAGTATAAAAGTATACATAGTGATAAGTTAAGTTAAAATTCCAAAACTTCAAGTGTCTAGAAGGTGACCGTGCCCAGACCCTGCTTGAAAGCATCAAGGCTTGGGCTAGATTTGTCCGTGTATGGTAGCTTATTCCAGTACCATAACTGTCCGTGGAAAGAATGAATTCATGTCGTACTGGCTTCGAGATTAGGGAATGAGGAAGTTTATATTTCTGGTTGGTTTAAGATGAGTATGCTCCACATAGGTAAACTGGTGGTGAATTTTGGATAGCATTACGTATTACATGGGATAACTACATATTCTCGATGGGCAAGGGCTTTCTATTGTAGGGTACTGAGCGTCTGGGTTACACTGTTGTATAGGGAGTAGTTGTTAAGATAGATAGATCGTTTATGTCAAATTTCAGTAAGTCATAGGCCCATGTGAACATACAAATAACACAATACAATTTTCATATGAACTTATCGGCCAACTGATCTTTGGACACTCTCTAGTTTGTAGGTCAGATTTTTTTGCAGCTGAGGCGTACATAACTCAAGTGGTGGGCGGACGTATGTCCTGTAGGATGTCGCTTTTGAGATGACTTTGTTAATGCAATTGGACGAATTAAAGTCTCACGAGATTGTAAGTCCGAGATACCTGGCATTGCCAGTTGCATTTAGGATGACGTCGTGAAAGGTGTACGGATAAAAGGGTGACCTCATTCTAGATATCCGTAAGACTTTGCATTTTCAGGGGTTGAATTGCATGGCCCAATCAAGTTGCCACTGTTCCAGTTTGTAGATGTCGTGTTGAAGTGTTAAGCAGTTTTGTTCTGAGTCGATTATGAGGTATACAGTAGTGTCGCCGGTACGAAATGTTAATTTGCAATGATTCATTAGTTCCTTCTTTCCTTAATTATATACTGTTGAGTTCAATTCAATTATAGTTTATTACCAATACATCATCCGTATTGAAACATGGCCAAATCATTCTGCTCTGACGTTAAGATACAATACTTAGATACACGACTGTCACAGAAGGCAAGATGTCCCTTAAATGTATGAACTTCTACAGCCCTTACGTTTTTTTCTTATTACTATTTTACATTTACTTTTGCTCCGATCTGTAAAGTGGTGATGACGTCGCGTGCATCAATTTCGAGGGCCGATAATAAGTTACAATGGCTCTGCAAGGCATATAATCGCAGAAATTCACAGTAAATGTGTTACTATTTATAGTAACAAGTATCAAGTACCTATGTTAAACCGGCACCACCAAATAAATAAAATTCGTTCCAACTACACAGGTCAATACCTACAGAACATCTGTGACCCCCGCACACCTGGTTGTGTTCCATGCCAACAGAAGTTCCCCAGTTGTACCGGTAAACCAGACGGGGACAATGCTTATCCAGGTCGTGAGTTACGAGAGGACTACCTGGTCTGTGAGAAGGGCAGAACATTGGCCACCAGGAAATGTACCACAGGAGTGTTCTTCCCAGATAGAAGAGAGTGCAACGTTGTTCTTGATGAACGTAAGTGTTGCTTCCAGTTCTTTAAAGTTGACATTATGCCGGAGCAGGGGTCGTTCCGTCTAATTGTGTGTCGAAGTTGTTTGTCAAAGGCTTTCAATCGATTTCATTAGGTCATGTGCTTATAATGTACCGTTAAAATGGCAAATAAATTACTTTCCTACCCCCATTGTCCGACTCCCCCTTTGTCCTACCCAAAGTGTCATATCATAAAGTGCTAACTTATTGGTTTGATTGTTTCATCGTTCTAGTAAACTATCAGTCATTTCAATGTCAATTTTTCTAACCTGATATTAGAAAACGTAGCCTACTCGAGCCCTAGATACAGGTTTTATTATGCAGTTGTAAAACATAGCCTAATCAAGCCCTCGTTACAGGTTTTATTGTACATTTGTAAAACGTAGCATAATCAAGTCCTAGATACAGGTTTTATTGTACATTTGTAAAACGTAGCCTAATCAAGCCCTAGATACAGGTTTTATTTTACATTTGTAAAACGTAGTCTAATCAAGTCCTAGATACAGGTTTTATTTTACATTTGTAAAACGTAGCCTAATCAAGCCCTAGATACAGGTTTTATTTTTCATTTGTAAAACGTAACCTACCCAAGTCCTCGATACAGGTGTTTTTTTTACATTTGTAAAACGTAGCCTAGTCAAGCCCTAGATACAGGGTTTATTATAAAACGTAGCCTTCTCAAGCCCTAGATACAGGTTTTATTACAAAACGTAGCCTACTCAAGCCCTAGATACAGGTTTTATTTTAAATTTGTAAAACGTAGCATACTCAAGCCCTAGATACAGGTTTTTTTTAACATTTGTAAAACGTAGCCTAATCAAGCCCTATATACAGGTTTTATTTTACATTTGTAAAACGTAGTCTAATCAAGCCATAGATACAAGTTTTATTTTACATTTGTAAAACGTAGTCTAATCAAGACTAGATATAGGTTTTATTTTACATTTGTAAAACGTAGCCTTATCAAGCCCTAGATACAGGTTTTATTATAAAACGTAGCCTACTCAAGCCCTCTCTATACAGGTTTTATTATAACATGTAGCCTACTCAAGCCCTCAATTCAGGTTTTATTATAAAACGTAGCCTACTCAAGCCCTAGTTACAGGTTTTATTATAAAACGTAGCACACTCAAGCCCTCTCTATACAGGTTTTATTATAACATGTAGCCTATTGAAGCCCTCTCTATACAGGTTTTATTGTAACATATAGCCTATTCAAGTCCCCAGTACAGGTTATATTATAAAACATAGCCTATTGAAGTCCCCAGTACAGGTTTTATCATAAAACATAGCCTATTCAAGTCCCCAGTACAGGTTTTATTATAAAACGTAGCCTACTCAAGCCCTAGATACAGGTTTTATTATAAAACATAGCCTATTCAAGTCCCCAGTACAGGTTTTATTATAAAACATAACCTATGCAAGTCCCCAGTACACGTTTTATTATAATACATAGCCTATTCAAGTCCCCAGCACAGGTTTTATTATAAAACATAGCCTATTCAAGTCACCAGTACAGGTTTTATTATAAAACGTAGCCTACTCAAGCCCCCAGTACATGTTTTTATTACAACACGTTGATATACGACCTTTTTAACACATACTTGTACCATTTTTGTCAGTGTTTTTTTTCTGAAAGAAGAGCAAACACATAGCGTTGTCAAAAATAGTAATGAACACTTTTAAAAACACTTACTAGTAGCTGCCATGGACAGTAATAAGTAAAACATGACTTTTACCGGACATTTTAGATTGATTTGACAAATATCTGGGCGAATTAGTTCCCAAAAGTTATATCAACCTTATATACGATACGACATTTTAATACACGAAATATGTACGATGTTTTGAATTCGTTGTATGACGTTGTCTAAGGTCTTTTGACATAAGGTGCAACGTAGTACGGTAAAGTTTCCCGCTGCATCAAAAAGTCGTTTTGATAAAAAAACATGAGAACCTGATTTGGCCGAGGTTTTGACTATCCAGCGATAATATAACGTGTCATTTAGGATATACAATAGGTTAAGATAAGTTTGTCTTTATCATTGTTTGGATACTGGTCATTAATTACCACACGTCATGATTTACTGACTTGCCAAGTTCACTGACTCGAATTTATAACACTGAATAAATCAGTGTGTTTTTTCTATACATATTTTAGCGAAAATTATAGTATGAACCAGGTGTTGCCAGTCACATCTGACTGACTTCATGATCGACTAATAGAGGGAATGAAATTAATCATACATAACGTTATAAATACACGTATTATACCAAAATATTCGGCTCACACACAAAAAATTGATCCATTGCACATATAAATTGTCGCTTGGTGAAAACGATTAGTTGCCTGGAACACGGTTAGCCTACAATTATCAGGATTATCTGACGGGGTGTCATGTAGCTAACACTGAAATTGAACCCCTTGACTCCTTTTTAATTTAAGGGCCAACTAATGCTTCGGTAGCATATCCGCTCCCGAACCGCCTTCAGCTGTATTTGCAGTAAGTGTTGCCATTTAATACAAAGATATCTCCTCCCTGTGAATATGTAACGTTTTGTCGAACTAGAAGTAACGTTACTTGCAATCTATGTAATGAGCTTGATTTTCACAAAGAATGCAGCTACTATTCGTACTTGCAGATTTTGGGATTGTTGCATTTGTCGATTGGCTCAATGCGTTCGTTCTTCACATTGCTATCGATGGCGCCGTACAAACTACAGTGACGGGTTCATATCACATTATAGGCGAGAACTATTATACATGCATTTTTGGTATATTCATTGATCTATTTCAGAAATGGCCACACAATGCTGCCAAGCTAACCCTACAGAGATACTTGCCCATCAGACAAACTGTGCCCAGTATTACGATTGTCGTCAAGCTGTTGGAGGAAGTTACCTCAGAGAATGTAGATATCCACAGTTATTCTTGGAGTCGAATCAAACCTGTAGAAATTTCTCTGACGTCACATGTGGATCCAGGCTAGAACCACAAGCACCATGTACGTATTTACAGTTCGAAACAATGATAAATAATGCATATAACTATTAAGACTTTAAAACTAATTTTCGAAAAATACAATATTTGTACTTTTAATAGTGTCACTTTGAAAAGATGCTATGTAATTAAAAACAAATGGCTTGTTAGATTATGTAATGCTTTTTGAACGGGCAATGGAGTAGTACTCCAAAGCAAGCGGAAACACGTCGGTGATTCCAAAGCCCCTTTAACAACAAAGTATAGGATATAACATGTGCATTTCTACAATGCAACACGCACATGTGTTACGTACATTTAATCGTGTTGAAAGAGTTATAAATGATAGAACAACGAAATAGCACACTATTTATTTATGGTTCTTTTATTTATTTAGGCGAATATCTACAAACACAGTGTCTACAGAATGCCGTTAACTGTACACCGTGTCCAGAACGTCTACCTAGCTGTGTGGGCCTACAAGATGGTAACAACGCCTTCCCTACTAGGCCTCAATCCCAGTATTACGTCAAATGTTTCCAGAACCGTACTGTTGCCGTGGAAGTCTGTCAAGTGTCACTCTTTGATCCGGCCACGCGGGAATGTTCTAACGTCATAGACGCAAGTAAGTAGATGTCACTACCTTGAAATAATGTGGAAATGTTAATTCTTGTTTTATTGGTACCGCGGAACCAGGAAACAACGTTTAAGAAAGTAGTAGCATAATAGCAGATAACGTTACTATGCTAATGATTATTATTTTATGCCTGTAAGTAAATATAAGCAATTATATATTTTGCGATAAGGATGATATTTATACCTTGCATTAATATAATTACTTTTTATTACGCGACCAGCCAATCTGCAGTTAAATGTGCTGACAAATACATATATCACGCGTACTTTTACATAATTGATGGCATGTAATTATTTTATTGTTTCTATGATTTCAGGTGTCCTCAAAGGATTCTGTCAAGAAAACCCATCCGTTCTTATACCTGACCCCTTACATTGTGCCCGATATTACAACTGTAGTGATAATATCGTGCAGCAAGGTCTGGGTATACCACATCTACAGGTAATATATACACTCGTAAAACTTCGGTCATTTACGGACAATCGGAACAACCTCGGTCATAAACGGAACTACCTCGGTTCTACACAAACAATCTCGGTCATTCGCGGAACAATCTCGGTCATTGACGGAAAGATCTCGGTCAAGTTCACGGATCCATCTCGGTCATTGACGGAACTATCTCGGTCATTGACGGAACTATCTCGGTTATTCGCTGAACAAACTCGGCCCTTGACGGAAAAATGCGGAACGATCTCGGTCCTTCGTGGAACTATCTCGGCCGTTCACGGAACAGCCTTGGTCATCAACGGAACAATATCGGATACGTTGAATCGTAACTGCTCGGTCTTTCCGTCGATGCTTCCATATGTTACGTCAGTAACACCCGAGGTGTTCCTTTTGGGATCAGGGTTTATAAATAATCATTTTATACACAGACATTCTAAACTGAAACTCATACTTAGACTTGGAATTTATATCAATTAAATTGACCAGAATTTTATTTCCAGTGAACAATTAACTTGGCCAGAATTTCAGTTTATTGGATTAAAAACATTAAAATTGTATCGGAATAATAAACATCACTATTATGTTATGACATATATAATTATAATGGTAACAATACTTATCAAATTTAGAATGTATGGCTCATACTAGTATTGAGTGTCATATAAATTAGTAGCAACACTAATTCTAGGGGCTGTTCTGAGTTTATAGGGTCCTAGCAAGACTATCGTTATATGTGTTTTATTCCGACGATGGGCAATATTTGTTTATGTACATGGCGTGTCTCCGGTGATGCCATCTGTGTTTGGTAGTACTGGCACTGGCTCAAGTATATCGAACCTGAATTGGTTAAGTCAAATGTGTGACTGAAAAATAGCAGATGCAAATTGGAGTAAACCAGTAGAAAACTTATTTTCTATAAAATGATTTAAATTTATTTTTTTAGGAATGCAAGTATCCACGTCTGTTTGGATATGGTGCCACAAGCTGTCAGCTGTTCACTGAGATCACATGTGAAAAACGATTCGAACCCAAGGCACCATGTAAGTATCAATCTCACTAAATAGTATGTATTTGATTGAACACTATGGTGGCACGGTAGTTGAGTGGGTAACGCTCTTGGTTACTGATCGATAGATATAATATTTGAATCTCGACCGGGGCACTTGGTCATTTTTGGAACGCTTTTCAAAAGTGTTTCCCACCCAACTAGAGATGAGCTGGTTGGGGACCCAGATAGTGTAATCTCGCGTGTGTCCGTGCTATATGAGAGATCATGTTTGTATACAGATCTATTCATATGCAAATGTGCATACCAGCTAGCTAATCGATAATGACAAGTTGTATTATTCAGTTCAATCGATTGCTGGTGGGCATTTTGCATATAAATAGGCGATCTCCCCTGTACGCCGGATACATTAAAGAAACAATGAGTCTAATTGGAAAAACCTATGATAATATAAATAGGCGATCTCCCCTGTACGCCGGATACATTAAAGAAACAATGAGTCTATTTGGAAAAAGCTATGATAATATAAATAGGCGATCTCCCCTGTACGCCGGATACATTAAAGAAACAATGAGTCTATTTGGAAAAAGCTATGATAATATAAATAGGCGATCTCCCCTATACGCCGGATACATTAAAGAAACAATGAGTCTAATTGGAAAAAGCTATGATAATATAAATAGGCGATCTCCCCGGTACGCCGGATACATTAAAGAAACAATGAGTCTATTTGGAAAAAGCTATGATAATATAAATAGGCGATCACCCTGTACGCCGGATACATTAAAGAAACAATGAGTCTATTTGGAAAAAGCTATGATAATATAAATAGGCGATCTCCCCTCTACGCCGGATACATTAAAGAAACAATGAGTCTATTTGGAAAAAGCTATGATAATATAAATAGGCGATCTCCCCTGTACGCCGGATACATTAAAGAAACAATGAGTCTAATTGGAAAAAGCTATGGTAATATAAATAGGCGATCTCCCATATACGCCGGATACATTAAAGAAACAATGAGTCTATTTGGAAAAAGCTAGGATAATATAAATAGGCGATCTCCCCTGTACGCCGGATACATTAAAGAAACAATGAGTCTATTTGGAAAAAGCTAGGATAATATAAATAGGCGATCTCCCCTGTACGCCGGATACATTAAAGAAACAATGAGTATATTTGGAAAAAGCTAGGATATAGTACCCGGATTCCTTGCATCAAACACAGTTACTGTAATAATTATCTAAAAAATAGAACCTGTAAAAACTAACAATAATTGTTCATCTATGACGTCATTGTTTCCAGGCGAGTACGTGGAGAATCAATGTTTCAACGCCACGTGTGAACCATGTGAGAAGAACTATCCAAGTTGCGTAGGAAAACAAGATGGCAGTAATATATTTCCGGGTAGGGAGGGCACAGAATATTACATCGTCTGTTACAAGGACAGAACGGTTGCTATCGTGACGTGTACCACTGGCTATTACAACCATGCTACACGTGCGTGTGAAGCCGTCAACCCTAAGACCGGTGCTGTGGCCGGATCCACCAGTGTTGTTTAACTGCGTGTGGACAAGTAGCTCTCAAAATATGATTATATTTATAACTTATAAATATTTTGACACGCAAAGTAATGTACTTTATATATGAGTTGAAATATCGATGAAGTATGTAGTTCACTTGTATGTAGATTATCATGAGAGAGGAGGCTATATTCGTTGTTTTATAGCATTTGTTTCATTAACAAGTCCACCCTGGAGATGGACACGTGTCTTGGACAATGTAAGGCCTTAATTGTTCATATTAATGTTCATTGTCTCCATATTTGCTAGTTTTAAGTATTTAATTATCAAAACACTCGCACACTATTTATATATTTTATAGATAATTCAAAACACGTGTCTATTGGGCGGCTACATATCAGAATGTGCTTTGGTATTGATACTTGATTGTTAATAAAAAATGTACGAGTTTAATAATCTAAATATAAAAAAATCAGTTGTAAAATAGTATTTTTATCGTTGCAAAGCAACCGTCTTACTATATTGGGTCTGCATCATGGCTTTATCGGGAATACAAAGGTTAACACATTCAACATTATCAAATGCTGCTTGAAGCAGAAGTCAAATCATTACTTCGAACTGTTAAGTGTACTGTATATAATCGGCCATAGATTGGTGTAGTATTCTTTTGTCACTTTGTTTATCGGAGCGAAATAAATGCGATGTAATCACTATAACACTATGTTGTTGCCTTATAAGTGTTTTCTTGTTTTCAACAAACATAATGCAACACAAAAACTGCTTACCGTAACACCGCACACACAACATAAATAACACCGCACACATTATGACATGACAAGACATTCTTCACTTCACAACACCCCATCACACTTCCATAACACTCCACAACACTTCATAACACTTTAAATAACAACATAACAGTTAAAGCAACACAACATAACACAACAAAACACAACACAACACAACACAACATACCAAAACACAACACTCCATAACTCTTCCATAACACTCCACAACACTTCATAACACTTTAAATAACAACATAACAGTTAAAGCAACACAACACAACATAACACAACACAACATGCCAAAACACAACACAAAACAGCACACCAAAACACAACACAACACTCCATAACTCTTCATCATACTTTACAGCACAACAAAACAGTTAACACAACACAGCATGACAAAACACAACACACCAAAACACAACACAACACACGAAAACATAACATTCTCGTTCAACCTGCGTATTTGTTCATCCTAGTCTGGGAACTTGACTAACCACTTATTATCAGGAAGAAACAATATAAAAAGATAAGCTTACGTATCATCACGGAATTAAGTCACATGTGTGAGATACAATTCCATGATATCATTCTGGTCGGGAAGACAGCATTCGACAGAAATAGCACAGCGCAAAAAGGAACACACAAAAAAAGTTCACATACCACTATCACATGACCAAGACAAAACTGAACAAAAGAATAAACTGAACTACCGGAAGTCCCACTTTGGCACAATAAAAGTGTGAGCAACACTGTAAATACTTAAACTCTGCTGCTGCCGTATATTCAAACAAAAACTAATAAAAAATCGGACAGGGAACAACGGAACGCACTACGATGCTCTATTTTCTTTGTCAAGTGACATTCTGCCACTGTGTATGTACGATCTAACGACAGTTATCTGAGCCCGAAACTACAGCGGATACGTTAAAGTAGTCTGTGTAAATGTATTGTAAACCAGAGGCCCAGGCGTTATGTAATATGCCACTCAACAAAGTAAGCTATATATCGCAGGTAAAGTTCATGCATGTATAATAGTATATTTGAATATATATTTTACATTATATCCATTTATCAAAGACAACCACTGACAATGGAAAGTTAGCACAATCAGGACATTGACAAGCTGTCAAATGTTACAAATAATCTGTAACACCTGAAGTAGATTTCACCAGCACTTATATGAATACCTGGTCACATATAGTTTTCCTTGGTCAGTCTGCCTTTCAGAAACGACATTATGTAAGGATTCAAACTAGAATGTTGGCAACAAAATGTAGCTATCTAAGTTTTATTATAAATTTAAATGTGTTTAAAATGGCTTGAGCGTTTGATCAGGATAACGCTCTGAAAAACAAATGGTGAACACAATGAGCAAAATAACTGAGAACAATTAGTTAAACGGAACCATTGAGAAAAAGTTCTGGTTCTGTGCATGGATATGTACCGTTTAATCTATACACAACGCAACACGTGAATACACAAGTATTGTATAATATTATTAGTTCATAAATAATATTTATAATATATAATACTGAAACAAAGGTGCCAAGTTATCAGGAAGTTGGCTATAAAGAAGAACTTAATACTTATAGCAAGACCGTACTCGCAAAACGTAACCAAATTATCCGGAAAATGGCTATAAAGAAGAATGTTTAAGGAGGCTGTAAACCCAGAGAAGCCAAATATTCGAATTGGCCATGGTCAAAATTGTAAATATAAGACAAATGCTGTGTTTCTTTGCTATTTTATCATTAGTAAGAATAATCCAAGTAAGTTTTGTGTTAAAATCATGGGTTACTACATGTTTGCAATAAATTATGTGCAAGGGTCATGACCTTTGTTGTGGTTTGAATGAAAACTGTTGAAAAGTGCGAAACTAAGTTTTCTAGCTCTCGGACCAGAAAAGACGGACTTTTCTCTGGTATGTTTACATTTATGAATATTGTGGAGAAACGGATTAGAAACCCTATTATTTTGGATCCAATTGTGAGTGAGGCATGTATTAGGGTAGCCAAACATGATACTGTATAGGGCTAGCTATCCGTTTAACCTTTTTTCATTTGAGCCGAAGATGTGGATTTTGCGCCTTTTTCACATGTTTTAGCGACCTAAACAAATGACTACGTGGTGCCTAAATTTGTCATTATGTTTCTTTGTGGGCTGTTGTTTTTGTGTATTTTGCTTGCTCTAAGATATTTAAACTAAAAAAAATGTGCATTTTTTCTCAGGTGTGTGATTGACAGTGAATCCGTGCTCTTAACATAGAAAGGTGTGTGTCGGCCGGAGGGGAATCTTCATTCTGGGTTGTCCGCCCCCAAAACTCCATACTCGCAAGAGGTTAGCACTACACACAATCACTAGACGTACAGAAAATGTTTGTTTACAAAACATGAAGATACGGTTATTTGACCAATGCACCAACACAATCCATTTCTCCACTGATACAATTAAATACCAAAAAAAAAATACTGTGGGGAAATCCCCCCAGTAAAAAGTGAGGAGTAATTAAAGGAAATCGAAGATGTCAAAGAAATGTACATATTGATGTGTAGCAATCTCGAACGAGAAATAAACCAGCAACGCCTTTATTCACCACATTTTAATGAAAGGGTATCAAACGCGGATCGCCGATTTACAAATCTAGCGCACTAACCACTGCCCAACGACTGTGGCTCATTAGAAAGCTTGGCACAGAAAAGACACAAGATAACCAGCAACACAATCATGACGAGAACATGCAGACGACCATAAAACAGCAGACTGCATTTGTTAAACATTTCGAATCACCAATAAAACCAAGGCACTTACGTACAAAAATCAGTGTAGTAATACCATTGTGGTATTAGCCAAGGACGCAAGTAAAGATATGTCAACAGAAAGTCAATTCAAATAGACATCATCGACGCTCAAGCCGAGAACGAGTTCTTTCCTTGAAACTTGATTGGTTTCAACAAAATATCATAGGCAGTGGAGTCGGTTTCAGACAAAACATGTGACATATTGCACTAAAATATTAAATTACATAGATAATACTCGGCTTTAACCTTTTGTTGATATATTTTACTTGCGTTCTTTTAACCAAAATATACGTCATATACCACGTGCTATATGCACACTGATAAAAATATTCTAAAGAAAATGTGAATGAGAAAATTGATTAAATTATTGAATAGGTCTACAACTTTTAACTAACCACCCATTGCACTTGTAAATAGCTAACTTGATTATTTCAGTCGTTATAAATATCAGTGTCACTGTGGTGTGTTATATAAATAGGCACCAATTATATCAACATTTTAAACATGTACCAGGGGCGGGTCCAGGATTTGGCGTTAGGGGGGGGGCGTACATTCATGTATTGATACCCCCCCTCAAGAAAATGTGCGAGCGAAGCGAGCTAGAAAAAAATGTATCTCTGAGAAGCATTCCACACAATTTCGTTCTTTATCTTATAATATTCATTGATAAAATTATTGTGAGAGCAAGGCGAGTAAGAATATATGCATTAATTACTAGTATTTGAACAGCATATCCCTCAAACTCATTCCCTACTTGAAAAAAATAACTTATAGTGGTTGTGCGAGCGTAGCGAGCAAGAAAAAATGCAATTATCTATTTCAGCTTCAATTACACCACCTTCTTATTACTTGGTAATATTAGAAAAAAATCAGTGTTTGTCTGAGCAGCATACCCAAACAACTCAATGGTAAATCAAAAGCTTTCATTGAAATTACGTAGTTCTTTATCGAGCGAAGCGAGCTAAAAAAATCGTTGTTTATATGAACAGCATAGTCAGGACTAACGATAATCAACTTGATAATATTCACTGATATATAGCTGCTGTGAATTCTACACGAAAAAAGACAATGTCTATCTGAGCAGCATACCCTGCGAACTCCAGGGCTTCAGTTTTGTTTAAGTGGGAATGTGAAGTACTTGGGATTCAGCGACTAGGGAGTCCACGGGCCAGTGGCTTTCTATCTCGTGACTTTTTAAATAGAACCACGTCAGCTGCATTCTGAGGTATCTTATTTTTAATGAAAAGGACAGGTTTATTAGAAAATAAAGCCAACTCTATTAATATTTTATGTCTTGTCGGACATTTTTAATGTGCAACAATCTCGGCATTTATGTAGCCGATGTTTGGCACCACGCTTCCAATCAGTCCCACATCTTGTTTTTGCGTACAGCATTAAGTTCACTTTAATTGTTTAATTAACGCGAGCGAAGCGAGCGAAAAAAATTGCATATCAATATTGTTCTTACATCCAAAATATGAGAAAAAAATTGCATATCAATATTGTTCTTACATCCAAAATATGAGAAATTACCTAGGCTCCGGCGATGTTAGGGGGGGGGGGGGGAGGAAGCCGGGTCCGCCCCACCTTGGATTCGCCTATGTGTACAGTGACGGTCACACTTTCTTTTATACTGACCTCACCACAATAATTATGGTTATTATTCACAGGCGCCAAAAAGTAAATACATACGCTTTGGTTCTTACACAATACTAGAGGAAACGAACGTAATAAGTATAAGTTGTAGATCAAAAACTAGTGTTTAACTAAAATAGTCCTTAATATTACACGAACAGGATGATATAGCCCGCTGATAATAACACTAGCCTTTGTTAACAAATAAAAATAAAACTTAAATGCATTTTCGATGGGGATCCATTCTTCTTCAATCTCGTGTATAATCACTTTTAATGCATATACTCTTGCAATCTACGCTGATAACAAGCGGTCAGTCGACATTGCAGTGTTTATACTCTCCATGTTTATTTATTGATAAGGCTAGAGTTATTTCCGGCGAGCGAGCTGTATAATGCAGCGTTCAATACATACTACAGTAGTTTGTCTATACAGACCCTACGTTTAATTACAGGAGACAACTCATCAGTCTATTCTTTTTCGTTCGTGAAATTATTTCCCTTTGTACCCACAGGTAACTGTATCATTAATAAAGAGTACAAAATATTTTTATAATTTATAATATCTAAGATAAGATTAAACTTATAAACTCTTTTTTACTCTTTATCAATGATACAGTTACCTGTGTTTGTACCCTTAAACATAGGTAATCATGCTCAAAACAAAATCTAGTTAAATTGAAAATAAAGTTAGGATTATTGATTAACAAAATATTATCTAGTCGGGTAGCCAGCAGACTACGCACAACAGTGACACTTCGTCATATCTTTTGGTATATCGTCTGTTCACACGGTCACGTGTTATTGGTTATTTATATCCATTTTTTCCATGAAAACGTACATGTAAACATTCGATTTATACGAAGGAAAGCAGACCTGCTTACGGTAGGATTATTTACAATTATAATATTTGTATTAACTATTTACTGTTTCAACTATATATATAATTTACTACTTAACAGTCACAGGTAGTTTGACATTGAATATGCATTAGATGGGTCGATGAGATAAAACAAGTATTATATAGATACACGAAGTTAAATCAATTAACGTGCGTGATAGATATACTCCTCAAAAACATTTAAGGACCACAAAATGCAAGGGTTAATATTCAATCACTGAAATAACTAACAACTAAACAATAATTGATATCAAATGTTCAATATGTCATATTGACAAATGTAAACGAGGATAATGGCAAATGACGATAGTAAACATGTGCTAGGTCAAGAAGTGATGTCGCTACCAAAATGTCAACGTTCGCATAGTGGTGGGTGGGGTATTATGTTTTTCAATCAGTGTCGAAAACACATAAAATGCAATGCTATAACTAACGCCAATACCACATATGACCCATTCGAGCTTCCATAAGAACCCTACACCTCAGTTTTAAGTTAATAATCAACGTTCTGATTGCATGACGAGGGTTTTTTGGGCACTCCTCTATGAGTGCACGTGTCAGTTCCCACTGGGTCTGGGGTTTGACAAGTCGTGCACTTATCCGTCACCGGAGTTTGTCGCATACATGCTCTATCGGATTCATGTCAGGAGACCGAGCAGGCTAGTCCAAATGCACTATACGCTCGCGTTTGAAGTACTCTGAGACCACACGGGCCCTGTCCGACCGGGTGTTAAAGTCCACTAGCACAAAGTATTGACCTCTAGCATCACCGTAGGTCGTACACATTAATTTTCAACATCATCGTGGTAGGTAACATCCACTGATCTTCACCGTTTGGATGACGCAAGGGTCTGTATATCCACCATAGACCCTGCCACAAACTAGCACCTGCGAACCATCAAACCTGTCGTGTTCCTGGATACAAAAGTACATACATATTTCGTTTTTCTGTCGCCACACACTTGTTTTGCCACCATTAAAGTCTAAACAAAACATTGATTCCTCTAAGAGCAGAACAGACCGGAGTCTGGTTAACGGGATGTTTCGGGGTTCCAGAGAAAATGTCAAGGAAAACATCATGTCTTCTGGGGTTAATGGTGGACGGAAAGCAGGAATGCGAGCATGCTTATTGGCAGCATGAAGTCTGTTTCTAAGAGCTCATTCACAGTGGCGAACCTCAGGTGCATGCCGGAAGTAAGAAGTCGACGTTTTCGCGGATTCGAACCGCCCTAGTTTGGCAATGTTGACAATATAAAGGTCATTACAATCCGTCGTTTTGCTCTTACGGGCTCTTCCTATGCGCTCAACAACATAACAAGTAATTAGGTACCCATACCCGGCAGGACCGACCACGGTATGACTGACGTTACACTGACGTCCAACGTGACGTTAAATGTGTTCCTATAAAAGCACAAAATTACCCGAACTTAACCCGAAAATGAATTGAACGAGTAACGTTAAAACACTGACAGTTACAATGAACAGACAGGAACACAGCGTTTTGCAGCGATACCCGCTCAAAAGCAAAATCTACAGTTTATCCGTGTAATTACGCAATATATAGTGTGTTTTACATTTTCCCAATACTTTAAACATACTAAATTCTGAATAGATAAAATATCAATATCTGAATAATTGCAAAAACATAGGTCTGAAATAGTGGTCCTTTTTGCGGAGTGTATAAGTCGTTAAATCAAGTCAATATATAACGGCAAATGTCGTAGGAGACAATCATAGTGACAATTGATATTGGTGGCGGGGATGGGATACAATGACTGTATATAGACACTTAAAGGAATTTTACCTAGAGGTCAAGGATATAACTATTGTATGATTGGGTTTTAATTTGAAGCAAACGAGATAATTGACCAACATATAGCAATGAGGTTGTCAGTCAGTGGTCGGTTGTAAATATGTTTAAATTAATGTGTACTACTGTCACCAGCAAATCAGGGGACAAGTCAATCACAGAATTGAAAGCGCTAGTCCAGGATGCTATGTGAAGTAAAACTAAACGTTAGCGTAATCTCATAGAATATTAAGTTACAACACACCTGACGCCTAGTATCGTTAGTGTCATAGAGTATAATATTTTACAACGATAATACATGTTGTATGGATCAGCTTATCGAGTCCATGATCTGCAACATTGTCAAACGTTACGGGTATTGAACATAATACGTATACACGTGCTTGGTACTCTAACTGGGACGTTTAAAATAATAGTGATTCGTTTGTCATTCTAGGTAACAAAATAAAGTATTCACAATGGCAGATCTAACAGACGTGAAACGTAATGATGACGAGTCCACCACGGTCAGAGACGACGCTAGTCTATCAGTAGAACCAGAACAAGAAACAGCTGAGTCGACAAATGTCACGCATGTTCCATCTAGAGATTGGCAAATTGGTTGCAATCTGAATGAATGTTTACTAAACGTGTACAACAATGATCGCTGGACGGACATGGCCATTAGATGTGGAGGCAATGAAGACAGTCGTACGCTTAAAGCTCACAAAATCATTCTTGCTGCCCGAAGCCCAGTTTTTGAAGCAATGCTGTTTGGACCTTGTAGTGATGGAAAGACAGAGTATGACTTTCCGGACGCTGATGTCGACATATTTGATATGATGTTAAGGTATGTAATCAGTTTTAATTATATTAAATGATACATGAAGGGCTGCCAATGGTGTTTTGATTACTTAGAGTGTATTTGGTGTCCAGTACGAGTGAAACAATTTCACAGCTACTCATAAAGTTCTATAATTATGCTTCAATGTGTTTTTGTCTTATAAAACAGCCATCAGCACCAGTAACGACGTAAAATTGTCTCAACAACCGACTATGATTTTAACTTCATAAGCACGTGCCTGTGCACGTACACTAACACAGCTTAAAAGACAAAAATATCTTACGAGTTTTTGTACTTCTAGATACGCACACGTACATGGTGATACGGTATATCTGTTAATCAACCACTCTGTACCTCAATATTTCGACCTACCGTATTTGGGTTAATGAGATAATGAGTGGTTTTGTAACAGATAGTATATCTGTCTCAGTAACAAGATATGTACAAATGTATTATAATCTTTTGAACACTTACATCATATACTAGTATGACACAGTTTTATCTAATGTAAACTACTGAAATAGCGTTGGCACCACTACGCCAGTACGTCATAGACAATGACATCAACAGATGTGTGATTTCCAAGACGTCGTTTTCAAAGCATATTTAAAGACTGTATATTTTTATCAGCTCTGTTCAGAAACACATTTTCCAACTACAACCGTCGTAACAATGTAAAAAATGTGATCATTGTTATGATAATCCAATTAGATGAAAGGCAAACAGGTTTTAGTAAATTGTATCAGAAGATGGCAAGCTTTTAAGACATTTTGAAATAAGTATTGACGTAAGCATCGGCCAAATAGACGTCACATTGAATATGACATAAAATATAATTCCATTTGTAGACTTAAATATACTCGAAAGTAAATAGATCAAATATACTAGTAGTATACTAAAGTAAAACTTGAAAACATATGTGTTTCTGTGTGCTGCCTCCCTGTGCGATATCTCAGTATCATTTTGGATGTGTAAGCTAATGTGGCTTTAACTCTTTCATAAAATATTGTGACAGGTAATATTAATCACCCTGTACATGCAAACGGTAAGTCCATGTCGATCTTCCATTTCAGGTTTATGTATTATGACGATGCCAATTTGACAAATGTTGACGATGCCACAGATTTGATGCAGTTGGCACATATGTATCAAGTAACATTTCTTGTAGACCACTGTGCACAATACTTACTAAGCAATATGGCAGACTCCAACGTGTGTAGAAGTTTAGAGTCCGCACTGAAATATGATACGCCAGCACTTCGTGACGCATGCTGTGAATTCGTTGACGGAAAGGTCAAAGAGTTTATGCAGACAAACGAATTCCTGAATGTCTCAAAGGAAGGTCTAATATACATGCTGAAAGGCGATACGTTCTTCGCTGATGAAGATGTTATATTCCACAGAGTTGAGGAATGGGCAAAATTAAAATTAGCTGAGTTGGGAAAGGAAGATACTGGACAAAATATTCGTGATGTTCTGGCGGATGCGTTTTATCATCTACGTCTGACCACAATGCCTGCTGTGAAACTGATGAAATGTATCAAACGGAAAGGTTATTTTTCATTTGATGAGCACGAGGATATTATGGACTGCTGTCTGAACAGTCAATCTCATCCGTGTTTTGTTTCTAATGTTCGGCGCGTTCCATTAGAAGAATCATTACCTGTTTCGTGCGATTCTGGAGTCAGCACTAAGGGTTCAAACGTAGAGCAAGTATTGCAAATTATAATCGACAAAGACCTCCATCTTGCGTACATTAAAATTCCCTTGCTTCGTACGTGTCCAAAAAATTACAATCAAGCTGTACCGATAAGTCTTAATGCTTTACTATCAGTTGTAGTAAAGATAGATGAAATCAATTTTGAAAACCATTCCAAATTACGTCAACTGTCAAACAAATCGTCTAAAATTATGTTTGATAAATCAGTTCTACTTAAGAAACGAGAATCCCCGTATGAGCTTCAAATCCAAATAGAGCCAAGCTGCAAGGATTCCAGTGTTTTTCTGGAAGGAACTAACGGAACAATTCGAGCATCGAGTAGTTCAAACGTATTTTCCGTCTCTCAAAAAAAGAAGTCTATTATTGGCATAAGTGCGATTGGTATCCGGAATTGTTCTTTTAGAGGGAATATAGGACATTCAGAACAGAAGAAAAGAAAATGGGTTTTCTGATTAAAAAGAGCATGTTACAACAAACATAATCCGTATTTCCAAACGTTTCTTTTGAAAACATTGTGTGATCGCACTACATAACATATAATGTGTCATGCTATTGTTAAATCATATTGTGTAACATATATCGCTGGCTTAGAATGAGAAGGTCGTAAGTGCTATTTACGCCCTTATAAGACCCATATATATTTGAAATCTTCACAACAAGGCGCTTCATATGAGCCTATTTACTTTAAAATCGGGACAGGTCATGTAAACTAAAATGAAGTTGAAAACGTTTGTTTTTCCATAACTAAAGAGTAGTGTTTAGACAGTTTTTTCTTGTTTTCTCGAAAGAGCGATTTTTTTACCATACGACCTTCTTCTAAGCCAGCGACATAGCATACCATTGTGGCATTGTATTGTGTAACACAAGCCTTGTTACAATTATGAATTGACAACCAAATACATTTCCGTGGTCGATCTTTGTTTGATCTGGTGCATAATCATTTTTAATCCACACTGATACCAAGCGGTCAGACGACCGTGTAGTGTTGATATTATCCATTTTTATTTACACACATACATGTACAGTACAATGCTAGAGTTATCTCCGGTGAGCTGTAGCCTTCTTATATACCCTGCCTTTTTATCTCAAAACAATAAAATTCAAAACGCTGAAAGCGCTAGAAGAACAGGGATCGTACTAGAGGTCAGATAATTACCACGACAGTATTATCAGCGACCGGGTGAATGGTAGACCAGAACTATTCTTTCACCAGAAAATATGCATTCACTTTACAAAATCAATCACCGTACATGTTTATAACTTCAGATATTATCTATGTTTTTGGGACACCCTGTATTTGATTGTAAAAGTTTGTACTCATGGACACATTGTCCAATGTATATAAGAAATAAACTGTTAACCTGTTATATAATTTGTGATCAATTTCATTGCACAGTGAAGGATTCAAATTGGCATTGCTTTATAAATGAATATTTGAATTACATCCATTCTGTTAAACCCCTTCAAAACTACGATGCAAAGTTAATATGGTCTTGGCAAATGGAGTCTGTATTGAACGAAATATGCTGATCTATGCAAGCAAGGTAGTACATGTACCATGTTAACGGCTTTGGTATGTTGCGGCCTGGGATCATACCTACTTGAACTGGTAGTTCTACCACTAGGCTATCGAGACGGATGCCTTTACTATGTAAATGTGGGAAGCAGAACTCTAGATGTAGGGCACTCGCTTTGAGATAAAAATGTCCAGGGTTCGATCCCCGTCTGTGGCACTGCTGGATTCCTCGTAGCAAGAAATGGTGCATGCCTGAAAGCAAACGTTTAACTTAGTTATACAAATGTTGGCAATATTGTTCGTCATTTGCACATGTGTTGTACAAACTTTCTTCATCGCACTTCAATTGTATGCCGGAAACTATAATCATGTTAAAATGAAACCAGGACCCGATCTCCAGAAGCATTTCAAATTGAGATTTTGCAAAATCAGAGTACATATTTGAGATAATTCTTAAGTGCAAGCTCTTGACATTTTACTCTAATAAACTCGGAATAAAGTATCTGTTTTGTGGTGCCAATTTTGAGTCCATCCTCATGATTGTGGAAACTAACATTAAAAGTTAAACACATGCCAATATGTGAGATGAGATTTAGCTCAGATTGAGATGCTTCGGGAGATCGAAGCCTGACATGCGCATATAATCCAATCAGACTAGTTAACACCAAAATCCCAGCCAACAGAGCACTGTACGATGATTGAATGTATTAGGCCAGAGTTTTTTAATTTGTTGTTACTCGGAAATTTTTCAGAAAAAAGTCCACAGGAGGAGGGAATAAAATAAAAATAAAAACTCCCAAAAATATAGCATCCACTAGCTGTTGGTGGTAGAATAGTCAATGACGGTCCGATTTAAATTAACAACTGTGTCAGTTTTCAAGAAAATAGCCAATTTATCTTAAGACTAGTACACTACAGTGAAACACTTATATAATAAAACTTATTATTCACAAAATAATGAAATAACAATACAAGGCTGGTCCATTTATCATCAAAACATTACATGCATTTTTCCAGTTTTTCAAAAACATGCCAAAAATTGGGCAGGAGGGTCTGAGTAACGAAAAATAAAAGAACTCTGGTCTTATTGTGCTAGCATCTTACGACTTGCGTTCAACTCTCGCGTACGAACATGTCACAATTTGACACAGAACCAACATCACATAGGTTTTCGACAAGTCCGTACATTCCGATATAATACGTTTAGCCTCGATCGTCGGCATTACATACGACGGGAAAATCCTACGACAATCGTGAATGGCGTTTATGTACCATTTCATGGTATATTTAAGTGCATATTAAAAGACACAGTACAGTGAAAGTTCAAAGATAAAAGTATACAGAGTGATTGGTTAAGTTTAAATTTGAGTAAAACTTCAAGTGTCTAGAAGGTGATCGTGCCCAGACCCTGTTTGAAAGCATCAAGGCTTGGGCTAGATTTGTCCGTGTATGGTAGCTTATTCCAGTACCATAACTGTCCGTGGAAAGAATGAATCCATGTGGTACTGGGTTCGAGATTAGGGAATGAGGAAGTTTAGATTTCTGGTTGGTTTAAGATGAGTATGATCCACATAGGTAAACTGGTGGTGAATTTTGGATAGCATTACGTATTACATGGGATAACTACATATTCTCGATGGGCAAGGGCTTTCTATTGTAGGGTACTGAGCGTCTGGGTTACACTGTTGTATAGGGAGTAGTTGTTAAGATAGATAGATCGTTTATGTCAAATTTCAGTAAGTCATAGGCCCATGTGAACATACAAATAACACAATACAATTTTCATATGAACTTATCGGGCAACTGATCTTTGGACACTCTCTAGTTTGTAGGTCAGATGTTTTTGCCTTGGATACCACACAGCTGAGGCGTACATAACTCAAGATGTGGGCAGACGTATGTCATGTAGGATGTCGCTTTTTAGATGACGTTGTTAATGCAATTGGACGAATTAAAGTCTCTCGAGATTGTAAGTCCGAGATACCTGGCATTGTCAGTTGCATTTAGGATGTCGTCGTGAAGGGTGTACGGATAAAAGGGTGACCTCATTCTAGATATGCTTAAGACTTTGCATTTTCAGGGGTTGAATTGCATGGCCCAATCACGTTGCCACTGTTCCAGTTTGTAGATGTCGTGTTGAAGGGTTAAGCAGTTTTGTTCTGAGTCGATTATGAGGTATACAGTAGTGTCGCCAGCCAGCAAATAGTCGAGCTTTACAGTTAATACTGTCTGATAGGTCATTTAGGAATACTAGATACAACATGTATGAGCCTACAACAGAGTTAGTATTGGTCGGTAGTTGTTTTGTACGTAATCCCTTTTTGAAGACGGGGCTATTTGTGGCGATTTACCAGCCAGATGCAACAATACCTGTATTAATTAAAGGACAGCTGGAAGATTTTATAGAAGATGGTGCAAGCTCCATGTGAATTTCCTTTAAAACCCTGGGGGTATTTGCTCTGGGCTAGAGGCTTTATTTGGGCTTAGACCGCACACGATTTTGTCAACACCTGGGCGCGACTAGCATTGATATCAATTGGTGCCATACCGGGGTCCCTTGGTTTAAGACTCCACTGCACATATCTGATTGAGACTTAGAATGTTGTATGTGATCCGAGTGTCACTGTGGGTGATCATACACTCATACTTCAGATGTACAATACTAGTAATCCAAAGTTTTCAGTGGTGCTATGTTTATTGAAGCTGTAGAACTTTTGTTGGTACCTGTGTCACCCTCAAAGATTTTTACAGATCCCAGATATTTCCAGAATGAGTTCCTAATTTGCTTCTGGATAGTTGACTTGGTTGCTTTATTATATTTTATTATTATTATCTATTGCTTTATATTTAGATTTTAACTTTAGATCTGTGCATGGTGGGTGTCCTAGTTTTTTTTTAACAGTTTGTCCCGTCGTCGAATGCTAGACTCTCTATTGGTCGATGGTATATGGTAAGTCAATTATCATGGAACTGCAGACAGGCACCCTGCAGAGAAGTCATAAAACCCCATTGAAGTGACTTATGGGTAGAGCTTTCCAATAAACTCCTCTTGTTTTCAGTTGATCACTTTAATTGATCTTTTGTCTTAAACGGGTTGAAATTGACCCCCTACTGGTAATCAAAATATCATGTGTCACCATAGTAATAATAAAAGACAGGTGTATAGTTTTATACTGTCTATATTTATAGCTTTGAATTTTTTTCATATGGCATGACTATTTTTTTTGTATAGTTATTTAATATTCTTAAAATATATCAGTATTGTCAAAGAATACGTGTGTATGATCTTTGGTATTGTAGTTAAATATCGTAGGAAAGTAAGCAGGTTTTCCCCACAAAATCAGAGGTAACCAGCAAGCACAGATTATAGTCTCTGCAGCAAGTAACCAAAGAAAGTGTGCAGTAACCAGGTTACGTAAATGCATGTGTAAAATATGTTAAAGTTTTATATCGCATTCTTGACAGATTGGTGATACAGATAGAGTAAGGAATCGACTAAATTTCCTAATCATGAGATATTGGGAACCGTATAAAAATTATTTTGTCGTGCGATACACTTAATTCGAAACTGAATATTGAAAGTAGCTTTACATGAATATGCGCACACGTCTCTGCGCGGCAAACAAAATGTCAAAATTCGGATAGAACAAAAACAAAACATTGTTATTATGAGTTCCAGGCCGTCCAGTCGTGGTCCAGGCGATTCTAGTACTGTCCAGATACTGCTGAAGAAACTGTGTTGTAAAATAACAGGAGTACCCGATGGTAATGCGGTGTTGTTAAATTTCGAGACGCAACTTGTGTCGCAAAAAACTGCCAAAGTTTTGACTTGTTTCAAAGAATTTTAAGAAAGTTGTATTAAAAATCTAACTGCCTACTGGCATCGATTGTTTTTTTTCCCATTTGTACTATTTGCATAGCACCGTATCCATAAGTTATCTGGACTTATGAACAAGGTAATTGAAGGCCCCTTGCAGGTAGCTTCAGCACTAGTTCTGGATACCATAACTAAATGGTCTTTTATTTACACGACGTGTCGGCCTTTTAGTTATGGAATTACCCTCTTCAATAATCAACTGTTTAAGCTTAACGCCTAAAATGCATGTTCATTGTTCAAAAATCGCCCCAAAACTATAATTTACGTATAAATGTAATATTTTTCAAGTGTTTTGTCTTAAAACAGTCAATGTAACACCTACTGATAATCATATATTGCTTAAAGTTTATTTAATTCCGGGTTTGATCAGCTCCCGCGGCCATTTTGAATAATTAATTTATCGCAGGTGCGTGCGAGAGCCGTTTTCGAAAAATCCGTTATTTCTTCAAACATGGTCGAAAACGTCTTAAAATTAAACAAAACCTTTAGATATACCTTTACATAAGAAACAAACACGTTATTTTTGCTATAAATCATGTAACTCCCATTTACACAAATAAATATTGCAATTTACGCAGCCGACAATCAAAACATTGATCACGTGGTTCGTTTCGGAACACTTTTGTTATAATCCCTTTCAAATAAATGGCGATCGTAAACGAAAACAGTGAAATTGTACTGGTTTGAAACAATCGACGGAATTAATGGTATTTCTTGCAAAACATTTTGTTTTTGGGGGTATACTGATAGAATATGCTCCAATTGATAGGGTGTCAATGATTATTTAGTTCAAAACGTGCGTTTTGTCATAAAACGAACGCGACTCAAACTGAGACGTAGAGCTGTTAGGTTTCAAAGAACAAACGGCTTTGACGATGAAATGGAATGATCATCGTCAAAGACCTTGGACTACTTCAGCACAAGGGACGACCTGTTTTCATACTCGATATCTCGTGCCACAGACAAAGTCCGCAACTGTCCAAGTTTACCTTGTCGCCTTATTTGTAAAAAAAAATGGCACAGTGGTACCGCACTTGACTACTGATCGAGAGGTCCCTGGTTTGAATCTCAGCCGGGGCACTTGGTCATTTCTGAAACGCTTTTCAGTGTTTCCCACCGAACAAGAGATGAACTGGTTGGAAACCCAGAGGTAGTCTCAGGTGTATCGGTGCTGTACACCGGGCACCTTTAAAGAACCAAGGAATCTATTCGAAACGAGCTAGGGTAACGCACCCGGATTCCTTGTATCCCACCTCTGTCTCTTAATTGATTTTATGTCTGCCCCTGTCAGACACTGCCAATAATAATTGGAAAGCGATTTTCAACAGTACAAAGTAGAAGAAGTAGATGTACTCAGTGCCGGATTCGAACCCACGACCCCCTACTTGCAAGTCAGGCGCTCTACCAACTGAGTTAACTGGGCTACTGGCTCATAAATCACTACACGTGATTATAATGCATAAGTTAGTAAATTGAAACTACGGCTCTCAAGTCCGGGGAAACTGTCACCTGTTTTTACCTTTCTGATGTTCCACACTACCATGTAAGTGTGGAGCCTTTGTTCGCATAAAAATAACGGAGGGAAATATAATTGACGTGACATTGCCTATAGATGATTTTACCTAGTTTTTGCGGAGTAGGCATACAGCCGGTCATTCTAATGCCGTTGTAGTAGAAAAAAATGTTTTGAGGCATGTTGGATATCTAATATATCGTGTATAAAAGTATTCTCGATATCTACATTTCATGATAAAACCTGTTTCTCCGGTTTCAAAATTTCACGGTCAGGGGGGTGGCAAGCAATAAGCTGTGTAGCAGAAGTGTATATACAATTTCTTTTTTCAACGTTTAAACCTGCAAAACATATAAAATTATTGTACATTATCATGTAATATGATGTATCGTGTTTTTGGGCAGTCACCTATAAATGAAATTTTCACTTGTACATTTCAGGAGAGATTCAGCCATACTTCCAGCATGCATGCACTATCCTTGGCAGGTTGGTTAGCTTTTATATTAAAAAAACTCATATGTATATACTTTACCTTTCGACTTCAAATTGTTTTCCTCATCTAAACATCTAATGTAGAAAGTTAATGTTTTCCATGATTTTGAAGTTTTATGTAAAAAATCCCAGTCTGACACTGCTATATTTGAATTTGTATTTACACTTCAGGAATCATTATGGTACATGCAATTTTTTTTAAATATACACCTTGTTTAAATAAAAGGCTATTCACAGTGTAGGTTATTTCTGCATATATGTGAACCTTACTTATTTTTTGCCTTTGGTTGTTGTTAGTGTTAGTACTGATTGTTCCAGATGTACAGTTAACGTACAGCCAGTTTATCTTATAAAGACTTTTACTACATGTATCTGATCACATAACAGGGGTTCCACTTAGTAATGCATGTAATCGGTCATTTCTATTGACTAAATTTGACCATTTTATAGACCAATGATTTTTTAAGAGAAATGACCTTTGAAGCTTTGAAACAAATGGAAATTTCAAGGATCAAAACCCCTACTCCTGAGTTAAATGGACCCCCTGCAAAAGTTTTAATTAAGTTTTGATGTCTGGCAACGGACCTGTACTTTTTGTAGGTTGGCTCATGGTAACCACTATTTAACTCATTTTGGGCTCACCATCTGGCCATGTCGGAACAAACCGAAATTTGAACTTTCTATCTTCCACTGAAAAGACAGAAGCTTTTACTAGGTGGCCACGGGTATGGTATGAATGTACCAAATGAGAATTTGAACGTTAACAATTGACTAAGATAGTAGTATTTATTGTTGATATATGGATATTCTGGTTATCTTGATAATTTATTCAATTTCAGTAACTTCAGTACACCTGCTGAGAGTGATGAATTTCAAGTATCGGAAAGAATTAGACGAATATGTAAGAATATTTCAGTAGTTAATGCTAGTTATGACACTTACTGATACAAGAAATGAACTTTTTATGCCCCCGTATCGATAGATCGGGGGCATATAGTGATTCACCTGTCCGTTTGTTTGTCCGTCCGTACGCAACCACTTGCAGTTGTGGGGTGTGGAACAATAGGCTATATTTAGATTCTATTCATTCCGTTGCTTACAGGGTGCAAAATGTTGCTTATGGGGATTTACAAACAAAAGAAAACCCCACAACGTCAAGTCAGTGAGAATGTCCGTTCGTCCGTCCGGTTAACCCAAATTGACTGTTTCTTCTAGCATCATTATGGCTTGCTACAAAGCTTCCATACTTGCATGGATGTTGTATATGAACACCCCACATGCCTGTATCATCTGACCCCATTTTGACCTTCACCTTGACCTAATTTTGGACTTACTTATTTATGGACAAGGATTCCACAGGGAGCATAAGCTTTTTTGAACGCAGTCTTGTTTTGTAGAAAATAAGTCATTTGATGAAAAAAATCCAAAGGATTGACTAATTGACTTAGTTAAATGGTCATTTTAAATTTAATAAGCTGAATTTTAACTGTAGAATCATTTTTGAAACAGGGTTTTGGTGTAGGGCTGTTTGCTAATGGCATCCGAAACAGACTTGCATCATATACTCAGGAGTAGGCACTAATGGGCATCATAGTGGTACAATAGGACCAATCCATGCAATTGGACCCCTGGGTCCAATTGATCCATGCAGGGGTCCTACAAAATTTTGGAAATCCAGATTTGCTGCATTAGAAAGAATGAACTTTAAGTTAATATATATAGTGTGTTTAATCAATGACCTGATTTTGCATACTTATGTACTTTAAAAAGGATACTTATATAAGTTGTTGTCCATGACGACTGAATGATCCATGGAATTCAGTCTCTACTAATAAAGATAATAACAAATCCGACTGAGTAGACAGCACTCAACTGATACGACAGGATATGAAAGCCCCAAGTGATTAAAAGAACACAAAATTTCGAAAAAGAAAATTCTCTGACTTGATTGTAAAAGGTAATTGCCCCTGCATGATACAATCTTGGTCCTAATACAGGGCCTGCCTAATACTATGTGTTTTTATTGCAGTGGTGAGTCGAGGTAGAGAAAGAGATGCTGTTAGATTTACGGAGTTACACAGGAAGTTACAGTCACAAGGTCTGGTCAAGAACCGATGGGCTGTATTGTATGTTCTTATGACCCTCGGTGAAAATGAGTCCAAACTTGCCAAGGAAAAGGTATGCTATGCTTGATACTGTCTAGTTGTTATGAATAATTGAGCTATATTTGTTCATGTGACCATATGATGTTAGTTATTATTAGGGGTGTAACAATACGTTTAAATAGTTTAAATTATGATAATGGCCCACAGAGTCTAGTAGGTATGGGATTTTCCGAGAATACTAGCTGATAAGCCATCAATTTGATTGTGGTTACTTATACGCTTACCTCACACTTCAATATCATGAATATGTACAGTTAATTTTCCTTATGTTTTGTATATTTCGAAACAGTGTGATATTGACGGAGAGCAGCTTAAAAAATCTTCAATTTTTAAATGAGAGATGAAAGTCAATACTTTGACTTTGATGCTAATATTACTGCAATTATTGCAAACCATAATGCAGCTATCAACTTTATTAAATGAATTTTCAACAATATGAAGCATAACTTAAGCCAATCAAAACGACTAATGCATAATGATTATACACAATCAATATGCTGCAGTATGTTTCTGTTGTCAGAATAGTATTTAGTAAACAAAAGATCACGTACCGAACCATATCAAAATTAAGTTGTGTTGTACCATGTGGAGTCAAATTTTGTGGTTCATAGTGTACTTAGATATACATATTAGTGATCTTGGTTCAGCAACTGGATGGGCAGGCAACAATTTAAGGGTGGAATGAAACTTTAAAAACCTTCTGTGAACTGTCCATGTTTCTTACATCGTACTACCGGGAATCTATGTATATAATGCAGTATTTGTGATATCCTCTTTCAGTCGAGTAGTTCATTATTTGCCCGAGGTTTACCAGGCTATGCTACATCTACACCATTCAATGCTGCCATACGTCGTCCATTTAGTGGTCACTCGGATAGTGGCCGTACACCATCACAGATGTCTAATAATACAACAGCTAGTAGTGGTATCAGTAGTATCCATAGTGAAGCTAGAAGTGACGGTCCCACACCAGTACCACAGTCATTTTTACCAAGGTAATACTATACTATTTATAGTCACCTCAAGAATGCTATTTGTACAAAAAGATAGTAGGAAATCAGACAGGGAAGGCAGCACTCTACTTAACCAGCCGAGCGCAGAAAACATCCAAACATCACATTCCACAATTACAAGGCACAATGCCAAACACATAACTGAACAAAAAATGAACTTAACCGCAAAATCCAAGCCCCAGCTGTCAAAAATCTGTATGAACTAGTTTCCCGAAAGAATTTTAGTCAGGTTTTTTATATATGAAGGATAATACATGATACACTAGACCCTAAACCCACATCTGTGAAAACACACAAACGGTGATATAAATATAGACAATAAATCAGCTGTGAAAGTATCAGGGTTCCCACAAACTTTCCAAGACAAATTTCCCTGACTTTTCCCTGATTTTTCCCTGACCACAGAGCAGTTTTCCCTGACTTTTTAGAGCAATCGGGCGACACAGCATCTTTTTGTTCAAGCAAAATATGGCAATAAAATAGAGAAAATGAGGATATATTTGCTTTATATGGAACAAAAAAGTTTAAGGTAGCAGATTTTAAGGCTGTTGACTGACATTAAGTTATTATAATGTAGAATGATTGCGAGCGAGGATTTTTTTCAGCCGTAGGTATTACTTCATAGGAAATGACACTTATCGACAGCTTCTATGAAAAATTCCCTGACTTTTCCCTGACTTTTGGTAAATGTCTGGATTTCCCTGACTAATTCCAAAATTCCCTGACTTCCATGACCTTGAAAAAATTATGTTTTTCCCTGACTTTTCCCTGACGTGGGAACCCTGAAGTATGCTAATAGAAGTTCGAGAGTCGTGTCAAATTATCTGGACTATATGTGATGTTTTATATTTTCTGTGCTTGACTGGTTAAGTTGAGTGCTGCCTTCCCTGTCCGATTTTCAATTATCTTTTTGTTAAAGTGAGTCTTCATGAAATTTATTTAAGTCACGCTTCAGTACTTTGGGCATGTTCCCAATAAATACATGAAGGTTTTTAACATCTAACTATAGCTAGAAGTAGAGCTTAAATTCAACCAACAATTTCTGACCTAGTTTTTGATCTGACATGACCCAACTTCAAACTTGACCTAGATTTCATTGAGATACAACTACTGACCAAGTTTGGTGAATATCAAAGCAAGAATGTGACCTCCAGAGTGTTGACAAGGTTTTGCTATTATTTGACCTTTTGCCTAGTTTTTGACCCCAAATGACCCAACTTCGAACTTGACCTATATTTCATTGAGATACAACTACTGACCAAGTTTGGTAAAGATCATAGCAAAATTGAAAGTGCTAGAGTGTTAACGGTGAATTGTCTAACAGACGGACGGACCACGGATGACAGACAAAAAAAAATCACAACAGCTCACCTTGCCACTTTGTGGCAGGTGAGCTAAAAACATTAAGTTCAGGCATGAGGCTTAAAAGTTTTACCCATGTTATTACTGATTTGTGTTTTCATAAGCGGGGAGTATCACGAAGACGCTCAATGTGTAACAACAACACACATCTAAAGGACCGACATTACAAGATTTGCTGGCGAAAATTTATATATTCAACGCAAGAACCCTGTAATATTCATGCATAAAGGTCAGGATGGTGTCAAATTCTCCGTGCTATACCACAATTACATGACAGGCATCTCTCAACTTAACCAGCAGGCACAGAAAACATAAAATCATCACATACCACAATTTCACCACACAGTGCCCAACACATAACTGAACTATCAAATACTTAACTGACTGAAAGTTAAGATAATGTTTCTATATATTACAGTACAACATTTGCATCAATAGATGGTGATAGATCACATAGACATGGTCCTGTATCAAGACTTGCTGGTGTTATGTCTAAAACTGATTCAGGTATGTTTGGTCAAATGTTCTACTGTTTAAGTGTCAGTTTGGCAGAAGTGTTGAACACTTACGATAATTAGGGCCCCGCAAAATTTCCACATATAGTGGGGCAAATGTATTGATTTTGTGCTTGGATGTCTGTCTGTTTGAATGTAACAAAGTTTGTCTGCGCCTATTCTCCTTAACCATTGGTCTGATTTCAGTGGAATTTTACATTAATAGATGGTACCAAGCCTTGTATTAGCGTATTGTCTGGAATTTTAGGTTGGATGAATATTGTAAGAATAATGGTCCTTTGTGGGAGACATGTTTAGTGTCACAAACCCTTCTAGTTTATATTAAAATTAGTACATCTAATTTTATAACATGACTGCAAGTTGAAAGAACATTTAAAGGTTTTGAAATGGGAGTTTGAGTCTTAAAATGTTTTTTTTTAAATTTCAAGTTCCCTGTTCATATCCCAGGGGTTCCATTTGGCTCAGTAGTAGGGGTTTTGACCCTTGAAATTTCCAAAAAGTTGCATTTTGACCCTCAAGATTGTTGTTTCAACGGTCATTTTCTCTCAAAATCATGGGTGTTTTGCCTATTTAGTCAAATGTACCAATTCAGAAGCTAGTGGAACCCCTATATCCTCTAGCAATCAGCCATATTATGTTTTGGTGCATTTTATTTCAGCGTTTTATATAGATAATTGGTATGTGTATATTACTTTACTTGCTTATTGCCTTTAATTGTTATGTATGATATGTTGTTAGGATCTGGAGCTATTGTGCCGAGGATTGGTCGAGGTCAGTCTGGTATGATAAAAGCTCAGGGAGAAAATAGTAAGTACAGAGAACACAGTTCATTACATGTTATTGTGAAATAGAACATTTTCGTGAGGGATATACTTTTGCTATATTCGCAAATTCAGTAAGTTTGTGACATTAATTTTTATGACAGTAAAATACCGCAAGTTTTTTTTTTTGAAGTTTAAAAATCGTGAATACTTGATCTCATCTTGGTAATAAATTTGTAAAAACATTACCAGGGTGAAAATGTATGATATTACAGTATTTCAAAGATCACCCAGGCATAGCATTTTGTCTCATATTCAGAAAACATTGGTATTTTGGTAACCTGGGGTAAACTTCATTTTCTGGAAAACTGCATGATTTTAAAGGATTTTTTTATAACAGCCCCTATTATATTAAGAAATAAGCCCTGTGAACAGTTCAACTATGATAGCAGCTAAACACTTGTATTTGGATTCTTTGCGCTTGATTTTAAGTATATCAGTACATGTGTGTTTTGTATTTCAGCTAGTTTTGAGATACCAGAGACAGAGTTAGTGAAAGATCTAGTATTTATCTGTCAAGGTATAGAAGGTAAATGGATCAAATACGATGCCTCAAAAGATGCATACAAAGCTGATAAACAGGTCAGTGCGGTATTCTTCCATATATTGCCTACACTATCATCACCACAGAATCTTAACCAAAATGTGGATGCATCCTTTACACACAGGTATCCTACTATTCCGGAATAATCCGGAAATCTGGATTTGCTGCACTTAAAAGAAGGAACTTTACTGCAGAAAATAAAAGTTATTTGATGAAAAAATACCATTTATTAGTCCCCTACCGGTTTTTGACCGGAGGGGACTATAGGTTTGCCGTCTGTCCGTCAAAAAATCTGGATCCTGACATAACTCAAACAGTTTCCAAGCTAGGTTTATGAAACTTGGTATGTGGATAGGGGGCAATAAGGGGATAATGCACGTCCAAAAATATTTAGATTCCGACCAAAATTGTGGTTGCTATGGCAACAGAAACATTGAAAATGGCTTAAAACCGGTAGGGGACTTCTGTATTGCTTGCAATTCTTAATTACTTGTTGACTGAGTTATGGTCATTTGAAATTTCATAAGCTGAATTTTAACAATAAAAAATGTTTGAAACCTAGTTAACATATAAGGATGAGCTAATGGCACTCAAAACAGACTTGCAGCTCGTTTTCAGGATTGGGCATTATGCCTCAGTAGAACCCCTGTACAGAGCAGAGCTGTAGATATTTTCAAAGCCTCCGATAGACAAATCAGGAATGGCCATATTCTTTTATCACCATAGAATTGTAACTAAAAATTTGATGCATCCTTTACACAACTTTACTATGAATCGATATTTTCTAGGTATGCAATGGTCAAATCAGGAACAGACATATTCTTTTGTCATATTTTCACAATTTTCTTCGAATTTTCTCCCATTATTTACCTGCGTCCCATACAAAGCTGTGTGCAATATGTGGGTGAATATGACAATTTTAATTGGGGTCCTGCATAGCCAGACTCTTAATGTTTTAATGGGTCATATGAATGAAGCATACAGCTGTTCAGATGCAATTTAACCTTGTGTTGTGATTACATTGTGAGTTACTTCCCTTCCCTTAAATAAGTTAATTTAAAAAAAAGGCTCTGCTGAATGCCCTGCAGCACTGAAACTTCTAAATGATACAATGTATATTATTACTATATCAGAGTTGCGCTTTCCATCCAAAATTTGCCAAGTTATTTCTTTTTTCGTACCATTGGTTGAATTTCTATAAAACATTGTATGTTGTTTATGAAATTATACCACCCTCACATAGTGGGTGAGACATATTCATTTTGTGGCTGGATAGGTGGATGTCACTGCAAGATATTTGTCCATTTTGAGAGACATACTCTTTTGTGTCAAAACCGTTCTAGTTGACTTAAGAAAATGAAAATATTCGTTGATTCTACAAAGAGAAAGAAAATGTCTATCTGGAATGTTGGTGTTTGTTATGGAGAGAAAAGTTTAACCAGGGGTGTGGAAATTCCAAAAAAATTCACTTGCCCATGGGCAAGTTGGACTGAAAAATCCACTTGCCCAGGAAAACACAAAAAAGCAACAAAATTTCAGTTTCAATCAATTATTTATCTGTCAAGGATTAGGATACTAGATTGAAGTTTGTTGATTAATTTAAATCATTTTCGGTCAGTAATTTAGGGATTCGTCTTTATTAACTTAAAGGGACTGCCTCACATAGTGGTGTATTGCAAAATTAAAATAAAATTGTCAAATATTCAAGTAATTTTGGTATAGTTTCCTGTATATGCCATAAACAACCACATTGGCATAAACATAACTTGGGAAACATAGGCATTTTGTAGTAATTTAGCATTTTACACCCAAAATTCTATAGGGTATTAATACCCTATAGAATTAGCACTACTATCACTTAAATTGCCTGAAATATGTTTCCATTCAATGAAAACTAATTGCGAAACGAACCGAATATGTCACAGATGTTTTGGCTTTAGTTTGTTGAAGTTACAGTTTGATCATGTGTGAATTACATAATTCACAAAACATTTTGGAAGGAAACTCTGCGATATTTTCAAACAGAAAAATACTGAGTGCTAAATATCAAGAGTGATTTAAATTGCTTATATGCCATAAATCTTTCATAAAGCAACCACCAGTGGCTTTCTATTATATAAATACTTGGTTAGGTAGGAAGATTACGTCATACAAAAATTTTTGCTCGATCTGTGAGGCAGCACCTTTAAAGGTAAAATAAGGCGCTTAATATTATTTTTCTTGTGCTAATTTTGCACTTGCCCATGGGCAAACTGGATTGAAAAATCTACTTGCCTGCAGGCAAAAAAGCCCAAGTCAGGCAAGTCGGACATAGGAATTCCACACCCCTGGTTTAACCATGGTTTAATATTTTCCAGGCTGGAGTTCCTCAAGCAATCAGACAACTTGTGAGTACATTAGCTGAGTGTGGATGGTTGTTTAATAAAGTCAAGAACTACGTGGAGACAAGATCTGCTGATAAAACATTCGGACTAGTTGGACAGGTACTGTGGTATTGTTGTTCTGTTCAGTCAGAAACTTCAATTTGCATTTACCAAGTTTTCCCATGTAAATTATTGGTATGGTTTGTTTAAAGTCAACCAATGGTTGAGTAGGATGGTGTTTTTAAACACACATCGTGCATTTGTTTTATTTATCTGCAAAATGATTTCAGTTGTGATCATGTAACTTCTCATGGAGTTTTGTACTGGGGTTTATTTTTGCAAGAACCAAGTTTTAGCAGGGTAAATAGTCTTCTTTGAAAACCTGATTTTGTGAAGTTTAGTTGCCTCTTTTGATATAGCCAATTTAACTTTTGTGCCCCCATCTTTGATGAGGGGTATATTACTTTGCACATGTCAGTTGGTAGGTCGATTCGTTGGTAGACCGAATGGTTTCCGTTCAATAACTCAAGAACAGTTTGCCCTAGGACCTTCAAACTTTACATGGATGTTGGTTATCAACAGTAGATGCCCCTGTTGATTTTGAGGTCAGTAGGTCAAAGACCAAATTCACTGTGACCTTTACCATTTCTGACTATTGAGCTGCCATTGGGGCATACATGTTTTACAAACATCTTGTTGGTAAAGATTTAATAATATGTCTTAACAAGAATATAGATGGAGTTACTGTTATATTTCAGAGTTTTTGTGCAGCACTACATCAGGAGCTTACAGAGTACTATCGTCTGATAGCTGTACTAGAATCTCAGGTAGGTCTTAATACATGATATAACATCTACACTCATGTTTCATTATTGAATGTTGTCTGTAGTTGATGAAAGCCCTGATAATCTTCAGTAGTGAACAGTTAGGAGCAGTAAAACCCCTGTGGTTAGAGATCTTAATGATGTAGACTAATAAAGACATACTCTCGTTGTGCTGGACATATTGATGGATGTTCGTCAGTCTGTCTGTCTGTCACAAAGTTTGTCCAGGCCTGTTTTCCAGTCAATCGGATTCAACTTCACATGACAAGCCTTTTTCTAGTTGTGCATATTGTGCACATAGAAACAATGTGAGCACACAGAAATTTTCCTGAATGTATTTTATCCACATATTCCCAAAATTTTAAGTCTGATGCCTTTGCTATCTACTGATGCGCGAGGCATATTGTGATTATCCTGTCCATTTGTTTGTTCATTCCCCCATCTGATGCCTTTGCTATCTACTGATGCGCGAGGCATATTGTGATTATCCTGTCCATTTGTTTGTTCATTCCCCCATCTGTTTGTTTGTCAGTTTGATTGAAAATGTTAACAAATACAAGATTTTGCAACTCAACTATTTTCAAATACCATTGAGGCATTGTTTCAAACTGTACTTTCATAAACACCTTACATTGTCATTGCCTTGTATCTCTGTCAAACATTTCAACACAATTATAGCCCCTGATTGACTTAGGTAATATTATGGACAATGCTTCCACCAGGGCGTAAGCGTTTATTTGACGCAGTCTTGTTCACAACTTAATTGTTTATGTATTTCACCTCCAGTTACAGGAAGATATAGATCAGGGTATAGGTATGAATGCTGCTGGTGTTACACTACGTCGCTTAGAAGTCTGGACATTTGATCCGCTAATCAGGTTAAAGAAACTGGCAGCTTTAGTCGACATATGTAAAGGTGAGATATCGCCAACAGGGCTTTTTTCTTACCTTGAAGATGGGGCCTTACATCCAGAATTAGTGGGGGATAGTGGTAGTTTAGTAACATATGGAAATAGACTTAAACTTCATTTTTGGGGAAAATTGCTTGAGTTTAAAGATTATATTTCTTGAGAAGGGGCCTTATAACGGACCCCTACTATGTCAGGAAAAAAGCTCTTGGTCTGTCACCTATTTGAATCAGCCAATATTCTTCCCCATAGCTTTATTGACTTTCGAAATTTGAGAAGAATTTGATCAAAAGAATATATGCCATTTAATGAAACAATTACAAGTACACAGTCACCTGGAAAATTGATAGAAAAAAACTTATGCCAATCTTGTTAAGAAAAACTCCTCGAAGAATAGTCTGGAATGTTAAGTTCCCACCTTCAATTTGTCCATAACAGAAAAAAGTTGGGATTAATTGTGGTTTCCGGTTGCGGAAAAAATCTTGGAATATTGTTTGATGAAAAGTGAATGAGCTTCTGTGTATATTTATTTACAGGAAAGAAGGGCGGAGCATTGGCTTCTGCTATATACTCGTACCTAAGACACGGCGATCCTTTCACTAGATCTCTCATAAAACATGTTCTAACTATGGTAAGTACTTCACATGCTTATAAAAAGTATATATGTTTAACCCTTTATTCATATATGCTCATAACAGTAAGTCATTAAGCTACAAGAACCTAATAAATTGTCAGGAATTTCAAGCTTCTGTCTTATAGATGTCACAATATACAAATTGTTCATAACAAAGAATTGTTTTAAGATAATGTAAAAAGAATGTGACTAAAAACAAATACTTATAGAGATGTGTAAGTGTCTGGGTCAGGCCCCAATTCCACAAAAAACTTAAGTTATTGCTCAGCTGAGACTGTTATTTTTTATTTATTTTATGACTACAAGTAAAGTCTTGTGATGTAGATTGCTACCAGAAACTGTGTATTTATTGCTAAATAATGATATAGTAGGTGATTTTTGGATGTAATGCTCATGGAAATCCAACAGTAATCAATAATAAAGAACTTCATACTTGAGCCTGTTATAACAGACTTAAGTTTTTGCTTTAGATGTTCATAACTTTAAAACACTATTTTCTGTACAAATTGGACTTATTATGTATTTCTCTATTAAATAGGCATGTAACTGTGATGAAACAGTATATACAGTGTACATGAAATTCATTTAATCAATAGTTTTTTCATGGAATTGGGGCCTGGGCAATTTTATCGAGGATCTCAATGACGCATGCTGTAGAATTTTTAATCGTCAAAATTAGGTCTTTGCACAATTCAAGCATTAGACCCATTGTCCCCGGGCAAATGAATGCCCTGCGTGTATTTCTAGTTTGGCTATGTATGAGTATTTCCCCAACAAGAGCCCTACTGGTATTTCTTGGTTTAGCTATGTATGGGTATTACCCATGTGATTTATGTACCTTCAGGTATCACAACCAATCTACGCTACATTGTTACGATGGATCTATGATGGAGAGCTGGAGGATATACATGATGAGGTAAGGCAGGGCTGGGATACAGAATGTAGTATCAGGGCTAGGATCCATTCTCTATGAAGTTATCACTGTTCGCACAGGACTTGAAAAGTACTTGAATTTGATGCCTAGTACTTGAATTTTAAAACTGCCAAAAAAGTCCTTGAAAAGTAATTGAATTTTGAAAAAAGTTAAACATTTTGGTCAATTGACCTAGAATTATTCTGCTGCTACCTGAAACGGACTATAAAAAGCAAAAACGTGACAAATATGACAGATTGTCAACTAAATTCAAAACACACTTCCACATTGTGTCATCTTCATTCTTAACAATTACAAGTACAAATGTCATCGGTATCATTGAGCTTGTGATTGCTCCAGCTTGTGTTAATATTTCCAGATTTTAAGACACTTAAAGCATACTTTTGTCATGACTTGAATTTCTTTTGAGAAGTTCTGTATGTACCATGGTAAGGTATTGAGATTGAATCTTAAAATATTGATGAATAAGGTCCCTATTGAAGTTAAAGAAAAAGCAGTTTAGACTGGAAATGCCACATATAATTTGCTAATTTCTTCGTGGAAACACTTCTAAGAAGTATGCGTGGAAAATCTTAACACCAACAGACAAATTCTGAAATTCAAGGCAAAATACTAAAAAAGTGGTCGTCTGTGTTGGTACAGAACAACTGAGTCAGTATGATATGTAAGTGCTTATGTAGTATAATTTGTCATGGAAACTGAATTTTGTTTGATGAAAATTGTATGAACCTGTAAATTGCAGACTAATATGACAAAATAAAAAATTGAATTGTTTTGTTTTTCCTTCTACCAGTTCTTTGTTGCTGCTGATCCTACAGTGAAGAATGACAGGTTGTGGCATGATAAATACAGCCTGAGAAAGTCTATGATACCCACATTCATCACCACTGATCAGGCCAGAAGGGTAATGATCTCTTTGTGTCAATATATCAAACATTTTATACTCTTGGTTTTCTTTTGAGGTAGCTGTGTTTAGTTACATATATGGTAGCTTTGTTTAGTTACATATATGGTAGCTGTGTTTAGTTAAATATATATATGATTTATGCAAATCTTAGTGAGCATTGTTGATTGTATCAAGCACTTAAGTCTTAGAGTTACATTAGTGTAAGTTCATAGTCCAACAGGAAGGGGTCTGGTCAACAATGCCGATTTTCCTTCACATGTGGAGGAGTTGCTGTTTCCTTGCAGATAGGTTTGTTAGCATTAAGTACTGGAAGATAACAGTTCAAGAAAATTGTTCAGGTGAATCTGGTGCTGAATTTTATTGAAAATTGTTTAGTAACAGTTGAACCAGAATAAACAAACTAACTGGAACATTACCTAGTTTTAGCAGAGTTATTGGACATGTTTTACTTATTAGTTCCCTACCGGTTTTTGACCGGAGGGGACTATAGGTTTGCCGTCAGTCCGTCAGTCAGTCAGTCAGTCCGTCCGTCCGTCCGTCCGTCCGTCCGTCAGTCAGTCAGTCCGGACGGACGGACTCATGAGACGGTATTTGTGGGTTTTTCTTTTGTTCTTTCTTTTGTTTGGTTGCAACCCACAAGTAGCATTTTGCACCCCACAAGTGACGGAATGAATGGAATCTAAAAATAGCCTATTGTTCCACACCCCACAACTACCGGTGCATTCGTACGTCCGTCCGTCCCAAAAACCAAGTCTTATACCTGACTGAACTTGAAAGCAAGTATGGCAGCAACTGCAATCTAAACATGCTTATTGGTATAATTGTTCTTTGGGGTTTTAATTTTGTGGTTGAGGTCATGCACGAAATCCAAAAAATTAAATCCCCACGAATATTATTGATTTTACAGTTTTGCTTTTTACTTTTTGGATTATTTCAGATACTTCTGACGGGAAAGTCGATCAATTACTTACGACAAGTATGTTTGGATCGATCACCAACCAAGGGACGAGAAGCTGCGATGACTGTGGACATGAGTCAAGGTATTGAAGTTGTCTATGCCTATAATATGTACAACTCTATGGAAATCATACCATGTCCTGTTTTTATGCCCCCCTATCGATAGATGGGGGGCATATAGTGATTCATTGCTGTCCGTTCGTCCGTCCGTCCTGGTTAACCCAAATTGACCGTTTCTTCTAGCATTAATATGGCTTGCTACAAAGCTTTCATACTTGCATGGATGTTGTGTATGAACACTCTCCACACGCCAGTATCACCTAACCCCATTTTGACCTTCACCTTGACCTAATTTTGGACTTAGACTTGTTTATGGACAAGGCTTCCACAGGGGGCATAAGCGTTTATTGAACGCAGTCTTGTTTTCCTTCTGGCCTTGACAGATGTACTATTTTCCATGTACTGCTATTATTTTCACTGGTGCTTTATTCTCAAATTCTGTTAATGACTCATTGGTAAGTTTATCAATTTGTAATTTGACAACAGTGTTGATTTTCCTCCACATGTGGAGAAAGTTGCTGATTCCTTGTGGAAAGATAAGTTAGTACTGGTTGCGATACAGCCCAGGAAAAATGGTTAGGTGAATTTGCTGCCTGGATATATTTGAAAAAATTGGTGACAAACATCCAAGATCCTCCCTAAAAATATTGCTAAGTTAATGGTTTTGTTATTAATTTTTTTTATATAATATCTTCAACATTTTCAGTAGTCCAATATAAAGAGCCAGAATTTAAGTCAGTGTTTCTGTTAAGTTTTTTTTGTAAGAATTACTTTTATAGTAACAGTTATAGATATACAGTATAACCTCCGTAGAGCGACATCCGGCGGAGACAAGAAAAACTGCCGCTCTGTGGAGGTGTCGCTCTGGAGAGGTTGATTGTTTCAGAACGTCGTTGATAGACTATTGAGTGTATATAATCACGGTAATTTTAAATTGACGTCGTTTTTTGTGATTTAATGCATACAATTAGATCTACTCGTAGCCGTGCGTTTTGCGATATAATTCTGATGATTATTTAATTAAGATCCTTGATTGAAAATGCGTACAATTCACGGGTCTAGTATTTATTGCTGTTAAACACAACTCTCAACATTATAAACCGAATCCATATTATTTTACGCACATGCCGTATTCAAATGAATTGTTTACCTTCAAAGTGTTAAAATCTCTATTACGTCATATCGCCCATTACACATTTTGCACAGGTGATCGGCAATTTGTTTACCTCTCGCGTGTAACTTGGTCAGTGCATATGCAGAAATCGACAGTTTTAGACGACGTGATTAACCATTAACACGACGTGTACGTGAATTTCCTTTCTTATACTGATTGATAAGCGCGTATTGATAATTCATTTAAAATGATTAATAACGACTTTGATTAAAAAAAATCGAGTTTAATGCATCTCAGCAAGTGCATGGTATGTACAGTGTTACTGTGTCATATTGTGGAACTGATCACAAAGACAGTCGCTAATTTACTAGCGGCCGTGGCTATCGTTACCTGATGAGCGATAATTATTATAATCCACGAAGGTGCGAAAAATAGAAAACAACATCGTATGGAGATATGTAAACACGTGTGAATGTGGTGTTGTAAAAACACACCTGTCACTTCTCAGAGGTAAACCATACAAAAGGTAAACAATTTTAACGGCCGTTCTCAGAGGTGCCGTTTCGGGAGGTTATACTGTATTGTATATATTACAGCTGAGTGGATGTTCACCCAGGATTTAAGTAACAACTTTCAGAATATGATAGATGCAGTATACAAGGAGACCAGTAGGCACTTGCTAGATGTTCTACATTCCAAATATAAGTTTATGGACCATTTAAAGGTATCATATATTTCTGTGTTCACTTTGTACATCAAAGCTAAGCTGTGGTCAAGTTGCCATTGCATTAGATTTGTAACCTGGTAAATATTGGGCAACATTAGAATCTCTATTTGGACCCTTAAAACTACTTTGGGTTCTACATTTCCGGAATAATCTGGAAATCCAAATTGGCTGCACTAGAAAGATTGAACTTTCCTGCTGAAAATGAAAGTTACTCGGTGAAAAAGTCAAAAGAATTAACAAAGTTATGGTCATTTGAAATTTCATTAGTTGAATCCTAGCAATATACTAATGTTTGAACTGTGTTTTTGTGTGTGGTTGTGTGCTACTAACGCTCAACAATGTGCGACTCGTTTTCAGGATTGGGCATTGGGCCTCAGTAGAACCCCCGACGACTGAAGTCACATTATTATTTGGTCTTAATATCGAGGTTGAGTTATAAACAAATGTTCATAATAAATGTATTAAGTTTGGTAGTCATTTCGAACAGAGGTTTTACAGTTTCTAAAAATACTATGGTGTACAGTTAGGATAAAAGTACTCGTTTAGACGAATGTTTATTAGCATGTGAACATGTGCACTGATTTGGAGGCCCCATGCTTATCAGGCTGTGTGTGTTCAACTCAACTCAAACATGAAACATTATTTTGCTCCTTTGAAGTACAACAAAAAGTAAACAGATGGCCCACAGGTGAATGTCGGTTGATGTCACTGTTAAAGATGCTTAAGGAGGGCCTGGAGGCGAAAACGACTGCACTTCAAAATTCTGTTATAAAAAACTATTAAATTTTCAGGCAATGAGAAGATACCTTTTATTGGGTCAAGGTGATTTTATACGGCATTTAATGGACCTTCTAGAGTAAGTTCTTTGTCATAGAATTTGTTGATCCCTGAAACTTACTATTTTAAAGTTTATGGGTCCTAAAATTTTGTATTTACAGAACGTTAGAAGTTAAGATTCGTAAAATAGTGTACTTAGTCTAGTATTTGTCATATAGAAAATGGATTTAAAATTATAAGGACAAGAAAAGTTACCCGTCCTTCCCCTTATTTACATGACTTTCTTATTTAGTTCTCTGCTGGATGCCTGCACCAGGATTGAGAAGTATTGTGCAGTTGAAGCCTATTATATTATGTCATTATAATACTGTGTGTATTACAGAGAGGATCTTGCAAAGCCAGCTTCCACGTTATACTTACACAACCTCACTGGTATACTGGAGACCGCAATCAGAGGGACCAATGCACAGTTTGACGACTCAGACATTCTTAAACGTTTAGATGTCAGACTGTTAGAAGTATGTATGATTTCCTACTACCATCTTATAATCTTTTCTTTACCCTTGACCTCATACAACTTACACTATTCTAATAACAGATCCATGGGTAAAATTTGTCAGGCTTTTTCAGGAATTTAGTGTCCAAAATGGGATGTTTTCTTTACTTTGCCTATGTAAATAGACAGTTTTTCAGAATTTCAGGGTTTTCAAATTTTCTAACTTTTACCCACGCATTTTCTGTCTGACTTTATGAGCCTACGGGATGAACAGTAATGTTTGTATTTCTAGGTTTCACCGGGAGATACTGGCTGGGATGTGTTCAGTCTAGATTATCATGTGGATGGACCAATTAGAACTGTAAGTTATTATGCCCCCCATCTTTGATGAGGGGTATATTGCTTTGCACATGTCTGTCGGTCGGTCTGTTGGTCGTATAAAATGGTTTCCGTTCAATAACTCAAGAACGCTTTGACCTAGGATCTTCAAACTTTACATGGAGGTTGGTCAGCAACAGTAGATGACCCCTATTGATTTTGAGATCAGTAGGTCAAAGGTCAAGGTCACTGTGACCTTTACTATTTCTGACTTTTTAAATGGTTTTCGTTCAAAAACTCCAGAACCCTTTGACCTAGGATCTTCAAACTTTACATGGAGGTTGGTCAGCAACAGTAGATGACCCCTATTGGTTTTGAGGTCAGTAGGTCAAAGGTCACTGTGACCTTTACTATTTCTGACTATTTAAATGGTTTCTGTTCAATAACTCTAGAATGCTTTTACCTAGGATCTTCAAACTTTACATGGAGATTTGTCAGCAACAGTAGATGACCCCTATTGATTTTGAGATCAGTAGGTTAAAGGTCAAGGTCACTGTGACCTTTACTATTTCTGACTATTCAAATAGTTACAGTTCAATAGCTCTAGAACCCTTTGACCTATGATATTCAAACTGGAGGTTGGTCAGCAACTGTAGATGACCCCTATAGATTTTAAGGTTAGTAGGTCAAAGGTCAAGGTCACTGTGACCTTTACTATTTCTGACTATTTAAATGGTTTCTGTTCAATAACTTAAGAACGCTTTGACCTAGGATCTTCAAACTTTACATGGAGGTTGATCAGCAACAGTAGATTACCCCTATTGATTTTGAGGTCAAAGGTCAAGGTCACTGTGACCTTCACCATTTCTTACTATTGGGCTGCCATGGGGGCATACGTGTTTTACAAACATCTCTTGTTTTATATTGATTTGTGGCTTAGTAGTGAAGACTTGTGCTTGTGGAGCAAGAGGTAGAAGGTTTGAATCTCAGCAAGGGCCTGTCTGGGGTTTTATTCTGATATGAATGGTATGTGAGCTGTCAGCTAGTTGAAAACAGTTACTGATTGCTTACATTGCCTGTTGCCTAGCTTTGAAATATAGAAATCAGGCGGTACGTTGTCAGGAAAAAGATGTCTTGTGCACCGAACTGACTGGCACTTCTGATGTGGTGACACTATGATGACCAAAACTTTACTAATTACAGAACATTTGTATGTACTACCCAACTGTTTGAACTCTAGGTCATCTGTGCTCTGTACTTTATAGTGTTTAGCCATCCTGAAGAGATGTACAGTACAGAATGTTTGAGTATGATATCAAGTTGAGATAAATTGTTAATGTTTTATTATATGTAAAAATATGTCATGGATAACAGAAATGTTATGGTAAACTCAAGGAATTTTGTTAGATGAAAAGTGTTCGTCGCTCGGTAGACCAAATGGTTTCTGTTCAATTACTTAAGAACGCTTTGCCCTCATATCTTCAAACTTTACATGGAGGTTGGTCATCAACAGTAGATGACCCCGATTGATTTTGAGGTCAAAAGTCAAGGTCACTGTGACCTTAACCTTTTCTGACTTTTGGGCTGCCATGGGTGCATACATGTGTTACAAACATGTCTTGTTTATTCTGTTCAAAGAAGTCTTTGTTATTTGTATATTATCCAATAACATAGTTTGTGTATTTGTCTATGGAGAGTTATGTACTCCCCCAGTGTTATGTCCTAAGGTTTATTATTGTTATTGCAGGTTTTCACACCGGAATGTATGATAATGTATCTGCGTGTGTTTAACTTTTTATGGAGAGCTAAGAGAATGGAGTATGTACTGGCTTTGATATGGAAGAATCAAATATTTAATGCTAAACTGCTGCGGTCTATACCAGGTATGTTACAGGATTTTAAAAGAAGTTGGAAAGATCGTCTAAACCAGCTTTTGAGCTTACTGTTCAATCCATTACTCTTGTAAACATATGTTTTACATTCAGTATGTGATACTATGAAGTTGTGTACTAGTTGCAAAAGTGATTTGCATCTCTTGAAAAAGACCCTGGGTCGAAAAATTTAGCAATAGAGTGAATTATCAACAAAAATGTTCTAACATTTCCACTAAGTTCAAATTTGTTAACTTTTCAACGCAAGAAATAATTCACTTATACAAAGTAGGCCTCAAAATTTACGAATTGTTTACTGTAAAATCATCAGTTAGTTGATGTTAAATTTTTTGTTGATTCAGTGGTTTATTTTAGCTACAATATCGAATTCCCTTCGATTATTGATCTATCAAATATGGTACAAGGGTTGTTCCCTTCCATTTTTTGTAATGCACAAATTTATGACTGCAAGAAATGGCATTTTACAAAAATCTGTGAAATTTATTGCCTACAAAAATAAGCAATTTTGCATTATGTTCAAATATTTTTGTATTACAGAATTATCTACAATCTTACATCAATGTCACATGTTGGGTAGTGAGATGGTACACTTTATACAACAAACACAATATTATATCAGCTTTGAGGTAAGTATCGTCAGTAAAAAATTACATTTTGCTAAATCAAGTTTTAATGCATTAGCTCTTTGGATAAATTATGTCACCCACATATAGTTGGGAAGAAATGTTGTTTTCATGCTGGATTTTGGTCGAGATGGATGGATGCCTGGGATCAACATGTGCAAATACATGTAGGCCTACTAGGGTATATGTAGCTTTTTATTGACGGCAACAATAACAACTACATTTGCCTTTAGATAAATGTTAATAGATCTGGTTTATCTAAATTAGTCATAAGATCAGTATTTGTGTTGCTATGGTAACAAAATTAAACAATGTGTTTACTCTGACAGGTACTTGAGTGTTCTTGGCATGAGTTGTTGAACAAAGTACAGGAAGCGGAGGACTTGGATTGTGTTATAGCAGCACACGAAACTTTCCTGGATACCGTGATCACACGATGTCTGCTGGATGAACAATCACGGGTACGTCTTTCCCTTTAACAATACTTACTTACTGTATATAAGTATTTCTGTACTGTTCTTTGTAGGCTAAACTTTAAGCTACCGGTAAGTCAAATGTTAGCGGATTTCATAAATTTTGAAATTCACCTATATTTCCATGTCGCGAATTAAACTGCTTATACAGACTTGTGTTGATTATAATTTCATAGTGTTCCCTTGGTAAGGCAAAAGTCAGGGGAAAATGATCTTTTTTTGCAAGGTTGGAGAAAATTCATGGAACTTTTAATCTTTTAACTTAGTCAGGGAAAGTATTTTTTGGCGAGTCAGGGAAAATAATGGAAATTTTGAATTAGAAACTTTAGTATAGTGAATTGTTGTTTGTTAACATTATTTGCTTTGTAGTTATTAGCTTACACTATAAATGTACATATAGTCCCATAGTAACAATTACTGAAGATCACTCATGAATGTCCGACATATCATTGCTTTATTTATAAATTCACTGGATAATAAGGCGTGAGAACCAGGTATAGAAAGTTGCCAGAATATTGTCAATAGTAAATGATAGAAAGATGTCAGAATATTGTCTATGTAAATGATAGAAAGATGTCAGAATATTGTCTATGTAAATGATAGAAATATGTCAGAATATTGTCTATGTAAATGATAGAAAGATGCCAGAATATTGTCTATGTAAATGATATAAAGTAGATTTGGTTGCAGGGTGAAGTAGAAAGTATTGATAAAGTGGTAAATATAGGCCAAGTTCATGACATAAAGTTCAAAGTTCATGGCACAAAATACTCACAAAGTTCATGAAATAATGTACTCACAAAGTTAATGACATAAAATACTCACAATTTTCATGAAATAAAGTTCTCATGAAGTCAAAGTGATCTACAGTAATCATATTTCAGGGGTTCTACATGTTCAGATTTATTTGAAATGGGTTCTAAATACTAGAATATTCTGTTTACTTTTAAATACAATACACTAATTAGCTTTTATTAGTTGAAGGCTGCTGGATGCATACAGCATAGGCCTAAGAAATTATATCACAAAATACAAAGTTTTGAATTTCCCCATCATCTGGTCATTACTATACAAAGAGTATAGTAATGACCGGATGATGGCGAATTTAAACCTCTGTATTTTGTGATAAAATTTCTTAGGCCTGTGCCTACATTCTCGAAAGCTAAGATAATTACCAGGATTGAGAGTCAGTAGAACCCCTGGTATTTATGTCTCCCACTGAATGTAGGAGGCGTATTGATTTAGTGCAGGTCGTCTGTCTGGATGTCACAATGTTTGTCTACACTGGTCCTCCTAAACTATTTGTCAGCCAGATGACCGGTCTTTGATGTGTTATAATTACGTAGTAGTGTGGTCACATGACTACAATGAAACTTCACAAGAGCACTTGATACCAAGCCAAGTTGTGCATATTATCAAGAATTTAAGGTCAAATTATTTTTGCCAGAGTTCTTGTCTTTAAAGGGAGACATATGTTTTTGTGTCAAAAACCCTTCTAGTTTCTACTAAAAGTATTTCTATTCTTAGTTTATAACTGTGAATAACCTTACTTTATCTTTGTACTAAATAGCCTGCTGGAGAGATAGAGAATATAACATACAAGGTTACATAATCACCTGGTGATGGTTCAAGTCTCTCTTATCATCTATCATCTGTCTATACATCATCCAGAAATATACCGGTTACCAGTATAAAATAAATACTAGTGTGTTTTAGGCCCCATTCCCTGCTCCCGAAAGTAAATATTTTCCCCATATTTCAGAAAAAAAAAATCCCCATGGTTTGGTCAGTTAGACAAGGTCACAACTTGGTCATCTGTGGGTTGTATCAAGGAAAAGCCTTGTTTACTCTCTAGAGATAATCAGGATAAATTTGTCTTGATCTCTGTAAAATTTATGTTAAGTTCACTTGTAACTGGATCATATTGGATCAAAAACTTTGAAACTAGGTCACTAGACTAAAGAACTAGGTCACTAGACAAAAGACAAGGGGTTACAGTTTTGACCTACCGGTAATTTGTATGAAACCAGATCAGATTCTGCATCGTAGCACACAAAATGACTGATTGTGTCCTAAACTGCTGTACCTCTTGTTTAAATCAAAATAGCATTAGCAAAGGATTATGGTCAACATTATTCGTACCTCATCCAAGTTAAATGGAAAAGCAAAATCTTCGAGTAGTAAATCTATTCCCCACTGTCAGAAACCTTATATCTTGTCTCATATATTTCTGGATGGTCAATCTTTCACTTTAGCACATTTTGCATGAAGGAAACTAATTGGTTGGTATTGCTTTGTTTACAACTTGGGATGTATGATATCGGTATTTTGATGTTAATAACTCAAGTGATTATTTGTATATGTTTGCTTTTCAGCAGCTTTTCAGCCTTCGTCTATTGCCATAAAAATCTACTTGACTTTTCCATATTGCTGCTTTTCAGCCTCCGTCAACTTTTCCAAATTGCTGCCTTTCTGACATCACCATTAACTCATTTGTCATAAAAATCTGCTGTACCCTATGTTTAATTGTTGCAATATGTTGAGCTGTTAATACTTTTTCAATTGTTCACTAATTAGTCAATGTCACAGTTTTTGCATATTTCTGTTGCCAATTTAGTTGAATTTACGTATACAATAAACTCACTCTATGACCAGCTCAATGATTTTTTGTTTCCACTCTGTATCCTCCTTCACCTCTTGAAAGAACTTCAAAATATTGTCACAATTATTTGTCACATATTTGCCCATTAGACAGAACAGTTCGGATGACTTGATTGATGGTCTATGTCATACATGAAATGTGTGCCAATCCAGTTATGGGCTTTTGTCACATCAAGTCTTTTTCAAAAGACTAAGCAATTATTGCCATTGTCACTCGGTACTGGTGTACAAGTTCTTGTTTGTTGTGTGTGTTTTGTTAAGTACATGTAATTCTAAATTTTAGGGCGGCGGTCCTGTAAGTGGATACTAAATATTCAACATTTGTTTCTTGTTCACTTTTCATAAACCTGGCACAGATTTCCAATTCACTGTCAGTTTCCTAATTTATTGTCAGTTTTCTATTCACTTTTAGTTTTATTCCAAGTACTTAGTCAGTTTTCCAATCCAAGTCAGTTTTCCAATTAGCTGTCAGTTCTTCCTTTACTGTCCGATTTCCAACTCAATGTCAGTATTCCAAATCCCTGTTAGTTTTCCAATTAACTGTCAGTTTTCTGATTCACTGTCAAGTTTTCCAATTCACTGTCAGTTTTCCAGCTGTCCTTTTATTCTTGACCCTACAAGGTCCGCACAGGCCTTGAAACGTCCTTGAATTTGGTTTCCAACTAGAAAAGTGCTGCCTTGAAAAAATGCCAAAAAGGTACTCAAATTTAATTGAAAATCCGTGAATTTAGGCAAACAGCCTTGAATATACTTAGAAGTGTACTAGCGTTGTCAAAATGATACATTGTCTGCGTAAAAAATTAAACTGAAACACTTTTTTGCAAAATGTTTGGAAAAATGCCTTGATTATACAAAATCTACCTTGAAAAGTCCTTAGGTAGTGAGTATTTTGTATTAACCATATGTCCTACCTCTGTGCTAATTTATTGAAGTTTACAGATGTTTGCAGTTTTGAATTGATTGTTGATTTACTTAATTATGTTGTCTAATGTTGAATTTTGTGTGTGAGAGTCATTAACTATTAATAATAGATTACATAATTCTATAAATTGGATTAATGTACGGATTAGTATATAAATGGTAGAGCTTGTGTAACATTGATATCTTGAAACTATAAATAATGTTAGCCTGTTGTTTACTGTCTCTACTCTACAGCCTTAGTAACAGAGTTTGGGTCCGCTTTTAGTGCAGGGGGACAGGGCTTCTCCGTGGTCAGGCATGGTATTCACAAAGCATTTTAAGGGAAAACTTAGAAATTTATGAAACTCTTAAAAGTGTATCAGCTAATCGGAAAAATCAAGATTATTTATTTTTACATTGTTAAGGAGCATTATGTAAAGGGCTATAATAATCACAATGAAAACATGGGTTATTCTTAGTTTCTTGGAAAACATGTCCAGCTAAATGTTTTAACTTAAAGTCTAAATATTTAAGTTTTCCCTTAAGTTGCTTAAAGTTTGTTTATACCTGCCATGGTCATACTAAAGACAAAATGTTTCCGTTGCTTAACTCTGGATAAAAAGGAAAATCCTCTTCTCTCGTACCCTAATGCAATGGTGATATATACCATAAAATATGAGGTGTTGAGTGTAATTAATAGAAGTTATAAAATAACAATAATACTATAACTTTATTTATTATAGATTACATATTTGACAGTAATATCCATTTTCATTATGGTCCTCAAATGTGATTTGCATGCAATCAACCCAAAATAAATGAATATAAACTAATCATTGAGAGATGGCCTTAAATATTAAATAAGTATAAAGTAACATGTTATTTGTATACATGTTTTCAGGGTATACTCACACAACTGCGGACAATCTTTGATCTTATCATCGGGTTCCAGCAAGCTCAGGATTCCTTCTATCAAACAGCACAACAAGAATTGATGGCCAGACAGCATTTTGCCAAGCTACAGAAGCAAAGATCCGACCAGGTATGGTGTTGTTATTTCACTTCTAGGGAAACAATGGCTGGACCCTTTAAGACAGGATAATCATGTTGTAAAAAATGGAACATGTGAAAACCATTGTCATGTTCCTTCATTATTATTATTACACCCTTACAACTATAATGTAATAACTCTGTCTTTAGGATTAAAAATTGAAACCTTACATAAAATTTTCTTCAAAAAATCATATTTAGTAGATTGAAGGTCTATGTTAAACCGAAACTGGTTGATAAATAAATCATAGTTAAACTTCCCTGGTCTGTTCATATGTAGTTTAATGGATTGAAGTTAAATTAAAAAATAAGCACATAATCAAGCCTTTCCCTAGTAATGTTTAAGGCTCTGGGGCAATGCTTGGATTTGTGCATAGGAGATTCACTAGAATGGCTAAAATGTTTTAGAGGAGAAAACTTTTGACATACGCCTTTAATAAAAGCATTGGGGAAAGCTGATTCTGGCTTGAAGAGGCTGTGCTACCCCAGTGTCTTTTGCCCCTGGGGAAGGGTCTGACATAAGAATAAGCTATTTTTACAGTGTTGTTTTCTGTTGCCAGGGTGGTTGGGGTGTAACTGAAGAGTTGGAGGAAGAGGAACGAAAGAGAAGAATAGAATTTTTGAAAACTGTGATACCAACAACACGACCCAAGTTTGCTGTTCTTGCCCAATCATTCCAGGTATGTGACTAACATTATATAGTTTACAGTTGATAGGCAATCAGCAAAACATGTAACTTTGACCATTTACAAAAAAACATGATAAATCCTGGCAAAGACAATATTTTCAAAAACAAACAAAACGTATATAAATACTTATACTAAAACACAGAAATTTATTACGTACAAACAGTCATGTCAAACACAAGTTCTCAAACTAGGGTGAAAACATGTTTATATGCCAGTAAAATGCCTTGATGAATGGATTAAACATCTGCCGCATTTTCCATTAACAAAAAAGGAGGTTACTTAATGTGAAAATATTTCAAAACATGTTTTACAGTCTTAGTACACTGTGGTTAATTGTCCGACAGTACCCAGGTTATGATATTTGTACCCGTTTCAGCCCCTAATTGATTCATATATATCATATTATGTTATGTGTTTTATGTACATTTTTTAAACTGACTGTTCCAAGTGTAATTTTCTCCCTTACAATGCAAGTGTAACATATTGGTTTTGTGTTGGATGGATGTCACAGTTTGTCCACAATTGTTCTCCTTAACCATTGGTTGATTTCAATGAATCTTCACATGATTATTTGGTACTGAGCCTTGTTGTGCATGGTGTCAGGAATTTAGGTTGGATAATTTGTGCCAGAGTTATGGCTCTTTGTGGGAGTTGAGTATGATCATTGTGTATATGTCATATTTCAGGACATGGTACAACAGTTCCTGGTAATGGTTACCAGTCATCAGGATGTCAGTCTCAGATTCTTGAGTTTCCGTCTTGATTTCAATGAACACTATAAAGGGAGAGAACCCAAACTTCACAGCCCGATGTCGTACCAACGTGTGAAAAAAGCTACCTGATTAACAGCCCTCATAACTATTCCATATATGAGGTGTGAAATTTTAAGCTAATGAGCTGAATTCAGCTAATTTTGTCCAAAAATAAGCATTTTGAATTGTTGAGGATTCTGACTTACAACTGATTGACTGTGAAACATGCGAGGTTAAATGTCAAACACACTGCAGGCCTCGACTCATTGGTCCTTCATGGGTCATAATGTCTTTTGAGTGTGATCAGTGGCCTACAGGGACTGTGAGAAGTGTATTATAAACAGAAGTACACAGTGGTTTTACATTATATTGCAAGTGAACCTATTGTTTGAATTGTATTGGAAGTTGGTGGCGTGATAGGAAAAGGGAAGTTATTATATCAAGTTAGTGATTGTTATTAAAATGTTCTCCATTATGTACCATATGAGGTACTAGAATAATTGTTCATCCTGAGAATTATTTTGTGGAAGGGTTATTAGGATACATAAATAATGTAAAACCCTTGGTGACCTGGGTACTGTTTTATCAAAGCACTTACGGTAATCGTAAACTTACGATCAAATTGAAATTCCTCATGATTTGTTTACAATTATAGTGTGGTAAATGGAGCTTCAATACCAATAAGGATTCAGTAACTGAACCCCTACAGACCACATCCATCACCAATTTGCAGTTGTTAAAGAATCATAAAGAATTTAAATTTGAACGTAAACTTGTTGTAAGTGCTTTGATAAAACAGTACCCTGTTCCACCGCAGGGTTGTCAATTTTCATGAATATTCAGAATTATGAATTTATTATTTCAGAAAGAGCAATAGCTTCCCCATTTAATCTGCTCTGAATGTTTTTCTTTAAAACAAACTTAATAGTTAATTACGGAAACAATATCATTGAAGGCCTCTTATCTTGTTTGGAAAAAATGGTTGACCAAGTTATATTTTCCTGATTTTTAATTTGGCCCTGTTGACCCTTTAAAATAGATATTAGAAAATATTGAGTTTGTTTTGATATTGCTAATATACAAAATAGATCTGAAAACTGTTTTCTCAATTTTAATGTGTTTTTATTTAAGGGAAGTTGTAATGTAGTGCAGAAACTATTGTGTCTTTGTAAAAAAAACCCATTCAAAAGTGCTTTGCTGAAATGTAACTTAAAGGTTTAAAAATGTATCTGATATAAAATGTGCTATGGTTATTTATATATGTTTAGTTAATTACTGGTACAGACTAGGTAATTCTATACTTAATTCCATAAGTGCTATGCATTTTTTCAAATAAGACAAATACTTCAATATTGGTGAAAGATAACTGTAGGTTTACTTAGTGCAACACATTTTACCCTTACTTTTTTACCAACTTAAATCATGTAACATCTCCCTTACAGTGAAGTGAAAACTTTATTTAAACTAACAATGAATTTATTACAATAGAACAATGTATTTGTTATACATGGATCCTATTTCTAAATGCTATGCTTACTCATTTGTTAATAATTCATATTTGAGAATATTTTATAACTAAGCATTTTTCATGTATTATTTGACTTTTCTGTACATAATTCATGTATGTTTATATGCCAGTTGTGTGCATGTATTATATGTGTACATGATTAAAATTTCGAGTGATATTGATAATTCTTTGTTACTCTTTTCCCAGAAACAGGTTATTTGTGCTCTAACATGTACCTTGTATCTGTATGCAGCATGCCACATTTATTAAAGGGTATTAAGAGGAAACCATTGGTGCTATTTCAAATGGTCCATTGCTTATAGTAACATCACCAGTTGGCCACTGTCTGTGAAGTTTTTAACTTGCTTAGTTATTATATAATTAGTATGAACTACTCACGGTGAGCTATTGTGATTGCCCATTGTCAGCCATACATCACATATCATCAACAGTTTGACTTGTAAGCACTCGGGAGGTCAAAGTTTTTACTTAATCTTTAGGAAACCTGATCACAATGTTTGTCTGTGTGAAATCTAGATCAGGTTGGTAGCCAGATAATCTTTGGTCACGTACCAGGGGTTCCATTTGACTGGGGAGTAGGGGATTTGACCCTTAAAATTTCCATAAAGCCACGTTTTGACCCTCAAGATTTTAGTTTGAAGGGTCATTTTCTCTTAAAATCATGAGAATTTTGCCTATAAAACGGTAATATTTAGGTATAATATAGTAAAAAGGATCAAAATGACCCTTCAGATTCAGAAGTTAGTGGAATCCCTAAATACTACATGTAGTTCAATTGGTTGTCTAATCAAAGAAATACCTTGTAAACCCTCTACAGGTCACAGTTTTAACCCGATCTTTACAAAACCTTAATGTCTCAAAAAAGACCAATAAGATCTTGACTCAGATGACAGCTTTATTGTCTGATTACATGAACACTGTATATGGACAAATGCACAACAGTTGGATGAGGCAATTTTATTTAGCAACATATATAGAAATTAGAACAAATTATATACTTCTAACAGAAAGGCGACAATAGAAGCTTAAATATAAATGATAACTTTAGTAAGGAAATTTTAACTTGATCTTTGACCTTCTATTAGCATAATTTAAGTATCACGATGCTTGAGGTGTAATACAAATCTTAAGGATCTATATCACATGATATGCTTGCAGAAATTGTTTTATTCAAAGCAAGAACCTGGTAATATATTTATGCATAAAGGTCAGGATCATGACAGTATCTCCATACTATATAATAATGCACTCATTCTCTTACTAGCAAAGCTTAAGTTTTAACTTCCACATTGCTTTTGGCAAAAATATAAAGTATCAGCTTGTACTTAAAATATGGCTTGTGTATCTGATCTTGTTGCAAATGCAATATGAGATTTTTGTATTACACCACTACTAGACCCATCACAGGATGAACATGTTGTTGATCATCCACATAGACAGAAGAGGAGGGGTTCTGGACCTTCCATGAATTTCAGGACAGGAGGTAAGTCTAGGTAGGTTTGGTTCTAGTAAATCCTGCAAAGGCCATCATAAGGCACCTGACCGAACCATTGAGTGTCAAACATACACCATGAGATATGGTGCTGATAAGTCACGTCAAGTTTCGTTGAAATCCAATCCACCGTTAACCAAGAAATAGACAAAGTTATAAGTGGAACAAACTAAGGGCAATAACTTCCTTAAAATTTATCTGGCCATGCGCTGACGATATGCACAATTAGTCTTGGAACTGATATGTCATACAAAGTTTAAATCCGACCAACGGTTCCAGAGAAAGTTTGCATGGACCAACAAACCCATTTATCTCCAGCATGAATCCAAAATAATAAAATACTGGGAGAAATTTAACAATAGTCCAGTTGGAACATTTGTTCAGTATACACATGGTTCTCTTTGTTTCTTTGCTTCAACCAACATCAAACAATGATCTGACTTCCGTGAATTTATCAGCAACACAGTCTGCAGCCGTCCGTCCTTTCTTGTCAGTCTGTGTTGTACTGGTTGGTGATGCTTTCAGCAAAATGTTTACAACTTCTGCATGACCACATTCTGCAGCCTGTGAAAACAAAAAGGAAATGAAACACGGGTAGTAAAACCTAGACAATTATACAGCTGCAGCTCTGTTGTGTGCTGAATATGTAACAGCTATCCAGGTTTCGATTCCAAGTTGCGACAGGTCATGCTCTTCCATAGAAATTTGAAAATGCCAATTTTCCTTCATACATGGAGAAGTTAGCGGTTTCTTGTGGAAGGTTAAATTAGTTAGTACTAGTTAGGATAGAGTACAGGTAAAGTGGTTATGTGAATAGGCCACCATATACATAACAGTAACTGTAAAATTGTTGAGAAATGGCGTAAAAAGAAAAAGATTAACAATTTAGCAAATCTTGTAAATTTGTGGTATCGCCACTTCTCAAAATTCACGAATATAAAAATGTTGCAGAATTGTGTTTACCTTGTGCAGAGGAAGCATTCCATCCATGTCTGCTATAAGTGGGTCAGCATTGTATTTCAAAAGTAGTTTGGTTATTTCAACATGTCCACAATATGCTGCCCTTTGAAGAGGCGTCACATTTCCTGACCTTGTCTGTACGTTTGGTGAGGCTCGTTCATCCAGTAATAGTTGGCAAACTGCCAGGTGACCATTTCTGCTAGCATAATGCTACAAAAAGAAGTTTTGGTAAATATACTTCACATAGACAAACCATATATGTATATATTTCAAAATTAAAAAAATACACAAATATGCCATATCCACACAAAGTACCTCTCCAATAGATATATAGAATCAGTAAAACCACGCATGTTAATTAAATTAACATGCGTGGTAAAACCAAATATAGCCACTTACTAATTAGATTACTGCAGAACTTACCAGGTTTTTTATTTTCATGAAGGGGTGATTTCACAAATTCATAAGCATTGCAAAAATTTCAAAGCCAGATTAACAGGAATACGTTTCCGATGATTTCCTGTCATTGCCAATAAAATCATGTTATTAAATCATAAATAAATTTGATGAGAGATTTGCAAACATTATGGTGTATACATTGCAACCGTTAAACATGCCTAAACAACTGTTAAACTTTAAAAGGACACCTCCATACAAAGACCACTATTACTAACCACCATTACCATTTCCCCCCCCAGACCATACTACTCGTTAAATTTAACTTGAAAAGAGAGGCCACCTGTAAACAAAGACCATGGGTTGTCTTTACAGAATACAGACAGGTTGGACTGTGTTTATGTACTAACTAGAGCAGTGTAGCCAGACTGGTCCACAGCATCAACAGAAATATGTTTCTTTCTTAGACATGACAACACGTCGTCATAACAACCATCTAAAGCAGCCGACCATATACCTCGGCTAAAATCTAGTTCGTCTAATGTTTGCTGAACTGATGGATTCGCTGTTTGATGAGCACAACCGGCATTTCCATGTTCGCACATATTCTCAATTAACACTGTCGCGAAAACGGGTGAAAATGAAAGTAGAACTCTTCTCTTTGGAGTCGCAACTTCCGTTTTGCTGGACTTCGATTTGTTGACATAAAATTGCTAATGCTGAGTGGAGATGGCCATGCAGAATCTTGTGAATGCTGTTAAAGGTACAGCACTTGGAGTTGCTGAGTATTTGACGCCCGTTTTGAAGGTTTGTAATTTCAATGTAGAAAGCTGAGTGTCACCAAACTAATGTAATTTCGGATCTTTCAGATTTCGGATCTTTCAGATTTCGGATGGAATAAGTATCATAAGATTCATGACGTGTTGAATAATTAATTAGTTTACTTTACATTGCATTAACGTACTGCTATGTTATTGATTTAGTAATTTTCTCTTTAGCCTGCAAGTGAAAGGCAATAATGCAGTACTACCTATTTACAGTACTTTATCTAATAGATTGTCTAGACTCTAAGATCTAAGCGTATGATTATGCATTTGATATTTAAGATAATGTTCATTTCGTTTCGGCTAATTCTGCACATCTGTACATTCAATGCATCTGAATTTGCAGATTTTTACACACTCTACGGGGTCGTTATTCTTTGGTCCTTGAGTGTTTTTGTGCTCGTTTAGTGTGCAGAATTACCACTACCAGACAGCACTGTATACACAGGCCTAAGAAATTATATCACAAAATACAGAGTTTTGAAATTCCCCATCATCCTGTCATTGCTATATATAAGAGTCATATTTATATATAGAAATGACCGGATGATGGGGAATTTTAAAACTCAGTATTTTGTGATATAATTTCTTAGGCATGTGCTGTGTATATATATTAAGCTTAATATATATACACTGTTGTCACTGTATTCCCTCGAATTATTGCAACTTTTGTACTCTGACTACTGTTAGACCATCACATTCTATTTACAGACCAACCTAAACCTGTGAATATACTTCGTTCTACTAAACTTAAGTTTTTGTTTCTGTCTTAAATTTGATGATAAATAAATCACTATTTGTCAGACCTCTAACCTGGGAGTTCCTTGTCTATCATTTTTATTTCAGACATTTGAGCCTCTATAGGAGTCTTCATAATTTTATTAAATTTTTTTTCATCAGGAATCAAAGTTCAAAGAGACTGGAGTGATCACGCCAGAAGAGGTAAATTAATTCATTTATACATATAGTGCGCCCAGGATAATGTGATGTTTAAAAATATCAACCGGGTTGGTCAACTGTTTCAAAATTGGTTTTACAAATTTCTAAAGTAAACAGATACGGTCAAAAAAAAATCACTGAAAAAATTGTGCACAAGAATCTGATGAATCCACCTTTGTGGAATATACCAAATTTTTCTGCCTTCCTCATTATCGTGGGCCCACTATGAGTATCACTGTACAGTACTTTTTATGATTCACAACCAATAGTATTTTGTTTTTAGATTTATTAACTCACTTGGTAATTAATTACAACTGGCAAGATATTAATTTGTTGAGTGAAAGCATCTTGAAAGCATGACTCTAACTTGCTTTGGGTGTATTTTCGTGTCTGTTAAAAAAAGTTGAATTAATATTAATAGTATTATTCCATATATAGTAAAGCCTTCCTAAAGACAACCTCAGGTCAATACTAAGGCTGCCTCTTTAAGACCACAGTTTTCAGGTCTATTTTCACTGATTTTCACTTTATTTTACGCTCAATACTATTATAATAAGATCTATTTCATAATTATATGAACCAGCTTTCAAGGCTGGTCTTATTCTTGAATATTTAAGTTTGACTCGACAGTTTTATATGTATGTAAAGGAGTCCTTGAATACAGTGCACAGGGGATTTTTTTTTGTTCACGATAGCCTATCAGTATCCCTTTACTATACATACTGATATGAGGCTCTCGTGAACAAAAAAAAGTATGTGTCAATCCCCTGTGATTCCAGAGAATTAAACAGCAATTCTAAGAAATAGGTGACTTGATTTCATGATAACATGGGTGGAAGTTTTCCAGTGCATGCCTGAATTTCAGGTTTTTGAGAGTATCAAAAAGCCTGTTTTTCTTTATTTTCCCTATATAAACAGTCAATTTGTGAGGATTTCAGGTTTTTCAGAATTTCAAACTTCCACCCATGTAATAAACAATTTCAGTTTGTTGCTGCTGGTGATCACTTGGTTCATCATTGTCCAACATGGCATTGGTCTGCTGGAGAGGATTCTAAACGTAAACCATATCTACCAGCTGATAAACAATTCCTGATAACAAAGAATGGTATGTTGTGCCCTCTGTCATATCCACATGCTGTCACAGACCTTAATTAGGCCAAAACGAATTAAGAGTTGTGGTTCTGGTAACGTGCTGAAAAAATAGAGTAGGAAAAATTTGATTTCTTAAATTTATTTCGTTATTATACATACTAGAAAAGCGATGCTCCATGGTGAGTTCCTGCAAAATGCTGTAAAATAGTTTAGGGTAGGGTCTCAATAATTGGGTAGGTAAGGTTATCAGAGCCACAGTATTATTTTGTTGAAATGGCCTAACTAGCCTGATGTCCCTATTATATTGACCAATACTACAACAATTCAGGACTTTGTTTCCAGTTAAGGGGATTGGGCCCTATGCTCAAGATCTGGGAAAAATCAAAAAGCATCAGTATTTTGGGAATTTTGTGTAGGTAGTAAAACTGTGTGTCACATTTTGACAAATATTTTACCTGACACCTTATAACCCTGTTATAAATATATAAATCCTGTTATATAATCACCATAAATGTATTACACTGTAAATGTATTATATATCAGTTCCATGCTATAAGAGAGTTAAACAAGTGGATAATCACCAGGAGGAACAAGAGAAAGTCATAGAAGAAAATGATGCTGACGGTGGATGGGTCGACACTCATCATTTTCCTGGTATGTTTGTTAGTGTTAATTAGTCAGAGGTTACATGTGGGGCGAATATCAATGGTTGTTTTAGAATTTTTTCCTGGATTTATCCTTTTATTGCCAAAAGATTTGAACTTATAAGATTTTAGCTCACCTGTCGCAAAGTCTTTGTCTGTCCGTCAGTCGTCTTGTCAACCATTTGCTTGTGTAAACACTAGAGGTCACAAATTTTGGTCTAATCTTAACGAAACTTGGTCACAATGATTATCTCAACAAAATAAAACTAGGTCACTTGTTCAAATCATTGAAAAAGTTTGTGTAGGCACTAGAAGCCACATTTTGGTCTAATGGGTCAGTATGTGTTATCTGATGTAAATAACAAGGTCGCTTGTTGGGACAATATGATAATCTTGAACATACAATCAAGGTTGCCTTTACTTGATCCTTTGAAGAATGATTCCTTTGGTCACCATGGTGGCATTCATAAACTATTATGATGGGTAAGCGACCTATTGTCCTTTGGTTCCTTTTGTTAAATAACTGCTCCTTCAGTTAGAAATCCAAAGGGTCGAAATATGACTGTTAGGAAATTTTAGGGCTCAAATTAAATGGCCTATTGAAAGGTCTAATGTCAGTGTGTGTAAAGTATTTAAGAACTTGAACTTGGTTGATTACTAACTTTAGAAATATAGAGGAATTCATAGTGGATCACAAGCATTAAAGTCAGGCACTATTACTCTAATTGTTGATGTATTGACACCTGGCATCAATGAATACCATTAATGTTAGTTTGACACATGTTGAAGCTCACCAGAGCACTGTGCTTGTAGATTCAATGTAGAAATTGTAAATCATTGAAGGAATGTTTCAGATCCTCAGATGGGACATGTTGTAGAAACAGTGTCGGATATGACTCTCGATTCTAAGGTAACTATTTTCTTGTATTTTGTGTGCCTTGAACCTAAGTCATAAATATGCTCATATCAGACGTGCACGCCGGAGCAAGATGCCAACTGATGAGTAGCTATGAATATTTCAAGCTAGAGTTAGAATTACGGAATCAGAGCCTTACAATACTAAGCTAAAACCCTCATTACCATTATGTAAATAACTCAGTGAAGTTCGATAATAAGCTAGATTGGATTAAAACTAGGGTTGGCTACGAGTACCCGAGTACTCGTTCAAAGGTCCGATTATCAAATATCATAATCAGTATTCGAGTACTCGGTAAAAAATAAAAATAATAATTGTTAATCCTGTATTTTACAGAACGTGTCCAAGTCTTATCTGGTCTACAAAAATTACAGTTAACAACATGTCATCAATCCTTAATCGCCGCTAAGCAATCGCTAATTGCAAGCAAAACACATGCAGACCTGTCAATCATCGTCTGTTAGTTTGTTTATGACATGTAGCTTGGGGTTCTTTTGTTGACATCAATCCGAGTGATTGTCATCGATCTTTAATTGGCAGTTATTGTTTATTGGGTGTGACAATCGATTAAGAAATTAATAAAATATTACTTTAAATTATAATCGTTCTCACGCGTGTATGAATGAACGATAACTCGACTGCGTCAGGCTGTGTAAATATTACTATGTCACCGGTTGATAAGAGTATTCCCCCTTAGTTGTTAATTTGTTATTATTTGATTTTCTAGCGTTATTGACTATAACTTATACTGCATTTACACTATGTTGTTGTTTTTTTGTTAGTTTTTTTTGTTTCAACATTTTCTACCGATATAGATTTGACCATTAACTGAACAGAATGGACAGCATACACGATGTTCTATTTGAAGTTGAACACGCACGTTTGCAGTACAACATTTCTGTGTCCCAAATTTCATTCGCATTTATAGTTTTCCGAGAACCCGAGTATTCGATCGGAAGAATGACCGAGTACCTCAGTACCGATTTTAGTACTCGTTGCCATCTTTAATTAAAACTGATGACAGATATTCCACTTTTATAACCAGAAAATAGCATTTTTTTCATGTAGTCCACTTGGTAGTTTCAAAAATGGAGTTAAAGAGTTATGCCCCTTATTCATTGTTAATACCATAATTGATGTTATCTATATTCAGAGATTCATCTTTGAACCAATATTCTCTAAATAATTATGCAAATTTATATCCTTATGGGCTGAATTTCTTGTCCATGTTTGATAACCAGTCAATAACCGCCTATAAAAATGATGAGCGTATTATGTGACTTTTGTCAGTGTTGTTGTATATGTATATGATTTAAGGATAAGAAAGATTCCAGCAGTGGTACAGCAACGGCTACACAAGATGATGATGATGATGATGATGACGACGGTGAAGCCATGGATATGGAAGCTTTTGAGGAAAGTGGAATGTTAGAAGAAGAAGATACTGTATGTGCTTGTCTCATTTAGTGCCTAGTATTACTGTAAATTCACTGATGTGCTTGTCTCATTTAGTGCCTATTATTACTGTAAATTCACTGATTTTCGTGGGCATTTATCTGCATGGATTTTGGTGAAAATGCATTTTCATGGTGTTGTAAATTCATTGAATGCGAAACATAGAAAAGGAAACTTTTGTTCTGTAATTTGGAAGTTTTAGATTTTATAACCCCTTAATCTGTGCTGTCTTAATTTGTCGCGTTATTATGTTATCTGTGTTTTTCATGAAGTAACTGTACATATGGCGAGCTAATTCTGATTGTTTTATGTCCAGTGTTTGTTGAGCATTAATGTAGGTTATTTGTCACGCTTCAGCATTTTCTTTAAGCAACATGTCCTCTTAATCCACTCCACAGATTTTGACCAAATTTCACAGGAATGATCCTTGCTGGTCCACTTTCAAATTTTAGTATAAATGGTTTTGGTCTATTGTATCAGTAGGTTCTAAGGGCTAAAAATAGATGTTAAACGTGAAAACCATGCATTCTGTGTTTCAGGCTACCTTGGTCGTTCCCAAGACAACCGAGCGACAAGTGTCAGAATCAGAGAGTGGCGTACTACAGACGCGAACATATGACCTCAACATATCCTATGATAAATATTACCAGACCCCGAGATTATGGTTGTACGGGTATGACGAGGTATAACAATATTGAATGTACAATAAAACATGAAACTTGCAACATTTGTTCACCATCAAAAGTGGGAAAAGGGGCATAAGTCAAATTTAGTTAATTTAGTTTATGTTACAGATGTGCATATAATCACTGTCAATAAGTATAGAAAGTTTCATTAGAATATCTATTATGTTTTTGAAGTTATGAAGAAAACAAGATGAAAACTGATGAAAAGAGCCATTATTCTTACAATTTGTTGCGGGAGTAACATAACTTGGCATGAAATAGTGTATTGTCATTGTGAGCTTACATTCAAAGCCTGAAGTTAATACCTTCAATGGTTTGCAAGTTATTGACAAAAAAACCCCATGAAAATTGTGGACTAACAGACAGGGTAACTACTTTAGGGCCTGCAAATGTTTTGCCTAATAAAATACACCTTATAAATTAAATGATTATTGCAGTATAAAACTTGTGTCTCAAATTCATGTGTTATGTTCCTGTTTGTAGAATCGTACACCATTGACAGTAGAGCAGATGTATGAAGACTTCAGTCAGGATCATGCCAAGAAAACTGTAACCATGGAAGCACATCCACATTTACCCGGACCACCGATGGCTTCCGTACATCCTTGTCGGTATGTAATATATGAGAGCTGGATCACATATCTCCAAAATCCCAGTCTGAGATAAATCTCGGATCATCACATACTGTAAAATAATTGAATTTCAAGGGGACAAAATTTCATGGTTTTGGTGAAAAAGATCATTTCGTGAGGATGTAATTTAAAGGATTTTGGATTTCAGGAAAAATAACAAGATCAAAATTCACACAAATTATCAGAAATCATTCAAAAATCAAACACATGTAATATTTATTTAGTGACATGTTGATATATGCAAGTAAGCTTCCCAAAAACCCAGTCTTATGCCTGACTAAACTTGAAGACAAGTATGACAGCCACTGTAAACTTATCGGTATAATTGTTCATTGGAGATTTAATTTCATGGTTAAGGTCATCCATGAAATCCACGAAATTAACTCCTCATGAATATTAATGATTTTACAGTATCATATAGATAAATCTGGACAATGAACTATTGGGATAGATTTACAACTTTGTCTTGATAATCCAAAGTTACTTCCACCACTAGTTCATTCTATATTTAGTTGTTTTAAGTTTGCAAAATAAAAATTTTGGCAAATTTTGTACATGTTCATTAGTGTATATTTCAGCCGACGAAGAATGCTATGAAAAGAAGAAAAAAATCACCAATAATTCTGTATGCTTAACATCAGAAATTCAGAATTTCTTTTTTTGGCTCACTGAAATATCCTCTTATACTGTGCTCCATTTGCTTTATAAATAAACAAGTCATCGTTTATCAATGAAGGTTCTGCTGGATGCATGCAGTCTCAGAACCTCGGATAATTTTGGCAATTTCAGGATTGAGAATACAGATGAAATTGAGCATACCCCAGTGTAGTGTTTACATGTATTATAATGAGTGTTATAATTGTATCTATTTCAGACATGCTGATGTTATGAAGAAGATTATTGAGATGGTAGCTGAAGGAGGTGGTGATCTAGGGGTTCATATGTATCCTTTATACATCAAACTCGTGCAAAATTGCATTTGTTTGGAAAACTCATATATATATCTTTGGCCTATTTTATCTTGATTTTGTTTCGAATTTCAAGTTTCCACCTAGAAAACATAAATAATTAAAGTTTGAAATTTCTGGTTGCATGCAAAAATAGTAAATGCAATAATTGATACAGAACGTTTCGGGAGTAATTGTTAGTTAAAGGTAGTATCAAACTTGTATCGTCAATGTACCGAAAGTGGTCATCTGGTGTCTGTTCACTAAGCTAACAAAACACTCAGTAGTGCTTTTAATGATAACCTCCCAATACTTTAACATTTAATTGAAGGGTAGTAACACCAGGCATCTTTCAAGCGCTTTTCTTAGGCAACAAACACATGTTGTTCAAACATACAAAATAAAATGCATGAGCCGTTGGAATTTTATTCGATGATAAGAGTATGAACCGATGTTATGATTAATTAAATGTATAATTCCATTTTCACTTTTCCTTAACTGCGGTTCAGGTATTTAATGATATTCCTGAAATTTGTGCAAGCTGTGATACCCACCATAGAATACGATTATACGAGACATTTCAACTTATGATAAAATCCTCCCCCCATCTTCATGTTGCAATATGAACTTAAAGCTTTAGTTGTGGTATTTAAATTTGCTGAAGTACTAATATATTAATTAATGACTGTGTTAATTGAATTAATTGGAGCATGAATAGGTAGATTTTGAACCTGGGCATCGTGTAATTAATTGTACACGGACCAGATGATAAATTGTTCCAAAGGGAAGTTATCTGGTAAAAATTTTAATGCTCACAGTTACTCCCCTTTGTTACAAGTTATCTAACAATTACAAATAGTCACAAATGTTGATTGTTTCACACTTTATCACGTGAAAGAACCAAGGGAGCTGACTTTAAGTCTTTGAAACAACTAAAGGAGGTGAAATTTGTGGTAACAACGGGGGGCCATGTACACATTATTTTAGACTTGGCTTGCGTCGTGGCCCTATCACTAACCGAATTTGAACCCTGAAATAAAACAAAATGTACCCACTAACTAGCAAATTGTGCTAGATCACAGATTAAGCTCCAAAACCATCAGAAACAAAGATGATCTAACTCAACAAGCCAATCTAGATTCATCTAGCATGCATATTGATCGGGGCCAATTTCATGAATAGCTACTGTTACCAAATTAATATATAGTTGATTTAACAGGTATTGTCCTTTGGTAAGTTATATAATGTGATGTTTGCTGGTACCAAGGAAGGCATCCATGCTCTTTTGTGAATGTTTGTCAACAAGTTTTGTTTTGTGATTTATAAGTCAACACTTGATGATATATGTGTGTATGTGTTGCTTCTATTCCCAGCTTGTAGTTAACTGACCTATTTATTTCTAGTTACCAAGGGAGTTGAACTCTGCAGGATCTTCATAATATGAAATATTTTTAAAATTTAGGAGTCCGTGCAATTTAAAAACAAAATAATTCAGGGGTATACTTCCAGTCTATTTTTGTAAATTCCAATGAAAAATCAATGAAACGGTGCATACCTAAGTCAACTAGGTAAAACAGAACCGAGTATCCGAACATAATATATTTCAAGATGTCAACCGTGCTTCAGTCAGAAATTTTATTGTTTAAAACCTTCCAATAATTTGTTGTGGTTTTGGAATATTTCATATTTTGTTTGTTATTTAACATTTGGCACCTTTAATACTTGTAACTACATGTTCTTGATAATTAACTGCTTTTAATGATGTTTTCTAGGCTTCCTACTTTAACCTTTTGTCGTAGAATGCTTAGTACATGTACTGCAAAATATGCAGACACATATTACCTGATTTTTATGGACCAACCTTTTATATACAATATTCAATGTTTGCAAGCATTTATCCACAATATTCTTAAACACCATACTTTGTATATCTATTGTAAAATCACTGTATTTCCCAGGCAATAAATTTTGTCGATTTTTGGAAAAACACACTTTTAAATAAATAAATTTATGGATTGCAAAACATTGAATTTGAAACCATTGTTGCATTTTTGGGTGGAGAATTAATAATGGGGTTTCAATTTTGTGGATAAGTTTAACCACTAAATCGAGGAATATTTAACACTCCCCATCCCCCATACGCACATTAAATAAAGATTTAACAGTATTATAAAATCTGATTTAAAGATAACTTGAGTGACTGCATGAGAAATGAGAGCCACATACAATACACTATATCACAGCATTGCTGACATTGTCTCTACTGTTGTGATAAATATCTATGTATGTTCATGTTGATTTTAAATCTGATTAAGGTCTTCTCTTTTCCTCATTGAAGACAATATCAAGAGCGATCTCCCTTGATTAGGTGTACTGATATTAAGTCCATTAGTATGACTGGATTGTTTCCCCTTTTATACTCATTATTAGTGATGCATTTGGAGCAATACATTCAGGTATGGACATGTGACAGGGGTGTGAATTGACATATTTATGAAGTAAAGGGTTAATATACTAATATTGTTACTATGTATTTACTGTATTAATTACTTATGATTGTTTGTATATTTATGTTGCTTACTGGGTCATTATTGAACTATGTATATCTAAATATATTGAATAAAATTCATGTGCATTTTGCTATTTATTTCACAATTGTTTACTGGTACTCCGCATCTACACACTACAACAGACACGTACTCCACAAATCACTCTTCATCCGATGTCTGTACTTCCACAATTTTCTTGTGTAAACACATACATGTCACAAATTTGGCATTATCTTCGTGAAACTTGGTCACAATGATCATCTCCAGTAAATCTAGTAAATTTCACCTTAACTCGGACTTGGTGACCTACTTTCACATGTATCTAGCGATATGAAGCCTCCACATTTGGACAACATGCATAGTTTTGTCCTCTGAAATGAACTGATGTTAACCTAATGACCTTCTTCCATTTATTCACTTTTGTGAAAACCAGTACATGGACTTTCAATCTGGAAAACTGGATCAGTTACAGACATCCAGGTGTTAAAAGTTTGTCATTAATGAGTATGTCACCTTCTTTGATTATGTTGCTTTGCTCATGTAGGTTGATCGGTCTGGCTGTCTGTCCGTCGGTTGACCAAATGGTTTCCTTATAATAACTAAAGAATGCTTGGTCATAGATATAGGACCCTCAAACTTTACATGGAGGTTGGTCATCAACAGTAGATGACCCCTGTTGATCAAGGTAACTGTGACCTTAACCTTTTCTGACTATTAAGTTGCCATAGGAGCATACGTGTAAAAAGGGTGTTTTACATCTATTGTTATTGTTGGTGTATGGGTTTACGTTAAATACATTCTCTAACATATAATATATTCATTCACCTTCAATGATGTAGAAGTCATTGAAAAGTTCACATAACTATTCTACGCAACACTAGTAATAAATAATTAGTTTTCAGGTAAGATAATTTGTAAACTAGCACACTAAAGACGAAGTATAACACGAAACTGTATATACAGTTTGTGGTCCGAAAGTTTTAAATGATTCGGAACCTCTCGACAGACTGTAGAGCAATGAGAAGTGAAGAAATATAACGGACTGAACGTCTGGTTGATAGACACTTAATAATAAGTGTCAGTACATGAATAGCACTATTAAAGGGATGTCATATAACACTTGTACTAATTTCAACTGGATTTAGGAGATATTCTTGTTCCAAATGGAAAGATAATGCACATATCTAAAAATACAGTTTAGTTCTTTGGATAATGTTTTCATTGGTTTTGTCAATGCAGTACAGTGCATATGTATTTTCTAAAACTTTTGAAATGGTCTTTGGGTTCTTCTTGCACATGGCAATGATTGGGTTGTAGTTTGTCCACGCTTGTGATAGGGGAAGATAGTAACATTTCTAAAATGAGTAAATTAAATGTCAACTGTCTACGTCGAGGACAGGGGCAAGTTAGTGCAGCATGAAGGGCAGCACATCGAAGGCTTCAAACTGACTGTGGTTGGTAAGTGACGTTTGTGTGTGGTGTGTGTATAGCCATGGTTGGTAAGTGACGTTTGTGTGTGGTGTGTGTATAGCCATGGTTGGTAAGTGACGTTTGTGTGTGGTGTGTGTATAGCCATGGTTGATAAGTGACGTTTGTGTGTGGTGTGTGTATAGCCATGGTTGGTAAGTGACGTTTGTCTGTGGTGTGTGTATAGCCATCTTGAACTCCTTGTTCTGCTGTTTCCTGTTTCTATCGATCTGGTATGTCCACTCACAGGCCTAAGAACTTATATCACAAAATACAGAATTTTGAAATTTCCCATCATCCGATCATTTGTATAGTTAATGACCGGATGATGGGGAATTTAAAAAATCTGTATTTTGTGATATAATTTCTTAGGCCTGTGGTCCACTAGACTGTAGGAGAGTTGGAATAGCATGGTCAGTCTCAATATTATTCGGGCTCTTGTAGGTGTTGGCTACTGAGTCTGTTGACCATTGCTGTGACACATCATAGAGCCATGTCAATGTGGTTGTTGCATGTTTTTCTGGTCGCGCCACGTCGAACTTCGCCTAAACGATTCGCATCTTCAGCTTTGTAGGGTTTCGTGACGCTGCAAGATATTCCATTGTATATCGCACCATTACGTGAATGTGGCCCAATTCCCTGCGTGCCCATTATCCTGTTTTTTCGCAGAACACACGTATTTGCACGCGTACAATAAGTGCGATACGAGGTTTTAGAAGAACGGCTAAATATTACTTTCTACTCACAAGAGAAGACGGGGATGATCAAATAATCCTATACATGTACACGTATGTTCCATTCCGATATTTTCACCCACAATTAAACCACCATAATTCTTTAACGCACCAAATGAAAAAGGTTTGGTGTTGACGAGACATACCAATATCCTAACAGAGTTGTCGTTCGTTGCTCTCAGTGACCATACCCCTCGGACAAACGAGAAAAAATGCATTTTTACATAAGTTGAGGTTCACCGTTGATCTTCAGAACATGTATACACATCGATATAATTATAAAGAATGTTTTTAATAGCTAGTATTATATATTGGGTAGACTCTAATAGTAATGGTTTTGATATTTATTAATTATTCAACTACATGTAGATATTTTCAATATGGTCATTTACGCCGATCTTGATTGGCACGCAGCTATAGATTATGAAGACAAATAGCTTAGAGAAAATGAAACCTTATGTTATTATCAAATAACAAAATTGTCCGCATGAGTTAGAACCAGTTCCTGTGTCTTCAACAGGGGTGAATGGTTATTAGCCTAAGTTGTGCAAGAGATCGGAAGTCTTTAGTGACAACGTCAAAAAAGCGCCAAATAATTGATGACGTCAACGCACATTTACATTACGTGACGCGACGTCAAAACAACTTCCGATATATTATACTTTTACAGTTGTGAACATTTTCATACAATACAGCTAGTACTTGTTTAATACAGAAAATAACGCGATTCTTACATAACTAACATGACATAGCGATGATCTTTGATTGGCATTTTCACAGAAATTTTTAAAATGTCGTTTGTTAATAAATTTTTCAAAAGAAAATCCAAGAAAAACACTGAATTTGAAGAAAAATTAGGTAAACTCGCGAAAGCAGATGGATTAACTTTGAAAAATATTGATTCGTCGCCGAGTAAAGAAGACCAAACTAAATACGATGCTGCGACAGAGCGTTGGCTCTCTAAACTATGGGATGATTCCGACGATGAGTCGATTGGTCCAGATTTCGTGACACCGTCTTCATCGTCGTGTAATGTGGGAGATGATTCTGTAGCTACCTTAAGGAGAAAACAACGACTACGTGAATTGAGACAAAACCTGAACAAATTGAAGTAGGTGGTTTGTGAATTGTTAGATGTTTTTGCTCTTTTTTCAGTTGCAGTAAGGTAGACATAGTGGAATTACACCGAATCGATAGTCCTATTGCAAAGTAAAAGCATTGAGTGCGCGAGGTCATGTATTTCGCTCCGCGGCTACATATTAAAATACGAAATTAATAATATAATGATACTATCACATTATGTATACATTTCCTTTGTTTGACTTCTTCTTAATGTCTCGACCTATAGGTGGAGGGACTTCAACCCGGTCTTCCTCTCCAAAGGAAATGTTTCTTTTCTAATGTTATTGTTTTTTTTAAACAAAAGCATATTTTTTATCACATCACCCCCCCCCCCTACATTGCCCTATATATGTAATTACGGTGTTCTTCTACCCCCATACGGACCCGCACTGTATAAACAACTTTGGTAACAAACTGCAAAAAAAAACAGGTTGCTAGTAATATAAGACTGGGTTGAAATATGTTTCTATTTACTGTTGCACAAATTATTTTATATTTGTGTCACAGTGTTTTAAATTATTTGATTGAACTAATTTATCTATGACAGACAAGGTGACAGGAAACGTAGACGTTACCAGAAAGAGTCGATGGCCCTGGACAAAGAAATTGATCAAGTTACATCCCTCATCTCCATTGTGAAACTACAGAATGATGCTTTAAACGACGATATTCTCAACAAGAAATGCGAGCTGAACTTCTTACAGGCTGAAGGTATATATAACAAACTTTCCAAAACATAATACGATCGCAATTTAACGAAATATCGGTGGTGACGTTTAACTTCAAAATTCTTTCAGTGTACAGAATCACACTCCGACTACGGTCAGAACAAATTAGCGTGGTCCTTGTCGTTTATGTATGAATATCGTTTTTACTAACTGCTTGCGCTGAAAATATCAATTTCAACGATTTAACGTGCCTTGTCGATGGTTAGGTGTTTCAAGTACACCTAGTACAAATTGCAATATTCTCCGCTCAGTCTGAATTCCATTAAATTGAATTATAGACAAGAAATCAACTGTTAAATTATGAAAATAGAAGGTTCGAAAATCAGGTTAAGTTGTTTGCAATTTTGTATTCCCGAATTTTGTTGAACAACAATTTTCAACATACATGTAATTTTATTAAACATGGTGTTTGATGATTTAAGGTCTGTTCTGTTTCTTTTTTACGAATTATGTCAACCAGACTTTGAAAAAAAATCAGCAATTATTCCGTACTTTTTCCGTGGTAACTCATTTAGTATTCTGAGTGGACCTACTGGGTGTGTGTAAAAACACCACAAACAATTCATGAATATACCTGTACTAAGTAAAAAAATCAACCAAAGCTCGTATTTTGTCTCGCTTGAACGAAGGAAAAAACAATGACACAATTACATGTGAATACATGGTACCTTGCGCATAAAACTATCATATTTCAGTTTTGGTGCGCTGTGAGTTTGCGTCTTTTTTGCCCCGTACCATAACGACGCTGGTCGTTTCATTGTTGTGCTAGGCTAGGGGTGGTATTAAATATTGATCTTATTTGATCGCAGAATAAGGATACCCAATATCGCCTGTTGCTGACCATGAGTTTAATATGGTGTGATCTGATTGGTTGTCCTTATCCTTAAATCAAGCAAGATCAATATGGAATACCAGCCCAGAAGGACAGACAGAACGGACTATCAAAATTACTTTATAACTATCACAATGCCGTTTGTTTCAGTTCCTGACGATTTTGAAGCAGCGGCCAAGGCTAGAGAACCAGTGATGTATAAGAAATACAAAAACGTCAAATCTGCTGAAGACGGGAAGAAATTGCTGATTACTATTCGCCAGAAAATGAAGGCTCTACAATATATGGAACTGTTAACATACGATAAATATCTGGATTTCCACCACTGTTTGAGGTCTAACGCGATACAAGCGCAGTCCAGTATAATGTCAAAAAACAAGAAACGCCATTTCGGACATTTAACCGACACCATTGAATTCAAAAGGAAATCTAGAGCTGACAAAAGATCGCATACTAAAATGAAGTCATATGAATCAAGCAGTGACGTTCTTGATACGATAACAACTGTGACGATCGAATCGCCAACTAGGGAGCTCGAATCGTCTCCGGATATTGTGTGTGCAACTCCACCGTTTTCTGCACCCCCTGTGCCGCCTAATATGTATACATATGTACCACTACTGGGGCCTACAGCGTGTACTCCACCAATGGAATCCATGTTGTAATAAATCTTTTAGAGCATCCAACATTCGCTTTATGTGTTGTCCGTCTATATAAAAACACGTATTGTGTCTGCGCTCGGAGGCTTAGTTGCATCAAAACAATCACAATTATTTAAGTGTATATCTCTTTATTCTATACCGATGCATGTTGACGCTTTTGTAATATATCCACGCAACTTGGCAATATGATTTCTAATATATTCCGAGTCAACACAACGTGCACATCTACGATACGTACAGGTCCCGTGTTCGCAAAAAAAAACAGTTGTTGAAGCTCAATTATGTTTTAGCTATTTTGAAGGTATGTGTCAAGTTAGGCAATTATATTTCCTTAGCATGTAGCTAGAGACTACCTAACTATCTTCTAGATAACATGTTTAAAAATACTTTTTTGTGAACACGGGGTTAGGAAGCATAGTTTCTGGGTGTGCTCTCTCATTTCGATAATTCATTCTGACAGTAATTCTGCTATAAACTTTAACATTTCTGCCAGTCGGGTCATTGTAACGTTAATCTCGCAGAGAATGGACGCACCCGACGTCCAAGGCTATCATGTGACAATGTCGTCATCATTACTTGATTTCAAGTTGCAGATTTCGCATTTTCCTTTCAAAATCTGTTTTAGATAGTATGTCTAATTATATTGTTTTGTTGACTATACATTCATGATCTTCAGCATTTGTAATCTCGGAGCCATTACGGGATTATGATGATTTTTTAAACCGGTTAAATACAATTTTTTATGACACGTATTATTTGCAGTATCAAGATTAACTCTGTATTAATTATATAGATTAAATTTCTAATGTTAATCCAGCAGCAATCCATTCCTAGATTAGTGATCTATGTATTCCTGTACGTTCCAAATGTAGGTCATTTAAAACATACGACCTGTGTATATGAAGTAAGTAAAATTATAATAGTAATTATTTTAAATGCGTAATGCCGCGGCCACATTTACGGTCACGTACGTAGTTCGTTTTGAACGTAGAACTTTATGCCTTTTCGTAGTGTCACCACGGTGAACTTAGTTCGTAGTACACCTGTGCTCGACATAAACCGGGTCCTCGTAATACTGATGCTCGACATAGAGGTGTAAATCTATATAAACAATACAGTACAAATTCGCGGGGACTTTGAAACTTGCTTGAGACAGGCCTGGCCCTGATCTCCCTAAGCATCTCAAGTAGAAATCTCAACTCAAATTGAGATTTGGCTCAAGTCAAGAGTATAAATAAGAGATGCTCAAAATATTTACTGTAATAAACTCAGACCAATGTTTCTTTTTTAAGGCGCCAACTTTCAGAGTCTTGTCTCCCATGGGAATTATCTCAAAGACTCATGACATTATTTGAGATTTATCTCAACTCAGATTGAGATGCTTCGGGAGATCGGGGCCTGTGATCTCCCTAAGCATCTCAAGTAGAAATCTCGATTCAAATTATGATTTTGCTAACATCAGAGTCAGATTTTTTGATGGATCTGATTTACGAGCTCTTGAAATTTTACTGTATTACACTCTAAATGATGTTTCTTTATTGCGATGCCAATTTTGAGTCCAGTCTCTCATGGAAATTACCTCAAAGGCACACAACTGAGTGCACTGCGCACGAGCATCAAACATCAATAACAAGATTCAAAGTTTACAAGATACAAAGTTTACAAGACACAAAGTTTACAAGATACAAAGTTTAACAAACAATTTCACGTGACTACTAATATTCATTACATTATAACATATTAATAACAACTTTAACACAGTGATTTAACTTACATAATTAAAACTAATACATGTATAACAATATTTGAAACAACTATAGTTTATGTATCTCTTGGTTTACACTACTTTGTATTTCGACACTAAAACTGTTCAATACAATGTTCACATATCAATCGATATAGACATTCTCATATATTGTGGGACATACAGCAACAATATCCATATTCAAACATTGTGGTTATTCTAAATCATGAGAAAACAAGCAGTGGCGCTGACGGTGATCGAACCCGGATCTCTCGACCCAAAGGCGGGCGTCCTACCTCTAGGTCAACACTGCCCACAATCATACCCTAATCAAGTATATCAAACCATGTATCAAACATTGACAAAGCATCTGCTAGAATTTTTTGAAATCAAAAAGTATAATAATAAATATGGCAAGTTTATCTTGCCGAATTCCAGTTGAAATTCAATGCCTTTGCAGGGTTAGTCTAACATGCTTGCTAACACACGATACATGGATACACACGATACATTTGCGATGCACAATGTGTTTCAGTCAGCTTTTACATTTAAAATAGTTCCTGTTGTTTAAAATATTAATTTTATTGCTGTCTGAAGTTCAGGTTTAAACACCTTCCCCCGAAGCAGCGTTTTATCGCATCGGGATGAAATACTAGCTACGTAAGTGACATTTCAATTTCACGACCTTACAAGTTCAACTTCACAGAATTCCCAAACAAGAAAACTTGTTGAAAGTGTGTATTTGTGAAGTTAAACTCGTGAATTCTTGGAGTTGAAAGCGTGAAGTCATTAAGTTAAAATCGAGTACTTGTGAAGTTCAAATCGTGAATGTACGAAATCGAAATGTCACTATCGGCCCTTCGTACATAGGATCTTGATTAATATTTTCTTTAAAATTAAAATTCTTACACGCACGGGATTTTTCTGCGGCTAACCAACCGGTCCAATCAGATCAAACCTTATTGGGATTCTAACTTTCGACCTCACGCTCACGTAGACGGACCCCTTTTCCGCTCAATTTGGCAACAGACAATATGGGATTTCCCGGTGGCGAAGATAAATAGAAACGATACGTTGACTTTCAGACATTGTTCATTTGTTCAAAAAGAGCAATCTTGCTTAGAGTTTTAATCATGTATACTTTGTTTCGCATAAACACCTAGTCATTGATCTGTTAGATTATCAAACTCATGTTGAAATTAAATTGTATTATTTAACATCAAAGTATTAATAAACAAAACACAAAGTTTCATTGTGAAATAGGTGTAAACTTAACAATAAACATGTTGCACATAAAATACGCCAGCGTTATGTAAAACCTCAATAATAAGACTTTCCTCGGGACACTTACAGAATAAAATGGTCAAGTACTGAAAATGGACCTACAAATGGTGGTCATTATTTTTAGGGACACTTATTCTTGATGTGGACTTCTTGAGAGGTTTTACTGTACTAAGGTTCCCGTAAACACTAAGATATAACTCAGATTTTATTCCATAGGGAATAGTTAATAAGAACCACTCTTGGTTTATACTCTTCATTTATTAGGGTTTCGGCATGAGCCTTTCTAAAAATAAACAAACAAAAGTTCTTCTTCACATTATCCAGGCATTATGTCAGCCATTTTGAAATTAAATTTATAAAATTATAAACCAAGAGTGGCACTAAGATATAGTTACTGATGACTATTCGTCAAGTTTTGCTGTAGTTCTAAGAGCTTCAATTATATGTGTACTATAAATCCGGTGTATTCCTGTAACCGTTAAAGTGATTCTTAGAAGACACTAAATACAACTTCCGGCCGCTTGGGATGCTGGGTAATCTCGTTCTACCTAACACGGCATCTTCTGAGAGTTCAGCTTTCGATGTGATTGGAGATCCGCCGTTCCTGCCGGAAATGGGAGTAAGAACACGCTTTAAACCTCTCTGAGAGTCTAAAATTCCCAACACATCTTGGGCGAACGAAAGACTTGACGGTCGACTGCCGGCTTCCGGGCGCCGTTTATATAAATTACTGTTAGATCTATGAAGACTGTTGGAACGCGATAATGCACTCATTGGTGAGCCCCTCGTGAAAAAATCGTCCACGTAATTTGGAGTGGTGTCCCGTGACATGTAAGACCCTTCAAATTGTTTGTTTTCTAAAATCGGCGAGTCCAATTTCCGGTTTATGAAAGCGTTTCTTGACGGGTGTCTGGAAAGTGGGGTGTTATTTCGATGAAGAAGATTTTCATCTTCTAGAAGTCTCATTAGACCAACTTGGTTCTTGACGCGTTTAGTGTTAGCCCCGCCCTCACAGACAAGGACCTTACAGCATTCAGCCATCTGTAGCTTGACGGCCATCTCCAGGGCCGTGAGACCATGAGAGTTTTTTATTTCTATATTTAGTGCGGTCTTCGTTGATGACGAGTTGACCAGTACTTTAATGGCCGACGCGTTTCCGCAAATAATAGCATGCATTATAGCCGTGTTTCCATCGGTGTCCTTGATGTTAGGGTCGCAACCCTTACACCTAGCCAGTACACGAACAAGGTCTAATTTCTCCAGGTCCATTGATGCGTACATTAATGCACTACGTCCATTATAATCCGTCATGTTGACGTCACTTCCTTGTCGTAAGAGCATGCGCACTACATGCGTCCTGATTTCATCTTTGGCATCACACACGGCAAATATCAGCGCAGTTTTGCCGTCGTGTGTTGTTATCTCCAAACATTGCTCATTTTGTTGTAAAATGTTGCTGATATGCCTAACGCGTCCATTAGCAATGGCGGTAAATAAATCCATGATTTATCCGTGAATGTAGTATATCAGAGCCTATATATCTAGCAGTAGCACTAAATATTTATATCAAAGACATTATCCAAGAAAATCACTCACAATATTCTTTGCAGATGTTTGCTTTTCAACACTACCTATATTTCTTATAAAACAACGCCGAATTGCTATTTTTGTAACATGTATGTTGTGTATTCTTCACAATGTTAATTCCATGAACATATGAATTTACTGTCACAGAAAGTATCCAATCAAAGAGCAGACGACCTATCACGTGACAAGTGGCTTGCAATCAGAAACAACATACGATACAATTCCAATGATTCCACAAGTTTCTAAGCCTCGCCAGGTCCGTATTGTTTTACCACTGTGGTTCTAATCCCATTACGTTGATTTCACAAACGCAAAACAACAGTATTGTTCAAAATACGATGTAGACACAACTCCCAACTTCACACGGATCAATAACGATGGTATGAAATCAATAAGTTGTGCAGTTGTGATTTGTATTTTTAGTTCGTCAAGCCGGTATTAACACAGAAACACCAATAGGCGGGCTTATAATGCTTCGTATTGCAAATGATCTGGGATATTTTACCCCATAGGTATTTCTTAAAATTTATTCAAAAGTCAACACCGACAACAAAACGATTATAGTGTATTATGTTTACTTAATCGAATGACGGAATATTTAATTATTTTCTTTCATAACTAAATCGATAGTTTATATTTGTCAAGCGTATGTACCCTTTGCGCATTTTGTTCTCCTTTTATTGAATAAATAACGTTCGTCTGGTAATAAAACTGAACACTTCCTAGAGTCATATAATAAATTATTTAATCCAAAATTTAATTTAACAATTCACACAATTGCTTGTAGACTGTTCACAAATAACCAAGCCGTTTCATTTAAATTCCGCTATTGCACGTTTAGAAGACGGTAAAATTTCTACAAATTTGCCAAGTTCACCTCGCCGACTACAGTTGATCCTATCTGATTAAGTTGTTTTTAGGTTACAAATGAAGAACAATTGATTTTTAAAGTATATTTGTACAATGGTAAATAAATTCGGCACGCAATAATTCAGCCTTTTAGATTAGGATCATACAGATCGCTAATCCTTTCATGTCGGCGATTTATATAAAAAATCTGCTTAGATTAATCCATAGAGTATTTGTCTAATTGTCAATACTGGATAGTAACCTGGTACGGACGACTAATAGTTTGAATAATACGAACCTAAATATAGTTCATCAGTAATTATACTGGAGGTAAATATTTGAAAAGCCATCTAATTGTCTAATGTTTACGCAACAAGATTTAATTACAGTTTACAAAGTGAGCCATTAAATGCAACAGTGATCTATCCGCTACTCTGACGGAGTCTTCTATAACACGGTTATTGAAATTGTACACGATAATGTATTGATTTAAAGCACAAGAGCGATTTAGTTCCGACAGTACCGTGGTTTATGTTTTCAAAGCTACACTTGTGACATAATGCAATCCCTGATCTTATCAGATATTCAAAATAATACCATCGACGACGTTATCAAAAGCGCATCGATTGTAGCGTTCTTGTCCACAAAAAACGGAACACCTTTTGTTTTTTCCTGATGTTTTCAGCTTGTGAATCGACCTAACCATTATCTAGATGGGAAACTACGACTACCTATAGATCAATAGGTTTTACCGCAAACATCTTACATGCGTCTTCATAATGACGAAAAAAGCAACTAAACATGTACCTGGATTTGTTAAGAATTTAAATATAGCCAAAATCACATTCGACAAGTCATCTACCGACCAAGAGGTGACCCAGTACTCGCTGGCAACAGGAACAAAGCTCTCTGGCATCGTTTCAAGACCAGTGAACAACATAAATCGAAAGATAACCACTATAGATCAAAGAGACATCTCTGATGCAGCAAACTATTGATTAACTTGTTCCTATCCCGACGACATTCTATTGTTTGTCAACATGGTCACAAAACATGATTTTTAAAGTCAGTCGGTCATCTTGGTAGTTGCACAGAAACTGGAGAATTAACTTCAAAGGGTTATTATATATAAACATGCAAAACAGTATGTAAAATATCAGTGCACTTGTACTTGGCTCTGGATACTGTTTTATCAAAGCACTTACGAAAATCTTAAAGTAACGCTCAATTCAAATTCTTTATAATTCTATAACAACTGCAACTTGGTGACAGAATGGTTTGTAGGGGTTCAGTAACTGAATCATTATTAGTATTGCATATTGCGTATTGTATAGACCCGATAAGTGTGCGCATATCGCGAATTAATTCAAAAAGCGGACCATTTTAGTTTTAAATGCAAGACCTTGGTTATTAACCATTTTCAGAAGGTTTTTAAGTAATTAAAACAGAATCGGTAAGGCATATTCATAGAGTATTAATTTTGTTCGATCGTCGAAGAATGAAATAGATTGCCTCAATGGTGAACTGTAAACGGATCTACCACTAAGCATGCAACTCGATGGCTGCAAAATAACTGACTAGAACTACTAGAAAGTTCAAACTACTCGCTTTAATATCATGAACATGATTATGGCCTTTTATCTTTCGTAGTTTGTAAATCGCATCACCGTAGAAATAAGGTTTAGACAGACCCTTTTGCTGAAGAGTCTTTAAACTACATGTAATAACAAATGCACCATATGTAGCCGAACTTTACAGTTCAAATAGTGCCTGTTATCGTACGGTGAGAAAAATCTCTACTTTGTCAAGTCGATCTTTGGTAACATTTATAGCGTCCAAAAATAACAACAATGAGACAATGGATTGTCAATGTTACAACTCTATACAGAGAACAATCTATAGATCGAACTTCTACGTACTTAATGTTCCCAATAACATCCATTTCTTAAAGGGACTTTGCCGAGTTCTTACGCGTTTTTTTCTAAATAGCTGACAGTTGTATGTAGTTATAGCATGGGTAATTTGACAAGATCCTGACCATGAGTATAATTAATTACAATGTTCTTGCGTTGAATATGTTCATTTCCTCGAGCAAATCGTTCAATGTCGTTCCTTTAGATTTGTGTTGGTATTACACACCAAGCGTCTTCGTGATATACTCCCCGCGTAAAGAAAACATACAACCGTGGTTATCAATATAAACAATATATCAGCAGCAGCAATGCTGTTAATTATGCTAATAGAAGGTCGAGAATCGTGTCAAATTCTTCATACTATAGCTGTGAAATATGGTTTAGTTTCGATAACAGACCGTCATTTATTGCGGGGTTCGATTGATTTACCGTTGTTGTTCCTTTACCTTGCACTCGGCATAATTTTTATAAAGGCAGTTCCAGGATCGGTTGGTTGAAATAATGTAAAAGTATGATATACTCTTGCATGTATGAACTACAGAAATGCTACTTTTGATCTTGGCTGGTATTCAGTATTGATCTTACTTAACTTAAGGATAAGGACAACCAATCAGATCACGCCATATTAAACTCTTGGTCAGTAACGGATGATATGATTGGCTTTCCTTATTCACCAATTGAATAAGATCAATATTGAATATCACCCATTGTAGTTAAAAGTGTTACACAAACGATCAACGTGCAACCTAGTGGGTTTAGTTCTCCGACCCCCAGCAAACCAGTAGATGGGGTAATAAATTGGGTTACTCTTGCTGGGCCGGAAATATCACTACCAAACAATCATGCATTAAGTAACACTCATGGTTATATACCTTTAAAGTATGTAGTATCAAGCCATTTATAAAGTTTGTATAGGTAATTATATCAGACACGATAAATACATTACATAACATGTACAATGATTCAAAAAGAGATATAGTTGTGACATTAAAAGGTATTTGAAACCTCGGAAGATGGTATTATCTACTTTTATTCAAACTCATGAAAAGAGTTCAAAAAGCCAAACGTCATATGAACATGGTACAATAACGTTGGGTACACTATGAAATACGTAAACCTATTTGATAAGTGGGATCACCGTTCAAAAAAGATTTATTGACAATTCAGTGCAAAAAATAAAGTTACAGTCAAACAGTAGGTGATAAGTTTTTAGTAGTTGAGTAGTGTTCAGTAGGTGAGTAGTGTTCAGTAGTTGAGTAGTGTTCAGTAGTTGAGTAGTGTTCAGTAGTTGAGTAGTATCCAAGAGTTGAGTAGTGTTCAGTAGTTGAGTATTGTTCAGTAGTTGATTAATGTTCAGTAGTTGAGTAGTATTCAGTAGGTGAGCAATGTTCAGTAGTGTTCAGTAGTTGATTAGTGTTCAATAGTTGAGTAGTGTTCAGTAGTTGAGTAGTGTTCAGTAGTTGAGTAGTGTTCAGTAGTTGAGTAGTGTTCAGTAGGTGAGTAGTGTTCAGTAGTTGATTAGTGTTCAGTAGTTGAGTAGTGTTCAGTAGTTGAGTAGTGTTCAGTAGGTGAGTAGTGTTCAGTAGTTGAGTAGTGTTCAGTAGGTGAGTAGTGTTCAATAGTTGATTAGTGTTCAGTAGTTGAGTAGTGTTCAGTAGGTGAGTAGTGTTCAGTAGTTGATTAGTGTTCAGTAGTTGAGTAGTGTTCAGTAGTTCGGTTGTGTTCAGTAGTGTTCAGTAGTTGAGAAGTGTTAAGTAGTTGAGTAGTGTTCAGTAGTTGAGTATTGTTCAGTAGTTGAGTAGTGTTCAGTAGTTGAGTTGTGTTCAGTAGTTGAGTAGTGTTCAATAGTTGAGTAGTGTTCAGTAGTTGAGTAGTGTTCAATAGTTGAGTAGTGTTCAGTAGTTGAGTATGGTTCAATAGTTGATTAGTGTTCAGTAGTTGAGTAGTGTTCAGTAAGTGAGTAGTGTTCAGTAGTTGAGTAGTGTTCAGTAGTTGAGTAGTGTTCAGTAGTTGATAAGTGTTCAGTAGGTGAGTAGTGTTCAGTACTTGAGTAGTGTTCAGTAGGTGAGTAGTGTTCAGTAGTTGAGTAGTGTTCAGTAGTTGAGTAGTGTTCAGTAGTTGATAAGTGTTCAGTAGGTGAGTAGTGTTCAGTACTTGAGTAGTGTTCAGTAGGTGAGTAGTGTTCAGTAGTTGAGTAGTGTTCAGTAGTTGAGTAGTGTTCAGTAGTTGAGTAGTGTTCAGTAGTTGAGTAGTGTTCAGTAGTTGAGTAGTGTTAAGAAGTTGAGAAGGGTTCAGTGGGTGAATAGTGTTCAGTAGTTGAGTAATGTTAAGTAGTTGAATAGTGTTCAGTAGGTGAGTAGTGTTCAGTAGTTGAGTAGTGTTCAGTAGGTGAGTAGTGTTTAGTAGTTGAGTAGTGTTCAGTAGTTGAGTAGTGTTAAGTAGTTGAGTAGTGTTCAGTAGGTGAGTAGTGTTCAGTAGTTGATTAGTGTTAAGTAGTTGAGTAGTCATCAGTAGTTGAGTAGTGTTAAGTAGTTGAGTAGTGTTCAGTAGTTGATTAGTGTTCAGTAGATGAGTAGTGTTCAATAGGTGAGTAGTGTTCAGTAGTTGATTAGTGTTCAGTAGTTGAGTAGTGTTAAGTAGTTGAGTATTGTTCAGTAGTTGAGTATTGTTCAGTAGTTGAGTATTGTTCAGTAGGTGAGTAGTGTTCAGTAGTTGAGTAGTGTTCAGTAGTTCGGTTGTGTTCAGTAGTGTTCAGTAGTTGAGAAGTGTTAAGTAGTTGAGTAGTGTTCAGTAGTTGAGTATTGTTCAGTAGTTAAGTAGTGTCCAGTAGTTGAGTATTGTTAAGTAGTTGAGAAGGGTTCAGTAGGTGAATAGTGTTCAGTAGTTGAGTAATGTTAAGTAGTTGAATAGTGTTCAGTAGTTGATTAGTGTTAAGTAGTTGAGTAGTGTTCAGTAGGTGAGTAGTGTTCAGTAGTTGATTAGTGTTAAGTAGTTGAGTAGTGTTCAGTAGTTGAGTAGTGTTAAGTAGTTGAGTAGTGTTCAGTAGTTGAGTAGTGTTAAGTAGTTGAGTAGTGTTCAGTAGTTGAGTAGTGTTTAGTAGTTGAGTAGTGTTCAGTAGGTGAGTAGTGTTCAGTAGGTGAGTAGTGTTCAGTAGGTGAGTAGTGTTCAGTATGTGAGTAGTGTTCAGTAGTTGATTAGTGTTCAGTATGTGAGTAGTGTCCAGTAGTTGAGTATTGTTAAGTAGTTGAGTAGTGTTCAGTAGTTGAGTATTGTTCAGTAGTTAAGTAGTGTTCAGTAGTTGAGAAGTGTTAAGTAGTTGAGTAGTGTTCAGTAGTTGAGTATTGTTCAGTAGTTAAGTAGTGTTCAGTAGTTGAGAAGTGTTAAGTAGTTGAGTAGTGTTCAGTAGTTGAGTAGTGTTCAGTAGTTAAGTAGTGTTCAGTAGTTGAGTAGTGTTCAGTAGTTAAGTAGTGTTCAGTAGTTGATTAGTGTTCAGTAGTTGAGTAGTGTTCAGTAGGTGAGTAGTGTTCAGTATGTGAGTAGTGTCCAGTAGTTGAGTATTGTTAAGTAGTTGAGAAGGGTTCAGTGGGTGAATAATGTTCAGTAGTTGAGTAATGTTAATTAGTTGAATAGTGTTCAGTAGTTGATTAGTGTTCAGTAGTTGAGTAGTGTCCAGTAGGTGAGTAGTGTTCAGTATGTGAGTAGTGTTCAGTAGTTGATTAGTGTTCAGTAGGTGAGTAGTGTTCAGTAGGTGAGTAGTGTTCAGTAGGTGAGTAGTGTTAAGTAGGTGAGTAGTGTTCAGAATGTTGAGTAGTGTTCAGTAGTTGAGTGGACTCAATGAAGAATGTTCAGTAGTGTTCAGTGGGTGAGTAGTGTTCAGTATGTGAGTAGTGTTCAGTAGATGAGTAGTGTTCAGTATGTGAGTTGTGTTCAGTAGGTGAGTAGTGTTCAGTAGTTGAGTAGTGTTCAGTATCTGAGTATTGTTCAGTAGTTGATTAGTGTCCAGTAGGTGAGTAGTGTTCAGTAGGTGAGTAGTGTTCAGAATGGTGAGAAGTGTTCAGTAGGTGAGTAGTGTTCAGTAGGTGAGTAGTGTTCAGTAGGTGAGTAGTGTTCAGTAGGTGAGTAGTGTTCAGTAGGTGAGTAGTGTTCAGAATGTTGAGTAGTGTTCAGTAGTTGAGTAGTATTCAATGAAGAATGTTCAGTAGTGTTCTGTGGGTGAGTAGTGTTCAGTATGTGAGTAGTGTTCAGTAGTTGATTAGTGTTCAGTAGTTGAGTAGTGTTAAGTAGTTGAGTAGTGTTCAGTAGTTGAGTATTGTTCAGTAGTTGAGTAGTGTTCAATAGTTGAGTAGTGTTCAGTAGTTGAGTAGTGTTCAATAGTTGAGTAGTGTTCAGTAGTTGAGTATGGTTCAATAGTTGATTAGTGTTCAGTAGTTGAGTAGTGTTCAGTAAGTGAGTAGTGTTCAGTAGTTGAGTAGTGTTCAGTACTTGAGTAATGTTAAGTAGTTGAATAGTGTTCAGTAGTTGATTAGTGTTCAGTAGGTGAATAGTGTTCAGTAGTTGAGTAATGTTAAGTAGTTGAATAGTGTTCAGTAGTTGATTAGTGTTAAGTAGTTGAGTAGTGTTCAGTAGTTGAGTAGTGTTCAGTAGTTGAGTAGTGTTCAGTAGGCGAATAGTGTTCAGTAGTTGAGTAATGTTAAGTAGTTGAATAGTGTTCAGTAGTTGATTAGTGTTCAGTAGGTGAGTAGTGTCCAGTAGGTGAGTAGTGTTCAGTAGTTGAGTAGTGTTCAGTAGTTGAGTAGTGTTAAGCAGTTGAGTAGTGTTCAGTAGTTGAGTAGTGTTCAGTAGTTGAGTAGTGTTCAGTAGGTGAGTAGTGTTCAGTAGGTGAGTAGTGTTCAGTAGTTGATTAGTGTTAAGTAGTTGAGTAGTGTTCAGTAGTTGAGTAGTGTTAAGTAGTTGAGTAGTGTTCAGTAGTTGAGTAGTGTTAAGTAGTTGAGTAGTGTTCAGTAGTTGAGTAGTGTTCAGTAGTTGAGTAGTGTTCAGTAGGTGAGTAGTGTTCAGTATGTGAGTAGTGTTCAGTAGGTGAGTAGTGTTCAGTAGGTGAGTAGTGTCCAGTAGGTGAGTAGTGTCCAGTAGTTGAGTATTGTTAAGTAGTTGAGAAGGGTTCAGTGGGTGAATAGTGTTCAGTAGTTGAGTAATGTTAAGTAGTTGAATAGTGTTCAGTAGTTGATTAGTGTTCAGTAGGTGAGTGGTGTCCAGTAGGTGAGTAGTGTTCAGTAGTTGAGTAGTGTTCAGTAGTTGAGTAGTGTTAAGTAGTTGAGTAGTGTTCAGTAGTTGAGTAGTGTTCAGTAGTTGAGTAGTGTTCAGTAGGTGAGTAGTGTTCAGTAGGTGAGTAGTGTTCAGTAGTTGATTAGTGTTAAGTAGTTAAGTAGTGTTCAGTAGTTGAGTAGTGTTAAGTAGTTGAGTAGTGTTCAGTAGTTGAGTAGTGTTAAGTAGTTGAGTAGTGTTCAGTAGTTGAGTATTGTTCAGTAGTTGGGTAGTGTTCAGTAGGTGAGTAGTGTTCAGTAGGTGAGTAGTGTCCAGTAGGTGAGTAGTGTTCAGTATGTGAGTAGTGTCCACTAGTTGAGTATTGTTAAGTAGTTGAGAAGGGTTCAGTGGGTGAATAGTGTTCAGTAGTTGAGTAATGTTAAGTAGTTGAATAGTGTTCAGTAGTTGATTAGTGTTCAGTAGTTGAGTAGTGTCCAGTAGGTGAGTAGTGTTCAGTAGGTGAGTAGTGTCCAGTAGGTGAGTAGTGTTCAGTAGGTGAGTAGTGTTCAGTAGTGTTCAGTGGTGAATAGTGTTCAGTAGTTGATTAGTGTTCAGTAGTTGAGTAGTGTCCAGTAGGTGAGTAGTGTTCAGTAGTTGAGTAGTGTTTAGTAGGTGAGTAGTGTTCAGTAGGTGAGTAGTGTTCAGTAGGTGAGTAGTGTTCAGTAGTTGATTAGTGTTCAGTAGGTGAGTAGTGTTTAGTAGGTGAGTAGTGTTCAGTAGGTGAGTAGTGTTCAGTAGGTGAGTAGTGTTCAGTAGGTGAGTAGTGTTTAGTAGGTGAGTAGTGTTCAGAATGTTGAGTAGTGTTCAGTAGTTGAGTAGACTCAATGAAGAATGTTCAGTAGTGTTCAGTGGGTGAGTAGTTTTCAGTATGTGAGTAGTGTTCAGTAGATGAGTAGTGTTCAGTATGTGAGTAGTGTTCAGTAGTGTTCAGTAGTTGAGTAGTTTTCAGTAGTTGAGTAGTGTTCAGTAGTTGAGTAGTGTTCAGTAGGTGAGTAGTTTTCAGTAGTTGAGTAGTGTTCAGTAGGTGAGTAGTGTTCAGTAGTTGAGTAGTGTTCAGTATTTGAGTATTGTTCAGTAGTTGAGTAGTGTTCAGTAGGTGAGTAGTGTTTAGTAGTTGAGTAGTGTTCAGTAGTTGAGTAGTGTTAAGTAGTTGAGTAGTGTTCAGTAGGTGAGTAGTGTTCAGTAGTTGATTAGTGTTAAGTAGTTGAGTAGTCATCAGTAGTTGAGTAGTGTTAAGTAGTTGAGTAGTGTTCAGTAGTTGATTAGTGTTCAGTAGATGAGTAGTGTTCAATAGGTGAGTAGTGTTCAGTAGTTGATTAGTGTTCAGTAGTTGAGTAGTGTTAAGTAGTTGAGTATTGTTCAGTAGTTGAGTATTGTTCAGTAGTTGAGTATTGTTCAGTAGGTGAGTAGTGTTCAGTAGTTGAGTAGTGTTCAGTAGTTCGGTTGTGTTCAGTAGTGTTCAGTAGTTGAGAAGTGTTAAGTAGTTGAGTAGTGTTCAGTAGTTGAGTATTGTTCAGTAGTTAAGTAGTGTCCAGTAGTTGAGTATTGTTAAGTAGTTGAGAAGGGTTCAGTAGGTGAATAGTGTTCAGTAGTTGAGTAATGTTAAGTAGTTGAATAGTGTTCAGTAGTTGATTAGTGTTAAGTAGTTGAGTAGTGTTCAGTAGGTGAGTAGTGTTCAGTAGTTGATTAGTGTTAAGTAGTTGAGTAGTGTTCAGTAGTTGAGTAGTGTTAAGTAGTTGAGTAGTGTTCAGTAGTTGAGTAGTGTTAAGTAGTTGAGTAGTGTTCAGTAGTTGAGTAGTGTTTAGTAGTTGAGTAGTGTTCAGTAGGTGAGTAGTGTTCAGTAGGTGAGTAGTGTTCAGTAGGTGAGTAGTGTTCAGTATGTGAGTAGTGTTCAGTAGTTGATTAGTGTTCAGTATGTGAGTAGTGTCCAGTAGTTGAGTATTGTTAAGTAGTTGAGTAGTGTTCAGTAGTTGATTATTGTTCAGTAGTTAAGTAGTGTTCAGTAGTTGAGAAGTGTTATGTAGTTGAGTAGTGTTCAGTAGTTGAGTATTGTTCAGTAGTTAAGTAGTGTTCAGTAGTTGAGAAGTGTTAAGTAGTTGAGTAGTGTTCAGTAGTTGAGTAGTGTTCAGTAGTTGAGTATTGTTCAGTAGTTAAGTAGTGTTCAGTAGTTGAGAAGTGTTATGTAGTTGAGTAGTGTTCAGTAGTTGAGTATTGTTCAGTAGTTAAGTAGTGTTCAGTAGTTGAGAAGTGTTAAGTAGTTGAGTAGTGTTCAGTAGTTGAGTAGTGTTCAGTAGTTGAGTAGTGTTCAGTAGTTGAGTATTGTTCAGTAGTTAAGTAGTGTTCAGTAGTTGAGAAGTGTTAAGTAGTTGAGTAGTGTTCAGTAGTTGAGTAGTGTTCAGTAGTTAAGTAGTGTTCAGTAGTTGAGTAGTGTTCAGTAGTTGAGTAGTGTTCAGTAGGTGAGTAGTGTTCAGTATGTGAGTAGTGTCCAGTAGTTGAGTATTGTTAAGTAGTTGAGAAGGGTTCAGTGGGTGAATAATGTTCAGTATTTGAGTAATGTTAAGTAGTTGAATAGTGTTCAGTAGTTGATTAGTGTTCAGTAGTTGAGTAGTGTCCAGTAGGTGAGTAGTGTTCAGTATGTGAGTAGTGTTCAGTAGTTGATTAGTGTTCAGTAGGTGAGTAGTGTTCAGTAGGTGAGTAGTGTTCAGTAGGTGAGTAGTGTTTAGTAGGTGAGTAGTGTTCAGAATGTTGAGTAGTGTTCAGTAGTTGAGTGGACTCAATGAAGAATGTTCAGTAGTGTTCAGTGGGTGAGTAGTGTTCAGTATGTGAGTAGTGTTCAGTAGATGAGTAGTGTTCAGTATGTGAGTTGTGTTCAGTAGGTGAGTAGTGTTCAGTAGTTGAGTAGTGTTCAGTATCTGAGTATTGTTCAGTAGTTGATTAGTGTCCAGTAGGTGAGTAGTGTTCAGTAGGTGAGTAGTGTTCAGAATGGTGAGAAGTGTTCAGTAGGTGAGTAGTGTTCAGTAGGTGAGTAGTGTTCAGTAGGTGAGTAGTGTTCAGTAGGTGAGTAGTGTTCAGTAGGTGAGTAGTGTTCAGAATGTTGAGTAGTGTTCAGTAGTTGAGTAGTATTCAATGAAGAATGTTCAGTAGTGTTCTGTGGGTGAGTAGTGTTCAGTATGTGAGTAGTGTTCAGTAGTTGAGTATTGTTCAATAGTTGAGTAGTGTTAAGTAGTTGAGTAGTGTTCAGTAGGTGAGTAATGTTCAGTAGTGTTCAGTAGTTGATGAGTGTTCAGTAGTTGAGTAGTGTTCAATAGGTGAGTAGTGTTCAGTAGTTGATTAGTGTTCAGTAGTTGAGTAGTATTCAGTAGTTGAGTATTGTTCAGTAGTTGAGTATTGTTCAGTAGTTGAGTATTGTTCAGTAGGTGAGTAGTGTTCAGTAGTTGAGTAGTGTTCAGTAGTTCGGTTGTGTTCAGTAGTTTTCAGTAGTTGAGAAGTGTTAAGTAGTTGAGTAGTGTTAAGTAGTTGAGTAGTGTTCAGTAGTTGAGTATTGTTCAGTAGTTGAGTAGTGTTCAATAGTTGAGTAGTGTTCAGTAGTTGAGTAGTGTTCAATAGTTGAGTAGTGTTCAGTAGTTGAGTATGGTTCAATAGTTGATTAGTGTTCAGTAGTTGAGTAGTGTTCAGTAAGTGAGTAGTGTTCAGTAGTTGAGTAGTGTTCAGTACTTGAGTAATGTTAAGTAGTTGAATAGTGTTCAGTAGTTGATTAGTGTTCAGTAGGTGAATAGTGTTCAGTAGTTGAGTAATGTTAAGTAGTTGAATAGTGTTCAGTAGTTGATTAGTGTTAAGTAGTTGAGTAGTGTTCAGTAGTTGAGTAGTGTTAAGTAGTTGAGTAGTGTTCAGTAGTTGAGTAGTGTTAAGTAGTTGAGTAGTGTTCAGTAGTTGAGTAGTGTTCAGTAGGTGAGTAGTGTTCAATAGTTGAGTAGTGTCCAGTAGTTGAGTATTGTTAAGTAGTTGAGAAGGGTTCAGTAGGTGAATAGTGTTCAGTAGTTGAGTAATGTTAAGTAGTTGAATAGTGTTCAGTAGTTGATTAGTGTTCAGTAGTTGAGTAGTGTCCAGTAGGTGAGTAGTGTTCAGTATGTGAGTAGTGTTCAGTAGTTGATTAGTGTTCAGTAGTTGAGTAGTGTTAAGTAGTTGAGTAGTGTTCAGTAGTTGAGTATTGTTCAGTAGTTGAGTAGTGTTCAATAGTTGAGTAGTGTTCAGTAGTTGAGTAGTGTTCAATAGTTGAGTAGTGTTCAGTAGTTGAGTATGGTTCAATAGTTGATTAGTGTTCAGTAGTTGAGTAGTGTTCAGTAAGTGAGTAGTGTTCAGTAGTTGAGTAGTGTTCAGTACTTGAGTAATGTTAAGTAGTTGAATAGTGTTCAGTAGTTGATTAGTGTTCAGTAGGTGAATAGTGTTCAGTAGTTGAGTAATGTTAAGTAGTTGAATAGTGTTCAGTAGTTGATTAGTGTTAAGTAGTTGAGTAGTGTTCAGTAGTTGAGTAGTGTTCAGTAGTTGAGTAGTGTTCAGTAGGCGAATAGTGTTCAGTAGTTGAGTAATGTTAAGTAGTTGAATAGTGTTCAGTAGTTGATTAGTGTTCAGTAGGTGAGTAGTGTCCAGTAGGTGAGTAGTGTTCAGTAGTTGAGTAGTGTTCAGTAGTTGAGTAGTGTTAAGCAGTTGAGTAGTGTTCAGTAGTTGAGTAGTGTTCAGTAGTTGAGTAGTGTTCAGTAGGTGAGTAGTGTTCAGTAGGTGAGTAGTGTTCAGTAGTTGATTAGTGTTAAGTAGTTGAGTAGTGTTCAGTAGTTGAGTAGTGTTAAGTAGTTGAGTAGTGTTCAGTAGTTGAGTAGTGTTAAGTAGTTGAGTAGTGTTCAGTAGTTGAGTAGTGTTCAGTAGTTGAGTAGTGTTCAGTAGGTGAGTAGTGTTCAGTATGTGAGTAGTGTTCAGTAGGTGAGTAGTGTTCAGTAGGTGAGTAGTGTCCAGTAGGTGAGTAGTGTCCAGTAGTTGAGTATTGTTAAGTAGTTGAGAAGGGTTCAGTGGGTGAATAGTGTTCAGTAGTTGAGTAATGTTAAGTAGTTGAATAGTGTTCAGTAGTTGATTAGTGTTCAGTAGGTGAGTGGTGTCCAGTAGGTGAGTAGTGTTCAGTAGTTGAGTAGTGTTCAGTAGTTGAGTAGTGTTAAGTAGTTGAGTAGTGTTCAGTAGTTGAGTAGTGTTCAGTAGTTGAGTAGTGTTCAGTAGGTGAGTAGTGTTCAGTAGGTGAGTAGTGTTCAGTAGTTGATTAGTGTTAAGTAGTTAAGTAGTGTTCAGTAGTTGAGTAGTGTTAAGTAGTTGAGTAGTGTTCAGTAGTTGAGTAGTGTTAAGTAGTTGAGTAGTGTTCAGTAGTTGAGTATTGTTCAGTAGTTGGGTAGTGTTCAGTAGGTGAGTAGTGTTCAGTAGGTGAGTAGTGTCCAGTAGGTGAGTAGTGTTCAGTATGTGAGTAGTGTCCACTAGTTGAGTATTGTTAAGTAGTTGAGAAGGGTTCAGTGGGTGAATAGTGTTCAGTAGTTGAGTAATGTTAAGTAGTTGAATAGTGTTCAGTAGTTGATTAGTGTTCAGTAGTTGAGTAGTGTCCAGTAGGTGAGTAGTGTTCAGTAGGTGAGTAGTGTCCAGTAGGTGAGTAGTGTTCAGTAGGTGAGTAGTGTTCAGTAGTGTTCAGTGGTGAATAGTGTTCAGTAGTTGATTAGTGTTCAGTAGTTGAGTAGTGTCCAGTAGGTGAGTAGTGTTCAGTAGTTGAGTAGTGTTTAGTAGGTGAGTAGTGTTCAGTAGGTGAGTAGTGTTCAGTAGGTGAGTAGTGTTCAGTAGTTGATTAGTGTTCAGTAGGTGAGTAGTGTTTAGTAGGTGAGTAGTGTTCAGTAGGTGAGTAGTGTTCAGTAGGTGAGTAGTGTTCAGTAGGTGAGTAGTGTTTAGTAGGTGAGTAGTGTTCAGAATGTTGAGTAGTGTTCAGTAGTTGAGTAGACTCAATGAAGAATGTTCAGTAGTGTTCAGTGGGTGAGTAGTTTTCAGTATGTGAGTAGTGTTCAGTAGATGAGTAGTGTTCAGTATGTGAGTAGTGTTCAGTAGTGTTCAGTAGTTGAGTAGTTTTCAGTAGTTGAGTAGTGTTCAGTAGTTGAGTAGTGTTCAGTAGGTGAGTAGTTTTCAGTAGTTGAGTAGTGTTCAGTAGGTGAGTAGTGTTCAGTAGTTGAGTAGTGTTCAGTATTTGAGTATTGTTCAGTAGTTGAGTAGTGTTCAGTAGGTGAGTAGTGTTTAGTAGTTGAGTAGTGTTCAGTAGTTGAGTAGTGTTAAGTAGTTGAGTAGTGTTCAGTAGGTGAGTAGTGTTCAGTAGTTGATTAGTGTTAAGTAGTTGAGTAGTCATCAGTAGTTGAGTAGTGTTAAGTAGTTGAGTAGTGTTCAGTAGTTGATTAGTGTTCAGTAGATGAGTAGTGTTCAATAGGTGAGTAGTGTTCAGTAGTTGATTAGTGTTCAGTAGTTGAGTAGTGTTAAGTAGTTGAGTATTGTTCAGTAGTTGAGTATTGTTCAGTAGTTGAGTATTGTTCAGTAGGTGAGTAGTGTTCAGTAGTTGAGTAGTGTTCAGTAGTTCGGTTGTGTTCAGTAGTGTTCAGTAGTTGAGAAGTGTTAAGTAGTTGAGTAGTGTTCAGTAGTTGAGTATTGTTCAGTAGTTAAGTAGTGTCCAGTAGTTGAGTATTGTTAAGTAGTTGAGAAGGGTTCAGTAGGTGAATAGTGTTCAGTAGTTGAGTAATGTTAAGTAGTTGAATAGTGTTCAGTAGTTGATTAGTGTTAAGTAGTTGAGTAGTGTTCAGTAGGTGAGTAGTGTTCAGTAGTTGATTAGTGTTAAGTAGTTGAGTAGTGTTCAGTAGTTGAGTAGTGTTAAGTAGTTGAGTAGTGTTCAGTAGTTGAGTAGTGTTAAGTAGTTGAGTAGTGTTCAGTAGTTGAGTAGTGTTTAGTAGTTGAGTAGTGTTCAGTAGGTGAGTAGTGTTCAGTAGGTGAGTAGTGTTCAGTAGGTGAGTAGTGTTCAGTATGTGAGTAGTGTTCAGTAGTTGATTAGTGTTCAGTATGTGAGTAGTGTCCAGTAGTTGAGTATTGTTAAGTAGTTGAGTAGTGTTCAGTAGTTGATTATTGTTCAGTAGTTAAGTAGTGTTCAGTAGTTGAGAAGTGTTATGTAGTTGAGTAGTGTTCAGTAGTTGAGTATTGTTCAGTAGTTAAGTAGTGTTCAGTAGTTGAGAAGTGTTAAGTAGTTGAGTAGTGTTCAGTAGTTGAGTAGTGTTCAGTAGTTGAGTATTGTTCAGTAGTTAAGTAGTGTTCAGTAGTTGAGAAGTGTTATGTAGTTGAGTAGTGTTCAGTAGTTGAGTATTGTTCAGTAGTTAAGTAGTGTTCAGTAGTTGAGAAGTGTTAAGTAGTTGAGTAGTGTTCAGTAGTTGAGTAGTGTTCAGTAGTTGAGTAGTGTTCAGTAGTTGAGTATTGTTCAGTAGTTAAGTAGTGTTCAGTAGTTGAGAAGTGTTAAGTAGTTGAGTAGTGTTCAGTAGTTGAGTAGTGTTCAGTAGTTAAGTAGTGTTCAGTAGTTGAGTAGTGTTCAGTAGTTGAGTAGTGTTCAGTAGGTGAGTAGTGTTCAGTATGTGAGTAGTGTCCAGTAGTTGAGTATTGTTAAGTAGTTGAGAAGGGTTCAGTGGGTGAATAATGTTCAGTATTTGAGTAATGTTAAGTAGTTGAATAGTGTTCAGTAGTTGAGTAGTGTCCAGTAGGTGAGTAGTGTTCAGTATGTGAGTAGTGTTCAGTAGTTGATTAGTGTTCAGTAGGTGAGTAGTGTTCAGTAGGTGAGTAGTGTTCAGTAGGTGAGTAGTGTTTAGTAGGTGAGTAGTGTTCAGAATGTTGAGTAGTGTTCAGTAGTTGAGTGGACTCAATGAAGAATGTTCAGTAGTGTTCAGTGGGTGAGTAGTGTTCAGTATGTGAGTAGTGTTCAGTAGATGAGTAGTGTTCAGTATGTGAGTTGTGTTCAGTAGGTGAGTAGTGTTCAGTAGTTGAGTAGTGTTCAGTATCTGAGTATTGTTCAGTAGTTGATTAGTGTCCAGTAGGTGAGTAGTGTTCAGTAGGTGAGTAGTGTTCAGAATGGTGAGAAGTGTTCAGTAGGTGAGTAGTGTTCAGTAGGTGAGTAGTGTTCAGTAGGTGAGTAGTGTTCAGTAGGTGAGTAGTGTTCAGTAGGTGAGTAGTGTTCAGAATGTTGAGTAGTGTTCAGTAGTTGAGTAGTATTCAATGAAGAATGTTCAGTAGTGTTCTGTGGGTGAGTAGTGTTCAGTATGTGAGTAGTGTTCAGTAGTTGAGTATTGTTCAATAGTTGAGTAGTGTTAAGTAGTTGAGTAGTGTTCAGTAGGTGAGTAATGTTCAGTAGTGTTCAGTAGTTGATGAGTGTTCAGTAGTTGAGTAGTGTTCAATAGGTGAGTAGTGTTCAGTAGTTGATTAGTGTTCAGTAGTTGAGTAGTATTCAGTAGTTGAGTATTGTTCAGTAGTTGAGTATTGTTCAGTAGTTGAGTATTGTTCAGTAGGTGAGTAGTGTTCAGTAGTTGAGTAGTGTTCAGTAGTTCGGTTGTGTTCAGTAGTTTTCAGTAGTTGAGAAGTGTTAAGTAGTTGAGTAGTGTTAAGTAGTTGAGTAGTGTTCAGTAGTTGAGTATTGTTCAGTAGTTGAGTAGTGTTCAATAGTTGAGTAGTGTTCAGTAGTTGAGTAGTGTTCAATAGTTGAGTAGTGTTCAGTAGTTGAGTATGGTTCAATAGTTGATTAGTGTTCAGTAGTTGAGTAGTGTTCAGTAAGTGAGTAGTGTTCAGTAGTTGAGTAGTGTTCAGTACTTGAGTAATGTTAAGTAGTTGAATAGTGTTCAGTAGTTGATTAGTGTTCAGTAGGTGAATAGTGTTCAGTAGTTGAGTAATGTTAAGTAGTTGAATAGTGTTCAGTAGTTGATTAGTGTTAAGTAGTTGAGTAGTGTTCAGTAGTTGAGTAGTGTTAAGTAGTTGAGTAGTGTTCAGTAGTTGAGTAGTGTTAAGTAGTTGAGTAGTGTTCAGTAGTTGAGTAGTGTTCAGTAGGTGAGTAGTGTTCAATAGTTGAGTAGTGTCCAGTAGTTGAGTATTGTTAAGTAGTTGAGAAGGGTTCAGTAGGTGAATAGTGTTCAGTAGTTGAGTAATGTTAAGTAGTTGAATAGTGTTCAGTAGTTGATTAGTGTTCAGTAGTTGAGTATTGTTCAGTAGGTGAGTAGTGTTCAGTAGTTGAGTAGTGTTCAGTAGTTGAGTAGTGTTAAGTAGTTGAGTAGTGTTCAGTAGTTGAGTAGTGTTCAGTAGTTGAGTAGTGTTCAGTAGGTGAGTAGTGTTCAGTAGGTGAGTAGTGTTCAGTAGTTGATTAGTGTTAAGTAGTTGAGTAGTGTTCAGTAGTTGAGTAGTGTTAAGTAGTTGAGTAGTGTTCAGTAGTTGAGTAGTGTTAAGTAGTTGAGTAGTGTTCAGTAGTTGAGTAGTGTTCAGTAGTTGAGTAGTGTTCAGTAGTTGAGTAGTGTTCAGTAGGTGAGTAGTGTTCAGTATGTGAGTAGTGTTCAGTAGTTGATTAGTGTTCAGTAGGTGAGTAGTGTTTAGTAGGTGAGTAGTGTTCAGTAGGTGAGTAGTGTTCAGTAGGTGAGTAGTGTTCAGTAGGTGAGTAGTGTTTAGTAGGTGAGTAGTGTTCAGAATGTTGAGTAGTGTTCAGTAGTTGAGTAGACTCAATGAAGAATGTTCAGTAGTGTTCAGTGGGTGAGTAGTTTTCAGTATGTGAGTAGTGTTCAGTAGATGAGTAGTGTTCAGTATGTGAGTAGTGTTCAGTAGTGTTCAGTAGTTGAGTAGTTTTCAGTAGTTGAGTAGTGTTCAGTAGTTGAGTAGTGTTCAGTAGGTGAGTAGTTTTCAGTAGTTGAGTAGTGTTCAGTAGGTGAGTAGTGTTCAGTAGTTGAGTAGTGTTCAGTATTTGAGTATTGTTCAGTAGTTGATTAGTGTCCAGTAGGTGAGTAGTGTTCAGTAGTTGAGTAGTGTCCAGTAGGTGAGTAGTGTTCAGTAGGTGAGTAGTGTTCAGAATGGTGAGTAGTGTTCAGTAGTTGATTAGTGTCCAGTAGGTGAGTAGTGTTCAGTAGGTGAGTATTGTTCAGTAGGTGAGTAGTGTTCAGTAGTTTAGTATTGTTCAGTAGTTAATTAGTGTCCAGTAGTTGATTAGTGTCCAGTAGGTGAGTAGTGTTCAGTAGTTGAGTAGTATTCAATGAAGAATGTTCAGTAGTGTTCTGTGGGTGAGTAGTGTTCAGTAGTTGATTAGTGTTCAGTAGTTGATTAGTGTCCAGTAGGTGAGTAGTGTTCAGTAGTTGAGTAGTATTCAATGAAGAATGTTCAGTAGTGTTCTGTGGGTGAGTAGTGTTCAGTAGTTGATTAGTGTTCAGTAGTTGAGTAGTGTTCAGTAGGTGAGTAGTGTTCAGTAGTTGAGAAGTGTTCAGTTCAGAATGTTGAGTAGTGTTCAGTACTTCCGTAGTATTCAGTGAAGAATGTTTAGAAGATGAGTAGATGAGTCACTGGGTAAATACCAACAAATTGGTATAGTTATGTGTAACTCATTGTATTATCATGTGTTTGGTGGATTCCGAGAAGATGAAACAAGGGAGATAACTTGTAAAACTTTATTTACAAACAATACAGAGTTAATGGACGAAACAAAAAATAGTCTAGTACAAGGGATTATATCTGTCAGTAAAGTATTAACTGGCTTCAGCCAGTTTATCGATTATGTTAGGTACCGTTCTTATTCTCAAATGAATGCCCACTACTGTAAAATCCATAACTTTCGCAGTGTTTTATTTCGCGAGGTCTCTGTGTATGATTTATTCGCGACTTTATGAGACAAAACAATGAAAAAAGCCGGGAGATTACCTGAAACATAGTGTTCTTAGTCTCACGGAAGAAAATATTGCATCTAGCGCATAGGGACCAAGTAACGTTCTTACAAATAACAAAAATAAAGTGTTCTTGTCGAAACTACTTTGAAGAGCGTATAATTCCAGTATGGGTACATGTCAGCAGTACGTAGTTTGCCCTAAAATTATATTTCATATATTTTGACATCTACTCGTATACTTTGTGTATCCTTGATACTTGTAAGTGTCTGACCAGTTTTACAAACCCCCATCATATTTCATATCGAATATTAAACGTTTATAGAATGCAATGGATTCATGTAGACGATTGAAATCAATCTCTTGTACTATTTACGTCCTGTGTCCATGTTATGAACGTTGCGAGACATTTTAACAACACAAGAATCACTGCTGTATTGCTACTGTTAAATAACGGGAACTTTATTGATACGGTGGGAACGTGAGCGATCATAATAAGTTAGACAAACGATGGGAATGTGAGATCATTCTAATGTAGACATAGGGTTGGAACGTCAGAAATCGTTCTAAGTCAGACATACGGTGGGAACGTGAGAGATCGTTCTAAGTAAAACATAAGTTGGGAACGTGAGAGATTTTTCTAAGTCAGACACACGGTGGGAACGTGAGAGATCGTTCTAAGTTCGACATACGGTGGGAACGTGAGAGATTGTTCTAAGTCAGACATACGGTGGGAACGTGAGAGATCGTTCTAAGTTAGACATACGGTGGGAACGTGAGAGATTGTTCTAAGTCAGACATACGGTGGGAACGTGAGATATCGTTCTAAGTCAGACATTCGGCGGGAACGTGACAAATCGTTCTAAGTCAGACATACGGTGGGAACGTGAGAAATCATTCTGATATACGATGGGAACGTGAGCGATCGTTCTGACATACGATGGGAACGTGAGCGATCCTTCTACGTCAGACATACGGTGGGAATGTGAGAGATCGATCTGACATACGATGGGAACGTGAGAGATCGTTCTAAGTTAGACATTCGGTGGGAATGTGAGATCATTCTAATGTAGACATAGGGTTGGAACGTCAGAAATCGTTCTAAGTCAGACATACGGTGGGAACGTGAGAGATCGTTCTAAGTAAAACATAAGTTGGGAACGTGAGAGATTTTTCTAAGTCAGACACACGGTGGGAACGTGAGAGATCGTTCTAAGTTCGACATACGGTGGGAACGTGAGAGATTGTTCTAAGTCAGACATACGGTGGGAACGTGAGAGATCGTTCTAAGTTAGACATACAGTGGGAACGTGAGAGATTGTTCTTAGTCAGACATACGGTGGGAACGTGAGATATCGTTCTAAGTCAGACATTCGGCGGGAACGTGACAAATCGTTCTAAGTCAGACATACGGTGGGAACGTGAGAAATCATTCTGATATACGATGGGAACGTGAGCGATCGTTCTGACATACGATGGGAACCTGAGCGATCCTTCTACGTCAGACATACGGTGGGAATGTGAGAGATCGTTCTAAGTTAGACATTCGGTGGGAATGTGAGAGATCGTTCTAAGTTAGACATGCGATGGGAACGTGAGAGATCGTTTTATGTAGGACATACGAGGGGAACGCGAGAGATCGTGCTATGTCAGACATACGGTGTGAATGTGAGAGATCGTTCTAAGTTAGACATACGGTGGAAACGTGAAAGATCGTTCTGACATACTAGTACGTTGGGAACGTGAGAGATCGTTCTGACATACGTTGGGAACCTGAGAGATCGTTCTGACATACGATGGGAACGTGAGAGATCGTTGTGACATACGATGGGAACGTGAGAGATCGTTCTGACATACGATTGGAACGTGAGAGATCGTTCTGACATACGATGGGAACGTGAGAGGACGTACTGACATACGATTGGAACGTGAAGGATCGTTCTAAGTCAGAAATACGGTTGGAACGTGAGTGATCGTTCTACGTCAGACATACGATGGGAACGTGAGAGATCGTTCTATGTCAGACATACGGTGGTATTGTGAGAGATCGTTCTGACATACGATAGGAACGTGAGAGATCGTTCTATGTCACACATACGGTGGGAACGTGAGAGATCGTTCTAAGTCAGACATACGGTGGGAATGTGAGAGATCGTTCTATGTCAGACATACGGTGGGAACGTGAGAGATCGTTCTAAGTCAGACATACGTTGGGAACGTGAGAGATCGTTCTAGGTCAGACATACGGTGGGAATGTGAGAAAACGTTCTAAGTCAGACATACCGTGGGAATGTTCGAGATCGTTCTATGTCAGACATACGGTTGGAATGTTAAAAATCGTTCTATGTCAGGCATACGGTGGGAATGTGAGAGATCGTTCTAAGTCAGACATACGGTGGGAATTTAAATATCGTTTTATGTCAAACATACAGTGGGAACGTGAGAGATCCTTCTATGTCAGACATACGGTGGGAATGTGACAGATCGTTTTATGTCAGACATAGGGTTGGAACGTGAGAGATTGTTCTATGTCAGACATACGATGGGAACTTGAGAGATCGTTCTATGTCAGACACACAGCGGGAATGTGAGAGATCGTTCTAAGTTAGACATACGGTGGGAACGTGAGAGATTGTTCTAAGTCAGACATTCGGCGGGAACGTGAGAAATCGTTCTAATGCAGACATACGGTTGGAACGTGAGAAATCGTTCTAAGTCAGACATTCGGTGGGAACGTGAGAGATCGTTCTGACATACGATGGGAACGTGAGAAGTCCTTCTACGTCAGACATATGGTGGGAATGTGATAGGTCGTTCTAAGTTAGACATGCGATGGGAACGTGAGAGATCGTTCTATGTCAGACATACGGTAGGAATGTGAGAGATAGTTCTAAGTCAGACATACGGTGGGAATGTGAGAGGTCGTTCTATGTCAGACATACGGTGGGAATTTTAGAGATCGTTTTATGTCAGACATACAGTGGGAACGTGAGAGATCGTTCTATGTCAGGCATACGGTGGGAATGTGAGATATCGTTCTATGTCTGACATACGGTGGGAATTTGAGAGATCGTTCTATGTCAGACATACGGTGGGAATGTGAGAGATCGTTCTATGTCAGACATACGGTGGGAACGTGAGAGATCGTTCTATGTCAGACATACGGTGTGAATGTGAGAGATCGTTCTAAGTTAGACATACGGTGGGAACGTGAGAGATCGTTCTGACATACGTTGGGAACGTGAGAGATCGTTCTGTCATACGATGGGAACGTGAGAGATCGTTCTCACATACGATGGGAACGTGAGAGATCGTTATCACATACGATGGGAACGTGAGAGATCGTTCTAACATACGATGGGAAAGTGAGAGATCGTTCTGACATACAATGGGAACGTGGGAGATCGTTCTAAGTCAGACATGCGGTGGGAACGTGAGAGATCGTTCTACGTCAGACATACGATGGGAACGTGAGAGATCGTTCTAAGTCAGACATACGATGGGAACGTGAGAGATCGTTCTAAGTTTGACAAACGATGGGAATGCGAGAGATCGTTCTGACATACGATGGGAACGTGAGAGATCGTTTTATGTCAGACATACGGTGGGAACGTGACAGATCGTTCTAAGTCAGACATACCAGGGGAACATGAGAGATCGATCTAAGTCAGACATAAAGTGGGAATGTGAGAGATCGTTCTAAGTCAGACATACGGTGGTAATGTGAGAGATCGTTCTAAGTCAGACATACGGTGGTAATGTGAGAGGTCGTTCTATGTCAGACATACGGTGGGAATTTTAGAGATCGTTTTATGTCAGACATACAGTGGGAACGTGAGAGATCGTTCCATGTCAGACATACGGTGGGAATGTGAGAGATCGTTCTATGTCAGACATACGGTGGGAATGTGAGAGATCGTTCTAAGTCAGACATACGTTGGGAACGTGAGAGATCGATCTATGTCAGACATACGATGGGAACGTGAGAGATCGTTCAAAGTCAGACATACGGTGGGAATTTTAGAGATCGTTTTATGTCAGACTTACAATGGGAACATGAGAGATCGTTCTATGTCAGACATACGGTGGGAATGTGAGAGATCGTTCTATGTCAGACATACGGTGGGAACGTGAGAGATCGTTCTAAGTCAGACATACGGTGGTAATGTGAGAGGTCGTTCTATGTCAGACATACGCTGGGAATGTGAGAAGTCGTTCTATGTCAGACATACGATGGTAATGTGAGAGGTCGTTCTATGTCAGACATAAGGTGGTAATGTGAGAGATCGTTCTATGTCAGACATACGGTTGGAACGTGAGAGATCGTTCTAAGTTAGACATACGGTGGGAATGTGAGAGATCGTTCTATGTCAGACATACGGTGGGAACGTGAGATATCGTTCTATGTCAGACATACGGTGGGAACGTGAGAGATCGTTCTATGTCAGACATACGGTGGGAACTCGAGAGATCGTTCTATATCAGGCATACGATGGGAACGTGAGAGATCGTTCTATGTCAGACATACGGTGGGAACGTGATGGTCGTTCTATTTCAGACATACGGTGGGAACGTGAGAGATTATTCTATGTCTGACATACGGTGGGAACGTGAGAGATCGTTCTATGTCAGACATACGATGGAAACGTGAGAGATCGTTTTATGTCAGACAAACGGTGGGATCGTTAGATCGTTTTATGTCAGACATACGGTGTGAATGTGCGAGATCGTTTTGAGTCAGACCCTAACGATTGTGAACACAAATTTTGATAAAGTTTTGTCATAGTTCTAATGTTTCGCTTTTTTACATCAAAATTTCAAAATCTGACAATTTGCGAAACCTATTTAAAATAAAACAGAACCAGGAAAAAACCCGTTTTACCTTGAATTTCAATACCAATGTACGCTTATAAGTGGTTATGATAAAAATACTACACAACAAGTGCACACTTTTTTGATGTCAGAAAAAGCGTACGTACATATATTGTTGTACTCTACTTATTATGTAATTCTACACCTGGTTTAATACACGTTCTTATAATATTTATCCTTATATATATGTTCATGGGTATTATGTAATTCTACACCTGGTTTAATACACGTTCTTATAATATTTATCCTTATATATAATTATGTTCATGGGTATGTCTGATCGCTAACGTTATCTCACGCCCGTACATACGCGCACATTTTATTTGCACGAATAAGGATGAAGAAAATCAGTAGATAATTTTCAACTGTACATGTTGTACATGCACGCACTGTGTCGACATATGGACATCAACGTTGGTGTAAGTTGTGTTCCGTTTTAAACGTTCCGGAAAGCTAGGTTAGATGTACCGAGATTGCAAAAGTTCGACTCCGTTGGCAAACGTGTGCTGAGACGCTTGCTGTGTTGGTGAATTTAGCCGAACGTTAGTCCAACGGAGGCAACTGGATAGGCTATCCGACGCAAACTCATTTTGAGCGCGATGGTAACGTAAATGTTTGTTAGCGTAAGGGAACTGTCCTCAGCATATAAGTTAAGCCGTAAAACATTGTCCAACTGAGGCTAACTGTGATCAGACGCAATGTTAATTGCCACGTCGCCCATAGCTGAACTCTGATACAAAACAGGCAGAACACACACTCGTTAATCTTATTTAATCGTTTTCTATATATTACTCTGTACATGCACGTGCATAGTGAAACGTTATTTAGAGGTAATCATTTGGACCCCACCAAAGAACATTTGGGGAGTGGTGGTATAGAGGTAGGTCCCGCGCTTTGGGGTCCAGAGGTCCCGGGTTAGATCCTCGACTACAACTCTGCTTAATTACTCTGACCAATGGTGTGAATTGGTACCTGGGAAGACGGTGTCTGTACAGTATTCTTGGGCTCCATATCTCGATGTTGACTGCACACAAACCAGGAGAGAAATAGTCATCCCAGTGAGACTTGAACGCAGGTTGATTTAGATAGCCCAATGACCCAGGGTCAAAGGGCGGCTGAACAGAAGAATTGCTGATAGATAGATATAGTTGATATAAAGACATTAATTTTGTCAGGTTTAACTATATACTAATACAAATGATTTCACATTGGCAATTTCAACTGCTCAACGGTTTAAATATTATAAAAGGTACTTTATATATAACACAGTATAATTGTATACGTCGTACGTGTACCCGGAAGAGAAAAAAAAATTGTTACAAGACTGTACCTCGTCCGCTCTACCCATGTGCAGTTTTAATATTTGATATTTACACTTGCGATTTATACCCTGTTAAATAGTCAGATGGAATAAACGGTTGTTTGAAGTAATAAACAAAGGTATTGTGTATTTTATACATAGTTTATTAGTATTACTATCATTATAAGTGTTCAATTGTAGCTGATCTTTTTGTAACACACACTCGTTAAACAGCTCTATATAAAATGTATTTGAAATGTTTATAAGTTTAACAAAAAAGGTATACATTGTTATATTTAGTCCAAACTACAGATATTTTTTATTGTAACACAATTTGTTCTTTCATATCTGCGGAAATTTTGTAGTGTAATACTAAGGTAGTAGTGGTGTGATATAAGTTAAATATAAGTTAAGTTACCAGTTTTCGAGGGCTGCTTTCAAGAAATTCAGCCTTTTAGTCATCATTTGACATTAAATTCCCATGACGATTTGGCTACCTAAGGAAACCTGCGTTGAGTTTCCCTTGGGGGATTATTTATTTCCTGGTTCGTGGCAGCCAAGATCGAGATACGGCGCTCAGGAATATCGAGCATGTACAAACACGGCCCTCGCAGGTACCAATTCACACCTTGGTCGAGTGGAGCATGTAGGTTGTTCTTGCTTAATTAATATATTAAGCATTGGCAAAGAGGAGGGTCGAAACCGGGACCTCTTGATCCCAAGGCACATGCCTTGCCTCTAGGCCACAGCTCCCCACTATAAACAGTAACACCTGTCATATCGAAACTTGGTTGCTGATAACTATTGATGCATGTGGTATAAACATAGCTCATTGTGGTTACCGTAACTGCTTGTGTCTTTTCGGCGCGCCAAATATACCAAGTATGTATTAATCGGAACGATAGGCACATATGTACCTATGCAAGAATAGAATCTAGATCCGAACTATATGGCGTCGTTTGCCAAAATGTTTTGAAATTGCGACAACAACAACAGGAATTGCTGATCGGTGTGACTGTATATCAGTTTCATCCTTTCATTGTTCATTTTCAACTAACCACCATGGCTTGAGTGAAAATAGTTCTTATATAGTCAGGTATCGATACAGCGACGCCGTATGTTTGAACGACAAATGTCGTTGTAACAAATATGTCAATATACTGAATTTATACAAAGAGCGTTTTAATACTTTTGACCTAAAAAATGATGTCTTTATAACGAATTTGTCGGTATATTTAGTGTGATTTTACCGATACCTGACTGTAAAGCAATATAATGATATATAATTATAATTGATATCTAAGATACGTCAACTGTCCTAGAAACAACAAAAACAGTTAAAGGATTGCTTAGAATATACTCGTAGACTGGTACCTCGATCTAATTTTCCTATCGCAAATTTCAATATTTCAACGGAGACCAGTCTAGTTATGATATGGTAATTGGACTACCTTGGACTTAATCTTACATAGCTGATACATGTCATGAATGTTTGACATTCAAGGATTGGTATGACGAGTATGTGATCATATATCTATATAATTATATAGATGACGGGGTAGACATAGATTCATTGTTCATTTCTGTTACGTAAGATTCAGTTGTATACTCCAGTTAGGATCTGGTGACAGTGACGTAACCGTGTATGTGTACACAGAAGAGTACAGCATTAGTTTAGCATTGGCATTATGACTGTCTGTTTAATCCTTTATAATTGGGGTTTCGCCGTAATAGGAGGAGGGATTGAACCCACAACCTTCGGATCAGTAGTCAGTAGCTCTTACCACTAGACGACTTGTCCACCCCTATTTCCGGGATAAAGAGACACTCTATGTTTTATAGCATTCTCGAGGTGAGCTCGATAATAATTGACTTTGAGATGTTTTGCTCCCATGATGTTCCCGGTTTAGAATAGGATCTCTGTCTGACTATCTTGCATGTTCACGTAATATATAGACTAAATGAGGGAATATTATCTTTCGATGCGAATCATGCAAACCTGTGTGTTACTCGGGAATAGATTCGGCCACCCCGGCCCAGACTTGTCACAATAAAACACCATCAAAAATGAGATTGTTGGTACCTTACACAATCGATATTTACCATGTTACCAACTGGCAACCATACCTGCCATATAGGTTTAAGTTTTAAATTAACCTGTTCAATAAACATAACATTTGCTACCAAAGCATCAGATATAGCATGTTCAGAAGATTCGTGAGCATAGTGCCTGATTTTTGAGATAAATACTATTTCTAGCTCAATATTACATCACGCGGGTATGTGATAAATAAACCGTTAGATCATTTTTGTTAATACTTACACTCAGTTATCATTTCTACAATACAATGTATGTCAAATATAGCCAATATTTTAACATTGAAGTGCTGTGCATTGACAGTTTGAAGTGGACAATATAAACAGTTGTTTTATATCACCAGTCACGTTTAGAGTATTATAGACATTGCATAGTGGTAGATAAAACTTGAGCAGGGGAACCATATAGAGCATGGGAACCACATAGAGCATGGGCACCACATAGAGCATGGGAACCACATACAGCATGAGAACCACATAGGGCATGGGAACCACCTACAGCATGGGAACCACATAGGGCAGGGGGACCACCTAGAGCATGGGAACCACCTAGAGCAGGGGAACCACCTAGAGCATGGGAACCACCTAGAGCATGGGAACCACCTAGAGCATGGGAACCACCTAGAGCATGGGAACCACCTAGAGCATGGGAACCACCTAGAGCAGGGGGACCACCTAGAGTAGGAGAACCACCTATAGCATGGGGACCACCTAGAGCATGGGAACCACCTAGAGCAGGGGAACCACATAGGGCATGGAAACAACCTAGGGCATGGGAACCACACAGGGCAGGGGAACCACCTAGAGCATTGTTACCACCTAGAGTAGGGGAACCACCTAGAGCATGGAAACCACCTAGAGCAGGGGAACCACATAGAGCAGGGGAACCACCTAGAGCAGGGGAACCATATAGAGCATGGGGACCACTTAGAGCATGGGAATTACCTAGAGCATGGGGACCACCTTGAGCATGGGAACCACCTAGAGCAGGGGAACCACATAGAGCATGGGAACCACCTAGAGCATGGGAACCACATAGGGCAGGGGAACCACCTAGAGCATGGGAACCACCTAGAGCAGGGGAACCACATAGGGCATGGGAACCACCTAGGGCATGGGAACCACATAGAGCAGGGGAACCACATAGAGCATGGGAACCACATAGGGCAGGGAAACCACCTAGAGCATGGGAACAACCTAGAGCAGGGGAACCACATAGGGCATGGGAACCACCTAGGGCATGGGAACCACATAGGGCAGGGGAACCACCTAGAGCATGGGAACCACATAGGGCAGGGGAACCACCTAGAACAGGGGAACCACCTAGAGCATGGGAACCACTTAGAGCATGGGAACCACCTAGAGCAGGGGGACCACCTACATCATGGGAACCACATAGGGCATTGGAACCACATAGAGCACGGGAACTACCTAGAGCAGGGGAACCATCCAAGAGAAGGGGAACCACATAACGCAGGGGAACCATCCAAGAGCAGGGGAACCACCTAAAGCAGTGGAACCATCCAAGAGCAGGGGAACCACCTAAAGCCGGGGAACCATCCACGAGCAGGGGAACCACCTAAAGCAGGGGAACCATCCAAGAGCAGGGGAACCACCTAGAACTCTTTTTTATTTTAACATTCCCTCCTTCCAACAGCAACATTTTCAAAACACTCCAGTAAACCTAAAACACTGTGGTCTAATTATATAGGGTACTGCAATTTATACCCTGTACACTAAAAATAAGTAAATTGTATACAGAGGTAATTGTCCCATTTACTCATCTGTACTAATCAAAATATAAAGTTCTTTTTCCGGTTTGAAAGGGTTATCTTGTCATTAAAAGATGGAACATTCAGCTTTTTAGATCACATGGTTATTTTAATTAAGAACATTTTCATCTTTACTTCTATCTCTTTTTTGGTTAATTTAGTTACTGTAGTTACAGAGAGTAACTTATAAGTGTGATGTCCGATAAATAAATACTGAATATGTTAACCAAGTTTAATTTTCCAACTCTATACTTATTTTTTGGTGGGCACTGTTAACAATTTAAACTTCTGACGGGACAAAACTATTTACACTATGAAACTAAAGTCGTCAAATAAAGTGCACTTTTATAAATCAGGAAGACTAGTTGTAGGTACTTGAAATAACCATGTTAAGTAATGTGTAGATAAAATATAACCTCGGATACCCATCGCAGCTCTCTATGATTATATAAATTGATTTAGAACATTGATATACATATCGATAGAATGACACCCCATATATTGACATATTCATATATTGACATCATTTTATGGGATCAAATGTTTTAAAACGCTCTTTTATCAATTCATTTAATTGACATATTCGTTATAACGACATTTTGCTTGGGAACATCGAGATCTGATTGTATTACAGTCTATATTAGATACATTTAAAAAATAGTGTTTAATGATACAGTAACCTGTGGTAATTTCATCATTAAAAATCAAATGTCTTTTCACAATATATTGTATTAAGAACACATGAACAGATTATGTTGGTGCCTATCTTTAATATAAAGTGAAGATTCAAATAATTGTATTAGAGTCTACGCCTGATGTGAACCAAATATTAGTATAATGCGGGTAGAAATAGTACACCAATCATGTAATTAGAGTTTGTAAATCTAGTTTTGATTTCATAATTTAAAATGCATTTAAGTAGCGGGGTTTCTATAAGTTTCCAAACTTGTATCCCAATCCTTTACCTGTCATGTTGATTTACGAGAATGCGTCGAATTTATCCAAAATTGCATCAGTCAATGAAGCCAAGGTGCTGAAACAGAAGAAACGACGTCGTTGACGTCGTTGAGTGTGCGCCGATCGGACCTACTGCAGGTGCAATAAAACCATGCAGATTTTTAAAACTTTAAGATACCTCTGTTCAAAAAAGGTGATAGGCATGAAGTTTCAAATTATAGGCCCGTTGCCCTTCTTTCATGTGTCGGAAAGGTTTTTGAAAGAGTAGTCTTTAAGCACTTACATAACTTTTTAGTAACCAACAACTTGTTTTATAAATATCAGTCAGGATTCATGCCTTCTCATTGTACTGTCTACCAACTTATTGAAATTTACGATAATATATGCCAGGCTCTTGAAAAACGAGACCATACATGTTTAGTATTTTGTGATATATCTAAGGCGTTTGATAGAGTCTGGCATCGTGGTTTAATGACTAAACTTAAGGCATACGGAATAGGTGGCAATTTACTCGACTGGATACAAGATTATATCACCAATAGAGAACAATGTGTTTTAATGAACAATGTAACCTCATCAATAGGTAAAACTAATGCTGGAGTTCCACAGGGTTCCGTACTTGGACCACTTTTGTTTTTAATATATATAAATGACATTGCTGATAATCTCCAAAGTTTAACTAGATTATTTGCAGACGATACTTCTTTATCGTACTCTTCCAATTCATCTGATGAAATACAAGACAACATCAATTCTGATTTACAAAAACTCACCGTCTGGTCAAATAATTGGTTAACTAACTTCAATCCGAGTAAAACAGAAGTACTTTTTATAACGAAGTCTTCTCATGAAAACAATATTTCCCTTAAATTTGGTAACGTTGATCTAGTTCCAACGGACCAACATAAACATCTCGGAGTAACACTCTCATCGGATGCAAAATGGGCGTGTCACATAGACAATATCTACAATTCTTGTATGAAAAAAGTTAGTGTATTAAGAAAATTTAAATATATTTTAAGTAGGAAAACTCTTCTTAGATTATATAATACATTTATTTTACCTATACTAGAATATTCATCAGAATTGTGGGATGGCTGTACATACAATAACAGCAATTTACTAGAATCAGTTCAATTAGAAATGGCCAGAATTGCTAGCGGTTTAACAGCATATAGTAATAAGGAATCTCTGTATTTTGAATCTGGTTTTGAACCTCTTAAACTTAGACGTGAACGACGCAAACTTTGTACATTTTATAAGATACATAACGACATAGCACCTACATATTTAAGATATTTACTACCTGGTCAAGTAAAAGATTTTTCTGACTATCCATTAAGAAATGGTGAAAACTACAATATTCCGAATAACCGACTGGCATTGAGTAATAAATCATTCGTACCCTCAACAATAAGAATGTGGAACAACCTAGAAGTAAATATTAGAAATAAACCTACATTATCGTCTTTTAAGAATACTTTTAAATCCGAAAATAACGTTATACCTTCTTTCTATTTTGATGGTGACAGGAAATGCAATATATGGCATACTCGCTTAAGACATAATTGTAGTGCTTTAAATTATGATTTATATAGAGTTAATATTAAGGATGATCCATCTTGTAGGTGCGGAAATCCATGTGAAGACACTAGTCATTATTTTTTTGAATGTTGTTTGTATGATGAACAAAGGTTTACCCTAATGAGAAATTTGTCAATGTACGATTTAACTATTGACTTATTGTTAAGAGGACATGAATCACTATCTCTTGAGGAAAACATATACATATTCCAGAATGTGTATCGCTATTTGAAGAGTTCGAATCGTTTCTAAATGTACATACATAAAGTACATACATGCCCTTGTCCACACCCACTTTAATTTCAATACCAATATCGATTGTAATTTTATAGCTATACGATTGTTTGAATTATGATATTATCTATGTATTTTCTTGCAGTTGCCATGACTTTGTTAATATTCTGGAAGAGGGCTTCAATAATGTTGAAATAACTTGTGCCCAATCCCTTTGTGTATAATAAATGCAATAAAATATTATTAAATCAAGATATCAACATCAAATTGAGCAATTACAATGATAACATATCTCTAAAAAATACAATGTGTGAAAATTGTGAATACAATGGACGACAATACAATAAAAATCAATGTTTTCGACTTTTGCAGACCACCCACGTATGTACATAAATGAGATGAAATAAAGAATATACGAGATATACGAGGGGTGATCCAGAATAACAATTCAATTTATTAGCAAATCGGCACTATTGTGCCTTTGGCCAAATACAAATAAACAAACAAAGGAACATGACAAACATACAAAAAAAAAACAAAAAATACATACAAATACATGTACAAAGCAAATATTAAATATGTACAAAAAGAAACAGTTTAATAGTTCAAGACATTTTTTCTTTCATTCATGACTTTTGTTAAAAATACAGAAATTTTAGTAAGTTTATCAAGTTTATTCGATGACATTAATGTAGTGAATTTATTTAGATTTGGGAATGTTGTTCTTCCTAAATAGCGTGTCCTTAAGTTATAATATTTTGGACAGCATAGTAGCACGTGATATTCAGATTCAATACAGTTTAAGTTACACATTTTACACAGTCTTAATTCACGATTAATACCCAAATTTCTACCATGTTCAATCTCAAGAGTATGAGAGCCTAACCTGAAGCGTGTTAATTGCTTTCTTAGTTTATTACTCAATTTATCTAAATACCCTTCATATTCAAATATTTGTTTGTATTTACAATAATACTGTAGTTTTGGAGAATCTCTTATAGAGGCATTCCATTCTTGTATAAACTGATCGCGCAATCGCATTTTAAACATATTATTGTAGTTGTAGTCATTTATAAAATTGTGTATAATATTGGGAAATCCTAAATTGTTGATGATATTTTGAATTTTGTATACCCACATATTTTCCTTACAAATACGAACATTTTCCATATAAATATTATACAGTACAGAATTGTTATTGTTCATTATTTTACACCAGTATTTGAGAGATCTTTCTTTACATACAAGTGAAAGCGGGGTTCGTCCTAGTTCACCGTATATCGCACTATTTGGGGTCTGAGTCTTTACTCCTAAAATATATTTACAGAACTTGAGATGCAGTTTATCTATCACTTTATAGTTATATACTCCCCATACTTCTGCACCATATAGTAAAATAGGTACAACTAGAGAATCAAATAACATTAGTTTTGTTTTGATATTTAGTTCGATTCTTTGAAATAAACTTAATAAATTGTTATATGCCTTCAATGCTTGGTTTTGAAGTGCTTTGACTGCATGCAATAAGTTCCCATTATACGAAAATAAAATCCCCAAGTACGTAAATGAGTCAACAATTTCGATTATTTCGCCGTCAATATAAAATGCATGATTATGTATACTTTTTCGTTTTTCAAAGACACAAATTTTTGTTTTCGATACATTTATCTTTAAACCCCATTTAGATGAATACTGGTGAATATTATCTATCTGTGACTGTAAAGTAACTGGATTCGTTGTAAACAGAACAATGTCATCCGCAAAAAGAATAAGGTACCTTGATAGCAAATCTAGGTCGTTATCATTTAAGGACTTAAAATCAATATTTGAATTAATATCATTAATAAAAAGTATAAAAAGCAAGGGCGATAATGGTTCACCCTGTTTCAATCCTATTGTTACGTCGAAAAAATCAGATAAATCCATATCCGCACTCAACTTAACACAAGCTTTAACATTGTTGTACATTGACTTAATCATATTAATCATTTTACTACTTACACCGTGCTCAAACAATTTCAGCCACAATGCATCTCTAATGACGCTGTCAAATGCCCGCTGGTAATCAATGAATATACACCAGAGTTTTGAATTTTGTGAAAGTACTTTTTGAATGATATTATGTAGTAAAAATATAGCATCGGATGTGCTTCGTTTATCACGAAAGCCAAATTGACAGTCATTTAGCAAATCTTCAGATTCACACCATGAATTAAGTCTATTTCTGAGAGTTAAGGAGAAAATCTTAGCAAGCGTGTTCATTAATGTGATTCCTCTATAGTTCTGTGGATTAGATGTGTCGCCTTTCTTGTATATAGGCACTATGAGACCTTTACACCAAGATGAAGGGTAAATACCAGTCTCATATATTACGTTAAACATTGTACATAAATATGGACTCATAAAATCCTTTGCATCGATGAAGAAATCTGCTACATTTCCATCAACGTGGACTTTTGCTTTGATTAAAAACCCGTTACACTAACGGTTACAATGCAATATTGATACTTATTGCACAAGTATATTAACTTTCATTCTGATCTGACCATAAATAACGAAAACACAGCGTCTGTAAGAGGGTATAGTTATAAATCGCGGGCCAGTCCAGAAATGACGTAAGACGTCATCTTCACGCCTGTATTATTTCATGATGCTTTTGAACACTGTTAATCAAATGGTCTTTATGTTTCCTAGTACTATCCGACCAGGGATACCTGACAGTGACGTCACATTGTGTTTACAATCCAATGTTTACTTAATATATTGTTCTACAAATATGTGGATTATCATTATATTTCTTTACCTATAATCTACATGACAGCATAGCCGAGAGGATAACGGCGCAGTATTAGTAATTGAAAAGTATCGAGTTCGACCCCCGTCAGCGTAACTTTTTCCCGCTCGTTACTATCTTGCAATTGAATACGAAGTATGTGTGAAAAATGAATTAAATACAAAATCTTTGTCATTTTACTAAACTTAAATGGCTTCATTGAATGGCTCAGAACACGTTTTAAATTATTCCAGTAAGTTTTTGAGGAATAATGAGAAAGCAACATCTGTTATAAACGTATTATACAAACTACGTGAATCTCAAGAACTTTTAATAATCCAAAGACAAAATAATATTGTCGAATTCATTATTGTATTAAACTATTAAATAATTATTTTATCCGTATAGTATACAAAAAACATTCAAGTAGTCTGTCTACCACCAGCTTTGAACTTGGACCGCCTGTGTGAGAATCAGCCAACACATCCACAAGACCATGCCTTTCTTGAGGTTTACATTTGATAAGAACATACTAGTATCTAATATAATCATAAATCCGTTTGGGATATACCCAGCTTATTTATAGATTGTTGACAAAGTGACGTAACTGTCAAAAATTGTTGGTCGGATAGTACGCATATTTATACGCCCTGTCAATATTTACTGAACTGTACCGTTACAAGCTCTGCAAGATCATATTTTCCCACTAATTTCACGTATGGTTGATTCAGACCTACATAAGTACCGATTCAGTCAACGTCGGGTTTGTACCTCTATCCTCATTGTGTGTTACATCATCCAGGCCGACTTTAAAATTGTTATGTCATTTAAAAACAAGTGGCCGTGATACAATAGGTTTTATACTTGATTTCTGCAACATTTCTTTTGGCTGCGTTGGTTTTTTTATAGCTGTACACCTAATCGCATGGTTATGAGTCTGTAAATGAAATCTTGTGACGTCATTATTTGCGTTAAAATATGACATGACCACTGTTACACATATATTCATAACATGGCGAATATAACGAATTTAACCTTGAAATTTCACCCAGTTGTTGATACGATATTAGACAACATGATGCCATATTCTGAATTTATAAATGAAGAAAAACAGTAACAATAAGCAATAATGTAAGAAAAGTACTGTGTTGATCCGCGAAAGCATTAATGTGTTGCTATGGTAGCGTGTTACTGTTGATGCAAATAATTGTTTTTAGATAAGTATTGTGATTTTTGTCAATAATAGATAAAAGCAGCTTTTGTGTAAATAAACTTTTAAGAGCAAAATTCTACGTAATTCTGGATCACCCTCGTACATGACGTACCATGGGTTATACAAGGATTGATTATTTTGCCAAAAAAATTAACATCTGAATTCGATCATAATGTATGATATATACAAACGTATTAGGGCTGCGTATCAGTAAGAATGATCGATTCGAAATTTGTATCGATACAAAATGGTCGATATTCGATATTTCATTTGATATTTTCTTTTGACAATAAAATATCAAAATACTGTAAATAAGCACTTGCGGATTTACAACATGTATTTAACTTGCAGAACACAATCAAGTCAGGCCCAATATATGATAAACAATATATTTGCACAAGTGTTTAATTGCAAGAGTCATAATGAGTGGTTTGCTTAGCAGATTCTTGTTTTAAAATTAGATTCACTCGGACAAAAGCTGCGTCGACGACCTGACCATGTTGAGACGAAACAAATAGTCTACGAAAAACTTCACTGAAAATGGGCATTGTGTTGATTTACATGGGTATTTTTGTTGATCGATATTTTGACCGATACGGACACATTCGATACGATGTATCGATCGAACGCAAAATACCGGTATTCGATTTATATCGGAAACTCGTACGCAGCCCTAAAACGTATGATACTGCGATCATTCGAAAATTATATTTATGTTGGCATTTTGCGTCATAGGCATTATTGCATTAAACATAATTATATTATACGAGCCAGGCTCTGCGATTTCCAATCATATCGCAAATGACGTCAATTTCCGTAAATAACGTCAAAGCTCTGTACTGGTGAATGCGAATGTAAGCAAATGCATGCTGTCGCTGAATTTGCCAGTAAAACAAGGGCAACTTCATGATAAGCTGAATTAATTCAATGGCAAAAATTACGGCGAGCATAAATTTGACATTTTTGTTCAAAATCAACCACCATGTTGCGCTATTTTAGAAACGAAGACCGGCTCGATCTCGCAAATGGGAAGCTAAAATGCTTAATTCTATCCCAATGGTAGCTTAACGAGACATTCTCAATTTCTGAAACAATTCTTGATTTAATAAATCATGTCACATTCGATTTTCTTCACTAAAGAGAAGTAAACGACTGTGAATTGATCGGACTTCAGAAATGACACAATTTGTGTCAAACAGGTGCAAATTTACCACCGCTGTAAAAGCAACATAAAATACGTAAGAATCAATTCTGCTTATTATGTTAATGTTAAAATAAAATTCAAACACATCAAATACAACCAGCAAATTGCATAAATTCGTGCTTAAAACGTCCTATTTTCAAGTGAAATTAAACATGTCAGTCACTATATTTAGACCAATAGATTGGCAATTTCCTTTGAACTTCGTGGTGTGAATATTAAATTAATATTTTTTTCTGATTCACAATAGCATGTCTCTGAATAGTCTTGTCAGATAAGCGTCCGTGTTGTTTGGTGTTGCTGGGTTAAATCTTGAAGTTCGTAGGACCGAACTTTTTTTTAAAATTGACGGTGCATTCAAACGGATAATTTATATCAGGGCAATTAGTAAAATTGTAGATTTAATTAAATGAATAAAGTACATTATTCAAGTAAAGTTCATTGTAAACTACATGTACGTAACATAATTTCACAATTGATTACATAACATTTACAAGGAATGGGATGAATTGATTTTGTAACTTATCATTTCTTTACGGGGTCTGTTAAAATAACATATGTCTACATGAAATGATGTTAAGCAGGAGGAGTTTATGAAAATAAAATATTTCAGAAGCATGAGGATGTTATGCAAATCTTTAATGATAATACTGTAATTGATAAGTATATATTTTTTGTAGATTATATTAAATAAAACATCTAAATGATACATGTATTAAAATATAAGTTGAAGTATTGTTTTTTTTAAGAAATAGAAGCTAGACTGTAAGATTATTTATTGAAATTGTAAGTAAAATTATAATAGCAAATGATTGTGGTTGTGGAAACCATACACTAATGAACGTTCTATCATACATGAACATGGGGTGCCTGCATGGCCACTCGGCAATTGATCCAGAAGCATTCCATTTTTTTACTGACCACTCTATTAACTGCCCTGCGTTCAAGGAAATATCACGTGACGCACGTTTCGTACCTGTAACCTACCAGGTACAATACGTTTCGTACCTGTAATCTACCAGGTACGATACGTTTCGTACCTGGTACGCAAACGGTGCGAAACGTTTCGTACCTGGTACGTACCAGGTACGAAACGTGCGTCACGTTATTTTTCCTTGAACATAGGGCTGAAGTAGCTAGATGAGATGTTTGTTCTGCATGAAGTAAAACACGCAGATCGATATTGGAGAGTGCTTTGGTCCGGACATAAGGGGCAAATATATCATTACCTTATATGACAAGAGGAGTTTGTCTTGGATGACAATCCTAGCTGTATAGTCCTTTCTATGAACGTTGCCTCGTTGGAAGCCCCCATGACAAAAAACAGGTCGGACCAACCTGAGAAAAAATAGGTGGTTGCATATTCCTCCAGAATAACAGCAGGATCTGTGCATGGGAGTAACTATACAGACTGAGTGTTTTATCATGAACGACTAAGACTAGAACGATGAAGTCTGTGACTGTAAATATGTCTGGTTGATATTTATGATTAAGCTATTATTTTGATAACATTTACCTATTTTGTGATACAGGGCCGTTTCTGTAATCAACAGAAATACATGTATATATAAAAAAATCATTTAGAAATCAGCAGAAAAGAACACATCCATTTTCGGGGCAAAAACGTAAAAGATTACACCCGCAGAAATAACCAGCTATAGGTAATATGTGTGTCTACACGTTCTAATCACGTTAATCAGTTGATATACTGTCATCCAGTTTGCGTAAGAGCAAGAAACTGAAAATGCTTTAATACTGATAAACTTGTTCAAATGGTTGTTCAATTACCCGGTACTGTACATATTAATACATGTGAAAAAAAGAATAATGTTTATTTAACTGTCCAATTTGTTTCAGAGTTGTATGTGAACTACACGTATTCTGGTACTGGCATTCATGATGAAGTGGCTAATCCTTCTTGTAACTGCTCTACACGTCTCCAAAGGTTCAGTATACTATTTAAAGCGGGGTTCTCTGTAGGGTTAACGCATGCTTTTTCGGGCTATAACATCTGCAGGGTCCCGAGGGACGGTTGGTGCCCAAGCCCGCTCCCGAGGGACTCTGCATATGCTATAAAGCAAAAAGCATGCGTAAACGCTATTATAGCATACAAAACATCAATGAATGCGTTTGTATTTCAAAATAATGATATTTCGGCGGGAGATTTTGTGACGACGTCGCGAAAACAAACGCAACGTCATATCAGTTATTGTTATGCACGTCGACTTCCGGTATCGGCAAATACCACGAAAACATGGATAGTGCGGATTTGTTTAAATGTATAATTTTAATATAATAGAAAACTAATTAGTACTTATTAGTACTAAGAAATAAAATAGGAATAACTGTTCATATGAAGCTGTACAACCTTTATAGTCGCCGACGCGGCCCTGGAATGAGCATACGTAAAACTGGACGTTAACAGCGCGTGAATCTTTATGTTTACGCATGGTTTTCGTCCCGTTAACGTATGGGCAAAATCACCGTTTTTATGCTATAATGTATATTTACACACTTATTATGAACACACACCGAACTTTTATTACGCCCCCATCTTTGATGAGGGGGTATATTGTCGGTCGGTCGTATAAAATGGTTTCCGTTCAATAACTCAAGAACGCTTTAACCTAGGATCGTCAAAGTTTACATGGAGGTTGGTCATCGATAGTAAATGACCCCTATTGATTGTGGGGTCAGTAGGTCAAAGGTCAAGTTTACTGTGACCTTTACCATTTCTGACTTTTTAATTGGTTTCCGTTCAATTACTCAATAATGCTTTGCCCTAGGATCTTCAAACTTTACATAGAGGTTGGTCATCAACAGTAGATGACCCCTAATGATTTTGAGGACAGTAGGTCAAAGGTCAAGGTCACAGTGACCTTTACCATTTCTGACTATTGGGCTGCCATGTGGGCATACAAACATCTCTTGTTTTTGTATAATTTATAATTAAAGATCTGTATTTATTTTAGCAATACCAGTACGTCTGCACATTTTTCATAAGGTTGCATATAACTCATGAAAAAACAAATAACACGCAATTTTGTAAGTTTGTAAATTTACATATGTACCTCATATTTAAAATAAACCCTGCTGATTGAGTTCGTGGGTTCGTATCTCGACCACCATAAGAGTGACGGTTCGACGTTGAAATACGTATTGAATGGAAATTTAGCTACTGATCCAGGCATGCATACGTCTCTATAAACAGAGGTTAATAAATGATATTATAAGTGAGGGTAACTGTTGTATGAAATGGTTCAACAGTGATCATACGTTATAACCTTAAGATCTACAATGTGAATGAGCTCTGCATCTTTTGGTACAAATAACAATAATGCTCTAAAGTTCTTTTTTGTAATTGGATTGTTTCCCCTCCATACACATTATAGGAAATTAATGGAAGGCAGTCATGTTAAAGTGTCTTAATTCGACGTATCTAGGGATTAAAGAGCTAAACTTTCAAAGCAATTACGTAGACGTTTGTGTTAATGTTTCAGTGTCCAGTTCGAATATTCCGGACAAAAGCCTAATATGGAGTACCGGAGGGGAGTGGATACATTTTAATCCTGAAGCATCCAATTGGACGACTGCTCAAATAACCTCAACACAGTTTAGTAAGGTATGCCTAATACTTTCTTTTTTATGTAATGGATACATATAATAATTTAATATTTTCAAGAAGGAAACCACGTGGTTGCAGGGTTTTGACTTTACTGTGGCGATATAGGAGAGATCATGTTTGTATACAGAGGTATTCATATGCAAATGTGCCTACCAGTTAGTTATTAGTGAATGGCAGGTTTGTACTGTTCATCCATCCAATAAACTGCCGTTGGGCACTTTGCATATCCCTATTTGCAATGTCACAAGTCACATGCATGGATAGCTTTTTGTACATTTTTGTGTGCTCTGCTGTTTCTGTGAAGTGCTGCCTTCCCTGTCCGATTTGTTTGTATGATTGGATCAATTTTCTTATCGTATTCAACATCGATTTCTTTTTACAGACATTTCAACCTATCGGATTCAAAAATAGCAATATATACGGAATGGCGGTCGATGCAAGAAAGAAACATTTATTGATGGCGAATAAAGAACAGCGCAGTATAACAATGTTGGAAATTGACACCTCATCAAATCAACCTTTTCACTTTCATATCGGAACTTCACCAGGTATAATGTTCTACATAAATCACTAAAGCTCTAATCTACGGCGTCGTAGGCGTTCGGAAGCTTCAACGAATAAATACTCACTGAATAAGGCGCCAAAGGCATAGAAGCCCCAATCGGATAAGGACCAGACTTTTCCAATTTTCTCAGTATTGTGCCACAGGAATTTGAAATTTGAAAAAAATATTTTATTTTGTTAACACTGACTACGGGATTCCATTTTGGAGGGGGTGTGTTAGGTTCATTCAGTATAATAAAATTAATGTATCGAGCGATTTTGAATGGACCGACTGCTATGTTATTTTATGGATAGAACTTCTAGTGATTGTGCTTTACTTTCCGATGCTTCCCAGACAATACCAATGTCCTTGATTTCCATATGCATTGTGCTTCACCAAGTTGTTTTGTGCACACCTACTGTTTTGAAATCCGTTCCATAAGTCACAATGATTATGATATGCACATGTTGTTTTCAGATATTGGCCAGTTGACCATCGATTGGCGTGGTAGGAATGTTTATTGGACGGATACGGGTTACGGCTGGATCGCGATGAAAAAGTTACCACAAGCGGTTAATCAGCATGATAGCACGGATCACAGGTTCAAGGTCATTGTTGATAAATATCTACAGAGACCCACAGGAATAGCAGTCCATCCACATAAATTGTAAGTACGCAAGTTATCTCTTAAATGGGTTGCTAGGCGCTGTTGCCGCTAACGTGATGGGTTGATAGGCGTTGTTGCCGCTTCCGTGATGGGTTGCTAGGCGCTGTTGCCGCTTCCGTGATGGGTTGCTAGGCGCTGTTGCCGCTTCCGTGATGGGTTGCTACGCGCTGTTGCCGCTAACGTGATGGGTTGCTAGGCGCTGTTGCCGCTTTCGTGATGGCTTGCTAGGCTCTGTTGCCGCTAACGTGATGGGTTGCTAGGCGCTGTTTCCGCTTTCGTGATGGGTTGCTAGGCGCTGTTGCCGCTTCCGTGATGGGTTGCTAGGCGCTGTTGCCGCTTTCGTGATGGGTTGCTATGCGCTGTTGCCGCTTTCGTGATGGGTTGCTATGCTCTGTTGCCGCTAACGTGATGGGTTGCTAGGCTCTGTTGCCGCTTCCGTGATGGGTTGCTAGGCGCTGTTGTCGCTTTCGTGATGGGTTGCTAGGCTATGTTGTCGCTAACGTGATGGGTTGCTAGGCGCTGTTGTCGCTTTCGTGATGGGTTGCTAAACGCTGTTGTCGCTTCCATGATGGGTTGCTAGGCGCTGTTGCCGCTTTCGTGATGGGTTGCTATGCGCTGTTGCCGCTTTCGTGATGGGTTGCTATGCTCTGTTGCCGCTAACGTGATGGGTTGCTAGGCTCTGTTGCCGCTTCCGTGATGGGTTGCTAGGCGCTGTTGCCGCTTCCGTGATGGGTTGCTAGGCGCTGTAGCCGCTTCCATGATAGATTGCTAGGCGCTGTTGCCGCTTTCGTGATGGGTTGCTAGGCGCTGTAGCCGCATCCTTGATGGGTTGCTAGGCGCTCTAGCCGCTTCCGTGATGGGTTGCTAGGCGCTGTTGCCGCTTCCGTGATGGGTTCCTAGGCGCTGTAGCCATTCAATGATGGTTTGCTAAGCGCTGTTGCCGCTAACGTGATGGGTTGCTAGGCGCTGTAGCCGCTTCCATGATGGGTTGCTAGGCGATGTTGCCGCTAACGTGATGGGTTGCTAGGCTCTGTTGCCGCTTCCATGTGCCTTAGAAGTTTCTGTGCATTGTCTGTTTTAGTAAATACTACGTTATGTATAATAATTATAATGTACGATTGAGAATTTGCTAAAAGCATGATTCTCAAATACACATCTCAAGTTGTTGATCTTCAATGTTGTTGTAAATATCTCCCAACAGCATATTTTCAAGTTGAGATACCAATTTTCCGAGTCCCATAAGCTGATATTTACTTTTTTACGATGTATGAATAACGAACCAGACAAATCGGACCAATGGCTCGTATATGTTGTTATATTATGATTATGGTCATTATTTGCGAAATATTTTTGCAGTTATCTTTTCTGGGCAGACAGAGGTGGACGGCCACAGATTGAACGTTCCGACCTGACTGGGGCGCATAGAACTATTGTGATATGGCAAGGAATGATATCACCTACCACGCTGTGTATAGACAACACGGCTGATAGATTATATTGGAGTGATCCGGCACGTGGTACAGTCGAATATGCCGATTATGACGGCAATGGAAGAACAATTCTAAGGTCGAATTCCGATCTGCAATATTACGGCATTGCTATATTCCAGGTAACATAGTGAACTATTTCTTTGCACTTGAACAATTTTAATCAACAATGGTTCAAATAGATTACGGTCTGAAAGAGAAATATCTTAACAAAATGACCGCCTCACTATAAAAAAGCTGAATGACATAGTTTCAGCAGTAACAAAGGGACTGAACGACATCATTTCATAAAGTCCTAAAAGGTTTAAGAATAACATTAAAAGTTAATTGTAAATCCCCGCGACCGAACAAATAATGTTTGGTAGTAGTAAACAAAAAGGATATATTATTAAGTGATTGGATAGAGGATGAATGGGCAAGAAAAAACAAACTAGCAACTATAAAACTACACAAAGTCCTAATTCCATACCTCTGCAGCTGCATATATAGGTTACGAATTGTGCGAACGAATCAGATAGGGGACGAATTGTGAATATGAAGATAATGACTAGCTCCGAAAGAAATAGGCCCTGGTGAAAATGACAAATATTGAGAATTTATGACATTTGAATGTTCATTAAAGATTGAAAAAAAAACACAAAAGAGCTTACACAATTAAACCTAGTACCAATTTTTAGTAATTCATATAATAATACGAAACTAAAGGCAGATATAACACTCAACATAATCAGCAGGACACGAAATACACAGAAAGGATACATGAAAACAAAAAGACACAGCAATGCCCAACGCAAACATACGACATCCGACTCCGAACTTATGCCGCCTCAGTTAGTCTAATTATAAGTTTCAATCATTACATGTTTGTTAATAAATGATTGGAAGCTTTGATTCACTGGTATTGTCATTGTAGTTCTAGGTAGGCTTGGTGTTTCAGGATTCACTAGTGTACACGGTACCGGCAGATAACCGTACAGGATTCGTGTCTCTGAGGGAGAATAACGAGGGTGACCATCTACAAGCGATCCTACAAACCAATGACGTAACGTTGTACCATGTGTTGGCTTACGACAAAGAACTACAACCCAGAGATGAGTATGGTGAGTAAAATTCGTACGCTCGTGCGTTCGTTCGTTCGTGCGTGTGTGCGTGCGTGCGTGCGTGCGTCCGTCCAAAAATCTTAACCAAAACTTTCAAGTTGTTGACACTTAAATATTTATGTAGTCCATCAAGGCATTGTTTTCGAACTTGGCATACTTGTTCACCATCATACACACCTTAAATTGGTTGTCAAGGTTAACTCTATCAAAAAGTTCATTATAATAAGTTACTTTTTATGGACAAGACTTCCACCGGGGTATAAGCATTCATTCATTTAACTCAGAATTGTTTGAAAATTATTTCAAAGTGTAGCTTCTTCATATAACTAAGTCATGTACTACATATATACGTAGGTGCATTTGAACAATTGTAGTGACTTCTCGGTATTGTACACCTATGTCCCATTCCCACACCTACTTTTTATACATGCGAAAAGAATAAGTTAAAAATATGAGCCTTGTGCACCATCATGATATTTATTATAATTTATTTACGTTTATATACCATTATTGGAACTGCATTCATTGTTTGTTATTATTTATCACTGGCAAATCAAATTTTGAATCGCATGTGTACTAGGTAGCACACGATCCCCCTTAAGTACGCTACGCATGTTTGTTTTAACTGTTAGAACTAGGTCATTCAGCTTAGATTGGGCATTCAGCTTTTAGATTGCTGAAATTGGTTCATTGAGAATTACGGCAACTTGGACATGGGATGATCATAACTTGTTTAGTTGGGCATTGTACCTTTTATGTTTTTTATGTTTCTTTGCCCGGCCTGTTCAGGTGGGCATTGTGCCCTGTGTGTTTTTATGTTTTCTGTGCTCGGCTGCTTAAGCCGAGTGCTATCTTCCTTATCTGACTTTATATTATCTTATTACAGAGGGTTGTGATACGGACCTTGCATCAATCGCTTGTCAACAGATATGTCTTCATATGGAACAGGATCAGGGTCGCGCTTGTTTATGTAACGACGGATATGACTTGATTTTAAACCAAAACTGCTCAGGTAATGTTTGTTCGATTCTTCTGAATCAACCAATGATAGTCCATTCTATACGTAGAACGTTCATAGTTTGGCTTGATTTTCTAGGTTTCTGAATATTCTTTTTTCATGACATTTTACTCCGATTTAAACCAAATTGTCTGCTGTATTCAGCGGCTAGCTGACCTTTCATAATGCATTAGAAATAATAATTAGTATTAGACGGTACTAGGCAGAGGCAAAAGCCTGGGTCATGAACCGAACGGGATTGAGACGTGGGATGTGGTGAATGCCCTGTTGACTAAGTAAACTCAGTACTAACTTACAAACCAGCAACTAGGCAACTTTTCAACATGCCTGTAGCCGAATGTTGCAGAAGAACAGGACAAAAATATGGCGTAAACATATGAACGTCTTCAGTCCAGTTGCTGTTTGATGATATGTCGATAAAAAGAGGTTAAATGTTTACTACAGAATTTATTGTATAAAAAGTAAAGATGATAAAAAAACGGTTAAACATATTTTAGTTATCCCTAGCTATGAAACGCCGTAACTGTCTCATGTTGTTAAACACTGTCTTATTATGTTAAACCGTAGGGTTATCATGTCAAAATGTAGTGTTGACTCGCGTAAACATCTTATTATGTAAAACAGTCTTATTATCATGTCCAAATGTGGTGTTGACATGTCGAAATGCTGCGTTGACATGTCTTAACACCATCTTATTAAGTCAAGCAGTCGAATGTGTGACATAATGAGACGTTTCGTAGGAAACACAAGAAATCCAACAAGATAAGACAGCTATAATGGCGTTTCATACCATCTACCCATTATCTGTTTCAGCTGATGGGAAGATTATACAGCGACATATCATGTTCACCAATATGAATGATATATGTGCTATACCAATATCTATACTTGGCTTTGAATCTGATGCGTTAAACCAATCAAGTTGCGGGCTAGTGACTAGTGAGGAACCAATTACGAGGTTAGGTTAGGTTATACGTTTCTTCATATTAATATATGTAAATTGTACTAGTTATATAATCGGCCGTACCATGTGTCGTGATCCAAAAGTGGTCAGTAAATAAACGGCGGAATGGGAATCTTACACTTAAGAACTGGCACAGGGGATAAAAACTGGCCCTATAACTAAAAAACCAAGCACAAACATGAAGTTTTTATGCTTTAAAGTGATAAATCATAGTGTTTCGGGCTTCATATGTGAATTTCAGTAAAATTGGAAAGATAAAACATAACTTATGACCAATTTTGGGATAAAATACATGTTCCTGGAATCAATCGATAAAGATATTTTTGGACAAATCAATATAAACCCCGGTCTTTCGTTCATGAGTGAACATTCTGTTACTAATTATTTGTATCCATGGCACGCCTGTATGTAAAAGCATGGTAAAGAAGCATGTTGATTAATAAAACATCATTCGTAGTGAGTTTTGATTCGGTATACACTTGTACATATATACGTAAATAATCCTCAATGCGACAATATGTGCGGTAGATTTGGAACGGTAATGCGGCATCAAATATCATCATACGAAAGACAATGCATCATGTTATTGCTAGAATTGATCACAGTGTTGATATAGATGATGTAATTAATGTTTTTGAAAGACTTAAAAACTCACGGTAAACGGTTTAATCTCCTTACACATTGTCAACTGTATGCAACAATGATATCATTATTGTAATATATTTATTATTAAAACTATTTGTTATTTACAGGTTTTCTTTAGACATGACAGACAAAGTCATATTCTTTACGGATGGAATTTCCATCTACAAGCAAAAAGCTTTCAAATCGGATAATAGAACAACTTTATATAACACAACAAGCACTGTTATTGGTATGTTGTTTCTGTACGTTGCTTGCATTAGATAGGTAGTATTGCTTAATTGAAATATGTATAATTATTATGATATTTGATAATTAGTGCTCAATTTTGTATATTTTTGATTAGTATTTGTAATTGCAAATTCCGGTTTTCTCATTGAAACAAAGAAGGATACATTGTGGAATCAAAACTAATGTTCAGTATTCACAGATTTCCAGTTTTCTCAGATCAAAATGTATAGAAACACAATACATGTATATGAAGTTTGGAGCAATTATTTTTGGGGCAATATTGGTGTTCGGTATTTGTAATTCACAAGTTCCGGTTCTCACAGGCTATTTAAATTGAAGCGACGAATATTCAATTTCGTGTCCAACATATTTTGTTTTGTTTTGACATCTTTCCTGTCCCATCTCAGAACAGGGTTTTCACAGCTTACCCTGTATGTAAACATAATAACATAATGTATCGAGCAATTAAAGTAGAGACAACGTAACATGTAGTCTTCGGTATTTGGAATACGCACCTTCCAGTTTCCTACGAATTTTTACATTAAAACCAAGAAAGGTCAATTTCTTACTCAGCACGTATACATTGTAAGTATTATTGTTATACTAGATATGGATTATGACTGGAAGACGCGTATATTATACTGGATACAGTCGGACGATGGGCATCTGTACTACACGAATGTGGACACACCCGGAGATATAGAGAGCACAGACTTGGGAGTAGGAAATGCGGTTTCAATTGCTGTTGATCCGTATAATGGGTATGTAGCGTTTCTTGCATTTATGTTGATGGCGATACTATAGATTTATGCCTGAGTGGTTCTCTTTTATATATTCCTTCTTATGTACATCCATGTCATGCTTAATTGTTGAAACCATAGTCGCCATGGTTCGGGACTTGCATGTATTGCCTCTATTATCCAAATGTTCAAACGTATCTCCTACTTTTCAGGCAGATATTCTGGTTGGCCCATTTACCAGACACTACATACCGTCTGAACAAATGGAATATTCGTTCAGATATAGCAGAAGAAGTTCCTACAACTTTACTGTCCAAACCAACAGACTTGGAATATGATCGTATTAGAAACAGGTACATACGAGTATATCCAATTTTAGATAACTTCAATTATTTTCGTATTTTTTTACACTTTTTACATGAAACCTTTGAATCCTTTCGAATGATGCCGGATATTGGGAGTTAGGGTTGTCGAATTACCGATGTACGACTATGTCTAGTTATGGACCAACTACTTGCTTTATTTCGCCAATGACCTGTTTATGACATATTCCTGGGTCCATTAATCACCATGCAGACAAGTCATCCAGAAATACGATGCATCTGTTATAATATTTTAATTGAAAATTTAGCAAAGCACATGAATTTTTATATAAGACTTTTAGCGAAGAAGGATGTACGAGTTAACTGGTCTATATTGTTGTAGCACTTACCCGTGTACTAGGATATCTTGCAGTCCCGGGCCCAACCATGGACCCACTAATCTATCACCATACGGATCGATGTTCATCGCTAACGCGACTTTGCCTTCAGAAAGCGGCAAACGGAAGCCTACCGGCGGAAGACCACCGGCGGAAGTTCGTGTCTCTCAAAGCACGGTGCAAAGCACGCACCTGTCAAAGGCAGGTTTATCCTCCGTATCGTCGGTACGTACCAGTACCACACTGTAATCACTTACACTGTAATGTGCTGATCAACCATAATCAGACAGATTGTTGTTTCAGATTGTTATGGAATGATAATTCCGGGTATATAGGAAGGATTAATGTAGATTCTACCGGAGAAACAAAGTATGACATACATCATACTACAGGAGAGAGCAGATTGGCTGTCAGTATATATAAGGTAAGCTGAACATTTCAGACTGAAAATTATATATAGTTGGATTTCAAAAGATCAAAACTCTTTCCCTTCTTAAGTTGTTATAAATGTGCCGAATTTTTTATAAGCTACAGTAATCTTTGAACGGACAAATCTGAGTAATTTTAAAATGTCTAAAAATGTATACCTTTCCCGGTAAAACGCATTTGAAAATCAGTACAATGCAATGATAACAATGACTTTATGAGGGCAGGCTCCTTAAAAACATCAAACATTGAATACTGTAAAAATAAGAAGTTTAAATGGAATTCGGAATCAGCAAAAACCTTAGGGATTAACTTTTATAATGATAACAATCTTAACTTTAAGAATAATTTTAATGCAAAAGTAGAAGATTTTAATAATTGTTTAAAACAATGGCAGCACAGAAAACTTACATTAATGGGAAAAGTCACAGTAATTAAAACGCTAGCCTTACCAAAGCTGGTGTACCCCTTTTGTGTTTTACCTACTCCCCCGGATAATATATTAGACTCAATAACTAAAACCATATTCTCTTTTGTATGGGACGGAAAACCCGAAAAAATTAAACGATTAGAACTAGTAAAGGATTATAATGTAGGAGGTTTGAAACTAACAGATATTCGAAAATTTCTATATTCAATAAAAGCCTCATGGGTTAAACGTATGACAGATGAAGCAAATACAGGACAATGGAAACATATTTATCAGTCGATACTCAAATCATATGGGGGTAGTTTAATATTCGAAGGGGAACTCTCACAAATTGAAATACGCAAACTATGTATAAAAAACACATTTTTAGAAGATATTCTGATAAGTTGGTTTACAGTAAAAGACAGTTTTGAAGAAAAACTAAATCACATACTGTGGAATAATAAGCATATAAAAGTTAATAATCTACCAATATTTTGGAAAACCTGGCATGACAATGGAATAAAATACCTGGAACATTTATATGACTTTCGCATAAATCAGTTCTATAGCTTTCAACAGTTCGCATTTACCTACAATATTCCAGCAACTGAATTCTTAAAATACCATCAGCTTATTGCGAACATACCAGCAACGCACAAACAAATAATAAATATGGAAACATTAACACACATAAGACCAACAACGCTTCTGGAAATCACATCAAGAATACAGAAACCGTGCAAACAGTTCTATAAGTTACAAATATCAAATATTGGTGAACGAAACGTTAAATCGGAGATTAAATGGAAACATGAATTAAACAACAGTGATATTATATGGAAAAAGGTTTACAGTAATATCTTCAGCGCAACTATAGATACCAAATTACGTGATTTCCAGTATAAGTACTTAAAACGTGTAGTTGCTACAAACAAACTTCTATTAAAATGTCATATAGTAGAATCAAGTATGTGTTATTTCTGCAATAGTTATGAGGAAACTATAGAACACTTGTTTTGGTCATGCTGTCACTCACAGAATATGTGGAACAGGTTATTACAATATTTAAGAGGAAATGATATTGTTATTGCATTAGATTATTCCATAGTTAGTTTTGGTATTACGAGAAAACGTGTACACTATAACTTGATTAATTACATTATCATATCAATGAAGCATTATATTTTTTATACAAAGCAAAAACTAGGGTCATTACGCTTTGAACACTTTTTAAACTACCTTAAAACAAAAATAACTATTGAACGGGAAATAGCCTTAAAAAATGACAAGATGGATATTTTTGTGAACAAATATAGAGTCTTAAACAGTTAGAATCAGAGATCACGGTTGGTGATATAGTGTGTGTGAGTGTTTTTTTTTTATTATTTCTTTCTGAAAGTATTATTACAAAATCTATTCGATACAAAGCCATAATTGTATAGTGGGATAACGTGTATAAGGAGATTATATATATATATATATATATATATATATATATTATAACTATTGTAAATGAGAACATATGCCGTTTTTATTGATGTATTTATGCAATCTCTTTGTACAAATTTATGTTTTAAATTGAATAAAAAAAAAAACAATGACTTTATATAACTACATACATGTAGTTGAACCTGTCCAGTCTTCTAAGTGAGTTAAACACGAGCCTACTTACTTCCATTTGTACAGAACTATATATTGTCTACGTCGGAAGAGAACAGACAGTTTGAAGTGATCTATGAGTTGGGTCCAAAACAATTTCGTATCACACTTAGCAAAGAAGTGGAACCCATACAGGACATACATGTATACGAGTCAAGCTTACAACCGTCTGATCTAGGTACGTAGGTGTATCACTGCCATCGTTAAACGTTGGTTCCGACTTCACCATTGACAAGTGTACATATTTGTACTATTTGGTACTAGCACCGACACCAATAAACTGTCTTTATGTTTGATTCCATACGTCTATTTTTGAAGTTTTCTGATCTTCTGGACCAGTTTTTCAGCCGTTCTTATAGTTTGTAGCTTGATTGGCAACATCAAATAATTAGTTTGGAATAGGAACAAGATTCTGAGTGTTATGCGTGGAAATTGTACAATATTGTGTAACTACTGTATCAATGTTCTCGAGAAGCATGTACTATAAGTTGATTAGATTAATTTCTACAGTATACCTTGTGTACATTTTATAGTCCAAACCCGAATTGAATATAGAAAAGACATCAAAATGATTTCGAGAGAATCGACACTCAGTTATAATTGTTATTGTAGAACCCTGTGAGAAAGAGAACAATGGTGGTTGTGAACATATATGTGTTCCAAATCCAGACGAGTTGAAATGTGAATGTTTGTTAGGGTACATACTGGCGCCAGACAAAAAGTCGTGTATATCAGGTAAAATATAAACACACAACTGTTGATCAGTTGATGAAAAATGATAATAACGAATCGAACAATTGTATATGGGAGATATCACTCTACGGAAACAGCAGAACACAAAATGTACATAGGAATACTGTATTTATTGCTAGCAGTAAGTGAAACATTACACAAAACGCTTGGACGGCCAGTACAAATTATGTACACAATTATTTTATGGTAACATCAATCTTATATTGAATCTGCAGTAAATCGTTTTGCTGTGAATGAAATTGCTTTTACTTTCGTGGTAGCTATATGATCATTAAGCTTATTATTTACTTAATTTAATCCTTTCTGTAACCACAATGGATAACACATTCCTAATTACAACCGATGTGATGAAAATGTAGCTGAAATATCTCTTTTATGACGCATTTTAAAACACATGGAAAAGCTAGCAAGTTACTGTATTTATTCTTTCTTTATTTGTTTGATGTTTTGTTAATGCGACATTAAGAGAGATTTGTAGAAATTTATTGTGGCGTTGTCATAGAAAAGTAAAATCCATGTATGGTAAATATATCGGTATATTTCGTCTTGTCTACAGAGGTGCTGGAAACCAACTACTACGTAGCTATGGACAGTAAACATGGGAAGCTATATCAGATAGATAGAAGCACACAGATAGCACATGCTGTGGAAATAGGGGACAACAACAAACCCTCGTCTATCGCCCTTGATTCCAACAGGCAAACGATTGTATGGGTCGACAGTAACCATGGCGTTGTAAAGAAGAAAGAACTTGGAAAGAACGGTGAAATTGCTATAAAGACAGGTGATATTCCAAACCAATATAACATGTGTCGCGCATTGAATGGTCCTATAAATTTGACAATAAACAACTAAATAACGTATTAAACTACCAAAAGAATCATTTTTTCATTATAATATTGATAAATATGCTGCAACTTTATTCTTTATAGTTAGGTTTCTTTTTAGATTTCAAGACACTTGCATGCATTTGTCGAAGATAAAACATAATTGGACAGGGACTTAAACAGCCGAGCACTGAAAACAAACAAACATCACATGCCACAAGTACAAGGCACAATACCCAACACATAGCTAAACCAGAAAAGAACTTCACTGTCGAAAGCCAAAGTTTAAGATATAAAAAGCTAATTGACCCAGTTTCAGCTATACCAAATCTATATGCACGTCCTATTGGTGTGAGCATAAAAACCTGAATAAGCCGATGTCAAATACAGGGCTAGTGTTAGTAGTTACAAGCTGAAGGCTATGACCAAAGACATGACAGTTTTTGTAGTTTCGCATCGTACAAATTGTCTACTTTTAGCCTAAATGTGGTAAATTTACTAATTACACAAAATTATATACACTAAAATTTTAATTAATTGTGGCTCTCTCTTCTAAACGATTCTAGGTGTTAATATAGATGCCGATGTTGCGGTAGATGTCAGTACGGGAAACGTATTTGTGGCAACTGGTGATAATATAATTGTCATAAACTCCGAGAAGGACAGTGTGACAGTCGTCGAAAGCTCAGAAATACAGGGCACCTTGAGGAAAATTACATTACAGCCACATACTGGGTATACTTCACTCCATTAATAATACATCTTTTTCTATTCTCCAAAACAGTCGGTTTACGGCAAGAACTTAGAACCCATTTTGCGAACTACCATAGTGGGTTAAAATGGTACTGCCAATAACTCCTTTGCTTGGCGCTCAAAGTAAACAGGCAGGTATTAGTCTGGTTGATGCCGTGTTAGTATGATGGGTTTGAGTAGTCTCCATTTGACGAAAATCTTTAAACCAAATAATGTTATTTACTTATGTATATTCGTTACACAAAGGTTGTTGGTAGATTGTTTAATAAGTTCTACAGTTAGATTCTTCAATATAATGGTCTTTAAAGACTATTGCTTGTGATAGAAGTCGAACCCACGATATTCAGACCGGAAAGTTCTTAACTATACCACCAGTACCACCTGACCTTCTAGATATCGACTTTTATAATGAAGCCTTTTTCATGACCGAGTGGTTAAGGTTCGATCTCGCATATGTCGTTGTGCATTTGTGTATGGACCGGTGGCCTTAATAAATTGTAACTATCTATATCGTTCAAAGTAAATACAAAAAATATAACAAAAAGATGGGCAGGGATTGCCAGGGAAGGCATCACTAAACTGAAATAGCCGAGCACAGAAAAAGAAATAGCACATACCACAATCACACGGCACAATGTTCAACACCCAACTGAACAAGAAAACGAAACTAAACTTGAACAGCTGAAAGCACAAAGGTACACACTGATCTAAGACTTAAACATTATTTGTACATTTAGACGAATGGCTTGGTTTGAGTATGGTATAGCTCCACGTGTTGTGTTAGCCTACATGGATGGTTCAAAGCCCGAGAAGGTACTAGATAAACTACAAATGGAGACACTAGAAGATCTGGCATTCGACCTAATTGATGGTTAGTTAACTAAGCTTGCTATTGCATTTAATGGCAGATCACACAGGGGCCGGGTATATATTAACTTAATGCCACTGCCCAACTAATTATTGATCTGATTATAATATACATGATCCATGATGACATAAATAAAACTTTCAATGCCACTGACAACTCTGATTTCTCGGATAGGTAAAAAATACCTAAGTAACAATATTTTTTACAATATACCTACATCATTATGCTAACATAGAAATGTACTTCTTTATCAGTAGTAGTGATAATTCTCATTCTAATGCTAACATAGAACTTACAGTGTCAGAAATATATTTGATATTTTTATAAGTCGAACAACTGTATAATGTTTGTCATAATTACATTGTACTGTTACATTGGCCCTGCCTCGAAAGACTAGTGGTCCAGCATCCACCTCGAGCACTAGATCTCTTGGGTCCCGTTCAGCAACATGCCAAAGTCACCAAACATAGTGTTGGTATATCGCGCGTGTGCGACGTTCATGTAATTCCAGGTAACTGTTGGTCCGCCCAGTGTTAGGATAATATGACCGGGTATTATCCATATGACTGAAGTACAGTTGACCATGCAGCTGGGTTTTAAACGATATGTACAAAACAACATTTACTACATTTGAGTTTTATATGACTAGCTGAAGCGAAGTACATTTGAAAGTTTTATTTTCACAGACAATTGGTTGTTTTGGTGCGACAGTGACGGGGACACAGTAAACAAAATTGATTTAACTTCGTTCTCAAGTACGAGGATATACCAGAGCAGAGGATTGGAACCTGTTGCCATAGATATTGTTGATAAATACATATATATGGTGCCGCGGAATCAGAGGTAAGACTGTGTTCAGTCTCTTCAAACATCACATACTAGTATGTTAATCTCAGCTCAAACATTTAGACTTTGCTCAAATAAGAATCTGAGTTTTAGATGACTTCTTGAAAGTCTGCTTTGATAAACACCGGGACATTTTCATGTAATGATGGATCGTGTGTTTAGATTAAGGTCCGATTGAGATTGATCAAATATTGTTGTCAACCGTTAACTGAATTTATCAAGTATATGGAAAATGGTTTTACGGGCTTGTATTAACAGTATGTACATATTGGGCACTCAATTGACATCAGCCATGACCGACCAGGTTATCAAATTAACCATCGATATGACAATGTACATATTTACCACCATCTTCGAAAGCTGTTTGGATTTTCAAATTTTTATCAAACAATTTGTTTTGAATAAAAGAATTTCATTTTGTACGCAGATAAAAAATGCAAGGGTGCATACTTTTGTATGTTTTGGATTGTCGCCTTTTTAGCTTTGGCGATTGTGTGACCACATTCAGTAACAAGTGACAATGCGTTGCCAACCAGCGCTACACATGGATCTGTTCCATCACAACAATCTTCGCGGAAATGAATGGCTATATTCAAGCTGACATACTGAACGTAAAAAGAAGTCCAGTCAAGAGACTTCTCTTAAGGATTTTCCCTAATGATCTAAGTACTAGTAACTACTAGTAATACATCGCATTTCCAAAATGATGACGATTGATTCTTGTGGGACGATTTCCACAGACATACTGGGGCTGAAAAAATAACATCAAGTGTAACCATAATGGATGCCACACTTACCGTACTTCGGTTTAGGTTCAATAGAAATGCCAATCGATACTTATATATTTATTCAATGTCTGGTTATAAGTGAGCCCCAGGCATACTTTTTTGTGATTATTCCCTCATTGTGAGATATGTAGATCAGTTTTACTAACTTAACACTACTCGGTTGGAGTGTTTAGTTGAACCTGTCTATGATGAAATATTCCTCTGTTACATTTTAACTACATAGGTGTCTCTCAGACAGCCACAACAAGTAACTTATTTAAATAACTTAACATTGGCAGTAGATTATTGATTAAATGTCTAATTAAAGTCGTATGCGAACCTTCACCATTATTTGGGAGTCGATCCACGATGGTGTAATCGACTGGATTATTTCTCTTTGTCATTCTGATAAACTGATGTTTGCTTCTATGGACTGTTAGAATTTGACCCTTTTAAGTAAGGCTCGTGTTCACTGCACTAACTTGGCCCTTTTTGTAATTATTATTTATTCTGAAATTAATTTACAGGAAAATAGTTCGTTTGAATAAATACACGGGCCAAGGTCAAGAAGACGTGTTTGAGTCTCCGTTGTTTGGTACATTTACAAACTTCTTCTTGTTTCGTGAGGATACCCCAGGTTGGTTGACCCTTTTCTTCATAAGTCCCTAATTCACTCCCCTTTTAGTGAACATCATCTTCATAAACAGTTGGTATCCTGGCACCATGGGAGTATGGTGTCCTGGCACCATTAGCAAATGTACCTTGACGTTACTCATTGGAGTGTGGTGTTCGGATGAAAATGGGATATATTTTTTAAAAAATCATAAAAGAGTAGCAACGGTTCAGTTGAATCAAATAGTGTGTATTAAAGAATTTGAATAGTGCAGAAAATGCATTATTGTTGACAATTAGTCAAGTGTTCCTTACAGTGGAATTACTGCTGACAAAAGTGTGCGCCGTGTAATTGTGGAGTGTGATTTCTTTATGTTTTTTCTGTGCTCGGCTGGTTAAGTTGATGGCTATCTTCCCGGTCCGATTTTCTATTATATTTTTATGCAATTACACAATGTCATTTCGATCAGTTACTTTAGAACAAATTAAACTAAATACATTTTTGTACGATATATGTTGTTGATATTCAAGTAATGGCTATATATGTATTTTATGTTGTCATTGACAATCCTTCAATTGCTTTGGTACAAACGCCGTTAAATGCTGGGACTTTATTTACACCTATTGGTATATTGTCAATATTTAGAATACTTTAAATTACATACGTGCATCTTTAGATGCTGTTGCTAGGTCAATAATTCGAAGTCTTAGTAATAAGTATAACAATATGACTATTGCCAATATACATATTATATTGTATTTAGAATTATTTACATTGTTTGGAAATTTAATACATATGGCCTCTTAAAAACGTTAATTATAGCATAAAAACGGTGATTTTGCCCATACGTTAACGGGACGAAAACCATGCGTAAACATAAAGATTCACGCGCTGTTAACGTCCAGTTTTACGTATGCTCATTTCAGGGCCGCGCCGGCGACTATAAACGTTGTACAGCGTCAAATGATCAGTAATTCTCATTTTATTTCTAACTACTAATTAGTTTTCTATAATATTTCCATAATATTTAAATTATAAATGTAAACAAACCCGCAGTATCCATGTTTTTTTGTATTTGCCGATCCCGGAAGTTGACGTGCATAACAATAACTGGTATGACACTATTACGTTTGTTTTCGTGACGTCGCCACAAAATCTCCCGCCAAATTATCATTATTTTGACAAACAAACGCATTAATTGATGTTTTGTATGCTATAATAGCATATAATGGGCACCAACCGTCCCTCGGGACTCTGCAGATGTTATAGCCCGAAAAAGCATGCGTTAACCCTACATTGTTAACTAAGTATATCTATGTGTACACGCGGACTGTACTCTTATAGTCAACGAACCTGCAATATAATTCTAAATGATCAGTTGGGGCTATATACGCAAAGCTTCTCAAATATTTTCTAAAGGAATTTTCTTAGACGAACAACATTTCACATAAAAATTAAATCATTTAAATTTTTATCATAGACAATTTGAACTGTTTTCATATTGAAATACATAGAGCAAAATCCAACTAAGATTCTAGGCAAAAACTTAACAGAGTTTTTTTCAACAAACTTAAACATATCTTAGAAGTTTTTGAATAAGGGTTCATGTTTACATTTGCTTGTTTAGTGCATACACAATGTGGTCGGTGTAATGGCGGATGCAGTAACCTGTGTTTACCTACCGGAAGTACGAGACGGTGCGCATGCGCTGATGGTGTTGCTTTACAAGATGACACAGTCACGTGTAACAATGGTATATAAGTCATAATGTACATTATGCATATACGTGTTTCAGTCGTATAGCAATATTATAGATATCATCTAATGTATAAGCAGTTGCATTGTTTCAGCTTAAAGCTAGTATCTTGTGATTTATTCCATTTTGTCTTTTCGGGCATTTCTTTGTCAATTAATCTATAACATATATAATTATAAGATTCTGTACTGACTTAGTAAGTTTGTTTCTGAAAATTGCGACTGGACAAGTAAAATATATTTACAAACTCATCGGTATTTTATAGTTAATGTTTCATGAGAAATTTTAACATCTTCTCTGTTTTCATAAAAAATGAATTGTCCCTTCAATAATCACAATTTCCGTATAAAGGCAGTCAGTGTTGGCTAATGCCTGGCTCTAAAAGCTGTCGAAAAGCTGACTGACCTAGTTTCAGCTATAAAAGAGCTGAATGACTTAGTTACAGATATAAACAATCTGAATGACCTAGTTTCTGAACCAATAGGGCCATGATGGCCCTAGATCGCTCACCTGAGTATCATGTCTACCTATGTAAACATGTTCATGCCCCGCCCATTAATTTCTAACAAATCAACAAAGAAATTAGGAATTAGGTAGAGGGTCACTAAAGGAACATTCCTGTAGAATTATATTAAAGTCAGGCCAGCAGTTTTTGAGAAGAAGATTTTAAAGGTTTTCTTTATAGCAATATAATGGAAACTAGCCCCGCCCCTGGCGGCAATGTTTTAACCATCAACATTAAAATTAGGAATTTGGTAGAGAGTCAGCCAAGGAACATTCATATGGAATTATGTTGAAATCGGACAAGCAGTTTCAGAGAAAAGATTTTTGAAGAGTTCTATAGTGGAAACTAGTTCCGCCCCTGTTGTGTATGTTGTTTAACCAATCAATATTAAAATTATGACTTTGGTCGAGGGTCAGCTAAGGAACATTCACATGAAATTAAATTGAAATCGGGCAAGCAGCTTCTTAGAAAAATATCTTCTATAAAGCCATACAGTGGAAACTAGCTCCGCCCGTGATGACCATGTTTTTAAGCAATCAACATAATCGGTTAACTGTATTATTGAAGATATAACAATTACTTAGTCAGACCCCTGAACAGAGTAGTTTTTTAATTACCCAAGTTACGTTGTAATAATGAAAACCGATGATTTTATAAAGAATTTATAATAAATAGATTTTCTTATCGCTAACGTACTCGTACCTACTTACAGCGGTTGTATGTAAAGAAGAGACGTATGAGAACATCGAGGGACTGGACAGTTTAGGAATGTGTTGCCCAACTAGTGTTTTGCATCATGAAGTATGTACACCGGCATGTCTACAAGGACATAGATTCACACGTACACATGTAGCATGTATAGACGGTCACTGGAATGTTACTTTGAATGATTTATGTCAAGGTAAATATGGCTTATAATAAAACCAAATGCACACAATGTTCAATCTACAATCGTGACATAATCACATGTACATACAATTATTTTGTAATTAGTACACATATGGGGATATAATGTAAACCATGCGGCGCCAACGCTTATCACGAACTTTTTAGCCCACTTAGCTATAGCAGCAACCTTACCAAAGAGAACCAGTATATATGTGACTATATCACACTACACCAGCAGTACATGTATGTTGCTGTATGGATAATACAGATAACAATATGGATTTTGTGTACGGGGCAACTGTTTACGGCCACCATACAGAACACATAGCGCTTTTGTGAAATAAATAGTTTGTGGCCTATAGTGGGATTCACACCAAAACAATACAATACAATAGTTTATTCATGATTAAGGCCACCGGCCCATTTCACAATAAGGAGCAAATTACATATGATACAGTATATAGTTTTGTATACAGAGAAAACAAAGTCAGTACAAAGTTAAATTATGTAATCAAAATGTAACTGAATCTGAATACCATTTTATCATGTGCTGCTCACTATATAGAGACTTACGACTAAAATACTTAGGAAACTGCTCCTGGCCTAGTGCCCAAAAATTCATCTCTATTATGTCATCCAAAAACAAAAAATGTACGTATAACCTTGCTAAATTTATAAAAGAAGCCCAACAATTACGTAAATCTTCCCTTGAATTCATGAATGTCTTATGATCATGTATGTATGAATATGTATTAATGTTCTTTATGTTTGTTTATATTTTCACTTTTTGTTTGTTTATGTAAATATTGTCTTTACCATGCTATATCATGTCATTGTAAATGGCCAAAGGCAAATGTTTTGCCGATTGTTAATAAACTGTAACTGTTAAAATACAATAGCTGAGCACTTGGCTTTGATGTTCCTGTATTTAGTACTTTGCATGTATCACAGACAGCATACTATCTCTTGCAGTCCGATCCTAACAACAGGGTATTACATTTGTAAGTAACATAGTGTGTATAAACTTTAATAGAAAAGCGTAAGTCGTTGATGTTTCGTGCAAAGTGACTTGAAGACCACCGCACGAAAAAGTACACCTACAAAGTAAAGACATTTCTTTAAATTGTACAATTTATTCAAACCGAGTACCGATTCAACAAGATGTAACACTTCCTGTATATGTGGTGATAGTAGAGATCATGTTTGTATACAGAGGTATTCGTATCACCAGCTAGCTATTGGTGAATGACTGGCTTTTAGTGTTCATTTATCCAATAGATTACCGGTGGGCATATTGCATATATTAACGGTGATCTCTCCTATTCAATGGAGTGTTAACTGCATGCTATCCCTTATTTTACCCTTGTTTTATTTGTTTAGAAGAGGAGAGGAGTTTGCCTATAACATATATTGCAGTCGGGGCTGGAGGAAGCGTTGTGCTCATAATCATCGTCATTGTTATTGCATGTGTGTGTAGAAAAAGGAAAGGGTGTGTATAACTTCTTATTTCTGCATTGTGTGGCTCAGCGTTCTATTTAAATCTTATTTTAATTCTTAAATTTGAAAACGTTGAGTTGTTATTTAGCAAGTCAGATCACAACCCCTAAATACCACGCATACATCCTAATTCATATTAGATATATGCTAGCTAATTAACACTAGTTAATGCTGAATAAGTCAAATTTTCTACAATATCATAATTATGTAGTTTCAATCGTCAGACAATTTCAATACATTCTACATTATAAAGCAAAATTTTATTCACTACCCTACATTTAAAATAGTTGGCGGGTCGACAATGGGTAATGGTAGGGTGAATATCGCCAAAACAGGCCTCTATTTTAGGAGTAGGTGGGATCCATCTGTTAACAAGACATGGCCTTTTAATGGGCTATAGACAGTCTAGAAAGGAGGTTAGCATTAAAGAAAAAAAAGTGAGCTACAATAATTTTGCAATGATTAACAAGTAGCTGAGTATTTGTGTTGTCGTACTTAAAATGAGCTTTATCTATAAATAAAAAGTGATAATTTATATGTCACTGATCTACATTGGCCTTTATCTTACAAGGGGGGAAATCATTTGTATCTGCAAAATGTATATACTAACGTTTCTCATTCAGAGAAGACAAGATTGAGTCTAGGCGTCTGGCAGAATCTACATACATAGATGGTAATCTTAGTAACTCACCGTATGCCTCACCAGACTCCGGTCGCAGTCCAGATCCACCACCAATGTATGTATTCTTACTTTTGAACATAAATCAACAATTTAGACAGCTTACTAATTGCCATAAGTAGTTTCAAATTGAATAAATTAAACTACACAATACAAGAACACGGACATGTGTGTAAGTATACTGCTCAATACGAATACTCAATGTCATACACTTGATGTTAATAAATGATGGAATTAAATAAAGAACTTGGACGAGATCTGGGTAATCTGGGTTGTGACGACGATTCCAGCCGTCATTATGTTCGTCGCAAGGCTGATGTAATCGTCATCCCGCTTTTACAGGCAATTACTATCATATCACTGTTTTTATTCTATTGTATTACTATACACTCAAGGACTTTAAAAACGCATAACCTGGTTCAAAGCCAAATTTCGCTTAAAATTTTATGTTATTGCAATATAATTTTACCTAGGGCGGTTGCAGGATCCCAGAAAATCCCATATTGTCTCAAACTAATCTGATTCACACATAGGAAAGATCAATTAATACACATGTAAAATGATATTGCAATAACATAAATACTTTAAGGGATATTGGGTTTTGAATCAGGTGATGCGTTTTTAAAGACCTTGAGTGTATTATTCCTACAGACCCGTTGAGATAGAGGAGGAGGAATATCATTACTTAGATGAAGGGCAGATGGTTGACGCATCCAAACTCACTGTTGATCTTAGTCAACATGGGCATGACAACGACAAACTTGACAAACTTAACGATAGACGATATCATGATCACAGATACTCCAAATTCCCAGGTAGGATACATAACTACTGCGACCTTATGCACCATGGTACAGTTTTATCAAAGCACATACGAAAATCTTAAAGTTATGCTAAAATTTAAATCCTTTATAATTCTTCAATTTCTACAAATTGTGGCAAAGGGATCATTACTATTGATTATGCTTCATTTAATGAACTCCTACAAACCATAAAATCTCCCAATTTGCAGTTGTTAAAGAATGATCAAGAATTTAAAGTTTGACATAAGTTTAAGGTTTTGGTAAGTGCTTTGATAAAACAGCACCCATTGCTTTAAGACTGACACTCAAAATGTCTAAATGTTTAATGGGCTTGGTGCGTCCATGTGTTATTTATGTATAGTGTTTATAGTACAGGGTGTTAAAAAAGTTCGTTCTCAATGTTTAAATTTCAATAGTTTAATTTTCTGACACTGGGTCAGAAGAATATAAAATGTCCTGGTTAAATTCCAAACGGTTCTACCCTTATCCTAATCTTTCTGGCATTAAATGCCGCAATTAGAGTAGGAAATAGAAGTGTTAATGGCGTACACACCTCAGATACAATTAAGTATGACTTTGAATTTTGAGAACAAACGTTTTTAACACCCTGTAAGTAGGTGTTTGTATACATTTAAACAAACAAAAGTACAATGCTTTTAGACTGAATGAGAAAGAAATGCTTTAACTGACATGTATATTCTATGTTTGCAAACTTATTTTAAGTCTGAGTTTATGTATTGCACTGCTGTTGAATTATGCCCGGGTTAACGTTTGTTTCTTTAAACCGTATACTCAACTATTCATAGGCTTTTTCGACATCTTGCGGACAAGTGCGGTGTAACTCAAGAGTGGAAAAATGAATTGAAAATGTTCATCATCATTTGTACAAATATATGTTTGAATTGAATAAAGAGAGTTTATTGTTTTTATTACTGCAATGCAACATCTCTATCTGTATTCTCGATTAAAATGTTTTAAATATTTTGGCGGTGATTCTTTTTTCTATAATGTGTTATTATGTTATACGGTAGTTAGAACATATTAAGTAAATTTTAATGATTAAAAAGGGCGGAGCGAGCGAAGCGAAGCGAGTCCTTTTTAGTCATTAAAATTTACTTAATATGTTCTAACTAACTTAGAATATAACATTCTGCATTCTGATTGGCCGATAGAAAGTAGCGCCAACGCATGACGTAAAGACTGTGAAGAGAAAATGTGAATGATTAAATTTTCAGTTAACCGCCAAAATGCGGCGTTTTCATTGGCTCATAATGTAGGTTATATTCTAAAATAGTGTAGCTACTATGGTTATACATTCTACCTGAACATTATAGCACTCTATTGTCTTTCTTTATGTTCATGTAACATGTCTCTTTATCCTATATTTACAATGTTTTATATTTGTATGTATTGAGTAATTCTATAAGCAATGAATTATTTGTCTTTAAATAAACATTCTGTTCTATTCTGTTTGTTTCAGAGCAGCACAACGGGGGATATATAACGCCTTCGGAAGTTGTATCATCTATGCAAGCACCAGGTGACAGCGGGAACAACGACGATGGCTATTTAGCATTTAAATCAATCAGAGGTGGGTCAATACAGGAAGACATATCGGGTGGATCCTTTGACGAAATAACTATTCGATACGATCGTAGTAGAAATGTCAGTGATGGTAGTGTTCCACTATCTGTTCAATACCTCCCACAGAATGGATCACCCGATAGACAACCGCCATCTGCTCATCTTGGTGGTTACCATGATGGCAGCTCTGGAGGTTATCCGCACCCAGGTTACCATGGTGGTAGCTCTGGAGCTCATCCGCCTAGAGGTTCTCGTGGTAGCAGCTCGAAAAGTCATAGGAGCGGATCGGGACACGGATCGGAAAGGTCTTGGCAAGGAAATCTATCTAGATTCAATGGCGGTTACACAGGGAACGTGTAAAACCATAGTTATATATATATGGAAAACAACAATTGTTAAACACTGCATCGTGTGTTAATTATGCATTTAACGAATCATAATATGGTTAACGGATTTAAAAGCGCGACATGTTGGTATATTGTAGGAAAACAAATTCCCATATAAAATGTATTTGTATATTCGTAAAGGCTAATTCAATGTCGTCATTTTGATACCAAGCTTTATCAATTCCAAAGAGTAGTAACTAACTATCGCACGAATAAGACATTGGCCCAGAACACAAAAGTAACATGTTTATCGACACTTTTGTTTTATCGTTGAAGATGACCAGCTTGTATAACAGATCGAATCTTTACGTAAGGCAAGTCTAACTTCTATACACAAATTATAAATTAAATTGAATGCAATAAGTGACATATCCAACTTTTATTTAAAATGTGTCTGTATGACACGGAAACTTTGTTGCAGGAAACCTACACCGTTGTCTCATAGACCTTCATAATGTTTTTTATGGTCAAGGGGAGGTAAGCATGTAAGACATTTTGGTCAGAATGCGACTTTCAATACCGGCATAAACTTGAAGTGTCTGCTATAAAACAACATACCCAAGTGTCGCGTTTTTAAATCCGTTAAGTATACTTTTTATCATATATCCATATAACATAACATAACTTTAACATAACATAACTTTATTCGGCATGATACATATCATATACATATATGGCCAGAACAAATATAATAATACATGTAATGAAAATAATGCATATTGATAATAACAGAGTTATATAAACAGTTTGTATGTGTCAGTATGGGTATAAAGTGACATTATCAATTTCGATTAAGGGAAGCATAGTAAATATATTTAGCAATTTGCAAAAGTGTACGGGTTGAGTTTGTGGACATGAGACATGTAAATTTTTGTATGGTTGGCCAGCTAGAGAAATACGTTTTGAAATATTTGGTTCTTAGATTCCTATGTTTTGGACAAATTAATAAAAAATGGTATTCACTTTCAACGACCCCCATGTTGCATTGTAAACGTGTTCTATTTTGACGTTCTATATTAAAGTATCTTCCAGTTTCTATAGCTAGATCGTGACATGATAATCTAAATTTTGTTAGAGCTATTCTGTACTTCTTTTGTTTTATGCAAGATAGGTATTTTTCAATATCAAAAGTGTGTTTATATAGACTATATGATGTCAGTTTACTATTAATACTTGTATACCATGTTTGTTTGTAAATGTCCAATATACGTTGTTTAATACAAAAGTAATTTATGTCAATTACATATTGATTATTCCAAATATCAAGCATGCCTATATTACTAAGTAATGTTTTAATTTGGGAAGCCCAGTTCATACCCTTGTAACTGTGGCCATTATCTGCATCGTTTGCTAAAACTTCGTATATTTTAGTTAATAGAGTATTATTTGATTTCAGGAGTTTTGTCCAATATCTAATTATGATTAATTGTCTATAAACTTTTAACGGAATACGACCAAGTTCTCCATATAACCCATCTAGGTTTGTAGATTTCTTTACCGAGAGGATGTTTCTTAAAAATTTACAATGAACAAGTTCAATATCTTTACAATCATGGTGTCCCCAAACAGCAGCGTTATAGTTGAGGATTGAACCAACCATGCTATCAAACAGACGACATTTATCAGTTGGTAGCAGTTCAAGTTGGTTACATACTATACGAAGATTATGTAGCGCAAATGCTGAATGTTGAGCTAGTCTTTTTTGTGTTCTGTTCCAGGAACCGTTTTTAAAGAAATATATTCCAAGATACTTAAAGGATAAGACTGTTTCTAATGGTGTATTGTATATGTTAAATACTTGATGAGTACTTCTACCTCGTTCAAAAATCACTATCTTTGTTTTATTTGTATTGATTTTCAGTCCCCATGAGTTACAATATAATTCGAGATCATCCAACATAGACTGTAGTGCTAATGGACTCTGAGCAAATAGTACAGCATCGTCCGCGAACATGAGTAAAAATATTCTAATTTCATCAACGGAGAAAATTCCTTCCATGTCTGAATTTATGTTATTTAGTATATCGTTAACGAAGAATAGAAACATTAGACTCGAACTTGGGTCTCCTTGTTTTACCCCAATATTTGACGGAAAATATTCAGACCTTTGGCTTTTGTATTGAACGCAAGATTTGACTGTACTATACATTGCTTGGAGTGCTCTTACAATCTTAGAACTTACATGTTGGCTGAGAAGTTTTTGCCAAAGATAGATTCGATCTATTTTGTCGAAACATTTTTCGTAATCTATGAAGGCATATTGAATTGAGTGTTTTGGAAATTATTGAATGTAGAATGAAAATGCAGTCTGTCGTAGATTTACCTTTTTGGAATCCAAATTGGTTATTTATTATTTTTTCGTTATCAATTGACCATTGTGTTATCCTATTCAACAACACTTGTGAATATATTTTTGCAATAATGTTAATAAGCGTTATTCCTCTATAATTTGAAGGGTTATCAATATCGCCATTTTTAAATATTGGGACAATGATGCCTTCACCCCATGATATTGGATATTGACCACTTGAGTAAAGGCGGTTAAATAGATGTAGTAAAAACGTATTCGTGATTGGGAATGAAGATTTGAAAATTTCAGCCGTTAAGTTATCCAGTCCACTGGATTTATTGTTATTTTGTGAAAACACCGCTTGTTAAATTTCTTGCAGAGTTATGTCCCCGTCTAAATATTCATCGTACACGGTATTTTGATTATTTGTGTTATTTGGTTGTGTATTGTCCGGTTCACTACCGTATAACCCCTTGAAATGACCATATAGTTGATCGATATTAAGATTTTCTGCCTGCGCTGCAGTTTTTGTATATTGCGTTTTTACTTTTTTCCAAGACTCTTTTGATTTTGTTTTAGATAATTGGTTCAGTCGTATTTTTTCTTTATATTTAAACTTATTTTTCTCCTTACGTTTTATTTTTTTATATACTGTTTTTGCGCTTATGAATATACTTCTGTCTTCATTTGTACGAGTTCTAAGAAATTTATTTCTGGTTTTATTGAAGTGTTTGCGTGCGTTATAGCATTCCGCATTAAACCACTCGTTTTTCTTTTGAAAGTTTTTATTTAATAGTTTGCTTGATCGATTTTTGCCAAATACGCAAAGCGCTTTGTCTTGCATAAATGTTGCAAAGTTCGAAACCGTATCATTTATATCTAGGTTATTATTTTGAATATCCGCGTTTAACAAATTGAACATATTTTGATTAGAGTTTAATAAGTCAATGTATTCATTTATTTTAGTTTCATCCCATTTTATGTACATGTCACTTGAATTATTACTGTTATCTGATACTGTATTGAAATCATTTGTCCGTAAATTTACGTTGATACCACAGTGGTCAGAGAAGTCATTTGGTGATAAGACATTAAACTTGTTAATATATATGTAATCCTGTGGTTCTAATAAGAAGTAATCGACTGTACTCGATCCATTATGAGAATGAAAGGTATATTCACCAGTAGTGTCATTATTTAATCGACCGTTACCTATTGTAAGTGATGTGCTTATGCAAAGATCAATGAGTCGGCGACCATATGCGTCTAATACTTGATCACGATTGACACGTGTATTAATGATAGTATCAGAGTTTGGAAATGAAATGTCTTCATTGTCCAAATAGTTATCGAAATCTAAATGTGTATGTTGCAAATACAGGCCATATAACACAATAAGCCCCACTGGATTTGGACATGTCACACATGTGCGATGTTCTAAATCGGCATCATGATTGTGCGATAAATATGCCGAAATACGGTGACTATGTTATTTTTGTTTTACCCGTGTTGTGATTATTTTACATTGGACGTTGTCAATATACACAGGTACAATAAAAATATAAAAAGCAATGATATTATTCGTTGTCTCACAAAGAAAAGCAACATGCAATAGGGCGGCAAACGGCGTTATTAATGCAACTTAATGCACAATGGTATTTAGACTGATACTAAAAGAGTCACTAAAACATTTCTATACTTTTTTGTGATTTTTATGCCCCTTTCTTTGACGACGGGGTATATTACTTTGCACATGTGGGTAAGTCTGTTTGTCGGTCAGTCTATCGGTAGACCAAACAATTTTCGATCAATAACTCAAAAACTCTTGACCTTAGAATCATTAAACTTAACATGGAGGTTGGTCATACAACAGTAGGTGACCCCTATTGATTTTGGTAGGTCAAGATAACTGTAACCTTTACCATTTTAGACTATTGGGCTGCCACGGGGACATACGTGTTTAACAAACATCTCTTGTTGAGTTTTTCAACTGTGTCTTTTGATCTCAAATTTGACCTCCATTTAAAAGAATTCAGTTACCGAAACTATTACAAACTCACATATATTGCTTTCGAGTATCATAATTGTGACGTTTAGATAAGTACATAATATTGTTCCGGAGTGACGGTAGTGACCCTCATAAACCTCGTGTAAAGTTTACTTTTTGCATAGTATGTTTTGTTATTTCCATGTGAAACTATGCCATACTGCTCTTTTATAACTGGGACTTGGGCTTTTAATTATTTCATGGGGTCATGTGTGGGCATTGCTCCGTGTAGTTGTGTTACGAGAGGGTATCCACAATTAACCGAACTGTGTCGATTGTGAAAATACTATTTAAAGCAAAGCATAAGAACAACAAAGCCAGATTATACAACGCCTTCTTGAAATGTCCCAGAAATTTCAAGTGATTTGCTAAAAAAACATTGACACTTTACATAACTACACAGTAGGCTGACGTCGTATGACAAATGTCAAGAATTCGCGATTCCTACTCTTTTAAACAGTCTTTCTTGATGCCGAAACACTTCGTCTATTTAGAATTTAATTGGTATTGACATAACAAACATCTCTTCATACCAAATGTAGCGTTTTTTCAGTCGAATATTGTATGTGCAGTTTCGTACTACATACTTAGCAGATTACATGTTTCCCTGGTGCTCAACGTCCGTAGTTTACATCGTCTCCGACCGACTCGATTGATGTTGAACCTAATGAAATCATTCGGCATCGTCCTGTAGCTTCTTCTCCTGTCCAATCACCATCTTGACCTTTTGATTATATCCATATATGATATATAGTTATTTCTGGCGAGGCTTGTTAATATGTTTAAACTTAATAGTTGGTAAATATCGGAGTTGGAAACCATATTTGAAAATTGCGCGATGTTGTTTTGAATCACTTGGTGTCATGACAACTTGTGTTCTGTCATTTGTTTTGTAATAAAGCAAGTGGGTCTGATGATAAAAAAGTTGCCAAAAATATCACTGAATGGACATTGAGAGTCGCGCGAAAATCTACCGTCGAATATTTAGGACAATTAGTTGGCATTATTCTTGTTATTGTAATGTATACACCGGGCCGTTTTACAAAAGTACATTCGTACATACAAATCAGTTACATATTAATGTATAACCATGCAGAGTTTTGAACAGTCAAAAATTAAGAATATGGCAAAAATGTAGCATCAGTCCGGTTAATTCTGGATACCCCTCGAATAATGGGTTGTTACTGTTTTTTGTGCTCGGCTGGTTAAGTTGGGTGATGCCATCCCTTTCCGATTTCCTCATATGTTAATTGATCTGCTACTGATAGTATAGATGGATAGTTGAATAGATATAAAATTGGACAGCTAGTATATTTGTTACATGAATACAGAGATGACTGTCAACACATATCAACACTACAACCCTTAATATACACGTACAAATGGTAGAGTTGAAACTCCCAAATACGTATTGGTTACAGTTTGGCGAGTGTTTTTGTCCAATAAAGCAACAACGTACTGACCCTCTATACACTAACCAATAGCCAAGGTAGCTCAGTCAATGGTATGCAAGATTTGATGGTTAAAGTTTTCATAAATGGAGAGTAGGTGATATCATCTCAAACGCAATTCGAACAAGAACATATCTTCCCAAAACAAACGAAGGTAATTATTTCTTATACATGTACATTATATAACTATTTCAAACGGCATTGATCGTTTATACATGTATATATGCATATCCACAGAAAGTCTATCCATTATGACCGTGTCCTGTGTGACCGAACAACTTTCCAAGTAAGTGGGTGTAATATTGGTCCCATTCATGTAAGGTAACCATACCATTACCTGCAAGTAGAACAATGCATTTTTTGAGAAACAATGCAACCTCTCCTGAGTGGCCTTCCATAGAACAACAACCTCTCTCAAGCAACATAACTATTTTGTCCCAGAAGGAACTATTTACTATAAAATGTACCTCTCAAGATCAAACTTTTCCAAATTTTGTTGCCTTACACCGCTTTTCATTGTACTGTTTGCATATGGCTCTGACTGAACTAAAAACCAATGTCAAGCTCGGTTAGAACTCAGAAGTCGTGTAAGCTAAGCTCCGTCTGAGCTTTACAAAATACATTTAAGCTAGGTAGGTTTACATATCAAAACGTATACATGCGGTCCGTTGAACAAATCCATTATTTATCAAACAGTACGAACTTGCTCTTTCATGTGCACTAGAAACTGGAAACATTTCAAAATGTGAGTCCCTGTACTAACTGTGTGGAAATATTGATTGATTGATTGATTGATTGGTTGGTTGCTTGCTTGGTTGCTTGCTTGCTTGATTGATTGATTGCTTGCTTGCTTGCTTGCTTGTTTGTTTGTTTGTTTGTTTGTTTGCTTGCTTGCTTGCTTGCTTGATTGATTGATTGCTTGCTTGCTTGATTAATGGATTGACTGACTGATTGATTGATTGATTGATTGATTGATTGATTGATTGATTGATTGATTGATTGATTGATTGATTGATTGATTTAAAGACGAGACCGCACGGTAGGGGACGTACGGTTTTGCAACATTTTCTTTCAGTAATAATAAAATATTTAAATTTGCACATTGCAATGGTATAATGTGGTCAGGTATTGATTTAACTTTTAATCTGTATTAATACGACCTTCTGCAAGCAGCCAACAACTGTCCAATCAGCATAATTACATCTAAATTGCAGAAAATAGCAAAATGGCACAGACGGACATCCTGTCTGGGGGGGGGGGGGAGATATGACAACACAGATAATTATATACTGTAATAGCCATTTCATCCACGAGGATTTTATTGTTTGTGATTCTATTTTGCTTTAGATGTCAACCACAGAATCGTTGAATTTCACGTTGACTACATGAACTCGTAAATAGGACATAATTAGAGAATACACAGTTCAAATAAAACAGTCGCGAAATAAATCGCTCACTAATAAAATAGTGGCGAAATAAAACACTCGCGAAATACAATAGTCACGATTTAAATCACTCACTAATAAAATAGTCGCGAAATTAAACACTCGCGAATACAATCGTGTTTACATCAATTGCTTTGTATAGCTCGCCGGAGATAACTGTAGACTTATCAATAATCAAACATGCATAATAAAAACACTGTGCACCCGATCGACGGAGCTTGTTAGCAGTGTAGATTTAAAGAGTATGTCATTAAAAGTGAGAAAGCACTAGATTGAACAAAAAATGAAAATACATTTAAGTTTCAGTTTTGTTTGTAAACAAAGGCTAGTGTTATCATCGGTGGACTATATCAACACTGAACAATAATCGTACCGCTATGATCTATGAGTTGATATTCTGCTGACATATCAGCGACATTGAGACAACCGTCATGGTCATGGTCAAAGTTGTGGAACATCTTGTCGGCAATCACAGCATCCATGGTCTGGTGAGACGCTGTATATTCTGCATACGACACGCACGAATCGTCTTAAGATAGAAACAAAAATTAATCAAATTAGCTTTTACATATTTGTAAATTCAACAACCTCGCTGAAGCGACCCTTCCTAGAGAAACAACCTCTCTGAAGCGACCCTTCGTAGAGTAACAACCTCTCTGAAGCGACCCTCTGTAGAGTAACAACCTCTCTGAAGCGACCCTACATAGAGAAACAACCTCTCTGAAGCGACCCTCCGTAGAGAAACAACCTCTCTGAAGCGACCCTTCGTAGAGTAACAACCTCTCTGAAGCGACCCTCCGTAGAGTAACAACCTCTCTGAAGCGACCCTTCGTAGAGAAACAACCTCTCTGAAGCGACCCTTCCTAGAGAAACAACCTCTCTGAAGCGACCCTTCCTAGAGAAACAACCTCTCTGAAGCGACTCTCCATAGAGAAACGACCTCTCTGAAGCAACCCTTCGTAGAGAAACAACCTCTCGGAAGCGACCCTCCGTAGAGAAACAACCTCTCGGAAGCGACCCTACGTAGAGAAACAACCTCTCCGAAACGACCCTCCGTAGAGAAACAACCTCTCTGAAGCGACCCTACGTAGAAAAACAACCTATCTGAAGCGACCCAACATAGAGAAACAACCTCTCAGAAGCGACCCTCCATGGAGAAACAACCTCTCTGAAGCGACCCTCCATGGAGAAACAACCTCTCTGAAGCCACCCTCCATGGAGAAACAACCTCTCTGAAGCGACCCTCCGCGGAGAAACAACCTCTCTGAAGCGACCCTACACAGAGAAACAACCTCTCAGAAGCGACCCTACACAGAGTAACAACCTCTCTGAAGCGACCCTACATAGAGAAACAACCTCTCTGAAGCGACCCTCCATGGAGAAACAACCTCTCTGAAGCGACCATCCATGGAGAAACTACCTCTGAAGCGACCCTACATAGAGAAACAACCTCTCAGAAGCGACCCTACATAGAGAAACAACCTCTCTGAAGCGACCCTCCATAGAGTAACAACCTCCCTGAAGCGACCCTACATAGAGTAACAACCTACATAGAGAAACAACCTCTCTGAAGCGACCCTCCATAGAGAAACAATATCTCTGAAGCGACCCTCCATAGAGTAACAACCTCTCTGAAGCGATCCTACATAGAGTAACAACCTCTCTGAAGCGACCCTACATAGAGAAACACCCTCTCTGAAGCGACCCTCCATAGAGAAACAATATCTCTGAAGCGACCCTACATAGAGTAACAACCTCTCTGAAGCGACCCTACATAGAGAAACAATATCTCTGAAGCGACCCTACATAGAGAAACACCCTCTCTGAAGCGACCCTCCATAGAGAAACAATATCTCTGAAGCGATCCTACATAGAGTAACAACCTCTCTGAAGCGACCCTACATAGAGAAACACCCTCTCTGAAGCGACCCTCCATAGAGAAACAATATCTCTGAAGCGACCCTCCATAGAGTAACAACCTCTCTGAAGCGACCTTCCATAGAGAAACAACCTCTCTGAAGCGACCCTCCGCGGAGAAACAACCTCTCTGAAGCGACCCTACACAGAGAAACAACCTCTCAGAAGCGACCCTACACAGAGTAACAACCTCTCTGAAGCGACCCTACATAGAGAAACAACCTCTCTGAAGCGACCCTCCATGGAGAAACAACCTCTCTGAAGCGACCATCCATGGAGAAACTACCTCTGAAGCGACCCTACATAGAGAAACAACCTCTCAGAAGCGACCCTACATAGAGAAACAACCTCTCTGAAGCGACCCTCCATAGAGTAACAACCTCCCTGAAGCGACCCTACATAGAGTAACAACCTACATAGAGAAACAACCTCTCTGAAGCGACCCTCCATAGAGAAACAATATCTCTGAAGCGACCCTCCATAGAGTAACAACCTCTCTGAAGCGATCCTACATAGAGTAACAACCTCTCTGAAGCGACCCTACATAGAGAAACACCCTCTCTGAAGCAACCCTCCATAGAGAAACAATATCTCTGAAGCGACCCTACATAGAGTAACAACCTCTCTGAAGCGACCCTACATAGAGAAACAATATCTCTGAAGCGACCCTACATAGAGAAACACCCTCTCTGAAGCGACCCTCCATAGAGAAACAATATCTCTGAAGCGATCCTACATAGAGTAACAACCTCTCTGAAGCGACCCTACATAGAGAAACACCCTCTCTGAAGCGACCCTACATAGAGAAACAACCTCTCTGAAGCGACCCTCCATAGAGAACCAATATCTCTAAAGCGACCCTCCATAGAGTAACAACCTCTCTGAAGCGACCCTACACAGAGTAACAACCTCTCTGAAGCGACCCTACACAGAGTAACAACCTCTCTGAAGCGACCCTCCATGGAGAAACAACCTCTCTGAAGCGACCCTCCATGGAGAAACAACCTCTCAGAAGCGACCCTCCATGGAGAAACAACCTCTCTGAAGCGACCCTCCATGGAGAAACAACCTCTCTGAAGCGACCCTTCCTAGAGAACAACCCCTCAGAAGCGACCCTCCATGGATAAACAACCTCTCAGAGGCGACCCTCCATGGAGAATAAATCTCTCTGAAGCGACCCTCCATAGAGAAACAACCTCTATGAAGCGACCCTACATAGAGAAACAACTTCTCTGAAGCGACCCTCCGTAGAGAAACAACCTCTCTAAAGCGACCCTCCGTAGAGAAACAACCTCTCTGAAGCGACCCTCCATGGAGAAACAACCTCTCTAAAGCGACTCTCCATAGAGAAACAACCCCTCTGAAGCGACCTTCCATAGAGTAACAACCTCTCTAAAGCGACCCTCCATAAAGAAACACCCTCTCTGAAGCCACCCTCCATAGAGAAACAACCTCTCTGAAGCCACCCTCCATAGAGTAACAACCTCTCTGAAGCGACCTTCCATAGAGTAACAACCTCTCTAAAGCGATCCTCTATAGAGAAACACCCTCTCTGAAGCGACCTTCCGTAGAGAAACAACCTCTCTGAAGCGACCCTCCATGGAGAAACAACCTCTCAGAAGCGACCCTCCATGGAGAAACAACCTCTCTGAAGCGACCCTCCATGGAGAAACAACCTCTCTGAAGCGACCCTTCCTAGAGAACAACCCCTCAGAAGCGACCCTCCATGGAGAAACAACCTCTCAGAGGCGACCCTCCATGGAGAAACAATCTCTCTGAAGCGACCCTCCATAGAGAAACAACCTCTATGAAGCGACCCTACATAGAGAAACAACTTCTCTGAAGCGACCCTCCGTAGAGAAACAACCTCTCTAAAGCGACCCTCCGTAGAGAAACAACCTCTCTGAAGCGACCCTCCATGGAGAAACAACCTCTCTAAAGCGACTCTCCATAGAGAAACAACCCCTCTGAAGCGACCTTCCATAGAGTAACAACCTCTCTAAAGCGACCCTCCATAAAGAAACACCCTCTCTGAAGCCACCCTCCATAGAGAAACAACCTCTCTGAAGCCACCCTCCATAGAGTAACAACCTCTCTGAAGCGACCTTCCATAGAGTAACAACCTCTCTAAAGCGACCCTCTATAGAGAAACACCCTCTCTGAAGCGACCTTCCGTAGAGAAACAACCTCTCTGAAGCGACCCTCCATAGAGAAACAACCTCTCTGAAGCGACCCTCCGTAGAGAAACAACCTCCCTGTAGCGACCCTCCGTAGAGAAACAACCTACATGAAGCGATCCTCCGTAGAAAAACAACCTCTCTGATGCGACCCTCCATAGAGCAACAACCAAAACACGACAAATGGCACGCCACTCATACGAACATACAAACTCAGTCTAATACACGTAAACTATTGTAATAAATTAAAAATCCAATGACACTCAGATAGTACAATTTCACCGCAACATGTCGTATGCAATATGTTTCAATTCTGACAATGTAACAGAACGACATGGCGTCTTAATAGATCACCCATCCGGGCTGCTATAACCGAAACAGTCGCCACATAACATCGCATGTCATGTGACATAGACATCCGTTACGTTGACCTGCATATGAACGTATATAAGTTAATGTACTGGTCAGCTTTCACTCGCTCGTAAAACTCGAGAATTGACCATCATGACGAAGCCAGCTATTACTTTCGTTTTTATGTGCGTCCTTATCGCGAGCATCGTGAACGCAAATACACACCTGGATGCTAATAGTTCGTTGGCCCAGGATATTGCCAATTATGCTGTAGAAGAAATGGGGCGTGAATATCACCTGAAGAAAATTACATCTATCTCCAAAACGGTAAATATTAAAAATTATGCATGTGAATCATTTCAAGAGGGCGATTGTACTCTGACGCGATGGAGACCAAGATTCAGTTAGGGAGCTTTTCACAGCTAAAATGCGGTCTATGTCTTTTACAAGCATTTCCAAATCAAGTGTTCTTAACAGGGTATTACAGCTGCGTTTGCGTTGCAGGTCTGTGTTAAAGTTTCGTATGCATGATACTGTCAGTGTCATAGCTCTGTTACTAATGATTATATATACATGTATTGATTTATAAATGTTTTAATGTAAACACAGTTAGGAAAGATGCCTCATAGATGAATTAAATGCACATTCTTAATTGGTCTGTATATCGCTGGCTTAGAATAAGAAGGTTATAAGACTCATGCATGTTTGAAATATGCATCTCAAGGCGCTTATTATACTATGCAGTATACAGCTGGTATACTGTTTCTATCTTCCAAGCGAGACTTATGTCAGGTGACTTGTCATATCTAGGGATATTACTTATCATTATTAAATGGTAAGAACATCTTATGTGAAGGGTTCCAAACTTGTCTATTTGACGTGACTGTCTGTGTTAAAGGCCACGTATGGATGCCACGGCATATCCGGCAAATATTATATTTAAGCGGGGTCTTTAATAAGCAGGATCAGAACAGTTAGGGAGAACAGTTAGGGAGTAGTCATGGGTTAGCATGTTGGAATCTTCGGGAGGTGTAACTTTACGCTCTCCGGGGTATTCAGTGTTTGGGGATTTGGTTTAATTTAATAGCTGTTCTCAAATTTGGAAATCTTATGCTCAAAATTATTATTATTTTCTAGATTGTTTGTCGATTTAATTAAGTACTAAATTATTGTAAGAACTTTTAGTGACTGTGCATTTTAGGAGAGAGAGATTTATTCACTTATGATAAAGTAACAATTAAAATTAATTAACTGAGTTTGGTATTTTGTTGTTGATTAGTTAAGTTAGTATGCAATAACCACTATACGACGATTGAATATACGACCGTAACACTTGTTAGGGTAACACGCTTCTTATGAGTCTAATATCATTAAAATCGGGAGTGGTCATGTCGACCAAACTGAAGTTTAAAAAGCGTGTTTTTCCATAGGTAAAGAGTAGTTTTGAGACAGTTTTTTCTCGTGTTTTCTCAAAAAAACTGATTTTGTATTTACGACCTTCTTATTCTAAGCCAGCGATACAACGATGTTTTAATATCAAACCTTTAGACGAATACCGATTATACCTGGGTCACAAATCCTTTATCCGCCCAATGATCGGACGGTGTACTTTGGATTGATCGGACCGGAGTAGTCCAGACGGACATCGGGATTGGGCGGGGGCAGGACTAATTGTAAGTCTCTTTTAAAATATAATATTTTTATGAACTGCTACATATCGGCCGACATCCGTACAATGTCTAGACATGGGGCACACATCGGATACACGGACATCGTCTGGCGTTCGGGTGGTTTGTGACCCAGGTATTACTGAGCATATATTTAAATAAAATATAGTGTCATACAAAATGCATTGAACGTACTCCTGGCTTAATTTGAACACCCGAGCTCCGGACGTATTTAGTGACATTAATTTTTCGGTGCTGTCCCATTGAGGCGGAACCTTTGAGATAGGTTTATAACAACATTTGTAAAACATGTCATACTTCATCTTTCAGACACACAACGGATTAGAGTATAATATGCACCTTAAAGTATCACGCGTCCGACCAGGAGGGGTAAGTACTGAGTTTAACTTAAAACGCTTTTATTTCTTCATGAACAACTAAAGGGGTAGAGCATATGTTCTACTTCATGAAAAATAGGTTTATTAAACTCTAACCGATTAGTGATTGCTAGATACTGTATCGACAAACCACGGTATGTGCTTTGATTAGCGTGGTTATTTAGCTCAGTTGACGCGGCTTCAAATAACGTTCTAGATAGTGAAGAAACATTCTTGATCAACGAATCTCGAAATAGTTGGTGAAAATGGAGTCCTCTGAATGGTAAAAAACCGGAAGCAAAGTTATCATTATAATATACATTTTCTTGGCTTTATTTAAAATGTATAATCATTTGTACGAGTTGCATTGAAATCTAAATGTATGAAGGCAGGCCAAAGTTAATATTTTCAGACTTCATATAAACTTCATCAGACGCTTCTTATGACACGCTTTTACTGTTTGTATTTAAATGAGATAATAAGCATACGCTGGTGTTCTCTCTTAGACTCCTTATTTTACCTCGTAGCCAAAGGTCATTTGTCGGTAGGAACAAAAGCTCTATTGCCACGCACTGTCACGACCACACGTTTACAAACAATACTCGTAATGATGTCACGTGTTACCCACACTAAATCACCGCGTATGAACCAAATCACTGTACAACTTATTGGGATACTATACAATTCAACTTGTATGACTTATTGTGATTGAAACATCCGGTGATTTCCTATCACTGTACGACTTATTGCAAAACTATACAATTCAACGTGTACTCCTTATTGCGATAACCAGAAGTTGACTCGTTTATACACTGTGTAAATAGTTATCGTACTATGCGCATATGAACCCTCACTCATTTAACGGGATTCCACCCTACGTTCCAAAGAACGGTGGCTACCCAGTACTGATGGTAACAAGGTCATCCACACTGTTCCATTAATGCGTACCGATACTGCATTGTATGCACAATACATACACTGTATAATTATGTATTTTTTTATTTCAGACCGAAACAATATTAAAATGTCATGTGAAAGTCAAGGTCGATGGATGGAAAAATAAAGTTAGCTATAAAAAATGCCAGAATTGGTATTAAAGGTAAGGGGTGGTATTCTTTATTTATCTTAGTTGACTTAAGGATAAGGACAACCAATTAAACCACACACTATTAAACTCTAGGTCAGTAACAGACGGTATGATTGGCTATCTTTATTCTCCAATTAAATAAGATCAAGTCGTACAGTGTGACCCCAGACGTTTGTCAAGGGAGACAATTCATCAAAGTGATTGATGCGATATGTCTAAATATATGTATATATTACCTCCCATGAAAAAGAAAATGCATATACACTGTATATGCAAATATTAAAGGACAGGCAACTCATAAACAAGCTCAATGACCTATAATTTGTTTTTCTCTTTTTTGCATGATTTTGTGCTCATATATACAAATTTTAAAAATATGTTATGATTGGGAAAGCTCTGGTCCAAATAATCTGGAACAATACGTCAGTCAAGTTCACTAAATAACTTCAAAAACACATATCTAACATTGTTTTACTCTGGTGGACAGAATGATGTTTCTTTGTGAATATTGTCACAAATAGGAAATTATCATAAGCATAGATTGCTGTTACTTGGACTTTTTCTCTTTATTACAGAATGCCCTGATGATACTCGACGTATATACAGAATGTTCGAATCCGGACACACATACTTCAGACAAAGTGATTTCTAATTAATAATCACATACATATATAATGTACGAAGGTGGAATAAAACCAAATAAAATGGACTTTTGTTTTTGTTTTGAATGATCATGCCATGTTCACTTCGTTGATTCATGTACTGGTCATTAGATTACTGATGTTTATATTTTGAGATATTATCTCGCGAATCAAAAGTCTTCGGTAATAGTCACCGCCAGGAAATCTAAGCCAATTTGCTGGCTAATTGTCGACTTGCCCCCCCCCCTATTAGCTGTTATTAACTGTTTACGGAGACTCTCAATTTCGGAAATTACGGGACATCGCCTGATAAAAAGAAGACCCAACACAATTCAATGAATAGAGTTGAATAGTACATGATAAAAATCGAAATTCACGTGAATCACTTTACCGATATGCACTGACATTTTTTTCTATTGATACTTTGAACCTCGGTCCCATGCATGGTCCTTACATACATCGGTATGCAAAAGAACAATCTAATTAATATATACATGAATCCATTAAAGCAACACGTTCGGGGCTATCACCAAAGCGGGGACCGAGCCTCAAATGTCGACACTCGCATCAAAACGGGACTCTAGCTTAAATGCACGTCCTTCAGATTAGTGGTTAGCGCGCTTGCCGTCTAATCTGGTGATCTGGGTTCAAATCCGGATGGAGGCACACATATGCCTGCCATATTTCAGTAGACAGCTGACTGGCAAATAAAGGCTATCATCGGAATTTTTTTAAAGATCAAAATGGGGCTCAAGATACATGTATCTGCCTTCTATATTCCTCGTATACCGAACTCTGTCAATAAAATACTCACTATTTGCATCATCGTACATGACGATGTAATCCCACTCGGCTTCTGTGACTGTTCCATCATGAGGGTTATGATCCAACTGTGCAAAACCTTGATCCACCAGAACCTTTAAGTCATGACCGTGAGGCAGATTCACCGTCAGTTGGCTGTAAGAGAGGAAATGTAAACAATAATGATTAAAACCCGTTTCACAAATGTCGCCTGATGGACGTGCGACGGGTATATGATGCAAATTTTTGGACTATCGTGCGTTCGTCGCACGACGGACGTAAATAATTCCTGCATCGTGCGTTCGTCATGCGATGGAAAATATCTTCATGGTCCTTCGTCGTAGAGTTTTGGAAATGTTCAACATTTTCTACATCAAGTAACTATCGTAGGTCCGTCGTACGCGAAGCTACAGTCACTATTTACAGGTCAATTACTCTTCACCTCGTACAAGAATTAATAGAGATTATTTTACCGATTTGGACTCGCACAAGTTTTGTCAGAAATAAAAGTCTTACAGGTGGATTGTTTACGGTTTTTTATTTCGATTCTGCATTAAACATGTGCAATAAGCCTTCTTCTTGGATCACGTTCGCCAATTTTTAAAAACTTATATTTTTAAACGTGAAAACCACAATGCAACATTCTTTCAAACGTTTGTCGCAAAATTAACACTTTCGCCTCACCTCGGTAGTGCCCCCAGCACAATTCTTAGAATTTTGTTAGAGTAGGGCAACCGGTTTTCAAAAATCTTAATAGTAATTGTGTATTTTACCTGTTTACTTGAATAAGTGGTGGATGGGTTTAACTGTTTGATTTGTCCATTGTTGTATTATAGTGCGCCAAGGATAATGAGAAAGACAAGAATATTTGGTATATTCCACAAAGGTGTATTAATCAGAGGTGCACGATTTATCAGTAATGTTTTGAGTATAAAACTGACCATACCTGTTTACAAATAACTGAAGTTAACAGATATGGTCAGTTTTGTATTTAATATTTTGCAACAGTTGACACAGTTGATTCATGTTTGTAAACATCACATTATCCTAGGCGCACTATTTTTCTTTTCTTATAACTTATATAGCCCGTTTAGTCAGGTCTGTCACTTATATACAAACCTTGCAATATCAAAACATTGTAGTTTCATTGTTTTAAACATTTTAATTTAGGAAAACGGCAGTGAAAACCAATACCTTATTCACTAAGCCACATACTAATACACAAAAAATCTATTAAAATAATGCATTATAATTAATAAGATATTTTTCAATGTTTATGTACGCAATGTTATGTAAACAGGCGACTGACCTGATTAATACAATTTTGGCTTGCATGCTTTTATCGATTTCATATCGTTTCAACAATGTCTTAAGCGTGGTTGTACAGCACTTTTGTACGTGTCAATACATTACAAAAGTTCTTTGAAAATATGATAATTATAATAATAATAAAACTAATTATGAGTTGAGTTTAATAGGTATTTACTAAGGGTTTAGCTACCTTACCCTATTGCTAATCCAACTGTGCTAAATAAGAGAAAACTCAGCATTACCTGGAAAACAAAGATACATGTATTTTTCTCTTCAGATAAGAACATAAACTAAACTGTAAATGTTACTTCATGTTGCTTCGCGAGTGCTATATCCATATATATCGTATGTTCAATATTTTAATATGATACCGATGTATTGGCCCCAAATGTTAGAGTCAAAACCTTTTAAAAGGGACCAAACCGAGTCGTGGTCAAGTGGTCATGCACTAGCTTTGTATCTATATAGGAAGAAGATGTGTAATGAATAATAAGGTACGAGTACATATATACAGGGATATATAGCTGGCTTAGAATTAGATTGTTGTAAGTAACACTTACGACCTTATGAGACTTATATGCATAAGTATTTGGAATCTGCATCTCAAGGCGCTTCTTATGAGCATATTTTCAAGACAATCGGAAGTGGTCATGTTGACTGAAGTTTAAAAAGCTTGTTTTTCCAAAAGTAAAGAGTAGTTTTCAGACAGTTTTTTCTTGTTTTCTCAAAAAATTGAATTGGTACGAACAACCTTCTAATTCTAAGCCAGCGATATGTTGATGTTGGGCATTTTCTGTGGCATGCACTATCCACAGAAATAATTACATTTCCTTGTAATAGTGCGGTGATAGTGACGATTGATACTATGAACCAACAATAAACCCACATAATCATACTAAAATAACTCTAAAGAAGGTTAAAGGGTAAAACAAATACACGTATAATAATACTAACAGGAAGGAATCAAAACACTCGTTCATAAAAATATGTGAACACAACTTTTCAGACTATCGTATTTAGCAAAGTGTTACGCTGTCAATCATTGAAGAAACGGAGCTGGACAGTGGAGAGACCATGTTCTTTTACGACATACAAATACATGTGAAAAAAGTAATGGTTGTTTGCCAGCGAACACAGCAGTAGAGTATGCTTTTCACGGCCGGTCGACAGGCTACAAAAAGATAAAGAAACAGCAGAACACGAAAGCCTGAACAGCTTCAAAAATCACGACATCCCACTTCGATCAGGCACACTCCTCATTGACCACAACCGCTGTTTACACATGTACGAGCAGTTGTGGTCAATGATGAGTACGTTTGTCCATTTCTAGCTTTCAAAATCGTAATTCCGACAAATTAGCTTACCGTTGTTTTTAAATCACTGTACAAGCTATCTGCTATTCTTAAACAAACAATCAACGTCGCTGACTATATCATGTCGGTCGGCTTTTATCGTGACAAACAACTGAACCTCACATGTCTAAATATGGCCTAAATAAACACTAATACTTGCTGGCAGAACTTTTATCTTACATTAAGAGATCATGTAGTTATGAAATTATGAAACATTTAATGCGTATTCTAGATCTACAGAGGTCTTGTAATTGAATCAACCGTAACGTAATTACCATGGTAATTGGTATCATAATCAAATGTCACGCACGCACGCACGCACGCACGCACGCACGCACGCACGCACGCACGCACGCACGCACGCACGCACGCACGCACGCACGCACGCACGCACGCACGCACGCACGCACGCACGCACGCACGCACGCACGCACGCACGCACGCACGCACGCACGCACGCACGCACGCACGCACGCACGCACGCACACACACACACACACACACACACAAACACAAACACACACACACACACACACAAACACACACACACACACACACACACACACACACACACACCCACACAATAAAATTAACATACCAAAGGTCAAACGTGTCTGTCACACTCTCTTTAATAGACTAAAACTTACCAAGACATAAATCACTCAGCTCTAATATCTACCATGAACTTAGCCTTAAACAATGTTTTTGATGATCCATGAAGAGCAGAGCCTCGTATCATAATGTTTGATAGAAAATGGTAGTGGATGAACACTGATACAAGACCATTAATAGACAGTCAGTACGAAGTAGCATAGTTGTACCTAATACACTCCTCCAAACAACATCTCATTTTACAGCTTGTTTAATTATTTATTGTAGGCAAGGCGTCGTCATTTTTACTCCGTGTCAGATAATGGGCCGAGAATATTTTATTATTCAGTTAAATGCGAAGTTCTAGAAACCCGTATGTGAGCCAATATCAAATTTGAGCAGATTTTCTGTCTTTTTAAATTTTGATTTGTTTTCAGCTCTTTAATACAGAAATTTAGCACTAATAATTGATAATGACATTAAAATCTAGTAATTCGACGCAAAAAAACCAGACATATATTGCATATTTAGCTCTTTACAGCATCTGATGTACCCAATTTGTCCTTGCTGTTACGTGTCTTTTGTCCCTAAAACATCATGAAAAGCCCTTTTTGAATACTTTACAACATAAGTATTATTCTTTTTAAGCATGTAAGCTTAATATCAGCATCCAATGTTTCCAAATTTGAATACAATAGTCTGTTTACAACATTAACATGTGTTTGTTGAGGCTTTGAACTTTGTCTCTCACATAGATGTCCTTGCTGTTACAGTGTAATAATTCAACATGTACAACCTTAAACACTTATGATAAAATGCGGGAAAATAGTCGACAATGATTAAGTATTTACATCTAAATGAAGGATAAAATCGTTAAAGAGCAGTTGTAATTTTTATGAACAAAATGTGAAGTTTCATCAATGCAAGTAAAATAGTATTTTCAATTTGTGTCCTTAATGTTACACACATTACGCCATTACCCAATACCGTTATTATTAAATAGATATTACCTAACGATGTCAAATATTGGTATATTTATAATTTTGATTGAAAACAGATGAATGGTTGTAGGATTTTATGATATTTATAGAAGAGAAACCAAATACGTCCTTGCAGTGACAGTCCTGAAAATAACACTCAATAATGTAATCAGCATGAAGTAAAAGTGTTTCTGCAAAAGCATATTGGTTCTGTATGAGTTTTCTAAACGATTACCTGTTAAATATTACTCATTTGATTATCCCGTCATAAAACCTTTGCATATACTTCAATATTAAATTGTAGATTTTATGTGCAAATCTGACGACATGTTTAACAGTGTTTGTTCATTTTTGTTATTGCAAGGACATAACTTGTTACATGTACATAAATGACTGACCATATATCTTAAAGTGATATAACACATATTTTAAAATCACAAACAATTAAAAACCTATATTGGAAGTTAAGAACTACTAAGATACAGTATGAAGTTTTGTATAATATTTTTTAAAAGATAGTTCTAATTTTACACAGTTTTATTTTCGTTACAGCAAGGACACCACCATGTCTTCTGTAAGCAATTTATATACAAGCAAACACCTTTTAAGGGTTAGAAACGATCTTATGCTCATTCAGATATATCAGCAAATAATATTATTGGTGTTTGTGATAAAAATTATGACATTGTATTTTTTACAAATTGACCCATTAAAAACTGCCCAAATTTGATATTAGCTCATGTACCTAATACAAATTACACTTTCATGAAAGAATAATAATTAAGCAACGTTTTATACGCGCTTCCAACAACATTAGCCCGAATCACGAAAAGCCACCTCACATATTCAGCACACAAGTATAAAATCAGGTGCAATCAGTTGACTTTTAAAATCGTATGCAGCGTTTAATTGTCACCAAATAGCATGGCTACAGTAGCCTATTCATGAAATTACCAAATTACATAATGCACTTCATTTTAAAAATGAACACCACAAAATTCCTTTGTGCTTTGCAATATACGTATTTGTTTTTTGACGCCGTGACCAAGTAATTCAAACGAAACGCCTCCCTATTGAATCGTAAATTGTTTTGCTGTCATGTTCAAGGTAACAGTATAGCAATGAATAATCGCGGCTATTGTGTTTACAAAAATATGGTAACCTCAATATCAAGACCAACTCAATCATTTCTTGTCAAGGGGCTCATGTTGGTGTTATGATCGAAAGAAACTCAATTACGAATTATATTGAAAACTACATCAAAATACGCAGACATTTACATTAGAGAAAACTGGCCTTGTTGAGCAGACGTTGTGAAGATTAAAACAAGGATACCGGTGACCTAGTATACTAACAGATAAAGCCATTTTGTTTTTCTCACAATGGCGGTTACAAAACGTTTCTTTGTCGCTTCTATACTAGTTTTCTTTATTCCAGATGTTTACTCTGAAACCCTGGAAATTGGTGGCCAATTGTTCGATTCTTTACTAGCAAGGATAGAGTCCTTGGAAGCGAGTGATGCTGCCAACAAGGCCAAGATCGCTGAAATGGAATCCGAGTTTAAAGTGAAATTATCCGCGAATGAACGGGACATATCCAACTTGAAAAAACAAATAAGTGAACTGGAGTCGAACTTCCAAGTGAGGGAAGCTGCGTTACTAGAGCAGATTAGCGAACTGGAGACAACAGTGGATCAGTCCAATGGTGACGGTGCCGAACCAGAACTACGTGATGGAAATAAAGACGATACAAAGAAACGACATTCCATGTCAAACAGGATAAGGCGAAAACTGCAACGTAAGCATTTTAAACCCTTGCATAAATACTACATAATAATCAATACGTAGTATGCTCGTATATCAATAGTGTGACCAATTTAACAAATCTGGATCCTCCTTTTTCCAGCTCAATTTGATGCTCAAGGCACTATTGAGAATGATTTTCAAGAGCGAAGATGGCTTTATTCTCCATGCCTCTCTGTATAGCTTTCTAATCAACAAAATAGCGACATTGTCTAGCGACTATATACATCGCTTACAATATACAACTATTCAACAATAAATTATTTTTAATTATTTACGATTGGCCAGCGTATGGTGTTTGATTACTTACTAGTAGAAACATATCAATATGTTCTTATCTCTTGTTGTCTTTGGACAAGCCTTGGTGGCAGCTATGACTTAAAGCGTGAATCACATGACTAAAATCGGTCATGCAAAGGTCCTATCAGTACTGTAGCCCTTAATCTGTAGACTTTATATTCTATTCTGGTCCGCATGGCAGCTGTTGTGAACGCTTAGCATACCTGACTGTTCATGGACGCGGTTCATGGATAAACTGACTTTGGTGACAGTACGGACATTGAGTACAAGGGAAAATCCACATATCTATAGAATCATAAGCTGGAATTAAAAGTCCATATCTTACTTTTCCCCAGCTTTGACTTGGGCGGACCATTACTTGTTTAGGTGGGCATTGTGCCCTGTATGTGTTTTTAATGTTTATGTACTCGGCTGGTTAAGTTGAGTGCTGCCTTCCCTGTCTGACTTAATATGATCTCTTTAAAACTTATAGCATACATTTTCATATAAAACTATGAAGTTATTTTCAGTCAGAGAAGCCCCCGAAACAGAAGTAGCTTTCTACGTCACACATGCCGACCATGACGTTCACCACCTGGGTCATAACCAGATCTTACAGTTCCCTGTTGCAGTCACCAACATTGGTAATGCTTACAACAACAGCACGGGTGGATTTAGGGCGCCAGTAGATGGAACATATGTTATACATGCTACCGTCATGGGTATGGATATTGCTTCTAATAAACATATGCACGCCTACTTCGATGTTAACGGAACAATGTATTCCAAGTTCTACGTGACTCCCTATGACCAATCTTCCCAGATGCTCGTTATTGACCTGAAGGCGGGACATACTGTGACGGTGAGAAACGACTACACTGATGCTGGGTTTGTTGGTCAGCATTACACAACATTTTCTGGCTTTTTATTGTACCAGAACTTTCCATCGGGAGCTATTATTGGCAAATAAACAATATCACTACTGACTAGTATAGTGTTACGCTTGTATATAGCATTTTAAAATACTTAAAGCGGATTTAGCTCAGTGGTAACGCTCTGGGCTGTCAATCCAGAGGTCGTGGACTCAATCCCTGGCATCGGAACTCGACATTCCTGAAATATTTATAATATTTCCCGCTATATCTGGCCGTGTGGTCTGCAAAGTATCTGGAAGTGCCAGGAAGCTGTGTATCAGGGATATACACCGAGCACATTTAAGAACCAGGCTGTCTATTCGAAAAAAGAGCTAGATGCACTTCTGCAGCGCCGGACATGCCTGTATCTAATGTCTCTCTCTCCCTTCAGGGGCTTTCTCTCAGTCTGTCCCTCTGGTCAGATCACGCTGTATCTGCACTAGTAGAGGATGCCCCTGCGCCCTTGTGGCTGCAACACAATAATGTAAAGTGCCTTTCAACGAGCGTTCGCATGAAAAAGGCGCTATATAAATCTGGTTTATTTATTTTATTTACTTATTGTTAACATCACTTGATAAGCTAAGTTCATGTATATTAAGACACCAACTAAAAACATGAACCAATGCGATATTAAGTACGTAGTAAAGAACCGTATTGGGAGAGCTTCGCTACGATTGTGGAGGTTCCTCCGTTGACCGTTCGCTTCGGTTGCGGGAGGTCTAGGGTTCGATCACAGACGAAATAAAAATGGTACCTTGCTAGACGCTCAACAATAAAGGGAAACTGGCGTCTCTTCTCTCATACCCTCGTGGCGATGGATAACATCAGGATGAGGTGTCGAGAGGGATTATATAAGTTTAAAAATTCATTTCACAATCGGCCTTGAATAAATTAGTATAAAAGAATATGAGCCAGTCTCCAGGAAAACCTGCCTTTTTACATTATGTAATAACTGTATAGAATTATGTTTTGAAAAGGCTTTAAAATAAGAAATAAATGCGTATATATTCATTCTATATATTAATTTACCCATATAATGCTTTTAGACCTTAGCTTCAAATTTTCTCGGTTCAATAAATAATACTAATGATGGAACTGTCCCATTCAAAAGAATAGGGGGGCTTATGTTTTATATAATAAAATAGATACATCATTCAATAGTATAATATCGGGTACTTGAAAACCAGTTTTTACATCGTCTCGTTAGTCGAGTGGATAAGCATGCCGCTATTATACACGTAATTTTGTTCAATCTCGCAGCTGGTTCGACGCCCATCCAAGTTACTTAAATTTACGTTTCTTTATCTTTTTACTTTGCACACTAATTGATATCGAACCCATTTAAAGTTTACCTGGCCGGTGAGTTTATGTTTATAACGATTCTCATTTGACTTTGAACGCACTATATTGCATTTCATAACAACAATGCTTTATTTTTAAAGTTGCGGTTCAAAACAGTACTTTAAGATAACACCTCCTGTGGAAACATGTATATTAGTCGATAAAATATACATGTATATAACGAAGAACTGGATTGAATTTTAGCACGCTATGGATGGCGTCATTGATCAATATTTCAACAATGATCTATCAATCGATCTTCAGACTCGGGCATCATCTAACAGACCCATTAAAAGCTTCGTGAATCAATCTATATTGACCATTGATCGGTTGAACCTTACAATACCCGCTTGTTCTATAATTTTATAATTCAAACAGAAAAGCAGCTGGTTCAATAACTTTTAATAAGGGCTCATAACGGTACTTTGGGTTCTATCGATTCTAGTTTGTAGTTGTCATACGTTACGTTAAAACACTGATAAGATTTCTGTCTAAACAGAGTGTAGCCTTTGTGAATACCTTTTCAATATTCCATATTTGTGCAATACAGGTTAGCAAGAGCTATCGCAATATGACGTATGTTCATGAAATATTAAAACCTAGATTATGCGATATTCCTTCATACGAACGGAACTGATAATCTTGTTCATTCCATGTAAATACCAACTCGAAAGTAATGAAATATATTGTAAAAGCCATTCAATTCCCGAGGTGTTAATTTTCTCGAAATTTACATCGGAATAGCACTGTACAGTGTGTTGACCCGTTGGCTCGTATTACCTTGTTGCTTGTTTAAGTTGCTTGTGTAATGCCGTATCTCGCGGGAACGCTACGTACATAAAATCTTACCTAGCCATAGTAAACAAGACTAATTTTGATGCAATGCATCAAAAGACGCCGCGAAAGTTTTTGAAGCTAATTAGGATAACTCGATGATCTATTTTAGGGTTGTAATGGGGTCAATAAGAGTATATTGGGAACAAACCTTCTCTTGATTAGATCTACTGACTTAATTTTTGATCCCCTCATGATGGGCCGGATTTAATAAATCAGAACATTAATTCAACAGTATGATACACTTTATTAATATTACATGACACTTCTTAAAAAAAGCCTATCTTATCTCACATTTCTTGAATACATGAAAAACGTACGCCATAATAATATCAGGAAAACCGGGCTTAGTGACAAAGATATGAAAATCATGATGATATAGCATTAGAAAAACAGGACTCTTTTGAAATGTTTCTGAAAATTTGAGCAAAATATGACACTAAATTACAAAGTTACAGACTTTTAAAACTAACCACTCCCCCTACTTTGTTAGTGACGTCGCAAACGTCATGCAAACGTTATTTGACGTTACGTTAATAAGAAGTTCATAAATCCAGTATTTGATGAGTTCTTGACGTAGACTTTTTTTAAATTGTATCACATTTTAGAATTGTATTCCTTTTTAAATAAAACATATCTAAATCGTGAATTATAGCTTTTAAAGAAACGAAGCTACTGTTTTCAACCACTAACCCCTCGTTTTCTCAATATGGATATTCTTCAGAAATTGGTCACCATAGCAACGACAGAAGTTATTTTAACATGATTCATGAGAAAACAATCTAAAACATATTTCTATATAATCCAAGAACTTAAACTTAAATCAAAGAGCATGACTTTTTTTTAATTTAAGAGGGTTTTCTTAACCTTATTACATAAATACTAATACAATATCACAAAGCCCGGTTTTCCTCGAGAACGGCTCATATAATTATCTATGTAAGACAATTAAAATAAAGAGAGTTTTCTGCATGAACACATTTTACCATTTTTACATTATCCATAATCCCCATTTCAATATACAACATATCTAAAATAAGTTTTCTCTATACCAGACGGCAATCTCCTTACATAGCGCATGAATAAGGAGATCACTGCGTATACTTTGCTAAACTGGTAGACACGGATTATGGGATACGAGGTTTTAGTGGTTACAGAAACGAGACCGCCGGAATTTGCCGAAAACGGCTATAAACAAGCCTATTTGGTTGTTATTAGTTGTTTTTATACATATATGCAAACATAAATGACAAAAATATATCGTTAATATATATTATATTTCAAAACAATTATTTTGCGCTTCGGCGTCTTTTGTCTGGATTCGACTTTTGTTTACAAACTATCTATTTATAGAACAGGTCCTGTTTACGTGAAATATCGCAAATTTATAAATTAATGCCATTTTTAATGCTAGCGTTATTTTAGATATTTTACATATTTAGATACTAGAGAGCTTCATCTTCATAATGATGTAAGACAATAGAGAATTTAACAGAACATAACAAACAGTTGGGGCCGTGGCATGCAAACAAGAACGTTAAGGACCGGGAAATACACACTCTCTTTCCATTGGCTGGCTTTCTGATTTCAATTGAATAACATGAGGCCATGCGTATTGTATTGTTCGTTTATTGTAATTACAGTTTTACTAGTGTACAGCCCTCTAGGAATTTGATAAAATAAATTTTCGTTGTTTTAGGAATGTATTCTCTGTTTGCTTTAAAGCAACTGCTTAGGTAACTTAATCAGTATTCGCAACCGTTTTCGAGACAGTAGTGAATTTGGGTAGTAAGGTTTAGAAACGAACCTATAAAAAGCACAGGTAACTGTATCATTGATTGAGATTAAAAACATTTTTTGTGTAAAATTTATATATTCATGATTTTTGTTTTTCTCTCTTAATCAATGGTACAGTTACCTGTGATAAAAAGAGCTTCGTCTAACATTTTATATATGACTCCCTTGAGACAATGCGTATTGCATAGTTTGTTCATTGTAATAACAGTTTTCCTATTGTACAGCTTTGTTGGAATTATTGAGAACCAATAGTCGTTGAGTTATGAATTTATTCTAAGTTTGCCTTAAAACATTTTTTAAGTAGCTTAATCAGTATTCGCAACCGTTTTCGAGACATTAGAATTGGAGTAGTAAGGTTTAGAAACGAAACCGACGCTAAATGTCGCATCTGTGACGTTAAATGTCGCAACAAACTGGCCTGACGTTAAATGTCGCAACATTAACGCTAAATGTCGCAATCGTTTATAAACACTCATTTGTAGTATTACTGTTCTAGTTTTAGCCCAGACGTATCCACAGTTATTAGGGGTTTTCCCAAAGGGGTTCGACACATAAGCATTTAGTGATAAAAAACTGTTTTCAAAAAAAATTTTTTTTTTGCTTCTACTATGTAAATGTATATCGTATGAAATTTACACAGTAGAAATAAAAAAAATATTGTTTGAAAAAAAAAATAATCACTGCAGGCTCATGACTGTGTCGAACTCGTAAAAATGCCGTACGGACCATTCGGACTGATAATCACCCTCGGGCTAAAGCCAACCGGGCGATTATGCTTCCTGCGGGCCGATTATTTAGACCCCATCATACACAGCCGTGCATTATCCTCTTAGTAACGCATCGTGTGGGTTTGAATACTACTTTCCGTAAACACAAATAAATTGATGTCAACAGAATTTCAATTATGATTTACATAATAATTTATTTAGTGTATTTTGCATTGTTCGACAAATACTCGGTTACTGCAACTACACAGACCTTGGTCGTGATGAAACCAGTATAATTAAGTATAATCCGTATATAACCATAATTCGGGTATATGCCGCTATGTTCTTCCCTGCCTCCATCGGTATGAAACGCACTTTACTGGGACTCAACCGGTGTAGAGCCAGGGTTCAGTGCAGTTCAAATAATGCCGGTATACCACGGTTTATAAATAATGAAATATAAAATACCAGAATTGGTTTGCACCTATAGTGGATATCGAACACATACTGTACGACGTCATACGGTCGGATCAACACGGTTCGTCACGGTTAGCCCGAATCGACTAAGAAGTTCACGATGTCTCTAAGGTTCATACAACGGGACAAACCGGGGGTGCTTAACCGGTACAAGGTCTGCTGTCAGCTCAGAACCGGGATACACCGTGGATACAGCGGGGTAATCCGTACTGAGACCGGGATGCAACATCGCGGTAGAGCTAATATGTAGCCCCGGTTGTAATCCAGTTTTGACTCCATATTTCGATTCTGTTGAAATCTTGACCATTCCTCCCGGTAGCTACTGGTGACTCCACGAGGCTTTAAACATTTTAAAACAACCGGCCTCTTTTGCCAGTTTGATAAGAGTATCACGGTTCGCCACGGTTCGTCTGGCCGATCCAGTGTTGTTACGGTTGTACGACGGTTCACTGAACCGGGTATACCGAGTAAGATTCGGCTCATCCCGTTAAAGGGGTTCGACACTTGCACTGATTAAAAACTGTTTCCAAAAAATATTTTTTTTATTTCTACTGTGTAAATTTTATACAATATACATGTACTTAGTAGAAGTAAAAAAAATAATTTTTTTTTAAAAAACAGTTTTTAATCACTGCAGACTTATGTGTCGAACCCCTTTGGGTAAATACCTAATAACTGTGGATACGTCTGGACTAAAACTAGAACAGTAATACTATAAAAGAGTGTTTATAAAGGATTGCGACATTTAGCGTTAATGTTGCGACATTTAACGTCAGGCCAGTTTGTTGCGACATTTAACGTCACAGATGCGACATTTAGCGTCAGGGTGGATTGCGACATTTAGCGTCGGTTGCGACATTTAGCGTCAGCCTTGCGACATTTAACGTCAAGTGCGACATTTAGCGTCGATGCGACATTTAACGTTGCTACATACCGTATTCTCATATTGTGCATAACAAAATTATATACAGATGTGGCGGCAGTGTCTACCCACCCATTCAGAGAACTTAAATAGTGTAATACACAGACACTTTGAAGCCATACAGCATGGTTTCTTAAGGTAACTCCAAGTCTTTGATCTGCCTTTACAAGGTATATCAAACCTGTTATATTTATCAAGAACACAATTATGGCTAAGTTTCTACGATCAAACGAATCAACTTACTGCTATGATATTCCGTATTTCCCACATTTTTATGTTTATACACAACGGTAAATACAACATATATTCAAATTTTCTATTTTTCCTTTGTTTTTCAATGCACCACAGTGACTGTCTCGGGACAGTGATCTAAATTTTAACTAGTTGGTCAATTTTAATGGGACTTTCCATGAAAGTAAAGTACACTTTGTTTTGTATGAAAGTTATTAGTTTGTGAAGATATAAAAATGCAATTCTTGTTTTTGATACCTTGAAAATCTGACCACTTTAGAACGAATTGACCTTTAAAGTACAATACAAAGTTTACAAAAAAAATCCCTTTTTCTTTTTACTCTTTATCAATGATACAGTAACCTGTGATGTTTCCTTAGTAGTTATTGTAGCTCTCTACACAATGCATAAAATCCATGGAAGCAATTAATAATTTTGGTTGTATGATTTAGCTGATACACTTATGGAAGTTTTAAGAATTCAAGAAAATTCTTAGTTTTCAACTAAGATGCCTTATAAATGCCGACCTTGGTTAAGATCTGATCTTCTTACACTTTTACGCCAATGACCGACATTCTATTGACTTTTATTATTGACTTTTCAATGAACCGTGACATACGTAATTACATATTTTAATAATTAAGAGTGAAATAATATGATATGATGGTACCCTAGTTGGATGAAGAAGGTTACTTTGTCCCCAGTGCCATCGACTCATGTATGTTTTAGTGATTTTTTTAATTGCTTTTGAAATTCTTTGCAATACACTAGGGGGTACAATGATCAATGGCATATTCTTTTTCATCTTGGCAGTCCAGTTACAAGCTAGGTAGAACCATCAACACTTTAATAATTTACTATTGTTTATTGTCGAATGTGAAACAAGTTTTTTTCAACTTATATCAATCATTTCTAATATTATCCATCGCCACGAGGGTATTAGAGAAGAGAAGCCATTTTCCCTTTAATGCTACGCGTCTAGCGAGGGAATTTCTGTTACCACTTTATTTCGTGTTTGGTATAACGCGACCAGGGATGGCGTCCCGAGACCTCCGGCGCTCGAAGCAGATACTCTAGCGCTAGGCTATCAACATTTGCATTATGAACTGCGGACATATCTGGCATTACGTAGTGTTGTCATGAAAAATTAGCGTACCGAAAGTGTAGGCTACAGGTATGTTAGAGCTGGTATCATTTAGACATTACATCGTTCATGCATGGTACCATTTGTACCATTTAGAAATGGCATCGTTTAGACATGACATTGTTTAGACATGACATTGTTTAGACATGACATTGTTTAGACATAACATTGTTTAGACATGACATCGTTTAGACATGACATTGTTTAGACATGACAGGCATTATACAGGGTGTCCAAAAAGAAAGTATACAGTTTCAGTGTACATTTATAAAATCTCTTCATTCTGCAATCATAAAGAAATTTACACATGTGTAGACAAAAGATGCAGGTTTTTTCTGTGACCCGTTTTAAGATTATAACTTGGTTAGGTTTTTGAAAAATGTAAATTTACTGAAATTACCTTATTCTGCCCGTGATATCTATTCAGTAATTTATGACGTTCTCAAGATGTCCACCCTTCTTACGTTTTCCTTCTTACCTTCTCTTTTGATGTTTCTCGTGAGCATAGACGTGCCTGTTGGTTTTGTGCTGTACACTAGCGATTTAACGTAGCCCCACAAGAAGAATTCGCAATGATTTTGATCCGGGCTGTGGGCGGGCCATGTCACACCACAGTGGTATTTCCTAGAAATTACTTTGGATCCAACTGTTTAAAGGAATTCATCCAACCCACAATGTGTGGCCCTGGCACATCTGGCATGAGCTAGGCATCATTCAAAACAATAAATCACCTGCAGTGTTTAGGAATGAGCTGATTTAACACAGACAAGTAACGGGTTGGGTTTATTCCTTTCTATTGTGCTATCTGAATCGCTAGTGTACAATCTAAAGCCAACGAACACATATATGCTGCTGAAGAACATCAAAAGAGAAGGTTAGAAGATCAGGTTAGTGCAAATGTAACTGATAGGTTCAAAGAACGAGTGCAAGAAGGGGAATGTCAGAAGGCAACATGCATCGTGAAAACGTCGTTAATTACTACAAAATGACGTCACGGACAAAATAAGGTAATTTTAGACAATTGACATTTTCACACGCCAGTGGTTATGTATGGAACGCCATTGCTGTCTTTTGTTGACGCTTGTCATGTTGACTTGTCGGTAGGACATGTGAACTTCTTAGTACAATGTGTTAATATGTCAAACCACATTGTTGACTTGTCAAACTATCATCTGAATATGTCAACTTGGCCTGTTATATTGTTAAAACAACGTCTTAAATTGTTAAAAGAATACAATAATATCTCAAGCCATCGTGTTATACTGTTAAACCACATCGATAAATTGTCAAACCACCATTTGTATATGTCTACGTTACATGTTAAATTGTTGAAAAAACGCTTGATAATGTTAGAAGAACGTGTTAACTTCTCAAAGCTTCATATTATCTAGTTAGACTTTAACTACAATGATGAATTGTTAAACTATCATTTGGATATGTTTATATGCGTTGTTGAATTGTTAAAACAACGTCTTACAATGTCGAATGAGCATGCGAACCTCTCAATACATCGTGTTATACTGTTAAATGGCAGTGGTAAATGGTTTAAATATCATTTGAACATGTCTATACGACATGTTAAATTGTTACAACAACGTCTTAAATTGTCGGTAGGGCATGTGAACTTCTCAGTGCAACATTATTGTATGTCAAGTCACACTGTTACACTGTCCAAATATCATGTGAACATGTCTATATGCCATGTTAAATTGTTAAAATAGCTTCTTATCATGTCCAAAAATCATTTGAACTTCTAAACAGAACGTGTTATATTGTTAGACAACAGTGGTAAATTGTTAAAATATTATTTGAAGATGTCTATATGACATATTAAATTGTTAAAATAGCTTCTTATTATGTCCAATAACCATGTGAACTTCTTAATAGAACGTGTTATATTGTTAGACAACAGTGGTAAGTTGTTAAAATATCATTTGAAGATGTCTATATGACATGTTAAATTGTTAAAATAACTTCTTATCATGTCCATTCAGCATGTGAACTTCTTAATAGAACGTGTTATATTGTTAAACAACAGTGGTAAATTGTTAAACTATCATTTGAAGATGTCTATACGACATGTTATAGTGTTAAAACGATATTTTAACTTGTCGACGAGGCATGTTAACTTCTTAATAGACAGTGTTGTTGTTGTTCAAATTTGTATGACGTCATCAATAACGTAAGTTCCTCCCGCGTACATACTTAAAAATTTCCGCCATCTTTGTTCAATATGCACGCAGGAGGAACTTGCGTTATTGATGACGTCATACAAATTTGAACAACAACAACACTGTCTATTAAGAAGTTCACATGCCTCGTTGACATGTTAACATATCGTTTTAACACTATAGCATGGCATGTAGACATTTTCAAATGATATTTTAACAAGTTACCACTGTTGTTAAACAATATAACAAGTTCTATAAAGAAGTTCACATGGTTATTGGACATGATAAGAAGCTATTTTAACAATTTAACATGTCATGTAGACATCTTCAAATGATATTTTAACAATTTACCACTGTTGTTTAACAATATAACACGTTCTGTTGAGAAGTTCACATGGTTATTGGACATGATAAGAAGCTATTTTGACAATTTAACATGGCTTATAGACATCTTCAAATGATCTTTAACAAATTATCACTGTCGTTTAAGAGTATTACACGTTCTGTTGAGAAGTTCACATGCCCAATGAAGATGATAAGAAGCTATTTTAACAATTTAACATGGCATATAGACATGTTCACAAGATACTTGGACAGTTTAACAGTGTGACTTGAGAAGTTCACATGTCCTATCGACAATTTAAGACGTTGTTGTAACAATTTAACATGTCGTGTAGACATGTTCAAATGATATTATAACAATTTAACATGACAAGCATCAACAAAAGACAGATATGGCGTTCCATAGTTATGCCCTTGTAAACTGTTAAAACATAGTTGATACAAAATTCAATCGTTTACAAATGTAATGGTCATCAACGAGACGTGGATTAATGTTATCACTCATGCGATCCATAACCAAATATGAGCCAGTAAAGACACAACAAAAGTTTGCATTGCAAAGTGCACCATAGGCGCCTGTAGGAGTATTCGCCATTTTCTTTATAAATTAAGTTCCTTCCATTCAATGTGATGTATAAAATTGACATTGAGGAAATGCCAAGTTTAACAAAAGTAAATTTATTCAGAAATAGACAAAAATACTTCCACAATCGCAGACCAGCCACATGTTTAAGGGTGGCATGCTGTTGCAGAGAAATGTATCTGCACACGAAGTGGCCATTAAACTCGACTTTCTGGGAAGCGCAAAGATTCTTGACCTTCCAGATCCCCCATATTTGCCATACATAGTTCCCTGTGATCGTTATTTGTTTCAAAGATTCTAAAAATGCAATGTCAGAAAAATACAAAGTACATGACTGTACGTTATGCTCTCGGTTGGCTCTTGTGCAGTATATGCACAGTGTACTCAGCAAAGATAATTAAATCGCATTTTAAAAATTAATTGTCCGATGAAAACTTCTCATATCTACCGGAGGTGACCAAAAGATTGTTTCAATAAAAAAGACCAAGTATACATTTTCATGAATTTAGTCGCATTCCAATTTGAACCCCTTGTATCAATTTAATTCATAGATATTTCAACCAGAATGAACTTCAGGACATAACTGTACGATAACTAACAACACAAGTGTTTTAATGTATGTGTTAGTTTCATAAACTCGTTGTATCATTCCAACCGATCGTGCTGATCACAAGTCTGTGCATTTTCAGCCTTTGATCACTGGCGTACCTTCCAATACCGGTAACATTATCGTAGCTGTTACAACTTTAAAGACATTTATTCTCTGAGAACAGATTTCAAATCATCGAAAGCATCATTGTAAATTCAGGTTGCTAAGCGATATTGGTCCGGGTGTTGGTAAAGCTTAAACAACACCGCATCAATTATTTAATTGCTGCTGTTTTAATGCCTCATTACAATCTTGAAATATTCTTTAGTGATTGGTTGGACTAGTTGTCGCCATAGCAACGTAGCAACAACAAGCCAGGATCCGCACGCAAGCTTCCACCATATACTTGTTTGGCGTCTGTGGAAACGATCCGTTCCTTCAAGGTATGTCGTATACATTATATGTTTTCTTCTCCTTTTTTCATAATACTTCATGTGAAATTGTATACTTAAAACGTTTTGATGATTTATCTACCGTTATTTTTTTTTAAATTTGGTTTGTTTCATTCACATGTCATATTATTGTTTATAAAGTTCTTTGATTTTGGTAACATTGTAATAGCATCAATATTCACTGTTAAATAGCTTATTTATTGTTTTCTTTCTAACTTATTTTTATTCAAACTTTTAAAATTGTACGTTTGGTATTTTTTTAAATTAAATTAATGTATAACGTGTCGCGTTGATATCATTCACGTAGCTTTAGTTCTACGAGTCAATGTACAATTTTTTTATATAAAATATATAATTTTATGTCTTTCCGTTCGTCCGACTAATTGGGAATGACTTTTATATACGTGTATATATAGCCTTTGAAGGTGCACGAAATAGACCAAACGCCAGATGTATTATTTCATAAGTAAAACCACAGGAACTTGCATTTATAAATTGAAAAAAAAAGTGGGAAAAAATTGATTTTTTTTCACTGGGCCTAGTTTACATCCTGTATTAAAATATAGACAGGAATGCAATGCGATTGTATCCCACGAACTATTCTAATACAAATATTTTCTCTATACCAACTTGACTGTTAAAATACATTATCTAGTCAGTTAAAGGGGTTAATAACAATACAGAATACATCCGCACCTCAACCGATGGGTACCAATAATCGTCTAATATCGGCTTTTAAAGCCAATATTTGTGGAGTTTTGAAATGGCGTCGACTCCATCGAGGGGGAGGCGTTGGAGGAGGTTGATGAAAATGCGAATTCGCTGAGGTTCTTCTCATCCGAAAAATAATGGAAGCAATGGCTTTAAAGCTCATTGATTTTTTGGTAACATGTGACCTTTCAGGCTAAAAACACGTCACCTTTCAGGCTAAAAATAAGCATAATGCTAAAACCTGTACCGGGTCGTACCCGACCGTACTAGTCATAAGTATAATAAAAAGCTAGCTTTTCAATGACGTAAGGACTTTTTTTGTGTCCATAAAATGTTACTTATGTATTGTTCAAGTTCTGGGATATGCAGTCCCAAGCTGGATCGAATTTGTATGGAATGAGGAACAACAGACACGATGTGATAAATTGAAAATGGTTATTTATTAGTAAAATGCCATAAAACCATAAAATACAGTTAACTATTTAGTAGGTTACAAAATGACATAACTGGGCGGACAATAATCGCCAAAACGAGACACCATAGGAGGCGACACCGCCCAGAATCAATGCATGTTTACAAAGTGGAAAGGGGAGATAACTGAATAATAATATCTCTCTTTAATCAAATAGACATTGACATTATTGATGTGAGATAATAATATCACTTGTTTAATCTCTCTATGAAATATTTAATTTCATCGGTTGTTTCGTCGCATGAATAAATAACTTATATTCCCTGTGATTCAGCAGGTACGATTAAACTATTCAGAAGCAATCATTAATCAAACCGAACGAATATCAACGATGTAAAAATTAATACACATGTTAGCGCAGCGTGCTGTCTTTTCCCCTTTGCGTCTGTATATTTATATCTTTGGTTGATCGAAATGGGTGCACGCAAAAGTACGCGGAATTCCGTAAGTGCCATCGCCTTTTAAATATGTCTATTTATAACGCGAAATCGTGGGGTCATGAAAGTACGATGACGCGAACGTACGACGGTGAAGATACGAAACTACAACGACCACGAAAACATGATAAGGAAGAGATTGACTCAAATGAAAACGTAACCAACGGAAATCCACACACAACACCAGATACCGGTAGTGACCATACGATGGACCCAGTGCATTGCGCACCGGAAACAAGTCATCAAGAAAATGTCTTGAATTGTGATAAAAACAAACCAGGGGTGTCATTGTCAGTAATTGAGTAATCTCCTTTTGTCCTTTTCGTCCGTTCAGTCGTCGAATTTTAATCATACCCTTGATTTATAGATGTGTCCATAATTTATGTATACTGTTCTCTATCAATAACAAGTTCCTGTATAGTTTAATAACAATGACATGTATAGTTTAATAACAAGCTCGTGTATAGTTTAATAACAAGCTCATGTACAGTTTAATAACAAACTCATGTATAGTTTAATAACAAGCTCGTATATACTAGTAGTTTAATAACAAGCTCGTGTATAGTTTAATAACAAGCTCGTGTATAGTTTAATAACATGCTAATGTATAGTTTAATAACAACCTCGTGTATAGTTAAATAACAAGCTCGTGTAAAGTTTAATAACAAAATCATGTATAGTTTAATAACACGCTCATGTATAGTTTAAAAACATACTCATGTATAGTTTAATAACAAGCTCATGTATGATTTAATAACAAGCTCATGTATAATTTAATAACAAGCTCGTGTACAGTTTAATAACAAGCTCGTGTACAGTTTAATAACAAGCTCATGTACAGTTTAATAACAAGCTTATGTATGGTTTAACAGCAATGAAATTAGAATAGTAGTATAACTTTGAACATAGAATATACCTAGAATATATCGATTACATTGTGACATCCAATCAATGGTATTCTTTTTTCTTAGATTACCAAGTTGGTTTAATTAGCCTACTTCTTGATGTATCGATTATTCATACAAAAATCATCAGCTAGTAATATACTTGTTAATCAGATAAAATACTTGTGATTCAACCATCCTTTACAATTAATTATGCAATACAATCTGATATGCATACCGCATCGTTGACTACCCTCTATAATTAAGCATTTCATTTATTATCAACGTCATCTGTAAGAAAGTTATGAAAAGCTAACTTCATTGTAATGCGAACAAATGAACTTGGTACTCGAACCCTCTGTTAGCATATGTTTGGACAGCTAACTACTTGTTTCAATCTTATAGCGGTCTTAGTTTTCATATGCTGAGACTATTACGTTTACGATACCTTTATGTACGTTATGAACGAAGTGTTCTATAACCTACACTAATAAAAATAATTAAGTTACCATTTTTCGAGGGCTGCTTTCAACAGTTCAGCCGTTCAGTCGTTCAACCGTTCAGCCGTTCAGCCGTTCAGCCGTTCAGCCGTTCAGTCGTTCAACCGTTCAGCCGTTCAGTCGTTCAGTCGTTCATCCGTTCAGCCGTTCAGTCGTTCAGTCGTTCAACCGTTCAGCCGTTCAGCCGTTCAGTCGTTCAGTCGTTCAGCCGTTCAGCCATTCTTTGGCACTTTAACTTCCCCTGGTCATTGGGCTACCTATGAAAACCTGCGTTCGAGTCTCCCGAGGGAGATTATTTCTGTCCTGGTGGGTTTGCAGCTAACATCGATCTGCGGCGCGCATGACTATCGAACATGTTCAGACACAGCCCTCACAGGTACCAATTCACACCTTGGTCTAGTGGAGCATGTTGGTTGTTCTTGCTCCGAGAAATTAAGCAGTGGTCCAGACGAGGGTGACCACTCACCACCGCCAATGCATGACTTTATCGCGGTTATTAATTCATTCTTTACAAGACCCTTGTAATACATGGAAGCATAAATGTCCGATGAACAGACAACTTTGTTCACATTATACATTTTGTAATAATTTAGATTGTTTCAGATTGTATTACAAACTTTACACAAAGCCTTTTAAAAAATCAATCACCATAGCGACTCCGCTTTATGTTATATAAACTCACAATATGTTTTATGTTTAAAGTATTTCCACGAGTATTTTGCGATGTGTCTTGAAAGGATAGATTTGCTTTCATTTTCTTCCATATTAGGAGAGGAGATGCTACGTAAATGTTACAAAAATGTTACAAGAATGTTCAAAATTGATAAAAAAGAAGAAGTTAATAATCTACCAGGCAACCCAAAACAACAACCTGCGGTTATATCTCAATTACATGGAACACTCGATCATTACCTTTTAGAGACTTTATGTCTGAAACGCCGCGTGAGTTCAGTTATAAAAACTTAATTTCCTGGCAGCATTTTCCAGAACTGATACCTGGCAGTTACCTATTTAGTTTATATATTATGTTCATTCTAGACTAAATTTTATGTTAGCAGGCATTAAGAAGTATGTATTAATTATTGATTGAATGGCTTATAGTTAAACAGAAAATACAATGTACGACATACATTTGCAAAAACCTTGATATACAGAGACTTGGAAACATGAAAGGATCCAACTTATTTGTTGAATTGCTTAAATGCAATTGACATGCTGACTGGTGATGTCGAGTAACAGTGTAGCCGAGCAGGTATCATTTGACATGCTGACTGGTGATGTCGAGTAACCGTGTAGCCGGGCAGGTATCATTTGTCATGCTGACTGGTGATGTCGAGTAACAGTGTAGCCGAGCAGGTATCATTTGACATGCTGACTGGTTATGTCGAGTAACAGTGTAGCCGAGCAGGTATCATTTGACATGCTGACTGGTTATGTCGAGTAACCGTGTAGCCGAGCAGGTATCATTTGACATGCTGACTGGTGATGTCGAGTAACCATGTAGCCGAGCAGGTATCATTTGACATGCTGACTGGTGATGTCGAGTAACAGTGTAGCCGAGCAGGTATCATTTGACATGCTGACTGGTGATGTCGAGTAACAGTGTAGCCGAGCAGGTATCATTTGACATGCTGACTGGTGATGTCGAGTAACAGTGTAGCCGAGCAGGTATCATTTGACATGCTGACTGGTGATGTCGAGTAACAGTGTAGCCGAGCAGGTATCATTTGACATGCTGACTGGTTATGTCGAGTAACAGTGTAGCCGGGCAGCCATCGGATGGCAAGCACATAATTGTAGTCATTCAGTTCACTTGGTATGTCTGATTTCAGATGAAGTCGTTGCTTGTTCTTGCCTTGGTGTGTGTGTTTGCAGTATCCGTCAATGCAGGTAGGGTATTTCCGTGGTAACCATATGTTCATAGCGTTAGACCCGATATCAATTTTTATTGTATCGATTTGTGTTATTTAAGTAATTAAAGACAATCATGCAGGCGAAAACAATTTATATTTCTCTGGTACAGAACATATAGCTATCATGATTTGTTTCAAGTACATTGTCTACCTTTATTTATACATGTATAAATACAAACATACTTGAAGTAACGTCAAAAACAGTTTTCATCATCATTAAATTAATAAACATGTGTGATTAACTGTCAATACCTAGATTTTCTATATGATACCGGAGCGTACCGTAGGAAAGCGTTATTTAGTAGTCGCCTGACCATAACCGTCACATGACATAAGCTGTGCCTTTCAGTATATTGTGGTCAGATAATATATAGAAATTGTAAATATGGTAGGATTGTTGTTTGTCTGTTTGTGTTTGGCAATGTATATCGTATGTTACGTCTGTCTGCGCAATGTCAGGGTGCGCAACATTACATTTCAACATTATATTTATAAAAAGGACCAGATATATAAAGGTATTTTCCTGTTATGGTCCCATATTTGATATATTTCTCTCACTGAAAGGCAAAAACTAAATGTGAAATTTTTTCAATAATTGATTCCATATTATTTTCGTATTTTTAATGCCATCGCAATCACATCTTATTAATAAATGTGTTATTTTAGTTGCATTGGATGCCCTCTGTACCAAGAGCTCGGAATGTACGACGACAACCGACTACTCTACATGTGAGAAAGACTACTCTAACTGTGCAAAAGGTTATTGCAAATGCAAGGATGGTTACAAAAAGGATGGCTCTTCATGCAGTAAGTTGATTTACTGTTAACATGAATTACAAGTCAGGTATTGTACAACAAGCATGTAAGGCTATATAACAGTTATGTGAAGAAATGATTGAACTAATGATTAACTTATAAGCACGAAACGTATTCCCGATTAGACTAACATGTATGTATAACAGATAGGCAGTATGTGTTTCAGTGATTTACTACCAAATAGTAGATAGTTTAACACCCTGCTGCACTAATAACCATATCGTATAAACCTAATCAGTGTATGACTAAATGAGAGGTATACAATTAAATTTGTATGACTTATTGCGAGCAAAAGCATCTGTGATTTCCGGTCACTGTATGACTTATTGGGAGACTATACAATTCAACTTGTATGACTTATTGCGAGCAAAATCAGTTATGATTTCCGGTCACTGTATGACTTATTGGGAGACTATTCAACGTGTATGTCTTATTGCGACAACAGGAAGTTGACTGGTTTATACACTGTGATAACCTCGAAGAGGTCGGTATTTTAGTTGTTGAGGTAAAGGGAACCAGCTCCAATAGTAAGAGTGTCTTTATTTCAACTTGACCAAGGGAGATCAATATTTAAGACTTGTTCAGAAAAACTTGAGGCGTGCATGTTTAAAACCCCTTCACAATAAATACATGTCATTTATATTGCGCAAAAATTATTTAAACATACATTGTATTTTATTGCGCTTCACAATTACATGACACACTAGGATTCTAGAGCTTGGATTGAGTCATTAAACACTGAATTGACTATAAGCAAGACGTACGCAATTTTTGCATCGTACGCCAGTCGTGCGATGGGTAATATCATCGTAGACACTCGTCGTGAAGTTTAGGACATATTCGAAATTTTCTACGTCATGCGATTATCGTACGCCAGTCGCACGATGCCCTATGTCGTTGTGCGACAGACACACGATTGACGCACGATTATGATTATCAGGTCAAATTAAGTACTTAGAAGCATACCAATTTCATACGATAGTCGTGCGATGGTCGTACGATGACGCACGACGGACAGATGAATACTCATTATCAAGTCAAGTCAAGTATATCGTGCGATTGTCGTACGACGGTTACACGTCACTCGTACAACGTTCGCACGACGCATGTAAACATGTATATTCTATAGCAGGCTCCCTATCAATCAACGGAACTACCTTACAGTATTTCTAGCATGATTTAATGACTATCAAGCAATAAATGCAAACAATAAACATTATCATTTCTTGAAGATTATACATAATAATAGTAGACATGTAATGCTATACGTAAAGCACGTTATAGCTACAGTTACAGAACTCTACCACGTATTCATGACACTTCGCATTATACCACTGTGTAACATACGGATTAGGTAGAACTCCTAGACATTGGAAACAATACATTTTGGGCTGACGTACACCAATCGTACGTCGTATGACGGACGTACGAATGGTGTACGATACATGATCATCGACGTAAGACTGTCGTGCGATGGTTGTATTATCGTCGGCGCATCGTACGTCCGTCGTACGATTGTCGTACGAATATTTAATAGTTGCCAATAAAAAACCCTCCGAGTCATCATCGAACAACGGAAATACGCTAATTGTGAACGTTCCACAAAAACACATACTAGTATTCAAAACGTGCGACAGTACATTTTAATGTAGTCACACAAGCATCGTACGACGAAGAAATTCTTACGACAAAAGTGAAAGTGGTTTATAGATTGGCACGAAATTAGACCTAGAAATCTGTTCTTATAACTAAAAGCATCTTTTTCCGTATGCTGAAAAGCTCTCGAGAATAGATAACTCTGAGTTATATAAAACGCATGTATTAAAGACCTATTATATATATGTTGAATCACAATGGGTCGTAACGACTGCTCCATCCGTGGAAAAAGAGGCAAGAAATGGATTTGGGTCACCAATAATGTTAAGGCTTCCTTTATTAAGTTGTTTCTTCTTTATTTTATCATCCGTGATAACATTAAACTGTTCAGCATGTTACGTAACATGATAACACATGTGTCGTAAAAGTACACACATTTAATTTTGGATATTTGTTTCCTGCACAAATGCAGTTGATGATTTCATTGATATGTTTTTATGCATAAGATATATGTTTATATGTAATACAAATATTAAGATTCGGTTGAATAAGTGCGCCAATATTGGTACTTTTCCGATGTATTTATGCGCCATAATTATTATTAGAACGAACGAACGAACGAACAAACAAGAAGTCGCCAAAACATGGTCAGTAAAATACTCGAAAGAGAGCTTTTCGTCAGATGTTTAGATGCCATCTTGATTTGCGAGCATGAACATTTCAGAACCACGGAAGAAAAAGGGACAGACGTGTGCGGTCACCGATATTTGTGAGTCATATACGACTTGCACGGAAAACGAGTGTCAATGCTCAATAGGCACAACTTACAACACACGTCTTGACAAATGCATTACCACCGCCTTGAAAGCTGTTGGCGAGGGGACTTGTAATGTAGATGTTGACTGTTATAACTCACTGGCTAACGATGGTAAGTGCAAATAGTTTGATTATCTAAATCTCGTATTTGAACGTTATTGTCATGTTGTCAAAAACGTAATAAAAATAGTAATTTTTGCGTCTGTACCTTTTAATTGCATCTAAATTCCAAATAGTTCACAAATTAATTATTGCTTCTCTGAGGTATGGTATTTAAAAGGAATGCTAATTTGTACATACGTATAATAGATAAACACAATCGCAAATATCAAATTTATGTAGATAAGTATATTCATTTATAGTATGATTCTATTTGCTTTGTTCGTTTCTGTACAAATAGTGTTATATGTACATATATAATATGCAATGTTGTAAGGTTTGTGGGGGATGATTCTCCGACCCCCATAAAACCATTGGACGGGGAAAATAAATGGGGTTACCCTTTTGGGGCCCGAAAAAAAACAGAAAAAAAACACAATCGCAACGAAACATTTGCGACGTCCGCTTGCACACTACCCCATGTCCCTTGGACTACCAGTTTAGTACGCTAACTAGTTCTGGATCACCCTTTGCTTAGGTATACTTTACACATACATGTAAATTCTCCTTTTTACTGTGCATTTTTTATTGTGTGTTTTAGCTATACATGTTAATTATATTCTTGCCTGTGGATTACAGAGACTAATCAGTGAAATATTAACCGATAATCCACTGTTTCAAGACAATGAAATAACACTTGGTTGAATTCGTTATTTTCACTATTTTAAAAGCTGGTTCAATTACAATATAGAAGTAGAAACGTAGTGCCATCGGCGCCAGACTTCAAATGGTGCGTTACAAACAATGTGATAACGTTCGCGACGTTATGGCAATGTCATTAATGACGCCATGCAAGATACACTAATGAATTGCAAATAGCCTCTAGTTTTGAACGGTACTAAAAAGTATCATAATATGTAAATAGTAATTACTGCAATCGAAACCGGTTATATAACAGACAATTGGTGGATTTCCGTTAAAAGATCAAATGTTATTTCATTCGTGATCACAGAAATTACACTTTATTTATTTCGATTTATTTCGATTTTACACCAAAATCAACAAATATCATCTATTTACAATTGATGTTCCGTAGAATAGAACTCTATTCATCCAAGCATTATTATGCTTCATATTCACAGCTGTAGAATGCGATGGATCGACGTCAAAATGTAAATGTAAAACAGGATACATTCAGGAAAAGTACGAATGTCGCAAACGTAAGTAAACTAATACTATATTCTTTTACCTCAGTGATAAAATGAAAGCCTACTTGACCCAAGCTCCATCTTTAAATTGTGATGCTGTGGAAAAGCGGAATTCCCCGCTCTTATGTTAACTTGGAATGTTTTGCTTTCATGTATACCACGCTTTTAAACGACCCAACAACCAAACCTGTTTTATCACATAGAACCGCCCAAGTGAATGTATAAAAATACCTGAGACAGGTTGAAAAAGTCCACTTAATATACACATTTTTTGCTCCTATATAATAATAAAACAACAACATATCTTACCGTAAAATGAATACATACATGTATAGTATTTATATAAGATTTATCATATTGTAGCTCACTATGGAGAGGCGTGCACAAGCGGGATTGATTGTGCACCAATGTGGCCAGAAGCCCAGACAGAAGAATGTGTCTCTGACAAGTGTAAATGTCCGGCTTCATCGTCTTATGCGTCTCTCACCTATGATGGAGTCACTTTCAAAATGTGTCACAGTAAGTAGATAAATAGGACAAGATACACAACCAGTGTATTTGTTAACATGCGCAACTCCCGTTTACATGCGCAACCATTGTTGATATGCACAAACTCTGTTAATATGATCAAAATCCGTTAATATGAACAATCAATTTTGATATGTGCAAACTCTGTTAACATGATTAACGACCGTTAATATGCACAACCCATGTTGATATGCGCAACCTCCATTAACATGATCAATGTCCGTTAATATGCACAACCAATGTTGATATGCACAAACTCTGTTCATATGAGCAAAATCCGTTAATATGAACAACCAATTTTGATATGTGCAAACTCTGTTAACATGATTAACGTCCGTTAATATGCACAACCAATGCTGAAATGCGCAACCTCCATTAACTTGATCAACGTCTGTTAATATGCACAACCAATGTTGATATGCGCAAACTCTGTAAACATGATTAACGTCCGTTAATATGCACAACCAATGTTGATACGCGCAACCTCCATTAACATGATCAACGTCTGTTAATATGAACAACCAATGTTGATATGCACAAACAACTCTGTTAACATGAACAGTCAGTCAACCAGCAGTCAGTCAACCAGCAGTCAGTCAACCAATAGTCAGTCAACCAACATTCAGTCAACCAACAGTCAGTCAACCAACATTCAGTCCAACAACGTTCAGTCAACCAATAATCAGTCAACCAACAGTCAGTCAACCAACATTCAGTCAGCCAACAGTCAGTCAGCCAACAGTCAGTCAACCAACAGTCAGTCAACCAACAGTCAATCAACCAACATTCAGTCAACCAACAGACAGTCAACCAACATTCAGTCAACCAACAGTCAGTCAACCAACAGTCAGTCAACCAACATTCAGTCAGCCAACAGTCAGTCAGCCAACAGTCAGTCAACCAACAGTCAGTCAGCCAACATTCAGTCAGCCAACATTCAGTCAACCAACATTCAGTCAACCAAAAGTCAGTCAACCAACATTCAGTCAACCAACATTCAGTCAAATAACAGTCAGACAACCAATCGTAAGTCAACCACCATTCAGTGCAACAACGTTCAGTCAACCATCATCAAGTCAACCAACATTCAGTCAACCAACATTCAGTCCAACAACGTTCAGTCAACCATCATTAAGTCAACCAACATTCAGTCAACCAACATTCAGTCCAACAACGTTCAGTCAACCATCATTAAGTCAACCAACATTCAGTCAACCAAAAGTCAGTCAACCAACATTCAGTCAACCAACATTCAGTCAAATAACAGTCAGACAACCAATCGTAAATCAACCACCATTCAGTGCAACAACGTTCAGTCAACCAACAGTCAGTCAACCAACATTCAGTCAACCAACATTCAGTCAACCAACATTCAGTCCAACAACGTTCAGTCAACCATCATTAAGTCAACCAACATTCAGTCAACCAATAGTCAGTCAACCAACATTCAGTCAACCAACATTCAGTCAACCAACAGTCAGTCAGCCAACATTCAGTCAGCCAACAGTCAGTCAACCAACAGTCAGTCAACCAACAGTCAGTCAACCAACAGTCAGTCAGTCAACAGTCAGTCAACCAACATTCAGTCAACCAACATTCAGTCAACCAACAGTCAGTCAACCAACATTCAGTCAACCAACATTAAGTCAACCAACATTCAGTCAACCAACAGTCAGTCAACCAACAGTCAGTCAATCAACATTCAGTCAACAAACATTCAGTCAACCAACAGTCATTCAATCAACAGTCAGTCAACCAACAGTCAGTCAACCAACATTCATTCAACCAACAGTCAGTCAACCAACAGTCAGTCAACCAACAGTCAGTCAACCAACAGTCAGTCAACCAACGTTCAGTCAACCAGCATTCAGTCAACCAACAGTCAGTCAACCAACATTCAGTCAACCAACATTCAGTCAACCAACAGTCAGTCAACCAACATTCAGTCAACCAACATTCAGTCAACCAGCATTCAGTCAACCAACAGTCAGTCAACCAACATTCAACCAACACTCAGTCAACCAACAGTCAGTCAACCAACATTCAGTCAACCAACACTCAGTCAACCACCATTCAGTACACCAACATTCAGTCAACCAACAGTCAGTCAACCAACATTCAACCAACACTCAGTCAACCAACAGTCAGTCAACCAACAGTCAGTCAAGCAACAGTCAGTCAACCAACATTCAGTCAACCAACATTCAGTCAACCAACAGTCAGTCAACCAACATTCAGTCAACCAACATTCAGTACACCAACATTCAGTCAACCAACAGTCAGTCAACCAACATTCAACCAACACTCAGTCAAGCAACAGTCAGTCAACCAACATTCAGTCAACCAACATTCAGTCAACCACCATTCAGTCCACCAACGTTCAGTCAACCAACATTAAGTACACCAACATTCAGTCAACCAACAGTCAGTCAACCAATATTAAGTAAACCAACATTCAGTCAACAAACGTTCAGTCAACCAACATTCAGTCAACTCAGTCAACCAATAGTCAGTCAACCAACATTCAGTAAACCAACACTCAGTCAACCAACATGCAGTCCACCAACAGTCAGTCAACCAATAATCAGTCAACCAACAGTCAGTCAACCAACATTCTGTCAACCAACACTCAGTCAACCAACAGTCAGTCAATCAACATTCAGTCAACCAATATTCAGTCATCCAACAGTCAGTCAACCAACATTCAGTCAACCAACATTCAGTCAACCAACATTCAGTCAACCAACATTCAGTCAACCAGTAAACAGTCAACCAGTAAACAGTCAACCAACATTCAGTCAACCAACAGTCAGTCAACCAACAGTCAGTCAACCAACAGTCAGTCAACCAGCAGTCAGTCAACCAACATTCTGTCAACCAACATTCAGTCAACCAGTTGTCAGTCAACCAACATTCAGTCAACCAACATTCAGTCAACCAACATTCAGTCAACCAACAGTCAGTCCGCCAATAGTAAATCACCCAACATGCCATCATACCACCCAGTATGCTACCAGCACTGACCACCATGTCATCATGCCACCCAGTATGCTACCAGCACTGACCAACATGTTAACAAGCCATCCAGTATGCTACGAGCACTGACCAACATGCCATCATACCACCCAGTATGCTACCAGCACTGACCAACATGTCAACATGCCATCCAGTATGCTACGAGCACTGACCAACATGCCATCATACCACCCAGTATGCTACCAGCACTGACCAACATGTCAACATGCCATCCAGTATGCTACCAGCACTGACCAACATGCCATCATACCACCGAGTATGCTACGAGCACTGACCAACATGCCATCATGCCACCCAGTATGCTACCAGCACTGACCAACATGTCAACATGCCATCCAGTATGCTACCAGCACTGACCAACATGTCAACATGCCATCCAGTATGCTACGAGCACTGACCAACATGTCATCATGCCATCCAGTATGCTACCAGCACTGACCAACATGTTAACAAGCCATCCAGTATGCTACGAGCACTGACCAACATGCCATCATACCACCCAGTATGCTACCAGCACTGACCAACATGTCAACATGCCATCCAGTATGCTACGAGCACTGACCAACATGCCATCATACCACCGAGTATGCTACGAGCACTGACCAACATGCCATCATGCCACCCAGTATGCTACCAGCACTGACCAACATGTCAACATGCCATCCAGTATGCTACGAGCACTGACCAACATGTCATCATGCCATCCAGTATGCTACCAGCACTGACCAACATGCCATCATGCCACCCAGTATGCTACCAGCACTGACCAACATGTCAACATGCCATCCAGTATGCTACGAGCACTGACCACCATGTCAACATGCCATCCAGTATGCTACCAGCACTGACCACCATGTCAACATGCCATCCAGTATGCTACCAGCACTGACCAACATGCCATCATACCACCCAGTATGCTACCAGCACTGACCACCATGTCATCATGCCACCCAGTATGCTACGAGCACTGACCAGCATGTCATCATGCCACCCAGTATGCTACCAGCACTGACCACCATGTCATCATGCCACCCAGTATGCTAACAGCACTGACCACCATGTCAACATGCCACCCAGTATGCTACCAGCACTGACCACCATGTCAACATGCCATCCAGTATGCTACCAGCACTGACCAACATGCCATCATACCACCCAGTATGCTACCAGCACTGACCACCATGTCAACATGCCACCCAGTATGCTACCAGCACTGACCACCATGTCAACATGCCATCCAGTATGCTACGAGCACTGACCAACATGTCAACATGCCACCCAGTATGCTACGAGCACTGACCACCATGTCATCATGCCATCCAGTATGCTACCAGCACTGACCACCATGTCAACATGCCATCCAGTATGCTACCAGCACTGACCACCATGTCAACATGCCATCCAGTATGCTACCAGCACTGACCAACATGCCATCATACCACCCAGTATGCTACCAGCACTGACCACCATGTCAACATGCCACCCAGTATGCTACCAGCACTGACCACCATGTCAACATGCCATCCAGTATGCTACCAGCACTGACCACCATGTCAACATGCCATCCAGTATGCTACCAGCACTGACCAACATGTCAACATGCCACCGAGTATGCTACCAGCACTGACCAACATGCCATCATACCACCCAGTATGCTACCAGCACTGACCAACATGCCATCATACCATCCAGTATGCTACCAGCACTGACCACCATGTCATCATGCCACCCAGTATGCTACCAGCACTGACCAACATGTCAACATGCCACCGAGTATGCTACGAGCACTGACCAACATGCCATCATACCACCCAGTATGCTACCAGCACTGACCAACATGCCATCATGCCACCCAGTATGCTACGAGCACTGACCACCATGTCAACATGCCACCCAGTATGCTACGAGCACTGACCACCATGTCAACATGCCATCCAGTATGCTAGCAGCACTGACCAACATGTCAACATGCCACCGAGTATGCTACCAGCACTGACCACCATGTCAACATGCCATCCAGTATGCTACCAGCACTGACCAACATGTCAACATGCCACCGAGTATGCTACCAGCACTGACCACCATGTCAACATGCCATCCAGTATGCTACCAGCACTGACCAACATGTCAACATGCCACCGAGTATGCTACCAGCACTGACCACCATGTCAACATGCCATCCAGTATGCTACCAGCACTGACCAACATGTCAACATGCCACCGAGTATGCTACCAGCACTGACCACCATGTCAACATGCCATCCAGTATGCTACCAGCACTGACCAACTTGTCAACATGCCTCCGAGTATGCTACCAGCACTGACCACCATGTCAACATGCCACCGAGTATGCTTCCAGCACTGACCACCATGTCAACATGCCATCCAGTATGCTACCAGTTCCGACCACCGTGTCATCATGTGATTCAGTTTGTCACCAGCACTGACCAACCAACAAACATGTCAATAAACACAACAGCCTGGCTTTAAACCAACCATCAAACATGTCAATAAACCCAACAGCCTGGCTTCAAACCAACAATCAAACATGTCAATAAACCCAACAGCCTGGCTTCAAACCAACCATCAAACATGTCAATAAACCCAACAGCCTGGCTTCAAACCAACCATCAAACATGTCAATAAACCCAACAGCCTGGCTTCAAACCAACCATCAAACATGTCAATAACCCCAACAGCCTGGCTTCAAACCAACCATCAAACATGTCAATAAACCCAACAGCCTGGCTTCAAACCAACCATCAAACATGTCAATAACCCAACAACCTGGCTTCAAACCAACCATGAAACATGTCAATAAACCCAACAGCCTGGCTTCAAACCAACCATCAAACATGTCAATAAACCCAACAGCCTGGCTTCAAACCAACCATCAAACATGTCAATAACCCAACAACCTGGCTTCAAACCAACCATGAAACATGTCAATAAACCCAACAGCCTGGCTTCAAACCAACCATGAAACATGTCAATAAACCCAACAGCCTGGCTTCAAACCAACCATCAAACATGTCAATAAACCCAACAGCCTGGCTTCAAACCAACCATCAAACATGTCAATAAACCCAACAGCCTGGCTTCAAACCAACCATCAAACATGTCAATAAACCCAACAGCCTGGCTTCAAACCAACCATCAAACATGTCAATAAACCCGACAGCCTGGCTTCAAACGAACCATCTATCATGTTATCATCCCAACCATCTAACATGTCATCAAACCAATCATCCAGCATGTCAAAAAAACCAACAATCTGGCATGAAACAAACCATCCAACATGTCAACAATCCAATATAAGCCATCCTGTCCACTAACTAACCAGTCTGTCAAACAACCAACTAACCAAACAACCAACTAACTAGTTTGTTATCAAATAAACTTGGATGATAACAACAACTGATCAGGTTGTATCTTCGTAGAATCTATATGATTACTTTACATACATATTTCAGCCGACTACACTAACAGGAAATCCAAAGATGAAGCTTGTGCTAATCACCATGAATGCAAATCGTTCTTGTGTGCCGAGTGTCCAGGGGAGTCACAAAAGACGTGTAATACAATACGTGAGTAACAGTGGTACATACACTTTTATTGGGCCTAATAAACATATGAAAATAGGGCAAAAATCTGTTCATATTTCATTTTTGGTGTTCAGTTTTTTGTTGGGCTTTGTGGCGTGTACTTGGTGTCTAAGCAGAACAGTTCCCGATTTCCTGATGTATTTAAAGTACAAATCTTAGCTTATATTTAGATTTTACTCAAAATACGCGTGGATGGGGTAGACTTGTACTGTAAAACGATGATGTACACATAATTATGACTTATGAACATGCTTTTAACATTAGGAATTATCTGGCTACCTGATTGTATATGTTTCAAAACATTTGCATGGATATTAAAGGTGAACCAGCCATTTTAATAACCATGGTTACACATACCCGGAGCAACCGCCTTTTCCACTTTGTGTCATTACTTTCATAACTCATACTATCATTTTAAGTAACACTTTCTGTTCAAAACTCCACCAAGGTAACATGCAATGTCAAAATAATGTAAACTGACATTTTGATAACATTTAACCATTATGAATAGAAGTAAACAACAGTTAAATAGCATAGGTTCAACACTTTATTACGTGCGCAATGACGTCATTGAGTCACATGAACAATCAGAATATGATAAATTATAAAAGTAGATCTATTTGTTGAAATCCGTACTGAAGTCTACAATACGCATAGGAAGAGTTCTGTTAGTTGTACTTTGGTGTTAAAATAATAATAATAAAAAATCGATGAAAGAGAATGGATGGTCAGGTAAGACGATCAATAGTAACAACGTTGACGTTGATGTTGGCGTCAATGTGTGACACGCTGTCTAGAAAGACATAGAAGATATTTAGAAGATATTATGCATGCTACCACCAGCATTATCGTGCATTATGATCATAATTAGTATAAAGGCGCTTTGACAAGTGTATCGGGTGCAACATTTCAATACTAAGTGAGATGATCGTTGATGTTATTTCATCGACACCGACATGGTTACGTCACTATACCAATACTGTATTTCAACAAACAAACTGTGAACAAAGTGCTTTTAAGTGAACTATTGTTTTTTCATCATTGTTTGTGTCAGTATAGATTTCTTTACTTCCTGGCAAAATTTGAGCAAATCCTTAATTCAGTGTTGATAACCAATTTCTTTTCAGCAAGCAACGCTGTGATGACGTCACCGTTTGGTATCATGACATTGCTGTCAGTAGCAATCATGTTTATGTGACGTGACAAACTGTGAGTATTATATTGAAGTCTTTGCTGCTACTTTCGTGCCACTTCCGGTTTCACGATAAGTTTGGTGTTTCACTTCCGGTTTCGCGTAAATCCACTGGCTTCTGGGTAAAATATACTGGCATTCATATGGTAAAATTGTAACAACAAACGGTAAAACAAGGTAATGATAGCAGCGCTGCAAATTTGATAATAGTCAACATTCAAAATATTGCGTACCCGGAAGTATCGCGAAAATGTCAACATTACCAAGCTGGTACACGATTAATTACTAACGTTCATGTGCTTGAGTCCGGTGTTATGTCCGTGAAATACACATGTGCGCTGTTTCACGAGAACTTTGATTATTTCCAAACAACGACAGTCGAGTTCAATGTGACTGATCTCTTCTCGATTAGACGTCCTGTTATCGACTATACATGTGTACTGTTTTATCAAATCACTTACGAAAATCGTAAACTTTAAAATCAAATTTAAATTCTCTGTAAGACGACCGTAAAGTGTGGTACATGGAGCTGCAATGCCAATAAATATTTTAGTTAATGAGTTCATAGAAACCACACGTGTACCTAATTTGCAGTTGTTATATGAAGAATTATGAACAATTTAAATTCGAACGTAAGTTTAAGATATCTGTAAGTGCTTTGATTAAACGGTACCCAAGTGTCCAGGAAATATGGCTTTCCATCATAGTATTTTGTAATATACTATCACTGTCATTATAGACCCTATGTAAATGAATAAAATGATTTGTGTTGACCTATATAGTATCTCTTAACAAATTTTATATTATTGAAAATGGTCTGTTGGTAGATAAAAGTGGCAGATATTAGGGAAAATGGACTGTTGGTAGGAACAATTGACAGATATAAGTACAAATGGTCTGTTGGTAGGTACATTTGGCAGATATTAGGGAAAATGGACTGTTGGTAGGAACAATTATTGAAAAGGGTCTGTTGACAGGTACAATTGGCAGATATTAGCGAAAATGGTCTGTTGACAGGTAAAATTGACAGGTATCATTGAAAAGGGTCTGTTGACAGGTAAAATTGACAGGTATTATTGAAAAGGGTCTATTGACAGGTACATTTGACAGATATTTTTGAACATGGTCTGTTGGCAAGTAAAACTGACAGGTATTATTGAAAATTGTCTGTTGGCAGGTAAAATTGACCGGTATGATTGAAAATGGTCTGTTTGTAGATAAAATTGACAGGTATTATAGAAAACGTTTTGTTGGTAGGTATTATTTAAAATGGTCTGTTGGTAGGTAAAATTGACAGGTATTATTGAAAATGGTCTGTTGGTAGATGAAATTGGCAGATAATATTGAAAATTGTCCGTTGGTAGGTAAAATTGGCAGATATTAATGAAAAGGTCTGTTGGGCAGATAAAATTGGCGGTCTTTGCATGCAGGTTTCGAATATAGTTATCTTTGGTAGCATGTGACCTGTTTACACTCATCTACCATTGACTGGTACCTTAGTCCGATTTTTACTATCGCAAACTAAGTATTCGATCGGGTACCAACCTATAAGTTTATACCAACGATTAATACCTACGACGGAGAGATGAGACATTACAGATCAAATTATCCTGAGTTGTCGGTCAAAAGAAAGCATCATTCACTGTGTACATATAGACAGGACTCTAGAATATGGAAATTGGCATCGATTCGCCTAATTGTTAAGCTTATTCTACGAGGGTAAAAGGTCTATGGTTCACTCCCAGGCCGCGACATACCAAAGTCGGTAAAATGGTACTCCTGAGTTTATATTCCTTGCTTTGAATTCAGTTATAATACAATCACGGCTTTCCATACTCTAGTATTAACGAAAAACATCAATGTTCTTTTTTAGTTGTTTCCCAGACAGCGTCGCGGAAGAATGCATGTAATATCTCAAATCTGATTTAATTACCATGGACTACTTAAATGACGGAAAGTACCGGAGTCATCCGATTATCCCGGAAACTACCGACATCTTACGGAAACTAACAACTACAATTGATTTCGTTCATAACATTGTCGTCGAAACAAAATGAGACTACTTTTTTCTATCTATTGGAATTCGTAATAGAAATAGTCAAGATGTTATTAATTTTTAGAACATAATAGAAACGTAATATGTATGTAAACATGTAAAATGCAAATTCGACCGTGACCTTTGGGTTGGTGAGTTCGTTCACAGTGATTTGTCTTCGTGTGGCAGTGTGGTGTGTTTTGTACCTTATTGTATATCGACGCATGTTGTATAACTTACTGATTTAACTGCGTCATTATCGTACATATAAATTTATAGGTATAGTGTTTGCTGTTACACTGTTGTTGCTCGAGTTTTACGAAACTTTGAGCTGTTGTTCAACAACCCTCGATATACAATTACTCATTGTTCACAGTGTTTAAGTTTTCTTACACCAGAAGTAATGTAAAAAGATACGTTCATTAACAAAGCCAATAGTGGTTGAAAATATCATAGTACTTACATGTATAATTTTAGAAAAAGTACCAAAACTTATGTTTGATGTAAAAGATTTGTACTGGTGGTGTGAGTTTGGAACACCCCTTGCAAATAAATTTTAAAGCATTTAAAACGTTTATTTGCGAGGGATATTCCTAATTTACCAACATAAATATCATTGTAAATGTGGCATTTTCATACTTGAAATTTTAAAGACACCACAAGAGTGTAACCTAAACTTGATCCTAAGAAGAACTTAACAATGTAAAAATAAGTTTTTCAGGCCATGAATCTCAGATATTGCTCAATTCTTTTATTTTTAAAGATCAGGTTAATGTTTCTACGGCTAGGTAAAATGTTTATAATGTTCATATCTTTATTATTTCTTCTCATGTATGCATTTTGTTGTTATAATTGTAATGTGTATATATATTTCACAATATAATGGATATTAGATTGTGTGCTTGACCAGGAGAGGGGTACCAGAGTACCGGACTAGAGGTCGTGGTTTGTGTACCAGCGTATGTGAGACTTACATCAGGTACCAGCGTCTGTAGGTCGTAGATTGTGTACCAGCGTCTGTAGGTCGTAGATTGTGTACTTGCGTCTGAAGGTCGTAGATTGGGTACCAACGCCGGGGTCGTATATTGTGTACCAGCGTCTGAAGGTCGTAGATTGGGTACCAGCGTCTGAAGGTCGTAGATTGGTTACCAGCGTCTGAAGGTCGTAGATTGTGTACCTGCGTCTGAAGGTCGTAGATTGGGTATCAGCATCTGGAGGTCGTAGATTGGGTACCAACGCCTGGGTCGTAGATTGTGTAACCACATCTAAGGGTCGTAGATTGGGTTAAAGCGTCTGAAGGTCGTAGATTGATTTGAAATCATCTATTTCAAAATCAGTGGTGCGAATATAACACAAAAATTGTAATACTTTTGTTAGTGATTCACAGCATTCAAAACAAGTAAGTTATCAAATTATAGGTGGGGGTGGGGGTAATACTTATAATAAGTTTATCATCTTCAAAGGGAGGTAAATCGAACATACTCGGGTTAATGGTATTAAACGTGGTCTACACAAAAGATGAAATAAAAATATTTAAGGCAAACTTTTAAACGCATTCTAAGTCTAACTAATGAATAATAATTTTACGTAATCTGATAATTATGTCTCAATATAAAGACGTACGCACACTGTATTATAATATTTGTAATAGGTTTAAGTAAATAATCTTTGTTTTATTTCTTATTATTGTAATCATAATATTTCAGTATGTAGCGACAATGAAGTATACAAACACTGAACTATGTGCATACATACTGAAATGCTATGAGTTGTATTGTAGCTTTTCATAATAAAATATTTGAAAAAACACATGTTTTTGGTGTATTTCATTCTTTATGACAATTTACACGCGTATTGGTACAAAATACATAAACATAGAGACATGAGTACAAACTATTCCATTATTTTATGTACTATCTTACTCACACTGATGAGTTACATATGAGCCAGTCTCCAGGAAAACCTGCTGTTTTGACATTATGTAATTACTGCATGTAACAAGGTTTTAAAAAAGCTTTCAATAAGAAAAATATCATTGTGTGGCGTAACGCCACACAAAAATGACATATCTATAGATTCAATTTTAAGCTTTATCCATATATTACTATATCTAAGCTTTAAAATTTCTTATGAATTACCGGTATGTCGAAATCACTTACTTCGTTTCTATGGTGACCAATTTCAGAAATGTACTCTGATTAAGAAAAACGAAGAGTTTTATGTTTAAAACAGTAGTAGCCTTTCTTTAAATGTAAACATTTACAATTTGGATGTATGTTTTCAATACTTAAAACATCATTCTAAAACTTGATTCGATTTTGAACAGTTTATGTCAAGAATTGATCAAATGCTGTTTTGATAAAGTACTTGTAACAACGACGTCGAATAACGTTTGAATGACGTTTGCGACGTCACGCAAAAAAAGGCTCTAAATATGGCCACTACAAAACAGCTGTTACTTCCTTAAAAATCAAGATACTAACATAATTTCTTCTGTATTTTGCCTCATTGAAATTACTCTTTTAAATAATAAAAAGTCTCCAAATCAATTTTTTGTCAAAATAGCAGGTTTTCCTGGAGGCTGGCTCATATATATATATAGTTGATTCAGTACAGGCAATCGGAAAGGCTCGGCCATTTCCGTTTGTATCCGGTAAATATATCTATTGTAATGCATAAAGACCGAGGTGATCAGAATGCCCGTACATGGTGAGCTTTCAAAAAAGCTAGAAAGTGGCTCGGTTTGTTCTTTGTACGTTTTTTCATCTTTTTGTATCATAAGATCAGTATAAAAAGTAAACACTGAACGGAATCCAAGTTCTGCTTTGTGTTTTGGTTCATACTCGTACATTAGAAATGTTACATAATTATGTCATGTATATTTACTTTTGTGTTTTACACTTAAAAGTTCTCGGATGTAGTTTATTAAATTCTGCACATGCCGAAATTCTGCACAACTCGAAGCCAAACAAAAACGTCGGTGTCGCCAAGCAACCCACGCACAAGACAGACATAGAACGTATAATCCACATCCCCCAAAATAGATATTTCAAACTTAAGCCTATAGTATATGCTGTACATAGCTCAACATGGATCCCGATTAGAATACTGCAAAGGGAGGTAACCACTGCGATGGGTTTGCTCTTGTGGTTTCAAACAAAGATAATATTAAGTCAGACAGGCAAGACAGCACTCCACTTAATCAGCCGAGTACAGAAAACATTAAAAACACAAGGCACAATGACCAACTGAGCAAACGAGCACAGAAAACACAAAACTCATACAATGCACAATGTCCAACTAAACAAGCAAAGATCCGCCCAAGTCCAAGCTGACGAAAAGTGTAATGAATTAGTTTCATCAACCAAAAGACTGAATGACCTAGCTGAATGACAAGTGTTCCAGTAAAACGACTATAATGCCTAGTTTTAGCTGTCAGAAGTCCTGTTTTAGTAGAAAAAGTAAAATGATGTAGTTGAACAAGTCGAGATATGACGTAGTGAACAACCACACAACATGACCACATTGGACGATAGGGCACAAGGAACTAAAAGAAACACACAACAGAAAACAGTTACTACATCCATAACACCACAGCTGTACATCAACCCATTAAGGAGGTACGCGCACCTTTGATCTATCGATCGAATTTTCCTTGAAACATCTTAAAATGACAGAACAGTCTTCTAGAACAACATTGAAATCATAAAAATGATATGTCACCAGGCTCGTTTTCGACATACATGGCTTTCTAATGACCTACCATTGTATTTTGTTCATTTTATCTATTTCCTGCATTTATGGCACCATTATGTTCTTTTTAAGATTATTACTATATGAAACAACTTTAAAGCAATGCATGCTATTTTGTGTGTTCAATGGTCATTCCTATTGACATTTAGTCACAATTCCGGCTGCCTGGTGAACAAATTCAGTATTTGAACATGATAAATAGTTTCCCCACCCACTTGCAAAAAAGTGTGATTTTCAAACGATTTCAAATGAACGTCAAAAAATACATAATGATCGAAAATGATTTAGAATTGGCCCTAAGTTAAGTATCAAATAGAACACCTGTTTAGTCAAATAAAAAATAGCGGTCACCAGCCTTTTTTGGGAGCTGTGCATAAAAAAGTACTAATTATGAATAAATTTGCATAAAATCAACCTAATTTGTAATGAAATAAATTTTTATCAAAAATATTTCAAAGTGTGGGTACCTCTAATAACTAAACCATGCACTACATATTATATATAAGCATATGCATTTGAACAATTGTAGGGACTTATTGTGATCCCATATTATTCACAATTTTGCCGTTCCCGACCCACTTTTCATACATGCAAAAAAATAAAAAGTTAAAAATATCTAATTTGTGCACTAATATTATGTTTATTATCATTAATCAACATTCATATGCGATCATTGAAACTAAAGTTCATGTTTGTTCTTATCAAATACGATTTTGAAATTTCGCGCATGTGCACAAGGCAGCTCGTACCTCCTTTAAGGTCATAAACCACTAAATGCATACGCGACCCAAAATCGGATACACTCAAATAGTCCTTACAGAAACTTCTGTTTGCTTGGAAATGGTGATATGCCTTGACAAAATGGAACTAGAATCATCTTTTTGAGTTTAAAGGTATTGTATACATGTAGTTGAATGAGTGAATGTGTTTCATCTTGAATATTTTGAGATTTTGGCATATTTGACAAAGCGAAAGTAGACTAGGGTAAAACCCACATTGGATCAGTCCGCGCGTCAGTAAAAATTTGTCGACCGCCTTTGACAAACAAAATCATTCTTATATTAAACATGACTCCCAGTTTTTTTGGTCTTATTCTGTAGCTGAAACATACTGCTTATCAATGATAAAGGTCTGTCAACTGGCCATAGATTTTAACATGATATAATCTGGGGCTGACAATTGTCACTTTACATTGAGCTAAAGAACAATTTTATTTAGTGGTTTGTGACCTAAATACACTTTTGCGCTATTTGTACACTCGGCAAAACTTATAAGTACACACTTGTTTATTTTCCCATAGCTCGGTCAATACATGTTTGATCTTGCTGAAAATTTCAACTTGTGTAGATTGGATGTTTGGTATTACAATACAATCGATGTTTTTAACATCTTTTTAAAATTTTCACAAACAGAATAAACTAATGATGACATCAGCATAATCTAAAATCACACAGTAATGCCGTGTGTTCACCGGGCGATTATCAGATTACTGATGCACATGTGGCCCCGCTGCGCTGATACAGTTCGGTTTCAAGTCTATGTTCTTATAACGGACACAGTTATAAAGAAAACAATGATAGGAACAAGCCAAATTTAGGTTTATAAATATCGACTTTGGATATAAATGCAATTTCGGACATGGTTAAACCGTAAAATGGTAAATTTATGTATGGTAAATATGAATTTTAGATTTGCCGTCAAAATTAAAAAAAACCACCATGTTGTTGTGTGAAAAATCGAATTATTTTATGTTTTTTTAATTTGACGGCAAATCTAAAATACCATACATAAATTTACCATTTTACGGTTTTTGATGTTTTATGGTTCAATGGGTTGCTTTATTTAATTTTGAAGAAAAAACTTTATTTATCCAGTCCTGTGATATTAATCTAGTCAATACCATGTACACAAATTTCATGCAAAAAATAATAAAAAAGTTATAACGGTAAAACCACGTGTGTACTGTTGATTCAAAGTTATCTGTCACAACCGCGTAAACAAACATTCAAAGCGATCGATTATTACAGGTGTGTCAGGACTAAGTCCTAATACCATCAGTAAATTTAAATGATCAAAACTTTAACTGCGCTATAGCCGAGTGGTTAACAGTTATGGTTTTGTGAGTCTTTATTTTGAACATATATACAATTTACTGAGAGTTCAAATCCCAACAATGCCTAGACTTTTTTAAATTTTGCTTAAGCTATGTATATTAATGCTGTTGCTCATTCCGGTGATTACATACATACAATGAATAAACTAGATCTATTCGCATTTGTATTCCAGCACACCAGGATTGAGTTCATCCTACGAAGCTGGAAATATTTGCAATTTTTGCATTATAATATTATTTATTATGTACTAGTAAATATTTTTAAAAAACATAGTGTATCTTTATCAAACCAACTACCTTTTTCGCAAAGAAAAGTATGAAAAAAATTATTTGTCGATACAAACAAAAATATTATAAAAAGCATAACAAAAAAGCGTATCAAACTGGATTCGAACCTTCACTTGGGTTCAATAATGATTTATGCTGATTCCATGCATTTAACGCACTACGCTAAGAACGCAAATGAAATACCCTACGCCTATTTTAATACATAAAGCTATGGTCAAATATGGTATGAGTAAAATAAGAGCACTGATTGGTCAATACATACATTTACCTATTGAGAAATGGAACATTCTGGCGGTTTTGACAGATATCTTTAAATCGACAGTACTTTATAAGTTTTGCCGAGTGTAGAACTTTTTGTTTATAAAACTAATTCTATGCAACAACAACAATGATCGTCCGGTTCCAGTACCAAAGCTAACTAATATACAAGAAGAATATTGAGGCCAGGTAAATAATTAGGGACAATGCGATGATACACAAAATTTGTTTACGACGGTAAACCAATAAGATTGTTTGTCAAGCCTTACTATTGAATTATTCAGTGCTTGTATAAGCTTATAGATCGATATTAGTGCGCCAAATCAATACGACCGTTCAAGAGCTATTTAAAACGTACTTAATACGAATCGTCAGTTTTATTCAAACGGGTTTAAAGGATTGAATAGACAGTATGCACTCGGGTTGAACAGTGGATTTCTATCGGGTGGAATATTCAAACATACGCTATGGATATAAATGTCTGCTTTTATGGTAAATGAAATAACACGCCAGCAGGTAAGTTGCTCATAACATCGTTTTATTTCGTAATTAACAACCAGATTAAAACATGAAACTACGTACATACATACGTAGTGGTGACTCGAACTCGTTAGAAGGGGCCAAGTTGATTAATTTATCTTAGGTCAAAAGAAATTATAACAACCTATACCAATCACTCTCGACACCTCATTCCTGATGGTATCCTTCACGAAGAGGGTGTGAGAGAGAGAGAGAGGGGGGTAGTGGTAGGTGGGAGGGGAAGTGAGAAAGGTTTTTCGATCGAATAATGTGGCAGCAACCAGGGAGTTATGCTTGGGATACGTTCATAATCAGTTCGAATTATCCGGGATGTTCGACGCATCCGAATTCGAACCAAAGAAATTCTGATGTTTTTGATGACGGATGATATTAGTACTGATAATACGTACATACTATGTTTAGATTATCGGTGGTGGGTTCGGTACGAAATAGCAGGCTTTTAAATGCCAAATATGTATAGTTCGCCTGTAATAGGCCTGTCGAGCCTTTTTTACAAATAATAATGACAATTTTAAAAATGCATTTCCGATGTCCAATTTAGTTCGATCTTGTCATCGATCAGTTTTAATGCATCTACTCTTTCAATCCACAATAAAAAACAAGCGACCAATCGACCATCCAGTGTTGATATTATCAATGTTCATTTATTGATGTCTTGAGTTATCCCCGGCGAGCTATACCGAATATGTATTTGTATGGATGGTTAGATAAGTCAAAATGGTAGAGATAAATCGTAGATACCAAGGTGTAAAATTGTATAAAAGTGAGGACCACTGACCCACTGACCCACTGATCGTCGTGTTAATGATTGATCAAGTGAATAGAGAATACGCCTCAGACATAGTATTTATTGTCCCCAAGTGCGGACTTAAACCAGAGATAGTTCTGATGTTTTAATGGTACTGTTTTATCAAAGCACTTACGGAATTCGTAACTTGACTAACGACTCTTACGTTCAAAATTCAAAGCTTTATAACTATCTATAAAAACTCAAATTGTAGTGAAGGGATCTGCAATATCAAGACTTATTCAATTAATGAAATCCTTCAAACCACACTATGTCTCTATAGCATTATAATCAGATTTAATTACTATGCATCTGAACTCGTAAAGGTGCTTTATTCTACGATAAATCATAGGTACATATGCATTATGTCTTAAGTTAACTATAAATAAGACATCAACTGCTCAAAAGAGTATCCGGTGAATGTCTCCGGACAACGTTCAACATTAATGAAAACGGTATTAATATATTTGTATTAACCAAGTATTGATCGAACCATGATAACAATTTTATTATTTGTACAATAGCTTTAATGTAAACAATTTTAAGTGTCCTGTTTGTTCAGTTACGCAGTAAATACACATATACAGTTTTATCAAATGTATGTTTTTGAAGAAGGTTGAACAAAACATTCAATGACATAATCCTTAAATCCACGATCGCATATTGGTTACACCTGTGAATTCGATCGGGCAATAACTATTTACAACTTAACTGAATAAAATTAGGTGAATTAATATGAACTAAGGCACAGCCTATTTTAGCGAATAATATCTTAAATTTTAAAGAATAGCTCAAATGTACAGTCATTAGAAAATTTGTGACATTTTTGGGTACGAAGTAACGAAGGACGAAGTCGATACGAACCTGCTTTAGTTTTGAAGTTCACTGTATAACTACGCTGATTATGTGTATAATAATACGACTTTCCTTGTTTAAAACAAGTACTTTCATGGCGTAATCAGTTGATCAATAACTGATTATATGCAGGCTGTCACGTTATGTGTTTTCTCTTTGTTTTCCCAGCGTTCCAAGATGGCGGTCGATCAAAGTGCTATACGAAGCAACCTAGTATTCATCTCCCTTATTTATAACGTGTTCTAGATAGGCCTACTAGAGTTTTTGAAATATTTTTAAACATCATTTAAATATAAAAGAAAATTGATGAGCTACAGAATAACGCATTTAGGTAACTTTTGTTATTCTATTGGCGGCCATTTTTCAGTATCATTCTGTGGCTTCGAGACTGTAACACAAATTTTCAGATCCATTAGTGAATTCAAACTCTGACCAAACCACGTGACACATTGACTTATTGCGAAATTTATTCGCTAATAACAAAACATATTTTTTACAAAAATCGTTACAATAATAACGTCAAGTGATTTAAAAACGTGAAGAGGTGTCACAATAACGATTACGGATGTCACAATAATGTATTATGTTGACAATAACGTCATGAGATGTAATAATAATGTACAATATCGCAACTTCTATCGTAATCAAAAGTAACATCGATTCATGCAAATCAAAATCATCATAGATTTCTAGAATCAAATAAGTACGATATATAATTATTTATAGGTTTGCATAATTAATATATTGATGCAAGATCTTCAGCAAGTCGGTCAACCCAATCAAATTGTCACATCCGATTCATATAATCTGCAATATACATTTAGATAATACATTATGTTTATAAATTTCTACTTTTTGATTTAAAATTATTTTTATTTGTTAGTTTACAAATTGCACATTATTGATCATTCATCTACATTTCTCTTTTCAGGACCAACATAGAACAAGAAAACCAAGATGTCAGCCAGACCTTACCCGGGATACAAACCGGAACACGCATCTGCTTCACCACGACCGGCTGCAAGAGTCAAACCGGAAGCAGAAAGTTTTGCTCATAAAGCACGGGGATCATTTGAACTTAAACATGGCGCGAAATCAACAAGGACGCCACGACCTGAACCGAAGTGTCAGGGGGACGCTGCTAGATCTAATTACCAGGCGGGACAGGGGACGGTTAGTAAACTGATGGGTGCGAGACCTACACCCCGTCTCAACCTGTCACCAAAGGCTGTGCCAAGAGTTAAGCCTGAGGCGAGGAGTATGGCAGAAAAGCATGCTGGTGGACGAACAACCGAATTATTTCATAAACAAGGCCAACTCCCCGTAGAAACTCCACCAGCGCCTCGTGTTAAACCAGAAGCCGAAAATGTGGCAGAGAAACACCAAGGAGGACGTGCTAAATGTTTAATGCATGAGCCAGATGAACTTCCAAGTTCTGCAAGAGCACCACCACGTGTTAAACCAGAAGCAGAGAAAACCGCCGTACTCGGGGCTGGTGTTCGAATGAATAAGTACATCCATAAGTATGCCACACCTCTTTCAGCACGTGCAATACCAAGAGTAAAGCCTGAGGCAGAAGGCATAGCACAGAGTCACGAGGGAAAACCTGTCGCTAAATTGTTTCACTCTTATGGACAACAAACTCCGTCGGCTCGACCTGCTCCGCGAGTTAAACCAGAGGCTGAAGAAATATCTGAACCTCATAAAGGTGGTAGAATTAAACGCATTGTACATAGTCCAGGTCGACTACCGAGTTCAGCTCGACCAGTGCCGCGTGTCAAGGACGATGCTTTAGAAAACGCGGAATTAGACAAAGGTGTGCAAATGAATAGACTCATGTATGACTATGGTAGACCAACATCATCACGCCCAGTATCTAGAGTAAGTTCACAGGGTGAGGAAAACTATCGTAAAGCTCAAGGTACTATGAACGTTTTACTCGGCAGCTATGGACAACTGCCGCTATCGAGTAGAGGTGCTCCGCGTGTAACGTCTGCAGGAGAATCCATTGCAAGTAAAAGCATGGGCGGATCTATGGCGTTTCTGATGAAAGGGTGTAAACGGGGTTAACGAATTGGAAATTATAAGTAAAACATAGAATAAGAATGAACAGTCATTATATTCAGTTTATGATAGATCAATTGTACTATTCGTTTGTTTAGACCTGTCACTTGTTTACAAACATTGCAATATCATAACAGTGTATTTTTATTGTTTTAAATATTTTAATTGGAGTGAAGGGCGATAAATACTAATACCTTATTCACTAAGCCACATACTAAAGCATACATATACTATGTATTTATATAAAATAAGACATTAATAAAAGAAATCGCAATGTTATGTAAAGGAATGGCCGATCTGTATAATTGAGTTACATGACAGTGAAATATATTATAATAGGTGAACGACTACCTACATCACTTTAAAGGCACTGATCAAATTATGTTAAAGAACTGTTGCTAATGAGTCGGTCAATATTTATGCTGATACTGAATGATTAAACATTATACTGCCCGCAGATGTTGCTTAATTTGTCAACGAAATCAATGAAAAGAAGTTAAACTTAACAAGCTTGCTTTTATACATGTATTTTGTTAGCACTGACTATGGGATTCCATTTGGGAGGGGGGGGGGGGCGTTTCGATCCGTTCGGTATCCTAAATGTATTGAGCGATTTTAAATACATCGACTGTTATGATATTATTTGGATAGAATTTTAAATTCCTGCGATTAAACATATTAAAAGAAAACGTGATTGTACTAAGTAGTTAAGCACTCTTGCAGGACCATGACAGTTATGTATCGATAACATTCAGACTACCGTTTCATACTGTACACATACATAAAAATGCATACACTGACATTGTTATATAGAAAGTATTAAATGTTTGCTTATTTTAAAATAATCGTATTCCTTTATTTGACCCCTTTAACACAAATGTAAGCAGAGATCTAGGTATATACATGTACAGGGTGTTTCAAATTATGTTTCAGTTTCGCGAGTTAATAATATGCATTATGTAAAACACGACACAAACAATTGAAAGAGGAGATTTCACAATTCAATTCAATATACAACATTCCAACCTATTTGGAAAAATGTGCCATACATGTTTTCATGTGTTACATTTTACATGAAGTTAGAATGTAATTGACTCACAAAACGGTAACATGTGTTTTAAAACACACTGTACAATACATTTTGTATTTTCAAAATTTAGGAAGTGCCTGTCAATTGGCCAATTCTTTATACTGAAGGCCATTTAAAACATTTTGAAGCATCTCATGTGACAGTAAACAAGTTACCCGCCCCTTTTACAAGACTCCTTTTCGACGTTATATTCAACCATTTAAAAGAAAAGCTTGTCATCCACTCTATTTGTCGAAATTCATCTGACAGAAGACCAGGCACCAAATATCAAAAACCGCAAAAAATGGTCGAAACCTGCAATCGCCATGCCCAAATCCAATATATACAAAGATAGATAGACATAAGTTGATGTTAGTTAAGCTTTATGTATTCGCGGCCGCTTTCGTGACCTGGTCTTATGTTTGATATTTTGGAAAAGCTGGACTCAAAATGATTGAAAAGGGGACAAAAGTGAACGCATATTTTATTTATGCAAAAGGATTGAAAGTTTTTTTTTCAACAAAAATGTGACACGTCCTTTTCCTGGTAACATCCAAAAGCCAGGGTGTTACCCCAATACTGAATTTTCTGTCATCCTACAAAATATGTCATTTAGTACCTAATGAATTAGACTGGGAAGTATATTATACCCAAACACTGGATACCGTAGTCTCCTGATGAAGTATCAATATAATTTAAATCTGGAGAATATTGAAACATCGATTAGAGAAGCGAATTGTAAGCATCAGCACTTGGAGGTTTTTGGCCTTAAAAATGCAAAATCAACACCATCGATACAACAGTTGATTCTGTTCTAAGGATATTACATATACATTCTACACTGGTTGTTTATATCTCTTGATACATTACTATACACGATAGAATAGACATAATTCAAGTGCGATGCGAAATGTATAAAAAATACTGGATGTTTAATTCTGTTTAAATATAAGTTGAACACTGCTCGTACAAGCTATCTGTTATCAGCTAGAAACATGTGTATATATGTCATACGAGGGACGTTCATTATAGTGTAGGACCGATGTGCGTCCGTCGAAAATACACATGCATGCTTTGCATGTGAAGTTGGAGAATTACATTGATTTTGATCAACTATTCATAAAAATATTGCCGGAAATATTTTATCCAATTCCATGTATCATTGCATTGCTTTTATATATCATTTAAACACATGTTACTCGTATGCATTGGCTTCATTATCGTCATAGAAATGGCTGACGGCATCATTGGTGGGGCCGGGGGTAAAATACGTATACAGTCAGTTGAACGTACGCATGTCTGAAAACAAAAATTATCGCGTACTTTTACTTTTGATGTAGAAATAGGAAAACATGTGGTTACATTACTAGTCGTATTATTCGTCGTGAAGTTCCGCTATTAGGACCACTTCAATTATTTCGAAATCATGCACATTTTTGCAATATTGTGGTCCCAAAGTATTAAATTTAGAACAAAAAAGGTCCGCTATTAAGACCGATTCGCTAATAAGACCACTTTTTGACTGGTCTTATTAGCGGAACTCCACTGTATTAAACTTTGTATTTCAAGTACGTATGCTCATCATGAGCTTTATTTTATTGATTGTTATGCTTACATTGCACGGGTGACTGTTTTAAGTGGTTGAATATGGGAACAATTGTGTTAAAGACAACCATAGACCATGGCGATCAATGTCTGTGGTAACCACGATAAACAGCGAGGTAATAAGCTGTATTCCTGAAATCCTCAGGAGCAGTAGTTCAGAGTCTGGTTTGTAAAGGCATATAGATCGATGGGGGAATTCTCCAAAAAGTTCGTGCATTTATAACAGTGCGAAAATGCATTTAAAAAGTCGTCTAGGCACTGAAATCAAGGTGCTAGCATATGCCTTATTCAGGACAATGTGTTATCCAACAAGTGACAAGAAATCCAAAGGGTTTGATTTATTTATGTTTCCGAGAATGAACAAAATAATGTATGTGCGTCGCTATGTGAGAGATGTGCTAAGGGCGCTTAAAATAACTGTTCCTGAAAATGATTATACAAATGCATTTGGATTTCAATTCATACACAGCGTATTTGGCCAAGGGTGAAAACATAGGTTTTATGTCTTAAAAGACGTATCTATATTTCTGCTCGTCTGTGTCTCGATGCCTCAGTGCCACAATACATTGAACACCCCTCGTAGATTACAAAGATAACGGCAAAAATTCCATTATAATGTTTATATCGGTCAACGCGGATCGGACTGAAAAACCTGTGAAGATGTGGCGATATGTCGTTGCCATCAAATTGCTAACAGTAAGATTCAATTTCTTTAATGTTTGATAATGTAAATAACGATTTAATCCTGTTTTACTTTTAATAGCAAAGCCGGCTAGAATATATTCCACTTTCTGTTGTCATGCGTATCCGTCAGAGTTTTAGTCCATTTCTCTAGGCTAATGTGTATGAAAATTTGTGTCACGATCCCGCAGTTAGAGAAAGTTTCAGAAAAATGTCCACCAATAGAAAAACAAAAGTCATAAATAAATGCGATATTCTGTGGCTCATTAATTTTCTTTAATATTTTAAAACTTGGTAAAAATAAACAATACAGTAGGACTACAACATTAAGGAATAAAGTACATAATTCAGACGCCCGCATTTATTCCTTATGCAATCGTAACTACTCGGATATTTCCGTCATCTGTAAAACTTAAACACAGAAAGTTTTTAACCGACGATTTTACGGATTTTATCGATTACCAAACAGTCGAGTGTGTAGCAAACATTTATTAAAGCAACTTAGCCAAGGAGATTAAAAACTCCATCGCAAGTTTGACCACCATCATGGATGCCGAGGAGAAAAACACTGACTATAGACCATCAAAGTACTTGTTTTAAACAGGGAATGTCCTCCTTTATACACATAATTAACTTAGTTATACAATTAACTCAACTCCTGATGCTGATTTTCAATTAAAACTGAAGCAGGTTCGTACAGATTACCCTTCGTACCTAAAGTGGGCTAAAATTTTATTGACAATGATTCTGTCAATCATGAACAATCTTCCTGGATTATCACGTTATAAAAATAATGTAGCCCAACTGACAACGGTTCATTGCTGTTTTCAAAACAGACCCATAGCTTCTGTACGTTTTTTGTAAAAAAGGCTAAAATTATAACAACAGGTTGTAGACAATATTTTCGACGGTACCTTTTGTCTCTGGATATGCCAGAGCTGTATTAGCATTAAGTATGGTCTATATGGTTTGAAGTCACATTTTGGATAAGCAATGTTGATTTGTAAACCCCCAGTCCCATAATATGTTCATGAACAAGAAATTACCAAGTACCCCGGCCAAGAAACGAACCATGGATCTCTCGATCAGTAGTCGAGAGCGTTATCTGCTTGACCACCGTGCAACTTGACCACCCTGCGAAGTGCTGAGAAACGGTATGCTACAGGCGTTTACTGCTCGCTGGTAGCCTGTCATAGCATAGACGTACATATACACCGAGCGGCTTTGAAAACACAACACTAATGAAAATCAAGATAACTTTTATATTTATTAATATTTTGTGTGCGTGTTATTGGCTACCAATAGATTGTAACTCGATGTTATGTCCATCTAAATTCGCTTCAAAGGTGTATTGAACCATGAAATGGATAAAACAAAACACGTAAGAGGAATTGATTGTACAAAAATGTACGATGCAATTATTATTTTATGTAAGGTCAATCAATCAACAAATTCGAAAAACACAAAATCAGACGATTTACCACTCCGCAACATAGTCGTCGTGAAGTTAAAAACGCTTGATAGAAATGTTTCAGATTTACCGAAAAATACCACCAATTTGACAGTCAAGGGGAAGTAAATCTGGATAGAGAAAGAGTGAATAAAATTCATTTTTTCTGAATCTAAATTGAACTTTATATTTATCTGTGTTTTACTTTATTTCTGTCTCCATGATATGCACGGACACTTGTTCCCGAACTTTATACGAAGAATAGGTACACATCGGCATTTACAATCTGAAAAACGCAGAAGGACATAGGGCATAAAATTTATTTTTGTTTATGACACCATTGTTTTATTGTGGCTGTAAAGGGTCTTATAGATTGTCATAGAATGAAATGGATTGTAATGCCATATATCTTAGCTACAAATGCTGAAAATTTCAGCTAAATTTAATGCATATTGGCTCAGTTATAGGTAAATACATACATGCATACATATAAGCTATGTTAGTGTAAGTGTTGCGTTGTCAAAGCCGCTCAGTGGAGTAAGTAAAGCAGATATGCTGTCTCAGAGTGGCTGTTTTAAATTTTTTTAAATCCCTTTAATTCGGTTGTGTCAGGGTTATTTCACATCATTGTGTCAAAAGTTAATCAGAGTTCATGACGGATTAGCCTTGTCGCATAATTGTGATACAACATTTGACACAAAGTTATTGTGCTAATTGGGCCGAGGTATTAAACCTATCCTAATATATCTCTAATATGTGGCGTAATAGTGCAAATATGTCCGTCCATCAGTTGGTCTGTTGGTTTCTTGACGATAAATTTAGTTAGGAATGAAATATTGTGATGAAACTTGCTGGATAGGTGGCTAATGTGAATACGCCTCTTAAGTTTGAAAGTGGGACAGGTGGGGTCAAGGTCACTTTTACTAACTGGGACAAAGTGTTAGTGTGGCAATGCTCTTTGGGTTACCATAGCAACAAAAACCAAGGTCCAGTTGGAATATTGTTCTAGTATATATTATGGTCTTACCAGAACGGTGGACACAGCTGAGCGATACAGGGCCCACTGCTTGCGTGTTTTAGGGATGCCTGAAAATAAGAAATTAAGGGCCACTTGAAGCCCGCTAGTGTATAGCTTAGCATTTCTTAATGTTTAAGATAAAATCCGCTAAATAGACAGTACCTTAGTTCATATTATTGGTTAACTGATCGAAAGTTATATGTCATACTTAGTATCTCTTTAGTAAAGTCGTTACATTGCATAATGATGACAAATTGTTAAATATTTACTGTAAACATTGCGTAACAGTTTCCATGTATGAACTCTTGTCAGTCATACTGTTTGTGTGATAACATTACTGTTTGTGTGATAACATTACTGTTTGTGTGATAACATTACTGTTTGTGTGATAACATTACTGTTTGTGTGATAACATTCTTACGAATGTTTCTATGAATTGTTGTTTTCTCTCAACAAACGATGAGTTAACGAATGAATTAATTCATGTTTCTGCAGATACTGGTCGGACAAGGTGTGAACTCGACATCGTGCAATTCAAGTAAGAATAACCTTTTAAAATCACAATTTCCAAGAACTACTAGTTGAGGTACTTGTCACTTACTATCGCAATTTTAAAGTTGCTTGAAACATTTTATCAGCTTTAGTTGACAGTATATTGCGCGCATCTCTAAGTCACACTTCGCGGCTAAATGCCAACATGTTGTGCATTGTGCATGTATTGTTATACCCGATCTTGACGGACGATTAAACAGGTGTAGGTGAACGATAAACCATTCTATACGTCACTATGGACAAATCATGACACACGTCGGGGTATACTAATTCACCACACTAGTATTATTTCTATACATTGCATGACTTGACAAACTACTTAAATACGCGGACGATGCTATATACTACACATCTGTCATATGAGATTACGATTTCTAGCGAGCCACACAAACTATTGAGGGAGTCACAGAAACTATTGAATTTAAAAAGTATAATGCAAGCAGAGCTACAGATAAGCTGCGTGTTGGGGTAATTACACAATTAATTTTCTTAAATACCCAATATATTTTGAGAGGAAGGAGTAAGAAAAAGCAAAGACAATTTGAAATACCCAAATAGAAAAGGATGTTATAGTGAAAAATAGTACATAAAAGCTTATTTACCCTTTGAGTTTTATTAATTACCCAATTAAAATTTGTCAAAACCCAATCAAAATTGAAACTCGGGAGTAAAATACCTAATTGACTAAAACCTTATCTGTAGCTCTGTGCAGCAAGTAGTGTCAATGTTATGCCAAACAGGCATCAAATTCGTTTTATATGCATACTCACAATTCAGTCGTGTGATTTTGGACTAATAAGTAAGTAGTTAAGTAAGCAAGTAACGTCTTTATTTAACGGTTTCCCGGTTTACCAGGTGGGACTACTGGTAGGTTAATTTAATTGGTAATTTCGATCATTCAATGTCAGATTTAGTGTGAAAAGATATGTTAACATTAATGACATTATCTGTATTGATAGGTACATATGGCACAGAATTCTACTTCGGCATCATGGAAGCTATTGACGATTGCTGTCACGCTTCGAATAATAAAGTTGTCTTGGACATCACAAATGTGTCGCCAAATGTCAGTGAAGTCCACGTGCAGATTCCGTATATCAACCTGAACATACGCCTGACCATCTCTGTTGGAACTAGAAAGACAGTAGATATAAATCCGACTATACAAAAAGAAGGTATATTTGTAGCTAAACGTGGAATACACGTTAATTCAACCAACCCTGTCAGTATTACTGTAACGAATGCATTCAACAGTGGAAACACACTTGAAAGTTATAATATCTTACCAGTAAGCAGCGTTGGCAATGAGTATATTATCGCCGCATATCATAATAAGCAAAGTAATACAGACAGAGGGAGTGAAATAATGGTAGCTGGAATATATAATAATACCAATGTTACCTTATATGATGGATCGTCTGTTGTTTACACTACCAGACTAAACCCGTATGATGTTTTCCAGTATCGATATGGCAGTAACCGCGGAAAGGACATGACTGGTTTCAGATTGAAATCCGACAAGAACGTTTCCGTGACTTCTGGTGCTTCATTTGTTGAAATCCCTAATGGGCAATTGGGCTACAATTTCATTGCATCTGAGCTGTACCCTATTAGCACGTGGTCTAATTCATTTATAATCCCTCCAATTCTGCCGAAACAAAAGTTTATACTGCGGCTACAGTCTGAGAATGCCACTAACATACACATAAACAACGGTTTAAGCACTTCGTCGGTCATATCATCAACATCAGACCATTCTTTTGGATCGACGCCAGTTTCAGTAACTGCTGACCGCCCACTTCTGGTTTCCCAGTATGGTCTTTCTTCCGCTGTTGATAACCATGGAAACCCTTTCATGGCTATAGTTCCAGCGATAGACCAGTACGTAAATGATCTGAAATTTAGTGTTCCTGACGAAATATACGGTTCCAAATCATACATGGCCATAATTGTACCGACAATCTACTTGCCGGATTTACGTATCGATTCAAACAGAAACGTTTCAACTATCCGCGATTTAACTGAGCTCCAAGTTCCTGCACCATTTGACAACTACACGGTTTTATCATTCCCTACAACTTCCGGCTTTCACCATGTATACCATCCAACAGAAGATGCAAAATTTTGTGTTCTTGTACTCGGGATTGGAAGTGACTTAAGCTCCGGGTTTTACCCAGGGTTCAATTTAAACGGTGAGTATTGCTGAGCATTTTACCTTTGCTTAACACCATACCTTGTATTTTCAGCAATTAAATGTTACGAGGTATGTACCAATATGAACACATCTAAGCACATAAAATGAATATATGATAGATTTTGATATTTGTTAAGTATTCACCTCCAGCTCATATGCGTACTTTCAGTCTGATAATACAATGTATGTGCTTTTACGTTACCAGTTCTGTGTATACATGTACATACTACATGTTTATACTGGGCCAGAGCCAAACTGAGATCTTACATGTAATGTACCATTTTTATCTCCAATAATGTATTTTCTGAAGTATTGGAAACAGATAAAAGTCAAATAGTATAATGTCTGGTAAATACGGAGGTGATGAAGCTCAACAGCCTTTTCAATTCAAATCGATATACAAAATGGACCATGGGTAAATGAAATCCTTCGTACTTTTAAGAAATCGCAGATCAGCAAAAGACTAGCGCGTCTTTATGTTTCTGGCGATTTCTTATGCCCAGATAATACAAAATTCGATTCTTATAAGTTGTATGTTGTATATATTGTATATATGTTATGTGTTTTTACTGGCTTTAATAAAAGCCCATTTACAACATACTCATGGTGTCTGTTTTAATTTCGTATTACAAGCTACGCAATCTTTCACACAGGAAAATCATTTGAGAGCCATAAATACATTTTTGTCTTAAAATAATTTATGGATGATAAGGTTTTTCTGCATTCCGGTTTACCCTGTCCGTGCAGTCCGGCTTTTACCTACCAATCTATTTTAGTACGCATGCGCATCTCAGTTAAATTTTGGAGCTAATTTTACGCTGTTATATTGTTATCTGTTTTCACGTTTTTGGACTTTAAATAATTATTTTTCCACCTCCTCCCATTCCACCATCCTCTGTTAAGATAAACTTCTTGTATTCTGCGGTGTGCATCATACATATTTTGTACATCTTATTTTGTGTACATTGTCTTTTAAAGGGCGATTTGGCGATTTCTTATGCCCAGATAATACAAAATTCGATTCTTATAAGTTTTAATTGTATGTTGTATATATTGTATATATGTTATGTGTTTTTACTGGCTTTAATAAAAGCCCATTTACAACATACTCATGGTGTCTGTTTTAATTTCGTATTACAAGCTACGCAATCTTTCACACAGGAAAATCATTTGAGAGCCATAAATATGCCTTTACATGTAGCGGCCATTAAATGCGATTTTCTGAAAGCGAAAAGGTTCATGAGCTTCCCGACTTTCCTATTTAACATATATTGTCCGTTGTGGTATTATTATTCTGTTTCCAAGACTTATATATTATATATTATATACTGTATTAATTACCAGCAAAAATATCTAGCACGTTTAGATCTCGGTTTGTCTCTTTCCAGTTAATGCATATAGTATACCTAGGAATGATAATAATATCATTTTAAAACTAGATTATCCGACTGAACTTCGCTTATCTGTTGGAGGTGATTAATTCAAGGGGATCGTCACACCTTTTCATTAAAATCTACCATGGAAATATTTATATTATCTTAGATGCATTGCAATTTGAACACCCCTCGTACAAAGATTCTTAAAGTTATAGTGAGTGTCCCATAATGTGTGTTTCCATTACAACCGAATGCATTGGGCATACTTTGTCATATATCAATGGAAATCTTATGATTTCAAGGTTTATTCAATATGTAACATGATCATATTACTATCAACGCAACACCATGAGGGTTACAGTTGCGTTGGTTATCAGTTGCTAGGCGACGAAAGAACATTAAACATTAAAAGTCCATTCTCTCTCATACTAAAGGTGCGCCACTTATACTTGAACAATCTTTAACATCCGATACTTTCATGCTGACAAGGTATAGTCGAAATGTCTCTATACAACCGTGTTTATTAATGTATCAAGTAACATATACAGTACAATCAGAGTTTACTATATTTGCAATTTAGTCAGCATCAAAATCGACAATTTATTTTGTAAGGGCGTTGTTTTGAGCTTTTTAAAGACTGAATATTCCGATCATGGTGTTCGCGTTTCTCGTCGGTAATCGATGCAGCAATATCCTCAAGATTTTAAAGTGTATGGGTACAGGATCGTTACACTTCGGCATTTACTATACTGGTAAGAATCTTGATCCCTGTGTTGCATTGATACTAAAATGATCATATTATATGTTAAAAAAAACAAAAAAACGGTTTGTTCTGTTTTATGTTGAATAAAAGTTTGCAATGATATATTTCCATTGATATATGACAATGTCACCTGAGTTCAAGCATTAATTTTGCTCAAGACATTTGGTTGTAATGATAACACCATGTTATCGGACACCCTTTATAATGTAAAGCCCATGGTTACAAGTGAGATACATAGGCACTCATACATTCATATATTGTATAAATAAAGATTTCTGGTTAATTTGCATAAACATATGTAACTTTCATTCATTTTTACAAATCAAGTAATGAGAAGAAAGCTAAGCATATTTTGATACTCGTTCCTGCATATTGCATTAATTTGTATTTGAACTTGTGATATACATGAATACATGGATCCGAAAAATCCCTGTACAATCTATGTGTTGAAGACACTGATTAATTTAACTTACCTTCATGACTTATATTTGACACATTGAACAAACCGTTTTGGTTAAATTCCTGTAATTATGATAAGTGTTGATGCATCTCAGCATATGTGTTTTCGTTGTTAAACAGGTGAATGTTCAAGACCTAAGCCGACAACCATCCTACCTACAACACACTACGCGGGCAATTCATCCGGTAAACTTTACATTTATTGAAATAAATAACTAGTTCTTATTAGTTTTTTGAAACAAAATAAATGCTGTTAGTTATATTCTGAACTAAAAGACAAACCAATAAAGATATTGTCCGTTATAGCCAAGTGAGTATTGGAGGCAACAGTTTATACAATATTACATGATAACCGTTGCATGGCAGGGAACCGGGTTTTACAATGTTACCGTTTAGTTGTATTGAAAGAAACCGGTTTTTACAATTTTACCGTTTAGTTGTATTGAAAGAAAGTTACAGTTTTATTGAAAGAAGCCAGTTTATTTAATGTTACAGTTGTTTTTCCAGAAACCAGGGCCCGGCATTCCTGTTGTTATTCCTGGCCCTGTTTATTCAATATTACAATTGTTTTTCAGGGATTCAGTGCTACAGTTGTGAGGATATGACACATATTGAGTTGTGTGATACCATTAAACAATGTGGACAAAATGAGGTAACACTTAAAGAAGTAAATTCATAGCAACTAACACCTAATAGTAATACGATATGAACTAATTTTGTCAGTGTTTCTCAAACTATGCCATGGTGTATAAACTGAATTAAATTACGAACCGCTGGTTGTTAATTTACAAGTTTTCATTTAAATGATGGTACATAGTATTGCAAGAATAATTACGTATTTCTAGATACTACTCGTACTTGAAGGTTCAGGCTATCCTGAAACCGTACTAGTACTAGACTGAGTATATTTAGATAATTAAGGCATGCACGTTTAATATCGTTACTGAATGTAGAAATAAATAAAAACTATTTCAAAACGTTTGGACTTTGCGGTTACATCTACATTTTAGTTTATTTACTTGTGTCATATTATTTATAAGAGTAGTACATATATTTATGTAGCTACGCATGAGTACAGATTTGAACATATTTTGATATCAGTACTAGTACGGTGCAGCTATGTTATTTAAGAAATAAACTATGAAAACCGTTGCATACCGGCTGTTATACAATGGTTTGGAGTTCTGGTGCGTAGGAATTAACCACGAAGGCTATAGGCCTGAGTGGTAAATAACAAGCGTCAGAACGGTTTTTATAGTTTATTTCCATTCTAACATGATTTAACCCGGAATTATATATAAAGCCAGTGTTATTTTGCGAGATCTATGTTGCTTAGGTTACTTGTTTACCTGCATGACGTCACTTTCATTGTATATCGGCCGATATACAACGTTATGACTTGTTCCTTGTCTATATAGGCAAAATCGCCGGTCATGTTAGAATGTAAAACAAACAATGACGTCGGGATCAAGATATACATTATACTAGTATTTGCAAAGAAGCATTCCGTGCGAAAATAAACAAACGCGCGTGTTTCTTATGAATGTATGCATGACATTGGTACATTACAGTTTTCAATGTCCTCCTGTCCTGTTCCTAAGACTGGCTTATCCCTCATTGTACCGTTTTCTAGCAAACAAACACAGGTATGTTTTACTAAGCTTGCGAGCATCCTTATTCTATGTATTTGTTACAGGTGTGCTACCTACAGCGATATCTAACATCAGGTCACTACGCTTATAGATCTGGATGTCTTGCGCAAGATGTAAGTAAATCATCACGTTCTCATGTATTATTTGGTATGATCAGCATATTAATCTAGACTTGATTCAAGTAGGCATACACATAAGTTACTGGTGTATCAAATATAAAATAGTCATAATAATGACACAAAAAAGGAAATTTGTGAGGGGATCTTTCTAAAGCACATACTCATGTATTCCTAAAGCAGCGTTTTGGTACTTAAATCGAGCGTTGGATTTGTTTCGCTCTTCTTGTACAATGGTTATGGTTGTGTCTGAAATTGCAAAACGCTCGTAAACGTCGAAATACTAAGCACTGACAAATGTCATCTAGCCTGGGTTTTGACGCTTATCGTAGTCACTAAAGCCTGAAAACATTCAGTAGGCTGTGTTTTGACGCTTATCGTAGTCACAATAGACTTAAAACATTCAGTAAAAAGTAGGCTAGGTTTTGACGCTGATCGTATTCACCAAAGACTGAGAGCATTCAGTAGGCTATGTTTTGACGCTTATCGTAGTCACTAAAGACTGAAAACATGCAGTAGGCTGGGTTTTGACGCTTATCGTAGTCACAATAGACTTAAAACATTCAGTAAAAAGTAGGCTAGGTTTTGACGCTGATCGTATTCACCAAAGACTGAGAGCATTCAGTAGGCTATGTTTTGACGCTTATCGTAGTCACTAAAGACTGAAAACATTCAGTAGGCTGGGATTTGACGCTTATCGTAGTCACTAAAGACTAAAAACATTCAGTAGGCTGTGTTTTGACGCTTATCGTAGTCACTAAAGACTGAAAGCATTCAGTAGGCGATGTTTTGACGCTTATCGTATTCACTAAAGACTGAAAGCATTCAGTAGGCGGTGTTTTGACGCTTATCGTAGTCACTAAAGACTGAAAACATTCAGTGGTTGAACTACTGTCAAACCAACGTTAGGTCGCCATTAGTCTGCGCAATCGTTGAAAATTACATGGACGCAAAGTTGGGTTGCATGCGCCTGGAGAAACCAGTCATGCTACCCCAAACCAAACTTCAACAAAACAAACACCAAAGCCTAGCCCTAATGATATTAAAACGGACTGGAAGATTTTCATACGAATCTAATGTCAGTATATTAGAAACCTTTCGAATTGAATACCTGTTTAAATTAGTGCAATGATGTATGTTTACAGAAAGAACAAGTACAACTGTCAAAATGTGTACTGTATTACAGGTATGTTCACATCAACAACAGGTACAAGGAGCGGATACTTGTGTTGAATGTTGTCAGGATGATTTTTGTAATAACAAGGGCTGTGGAGACAATGGTAAACTACCGACTATTTTCAGTTCTTTGTGTGTGATATAAAGTAACTCTCACTACCCTGATAGTTTGTCAACCAGTTCTGGCACTACTTTAATACACCGATAACTTTACATGGTCTAAACATTCACAGCTTAACATGTATTAATTTGCATAAACATGGTCGAAAATTAATATTTATAAAAAAAATCATGGATTGTCTATTTTATGTAGAACATTTAAAAGATAAATGATATTCACAGATATGTACCTTTGTGCATCAAGCCTGTATCCACCAATGTGGACAACTAGGTGCATATACATTCTTAGCTTTAATTTGGTGTGTTTAAGGCGTTCGCAATAGTTTTTATTTGGAACGCCTCTCACATTTTTAAGCTTCTATGTTTTATATATACTGCTTTTATATTGCAATGTTCATGAGTTAGGATTGAGAAGATTTGCACACAAACTAGTTTACTATGAAACTACTAAACGCTATAATTTGTATTAAAGTACATATAACGGCAAGGAAAAGATGTATAAAATTGTACTGATATTTTTAATCACGGGAGGTAATAAAACAATTTTGTAAATTCTTCTATTTTTTAATTTATGATATAAAATTTGTAGATCTACATGTTAACTAAACAAAAATAGGCATAGAATAAAAACTTTGTTATTCAACATATTTCTGTACAGTACAATATATATCTGGACTCGCATAATGTTAGAAAACCATACAGGCTCGTACAATATCTTTTTTCTGGCTAGGTACGAGTCCAAATACACCTTTGTATCAAATTTTGGTGAAAAAGATAATAATTTTGTGTTGGAAAATTGAATGTAGCATTTTACCACCACCCCACCACTAATTTTCAAAATTTAATCTTAAATTAACCCAGATACTTTTTCCTCTTGTTTTTCATAAATAAGTCATTTATCAAAAATTGGTGAAGTTTCGTTCAATTCTATTATTACATTTTTTTATACGTATTAATCAATTTTTAGCAATAGTACGAATAAAATTGAAAAGCGAGAATAAGTACAAACAGGATATTTTATTAAATCTTTCTTATGTTTCCTTATTTATTTATTTTTACATCAGAAATGTTGTTTCCTGTTATTATCTGTTTCGTTTTTTTATTTTGTCGTTTTCTTTTGTCCTGGGTAATTTGTACCTGTTGGCGAAATGGGAAAAATGATAAAGTTGTCATGTTTGACTACAAATAAACATAAAAGTAGTAAGCCGGTGACTTATCATTTTTATTTCACAATTTGTACCTGTTGGCGAAATGGGAAAAATGATAAAGTTGTCATGTTTGACTACAAATAAACATAAAAGTAGTAAGCCGCTGACTTATCATTTTTATTTCACTTTTCAATGTATCACAACGTTCTCTTGTGATACGCAAAAATTCTTCAAAATTTATTATGTGGAATTGTGTTTGGAAACTGTAGCGAACGCCTTTAACACATGAACACTCTCAATCCGTTTTAACAGGGGCTAATAAAATCTAAAAATGGACAGATATTGACAGTTAGTTAATCCCCTAGGAGCATTAAGCTAAGATAACTATATCACTATAACTATATTTTCTAAAATGCGAAACATCATCTGTTCATGAATTATGCCAGAATAAATTGTGATAATCAATGTCTCTCTGGTGATCATTATATTTTTGTCTGCGCATAAGTCAGATATAGAACTAGTTTTTTTATCAAAAGTGTCTTCCTAAAAGGGTTATAAAACAATTTTGTAAAGACATATAACAATTTGTAAGAAGCCTGCACTTTATGTAAAAAACTAGTAGCCTACTTTATCTTTAACATAAACATTACCCTTTGTACTTTCGGTTTCCAAGGTCATTGATAAAATACATATTACAAGTTAGTTTATAAACATGTTTATTAATTATTTCTTTGTAAGAGTATGTTCCTTATACTATTGACTATGTTCGCAACAGCTAACTTTGACTCTTAATGACCAATGATTGCCTTTGTTTGTAAACGAGAAATATTTGTAATGAAAGTGCAGTCAAAAAGTTCGCTATGTCAATAAGTTTTTATAATTAATACTAAGAGTAAAAGTGTAGTACAATGTAATTTAATGTTTATTGTATGCAACGAATTTCAACTTGAAGAACAAACGCCTTTAAAAAAGCAAATGTACTATCCCACTATATTTTTCCTCCGCGTCCTCAATACTATTGTTAGAACAACAGTACACCTTGTTTTAATTACATTGTTAGAACAACAGTGCACCTTGTTTTAATTACATTGTTAGAACAACAGTACACCTTGTTTTAATTACATTGTTAGAACAGCAATGCACCTTGAATAAGTTTGTTTGACAAAGGATTATTTTCTCTCTCATACAATTACTAAATAATTCAAGGCTTACCAAACAGAGATCATCGTGGTCCAGTGTGTTTTGATTGTCAACACGTATTCTCACCTGAAGAATGTACAACAGTCACAATGTGCGATACAATGCAAGTAAGTCAGTATCAGCTTAATAAGTGTATTCTGCTTATGACTGTGTAGAATGTAAAAGATTATATTAAGTCAGACAGGGAAGGCAGCACTCAACTCAACCAGCCGAGCACAGAAAACACTAAAACACACCAAGCATTGAAAACACGGCAACCCTTATTGCGCACTGGCTACCCATCGTGGCAGTGACAAGAATCAAATGTCTGTCTTATACCCGAGAGACAACCGTTAGCCAAGAGTGGTTGGTGTAGTTTCAACCGACTGTACATTTTACCCCCAGCCGATCATTCCGAATTCGCAAGTATATTATTGACACGACACAGCTGACAGCCACAGCTAAGGTACCCATTTATACTCCTGTGAGGAGGCGGCGATGTGGATCACTCATTTGCTCATAGAAATTGACCAGTGGCGCAGACGTGGATCTAGGCCACAGCTCCTTACAAATTATTAAATGTTTATATCTATCCTTACGACATCTAATACAGCGGATATATGACGTATATACACAACGTGGCATCAACATGGAGCATGTGTACCCCAGGTAGTGAGAAATCCGAAATATAGGCCGAAACTTAGCGAAACCTGTTTTATTACGCTACATGTGTGCAAAGGGTTTCATGTAGTATGGCCCTTTTATATGTTTTTTATATTGCATTACATAGAGATTCTTGTATGAGTCCTCATTACATACGAGTTTTATTAAACGAGTGGACAGAATGATAAATAGACTCTTATATTCGTGCTCATTACATACGAGTTTTATTAAACTTTATTAAACTCGTCGACAAAAACAATGTGACACTCGGTAAAGCCTCGTGTCATATTGTTTTTGTCGACGAGTTTAATAAAACTCGTATGTAATGAGCACGAATATAATATTCTATTTATCACATAACCATAGAAAACGCTCAAAATCGTTCAGAATAATGATGTACGCGGCATATGTTTCAGTCAAAATTTAGCGGTACAATGAGCGCGACGGATCAATGCATGGATTGGCTAACGTCACGTCAAGCTTATTTAAATATTTATTGCACGGTCTGGGAGTGCCGAACGATATTTACGTCACGGCTTTACGGCACTCCTTGACCGCATGTTATGTGATAAAAACATTTTTTTATTGAATCGCGTCGTATGTTTTTCCTATGTATACCAGCACACGAGAAAAGCGCGGTATAAAGGATGACGTGATATCATATGACGTCATCAAGTTAAACGTGTTAATACTCGCACATAGTAATGTCAGAAGTGGATGTATGATAACATGTTGTTTCCGTATTGCTTGAATCAAGCTAAGTATGAAAACCGTTGACATTTATTTTACAATGGTTTGTCGTTCAGATGCGTTGTTACTAACGACGACCTCTGCTGTTTACTCAAACATTTTAGGTTTGTAGCATTGAACAGTTTCCATGGGGAGATCATTCTCACTACAAGATGGGTTGCTCTTACGAATTGGTGAGTACTTCCTTATATACTAATTCATTCTGGTTAGTCATTTATCCAATACAAATCTCATTCATCAACAAGATTAACTCAGAACTATTCATTGTGAACATCAATAACACTGTCCGGTTTACGTCCATATACACTCGCGTTAAGCTTAAATGTACGGTCGCTTTTAAACTCTCAAAAAATTAAAATAACGGGCAGCAACTGATACAGAACTAATCTGATATATGATAGAGACGATAACAGTGCACATGTAGATTCACTCATATTGTCAGAATATACAACCCGGTGGTCTGGTGGATAGAATGCCTGTCTCGAGCACTGATGTTACATGACAGGTTCCATTCAGTCAACAGTATGCAATACTACTTGTATAGTCCCATTCATGGGAACCTTCATATGAGGGGAGTTCCCCACTTGAGCAAGTGACAAGTTAATATCTCATAATGTGTGCATGCCGACATACGCTGTATTATCCCATTGTTAAATGGAGTATATAACATGTTTCAGTGTGGTCCCCTGAAGCGCTCTGTGGTACAGATACAGGACAGAGCAATGCCAGTATGCCATTCTTGTTGTGGAGATGACTATTGCAACCGGAATTGCACAATTACAAAAAATGGACCTGACGTAATTGGTAAGAGTGTTTGTATGCATTGAATCTTTGTAATCATCACTGTATGTCCGTACGTCATCAGTGACTGATACGCCGACATACCAAACAGATGCAATCATAAAACTTGCAATTTACGAGCAGTTTCATGAATAAGTCATATAGGGCATACGTCAAATGTTACCTGATTCAACGTCTATAGTTCCGTATGTCTTCCCATGTCCGACTTTCACAATCTGGTTTCAATGTTACTAGCCTTTCCGTATTCTTTGTTTTAACGTGCTCCTTCTGCTTTACAAAGGCAAGAGACCTGCTGCATGTTCACATAAAACATACAACAGTTCAACGAATTATGTAGCAAATACAGAGATTGATTTTATCATAAAACACCATGTACATTATGAATGCAATTGTCGGGTGTGTTACTATGTTCAAATCGTAATTCATATACCGCTAAAAGGCAAGGAAAGGAATGCCTACTGTCCGAGTACTTGGGTTCAGCCTTCTAACAGTTTGTTATATTACATGTAAACTCAAAGTTTTTTTCTATCTTCAGTTGGTTAACGGCCCACGAAGATTTCATGGTTGGTAGATATTGCTTTCAGACGAAACATGTACACATGTTTGTTTCCTGACTTACTTACTCAACCCTATTTACCAATTGGAAAGAAAACCCACGTGATCTAAGTTGTTTGTTATCATATAAATTAGGGAAATTACAATATACAGTTTGTTTATTTAGGTTTGTCACTTGGTTACCGACTATATAATGTCATAACATTGTATTTTATTATTTTAAGCATGAATTGGATAAAAGGCAGTGAAAACCTATACTATACCTTAGTCACTAAGCCACATACTCATCGATGTATAATCTCTTAAATTATAACATTAATATGATAAATACATACGCAATGTTATGTAAACTGATGACTATTATATAGTATATACATATACAACACAAAGGTACAACTAAGTCGAGGCAACAATGATGCAGGGATTTGAAACAACTACTTGTTTGGCCATTCTGAGTCGATGAACTTTAATAATGTTGATCGAAAACCTTAATTTGTTCCAAAACATGTCAACTATATTATGCTGACCGATTATAGATGTTTAGAACTGTAAATTACAACAATCTACTGCGTTTTGAACAGCAATATGTATGTAATTCATCCATACTGGCGGTGATTAAGTTCATGTCCTAATGCATGCCTTCCCTGTTTGACTTAATATGATCTTTTTGTAAGTTGTAACATATTACGAACATACAACTTCATACAAGCGTGTCATTCAATTTGTTTGGGTAGTAAGTACATGTAATACAAAACAGTAATAAAACATGTGAATTGGGAATTTGGTATTGCAAGATTACTATTATTATAATGATTTATATACATGTATACAATATGGTGTATACATGTAAGTGCCTGACAATGCCGCTAGTCTGTGTGATAGTTTTGTTTAAGTTCAAGAAACAAATGCAATCCGGATCCAAAGGAAACAATTTATAAGATAAATGAGAATACAATAATTAAAAGGAATGCGATGTTACTCAATGGCATATACGTGAACACTTTATTATATTTCGAAGACCTCGCCCATTCATGTCACAGTTCGCTTGTCTCAGACTGATGCTGTTGGTGAAAATAATTTGAGCATGTAGATTCTTGCTTGACCACCCACGTCATCCTCTTTCATCCACCCGGGGTGGGTTGGTCAGGGTGACAGTCAGGTAACGCAAGATAGACACTATTGAATGTAAGCCAACCGGACTATAAACAGTTTATATTGTGTATTCTACCTGTTTACTTCAATTAGTGGTGGATGTGATGATTTCTTAATTTGTCCATTGTTTAATATGTTTTACCCCTATAATTTTGACTTGCACGATTGTAACCATTTTATATGGTTTGAACTATGTCTGAATCGTGATTGTACAGCAACGTGCTAATACATGAAAATGTCCTATGTAAAATGGTACAATTGTAAAAATAACTGCCTCAGCTTTATAACCCTGCACGAGGCGGTAAATGATGGGAAAAGGAACATGTTGTGTGTGAGGACTTACAACATGCTAAGAGTGATTCTGAACAAATGGCCTTTCGTTAAGGCAAGAGACTCGATCCCTCTTAGAGTAGAGTGCATTAGGAATATATGGATCCACTGAGTCCTGTGTCCTCCACCGGAACATCGCATTCCTAGTGAACACACGATCGAGGGTCGTCTGAACAACAACTCGACCGACGTGACAAAAATAACATTGCCGTCTGATAAATATTTCTCCAAATTTTAAAACAAACCGCATCTGGTGTATCACAAGGCTCAGTCTCGGGTCCTTTAATATTGATCATTTATACCAATGACATACTTTTACATTATTACATTCTGCATCAGATATAATAGCTGAAGACATCACTATTACATTACTTGAAAACCCATTTTATTCCGTTTACAGCAAATTGCAATATGTCCTTAATTCTATTCAAACTTGGTACAACCGAAACTCAATTTGACGAATGCACACAAAACAAAGAAATGTTAATTTCACATTCAAACCATAATGCAAACAAGTCAATTAATGATTCAAATAAAATTAAGTCTAACACGACACAACTATTAGTTCTCAGATACAGAAAAAACTTCTTGGCGTCCATGTTGATCAGAAACTTAACTGGAACACATATGTACACATCACATCGAAAGAATGTAATACTAGGCTATGCCTATTATTGAGAATGAAACCATTTTTGAATATTCATAAAATGCATATAATATTTTTCTACCTCACGTGGATAAGTGTTGTACTAATTGGGGTAACTGCCATATAGAACTCTTGAATGATATGTACACATTTCAAAAGCGTGCAGGTCGAAACATTCTTGACAAGAGTACCATCATTAACACCGCGTACATATTCAAAAGTAACTACCTAAAGCTTACATGCAACACTGGGGATGCCCAATTGTGTTGCCACTATAAATAAAGTATTCATTTTCAATATTATTTAATTGGATATTTCGATAAGATGTAAGCTGATCATTTGATAACAACACAAACATACAAATTTGAACGAGAGTTTTATTTCAATGCGTAAGATCATTTCAATGAGGTAGTACACATGCAACCTAATGTTTTGAAACTGAGTGAGTATACAACATCATCATTCGTGAAATCATCATGGGCGATTACCCAACTGAAAATAAAACCGAATTTGATAATAAAGCATGTAAACTAGGAATGGATAAACGTTCTCGTGTATGCGTTCCAATTCAATAATCAAATCATAACATAGCGGAACATAATAAAATGCCAAATATTGAAACTATGAGATGTTTAACTAAAGATAGTGTTATCAATGTTCATCTGCAATAATTAGTAATTATATATAGTTTCAAATATAAGTAATATGGATTACTAGTAATCTGTTTATGCTTAAGCAACGTTACGTGAAATGGTGGGTGTGTAATCTAGTATATAGGTATAGATGGACTGATACTAAATCATACGTAAACTTCGTGCAAAAGTACTGTAGACGTACGGACGTACGAAGGGGCTAACAAACAAGTACTTCAGGGCTGACATAAAATTTAATATAGACGTTCGGAAGGACAGTAACATAATAACGTTTGACCATTGAGGATGTTGAATGTTTAAATAGTCATACCAATTATGTCAGGTCCGTTTTTTGTAATTGTGCAATTTCTGTTACAATAATCATCTTCGCAACAAGAATGGCACACTGGCATTGCTCTGTCCTGTCTCTGTACCACAGATCGCTTCAGGGGATCACACTGAAACAAGGTATGCAACATTGATAATTATACGACAAATACAAATATGCTCGGATGACAAGAATGGCAAAATTTATCTCAAAATCGCATTAGACGCCTTACTGGTAGTACTAGGAGAAGGGTTGAGGCTGTCGTCCGGGCACGTGACAGTTACACACGTTATTTAAAATTTGGCTACATAATGTCATTTAAGGTTAAGTAATCGTCAACATTTATCAAAAATATCCCCCAGTAAATGTTTTGTAAACGCTCCAACACCATACTTATAGACACCTACATTTTTGGTAAAAAACAACACATTCGCTTAGGCTTCGATAATTTGGATAAGAATAAACTAAACTTATAAATTTACTGGTTTATGATTACTAAATTGCTATCGCTACTTATCAAAATACTATTTCTTAGCTCAATTAAGTCGTCATCTCATGACAGTGCTTTCAATCACAACCAATTTTAAATTTCCGGGGTGTGCTTAACTTATTTACAGGTGTATATACACATGTATTAACAAGACCACTCGGTCGGGCTTGTGTTTTCTGATAATGCGAGTCATATTAAGACATATACGACATGGTTATTATGTAACAGCTGTTATCAGAACATGTAAGATCTCATTCATTGAAAGTGTAATTTTAAGTTTCCTCGTAAATATAGAGACGGGATTTAATATTTGATAACAATTCTGAGTTACTCAGCGCATAGAATCTAAGTATTATGATATTATTTCTATCAGTGGAATAGTTTTTACTTGGACTTAATATTGAGCAGAATGATTACAATCATAAATACGTACCAGTTCGTAAGCACATCCCATCTTGAAATGAGAATGATCTCCCCAAGGATACTGTTCAATACTACAAACCTTAAATATATTTAACACATATGACCTTGAAATATACAAATAGTCATACATCAGTAAATACACACACCAGTAAGAGTTTGGATATACTGTAAAATAACATTAGATAGTCAGACACCACTTGTCTAATGTATATACCACAATAATTTGACATGATCCTGACCTTTATGCATGAAAATATTATAAGGTTCTTGCGTTGCATATATCAATTTCAGCGAGCAAATCGTGCAATATCGGTTCTTTAGGTCTGTGTTGGTATTACACCTCGAGCGTCTTCGTGATACTGTCCGCTTATGAAAACATACGACCGGGCTTATAAATATAGACAATATATCAGCTGTTAAATTATGCTAATTGAAGGTCGAGATTCGTGTCAAATTCTCTGCACTATACAAACAATATTTATTAATTGCAAATCACACCACACTGTGTGGTCACAAAAACAAACGAACTTGATCATACAAAGTGGCATACTGACTTACTTGCATTGTATCGCACATTGTGACTGTTGTACATTCGTCTGGAGAGAATACGTGTTGACAGTCAAAACATACAGGGCCACGATGCCCCCTCTCTGGTAAGCCTTAAATAAAGGAGTTATAATATGAGTCATTTTATGAAAACTTACTGGGCCACGATGATAAGCCTTGAATAGACAAGTCATTGTGTTAGAAATAAACCCTATGTCAAACAAAGTTATGCAAGGTTCACTGCTGTTCTAACGAAATACCAAATAATGTGCACTGTGTTCCTAAAATCATGACAGTGCACACTGTTAATCTAACAAACATTACTATTTATGCGTCGTGCACTGTTCATCAAAGTATAACTATCCTACAACGGAATGAGCGATGGGATGTGTAAACAACATTGTTATTCAATGTGCCACATTATTCTAACAAACATTGTTTTCCTAAGATGTGATATATTCTGAGCAAACACATTTGAAAGTGGAGTCCTACAATGAACATGGTGACATATATCGCAGGCTTAGAATGAGAAGGTCCTTCACATATTTGGAATCTGCACCACAAGGCCCTTCTCATGAGCATATTGTCATAAAATCGGAACAGGTCATGTTGACCAAACTGAAGTTGAAAAGGATTTTTAAATAAAGAGTAGTTCTCGTTTCCTACAGTTTTTTCTTGTATTCTCAAAATAGCTTTTTTTGTACTTACGACCTTCTCATTCTAAACCAGCATTATATATAATGTAGGTCGAGAAAAGTGGTATCAGTACGCTTGGTGTATTAAAGTTGTTCCAGAGCTGGTTGATGACTCATCAACGAGGGTAATGAAACGTACTTGACATCACACAAAAAAAACATAATTCGGTAATAACAGTTTACCATTGTCTCCACAACCCTTGTTATTACAAAAATCATCCTGACAACATTCTACACAAATATCCGCTCCTTGTACATGTTGTTGTTGGGAACATACCTGCAATACAATGTGTGACAATTGTATATTTTCTTGTAAAGACATCCCGTCATTATACTTAACATGTGTTCTTGTAAAAGGCTATCCAATAGTTCAACATATTCTTCGTATGAAAACCTTCCTTTCATTTTGAATACTAATATTATTAAATAACATCTGTTTTCCATTTCCTTGCACCCTTTCTTCCACTATCCAAATATTTTTATAACTTCTGTGCTCAGCTGGTAAACTTCTTTTTGCTGAGTTTTATTACGCTTTACTTGAAATAAACAAAGCCATTGTCAAGAAATGATATGAGCCAATCTCCAGGAAAACCTGCCATTTTGACATTATGTAATTATTAATATGAAACAAGATTTATAAAAAGCTCTCAAAGAAGAAAAATATATATCCATTGATTCTACTTTAAGTAATTTACCCATATAGTATCATATCTTAGCTTTAAAATTTATAATGGATTATATCGAAATCACATACTTCGTTGCTATGGTGACCAATGCCGGAAAAGCATTCCGATTGAGAAAAACGAGGACTTAGTTGTTTAAAAGAGTCGTAGCCTTACTCTGAATGCAAACATTTTTTATTTAGATATACATGTATTATATTTTAAGAATTAAAACATAATTTCTAAAACATGACATTATTTTGAACAGTTTAATATGTCAAATGGTGTAATTATGAAATTCTTGTCATAGTAACGTCGAATAACGTTTCAATGACGTTTGCGACGTCAAATAAAAAGCGCCAAATAGGGACTCTACAAAAACAGCTGTAACTTCCTTAAAACTCAAGATATTTACAAAATGTCTTTTGTATTTTGCTTCATTAACATTATCCTTAAAGACAATGGAACATATTTTTGTCAAAATAGCAGGTTTCCTGGAGACTGGCTCATATATATCGTGATGATAACTACAAGCGATTAATCAACTGGACTATCTTACAAGGATATAAGTGTTTAATCTTATTTTGCGGACTCGAGTAAAATTTTAACATGGTACGTTAATAACACATGGCTGTATGCTTTATAAAGGTCTAGTTACCGTTTTCTTATTGCATGATCGTTACATATATTTGATACATACTAATACGATACTCATATTTGTTTAATTTTGTGTCTGCTTAATATTTGCTTACATCTTGTGCAAGACATCCAGATCTATAAGCGTAGTGACCTGATGTTTGGTATCTCTGTAGGTAGCACAGCTGTAACAAATACAAAGTCACTCTATTAGTCGTTAGATTAGCAATGCATGTATTAATGATTAATGCACTAAAAGTAACAGAAAATAAGACTAGAAATTCGTGCCCTCAGGCAAATTATATCGAGCCTCGGCGCACGTTAAACAATGGCTACAACTTAAATAAGCCTTCAATTTGACCTTTGACCTCCAACTGTGACCTTGAACTTTGAGATAGGAACCTGTTGGTTAGGCATGACACTCAGCCTCATGGAGGTTAACGTTCATGCCAAATATAAGAAAGATTGGTCAATGTATGGCAAAGTTATGGTCCGGAAAAGCTTCAATTTGACCTTTGACCTCCAACTGTGACCTTGAACTTTGAGATAGGAACCTGTTGGTTAGGCATGACACTCAGCCTCATGGAGGTTAACATTCATGCCAAATATAAGAAAGATTGGTCAATGTATGGCAAAGTTATGGTCCGGAAAAGCTTCAATTTGATATTTGACCTCCAACTGTGACCTTGAACTTTGAGATAGGAACCTCGGGGTTGGGTATGACAATCTGTCTCATAGAGGTTAACATTCATGCCAAATATAAGAAAGATGTGTCAATGTGTGACAAAGTTGGGCTCCAGACAAGCTTCAATTTGACATTTGACCTCCAACTGTGACCTTGAACTTTGAGATAGGAACTTCGGGTTTGGGCTTGACACTCCGCCTCATGGGGTTAACATTCATGCCAAATATAAGAAATATTGGTCAATGTATGACAAAGTTATGGCCTGGACAAGCTTCAATTTGACCTTTAACCTCCAACTGAGACCTTGACCTTTGACTAAAACCTGGGGGTTAGGCATGACGCTCCGCCTAATGGAGGTGAACATTCATGCCAAATATAAGATAGATTGGTCAATGTATGACAAAGTTATGGTCCGGACAAGCTCCAATTTACCTTTGACAACCATCTGTGTCATCAATGAATAATGTGGGTAATGACTAATATTGTCATGATGACGTTGGACCGGTGCAGTCATATTAACGTAACGGTTTCTATAATTATTCGCCCAAATACTCCATTGGATTTTATATGTTAATAGTTTTGTATTTGTAATACGCTAACCCATTATAAGACTAATTTTCAGCAACATTTGTTACGTAATAAAAACAATTAGAAGACATGTTTCGGCTTTTTTATCACCCTCATAGTTTGTGAATACGATATATTTAAATACGCAAATTGGCAAATGCACCTTCAGTGTTTCCTAATTCTATTCAGCTAATAAACTGTGACATAAGTTATGACACATCCCTCCTGAGCATGTGATAGAGCTTCTATACAAAATACTCGATCCATTAAATATATAAACATTACCTCATTTTGACCACACGGTTTAATGGTATCACACAACTCAATATGTGTCATATCCTCACAACTATAACACTGAATCCCTGTAATACAACTGTGGCATTTAATAAACTGGTTCCACGTAATACAACTGTTACATTTAACAAACTGGTTTCATGCAATACAACTGCAACATTGGATCATTTGGTTCCATATGATGCAACTATTGTATTGGTCAAACTGGTTCCATGCAATACAACTGTCGCATAGGACCAACTGCTGTGTTTTTTCTCCAGTTTTGCATTAAACCCAATCACTGAATCACATGAATGCCTCCAATATTCACAAGTACTTATCACTTTAATCGCTGAAGCTAGAGATTTAGTGTTTGGGGGTTTTTACACGTTATAATTTAAGACGAGGCTCATGTTTCTGTAAAATGCCGAAACCTGACATTATCCAATCAGAAAAGTCTAAAATAGCATGATTGTGGCAGCCAAACGCAGAACCCATAGTAGCTTTAGCATATTGCAATTGTAGAAAATAGCAAGTTTATCTTTTTCAGCACGTTATTTGAATATATACGTAGGGTGTTCCAGAAGTAATAGGACTTTTTAATAGCAGCGCGGTAAATAAGAAATTTAGAAAACTAATTTGCTGTGAATAAACTTGCATCTATCACTGACAAACACGCGAAATATTAAAGCAATTGGATCAACAATAAAAAATCTACTAAACATTAAACATACCATGTACCATGGAGGCGGGTCGCGCCGTGACGTTATGATGACGTCGCCTTTCAAACACAGTGTTTTAACCGAAAGACATCCTTAGTAATTTTTATATAATGTCACCCTGACTTTCAAAACAGATCTGATGTTACTGTCCACATTGTTTATATTTGTCTCTGAACCAATGTGCCCAAAAAATGAGTTACAGTGATGTAAGAAATCGCTCTAACCTTGAAGCGTCTATCAGTGTACGAACGGTATCTATCAACGCCAAACTACTTCACTTGTTAGTTCATACATCCGCCGTCTGTGAACAGTTTGTGCCAATAAAACACGAATAGATGCTGGATGCTATTACATTGTGCTTATTTAATTTTTTCAATGGTTTGCATTGTTGTTTTTTCCAATTTATGACATAATTTAGCAATCGCGCGGCTTCTAGTTTTTTACGTTGACGTCGTTTCGTCCATGACGCGTTTGGATATATACACTTGTTTACTCAGTCGTGATCATAAACATACAGCGATTTCTTCGTAAGTTTGCATGCACACGTCAGTGACATCAAGGTAAAGGCACATAGTTTGCCAATATTATTTATTCAGTGGTTACTGAGATATTCTCGTGTTTAGTAGGGTTAATAATAAAAAATGTCAGTGTGACCCGCCAGTGCGTTACATGGTTTCTATGACAACGCTTTGTATAAGCATCACAAACAACAATGAAAAAATGTTGTTATCAGTATATAGAGCATGAAATTCTACACATATGAGATAAATTTCTTTAAAATGTAAGTGTTGAGAAAGGAGTTATGAGAAAAGTCCTATTATTTCTGGAACACCCCTCGTATGTGAGAAAATGCCGAAACTGCGCCAAATCTTTGACGCAGAATACCGATCATGTATTTTTACAAAAAAAACCAGTTCATTTTCCAAATGTTTAACATGATAGCAGCCACACATATCAAAACTTATATTGTTTACATTATTTACAGCTTTGAACCACGGGTAAGTGTATTATTAATAAAGAGTAAACAAGCAAAGTTAACACATTTTTATAAAGTTTATAGTATCTTTGAAAGGTTCATTACACAGGAAATTGACCACACAGTCACTGAGGTGTTTGTTTTCTAATAAAGATTTTATTAATACTGGTGTAATTTTAAATATATTTACATAATCACCAACTAGAGAGCTTCGTCTTTAATTCGATATCAATATTTTAAAAATCCGTCCATAGATACGAAAATTAACCGATTGAACGTGACATCACTTTCCTTTTTTCTTGTTTAGAATAGCATTGTCGTTTCTATTGAATGCACCTCAGTGACTGACTGGACACTGTGGTATACATTTCATGGTATAACTTTTTAACTAGTTGGTCACTTTCGATGGGAGTTAGCATGGAGGTAGTTCTAATGATGTTGTCTAAGAGTGTAATTACTTTATGAAGATATCGAAAGCCAATTCTTGTTTTGATACCATGAAAATCTGACCACTTTAGTACAAATAAACCTTTCTAACATAACATAATATTTATAAAATATAGTTTTGTACTCTTTATCAATGGTACAGTTACCTGTGCTTTGAACTATAAACTTTCACACAAAGACTAAGAATGTGGTTATTCCTGACAACTTCATTGAATTTAATGTTAATGTCTCTGTAGAGGCAATAAAGTACTGTATTATCACAACTCTTACGGAAATCGTAAAATTAGACATTAATTTAAACTTTATAATTCTTTAACAACTACACATTGTAGGCATATATGGCTTCTGGGAGTTTATTAACTAGTAAATTACACATACCTTTACGAGAATTACAAAATGTATAATGATTTTTATTTTAAACGTACAGTCTAACTTGTTTTAAGCGACCACCCTGGAGAAGGTCTGAAAACGGTCGCTTAACGGAATGGTCGTTTAACACAAATTGTATATTTGTGATTTCCGTAAGTGCTTTAATATAACAGTAATAATGCCCTGGTCTCTATCTTGCATATAGACCAAAGAAACGCCATTGACTTTTACGAGTTTTAGGCAAATAAGAACACGTTTACCGCTTCCAGATATTAACTTAGATTTTCAAAACAATATGTCCTTAATTAAAGCATTATATTTACCGGATGAATTGCCCGCGTAGTGTGTTGTTTGATAAGGTTCTGTAACCATCGTACTAGGTGGGATGGTTGTCGGCTCAGGTTTTGAACATCCATCTATTTAGAAAAGATAACACATATTTATCTGCAATAATTACAATTTATAAGAAGTAATGATCTATAGGAATTGATGAATTTATATTTTTTCAAGGTACAAATATGATTGTTCTGACAATTTTAATACTATATATAACATATTTATCATAAATTAGATCAATCGTCGTACATTCTATTCTTTTGTTACATGAAATATATTTTAGTTTCAATTACTGAGCGCTGTAACATATGACGATGACTATTTTTTGCGTCCAACCAAAGATAAAATGCTAAAAAACTCACCGTTTAAATTGAATCCTGGATAAAACCCGTAGCCTAGTGGATATTGTCTATTAATGCCAACGCCAAGTACAAGGACACAAAATCTTGCGTCTTCAATCGGATGGTATACGTGGTGAAAGCCGGAAGTTGTAGGAAATGATAAAACAGTGTAGTTGTCAAATGGTGCAGGAACTTGGAGCTCAGTCACATTACTGATGGTTGAAACGTTTCTATTTGTATCAATACGCAAATCCGACTTGTAGAGTGTTGGTACAATTATGGTCATGTACGGTTTGGTATTGTAGATTTCGTCAGGAACAGAAAATTTTAAATCATTTACATACTGGTGTATCGCTGGCACTGTAGCCATAAAGCCACCGCCTATATTATCAGCTGAGTAAGAAAGACCGTACTGTGAAACCAAAAATGGACGGTCAGCAGTTACTGAAACTGGCTTCGATCCAAAATAATGGTCTAGTGTTGATGAGTTGACCGACAATGTTCTGGAACCATTGCTAACATGTATATCGATGTGTGTGGCACTGTTAGACTGTAATCGCAGTATAAACCTTTGTTTGGGCAAAATTGGAGGAACTATAAATGCATTTGACCAAGTACGAATAGGGTAAAGGACGGATGCGATAAAATTTTGATATGAACCCCCATCAGGGATTCCAATAAATGAAGCACCAGAAGTCACTGAAACGTTCTTGTCGGATTTCAATCGGAAACCAGTCATGTCCTTGCCGTGACTGCGATATTGGAAGACATCATATGGGTTTAGTATTCTAGTGTCAACAACAGAAGATCCATCATATAAGGTAACATTGGTGTTGTCATATATCCCTGCTACCATTATTTCACTCCCTCTGTCTATATTGCCTTGTTTATTGTGATAAGCGGCGACAATATACTCATTGCCAACGCTGTTTACTGGTAGGACGCTGTAGCTATCGATTGTGTATCCACTGTTGAATGCATTCGTCACCGTTACACTGACAGGGTTGTTTGATGATACATGTATTCCACGTCGCAATACAAATACACCAGATCTTTGTATACTCGGCTCTACATCTACGGTCTTTCTAGTTCCAACAGGGAGGGTCAGGCGTATGTTCATGTTGCTATACGGACTCTGTACGTGGACTTCACTGATGTTTGGCGACACGTTTGTAATGTCCAAGACAACTTTATTATTCGAAGCGTGGCAGCAATCGTCAATGGCTTCCATGATTCCAAAATAGAATTCGGTGCCATATGTACCTATCAATAAAGAGATAGTAACGTTTTCATCCTGAATCAGACATCGCATGATCGAAAGTACAAATTAACCTACCAATAGTCCAAGAATCACATATATATATAAAGTATATAAAACGAATTGGATGACTGTTGGGCCTATTTTTGGCACGACATACATTAAAAAGTTTGTGTGATACCCATAGTGACTCGCTAGAATTCCTAACCTCGTATGGCAAAGATGTAGTATTTACCATCGCCAATGCCCGCGTATTTAGTAGTTTGTGAAGGCATGTAATTTTTAGAAATTATAATAGTTTAGTGAATTAATCTATCCCGACATGTGCCATAATTTGTCCTTGGTGACTTCTGGAATGTTTTATATTCACCTACACCTGGTTAATCGTGGCAATTGTCCGAACAAGATCGGGTATAAAAATAAAAGTACATTGAACAACCTATTAACATTTAACCGCTAAGTGTGACTTTAAGATGTGCGCAATACTAGTATACTGCCAACCAAAACTGATAAAACGTGTGTAAGCTACAGGTACATCAACTAGTAGTTCTAAAAAATTGTAATTTTAAAAGTTTATACTTACTGGAATTGCACGATGTCGAGTTCACACCTTGAACGACGAGAATCTGCAGAAACATGAATTAATTCATTCGTATTTATATTGAAATAGAACAACAATCATATCAACATTTGTATACATATGTTATCACATAAACAACAAGAGATGTTTGTAAAACACGTATGCCCCCATGGCAGCCCAATAGTCAGAAATGGTGAAGGTCGCAGTGACCTTGACCTTTGACCTACTGACCTCAAAATCAATAGGGATTATCTATTGTTGCTGACCAACTTCCATGTAAAGTTTGAAGATCGTACGTCAACATGTTCTTCAGTTATTGAACGGAAATCATTTATATAGTCAGAAATGGTATAGGTCACCTTGACCTTTGACCTACAGAATTCAAAATCAATAGGGGTCATCTATTGTTGCTGACCAACTTCCATGTAAAGTTTGAAGATCCTAGGTCAAAGCGTGCTTGAGTTCTCGACAGACCGACAGACATGTGCAAAGCAATAAACCCCCTCATCAAAGGTGGGGACATAATAAGACAGGGTTCATACATGGAAGGTGTTGCGTTGTATTTATTGTAACTCGTCATCCATCTAACACCGAGATACATTGTAACGATACTACTTAGGATTTCTCAATGAAACACATACATTTCGTAAAAAACAAACGTATCATTGCGATCAGTTAACAAATGTAAATAGTTAAAGTGGATTAAGTCGTTATTTACGTTAGTCAACACTAAAAATCTGAATCTTACTGTTAACAATTTTATTGCAGCGACATATTTCCACATTCTCACAATATTTAAAGTCTGATCCGAGTTGAACGATGTAAACATTAATGTGGAATTTGGGCCGTTATCTTTGTAATCTACGAGGGGTGTTCATTATATTGGGGGAACTGAGACTTCGAAACAGAGGAGCAGAAATATAGAAATGAATCTTTTTATTACAATAACCCGTTTATCACCCTGAGCCAAAAACGCTGTGCATGTATAGAAATCCATTTCGAATACATTGTATAGTCATTTTCATAACAGTTATTTTAGACACCCATAGCACACTGTTCACACAGCGACGCACATATATTGTTTTGTTCAATCTCGGAAACAGAAATAAGTTACAGGGATTTAAGTCCCGTGAATATGGTGGATGTGGTAGAAGCTAAGCTTTAGAGATCTTCAAAACATTTGGATTTCTTGGCACTTGCTGGATAACGCATTGCCCTGAATAAGTACCTTAATTCCAGTGCCTTGACGACTTTTCAAGTGCATTTTCGAGCTTCTGTCAATACGGACGTTTTGGAGAACGCAATTAACCATTAAAAACACGTGAAAACAGTCACCCGTGCAATGCAAGAATACCCATGCATAAAGCTCATGAAAAGCATCCGTACTTGAAATATAAAATTTGATACGACAAATAATTCCCTATTTCTACATCGAAATAAAACTACCCCGTTAAAGTCTCTTTTGAGAGTATGTTCAACAAACTGTATATTATACATCCGTCCCCCATCTTTGCCGCCGTCAGTCATTTCTATGACGAAATAAAGCCAATGTAAACGAGTGACCTGTGTTTTAATGACAAAAGCAAGTCCAATAATATACATAACGGATTTAAAAACGCGACACTTGGGTATGTTGTTTTTAGTCCGGCCCCAAACCCAATATACCTTGCATTGGAGTATAAAGTTTTTTTCTTTGCTGATTTCAGTAGACAAGACCTTCCGAATGGAATTTCTGACGGGTGACATTGTGTCACCCTTGAGCATTTTGAGAAAATTGGGGTAAAAGTTCCAAAATATAAACGAAACTGCGAATTTTTGGAATCGGTGAACTACATTGTTATTTATAATCATATTTTATAATAAATCACATTTATATGTAGTTATTAAGTTGCAGTTGAAGACTGCAATATTTTAGTGCCGTGCATTTATGCGAAAGGAGGTATTTTTGGGGTAAAACGTTAAAAAGTGCGTGAAAAAGTGCGAATTTTCGGAATCGATGGACTATTACGTCATAAGCCATTATATTTGGTAAATAATCGCCGAGATAGTTTAATAGTGACTTGCGATGACAATATTAAACACCTTACGCTAGGCTTTTGTACAAAATGTGGAATTTTGCGGGTAAACACTATAGAATATAACGGAAAGTGCGAATTTTCGGAACTGATAGACTTCAATGTCATGGATCATTTTGTTTGGTAAAAACAATTATTGTAATTACTATAATATGATCTATAGTAATGTGTTATTAATGATAACACTCATCTTAAGTCATGGTATGGTACAAAATATATAATTTTAGGATAGAACATTTGCCACGAAAAGTATGATTTTTGGGAATATGTTTACTTCGCTGTTATAATTAATTTAACTTGATAGAAAATCACGGTGAGAGGTACATATCATAATGCAGTTCAAGTTATCTATCATCTAATGCAATGCTTTAAGCTAAATGCGATGTATTGTGGTAAAACATCACTAAAATTATATGAAAATTTTTGATCTACGGACAAATCAGATTTTACTACATAAAGCCAATGCCGGCCTTATTATTATTATGTCCACCATTATTGAACATACGAGGTACCCATTAGAACCGAATTCATGCATCACAAGTCATGCCCTATCGAGTACTCACCACCACTGAGTACAAGCTTGCTTAGGCCAAGTAGGGTATTAAAACCAACAGTGAGTCCACCATTCAATGTGCAATAAGTACAAAAAATCTAAGACCTACTGAGCACTGACCACCATTTAATAAATCAATGCCAGAAAAAATGTAAACCTATACATAGCCATATAAAGTACTCGCCACCACCAGCCATTCATCATCTAATTGGGTACATGCCACTGCTGCTTATGGTATTGGATACCTTCAATTTCCTGGCACAGCACGCAATTCGTTACTCTTTGTGGTACCTGGCTCAGCAATTTCTGGCCATATACGTACGTAACCCAACCCTGCATGACAGTCACCCCTAGCGCTATCGATATATACTGCTGTGTACAGTCACTTCTCGATAGCCTAGTGGTAGAGCGTTCGCTTCAATTGCGGGATGTTCCAGTCTCAATTACAGGCCTGGTCATACCAAAGACGATATAAAATGCTACCATGGAGTAAATCCCTTGCATATATAGAATATTAGCATAAATGGGACGCTGGTTTCTCTCTCATACTACTGTAGCGATGAATAACATCAAGAATTAGTCACCAAGCGTGACTAATTAATATGAGTTGAAAGAACTTGTTTCACAATCTACCTAACATAAACTACATTTGTATATAGTGTCAATTCCTGGAGCCCACATGCCACCTGACAGGCACATGCCTTCTGTGGTACCTAGCACTGCTCTATTAGATACCAAATGCTATCAGACACAGTCATTTATGGCTTTATATGATACCCACCACTGCTTGGGTCTGCCATTTATTGGTCTACGGGGTATTAACACATCCTTTCCCAGCTCCAAAGGTTAGCATAGCAATTTATTACCTAAAAGGGTTACCTAATACTGGTGGAAGCATGGTAATGTTTATTCCTGAATTTATAAGGATTATACATTACCTGTCAAGCCATCCCTGGTTGAATATTGCCTGACAGAGTCATTCCTGACTTCATTAGATACACAATACTACTTGACGCAGCCATTTGTAAATCTATATGGTATCAAATAGTACATTTGACATTTACGTTACCGAGTTTTGGAGGGCCACTTTCAGAAATTCAGCCGTTTGGCCACCCTTTGACATTCATTCGGCTACCTAAAGATACCTGCGTTCCAGTCGCCCTGTGGAGACTAGTTCTCCTCTGGTATGTGCTCCGCCAAAATCGAGATACGGCGTCCAGAAATATCGGACATGCACATCATCACAAGAAGGAATTTCAATTCACACCTTCGTCGAGTGGGCATTGTGGGTTATTCTTGCTCAGAGAAATTAAGAAATGGTTGGATCGAACCCGGGACCTCTCGATCCCAAAGCGTGCGCCCTACCTCTAGGCTATTCCTTGCTTAATTCGGACAAATACATGACCTAAAACAGTCATTTCCTGGTTTAATTGGTACCCAACACAGTTTGCAACTGATCTTTGTTGCTCTGTGTGGTACTAATTATATAACATACACTTGATTAACTTCATAGGGTACCACTGACTGTCATTGATATGTATGACCCACTGACCAGAAACATATAGATTATAGGCCAAGGTCATTTATAGAGTGGTTTGTCTGGTCGAGTGTCAGTAATATGATCGTATGGATTAGTAACCTTGTACTGCTGTGAACAGCCATTCCTTGATCTGTTTGGGATGTTCTGACTCTACCTGGCACAGTTCGCCTTGTTTTGTGATGTCTAAAACTGTCATTCCAGACTTTATATGAAATTAAACACTGCATAGAATAGCCATACCATGCTATATATGATACCTAGCACAGCTGTGAACAGGTATTCTGGTTCTATGATGGTGACAAAACACTGCCTGGTCTACCAGTATAGTCATTCCTAGCGGGATAGGATATCAACTACTGCGCCTGACGCTGCTGTTGATTTAATTACTGCATGGGGTACTCAGCACTATGGAGAAGTCATTACTGGCTCTATTAAAATCAGTATTTGTCTTGCACAGCATCCTCTCCTAGTTTATATGGGATAACACATACTAGTTCTGTTGGGCGTTGCTAGTAATATTCTATGATGTAACTTACACACAGCTAGAATAGTCATTTCTATGACCCGGGGTACATATCATATAAATATCTAAGGGCAATAAAGTCTACGGATTCCAAAAATCACTTTTTTCGTTTATATTTTAAAACATTTTATCCAAATATATCATATTTATCTCAATAACATTGCACATAGGTTTGATATCTTAAACTCTACATGTTAACAAGTACATGGATTTATGATGAAATAAAACGATAAAAGACTGTGTAGTCTACCACCTCGAAAAATTTGCCCTTTTTCTTTATATTTTGAAGCTACAATGTATACCCTAAATTATCACACTTGCACAATAGCCAAACTTAGGACGTTTGGTATCAAAACTGTTAGGTTATTAACACCATTCATATTGATTAATCACAGAGAAAAGATACATGAAATTGTTCCTGGTTTACCTATTCTAAAAAATGCAGTTTTCCTCCATACATGTACTATTTAATGTTTTACGCCAGAAATACCTCATTTCGTACCATAGCTTAGCTTAAGATGCTTGATATCTTAATGGCAAGACACTTTAAAATAACCACAGCGATTATTTACAAAATATAATGTCCAGTGACGTTAAATTTCATCGATTCCGAAAATTCGCCTTTTTAAATGCACTTTTTATCGTTTTTCCCCCCAAAATACCACATTTTGTACGATAGCCTAGCTTAAGGTTTTTAATATCTTCATCGCAAGTCACTATAAAAGTATCACAGCGATTATTTACCAAATATAATTGCTAATGACGTTACAGTCCACCGATTCCGAAAATTCGCACTTTTCCATGTGCTTTTTAACGTTTTACCCCATAAATTACTCCTTTGGCATAAATGCATGGCACTAAAATTTTGCAGTCTTCAACTGCAACTTAATAACTACATATAAATGTGATTTATTATAAAATATGATTATAAATAACAATGTAGTTCAACGATTCCAAAAATTCGCAGTTTCGTTTATATTTTGGAACTTTTACCCCAATTTTCTCAAAATGCTCAAGGGTGACACAATGTCACCCGTCAGAAATTCCATTCGGAAGGTCTTGTCTACTGAAATCAGCAAAGAAAAAAACTTTATACTCCAATGCAAGGTTCGGTCAAATTTCGGGGATTTCGGGCCTGACTATTTATAGCAGACAATTCAAGTTTATGCCGGTTATGGAATAAAGCAGATTAAAGGTAAATGTATTGGCGTCAATTTGGTACTAAGATGATAAAAATGAGAAGAGTATTAACAAATATATAGTACAATCAATACGTCGACCCAGAAAGCAAAAGTCGCATTCTGACCAACATTTCTTACATGGTTACCTCCCCTTGACCATAAAAACATTATGTAGGTCTATGAGATAACGGTGTACGTTTCCTGCACCAATGTTTCCATGTCATATAGACACATAAAAGTTGGATATGTCATGTATTATATATTCAATTTAATTAAGAATTTGTACATAGAAGTCAGACTAGCCTTATGTAAACGTTAGATCTGTTATACAGACTGGTCATCTTCAACGATAAAACCAATGCGCCGATAAACGTGTTACTTTTGTTTTCTGGACCAATGTCTTATTTGTGCGATAATTTAGTTAATACCCGTTGGATTTTATTAAGTTAGGTATTAAAATGACGGCATTGAATTAGCCTTTACGAATATATAAATATATTTTACAAGGATTTTTTCCCCTAAAATATACCAACACACCCAAGTGTCGCGTTTTTAAATCAGTTAAGCATATATAGAATTGAATAAATATTAACGCAATATGTATGAATAGTTGATAAAAAAATTTTTAATTCTCCAACTTCCCCCCGCGAAGCATATTTGTTTTCTACGGACGATCATCAGCCGGACAATATAATGAACGCCCCTCGTATGACAGATATACATTTATGTACATATTTCTAACTGATAGCAGATAACGAGTACATAAGACATCGTAACAAAATCACAACTTTATCAACCGAAACGTTGTCTCTTAAGTGTACGTATACATTCCTTAAGATTTCTAATCGGGCATTTTTCAAAGACACGAAGTATTCCTACTGAGCTGATGACCATGTCATACCTGTTCACCAGCTCAGGAATTTCCGACCATAAACCTGTTTGGATCTCAAAGTGTATTATCAACACTTCGGAAATCATTGTGTAAAATTGGCGACATACCTTACTTTAATGTTTTAGTAACATGATAAGTGCTTTGGTTAAAACTTAATAGATGCTTATGTTTGAATAACACATGTTTGTCTTGCAGTACACTCAAGGACTTTAAAAACGCCTCACCTAATTCAAAGCCCAATATCGCTCAAAGTATTTACGTTATTGCAATATAATTTTACGTGTGTATTAATTGTTCTTTCCGACGTGTACATCAGTTTAGTTTGTAATAAAATGTTGTCTCATTATTTTCTGTGAATCCTGTAAGGGCACTCACCCTAAGCAAAAGTGTGGGATTTTCAGTACCGGCCAAGGGCGCAATTTATCCTTATACGCGGGTCACACTTGTCTACGAAATCCTAAAACGAAACCCCTGTCACTTTTTCACAATAATTTCTACGTTTGAACAATAACCTGTCATTTTGTTTAAAACAAGCATAAATAAAGTTTATAACAAAATAATGTCCACGCATTTCACAGACATTTCAAATCATCAAGTTTTAAGTTGTATTGCTAAAATTGGTAATTTCAAAATACTATCCTTTTAAACATGTTTAAACGCGGTAGGTTTGAGCGTGTGTAAAAGTAATCCAGCATTCTGAAAACTTGCAGATGCCTAAATAAAGGGATAGAAAACGATTAACAAGTGTATTTGGACGAATTAGTGTGCCTACAACATCTCACAAATATGAGCACATTAGGAGTAGAATGCCTCGCATAGTCTGTATTGGAAATCCCACACTTTTGTCTAGGGTGATGGCGCTTGCAGGATTTCCAGAAAATAACGAGATAACATTTTATTACAAACTTAACTGGTATACACGTAGGAAAGATCAATTAATACACATGTAAAATTATATTGCAATGACATAAATATAAGCGATATTGGACTTGTTATTAGGTGAGACGTTTTTAAAGTCCTTTGGTGTATTTGTTACAGCTGAAACTATGTCATTCCGCTTTTATGCAGGACCCTAGGGTGGCATTCACAAATAAGCCTAAGGATGAGCTTTCTCTTTTGTAGTTGGGTTTTCCTCTAATCTGCCCATATTTTCCTTAACCCACAACGAAATCCTTAAGTAGACGCATCTTATCTTAAGGTTTTCCTTATCTCGGCCGAATTTTGTTATAAAAGTTGAGGAAACTTCGAGCTTCCTTAAGCTAGATAAGTAACACATTTAAGATGGCGACTACGTGTGGATATGAGCGAATTTGACGAATAAACACCTCAATGACCATAAATATCAAAACATTTGTCACCTGATTAACTTAAAAGGGTAATAAGTTTTACTGGAAACTCCATCATTGTTTGACGGGTAGTGCCTTGTGGACTTACTGACTCTGGCATTGGTATTAATGAATGCCAAAAACAACCGAAAACATATGATCGATTGGTCAAGCCGAATCATGTGAAATGATGTGTACCATTCACAAATGTCAGAAAACTTCCATTTCACATATCTAACTGGATAAGTGGCTCGAAAAGGTAAGAATATGGAACATGATCTAATACTGTGAAAAAACACGTTATGTTTACTGTTTTGAAACCGTAAATTACTGGTTGTTTACTTATATTTGTATTGGCATATAATAAATGAATATATTATGTAAAATTTGCTGAAGGTTATAAAGCCCAAATATCCATCGCTAGTTCGGTCTTTGCAAGTTACTGTAAGGTTTTTCATAATGTCACAAATGGGTGTAGGTATTGATGCAAAATTGTTAGTATACAAATATGTAGTTACATGTATGTTCGAGGATGTTTCAGATTGGTTAAAGTTATGCATAGTTTCTTTTCGGTAAAATATGCGACAATCTTACTTTAGGCCCCTTTCCGTTTTCTTCAGAGTAAATGCCCCGGCCCAAATAAGTTTTCTAAATTTTCCCCATCAAGTCTTGCTCCATTTCTTCTTGTCCTAACGTAATTAAATTGTGTTGATAAATGAATGCACAATGGAGCAAAATATGGTAAACGGATTTAAAAACGCGACACTTGGGTATGTTGGTATATATTTTAGGAAAACAAATTCCCTTGTAAAATGTATTTATATACTCGTAAAGGCTAATTCAATGCCATCATTTTAATACCTAACTTAATAAAATCCAACGAGTATTTTTACTAAATTATCGCACAAATAGGACATTGGTCCAGTAACAGTAACATCTTTATCGGCGCATTGGTTTTATCGTTGAAGATGACCAGCTTGTATAACAGATCGAATGTTTACATCAGGCTAGTCTGTCTTCTATGTACTGTACAAGTTCTTAATTAAATTGAATATAATAAATGACATATCCTACATAATGTTTTTATGGTCAAGGGGAGGTAACCACGTAAGAATTTTGGTCAGAATGCGACTTTTGTTTTCTGTGTCGACGTATTGATTGTACTATATATTTATTATATATAACACCGACATGAATTTAAATTCTCAAGTAATCAAATGCAGTGGCCAAATTTATGCAATAACTTTGATTTTAATTGGAGCTATGTCCCTTTTTAACTTAGAATATTTCTTGGTTTAAGTATTGTATGGAAGTTACAATCAATGTGCAAAAATTGCATATATTGAAATTAATTGACATTATAAATCTGTTCTTGACATGTAACTAAGTTTCATTAATTATTTCAATTGCATGTATACAAGATGTAATGTGTTACTAAACTTGGTTTGTAACCCTGTAGTCCGGGTTCAATTCCAGGACCAGAATCCGTGAAGTTATGGCCCATGAAACAAAAAGGTTACAGTCACAAGATGTGCATGTAGACTGGGTTTCTTTTTTTCACATGCAACAAAGACGTTAGGGTGTTTTAAAAATTCGTCCAAATTTCAATGGTGGCATAACTTATTATTCGATACAATGTGTAAACTCTGTTGTAATTATCATAATACCATTATTCAACATGTACATGTTTATGGTATATTTAGTCTTGAAATTGATTTAGCCATGTTTATTTTGTCCTGTAAATTGTTTGTTTGGTGTATATAATGTATATTGTTAAAAAGGCCCACGGGCAAGACTGGCGATGCACAACTGTATTGCCTCTATGAATAAAGTCTTTATTTTCATTAATATCATATTTATATATCCAGATAAGCTGTAAGCTGGTCATTTCATAACAACAAAAACATACACATTTGAAGAAGATTTTTATTTTCAATGCATAAAAGCATTTCAATGAAGTAGTGCACATGCAATCAAATGTATTGAAACCGAGTGAGTATGAAACATCAACATTCGTGAAATCATCATGGGCGATTAACCAACTGAAAATAAAACCGACTTTGATAATAAAACATATAAACTAGGAATGGGTACACGTTCTCGGGTATACGTTCCCATTCACAACTCATATCATAGCATAGCGGAGCATAATAAGCCAAATATTGACACCATGAAATGTTAAACAAACGATAATGATATCAATGCTCATCTGTAATCATTCGTAATTAAATATGTAGCTTCAAATACAAATAATAGGTGTTACCGTGTTATGCATTAGCAACGTTACTTGAAATGGTGGGCGTTCAATCTGGTATATATGTATAGATTGACTTACATGTTTGTATATTAAATCGTCCCTAGAAGTCGTACGAAAGTGCTGTAGACGTACGGACGTACGAAGGGGCTAACATACTAGTACACGTACTTCAGTCTGACATAAATATTGGTAGGTCGTTCTAATCGGCTGGCATACGGTTTGGTATGGACGTGCGTAAAGGGCTGACAAACAGTATGGTATGGGCGTACGGAGGGCTGGCAAACAGTTTGGTATGGGCGTACGGAGGGCTGGCAAACAGTTTGGTATGGGCGTGCGTTAAGGGCTGACAAACAGTATGGTATGGACGTGCGTTAAGGGCTGACAAACAGTATGGTATGGGCGTACGGAGGGCTGGCAAACAGTTTGGTATGGGCGTACGGAGGGCTGACAAACCATTTCGTATGAACGTACAGAGGGCTGACGAACAGTTTGGTATGAACGTACAGAGGGGCTGACATACAATTTGGTATGGGCGTTCAGTGGGGCTGACATACAGTTTGTTATGGGCGTACGGTGAAGCTGACATACAGTTTGTTATGGGCGTACGGTGAAGCTGACATACAGTTTGTTTTGGACGTACGGTGAAGCTGACATACAATTTGGTATTGGTGAGCCGTGGGGCTGACATACATGTACTTAAGGGCTGACAAACAATTTGGTATGGATGGACGTACGGAGGATGCATAAACCAATAACATTCTGACAATTGATTTTGAATGTAACAAGGAGTGTAAATTGTCGTACCAATTATGTCAGGTCCATTTTTTGTAATTGTGCAATTTTTGTTACAATAGTCATCTTCACAACAAGAATGACAAACTGGCATTGCTCTATCATGTCTCTGTACCACAGATCGCTTCAGGGGATCACACTGAAACAAGTTATGCAAACATATAATAAATATACGACAAATACAAGAATGGTTTGGTGGTTTATATAATAATGGCATCCGTGATATCATCCTTACTCTTGTTTAGTTAGGCATTGTGTCTGGTAGGTTTGTTATGTTTTCTGTGCCCGGCTGGTTAAGTTGAGTGCTGCCGTCTCTGTCTGACTTAATCTTTAATCTTAATCTTTTTGCAATCACAAGAACTATACTAGGACCATATGCCATTACCTTGGTATGTCTTATATACGATCGATCGGTTAAGTTGCGTGTTGCCTTCCCTGTCCGACTCTCTATTATCTTTTTGAACTGGATGGGAAATGTAGGTTCTGGTCAACGATACATTCTGTTAGCAAGACCACCTGATATCATTCACACTCTTCGTAAACTAATCTAGGACCATAATTATGCAACAACCCTCGTATGTCTTTGACTGGATGGAAACGGTCAATTCCAGTCAATCAAACATTCTATTAACAAGACAACTTGGCAGGGCTTGTGCTTTCTGATAATGTGGGTCATATTAAGACATATACGGTATGGTGATTAATTATGCAACAGCTGTTATCAGAACATGTAAGATCTCCTTCATTGAGAATGTAATCTTAAGTTTCCTTGTAAAAACGGACAATGGGGTTTTATAAAGGCTAACAATTCTGAGGAAATCAGAGTATTATGATATTATTTTTGTAGGGGGGATAGTTTTTATTTGCACTTAGAAATAAGCAGAATGAAAAACAATCATAAATACGTACCAGTTCGTAAGCACATCCCATCTTGAAATGAGAATGATCTCCCCAAGGATACTGTTCAATACTACAAACCTTAAATAAATTGAACATATAATTATGACGTAGAATGTACAAATAGTCATTCCACCGTAAATACACAAGACAGTAAGAGTGTGAATACAAAACAAAATAACAACAGACAGTCATTATTTGGCTTATGTTTACAAAAGATAATTTACATTTGCAAATCACCCCACACTGTGTGGCCAGAAAATCAAAGGAACTTGATCTTAAAAGGTGACATGTTTATACACGCATAACTTGTACTGACTTACTTGCATTGTATCGCACATTGTGACTGTTGTACATTCGTCAGGAGAGAATACGTGTTGACAATCAAAACATACTGGGCCACGATGATTCCTCTCTGGTAAGCCTTGAATAAAGGAGTTATTATATGCATACTTGATCACGACGCTAAGCCTTGAATAGATTAGTCATTGTGTTAGAAAAGAACCCTATGTCAAGCAACGTTATGCAATGTTAACTGCTGTTCTAACAACATTATCAAATAAGGTTCACAGCATGCCTAAAACCATGACAATTTACACTACTATTCTAACAAACATACGAATTTATTTGGCTTGCACTGTTGATCAAAGTACAAAGAAATGAGAGATGAGCTGTTCAAACAGCATTGGTATTCAATGTGCAACATTATTCTTACAGATATTGTTTTGCTATGATGTGATATATTCTTAGTAAATCTATTTGAAAGTGGTGTCTCTCCTACAATAAACTTTGAATGTTTTACTACTATTAGAATTTGTCTTTTAAATGGAATGTTTTAAAATGAATAGTACCCATGACGAAAAGGTGAACCGCCAGGGAAAATCCAATCGAATGGTTCTATTCCTAATGGTGCTATATAAAAGTATAATGTAGGTAGAATAAAGTGGTATTAGTACGCTCGGTGTATTAAAGTAGTTCCAGAGCAGGTTGATCAATTAACAACGAGGGTAATGAAACTTTATGTAACACAATAAATAACATGGTTTACCAGTGTCTCCACAGCCCTTGTTATTACAAAAATCATCCTGACAACACTCAACACAAATATCCGCTCCATGTACACGTTGTTGATGGGAACATACCTGAAATACAATGTATGCCCATTGTAATTATTCTTATAAAGACATCCTGTCATTATACTAAACATGTATTCTTGTAAGAGACTATCCAATAGTCCGACATATTCTTCGTATGAAAACCTTCCTTTCATTTTGAACACTAATAGTATGCAATAACATCTGTTTTTCATTTCCTTGTGACTTTTCAATCACTATCAAATTATTTATATTATTTTTGAAATTTGGCTGGAGCTTTTTATTTGTTTCTGTGCTCGGCTGGTATTTAAACGTATTCCCTATCCGACTTGATCTCATCGTTTTGCTGATTTTTGTTATGCTTTACTTGAAATAAACAAAGCCATTGTCACAGAAGAGCATGATAAACTCCAGGAAATGATTGAATCTATATCGTGATAAAAACTACAAGCGACTAATCAACTGTACTATCTTACAAGGATAGAAATGGTAAATATATTGTTGTGGACTCGAGTAAAATCTTAACATATTACGTTAAGTATTTGTGACTGTATGCTTTATAAAGGTCTAGTTGCCGTTTTCCTATTGCATGATCGTTTCATATATTTGATACATACTAATATGATACTCATATTTGTTTAATTTTGTGTCTGCTCAATATTTACTTACATCTTGTGCAAGACATCCAGATCTATAAGCGTAGTGACCTGATGTGGGGTATCTCTCTAGGAAGCACACCTGTAACAAATACTCAAAACTTTGTTGGTCGATATATTAGCAATGCATGTATACACTTAACAAATCTTATAAGTGTGCATGTATATATTTACCCATAACTTGGTCAATACTTGTTTGATCTTGTTGAAATTTTCACCATACGCAGCTTGGACATGTGGAATTACAATTCAATTGATGTTATTAACATTTGATAACAATTGTCACAAACGAATAAACAAACGATGACATCAACAAAAGCTAATGTCACACATTTGTGTCGGGTGTTCATCGGGTGTTTGTCTGGTTGTTAATGCAGCTATGCATCCTCTTTGCTGATCAAGTTTGAGTTCAAGTCTATTTACTTAACACAGAGACAGAAATAAAGAAAATAATGATAAGAATAAAGCACAATTTAAGTTTATAACTACTCACTCTTTGTATGAAAATTCAGTTTTGGAAGAGTTACCTCCCTTTGACCATAACATTTAAATTTTATTTTTAAAAGTTAAAAACCATCATTTTGCTGAGTGAAAAATCACATAGTTTTTGAATGTAGCAATATATCTTGAATTCTTATTGACCATAAATAAAAATAATTTGCACCTACGCGTAAATTTCTCGTGCATTTTACGTGTTTTGATGTTTCATGGTTCAGTGATCCGCTTTATTTGATTTTGAAGAACAAATGATATTAATCTAATCTTGTGTTATTCAATAGCATGTACATTAAATTTGATGCAGACATATTCATAAATAAAATAGTAATACGGTAAAAACACGTGCACACTTATAATATTTGTAAAGTGTATGTGTATTTCTAGGTTATGCATGTTTATGTACTTTAACCATAGAGTTTATATAGTAACCCCCCCCCCCCCCGTTTGGCTACCCAAGTTGGAAATTTACCTATATTAATTAATAATGTACTAAAAGTAAATAAATAAGAAAAATGAAAATCGCTGTTCGAGAACTATGCCATCATTAAGTAATGTTTAATCACTAATAATATCATGATGACGTTGTTCCTTTGCAGTCAAAGCAACGTTACGTTTTCTATGATTATTCGCCCAAATACTTCATTGGATTTTTAAAATATGTTAATATGTTTTAAATTTGTAATACGCTAACCCATTATCAGTCTAATTTTAAGCAGCGTTAGTAACGTAAGGACATTTTTTGCCAATTTGCATATTCAAATACATCGTATTCAAAAAAATTTGGGGTTAGTTATAAAAATATCAGCAATCATATTTTTAATACGATATATTTATATATACATTTTGTATTTAAATACTAGTATTAACTTGGCAAATTCACATTCCTTGTTTCTTATTCTATTCAGTTGATAAAAGGTGGCCGACACTGACAAATCCATTCCTATCTTGTGATAGAGCTTCTATACAAAATACTCAGTATATCAACATTACCTCATTGTGTTCACACTGTTTAATGGTATCACACAACTCAATATGTGTCATATCCTCGCAACTGTAACACTGAATCCCTGTAATACAACAGCAACATTGGATCAACTAGTTATGTATGCAATACATCTGTTACATAAGATCAACTGCTAATTTTTCAGTTTTGCTATAAAACCCATCACAAAACGAACTGAATGCCTCCAATATTCACAAGTTGGTAATACAAATGTAGCAAATATATACGACGCATTATATTATGTGATGAAATGCTAAAGCTACAATCTTAGTGGTTTTTTGGGGATTTACATCGTAACGACGAGACGCATCTTTCTGCACAATGCCGAAACCTGGCATCATCCAATCAGAAAAGTCTGCTTGTTTGTGGCAGCAAAACACATAACCTATTGTACCTTCGGCATATTGCGATTGTAGAAAATTGAAAGTTAATGTTTTAAACACGTTATTTGAACTGCTATGTGTGGAAAGGCCGAAGCTACACCAAATATGTGAAGCAAAATACCGATCGTGTATTTCTTTACAAAAAACGAACAGTTTATTTTCTAAAAGTTTTATATGATAGCATTCACATATATTAAAACTTATGTTGTTTATATTATGTACAGCTTTGAACGATACACTTTCACACAAAGACTAAGACAATGGTTACTCCTGAACACTATTAGGTTTATGTAGCGTTTTAGTGGATAGTCTTAATACGATGTGGAAGTTAATGTCTCTGTTGTGGCAATAGGGTACTGTTCTATCAATCATCTTACGGAAATCGTAAAGTTCAACACGAATTTTTAAATATTAAACAACTACATATTGTAGGCATATATCACACTGTATCGGCAAACGCACATGGTCCGGTTTAACGATGCGGGTCGGACTAACGCAACGCAAATGATCCGGCTAAAAATGGTGGATATCAACAATAATCAGCAATTGAGTGTAACATTTTCGCGTATTTTGTATGGTTACTCTTGTATTCTGAAGACAGGAATACTCTTACGGAATGCCCACGTTCGTCCTGCATGCTCTTAGCTACTTAGCTTTGTCCTGCACCAATACGTATGAACGTAATGTACGTTGAATGTTACGATTCAACCGTAAACACTGCAAAACAGACATAAAATGCGGACATTTTAGACACATTAGACAAAATAAAAACTAACCGACTAACTGTACTTGCATGTATTGTAGGGTTACATTTCTTGCCCAGATACTCATCTTTTATCAATACTGTATTTATACACTAAACAAATCTTATAAGTGTGCATGTATATATTTACCAATAACTTGGTCAATACTTGTTTGATCTTGTTGAAATTTTCACCATACGCAGCTTGGACATGTGGAATTACAATTAAATTGATGTTATTAACATTTGATAACAATTGTCACAAACAGAATAAACAAACGAGAACATCAACAAAAGCTAATGTCACACATTTGTGTCGTGTGTTCATCGGGTGTTTGTCTGGTTGTTAATGCAGCTATGCATCCTCTTTGCTGATCAAGTTTGAGTTCAAGTCTATTTACTTAACACAGAGACAGAAATAAAGAAAGCAATGATAAGAATAAAGCACCATTAAAGTTTATAACTACTCACTTTTTGTATGAAAATTCAGTTTTGGAAGAGTTACCTCCCTTTGACCATAACATTTAAATTTTATTTTTAAAAGTTAAAAACCATCATTTTGCTGAGTGAAAAATCACATAATTTTGGGGTTTTTGAATGTAGCAATATATCTTAAATTCTTATTGACCATAAATAAAAATAATTTGCACCTACGCGTAAATTTCTCGTGCATTTTACGTGTGATCCGCTTTATTTGATTTTGAAGAACAAATGATATTAATCTAATCTTGTGTTATTCAATAGCATGTACATTAAATTTGATGCAGACATATTCATAAATAAAATAGTAATACGGTAAAAACACGTGCACACTTATAAGATTTGTTTAGTGTATAGGCCAGTGTATATAGGAGTTCAGTAACTCAATATTAATACTAGTAAATTACTTATCCCTATACTATAAATTATAGTAAAGATTTAAAAAATGTAAAATGATTTTTATTTTAAACTTTGGTGTATGATTTCCATAAGTGCTGTAATGGAACAGTATGAAAACCCTGATATCTATAGTGCGGCCAAGATATGATGGCACAATAACATTGTGTAAACGTCACTGGTTGGATCAGTCGATATCAAAACGCGGGTAAGAAAATAAATCATGATCATCTAAGCGCTTGTTCAGTTATCTTAAACTACATAATTAAGGATGAAGATTGTTGTGTTTATTATATAGTCTAGTGGTATCATCTCTAATCCCAACGCAGACGGTCCAGGTTCGAACGCCATTCAGAATCTTTTTTATTTTTATTTCTTTCGAAATTATTTTCCGCACGCTTTTCACGAAACTCGTGTATTTGTTGGTGTATTGCTTACAATCAGATAAACTGTGTAAACTGCACATTATTTAATCAAACTACATTTTTTGACGAAACGTATCGTTAATATAGGAGATGACGACGTTGGTGACTATGATGATGATAATTACAGTGATTATGACGAGACGGATAGTGAGAGTGATGATTCTATCACAGACACTGCTGTTGAGCAATGTTAGTTCATATAATTTGTATATACATGTATACGTACATAATATTACTTTATAATTGATTATTTTAGATAAATATAATAAAATATAATATAACAAAAATATACAGAATAGAGAAAGCATATGTAACAAGATATAAAGAACCGGTATAATTGTACTAAGTAAAACAGTTCATTAGAACTGTAAAAAACAAATCAATATAAAAAATATGCACAAAAGTGAGACTCGAACTAGTAACCTCCATCCATAATATTATTGTAATTCCAAAGCTTTACCAACTGAGCTAGCGAGGTACATGTAAAAATCTCTCGTATATTTGCTCCTATTGCGTAAACGTAATACGAAACAAGCGTTTATTGACCCTGACTGTAAATACGCAACCCTTTCTGTTGAAAATGAACCCGTCGGCTAATTAGCATGTGTAAATGTTATTGTGCCATCATATATTGGCCGCACTATATCTTGCATACAGAACAAAGAATTGACCTGTACGAGTTTTAGACAAATAAGAACACATTAACCACTTCTATATATTAACTTAGGGCGAATTTATCGACAACAAACCGGTTTTGGTTTTAGGTTGGTGGTTTGTTCTAGCTTGAAGTTTAGCTAATAACATGTGGCTTGCTATAATTACAAAATGACGGACAAATACATCATATTTTCGCTATTGCAGGGTCAAAATGCGGTCTTATTCCCCTATCCAAAATGTATACTATCCCTCTTTCTGAAAAATAATTATATCAAAAACACTTACACCATGTGTTTTGATATATATTTAACAATCAACATCTGAAAAAATAGCCTATAAATGAAATTAAAAAGAATTACTTATAATTTATTACGATCCCCCAAGGCCATTAAACGTTAGAATCCTCCCTTCGAAACTTTATTGTATTGTAACGTTATTGAGAATTGGATGTATTCATTTTACAAGCTTTTTTCTTGATGTTTTATTTTTAGTAAAAACATCCAGCTTCAGAATGTGTCTGTCATTTTGTTTAACTGGAACAACTTCGGACGACCAAACCATCTCCAGGGGTGGTTCGATCGGTTTGACAATCTAGTTTGAAAACGCACGGTAAACCGAAACCAGATTGATTGTAGTTTGTTAAGAAACATATGTCTGGTTTATCAAACCGGTTCGTCGCAGATAAATTCGCAATTAGATAATTGAATAATTTGTCCTAAATTAAAGCATTATATTTACCGGATGAATTGCCTGCGTAGTGTGTTGTTTGATACGGTTCTGTAACCATCGTACTAAGTGGGATGGTTGTCGGCTCAGGGTTTGAACATCTACCTATTTAGAAAAGATGACACATATTTATCAACAAAGATTTCGATATAAGAATTGTAGATCTATAGATCTATTTCAAGGTACAAATATGATTATTTATGACAAGATTAATACTATATATACCATAATAATCATAAATTAGATCAATCGTCATACATTCTATACTTTTGGGATTTTAGAACTTTGCCCCACCCAGGTACTTTGAACGACTTTGACCCTAATTGAGTCGAGAGTTCCTTCATCCCGAAGGATGCGCCGTTGGATATGATGTCATGCAATGTTCAAAAACCACAGCATGATATGTATACGTGTATGGATGGGAATTGGTTTGTCAAAGAGTCATCTTCATTCATTGGTATTTATCACAGAATCATACAACTTTTTCGAACGTATATTTTTTCGTAACATATGATTGATACAATATATAAAACATATAACAATCACTACTGTTTTCGTCTAACCAAAGGTAAAATGCTCAGAAAAACCTCACCGTTTAAATTGAACCCTGGGTAAAACCCGGAGCTTAGATCCTGCCCAATCCCGAGTACAAGAACACAAAATTTTGCATCTTCTATTGGATGGTATACATGATGAAAGCCGGACGTTGTAGGGAATGATAACACTGTGTAGTTGTCAAAAGGAGCAGGAACTTGGAGCTCAGTTAAATTACGGATAGTTGAAACGTTTCCATTTGAATCCAGATGTAAATCCGGCAAGTATTTTGTTGGTACAATTATGGCTATGTATGGTTTGGAGCCGTATATTTCGTCAGGAACACTAAATTTCAGATCATTTATGTACTGGTGTATCGCTGGAACTATTGCCATGAAAGGGTTTCCAGTGTTATCAGCATTGGAAGAAAGACCGTACTGGGAAACCAGAAGTGGGCGATCAGCAGTTACTGAAACTGGCATCGATCCAAATGAATGGTCTGATGTTGATGATATGACCGACGAAGTGCTTAAACCGTTGTTTATGTGTATGTTAGTGGCATTCTCCGACTGTAGCCGCAATATAAACTTTCGTTTCGGCAGAATTGGAGGGATTATAAATGAATTAGACCACGTGCTAATAGGGTACAGCTCAGATGCGATGAAATTGTAGCCAAATTGCCCATTAGGGATTTCAACAAATGAAGCACCAGAAGTCACGGAAACGTTCTTGTCGGATTTCAATCTGAAACCAGTCATGTCCTTTCCGCGAACTTCATATCTATATTGGAATACATCATACGGGTCGAGATTGGCACGGTAAACAACAGACGATCCATCATATAAGGTAACATTAGTGTTATTATATATTCCAGCCACCATTATTTCACTCCCTCTGTCTGTCTGACTTAGTTTATTATGATATGCGGCGATAATGTACTCATTGCCAACGCTGCTTACTGGTAAGATATTATAACTTTCAAGTGAGTATCCACTGTTGAATGCATTTGTTACCGAAATACTGACAGGGTTGGTTGAATTAACGTGTATTCCACGTTTAGCTACAAATATATTAGCTCTTTGTAATGACGGATTTATATCTACTGTCTTTCTAGTTCCAACATGGATGGTCAGGCGTATGTTCAGGTTAATATACGGAATCTGCACGTGGACTTCACTGACATTTGGCGACACATTTGTGATGTCCAAGACAACTTTATTCTTATTCGAGCGGTGGCAGCAATCGTCAATAGCTTCCATGATGCCGAAATAGAATTCGGTGCCATAGGTACCTATCAATAAAGAGATTAATTTGAAGTTCAGATGCGTCGCTGTCGTTCAAAAAGCACGTAATGATTATAGCTAAATCAATACTTTTCTGGAGAGACAAAACCTACATTGAAATTATCTGAGGAACCAAAATTCTACATAGAACTGTAAAAACTGACGTAATTCAATTCAAATTTAACATATAGGTATAGTATACACTTTGTTATGACAGCATGTTTTTTTAAATTATTTTCTCAGACGTTCTAATTATAAAATGGGTGATTTCTAGGTGACAGGTTAGTTGAATGCATTTTGTTTCATAGCTAGCTTACAATGTACCATGAATGATGCTATCAATAAGTGACTATGATCAGTTTCGCCCCAATATAATTTATAAATGTACTTTTTTTGATAATCACAAGTATAGAAGCTCATGAAGTTTTCGGCGTAAACGTTAACAAACTTAACATTATTTCGAGTTTTGTGCGTCACTTCATTGTAATCAAATTGAAATATTCTTACTTGAATCGCACGATGACGATGTGACACATTCTTCTATCACGACCTAAAGAATGACAAATTGATGACGTCATAATATACTGACAAAACAGACGATTACATTTTATTCTCATCATTTGTTAATGTTTAAAGAAATAAAGATATGATATGTCCATCTATACATTTTTGTCACGATTCCAATTACGTTTGAATAATAGGTTTTATCTTACGTGATCACCAAAAAGGGGTAAAAGACATGTTTAAAAATATGTTTTACTTAAGATGGACATAGTAAATATTTTGCAGACGTTCGCTTATATATAGCTCATGCCATTTGATATCAAATAAACGGTATTGCTCGCCGAAGATAACTCTAACCTTATCTATAAAATTGGTTTATGCACTAGATCGAACACCAATCGACGTCGGCAATGTATTTGATTACAATCATACTTGCAAATAAGACTAGTTTTATCGTCGTCGGACTCGACGTCTCATGGACACAGTATAATACAGAACTCAAGAAATACCCAAATCTTACCGTAAGCAATATCAAGGCAAAATAACACCGCCACATGTTTACAGACCTCTATAAAATCCGAACTGGCACAAACAATGCTAAAATTGATTGGAATGTGAGTCGTTATCGCAGATAAGGAATTGCTTCAAAAATTAAGGACGTTAAAGTAATGGTTAGAGTGTTCAACCAAAACATGTTTATTTACATACCGACTTTACAGCATTTAAAGAGGATAATTATGAGAGTTTATTTAAAAGTTCGTATAAATATGCAGTGAAATGTGTTATTACATTCGTCTGTCTGATTTTGTGCATGATTGCGTTTAACAAAAATAACTATTCCGTAGAAATATATTCTAACTTTAATCATCATTTCAAAAGAATAAATAGCGGAGGGAATGTTTACACTTCCAAATCGTCGTCAGGATGTGTTTGCAATTAATTTGGTTTGCGATTTGTAACGCACGAATAAAGTAAAACATTGTATTATTACTCCTAAACAAATTATTGCTTGAAATAATAAGTTGCCTGCACTTTCAGAAATAGTTTCTTCAGTATTTTATGGTCGTATAAATTTTACACACTAATTTCATGTGTACAAAAAACATAGCCAACTTTCTTTCTGAACATTTCTTATTCCGGCATTTAAACTCCACCAGTTATGCTCAACAATCCTTAATAACGCATCTGCATGGCTAGGTTCTATAATTGCCCAAAATCGGACATAGGTAAATACATGCACCGTGCGCATACTCCAAGCATTGAAAAACACATGTTTACTGACCGACCCCCACAAAGAATGACGCACTGTGTGGCTATTGAAACTAGCATATCACAAAGGGGGCAACTACAAATGATAACTACTATACTGGTATCGAAACACGTTTATTTAATTATTACAAATGTATTCGTATTCTAGTGATGATATCTACATGTATATATGTTAAAACTAACTAACATTTTGATTATTAAAAAAATATTTCTACATTAGAACGTACAAATGCGTGGGATTTGAATGAACATTACACATGACTTCCGTTGGGTGTAGCGTGTCACGAATACGTACATCTTTGAATATGCGATCAATTCATTTTCCAATTTGGTCGGATTTATATTCTGATTCATACCATGGACATTAATATGATTTAAAGTCGACTTTGAGAAGGTTTTAGTCATATGTGTATAACGTTGACGATCGTGTGAGAGAACTATGGTTAAGGTATTAGGTGTTGATCATGTCTGATTTTCTCAGTTTAATAGGAAAAATTCAATACAGTAAAACCTCGTTATCTCGAGGACCATTCGGGATAATCCAAATGCTCGAGATAAGCCAGGTGCTCGAAATATCAGAAGTATATTATATACAACATAGATCAAATTCACCGGGACTTTGCTCGACATAGGCCGGATGCTCGTGATAACGATGCTCGTCTTATCGAGGTTTTACTGTAATTATTTTGTTAACAAAATTTCATCAATTTGCCCATTCTTGATCACAAAGACAATATGGGTATCTCTATTCTAAATCGATATACTTTGATTTACATGTTTTCTTGTAGACAGCCGTTTAACCTGAACCTACTTTTGTTGTGTATAATTATGGCCATTTTCAGTCTCAAACAAACGTATCAGATCTGATATTTCCGGCGCTTAGAGTGCGAGTGGTCTCTGGTATGGTACTGGTAGGTATATCCCCCCTGCTTGACGCTCAACGTAGTTAGTGTCGGGTTACTGCTGGTTTCAACTTTACCCGGTGTCTGGATAATGTGACTTGGTAGTCATCGCATGACTGAAATGTTGTTGACCAGAAGGACTTTAAAGAGTATTCTAAAACATGATGACCCAAGACAAAAGTATAATTTCCCCGTCAAACAAAACATTGACACATGTTAATGTAACAGATACTACTATTAGACAAGTTAATCAAACCACATGTACTTAAAATCAGACATGTGATAAAAGACCCCATTCGAACAAAGACTACCATAATTAGAAACATATAATGACAAATCGGTCAGTGAAAGCAGCTTTCAACAGACAAAGAAAACGGGCACAAAACAGAAAAATCACAGATTAAAAGTACAGGTCGCAAGGGCAAGCATAAAAATTAACAAGAAACGATGAAAGATGACCAGAGTAAGAAACAACAGACAAGAACGAATCACGAAGACGGTTACAGTACACCCCACAAAGAAAATAAAAAAACAAACACAAACAAAAGCAGTACATAACTGCATATGTCATTTTGACAAAACCTGTCTATTAAAACAACTAGTTTGGGCAGACACTTTACCATTTCCAGTGATACATACGGATCCGTTGGGCATATTACCTCGAGTTGCTTGTGTAGTGCCATATCTCGTGAGACATTGACGGCAGGGACGTAAGCATATTTTTTGCATATAACGCGACGTTCATTCATAAAAAAGGTAAATGTAAATACGTCATGACGTCATTAACGTTGGCATAATTATGTTCGGCATATAACACGTCAGACATGCATGATACGGATTCGGAAAACCAGACAAGTATGCTACGGAATTGCAGTCTGTTGCGTTGTATTCCACTGTGCGATTTGACCTGTATTTTTGACAATACATTGCTAGGAACACAATAAACATGTATATTGGTTCCCATGTGTGGTATTAACAGACAGGTTTGACTATTATTAACTTAATTAATTAACGAGAAATGTCACAACCGTCTTATTTGTTAAACAGCTCTCCCTATACTGTATACAGGGTGTTAAAAAAGTTTGTTCTCAAAATTCAAATTCATACTCAATTTTGTCTGAGCTATGAGCGCAATGTACAACTTCATTTTCTTACATAATGGCTTCTTGCATAATGGCTTCATTCAATACCAGTGAGATTGGAACAATGGAATAACCATCTGAAAACAATCTGAAAATTTAACATTCTTCTGGCGTCAGAAAAATAAACTATTGAAACTTAATAATTGAGAACAAGCTTTTTTAACACCCTTTATGTATTACTGATCAACGAACAACCTTTGTATTTTGCCAAAGCCAATCTTGCGTGTGAACAATCTGTATTCCATTTAATCGAAGACAATAGAGACGTGCGTAAAGACGAAACAAACTCAAATGAAAGTCAGTTAGTTACCCACTCAATGAATAGGTTTGATAAATAAGTAAGCACAGTTAACATTCTGATAATGGTCTGGTTTTAACTGTATGTGTTTGACTACTGGCTTATATCAATATAAAATGTTTACTGATAAAAGTTCATTTGCGGATTATAAAACGGATAAACGCATAATCAGAATAAGTCACTGGATATATACCAGTTAACCATGTAAACGATTTTGTGGCTGTGGAAAGTATTTTGGTAAGGCTTAAGATAGGATGTTAGGATGTTATTATTGAAATGTTCAAAGTGGGGAATGTATTTTCGACATACGCATGTAAATGTATGTATATAACGCACTGTAGGAACGGATTGAAGTGTTCAATGGACATTGGTATTCAACACTTGTAGCAATAATACTCAACGTGCGTTGCGTGCGTTGGTTATGCACACATATGCACATGTATTATGATGATTTCAATACCTTGGCTGGTATTCACAGAGCATTTTAATTCCTTAGTGTAGCAGCTAAACAGGTAAACAAGATTATCAATTTTTAAATAGTTTAGAAGCATTTTGTTAAGAGCTACAATAATCAAAAAGAAAGAATGTGTTATTATTCGGTTCATGTGCATATGTAGAGCTCAATTTTTTAACTTAAGTCAAAATATTTAAGTTTTTACTTAAGACGCTTTGTGAATATCAGCCCTGCTCTGTATGTGAACTTGGAATCGTCATCACAAAAGTTCGTTCTTGCCATGCAATGAATATGAAAATTGATCATTGAAGGTAACATTTTTACAAAATATTCAAATCGGACTGTATTGAGTTATATATTTAGTTCTATAGCATGTCATTACATAAGGTTAATGCTTAAAGCGGATATATCGGCATCTTTCATGTCATTAATTTACGATTTAGATGTAGATAGTTATCACACCATGGTACTAACCCCGATACACCGCTTCTCAGTTCGGACGGAACTCAGATGTCAACTATCCAGAATTCCGTCAGAACGTTAAATAGGTTTTCAGTTCCGTATCAGTGCCATATGAAAATAGTACAATTATCTCATGCTAAGGTCACATTTGCCCTACGAACTCCTTACGAGCTCCGTACGAGTTGATTTTGGTAAACTCGCACGGAGTCCGTACGGAGCCCGTACGGACACCGAAGACTTGTACGAGCATCGTACGGATTTTCTTAACTCGTACGAGCATCGTACGGATATCTTTCCAGTGCATCTCTATAGATCGTTCGTGGTCCGTACGAGTTGTGACCAGACGCTACGAACATTAAAAAACCGTTAGGATTTCAAAAGTTTTGGACTCATACGAGTTGATGAATTCGTACGGATATCGTACGAGCTTTGTGACCCTAGCATAAGGAAACTGAGAAGCGGTTATCGGAATTAGTACCGTGTTACACTGTTATGAAAACAATGATGAAGAAGTTGTAGCTAAAACGTTTAAGAACCTTTAATTGCAAAAACATTTCAAAATCCAACACTGGAGAATACTGGTTACAGTTTACAGCGTATGTAAAACGTAATACGACGCACTCAACCCAAGGTTAATTTAAGTCTTAAGCATTCTTAGTTAAAGATGCGTACATATTTCGCAATTTGTTTCATGATAGCATGGTTTAGTGATGAAGATACAAATAATACAATCGCCATTTAAAATAAACAGTAAATTTGTAATGTGCTTCTACAACCTGACTGTTGTTATGCCAATATATCACATGAGTGATAATTTTGATTTTTTGAATTTTTCTGAATCTGGATGGTGATGTTTCCAATGCGACTTCATATATATGGTGTTTATGCTTCTTACTAAGACTTTTACGCTCGAATGTTAGTTATATTAAATTTTCTTCAACAATGAATTATATATAGGAAATATTAGTTAACAAATGCGTAAAATGATGTTTTAACAAAACAAATAAGGTAAGCGATATTTGACTTTAAATCATGTGAGGGGTTTTTAAAGTGCTCGGGTGTAGTTTCTGGAAACGGTAACATTGTTGAAGTACATATTATTGAGAAAACCTTATAATTGACAGGAGGTTTGTTAGAGGACTTCGTAGACAAATATTAGGATTAACTGTGCCCGTAGCCGATATTGAAAACCCCACAGTTTTTTCTGTGGTGAATGTGTTTTTAGTATCCTCAGTAAATTAAGATATATTATTTTTTCATAAACTAAATTGAACTATATTCAGGAAATAGCAATTAACAGGGACGTAAAATGGGTGTTTCAAAAAAATAAACACTTTAAGCGATATTTGGCTTTTAGTCAGGTGGGGCGTTTTTAAAGGCCTCGAATGTATATCAAACATTTGCTTATCTAAATATTATCTTAATTCAAGGTCTATTTTTCTCATTCTGGATATTATTGATATTTTAATCAAGACAAGAAAACGTTTTCTGAGTAGAGGCTATGAACCTGTAAAGGTGCTGCCTCACAGATTGAGCTAAATTTTTTGCATATCGTGATTTTCCAACCTATCCAAGTATTGATGTAATAGAAAGCCACTGACGATTGCTTTATGAAAGATTTGGAGTAAAAAAGCAATTTTAACCACTTTCGATGTCGCCTACTGGGTATTTTTTTTCTTGAAAAGGCGCTAATTTTCCTTCTAACACGCTTTGTGAATTATGTAATGAACTCGTGATCCAACTGTAACATCAAGAAACTACAGCGTAAACATCAGTGAGGTATTTGGTTCGTTTTAAGATTCGTTTTCATCAAATGCGACCAAATTTCAGGCAATTTAAGTAATAGTAGTATTAATTCTATAGGGTATTAATACCCTATAGAATTTTTGATGTAAAAATACTAGATAACTACAACATGTCGAAGTTTCTCAAGTTAGTTTAGATGTCAGTATGGTTGTTTGTGGGATATACAGGCAACTATACCAAAATTACGCGAATATTTGACAATTTTATTTTATTTTCGCAATATACCAATATGTGAGGAAGTCCCTTTAAATTTAACTGTTCTGCAACACAAAATTTTAATCATGAAGAATGTGTTTTACTTAAATTGTATCCGTTCTCAAGCTTTGAACGTGCGACCAACACAGGTGACCAAGGTGTTCGCCTAATAAACAGCCGGTAGTTGAAGAGTCGGTACCTCTTCACATGTATTTATCTTTTGTTTGATTAAATCAACGAAGTTTTAACTTTTAACTCAAATTTAAAATACAGAACAAGCTCCTCTACTGAACCAGTGCTAACATTTATCGTCCATTTGCCACAATGTATAGTTTTTAAAGCATTTAAATTTAGACCAAGTTTAAGATTTCCGTAAGGACGCGTATTTAAAAGCCTTTACGTGTGAATATAATTATACATTTAACATTGAGAATCGGCCCATTGGGTATAGAAAATGGTTGTATTCAGTTGAAAGTGAGGACTGTAGATATTTCTGTTCCAAATATATCTTGTTTGTTGTGAGTGAAAACTATATTCATAATCTTAAAGTGTTTACAACTTGACGAGCTGTCATTGATAACTGGTTTGACAAACGAGTGTTTAATATACGCCTGTATTTGACTGTTTCACAAAAGCCTCACGATTCCGATAGGAGCTTACTGAACGCCAAGGTACGTAAAGGGAACTTTCACGTATTCGTTCGTAGATATTATTGTGTTCTTTAAAATCAACAGCATCCTAATCATCAACAGCTGCAACATAATTATCGGCAGCAGTATGATTATAAGCAGCAGCCTATTTATCATCGGTAGCAACTTCATCAACGATATCAATGTTATTAGCAATGTAGTCTTTAGTAGCAACCTTAGCATCAGTAGCAACGTCATCATCAGCAGCAACCTCATCATCAGTAGCAACGTCATCATCTGTAGCAACCTCATCATCAGTAGCAACGTCATCATCAGGAGCAACCTCATCATCAGAAGCAACGTCATCATCAGTAGCAACCTCATCATCAGTAGCAACGTCATCATCAGGAGCAACCTCATCATCAGAAGCAACGTCATCATCAGTAGCAACGTCATCATCAGTAACAACGTCATCATCAGTAACAACATCATCATCAGTAGCAAACGTTATCATCAGTAGCAACCTTATCATCAGTGGTAACGTCATCATCAGTAGAAAACGTTATCATCAGTAGCAACGTCATCATCAGTAGAAAACGTTATTATCAGAAGCAACGTCATCATCAGTAGCAACGTCATCATCAGTAGCAACGTCATCATCAGTAGCAACGTCATCATCAGTAGCAACGTCATCACCCATAGCAACCTTATCATCAGTAACAACCTTATCACAAGTAGCAACGTCATCATCAGTAGCATCAGTAGCAACGTCATCATCAGTAATAACGTCATAATCAGTAGCGACGTCATCACTAGTAGCAACGTCAGAATCAGTAGCATCAGTAGTAACGTCATTATCAGTAGCAACGTCATCATTCACAGCTACGTCATCATCCGTAGCTACGTCATCATCAGTAGCAACGTCATCATCAGTAGCAACGTCATCATCAGTAGCAACGACATCACCAATAGCAACGTCAATATCAGTAGCATCAGTAGCAACGTCATCATCAGTAGCAACGTCATCATCAGTAGCAAAGTTATCATCAGTAGCAACGTTCTCATCAGTAGCAAAGTTATCATCAGTAGCAACGTTATGATCAGTAGTAACGTCATCATCAATAACAACCTTATCATCAGTAACAACCTTATCACAAGTAGCAAAGTCATCATCAGTAGCATCTGTAGCAACGTCATCATCAGTAATAACGTCCTTATCAGTAGCAACGTCATCATCAGTAATAACGTCCTTATCAGTAGCAACCGTCATCATCAGTAGCAACGTCACCATCAGTAATAACGTCCTCATCTGTAGCAACGTCATCGTCAGTAGCAACGTCATCATCTGTTGCAACGTCATCATCAGTAGCAACGTTATCATCGGTAGCAACGTCATCATCTTTAGCAACGTCATCATCAGTAGCAACATCATCATCAGTAGCAACGTCATCATCAGTAGCAATCTTATCATCAGTAGCAACGTCATCATCAGTAGAAAACGTTATAATCAGTAGCAACGTCATCATCAGCAGCAACCTCATCATCAGTAGCAACTTCATCATCAGAAGCAACGTCATCATCAGTAGCAACGTCATCATCAGTAGCAATGTCAAGTTAAAATACTAGTACGTACTAGAGCGAATTAAAAATACATGAATTTATAAGTGCTCTGGTCGGGCCGATTCATACATTTTGTCACAATTGTTTGCGTACACACAACATGCTTATTAAAATATAAAAATAATATAATATTATAACATATCGTAGGACTTCATGTGCATCTTTCATAATATATAATAAACCATGTATAGTTATATCACCGACAACTATTTTCTCATGAATGGTCGGTGAATTTATTAAGACTAATCGATCCAAGCGATCGATCTGTTTGGTTTTCAAAGCCCCGTACTTGGCCTCTACTTTATCCATGTATTAATTGATTAAGTCAACTTTGAAGATGGAAAATCTATTAGAAAATGTTTGAATATATGTTTGTTGAACGTTAAATGTAAGATGTGAATGTAGTTCTATTGTACAAGATGAAATATTGGCGGTGTCCGCGGATCTACTATAATCGCTAACACTTAATCTAGTCTGGTTCCCGTCTCAAATGGAAGATAGAGAGGACGACTAGGAAATTTAAAAGATGCAGAGGTTTCCGAAAGCCAAAATATGCCTAATATGCAGAATTCGCTAAACTTTTTACCCGCGAAAATAAGCACTTGACATTATGTACGTTTATGTTTACCTATTTACAACACGTACTACGAGCCTACATGTGCTACTGAATGAGAGGGGGGCTCAAAATATTTAAATTTACGAGTACAGGCAACTACCAAAAGTTGGCAATTCAAATGAGCTTTTCCTGGTGATACAAACGTTTTAAAACTTCGCTTAAATTGCAAAACAAGATTATGCACACTCTTTGATATTGAAGTGTGTGTTTTTGTTAAAATATTTGGATAATTTCTGGATGTACTTGAGAAGAGTACATGGCATTAGAATCTACAAGTAATTATGTGAGTTTGTTTGTTCAGATTTGAATGTCAACTCCCACTCATTGTATGTGTGGTTTGTTTTCAAATAAGTTATTTTTTGTTAAATTATTATCTGCAAATAAAACTAGATTGTTAAACAGATTCTTTTTTACATGATTATTATGTAAACTTTCGCTAACAAGACAAGTAAAAATAGCAAATCCTGTCTTCATTAAACGCAATTCCACAGGGACTGGTACCGCTATGGGTGGTATAACAAGTAATTTCAGTTTTGAAAACCTACCTTCAAAGCCCTCTTTAAATGGGACAAGTGGGTCCAAAAACATGTGTACGACCTTAACCATGTGATAGTCTATTATGCATGTCGATCCATGACAGTGAAATATCCAAATTTGGGCAGGTGTACCGTAAACTATGGAAGCCCAGTATAGCCAACCCGGCCAGTATGCATAAGTACGCCGTGGTAGCGGAAAGGATTCAGGTGGCAAAGACCTGCGAATCACCTTATCAAGTCAGAACATCTTTGCGGTACAAAATAAAAACACAAGATCGGTATGACGTAACGTCAAAATCAAAAGTTGCGACCCCTAATAAGCGTTACAACACAATACGCGTAGACGTCGCGTCACAAGTTGGAGCTATTTTGCGTAACGTCAAAATGCCGTTATTTCAGCGAAATATGGTGGGAAATTCACGTTTATAACTACATAACGGACGGGTAATTACTTCAAACACTATACATGTATGTTATCATGTGTATTGGTAAAACATTGCTTACCCCTATTAAATCAGAAGTTAATTTTAGGCAAATAATAATGTTTTTTTATGATCATCAGCACTATACTGAAGTGAGAACTTGGCGAGGAAACTTTTAAGAAGGTTATAAATAACCACAGTTTGTTCACTATATATTTATTATATCTACAAAATGTATGCATGTTTAGCAACTGAAAAAAAACCTATATGGTTTAATGTGTATAATTGAAACAAAATCACATAGCAAGAGCTATTAAAGCGAAGTACATATCAGAACGTAATCCAAAATAGCCGAACACAAGAACTTCTCTAGCTGCCTATTAATACGCATGTTCAAGGTTTCATTTCCTGGATTTATTTTGAAAAATAAAAAAGTTAAAAAGAATGTGCGCATCTTCGAGTTATTAAAGCTTAATTTAATTTAGGATAGTTACCAATGTACTGAAGTACTGTAATGAACGCATTTTTACATTAAACATGTATAAAAATATATGTACAGATTAAGAAGAAAAACACTATTTTATATATTCGATTGTTTTCTTAAAAAATACAAAACCTTAAAAATGAAGAAGTTATAAAAATCACGGTTAACATACCAAACGTATTTTTAACGTCAGTGGGACATTTTCTGTGGACATTGAAAAACGAGAAAAACACATTGTTAGGGTTATTTTCTCAATTGAGATTTTATATATCTATTAAAAGTGACTATTTTTTAATCAAATATTTAATACATGCGTTTAGAAATAATTGGTGTAATTTACATTTCAAATTCTGATCCGTGATTGTCATATTTTGAAATCTCTACACGCATTTTTTTCTTGAAAACAACGTTGTTCTTTTCAAGTTCCCGTTCCATATTGCAAATTTACGGAAATGCCATCAGTAGTACATTGTATGAATATTTTACACGCACAATATTGATGCCTTTTCATACGGATTTATATGTGAAAAGGTGGTTTTACTTCAACTGCTTGAGAACATTTGTTACATCTGTACAACTTATTTTGTACATTGTATGCACCCTTCGTACAAATTTAACGTCTTAGTTATTGATCATTTTAAAACGAAAATTCACCAAGTGGGTAAGAAATTTGTTTCGCTTTAAAATGATATATAACATCACATAGTTTACGCGACGAATCAATTATACAAACTTTTACAAGAAACAAAATCGCAGTAAAAGTAAAATAGCTCCAACTTGTGACGCGACGTCGTAACGTCAAAAATCTGCGAAATTCTATAGTTTGTACACGGTAAAAGGGGTCACCTAAATGCTGTAATTTTACATCAGGCATATCTTTAATTCATGTTATATTTTTAATACATAACATATTAACATTAAATCATATTTCAAATGTAATACAAACAATATAAAATATAGTCTGTACACTCATTTGTCATTGTAATTGCTGTGAGTACACATAATACACCGATCGTAAAGTGCAAAGCTGTCATTAAGTACTACATTTCAATTCGAAGTTGGCCGAGTTCCAAAAAATCATCAAATACATGTTTAATGAATATTTCTATTGAAATTGAACAGTCGGGTAGTTGCTCACAGCAACATTATAACACATGGTTGATATCACACTAATGATCAAATTATTATGTTCAATGAAATCAATCATGTGACCCATGCGTAATCTGCTAATCCAATTCGACCGCCGTCCTATGATTGGTCGGTGTACTTCTCAGCAGCTAATCGGGCTGATGGCGAGACCGAAAATCAGCAGGTCATCAAGCATTGTCAGGCAAAATCAAGACGTGTTTGACTGACGAACGATCCTCGACCGTTGTCTGTTCGGCACCCTTTGTCCAGGATGCAATGCTGTACCCGGCATGTATAGGCATTATCTGGCGTCCTGGTGATTTGTGACACAAGTATTACTACGGTGGTGTAATGATATAGTATGACCCAAATGGCCTAAACGCAATTCCCATTTAAGGCTGGACATGTTCACATCATAACTTTATACACTTCTATTTTCAGGATACAACTGACTACCATGATCTTGAACATCTGTACTTCTTTGGCCTGAGCTATTGAATGTGTCGGCTTAATTACGCATAAATAGTGTCTGAATTAATCATACATCATATGCTGCTTGTTTGTGTATTGGAAAGTTAATATTGGGACACACCCGTAAAACAGAAAACGCCTATAGATCATAAATATATGAAACATAATCATATCCGTTTTTGATGATCTCTTGAAGATCGTAGACAAATAAGTGAAGGTTCTTTACTGCCATCACGTGTAAATGTCGGGATAAGTTATTATAATCTGCGATACAATAATAATTAAATGTGTAATCCAAATGAAGGATTCTTTTTTCCAAGATCGTCTCTGAGTGGAATAAATTCGGTAATTATAGTGCTGGATTTAAATGGACTTGCGCGTACATATGGTTGTTAAAGTTGTGGATTATTAAACTTATTGAGACCAAGTATGATGTCCAGATACGCGGACGGACACGATGAAAAGTATGACTCATATTCGCCATCAAACTCACCGAGAGGACGACGATATATTCTAAAAAATTTAAATACTAAAAAATTAAAGCATCTTGATCATCTAGATACTTCAAGGAAAGGTCGGGATGGTTATTATGACGATTTAAGGGCCGCTCCCTCGTCACAGGGATCAGTTCAGAGTAGTAAACATATTGGATCATCTAATAAGGTATTGCCAACAGGAACGACGCCAAAAGGGTCGTCACCCCGGAAGACCCCGCGTGAGCCCCCACTGTATGTGTCCCCTAGAAAGGATGCAAACGCATCTAACAAAGCACCATCAAAACAGACGGACAAAGAGAAGAAAAGTCCACGCAAGACTGACAATAAAGAAAACAATAATAATACATTAGCCGTAAGTAAACGTAATGAAAAGGGGCTGACACCGCGTGACGAATACATGGTGTCCAAACTGTATGATCCATCGAGGGAAATTATCTTTTTAAAGCCATCTGAAGTGAGATATACACATGACCAAATAACCGCCCATTTCTCCGACGGGAGGACCATGCTTTCTACCTTTATAGCCCTAGCTTATGGTAAAGTTGAAATTCGATTGGGCGGAAATGACGTACCTCCTATAGAGGTCATGCAGACGTATGAAATGGAAAATGGCCGTGAGAGTAAACTTTGGTACGTAGTCAATGGTAACCGTCGGCTTTACGTATTCCGTCGGCTTGAACGTTGTGGTGCTATGACAACTATGCAAGTTATAGCACGAAAATACGACTCTATTGAAATGGATAAACATTTCTTGACACGAAACAAAGGGCGAACTATATCAGTGACGAATGATGCTACGCTAAGTGCTAAATTCAATAAGGAAGTAAATCGTTGGAAGGAATGGAAAGCCAAGCAACCAAAAGCAAAACCTGGTAAGGGGAAAGGAAAGAAGGGGAAAGGACAGACAGGCGCTGGACAAAATAACAGTAAGCTATATCATGTCACTATTGATTAATTTACACGGCTTTATCTAAGCCACTTATTAGATACCTATCTCATACCTGGGTGACAAATGCGATCATCAGCGTGGTACTTTGATCCACTAATCGGGCCGGATGCCGGACGCACATCGGCCGGTCGTCGAGCTACGGCTGGAGAAATGTAAGCCTCTTTTGACATATGCATTGCTACTTATTGACCGGCCTCCGCACTATTTATAGACATTCTTTACACATCAGATACACGGATATCGTCCGATGTCTGGGTGAGTTGTGACCTAAGTATAAGAAGCTTTATTATATACCGACCGGTAGCATGGCGCTAAAGATGGTTGGCGCTCGGCAATTTTACAGCAGAAACTGTCTTTTCTTCTCTCATACCCTTGTGTCGATGGATACCATAAGGAATGAGGTGTCAAGAATAATTGATATAAGTTGATGACCTTTTTGCAATCTAACTAAAATGACTTAGTATAATAATGTATAGGAAGAATTAATTACCTACGCGGAGTTAGTAGAGTGTCGGTCTGTGAGTGCACTGGTTCTATTTCTGGGTTGTACATCCGTGATGTTTGATATGTATATGTAATTCTCGTGTAATGATGTAGTAAAGTTCTTGCATTGCAGGAAGCACACGTTAAAACTGGTACATAAATTATGTAAAAGTTTTGAAAAAGCCGACCAGGTGTTCGTTCTACTTGCTTCTGAATCTGAAGGGTCATTTTGATACTTTGGACCAAATTTTACCAGTTCGTAGGCAAAATACCCATGATGTGAAGAGGAAATGACCATTTGTACCAAACTCTTGAGGGTCAAAATGTGGCTTTTTTGGAAATGTCATGGGTCAAAATTCCTACTCCTGAGTCAAATGAACCCTGCCGACCTGTTCCATTTATGTGCAAGGTTGGTTTCCATGGGCCCTCGTTCCGAAAAGTATAATGATTTATAGTAGTAATGTATGCATTTATTGAATGTTACAGAATCTAGCTGTTGTACAATCAGTTAAAAGAAGAGTGGACGAAGAAATGTATATTAATTAGTTTGTTTGACGAAGATGTGTCCAATCCAAGATAATTGAAGATATACCTATGTACGAGGTGTGTCCAAAATTTCGTAGACATTCCAATCTAAAGGGTATACAGTGTCATAACGAAATATTTTCACCAGAACTGTATAATATATGTGAAACAGTCAGCTTCAATCTACGTTGTGTTGAATTAATGTTATAGAGTATTCATTGACCAGACGAGTATTGAATAGCTACGTACCGAGTTCAATTCTTCGCACCAAGCCTGGAATGATGTTTCAATGGTTAACAATCCAATGATTATGTTCCGACGGTCAGTTATCCGACGATTATGTTTTGATGATCTGCTATCTGATGATATCTGATTCCGACGACCGACTCTCCGTTGATATGTTTCCGATAATATGCTGCGACGATCAACTATTCGATAACATGTTCCGACGGCTAGCTATCCGATGTGTTTCCTGTGGTCAACGTTCCGACGAAATGTCACGAAAGTCAACTATCTGACAACATATTGTTTAAACACACACTTTGTATTCATAAATATTGTCAAATAACTAACCTAGTTGTTCGGCTTTCGTCATGTACTTCATTCTCTATTTCTTATAATCTATATACATAAAATCAATGGAATGTTGGAGTCAAGCATATTATAGTTCAAATACATGTATACATTAGGATAGGGCAATACAGTTATTTATAAAGACGCAAACATCAATAAACCACATACGATATTACACGTTTTTATAATATTGTATTTTATTTGCTTTATTGTTTTTGTGTGATTTCGTCATTAATATTTCAGTCATAAACGATTGTCAATTAAACTAGCCAGTTGTTTCCCTGTGGAGTAATTACCTAACTCGTCCGCAAGTTATCGACCACTTCTCCACATGTGGAGGACAAGACTGTGATCAAATTATTAGCGCTATATTAAGGACATCAAATTTTGAAACATATTTAATCGTTTACAATATATCCTAAATATTGTAACTTTATGCTTTCTAAAAATTTCACCGATCCATCTAATCAAAGTTGCTAACTATATGCAAGAGACATTAAATTACATTTTTTAACACTTGTTAAAGTTTGGGTACTATACTTACATGGTGTGCCTGTGTCGATGTGGAACATCCATTTTAAACATGCATATTGCCAAGAATAGCACTTGATGTTGCATCAAACGTATCTAGGAATATTAATTATAATCTAATTCTACCGCAATTCACGTCACACTGATTCATCATGTAAAAATGGGAGGTAATTCAAATGAAGTGTTTTATTATGTAGCAGAGTTGTCTCTCTTGTAACCTAGATATACATTTGTACTTGCTAATCAAAGTACTGGACGTATTTTACGGGGTACTTCCATTCAGCTAAATGCACAGGTAATTGTATTATTAATTAAGAGTATTAAAAAACGATAAAGTTACATGTCGCTAAAGTGGCAAGGGGATCACTACGTAGAGGTTTGGCACAACTCGTTCATTGAACATTTTACATAACTGCTTTAACTGGTGGTGTTGTTCTACTTGAAAAGACGCATGCACATCATGGTGAGTTTGGCACAACACGAATGCCATCGAGCTAATATATACTTCTCAACACATGATAAGGGTCAACGATTTTTTCTTGTGAATTGAATAAGATGAACTGATGGTATTGCAGAAGCGTAATGTTACATCTGCAATATGGTAAACGAATAAAGATTGCTTTAAACTTTGATATCTAAGCCCAACATTATTAAAATGTTTGTGTAGCATTTAGGTCGCTATGATCTCAGAATGAGGCCGTTGTTTGACATTTACGTCTTACACATACTGAGAATAGAAACGGGACAAAACGTTCCATGTTATTCTGGCCTGTTTGGTCATTGTCAAAGGGCGTATCAGTTACCTGGAAAACGACTGCATTATGCCATTGCATACAAAATACAACATGTGAATTTATTAGTTAATGTACGACGGACTTGAATATTGATTTATTGACCCTGATCAAACTGTGAGTAGTGTATATCAAAAGTTAGCTACATTACCTTTTCTTGTGTGCAAAATTCTTGCGAATTCATCCACTATTAACTTAATTGAACAGGTGAAAGTGTATGTATATACATAGGTAAACCAAAAGATGAGTTGACAAATGAACGGATTTACTTTTACATGTAAAAACTTTTGAAATAATTAACATGTTTGCATATTCCAATGGATTCTCTTGATAACTTTCGGCAAAACCCATCAACAAAACAACAGTAGCGACTGGTCAATTGTTATACAGCATATGGATTTGTTTTGTGTATAGAAGAGCCTCACTTCAGTGTAGTTATCATTTATAATTACCTCCCTTTATGGCTAATTATGCACAGAATTCGAAGTCCACAATGTGTCATTCATTGCGGAGTGAGTATATAGGCTTGCTTGAAATATCCATTTTTTTGGGGATGTGGATGGTTCGTTCTATGTCTGACTCTTGCGTGGATGGCTAGGCGCTGTCGTCGTTTCTGTGTGGGTTTGGATTGTCTGTGCGCTACAGTATTTATATACTGTCGTGTATTTTCAATTTTTAATTAATCACGAGCGTACTCATGCAACGTCAAAGGGATGAGATGACTTTCAAGACAAGAGATGGCGCTCCTATATAGCTGTGCGTTTATTAGAATATCGTCCGACAGACTGGTCAAAGAAAAGAACATTTTTAATAAATCCAATATTCGAATTGTGTTAATGATTTTTATTGCAAACATAACTGACAACAAAGGAGTAAGTATAATATCATCATAAACAAATACAACTAAATATACAAATACAATAGACTTTGAACGGCGCGGTGTCGGTTCATGATCAGAAAGTCACGTATATATCGCTGGCTGTTAAGTAGAAGGTCGTAAGTACAAAATCAATATTTTGAGAAAACAAGAAATAACTGTCTGAAAACTACTCTTTACCTAGAAAAACAAGCTTTTAAACTTCAGTTTGGTCAACATGCATGCAGACCACTTCCGATTTTCATGAAAATAGGCTCATTAGAAGCGCCTTGAGATGCAGATTTTAAATATGCATGAGTCTTATAAGGTCGTACTTACGACCTTCTAATTATGTATTGGGCCACTGGTAACTATATTAGTGTTTGGACTCATAAACCTATGCACAATAAATTCATCAAACAAAACAGGCCCTGCATATGTTCTCCTATATTATGTATACATTGTATGCTAGGGCTTGATAGTTGTTGCTTCGTAAATCAAATGTGCATATGTTCATGATTTAATTATAAAACCGACTTTAGCCACCCCCTTGGTAAGTTGGACCGTGAATAAGGCATCCTACCAGTCAGAAATTAGACATTCACAATGATGCTGGTCGTAAAGGAGATATAACCAGTAACTGCTACAGGTTGTCATATCTAAATTTCAGATTTATAGATCTAGTCAAAATAATCAAAAAGAAAAGACGCTCAATGGTAAGAACGTTTGTCGTCTAATCTGGCGACCTGGGCTCAAACCCGGATGGAGGCACTCGTGTACCAGCCATGTTCCAGCAGAAAGCTGACCGGCAAATAAAGGCTATGCTCGGAATTTTATTGAAAAAAAATAAAAAGGAATATGATATCAGTCTCTATACCGGTGGTTTTAAATCATAGTGAAATAACATAAAATCATAATAATACATAGCTTGTATCTGTATTAAAACATCCTGTCTAATATTTCTGTAAGCTCTTGCTAACGCTCGGTTCCTTTGCTGTTTGCTTTCTTCTGTTGTGATAGGGTATGTGTGCATCTGGGACATAAACACGTCCGCAATGTCAGATATGGTGAGATTTTCTATGTGATGTAGTTTTGAGGATGGGAATGTAAGATACTGATATATTTGACCTTGAACTTTTAACGATTTCCAAACACGTTTAACTATATCCATTTTGGAAAAACACGTTCCCATAAACTCCAAGCCTCGATAAAGCATTGTTTTCATTACTCCAAGGACTATTGCATCAGAATGTACACCATGTTCACCTAACACAGATTGGATAGTGTCTTTCTGTTTCTTGGTCAGTGTCATACGGGACAACACATACTGCATATCGTCGTGGTAAGTTTCCTGTTTCACTACAATGTCAGGTCTAACACGACATGGCTGACATAGTGATGTTACGGGTAGCCAGTGTTTGTCACCTTTTCCATTACTCGACAGAAGTAACACCACCTCTAAAAATTCCTCAAACGTTGTATACTTCGTATGACAATGACTGTTGCTTATATGTCTAAACCTGTTCTTACTCTGACGTATTTCTGGTAATGTATTTTCAAGGTACGCTTGGAAAACAGGAATGTAAACTTTGTCTATATATGCTGAATACAGTCTGGAGTATGGATTCCTGGTCGTCATTATTTTAGTGAAATTTCCCTGTACAAATTGTGTCATTGATAACGTGACTGGACCGAAGAATAATGAATGAACTTCAGCACGACTCATGTTAAACACATCTTTCTGAACCTGTTGCACAAAGCGTATGGCTTGTTCTACGTTTGAAACTTCGTCAGTAATGAATGAGGTTGGTTTGTTTAAATATAAAATCATTTGCTTCTGGAATGAACAGCCTGATTTAGGTATGGTACAAAAGGATGTATCCCAGTTCACCGTGTATATATCTTGCCAGTGGTTGATGTGTTTATACTTTGGGCGTGCTACTCGAGTTTTCAAATATTGACACATCTTTCTCATATGCTCCAGCCTGCTGCTATGTTCATATGCGAGATTTGATGTCGCCGGCTCATACCAGTCAATATAATATGGACGTGTTGGCTTTGAATCTGAAAAGAGAAAGTCAAGAATATTCTAAAATGACTTTAGAATGATACAAATGATAATGTCGCGGGACTCGTTTTCAAGATATACGGTTTCCTATGTCCGACTATTGCCGCTCATGTCCATGATATGCATTCTCACATATAAATTTTAGGACACCTACAAATTCATTTTTCATACAGGTATGAAGTACATGTAATATTCGTGCTTTAATCGACTTGATGTTATAAATAGTTTGCACCTACGCGAGGGATATCAAAAATAAATAGGAATAAAGCTCTGACGGGTACAGTTTTTAATATTTTACAACACGAATGCATGTAGAATTCGAACCTTTCCTGTTCACCCTCGCCTAACAATGTGAAGTACGAACACATTAGACAACTCGGCTATCGTAACAACATCAAAGAAGGTTGAGCAAATAACAATATCAATGTGACCACATCAAACCACCCAGTAATTAGTGATATGAAGTGTAGTGCACAAGAATCATAAATCTACCTTGCGGTGTTATTGAATTAGTTCCCTTTGGTTAATTTTATCAAGACTTTGTTATTTCCCTTTGACTGGTTATATCAAGACTTTGTTATTTCCCTTTGACTGATTATATCAAGGTAAACGAGTCAAAAGTTGCATGTTTCTTGTAGTGACATCGGTACTGCTTTATCAAAGCACTTACGGAAAAAGTTAATTTTCGATCAAATTCAAATTATTTATAATTTGATTATAATTATAAAGTGTGTTAAATTGAGCTGCAATACTTAAAATGATTCAGTTAATGAACTCTTACAAACCATACATGTCACTAATTTGCAGGTGTTAAAGAATTATAGATTATTTTACATTTGAGCCTAACTTTAAGGTTTTCGAAAGTGCTTTGAAAACACAGTACCCTGGTGTGCAGTGCACGAACCATAACAAAGAGCTGTTTTTATATTTATTTCTCTTTGATTCATTTTATTAAAGCATTTTTGCTCGAATCATAACTTAACTGCCAGTATACATGTATGTATGGTCATTATATTAGTTTGAATGACTCGGAACTTGCCATGCATGAATGACTCGAAATTAACCATGCATGAATGACTCGAAACTAACCATGCATGAATGACTCGAAACTAGCCATGCATGAATGACTCGAAACTTGCCATGCATGAATGACTCGAAACTAGCCATGCATGAATGACTCGAAACTTGCCATGCATGAATGACTCGAAACTAGCCATGCATGAATGACTCGAAACTTGCCATGCATGAATGACTCGAAACTTGACATGCATGAATGACTCGAAACTAGCCATGCATGAATGACTCGAAACTTGACATGCATGAAAGACTCAAAGTGCAAGTGCAATGCAAAAGAACCGTAACTCTACCTTGTGTAGTGTTTTAATGAGTCGCCTTTTCATTTATTTCATCAGGGCGTATTGTCCGGAGCATTTAAATCACTTATAAGCTCCGTGAGTTGGATGTGTTGCCCGATGCTGGATAGTTTATGTAAAATATGAGCAAGAAATCAAGCGACACATCTGACCCGTGGAGCTTTTATTTTAATGGAGCATTCTTTTTGTTCTGAACCCCGATATGAATAAAATAATATAATATACATTGTAGTTTATTTGCATATTTAGTCCTGAAAGGGACTTTTTACAAAGCAACATTAATACAATAAACAATTAAATAAATAGTATGGTGCTATATATGGCGATACAGTATGCAATATGATACGTATTATACCAAATGGAAAAAAAATATTTTATATGTGTAACACGTGAGACAAATTTTTGCCCGGATTCGGGAGAGACAGTATTATTAGAAAATTTACAGATGCAGAAGCATGTGTACTGATATTATATGTTAAGCACAATCTCTCTTATCATCCGAGTGATTGTGCATTGCATACGATATAAGTGTACAAATGACTTTTTTACCATGAATTACAAATGTATAGTGTTTCAATTATAAAGTCTTCCTTGTCGAAACGAACACAATGCATACTTAATTGTGTGTGGTTACATTCATTGATTTGAATAGCGTATTTGAAATAAAACTGCAATGCTTTAGTACATGTGATAATGCACATAACAAAATCACAATGAATAAATGACAATCGGCAAATGTTAAAGGTGCTGCCTCACAGATTGGGCTTAAATTTTTGTATATCTTGATTTTCCAACCTAACCAAGTATTGATGTAATAGAAAGCCACTGGTGGTTGCTTTAGGAAAACTTTGGTGCAAATAAGCAATTTTAACCACTCTCGATATCGCCCACTGAGTATTTTTTCTTGAAAAAAAGCGCTAAGTTTCCTTCCAATATGCTTTGTGAATTATGTAATTCACACATGATCAAACTGTAACATCAACAAACTACAGCGTAAACATCAGTGAGGTATTTGGTTCATTTTTCGATTCATTTTCACCAAATGCGAACACATTTCAGGCAATTTAGTAATGGTAGTGTTAATTCTATAGGGTATTAATACCCTATAGAATTTTTGATGTAAAAATACTATATAACTACAAATTGCCGGAGTTTCTCAAGTTATTTTAGATGTCAATGTGGTTGTTTATGCGATATACAGGCAACTATTACAAAAAATTACGCGAATATTTGACAATTTTATTTTATTTTTGCAATACACCAAAACGTGAGGCAGTCCCTTTAATAAACAAACATAATGTTTGGGTCTTTCATGATCAAAAGAGAAAAAAACTATATACCAAAAATCATATTAGAAAGATAATCAGACAATCAGTCTGGGCCAGGTAAACTTGAACCTGGATTTTTGGTATAATACATTTGTAGTTTTTTTTTCTCTTTCGATTATGATTAAGCTATGTTCACTGTATAAAATCAGGTGGGTGCATCGGGCTTACCCTTAGGCAACTTTTTGTATTGGCATTTATTTATCTAACGGTCCAACGACATAATCAGATAATATACCTGAAATATAACACCTTTTAAAGGTTAAAATTCATCATTAATACATGAAGTCATGTTTATTTCTTGTACAAATTGATAGAAAATGATATACAGTACGTGTTTGCAACAAATTAATTACTGTAACATATGTTTCTCTTACTTATCATGGTATTCTACGTTACCAAAGTGCATCTGATTAGAAGGCGTATTTGTATTTTCTCATTACTAATCTGTTTTTACTATTTAAATGCATCTTTTTGTGTTTTATATATACTTCTTTAGAATATATTGGCACGTGATCACGCTTTGGACATCACTAAAATAAAAGAAACCTCCGTTATTACCATATATATATAATTGCATAAAACAACCGAATATCAAATGACACACCTATTTTAATCTGTAACATTAATATTATTTCCAAAAAAGGAAAAGCACTTGGAACTAGTATTGGCACGCAATTGTGAATCGACTAATACATTTATACTGAAATGTAACGTCCGTTACTGTAATAGTCATTCCTATAAATAGGTTAAGTTGCATTTTTTGCTTGTACACATATTTACATAATAGTAATTTAAAAATACATATGAGCCAGTCTCCAGGAAAACCTGCTATTTTGACAAAAATATTGACTTTAAGATTTTCCATAGTATTACAGGATAATGTTAAATAAACAAATTGCAAAAGAAATCATGTTAATATCTTGAGTTTTATGGAAGTTACAGCTGTTTTTGTAGAGTCCCTATTCAGAGTTTTTTGTGTGACGTCGCAAACGTCATTCAAACGTTATTTGACGTAACTGAAATAAGTATTTCATTATTACACCATTTGATCAATTCTTGACATAAACTGTTCAAAATAGTACCAAATTCTATAATTATGTTTCACTTTTCAAAATATATATCAAAATCGAAATTGTTTGCATTCAGAGAAAGGCTACTTCTGTTTTAAACAACTAAATCCTCGTTTTTCTCAATCGGAGTACTTTTCTTAAATTGGTCACCATAGCAACGAAGTATGTGATTTCAACATAATTCATGGGACAATTTAAAGCTAAGGTATAGTACTATATGGGTCAATTACTTAAAATAGAATCGCCAGATATGTATTTTTCCATATTTTTGAGCTTTATCAAAATCCTGTTACATATAATAATTACATAATGTCATTATAGCAGGTTTTCCTGGAGACTGGCTCATATACATTTTGTGATAATGATACCGATAATACTAGTTGCTTGTAACCATACATCACTACCTTGCACTGTGTATAGTTATGGTTTATAATTACAAAAAGGCATCGCGTAACATTCGCGCTTTTTGCTAATGACTGACTAAATTTTCCGAATTTTACCAACACCATGTCGAAATGGATAACAAATCTTGCGAGAATCGGGAACTTTTGTATGGAATGACGTATTAATATTACAATAGCTTATAACTTACAGCGTATAAACCAAATCACTGTATGACTTATTGGTATACTATACAATTCAACTTGTATGACTTATTTTGGTAAAAACATCTGTGATTTTCGATCACTGTATGACTTATTGTAAGACTATACAATTAAACGTGTATGCCTTATTGTGATAACCGGAAGTTAACTCGTTTATACAATGTGTAACTTACATAATTATTCATGTGCATGTCTTATACAATAATTTACCGTCGCAATCCACACACAATGAAGTGAAGTTTGAAGATATTGAGATACCGGTTAATTAAGGGGATAGGGTCTAATTTATAGTGAGATAGTGCAGTTTTCTTTCAAAAGCGTTTTTTGTCTTCAAACTTAAGTTGTTGGATAAATAAAGCTTTGCATTATGATGTACTACATTTACTCATGAAGTTAGACAAAATAAATATAAAAAAAGCAAATTTATCGAAGCTTGACTTAGTTTGTGAACGAGCAAGATTTCAATGAAAGTGCTGTCATGCTTCAATAAATTCACTTTATTGATACTTATGTTTTGTTTAACTTCAAGGTTATACATGTATGTAGTGCAATATATTACTATGCTTATTGTATCCAACAAATATCAGTTTAAAGAATAAAATGATTTTGAAAAAGAAACATGCACAATCCAACTATAAAAAGAGAATAATAGGTTAGTGCCGTGGATGAAAAAGTTTATCTGGCAAGGCGGAGGAATTTATCGGGTGAGCCGTATTATTCTAAACTCCGTAAGTGGTTTTAGGGTAGTATTTTTGATGTTGTGGGAAAAGTTCAGTACCTATCGACATAATATTTTACATAACCAATCAAAAGTTGTTTCTGCACATTTTGAATACAAAAACACACTGATTTTGAATTTGACGGCCCTGTATTGCCCTTACTTGTAAAAACACAAGATTCACGTGCTACCAGTCTGCATGAATAATTTCTTTGCTGAAATCATTATATCCCTGTAGTAAGTGGTCGGTCACAGTTAAATAAAGGTTCACTTATCAAATGTAGTCACTTGGAACCATAGGCAGTCAGCACGTACCCAAATACTACCCCGGCCAAATCGGATTTTACCACTCTTTACTATGTTATGACAGGTTACTTTCAATATTTCCGATTATAAAAGTGCCTGTCACATTTGTAGCCGTGTAGGTTTATTATTCATTGGAATTGTATATTACGGGTATCAACGTGTAGCTACTATATTTTACTTTCAGGATATATCAACACTTTAGTCCTTAGATACACACCCGTTTACACACCGAACGTCAGAATCAAGAATACAATTCCTTAATTAGGTCGCTAACTAAGACGTTCAGCAAAACCCAGATTTTCACGCTTGTAAACGTGAATTTTGCCTTGAAACAGAATGTATGCTTCACAAACGGGCCTAGCTAGTCATCCTTTCAGTTAGTGTAACTAAATAATTTACCTCACATGCCAATTAAACATCGCAATATTTCACTAGATCGATAATTTAAAAAAATGAACGAAATTCGCCACCGTCAATTTCCAATTTTATTTAGTATTCCGATAACCTTTCGACCTCAACAGATTTCGAAGCGATCGTTTGATTGGCTAGAGTGTGTGTCGCGTCATTCATAGTTGTTCAATCGTGTAAGCTCGGCCATTTCCGTTTGTGTCCGGTGTATATACTGAACTTCTTAATTGATGACCAAAAAAAATCGCGATTTGACTTATATTGTGTTAAGGGTGTGTATTTAAGGACTAAACTGTTTATATATCTGGAAAGTAAAATATCTTCGCTACACGATGATACCTGTAAGATAGCATTTGAGTGAATAAATAAAAGAATACGACAAGTTATGTGACAGGCACTCCATTCTTCGTGATTCACCTTTCTTATATAGGTAAACAATGGGAAGGTTGATATGACTTGTGAAGTAGTAGGGTACGTGCAGGCTGCCTATGCTTGGAACTATAGGACGACTGTCTGATGATGTATGTAACCGGGCTATTGGTTTCCTCAGTACTGTAACGTTTCAATGCCAACGGGAAGTGTAGAAGAAAGACCAATACCCGGCAGACCGCGTGTTACTACGCGAAGACAGGATGCCTATATCAGGGTTGCACACCTGAGGAATAGCTTCCGGTTGGTGACCAAATCAGCTAGACTAACCATTGGGAACTATGGGTATGTGAACAAGCCGTTTATTTGGAAAAATTCATTTTCTAACGAAAATCCTCCATTTTTCATTTTGTTGTTTTGACATTACACACTATTGACCATTTGTGTACATGTTTCATTAAAATCACATTTTTTTCAACGATATCAATTCGTTCCAAGAACTCACTGGTGTTGTATGATTCTGAATAATAAACGTTTAGACGAATATCTGTTTTGTTATCTACTAGTATATCCCGATTGTATGTACAAAACGACCATTACATTACAACTTACGTTTCTTTTTGTACTGAGTTTATTTATCCAGTCGCTTAATCTGCTCAGTAAGGGGATCAAACTCGGAACTATATTGTTACTTATTCATTACCTAGAACAACGACGTCGGACATCTTGATAGACGTCGTGTAGACGCAGGTAAGTCGAAGAAAATAACCGATCAACCACCAGCTCATTTAGGATAGGAAAACCTCACCCTCGGGCACGGAATTGCAACCGGCGACTCTCATACAAGAAGTCCGTCAGATCACGTGGTAAGGTGACGGATTATCACTAGTCACATGACCAGGTGACCGATTATAGCAAAGTTTAATCGGCACCCCGTTAACTGGCAGATTTTGCCGGAAGTGACTAGATAAACATTGATAAATCATACTATGTATCCTTAAATACACTGTAAATCATATTTTTTCGAGGGAGTGAATTTTCGTCGATCAAGTTTGTTGTTGAACTCGACCACGAAAACAGATCCACGCGATTAATCGAGCTGCCAAATACAGAACATGTGTTTACCTTTCCACGAATTAACGATCCCACGAAATTGCATTTTTATCACAATCGACTAAATGTAATAAAATCAACCCGGTGGACGAAAATATGTGATTTTACAGTAAAACATTTTATGCACGTGTGATTTACCCACAAATTCCAAATGTTACGAGTAAAGAACTTACCTGTGTTATACATTATATATCCAACACTGAACAAAGACAATGTTATACTTATCGAACTAAGCATGTACAAAGGTTTCCTTCTAAAAAGCTCATATTTTGTTACAGAAAATAGCGACATTTTATTGCACCCGGGATAATTCAATGTCCATGTGGTTATAATGTTCAACACACTTATCACGTTTAATTTATCAGAAAGCCATTTTCCCAATACGTTTGATTTTATCATTAAAACGTGTACCGTCTCATTACACAGACAATTACAAACCAGCAATACATAACTTTAACATTACAGAATTACATTTCAATACAACACATCAGGAAGCAGTCCATTCAATTTGTTGGTTAACGTTTTTTTTGTATTGATGAACGAACAGTGTGTGCTATTATCATCTCAGTATGAATTAACCATGAATCTCCGATATAGTGTACCTTTATAAACAATTTGTAGGAGTCACACAATTATAATGTAATAATAGTAAATCGTATTGATTCCATCCATACACTGTACGTATACTCAGTCGTGCGAGAAATACACATTTAAACTGAAATCAATGTGTAACTAACTCCCCGTGGAACACGCTGAGATGAATATACCCTCTAACCTATATTTGTTTAAAAAATGAGTGTATACACTTCTTTAAACATTAAAGGTCCCGTCACATATAACGAAAGCCGCCCGATGTCAACTTGCGAATTATTGGAGAATATGTTTTTTGCTAAATTCGTACTCATTATAAGGTGGCTGATTCATGCCATGTAGTATTTTCGCTTTTTCGCCAAAACAAAGCGAACATGTAACAATTCAAAGATACGACAAAGTCGACTTTTTCGCATTGTTACATTTGCTCATTTTGCGATTAGTTGAGGCGAAAAAGCGAAAATACAACATGGCACAATTCAGCCACCATACATTTAGTATTGTATTTTGTATACCGTGTGTGCCAAAGATGGTGTTCGATTGCGTGTGTCTGTGAGCCATTGTGACCGTGGTGATTAGTTTGGTTATGTCAGAATTCGTTAAAAGTCACACAATTACTTTATTCGTAGGACTTCGTTAAATAATTCCGTTCAAACTATACAGTCTTTGTATTTATATAATAAGTAATATAGTTTCCGAGTTCATAATTACGTTTATTCGGTTTTACCGCAGTTTTCAACAATTTTTCAATTATAAATGGCGGCCGATTTACCTAACCAGTCAGTTTCCTGGACGGTATTGAAACCAGTTCCAACTAACCTGTCCACAAGGAACCAGCAAACCTCCACCACATGTGGAGGAAAATAGACTTTGTTTTTAAATTTTCATAAAAGGGTATGACCTGTCTCGAGTAGGAATCGAACCAAGATCGCCGTGTTACAAATATGATATTTAAAATATATATCATTTTGGCCAGTTTTCGAAAAACATGACCTCGGGCTTCGTCAATTTTATTTATACGAGTTCAAAACAATGGTGTGTATTCATTCATGTAAAGGCATGTTGTCCTCCATCATGTACCACAAGGCCAACAACTTTGATATTTTGCGTTATAAGCATTATTCGTAAGTTAAATTGATCAAATTAATTCAACTTGGTATGTAAACGGGCCATATTTGTGTTGACTTGTTTGCTATAAAGTTATACCTAAAGCATGATGGTGTGTACATATTTGCAACGTGAAACCATACATACGGGCTTATATTACAATACATTAAAACCTAGTTTGAGGTCGACATTACACTCCATCCTAAACCATCTACATACATTCTATTACAATACAATTGTAAACGCGTAGCTCATGTGCGACATAAAAGTTAAACTTCTTTAAAAGTCTCGCCCTGTCGGAGATTTAGATTAGTTTAAAAATACACCCCGTACATCTCCGCTTATGACAACGAAATCCGAAATTAAAGAAGGCAAGAAATAAACTGTTAATTTATGCAAATAGAATGTTCGAGGACCGCGTTAATTTGTTAGAACTATATTGTGATGCTGAGGAGCAGGTTATAACTGTTTAGTAATAATAAAACATTCTTTGAGGGTGTTTATTGGTTTGGCTTGTTACATGTTAAAGACTTACCATTGTTATGACTGTCCCTCCTAGGGCATTTTGAACAACAAATCTTTGAGAAGCAGTAGCGTCCGGGGTACTGTTTTATCAAAGCACTTACGAAAATATTAAAGTTACTCTCGAATTTAAATTATTTTTACAGCTTTAACAACTACAAATGTCGGACTGGTATGGTTATGTATGAGTACAGTATTGAATCATTGCTAATATTGCTGATCCATTTACAAGATTTTTTTGTTAATGAATCATAAAGAATTTACATTTGGACGTAAGTTTATGATTTCCGTGCTTTGATAAGACATTAGCCTGTTATATTAGGGATAGTCCATTGATCTCCTATTATGTTCCAGGTTGAATCTGTTCTGAATAAATTAAAACTGATTCTGATTTTGTTTGCCTAAATGGATGACCCAGGTGGTCGCGATGCTTTCAGCTTCTCAAGTAGTAGTTACATTATATTCCCACTTCATTGTGCGGTTTAGATTGTCTTGTCGTGTTTCATGTTAAAGTATCGGAGTATGTGCTCTAAATGATGCGTTTGCAGCTTGGTTTCGAGTTTGTAGATTGACATGTGATGTTTGTATCGTAAATGCTAGAATGACAGTGCTCGAAACAACAACTGGTGTCCTTATAAACACTATACAATACCCATTTTTTTCTTTATAAGTGCTGGTCAGTAACGGGGTCTTGGATAGTGTTTTGGGCTATATGAAAACATCAGGTTTTAAACTGTGAATACACATATATCACTATGCAAAAAAGACTATACAAATATCACTGTGCAATGGCTAGGGCGTAGCACCCAACCTGCACAGTATGCCTACACAGGATAACAAAGAGTTTGAAAGAGCGTTGGCTTTAGACAGGTTAGCTAATATGACATGGTTCAGAAGGGTCCAGAATACCATGGTCCAGAAGATTTGTAAATCGGGGATCCAGACTTAATTCCCGGTTGCGACAGGCCCTTCCATGACAAATTGTCAACAGTGTAGATTTCCCGCTACTTTTGGAAAAGTTGATGATTGCTTTTGGAAGGGTAAGTGCATGTTTAGGACAGAGTTCAGGAAAACTGGTTAGGTATAACTGATATGTTTAGCCTGAAAAGGAGTAATATAACTCCGAATAAACAAACGCACAAATAAACAAATATAAACAGTCGTGTCCAAACAAAAGTCCCAAGATTTTAAAATATTCAGTGGGTGAAAATTCCCTCTTCAGTCTCCACTGCTTACAAGTTCGTTATGAAGCATCTAGAATTAGGGGTGGGCCGATGCATCGAAATATCGATGCATTGCGATTCCGAGTGTCCCGATAGTATGGATCGATAGTAAAAGTCTCGATCCAATAACTATCGCCGATAGTTAGCTCAACTATCGATAGTTACGATAGTTTCCTTTTTATAAATAAAGGTTATTATTAATTTTTAAAAAAAACATCCGTTTTCGCATCAAAACAACCACAATGGACCAATATCGCATTAATTTTAATAATCTATTTCTGTCAAATTCATTATAAATCATTTCCAAAAATAGTATATTTGTATGTTGTAAGAACATGATATCTTACACAGTACAAAATTGCATTTACAAGTTAATCTCTGGTTTTCAAATCTTGGCAATAACTATTGCAATAGTATCGCAATAGTTTCCAGCAATACAATAGTTTCGCAATAGTACTTTCAGCAATAGCAATAGTATTGCAATAGTCAAAACTGGACACAATAGTCACCCCTATCTAGAATGCAGAATTTGTATTTAAGGATATTATGCTGCCAGCTAACTGAAGGTGGCCAGTTATAACTACCTTGTTGTCTTCAAAAGACTGAATAATGGTGGTTGTGTGGATAACGCTCTTGACTACTGATCCAGATGTACCGGGTTCGATCCCAGAGGTAGTCGGTGCTATACACCGAAAACGTTAAAGAACCAATGAGTCTATTCGAAACGAGCTATGGTAACGCACCCGGTTTCCTTGTATCACACCTTTGTCTCTTAATTGATTTTAAGTCTACCACGCCTGTCAATAGTACTCGAAAAGAAGCGTGAGGCAGTATAAATGGATAAACTCAACATCATAACGTGCGGGTGCTGACTCTCATCTGATCGTTGCCACTGACCCATTATCCTTTCCTAAAGTAGGACAGAGTTATGTGTCTTGCTTAACACAGTGAGGTATTGATGGTGAAAAGGTGTAACAAGCTTTAAAGCAATTATAACTTTAATATTATATTGAAAAGTTAACCTAAACATGAATTTTACCATGACGTCGAAAAGGGCCATACTTCTTTCAAAAAGCAGGATGTACCTCGTGTGTACTGATCTTGCTTTACGGAGACAGGTTTTGATGTTGAACAAGTGTTGAAAGTTTCAAAGCAATAGCTCATAATTATACAAGTGTCAGAGAAAATATACCTAAACATAAAACTTAACCGATATATTTTCTAAGTCGGGTATTGATGGTTAACAAGTGTTGAAAGTTTCAAAGCAATAGCTCCCATAGTGAATGAGAAAAGTGGACCGAAACACAAAACTTTACTAAGCCATTTTCTAAGTCCAAAAGGGGGCAATAAATCTTGCAAAATGCAGATCATAGTTATGGGTCTTGCTTGACATGGCAGGTATCGATGGTGAACAAGTGTTGCAAGTTTCTGGACGAACGGACGGGTGGGTCGCACCGTTTTTTCTCAAAATGTTATGTGGGAGCCAGCTCAGGAACCGGGCCTCTTAATCATACCGGTACTGGAAATATGATTCCACAAGTAAAGTGGGCTAGCTACGCACCTGTCTAGTCTCATTACATACAGAAATTACAAAAGTTCAATATGAAATTAATAACAAAACATTTATTATTATAAAGACATTTATAATGCTTATAAAATCTTGCCTGAGGCAATATTTGGTTATCAAATAATGACATCATTTTAAATTAATTAATTTTTATCAACAGGGAGGTTATGTTTTTAAAATCTCAATACAAAATACTGATCTTCTCCACATCTGTGTATGAAAATATACCGTGTATCTGTCGTTAGCTGAGACCGATCTAGTAGCATGTGGGTCAACCAACCTTATCTTGATTCTTGAAGTAGGCCTGTAACAGAATCTACTTATGATGCGATATCAGTATACGGATCTTAATCGTATTCATATTTTATTGCATGTACTATTAACAATTAATTTTTTATGCACAGTACAATGCATGCACCATGCTTCTTAGAAAGATTCGGAGCATAACATGGGTAGGCTAGGGGAAGTCCTGTGGGGTATTTTGGGGTTTCTGGTGGTTAATAGTCGGATCCCGGTCAGGTTTGATATCCAAATTAAACTTTAAGACAGGGGCGTAACTTCCTATATGCCATATAGGCCGCGGCCTACACTTTTTCACAGAAAGTCGAAAAAATAAAAATGCCAAAAATGCCAAAAATGCAATAAAAATCAATGGGGTATAGGAGTGTTATTGATATTTAGTCTGAAAACAACCCAGAAAACACAAACGACAGAATGTAATTTAAAATAATTAGGGGGAGCATGTCCCCGGACCCCTCATACAATAAGGAAAGCTATGTTTATATAAAATCTAGACAATACTGTAGACTCCTACTTGTGTGATTTTTCATTCATGTTAATGATATTTTGATGAATTATATTTACCCTATCACAATTTAGAGTCTTAGATGCTCATGTTTTTTAGTCTGGAAACGGCTAAGAATGCACATGCGACGATATAGAAATTAAAAAACCTTCCGGGGCGCACACCCCCGAACCCCCTAAAATAACTAATCTAAGCACAGACAAGCAAGTGTTATAAACATATTTTTTTTCAAAATTCATGGGATCTGAACCTCTGGGGCCCCCTCTGGTATTACGCATGAATACGCGGATATCCTTCTATGTACTAGGTGAGTTCATCAGACATGAGACTGCACCAAGACCACGTAAAAACATTCTAGCCAGGTGTGTCAAAAATGTTAACAATACTTATTTCATCGTTGGCATGGAAATAATTTGCTGAAGTGACTTTGGCGTATTAAATATATATATGCCCAAAGTAGAAAATATTGGTCACAGTTATAAATTATGGTACATGTGTATTATTAATTAATTAGAAATGCATCATATACATAATTTTATATGTAATAAAAAGTTACTTATATATCGAAATCAATGTGTAGGCCACGTTATTTTAGGGGGGTTCGGGGGCATGCTCCCCTGGATTTTTTAAATTTCTATATTGTCGCAGGTGCATTCTTAGCCGTTGACAGACAAATAAACAAAGGCAACTTAGACTCTCACTTATGATAGGGTAAATATAATTCATCAAAATATCATTAACATGAGTGAAAAATCACACAAGTAGGAGTGTACAGTATTGTCTAGATTCCATATAAACATAGATTTCCTTATTGTATGAGGGTGCGGGGACTTGCTCCCCCTAATTTTTTGAAATTATATTCTGTCGTTTGTGTTCTCTGGGCTGTTGTCAGGCTAAATACCAATAACACTCCAGGTGAGCTTGGCACTCCTATACCCCATACCTCCATTGATTTTTATTGCATTTTTGGCATTTTTATGTTTTCGACTTTCTGTGAAAAAGTGGTTCGTGAAGTTAGCAGGTTAGCGGCCTAGCAGCCTAGCAGCGTGAAGTTGGCAGCCTAGCAGCGTGAAGTTGGCAGCCTAGCAGCCTAGCAGCCTAACTGCGTGAAGTTGGCAGCCTAGCAGCCTAGCAGCGTGAAGTTGGCAGCCTAGCAGCGTAAAGTTGGCAGCCTAGCAGCCTAACGGTTAAAACGCAGCTATTTCAACATACAATACTGTTGTTGGCCGAAACGTATGTACGACTACTTGATTACTGTGATACAACGCACGTTAATTAAATTTGATAAACCTTCGTGGTGATACTCATATAAAAATATTACTTTTGTTACTACCCGGTAATGAGATGAAAGTCTCCACTATAAAAAATAAAAAGTAAGTTCCGGTGCCGGGAATCGAACCCGGGCCGCCTGGGTGAAAACCAGGAATCCTAACCACTAGACCACACCGGATACATACAAAGTGATATGAAAATTTTATATATATCTTTGTACACAACAGTTTGCGAAATTGCGCATGCGCATTACATATCACGCGAGATGATAAAGACTTCCGGTTAAACATATTGACAAATTTTCGCGATCTCTGAATCCTTATTTGACATTGTATTACTACTGGAAGTCCAAAGGTAAATATTCAGCGAATTATTTATAAACAAACTGTTATGAGCCATCATGTACAAAAACAACAATTTATTTGGTGGCACACTCGCCGATTCCGTGTGACTTGAGACAAATCGGATTGAAATCGACAACGAAAAACAGCTTACAAAATGTTTAACGAAAGCTTTATATGTGCAGTAAAACATAAAGGCACCAACATAATAGTGATGAATATGGCACCTGCTAACTACATGCTTTATTAATTTACGGTTTCCTTATTTGTTTTTTATAAACAATGAAAGTGTACAACCTCCAAATCTACAATTGTAGGTCAGACAGCCCTAAATATTAAGTAATTAACATAACTTACATACTAATACATGATGAACTTTATAGCTAGGAAGGCCAGCGTGTGCTCGGTGATAGGGGTGGTTGACCTTTGTTAGGTTATGGGTCACGGCCCTCAATTGTCCGGAAAAAATTAAAAAATATTACTCTAGAACACTACAAGAATCGTGCTGTACACTTAAACTAAGTTTATGTCTCTATAAAAAAAAAAATATATTAAACATAAAACAAACCTATTTTCTTTGCAATAAATTCTCAATCGTCCCGTATACACTATATAATACAGCCATGACAGGCTAACGCGCATATGCGCACAGAATTTGTAAGACTATGTCACATTGGTCAGCGACAGACACACCTTCATTGCTGACCAATGAGAGGTTGTCTTACAAAACTTTGATTATGTGCGTTGCACTCATAGCAGTTGGAAATTGAAACGACCCCAAATCATGAAGGTTCGTTTTGTTATAAAAAGTTTAATTAAAAACCCAACATTTTTGGATTCCAAGTTCAAATCCAAAGTTAAGAGACAGTATGCTTAATTGAGACAGAACTGGCTGGCATTACAATGCGTGTGTCTTGGCAGATATGGAACTCCTGATTCCAACATGGATTTATTTCGGGGAGAATGCATACACATTATTTTTCACTGATCAGGGTTACCAATAGAGCCCCGTGAAATTTGTCCTGGGATTTTAAAAGCACATAAAATAGTCTTTTAAAAGATTTTAGCCAAACACCCTTGATTTAAGAAGACAGAATTGGTGATAACCTACCACGTGATAGGGGCCCCGGGATAACCAGTGCTGATTTTTTACGTGTTAAAGCAAGTCTGATCAGTAATGGTCCCAATTTGTTGGTTATTCATTTACCATAAAATTTACGGCGATTGTCCTCAACCACACGGAGCGGTGATTATGTTTTCTTATTCACTTTTTATTGATATGAACGTTATTTTTTTAAAAAAAATGAGTTGATAAATTCCAATACCACTGGGATATTAAATTTTTACACAAGTTTGACAATATATATTGTAGATTCAAAACACAAGACCATAAATGGAAGACAGACCAGGAAAGATTTTTGTCGGTGGACTTGATTTTGATATAAATGAGGCAGAGTTTGAGAAATATTTTGCTAAATTTGGTAAAATTACAGAAGGTGAGCTTACTAGGCAGCCGCACTCCTTAATATTTTTCAACTCACCTGTCACTGGTTGAGCTTTTGTAATCACTCTTGTAATCACTCTTCATCGTTTTTCTCTTAACAATTTGCTTGTGTAGACACTGACTATACACAATAATACAACAGGTGAGCGGCCTAGGGCCCTTTTGGTCCTCTTGTTGTAGAATCCCCTACACAACGACGATTTGCTGCTGTTGCCAAGCTATTTAACCAAAACTATTTAAGGAACCCAAGTATTGAGTTTGACTTCCTTAAAAGTAAAATAAACTTAGATTTATTGCTTCAGTGAGTGAAACAACTATTGGGCTAGTGGCTTTTAGAAGTTATTTGTAGTTTGACAGTTATTTGGACTAGCACAAATGGGCTATTATATAAATGATTTGATCAAATTTAGACAAAAGGCTGTAATTCAGTCTTTGCAGAGAGGACACAAATTCACTTGTATGTCATGATCAATCATGTATCATCATGGCAGTAGTTAAACACTATAAAATATAATTAAGGATTAGTCTTGTAAGTATATTTATCTATTTTATCATAGTAACTTGGTGATCACAGTTATCTCATCTCCCATTGTCTCAATAGCCATGTGGGTTAAGTGCTAGAGGTCTGGGTTTCAATCCTAGACTGTGACGTGTATACCAGTCTTTAAGAATGGTACTTGTTTATCTCCCTAGCTTCAGGCTTAGCATAGTTAGTTCTAGGTAAATGCTTGTTTGCTTGGTGTCAGGATATTTTGACTGGGTAGTCTTCGAATTTCTGATTTCATCGTCACTATGGTTACAAGTCCTGTTACAAGTATTTACAGACATACATGATTTCAAGTACCATTCAGGACATTCAGTGATAAACGACAACTTATCTTGTTTTATTTCCTACTAGTTTTATTGAAACGAGATCCACAAAATGGAAAGTCGAGAGGATTTGGTTTTATAACTTATGAGAATCCATCTGATGCTGACGAGGCTGTTAAACAACTAGACAAACAGGTATGTGTTGGATTGGATAGATATTCCTAAGACATGTGTTTACACGTCAAATCAAATCCACAAAAATACAAAAAAAGAGAGTTTTATGCTGGCACTGTGGTCGTGATGAAAACCCTTTTGTCTACAGATCAAGAGGACCATGGTTTCATTTTTGACTGGGACACCAGCTTAATAACTTTATATCTTAAAACGCTCTTCTGTGTTTCAACCCAATATGTAATAAATTAGTGAATTACATTTTCTGTCAAATTTGTGAGTATTGCAGCATTCAATATATTAAAATGGTATGTTTATCCTATGTAATCATATAATGATTGGATTGCAGGACATCAAAGGTAAAATGGTACATGTAGATCATGCTGTGAAACCAGGTGGTGGTCCTGGTGGTGACCGAGGAGGAAGAGGAGGTTTCAGGGGTCGGGGAGCTCCTAGAGGTATTACTCATTGAATAATTATTACGCCCCCCATATTTGATGAGGGGGTATATTGCTTTGCACATGTCAGTCTGTCTGTCGGTCGGTATATCAAATGGTTTTCGTTCAATAACTCGAGAACGCTTCGCCCTAGGATCTTTAAACTGTACATGAAGGCTGGTCATCCACATTAGATGATCTCTATTGATTTTGAGGTCAGTAGGCAAAAGTTAAGGTCACTATGACCTCCATTTCTGACTAGTGTGCTGTCATGGGGGCATACATGTTTTACAAACACCTTGTTATTGTAGCTTAACAGTGATAGTTTTCATTCTATATTATATATAGTATTAATTCCAACTGTATCTATGTGTTTTATTTAAATTGCATAAAAATACAAATAGGTCATTTATCATTCTTACAAAGTTGAGATTCTGATATTTGTTCGAATTTTGGTTCAGTGGAAAGAGTGCTGGATTTGAGCACATGATCCGGGGTCATACCATTCCATGAAAATTGACAAAGATGTTGATTTTTCTCCATATGAGGACAACTTACTGGTACTTGTGGAAGGGCGAGTTAGTACTGGTTAACAGTGCAGGAAAACTGGTTAAGTGAACTGGTTCATTAGCGAACCATATATAATTTCACACAGTGTTTAACTGGAATAAACAAATAGAAATGTTTATATATGACAGGTGGGAGCTGGGTTCAGAGATAGTTTCAATGGTGTTTATATTTGACAGGTTGTGGTATGTTTATATTTGACAGGTCGTGGTATGTTTATATTTGACAGGTTGTGGTATGTTTATATTTGACAGGTTGTGGTATGTTTATATTTGACAGGTCGTGGTATGGGAGGTGGGTTCAGAGATAGTTTCAATGGCAGTACAAGAGGAGGTGGAGGATTCCGTGGTCGTGGTGGAGACAGTTACCGTGGTGGTAGAGGTGGCTCCCCTAGAGGTGATAGGGGTGGTAGAGGCGGGTTTAATGGACGTGGGCGTGGTATGGACCGACCAATGAGAGGAGGTTATGATGATAGGTAAACAATAAACCTGGTTATCAGCACCATAAACAAGGTTCCCAATATCAAGGGAAAAAATAATAAAAAGAATGGCAAAAGTCTGGGAAATTTGTTATAGAAATTTGGGATCAGAAGTCGTGAGAATAAGATAAAAAAATCAAGGTTAAACTACAGGGTTCCCAGGATCAGGGAAAGGTCAGGGAAAAAAATTCAAGGTCGGGAATAGTCAAGAAATTTTTGAATTAGGGAAATCTGAAAATTGAGCAGTCAGGTAATTCTTAATTATAGTTGCCGATAAGTGTCAATTCGTGTGTATGAAATACCAAAGACAAAATAATTTCTTCGGAAATAATTCAAATTTATATATTTAAAGCAAGAATCTTATATAATAATATAATAATATATTCATGCATAAAGGTCAGGATCAGGTCAAATTTTCTGTACTATATCTCATTCAAATTGAAGTACATACATGAAATTGGGGAAAGAAATGGGTAGACTTTGGGATGTTGCTTAATATTGGTTTCACATGTATTTTTTGAGATTATTCTAAGCATTTCATGAACTTAATTCTATGTCTTTCTCAAGTTTATCATACAGCATGTATAAAGCCTATTGTCTGGTATGTTTCAGTAGAGGTCCTTCCAAAAGTTACATGCCACAACGACGAAGTTCTGTGGAGAGAGGGTATGGAGATAGAGGGATGACCATTAGACGAGGTAGTGTATACTTTATATATCACTTTTAAAATGTCTGCATGATCATCATTTTGGTAATAAACTTATTGAGTGGATTGGTGACTTCCCGGTCAAACGTTCAATGATGGGTCTTCATGTTATCAGATTTAGTAACATTTGTAAAAAAGTGATATTACCATTCATAATCAAAATATTTTTCGTTAATTGCTTTGTGTGGTGTTGCAGTGAATAAATAATATGTTTTGCAGTTTATCTGTTTGAAATTGGTCGTCAAACAAGGAAGTTACTGCATAAGTACAATTTGGAAAAAAATATGAGTTGTCTCCCTTTTAATTAAGATAAATGAAACCATGACATATGGTAACCTATCAAACTATCCCTAACTCTGATAAATGGAGTTTAAATGAGTAAATGGTAAAAATATTCTATATTTGATTCAGATGATGATCGTTACGGTGGTGGCATGGATAGAGACCGTTACGCTAGTTCATCAATCTCAGATAGAAGACCACGAGATAGTTACGCATCATCACCACCTAGAGATAGGTTTGTGTATTTTATTTTCTTGTGCTTCATCTTAGTTGTTATGTTAATACACCAGTCTTTCCTTCACACATTCAAATTGAGTCCAAAATATTCTAGTTAATGAGGGCTTGATTTGACTCTTGAAACTGCATTTTGAACTCTTTGAATTTGGCAAAAGTGCCAGTTTTGACTGTCGAATATTTAAGCTGATGAGTCAAATTTACTGTGCTTTGATACAAATTTATGTATTGTGTCTGCCTTTGTCCTTACAAATTCATATTCTAATGTCCTGGGTCCTGGTTTGTTATACATACCGTTGCTGTCTTGATCTTTGACTTCGGAAATGTGCTTTGGTCAGTGATAATACTTTACGCAGAAGCTATTCAAACTTTTCTAATTCCAAGTGACCTTGTCATGTATGGAACATCCTGTGACCTTGAGTATTAATGACTAGTTGCTTGCAATGTAGACATACTTCTTTTACAAAAATCTCATGTCAATCCGACTTTTGGTAAATATATGTCACAAAAACCAAACACTGTTTCACTTTATAATTTTAATTAGTAAATTACACAAACATGACAAAACCTCACAAAGTACCTCTCGGATAGATAAGAATAATTCATCTGATGTCATACCAAGACTCTACTTAAGTTTGTTTGTCTCCTGTCTACTATTTTGAACCTGTTTGACAATATAAATGACACATTTAATATACTTTGAAGTGTACATTATTCAGTTAAGAAACATGGAAATATTGCCTGATTTTGCAAGATTACCAATTACAAAATTTGCTATTTTTTCTGTTAGCAAAATTTTTGGCCTACTAAGAAATCTACAAAGTAATAAAATTAAGTTTCTGCACACTATATGTTTGGCTTTTTAACCTGAGGAAATATTCACATTTTTACGATACATGAAGTGACCTGTTGATGATTTGTACATATTACAGAGAACCTGTATCATCATATAGAGATTATGGCATATCATCATCAAGAGATTATTCACCACCACCTAGAGAGCGCGTACCATCAAGGTTTGTTTATTTGTTGGAATGCCATTTTTCCATATATTTCAGTTATATACAGTAACTGATTCCCATTACCAGTTTTCGTAGACTGTATCCTAACCAGTACTTACTTACCTTCCAACAAGGAACCAGATTACCAGCAACTTCTCCTTATGTGGGGGAAAATCGATTGAGTCACAAGTTGGCTTCAAAACGAATTGACAGCATAAAGCATTAAAGATATATGATACCCACCCATTGACTAAAACTTCGGTAATGATTCTTATCATGAAAATGCAACTAAAAAAAAAAAATTTTCAGCAACATTTTCATTATTAGAATCATTATGGTTTTTAAGCCAATATGATCACTAAAAGGTTTAAATAAATTCTAAAAAAAGATGTTCTGATGGGCTTAGATTTTTCGTCTCCAAGAATATCATACAGTCTTACCCAAAATCAGTTGCGCATGCACAAGCACTTGTTGCAACTTCCGTTTGGGAAAGCTTGAGTCAATTTGCTGTATTTTTTTTATTCAATTCAATAAAAAGACAACAGTAAAATGAATTTCTATTGTGCATGCTTAATTGCTGATGTACAAACTATTTGTGGAAATATATTGACAGACTGCGATTGCTGTCAGATTGTTTTTAACAAGTAGAAGTTCAATAAACGGTACACATGTGTTGACCAAATTTGAACATGGCAGATGTTTTATCTTGTTTTTTCTTCCTGTTGTAATTTTGATTATAAAACTTGTATTCAGGGATTACATGTCAAGTAGAGATATGGGAATATCAAGTAGAAGTACTTATGATACTGTCAGGGACTCCTATACTTCATCCCGCGATCCTTATGCAAGCAGGAGAGAGGAGTACACATCACCACGGGAATCCAGGGAATACGTGTCGAGAGAATCTCCACGGGAATACATGTCTTCCAGGTAAGTGTGGCAGGACTTTCACAAACCTCCAAAAGTGAGAGTCAAATTGAGTCCTGACTCAATTTTCAAAAGTCATCAAAACATTGGAATAAGATTTGTATTACCCGGTATATTTAAAGCAAATTTGACTTTTCAGCTTAAAATGTCAAGATTCAAACTGGCACTTTTTTCAAATGCAAGAGTCGAAATGCAGTTTCAATAGTCAAATGAAAGCCCTAGTTTGGTGTTACATTTTGTGTAGTATATTGAACACTTAAATAAGTGAATTATTTTCTCTGACTGCTAAATGAAAGAAGAAGTGTAATAAGAACAATTTGCTGTTTCAATTTTCATATGTACGAGATAAATTAAAATACATTCTTTGTAATCATTTAGCGTGATACCCTGGTAAAATTTGAAATAAGTATGTTTTTACACTAATGTGTACCGTACACTCAGGGTCCCATCTCTGTGTGATCAGAATTGGTTGTCTGTCGAGTCTTTTTTAGAGTCACACCTAGAATCAGGTACCCGTTGAGTTAAAACATTTGAATCAACAGGTTTTCAGATCGTACCCTTTGATGAACTTGTCACTGCATGGCCATGTAAGCAATTGAATTTGAAGTATTTATGCAATTCAACCTATTCCATTGGGTAAGCTGTATTCTGATATGGTATTGTGTTTTATCTACAGAGAAACATCACGGCCAGTTACTAGGGAGTATGAGAGAATGCCATCCAGGGACACTTATGATCCATACAGAGGAGGTATGTCATTGATTGAAGAAAGTTTATCTGTATTACTACTCATTAAAATATTTTTATGCTAGTGCATTTAATAGGAATAATGGTCTTCATGTGGTACTTTTGTTTTCTAAGTGTTTAAGATCTACTTTTAGGCTTAGATAGTTGTGTTCTTCTAGATTTTGAGATATCAATTAATTAGGCATGAGAAAAGACCATTGGCCCTTCAAAAAGGGTAGAAAAACTGCTTTTTCTGCGAAAATGTAGATTTTTTTGCCTACACCGTAAACATATTACAGAGCTGCGCCTATCAATTAAGGTAGTGAGGGTACAGGAAACAAAGATTTTTTTAAGCCTTAGGCAATATTTAAGTGAAGTTTTTGCTCTCTAGGTTCAACATTGTTGCTGACAAACTCTCTAGGTTCAACATTGTTGCTGACAAACTCTCTAGGTTCAACATTGTTGCTGACAAACTCTCTATGTTCAACACTGTTGCCGCCAACTCAACAGGCCTGTGATTCTTCCAAATCCAATGTGTTATGTTAGTGGTATCCTTTGACTGTTGGTTGAACTTGATTCAAGGTGAACTTTTGATAAGATTTCTTGGGGTTAGGTCTTTCCTTTGTTTTGCTCTTGGAGCAATTGCTGCAGGCCTCATATATCTGTGTAACATGATTGACTTTATTTACAGAGAGAATGACATCTGCTGCTAGTCGTGGTTACAGTAGAGGTAAGTCTAGGGCTATATCATACACATATTTCTCCTCTTCATCACAACTTTATGATACATGTATCTCTCTCCTTTATCTCAACTATATCATGCATTTATCCCTCCCCGGCATCTCAACTATATGATACATTTATCTCTCCCCGTCATCTCAACTATATGATACATGTATCTCTCCCCTTCATCACAACTATATGATACATGTATCTCTCCCCTTTATCTCAACTATATGATACATGTATCTCTCCCCTTATCTCAACTATATGATACATGTATCTCTCCACTTCATCTCAACTATAGGATACATGTATCTCTCCCCTTCATCTCAACTATATAATACATTTATCTCTCCCTTCATCTCAACTATATGATACATGTATCTCTCCCCTTCATCTCAACTATAGGATACATGTATCTCTCCCCTTCATCTCAACTATATAATACATTTATCTCTCCCTTCATCTCAACTATATGATACATGTATCTCTCCCCTTTATCTCAACTATAGGATACATGTATCTCTCCCCTTCATCTCAACTGTATGATACATGTATCTCTCCCCGTCATCTCAACTATATGATGCATGTATCTCTCCCGTCATCTCAACTATATGATACATGTATCTCTCCTCGTCATCTCAACTATATGATACATGTATCTCTCCCCTTCATCTCAGCTATATGATACATGTATCTCTCCCCGTCATCTCAACTATATGATACATTTATCTCTCCCCTTCATCTCAACAATATAATACATGTATCTGTCCCCGTCATCTCAACTATATGATACATTTATCTCTCCCCTTCATCTCAACTATGTGATACATTTATCTCTCCCCTTTATCTCGACTATATGTTGTTTGGACTGCTACAGTCTTAAGTTGAATATTTTGAAAAACACGGAAAACTATTTTGTTGGAAGATTTATTTTTTTATGTTAATTTTGAGGATATTTAAAACTGAAATATTAGAATGTGAAAGTGAAAAAGGTAGAGAACAGTTAATATATTTAGTATATAAAAAAGGAATGTGTTGTTATTGCCTAGATATTTCAACATACTGGACTTGGAAGCGGTTGTTTATGATGAACGCTGTTAAACTAGTAGGACCCAAATTCCAGCTAATGTTTAAAACACATTCTACAGACTGAAATATCATTAATAAAAGATGGATGAATTTAAAACAAATTTATTCATGCATGTAATAATCGGAAACTTCTATGCAGGGCTACAAAAAGATAATATTAAGTCAGACTGGGAGGGCAGCACTCAACTTAACCAGCCGAGCACAGAAAACAAAAACACAAAAGGCACAATGCCCAACTAAACAAGTTAAAATCTTCCCATGTCCAAGTTGTCAGCAATCAAAAAGCTGAATGCCCAAGCTGAATGACCTAGTTCCAACAGTAAAATGGCTGAAGTATCTTGTTTAAGCTGTCAGAAGTCTACAAGATGGATGTATGAAACCATTAAGTTTAACCTTGAATTTTCTTAATCATTAGGTGAATCAGACACCGTATATCTTAGGGACGGTGTTAAACAGGAACTACTGATATTGCAAACATTTCATGAAATAATAAACTTCGGCATGAATCTTAAAGGTTTAAAATGGAATGCTAGGGATAAATTCAGGACCGGGATTAAACTATTTACATGCAGGACTGCCAGCCTTTGAACAACCTTGTATAATGTTGAAAGTTTGAGAATATTATTACTGTTGAACATTGAAGATAGTTATTTTAATGGATGAACGAAAAAGCTGAAAATTGCGATTGAAACAGTTTTATGTGAACAAATGAATGAATAACGCTAGTTTGAAGCGTTGGAACCAAAGTGAAAGGTAGTAGGTTTAAATATTTAAAATTCAGATTGAAATCTACTTTCGTGTTATAAAATGTCCTGTGCAAATAGTATCTGAAAATTAAATGGAGGAAATGTGAAGGTTATGCATTTGATGAAGAGCACATTGAAAAACTGGGAAAACAGGAATGGAAAAGAATGAAAATTGAATTCTAGGATATATCTAATTTTTACATGTGTGTAATTACAGTCTTAATATTAAATTGATTCTATTACATTTTGTATTTAGTCGGCCTTTCGTGTAATATCACCATTGACTTGGAAGGCAGTCAGTCTGTTAGTTTGTGAAACAACTTGATATTTGTCAAGTCAAAATTATTGAAGCAGATTAAAAATTAGCCACATAAAATTGGATATTGCCTGTCTGGAGTTATTTTTGCAACTTTGCAAGTTATTGTTCTTCTGTGGTATTGGCTATATTCATGTCCTCTACATGTGGAGAAGTTGTCAATTTTTTAGGGAAGAGGGAGTAAGGGCTAGGCTAATTGTTTGCGGAAGTGGGAGTTAGTGCTAGAGTTATAGTTAACAAAAGAGGGAATTAGTGATAGAGAAATAGTTTGTGGAAGAGGGAGTTACATGTAGTGCTGGTGTAATAGTTTGTGGAAGAGGGAATTAGTGCTGGAGTAATAGTTTGTGGAAGAGGGAATTAGTGCTAGAGTAATAGTTTGTGGAAGAGGGAATTAGTGCTAGAGTAATAGTTTGTGGAAGAGGGAATTAGTGCTAGAGTAATAGTTTGTGGAAGAGGGAGTTACATGTAGTGCTGGTGTAATAGTTTGTGGAAGAAGGAATTAGTGCCAGAGTGATAGTTTGTGGAAGAGGGAGTTAGTGCTAGAGTAATAGTTTGTGGAATCCAGTTATGGAAATAAAAAGAGATCCTTATGAAATTCCCACCACCAAAACTGTTGTGTTGACATTTAAAAAAATAAGTATGATTGCCTTATTAGGCCGATATTACGCCACATATGCCTCTGAAAATGATGAACAGATATGATAGTATATTTGTGTCAGATACCTGTGGAAAAGGATGAATTATAGCATATTTGTGTCAGATACCTGTGGATACCGGATGTAATTGTGTACATAGCGAGTGGATTGATTATCATCGGATGAAAATTGGTTCAAAATGTTTTAACAGATATCAAAGAATAATTAACATGTGAATATAGTAACTCTAGTCATCAAAAGGTTGGCAGTTCTGTGTTTATATACTTCAAGGTTTAAATTTTTCGGGGAAATATTTAAGATGTAAATGGAGTGTGATTATTTGCACATGATTCTAAAATTTTATAGTCTAGTTAAATGGTCACATTCCTTGAAATAAATTTCATAAGAATGATAAAACACCCTGTTAATGAATGCTTAAATCCTTTAAAATCTGATTCTTTCTTTCAAACATAATCTCACATGAAATTGACCAGACAGGATTTACATTATTACATGAAATAGATCCATGTAGACAGTATATGTGAAAATACAACATGTGAATTCTGATTATAATCCTTTGGTTAATATACATGCTAGTCTGAATGAAATTTATTGTCATTTGTTGCGTTTTGAAAACTGATTATTTGTATAGCAAAAGTTGACCAAGTTTGAAATTCTAGGTTCCCCACCTCCAAGGTCAAGATCCCCTATTGCCCATGCTCGATCAGCATACAGCCCACCACGTGGAATGCCAATGAGCCGCGAACTAGACAGAGATCGCAGTCGGGATTACAGCCCCGGTGCTAGAAGACCAACTGCGTATGATTCCAGAGGGGCCCCACCGATGAAACGATCAAGACCAGATGATATGGCCCCAAGAATGACATCTCGTGATGGACCCCCACGAGGAATATCTCGTGACATGTCATCAAGGGACGCACCTAGAGGCCCACCAAGAGGACCACCCAGGGATGGCGGTGTACGTGGAGGTCCTCCTACATTTAGAAGATGAATGAATTTGAAGGACAAATAAAAGAAGTGTTCATTGAACTTTTAGTCATAGATTGGTCGATGTGGTTATTGTGGTAAGGATTGATGTTTATAACCATGGTACGGTAGTGTAAATATGGACTGGTAATGTACGTCTCACATGCTGACAGGAAGGTTTGATGTATCACCTACCAAGAACGTTGGCTAAAGTTTATAATATTTATTGATATGTAATCAATGTTTGCAACTATTGTGCATTACATGGTCATCATGAACAAATTATCTCGGACAGTAGATGCTAAGAACACAGGGGTGTAGGAATATTTTCATGTAGCCTTTAATCTTCAAGACGAGGCAGTTGGTTTGAAAGTTTACTTAAAGTAACAAAGAAGAAATTGACAAAAAGTAGCCGGAAAGCATGTTCAAATAGCCAGTGGATTTTACCGCATTCAGGTTCATTTCTGCACCCCTGGCAAAGCTGTATATATATAATACCATAGATTTTGACTTTTGAAACCATACTTGAACTAAAAATGAAAGACTGCTTCCACCAATTAATTTTATGTATTTTTTTACTTGCTTTTTTTGACTACTAAATTGACTCAGTGTTGTCATGACGAGTAATATGATTTTAGTATATTGTAACAAGCAATAAAAGACATTGCATTTCTGTTTTTAAATATTGTCTCCTGTATATTAAACTAATTAAAAATATATGATTTTTTATCGTTTGTATAAAACAGTTCAAGAGTGAATTGTCAGTCTGATACATCTTTTTGAATATGTCTTCATACAAATAGTAATGTACTTATCTTTGCGGCGTTGGATACAATCAGGAATGAGGTGTGCATAGTGATTAATGTAGCTTCTTCAAGCTGAGATCAATTACAGGGGTCTTACAATTCCGGAATTCCGGATTTGCTGCACAAGAAAGTTTTCTTAGACAATAAAAGTTCTTTGACAAAAAAATTCTAAGAATTTGCAAAGTTACGGTCATTTGAAGTTTCAAAAGCTGAATTTTAACAGTAGAACAATGTTTAAAACAGAATTTTGCTGTAGGGAAGTGTGCTAAGGGCACCTAAAACAGACTTTCGACTCCATTTCAGGATTGGGCATTATGCCTCAGTAGGACCCCTGATTAATTAGCACAAAACATGAACAAATGTTTGTGTTCCATGTATGTTGAGATCAGAATAAGATGAACAGAATGAGTATTGTCTCATATTTCTAATGAAGGAAGAATACATGTTTGAATTTGTTGCGAGAAAAACAAAATCCGAAAACTGTAACTGACTACCAGTTTGTTGGAATCCCGTTTATTTTGTCTATTTCTTAAAGGACAGTGGAAATGCTGCCACTTTCCTGGTACATATACTTGTTGAATTGTCCTTTTAAGCAGTGATCTGAATACAAAAAAGGAAAAGTCTGTTTGAGTTACTGAATGAAAGAACCGGATACAACAATATGCACCGCACAAATAAATGAATATTTTGATGTTTCTGAGTAACTACTTAGCACAGGTGAAGTCCACTCTTCAGTTTCTAGGTAAACCACTGGATCAACTTCTTTTGAACTATTCGCACTTATGGGATGCTGCTAAAACAGGGGAAAGAATAAATAATCCCTCTGAATGACATGGTTGCTGCTTTTGTTGCTAACAATAGCTTTGAACATTTAATTGATGATGGAGAAAGCGGTGTACCCTAGACTAGAATGATAGATTATAGCAAACATTATAGACTGGTGACGCCCTTGATTTATAGAACAAAAGTCTAGTTCTTGTATCAATTTTACCTGGTTAATACTGCCAATGCTGTGTGATTTGGTGACATGTGTATATATATAAATATAATTGAATGACCAATATTCACTTGCTTGAAATATTGACTAACGACATGAAAAATGATAAAAATGTCAATATACTCGAGCATTGTAACAAACAACTGTAGTTAGTCCTGACCATTGTGATACTATACACTTCTATGCAAAATGATAATACCAAATATATGACATAGGGAAGTTAGGGCTCAACAAAAATAGCAGAGTACAATAGACACAGAACTACATGAAGGGAACTGTTTGTTTGAAAATATCAAGTATGTTTATGTAAAAGAATTATGGAACAACTGGATTTCAACAGAGAACGAAAGTAAATTAATCTGAATCAGAAGTAAGGAAGGAACTAGATAGGACAATATGCATCGGACAAATGAATGAAAACCTAGATGTTTCACCGTCAGAGTAAGTATTGAATGAGGTCAAGGTTGCCAGTGAACTTTCATCAACTTTGTATTTATAATCATACCTGCCAAGTACTCCACAATAGGCAGAGTTTCTCTGCTTTTACTTGAAATATAATGAAATATCCGATTTATCCGACTTCTACTGCGCTTTCGTATCCCTTATCCGAAAATACACTTAACTGGTAAATTTCCGGTGATGAAGTAACCATTAATCAGCATGTCATTGCATAATCGAACCTTTATGACACTGCAGTAGAGTGGTTATTTCAATAAGCGATCAATATTTTCCCTCGATTAGGTGTGAAAAACATCGTAATTATAATGTTAATCTGAAAACTGCTAGTTCAATATTGAAGAAGTGCTTGATCTGTAGTTATGTATTCATAAAACATCTCTGGTTTTCATGTAGTGATATATTAAAACATCAGAATACACTGTACCAAAACTTGCATGTACAAGGGACTTACTATGAAGTGGATCTTCATATTCATTTCCAAGCATATTTATAATTATGTTTATATACTAGTAAATAGATAAAATTTTAAAATGTTCTCCAGTTTGAAGAAATAATATACATCATGGATATACAAGAGCCATAGTCCTGACTGGAAATTAGGTCGTTGCTAACCTGACAAATTGTGTTGATGAAAACCTGGCAACCTTGAAGTAGTTTTGTAGTTAGCATGATGTATGTTTTGCCCTTGTTTGAATTTGTTGACAATTTTCTATGAAGTCCGAAATAATTAGAAGCTTGCAAACGTTGAATTTGCAAAATCAGCTTGAAAATATACACATTGCACAAAACGAATGCAAAATACGAAGTTGTGAAATAGAGTATTTCTTCGACAATTTCTTTTGTCAGGGGTCCTACAAAAGCTGAATTATCAAAAAAAAGTCCGGATGGAATGAAAAGAATGAACTTTACCAGGGAAAAAATATTGGGTCACCCGTGAAATAAATCTTAGTATTGACTAGATTACGGTGATTTAACAATACATTTTAAAGCAGAATGTATGTTAATGGTAAACGAAAATGACTTGCATCTCATTTTCTAGATAGGGTGTTATGTCTCCATAGGACCCCGGTTTTGATAAAATCACTTATTGCCTGGTATAGTTTACACATGGAATCATTTTATTGTCTTAGCAATAACATCTACACAACTCTAGCCTATGGATCTTGAAAAAGTGGCTACTGAATTCTAGGTGAAAATTTTGCTGAGCACTTCATTTATTATTACGTTTTACTACCTAGTTGTATGTCAAAAAACAGCTTACAGCATGTATTTCTGCTTTATTACAATTGAACACATTATTTTGAAAGTGAATTTGTAGTTGAAAATTCTGCTATCCGTTGAATGAAGAAAACGAAAAACGAAAGAGACTGCACTGAATGAAGGAAAAGGATATTGAACTGAGGAGTCAGGATAGACATCAAGTGGCTATGATCAGGATTGAAGAGGACTGAAGGTTATAATGGTTCTGAAAGGTTAAATGTTGAAATGTATAATGAATTTTCAATATATGTTTATATAGGTGAAATTATTTAGTCATTTTGGAATATGATACATATTTGAACAGTTAGGCCTACTCTCCCATCCCTAAGTTAACAGGGTACGCACAGGACTTGAAAAGTACTTGAATTTGATGTCTAGTACTTTGAAAGTACTTGAATTTGAATCTGCCAAAAAGTTCGTGAAAAGTACTTGAATTTTGAAATAAGCTAAATTTTTACCCAAAAAAAATGACAGAAAATAAACTAAAGTCAAAACACTCCACAATATGGAGTCATCTGTACAAGTACAAATGACCATGGTGGCATTGAGCTTCCGATTGCCCAAGCTTCTATCATTCTTTTAAGACTCTTTTTGCACGTTTTTGCGGTAACTAACACAAATCTTTAGGCCTTGAAATTGGGTGAAATGTACTTTAATTTCTTAAAGGAAATATATGAATCATGCATAGTGTCTCGAATGCTCATCAAGAAATTTAAGTGCTGCAGAAACGTCTCTACTTTAACATTGTAAAATCCATTAGAAATTAAACTTTGGAAAGTATGCCCTGAAATTTGTTACACCAAGTTGAAAAATGAAAGTTTCTCTCTGATGGATATCCTGTCCTCAAATATTGATACCGTTGTCTTCAGTCACTACATGATAAAATGAATAGACTCAGAGACTTTGAATTAATTTTTGAACCAGTAACTGGTGCTAGCATTAAGTTTTATCAAATTAATATCGACACTGGTATCAGGAAGAGCAAGGGTTTCATTCAAGTTGTCCCTGTGGCGCAACAAGGTTGTATCTTACTATATACTCTTTAGTCTTATAGTGATATACAACCTTTTTCCGCCAAAGGGACAAAGTGCATTTCTTGCTAATTTATGGCAGTGTCTCAATGTCTTGCCCCAACCTTTACCTTGTATGGGTCAGGATCTGTGATTTTGGTACTGATGACGAAAGTTAACAAAATTAGAGTTTTATATCCTGCCCTTATGAAGGCTACTTGTAAATAGCGGAAGCATAGGTATAAATAAATAAATGAGATAAGCACATCTGTTGTTATAGTGTGCCCAGGATAATGAGAAAGGCGGGGAAATTTGGTGAATTCCACAAAGGTGGCTTAATCAGATGTGCACGATTTATCAGTGATGTTTTAAGTACGATACTGACCTTATCTGTTTACTGTGAAGATTTGTAAAACAGTGGACCAAACCGATTCATGTTTGCGAATATCACATTAATTGTCACATACGCGTATGTATAAAAGACAGTTTTATAAACTTCGATACTTTTTTGTCACTTTCAAATGTTGTGATAATAAATGTTCAAAAGTAGCTCATATGGCACATGCTTCAACATGAAGCTAACAGATATCTATAATTCTGTAAGCCTTTATTTTACTCGTCAAATTCCACTTGAATATAGAATTTCTTAATTTAAACAGTAAATGCAAAACTTCATCATACTAGTAGAGTATTTAACTTCCTGTACTGATTTTGTTCTCTGCAGCTTTATGAGAAATCGTCTTGAGATTTACACGTTGTCAACACTCTTGAAGACAAAACAACTATGGGACTAAATAGTTTGGCCTGGAACAAAGCAGAACTTCAAGGTACTGTGTTTTATTATTTGAGAGCTTTGAGTAATTTAAGTGCTAATAAAAATTTTAATTTGTCAGAGAAAACAAGAATAACAACATTTGCAGAATAACAGAGAAAACAATCGACCCTGTTCTTGAAGCATTTCAAATAGAAACCTCGGCTCAAATTGAGATCTTGCTCAAATCAGAGACTGAATTTGAGATAAATTTTAAATTGGAACTCTTAAAAGTTTACTGTTATAAACTCAGAACAATGTTTTTGTTTTGTCATGCAAATTTGAGTTCCGCCTCCTATGGAAATTAACATAACACACGGAACAATATTTGAGATGAGATTTAAGAACAATATTTGAGATGGGATTTAACTGAGATTGGGATATGTTTGGAAATCCGGGCCAGGACTACTGATTAGGTTGATCCCTTATCAGTCTTTGGTTGGAACCTTACCAATATTGTAGACTTCTTTTTGTAAGGTGCAACAGCTCAAGAGATGTCCACTAATAAGCATAAATTCCACTTCATTGTCAATTATTCATTGTTTTATCAAACTAGAATTTCTTGGTAGCTTAAAACGGTTGGCTGCTTAATTCATGCTATTGTTGATGCTGTTGAACTCGGGCAAACACTGGCACATGTCGGACTGTATTCAGCAATACTTAGTGTCAAATTTCAGATTGAGCAAAATTGTTTGAAACCTTGAAATTTGTGACATCCATTTTACCAGGCAAGAATAGGACAGTGAGGTAAGGAAAGCTTAAATCACCAAGATATATAGAGGATATTTGTTTGTTCTGATTGAATATGGTTTATATCTCATCGTGTAGTGATAAAATTCAATATTTTCAAGAGCGCGTATTAAAATTTTATCACTACAAGATGAGATATTAACCATATTCAATCAAAACAAACAAATATTCTATTTATTTAATGCTTTTATGGTGTCAAAACTGGTACTATTTATGCCAAATTACCACTGTGGTTAGGCTACGTATGAATATGTTATTTCATTCATATTTTTCACTTCAAAATCCGCCATCTTGGATTATGGTGAATAGGTGAAAACGACTTTTTTGAGAATTTTGCATTAAATCATACACCAACTTGTAGAAAATGGTCTAACTAAGAATAAAAACCCCCACATGACATGTTTCCGTTCAGTAATAAAAAAGTTACAGACATTTTAGTGTTGAGATTTTGGTAAATTAAAGTAGTCCCTGTGAGGGGGCGGAGCTTATATCAGTCACATTGTAGGTGATAACCAGTGACTGATATAGGTTTTATTTCACTGATAGAACTCCATATCTCACCAGTTAGCATTAAATAAATATATATACATGTTGCAGGCATAGATGTAATCAACTTCTAGTCACTTTACCCAACAGTTTTATCAATTCAAATTTGTGGGTTATTTGACTGAAACTTATGTTTATCATTGTATCACATGTTACTTAGTAAAGATGTTAATATACATTATACGTCTGATTCCCCAAATATTGGAGGAGAGTGAACTCTTATCTGACTGATGTAATTAGTATGTTTATTAAATAAGAAAAATCTGTTAGGAGTAAGGAGTGAATCTGTACCTCTTTATTGTTCATACTAAATTATAATTTTATTATCAATATTATAAATGTTGTCATTAAAACAAGAGTTAACTGTACACAGTAATTCCAGTTTGTACTGTTTATGCTTTAATTTAATTCAATGGCAATTTCTATCCATGTATTTTAGTTTGCTGTTCATTTTCAAGCTGTTGATTTGTTGCTGCCAAAAAAAAAACCCAGGAAATCAACATGAGATTAAGTGTTTGTGATGACTAAGAAATGGTGAACATTGTTACAAACAAAATTGTGCTACTGAAAATCTTACGTCTGATAATGTTTGTGTGACCTATAAACTTCAGTACTGTATTCCTAGATACTTTCGCGGATACAATATTTCGCGTTTTTCATACTGTCGGTATATTCGCGGCTACAAATTTTCACGGAATCATAAGGCCCGCGAATTCCGCGAAACTAAAGTCACTACGGCATAAAGGTATGTTTGACAAATCTCGCAATTTTAATTGGACTGTTTGTCTTCACCATCCGTGTATACACGATAAAATTCAATTGATTGTGACCTTAACTGACCTGATAGCAATCACGCTGATCAATTAATCTCTTCATAACAAAGGATTTCATAAAGTGTTTTCACTAGAAGTAATCAACATAAACCAGTAAATAGTTATTATTATAAATTAACCACCAAACATATGTTAAACAAATAAATGTGAAATGATTATTGTAAATACCTGTACAGGAATACAATGACTTTAATCATGACAAAAACAAACTTTCGTATGTAGAAGTAAACTGAATGTTAACACCCCACCCATGTACCCCCGTGCTTGTTTACATTAAGCAGATTACACGCTACGTCATCAGTGTTAATGTCTACACAGCCTAAAATAATCACGATTGTTAAAGGATTGACATAGATGTTTAAATTGAGATAATTAAAGCAATTAATCTTAGATTTTATAAAGATGGATTTATTGACAGAAGTTCCCACGTCATGTATTCGTCGAATGATTTTGCGATTTTAGTATGAAGAAGCTAGAAACGTTCGCGGATTCGTCGGAGGTAACACTTTCGCGGCTATTAAACTTGCGAAATGATACCTCGCGCGAAAGTCGCTAACTTAAAATGCGCGAAACCATTTCTAGGAATACAGTATTCCAAGTGGACATTGGTGTCAAGCTTTAACTCTGTGTAGTTCGAATTGAGAGTTTCTTCTTGAATACAAATATAATATATACCAGTATATGTGTTGCCTTGGGATATAGTGTCTACCAGTGTGATCAAGGACATGTGTTCATTTGTAAGCTTAATCTGATACTAGAAACTCAATTTGTATCCTCTATATTTCTTTATATAGGATTAGTTTTGTTTTTTGCAGTGTTTCATTTTGTGAGAGCCCCTAGTCCCTGACTCACAAAATTGGCTGGAAACTCATTAAAATTTGGAAATACTTTATTTTGACATAGTGGGAGTCATTGATTTTGTAAGTTCAGTGGGAAAGGACTCTTAATTCTCAAAATGAAACACTGCTATTGTTATCAACTACATATCATCAAAAGTATTGTAGTCAAAGTAATGAATTTACCAGCATGTGAAGATTGTGTGTCTTGAATCTGCCTTGTGGTAGGGCGTGTAATTCGATTGTGAGATGTCTGTTCTACCCTATGCCATGACATACTACATACCAGTCATTTAAAATGGTTCTCCCTTGTTAGACGCTCAGCATAGTTCTATGCTACGACATACCAGTCATTTAAAATGGTTCTCCCTTGTTAGACGCTCAGCATAGTTCTATGCTACGACATACCAGTCATTTAAAATGGTTCTCCCTTGTTAGACGGTCAGCATAGTTCTATGCTACGACATACCAGTCATTTAAAATGGTTCTCCCTTGTTAGACGCTCAGCATAGTTCTATGCTACGACATACCAGTCATTTAAAATGGTTCTCCCTTGTTAGACGCTCAGCATAGTTCTATGCTACGACATACCAGTCATTTAAAATGGTTCTCCCTTGTTAGACGCTCAGCATAGTTCTATGCTACGACATACCAGTCATTTAAAATGGTTCTCCCTTGTTAGATGCTCAGCATAGTTCTATGCTACGACATAACAGTCATTTTAAATGGTTCTCCCTTGTTAGACGCTCAGCATAGTTCTATGCTACGACATACCAGTCATTTAAAATGGTTCTCCCTTGTTAGAGGCTCAGCATAGTTCTATGCTACGGCATACCAGTCATTTAAAATGGTTCTCCCTTGTTAGACGGTCAGCATAGTTCTATGCTACGACATACCAGTCATTTAAAATGGTTCTCCCTTGTTAGACGCTCAGCATAGTTCTATGCTACGACATACCAGTCATTTAAAATGGTTCTCCCTTGTTAGACGCTCAGCATAGTTCTATGCTACGACATACCAGTCATTTAAAATGGTTCTCCCTTGTTAGACGCTCAGCATAGTTCTATGCTACGACATACCAGTCATTTAAAATGGTTCTCCCTTGTTAGACGCTCAGCATAGTTCTATGCTACGACATACCAGTCATTTAAAATGGTTCTCCCTTGTTAGACGCTCAGCATAGTTCTATGCTACGACATACCAGTCATTTAAAATGGTTCTCCTTGTTAGACGCTCAGCATAGTTCTATGCTACGACATACAAGTCATTTAAAATGGTTTTCCCTTGTTAGACGCTCAGCATAGTTCTATGCTACGACATACCAGTCATTTAAAATGGTTCTCCCTTGTTAGACGCTCAGCATAGTTCTATGCTACGACATACCAGTCATTAAAATGGTTCTCCCTTGTTAGACGGTCAGCATAGTTCTATGCCACGACATACCAGTCATTTAAAATGGTTCTCCCTTGTTAGACGGTCAGCATAGTTCTATGCCACGACATACCAGTCTTTTAAAATGGTTCTCCCTTCTTTGAAGCTCAGCATAGTCCTATGCTACGGCATACCAGTCATTTAAAATGGTTCTCCCTTGTTAGACGGTCAGCATAGTTCTATGCTACGACATACCAGTCATTTAAAATGGTTCTCCCTTGTTAGACGGTCAGCAAAAATTGTTCTAGGCAACTGCTGGTTCGCTCAGTGTCAGGTTAATGTGACCAAGGAATCAATCCTAATAATCAAAGCTCCGCTGTACTGTTGTAGAAGTCTTTAAAAGAATTTCATTTGACGCTTATAATGTACAGGGCCATATCCAGAGACAAAAAACCACTGAGGCAAAGATTTTCAAATAGAGGCATTTTTCTCTTCAAAATAACATGCTTAATTTGGTAATCCGAGGCAAATGAGATGTTGTGTAGATACATGGGAAAAAGTTTTCAGGCACCTGCTTGTTTTCCTTTATTTTCCCTATACAAATTGTTGATTTGTTGAGGATTTCAGGTTTTCCAGAATTTCAAACTTTCGCCCATGTAGATAGTTTGGTAGTGTATTTGGTATTTTGTTCATATAGCAGTATGGATGTGGACAAATGGAATAAATGTTCACTGAGTAATGAAACAATCAGGAAATAAATAATGAAAACACTTGTATATATTTTGCTGGTTTTTTTTATTCAAATCAATTGTATACATAATTGAACTGCAACATGAAAAAAAGATCCTTCTCTAGTCCCATCAAAAACAGGCGACGACTTTAATAAATTAGAGTTACACAACACTTTCACATTGTTTTTTCAAAGCACTTTACTTTGGAAACTAATTAACATTATGATACATATTTAAAGGGATCTGTAATTGAATTTTCAATAAAACTTACTATTAAAGGAATGTTTTTGCATGTTGTAGCTCAATTATAGATTTATCAAGGAAAACAAACAACAAGAGCTCATACAACCAGATAAACAACCATTACAGTAAGAGAAATTGTCAACAAACTAACCCATGTCGATCTTTATTAAACATAACATATGAAGGTAAACATAATACGGTGCAAATACAAAAGTGTTATTTAGTCTGCCGCTAAATTTTGAAAAAAATATGTGATGCACTTGTCATGCATTGGCATTAGGTGATGTCCTTTTGTAAGCAGCAACTGATTAGTCAACTAGCAATGGTCTAAATGGCATAAATTCGGAAAATTGTGGCTCATATACATTTTCACACACCCAAAATGCTTCAATGTGGATAAAATTCTATTAACTTCATGACAGAAACTGATGCAACATCGTATATGAAGTCCATCTTTTCAAATTTACAAAATATTATCTGCGAGGAAAATTTGTTGACCCTTACCAAATTTTTAAGTCAAACTAAGTATATACAATCCTACAACTACACCTAACAAATTCTACCGGTACTAACTCCAGAAACTACAAAATCTCTAGTCTTCTCTCGCTGGGTACAATGTACAACTACCTTAAATGCTAGCACTGTACAACTACCTTAAATGTTAGCACATAATGTCTGGGAAATTTGAACAGAGAAAACTAAGGTAGATATGTACATTTTAAAAGCATCGTAACATAATTGATAAGGAAAACAAGAGCTGAATTGTAGGAAGTTAGCAATTCCAAAAGGAAAGTACTTGCGAAGTGATGTTATTACTTTAACTTTAGTCTTTAACTAATGGGACTTGCGTATGATACAGACATGCAGACAATCAAGATTTTAACTTGAAAATTTTAATATTTCCGCACCACGCTATGCAGGCAAGTTTTAGCCAAAGTAGAGACACATTTACACTGAAGAATTGAGAGTATAAAAACAAGACCTCACAATAACAAGGTGTAGTACAAACATGTACAATTGAACGTTCCGAAAAACTCATTCACGCTGATCCCATTCACTTCCAATCATACCAAACAAAAATTGCATTGATAGTTGCATACCTGATCTCAACATTCATAATTACAGAATTTATAATCAGAACATATTGGAAGATTGTCGAAGAATATATTAGCCCCTTCATATCACTATCAATATTTTGCCTCAGTGAAGGGGCTGCCTGCGAACTACTCATTGTAAGTCTATAATACAGTACAGTGCAACTTCTCCAGAGTGGCCATCTACAGAGCAACAACCTCTCTAAAGCAACAGTCATTTTGTTCCAGAAGTAACCTTTTGAATTTTCCCTCAAGAGCAACAACCTCTGTACAGCAACCAAACTTGTGTGTTCCCAGGGATGGTACTCTAGAGAGGTTGTGCTGAGGTACAACTTTGATAGCGACATCACTCATCCAGAATACATACATTCTGTCTTATACCACAATAAATCATGTCTACTCTCTACACAATATATCTAAAATGCCTCATTCAAACATAGCTATATTGTGTAGAGCAAAAGGATTTTTTAGTTTTGAAATTCAGATGACAAGTGCAAGCTGTCATTAAACAAAAATAGAAATTTAGCTGGAGAGCAAACTTGCACATACTTGAAACTGACTGATGTAATTAATTGAAAATAACATTAATATAAATATTTATGAGGTACCAGTAATAATTAAAGAACATGAATATTAATGAGGCGATTATCAAGTTATTTCTGTCCTTACATTACATCATTATGATACATGTTCTACTTTACAATGGTCATAAAATTTACCACTTGCTTTCATAGTAACTTAATTTATAGTACATTCGTGCATTACCGGTAATTACTGGTATATGCACATCAACTTGTGACTAACACAGCATAACAATAATAAAACATACAAAAACCCATTTGTATCTGCAGTCATAAAATTTACTGGATTTTTGAATTCAAATGCAGATTTTTAGGGATGTGACCTAACCCGGATCTTAATTTTTAAATGAAAAATATAGAGAATAAGGGCTAAAAAAATTCATGAGTCCTGAGTGAGATTTTTTTAGCTTTAGGATTTTTTTTGTTGTGACAAAATGTGCAGATGGGAAAACATAAATCCAATCAACATGAACAGAAACAACTTGGGGATATCAGTCATACAATATATTTACATGTGTATTATAACTTATACATGAATGTAGAACAAATCAAACATGGACATTTATACAGACAAATATATCATCACATTATTTATAAGAATTATAATTCTTGACTGGAGTCCAGGTGGCTGTAGCGTGATTTGTGATTTTAAATATGAAGTACAGTACAACCACTGTAGAGCAATGCCCTTTGGGAGCTGCAAATATTGGCTGCTATATAGAGGTTGTTGCTCTACAGAGGTTAACTATATAGAAAATATTAGCTTACAGATATTTTGAAAGTGTTGTTACTCTACAGAAGGTCACTATGGAGAGGTTGTACTGTACTTATACACTTAAAGCACCTACCCGTACATCACATAAAAAATGCTTGATTAATGACCTCCTGTCTGCAGTATGACTCCAAATTACATATCTCCTGAAACAGTTTTCAATGATATTTAACTTGTTAAGAGAGAACACCTCGTCAACAAACACTACATTTTTGTTTTTCCCAAAGTGGTCTATGAGCGATGCCTTCCCTGATTGATTTTTTCATTGTCTTTTTTATAACAGACAGGTTTGACACTATTTTTACAATTCTAATCATTTTCAATAGTTATTTTTAACAAGTTTTGCAAAAAAATAAATAATTTTATCAATAACGAATGAAGTGAAACAGGAAACAATGAGACAGTGATTATACATACAATACATTGTCTTGGCTATAGTACCATAAATCATTGTATATTGTAAAATCAGACATGTTAGAGAGGTTTGGCGAAGTTGTTAATCTGCAGTAGTTTGCAAGGTTAAATGTTTGCAATTTTCTGGATTCGGTAAAAATTACATCCTGTATTTTACTAAATTTTTTTTTTTTCTACCGTTGTTCCTTTTTTTGCGTTTGACTGAGAGAGTTGTAGTGCACGGCCATTTAGTTTTATCAAGAAAGTTTGGGCTATACTAGAAATCCGGGTGCGCTGCCTTAGGTCTGCCGAGTGTATAGCACAAATACACACAAGACTACTTCCGGGTTTCCAACCAGTTTGTCTCTAGTTGGGTGGGAAACTTTGAAAAGCATTTCAGAAATTTCCAGTGCCCCGGCCAAGATTCGAACCAGGGATCTCTGAATTAGTAGTCGAGTGCGCTAACCACTTGGCCACAGTTGTTTCAATTCACAAATATGAATTTTTCTTGAAATATCAAAGTTGTTAATATTATAGTATAAATGAATCCCTCGCGAACATCTCTGATTTTTCAAACAGATAGGTTTAATATATAGAACAATTACACAAAGTGACTAACACAATTTCATCAATACAATATACAAACAGTTGCCATTTTAATCTCAGACAAAATTGAGTACCGTAAAATTTTAACAATTGCCGGAGAGTCAATTATTCTACAGCACTATCTTGTTTCAGTTATCACAAACCCTATACCACAGTGGGTGAATCACAAACAACAGATGTATCACAAACAACTCAATGAAATAACACCACAAAGTTGATTATATCTCAAATGTTAATATGACGTTCTATTCCGTGTGCACTCATCCTCAATTGTTGATTTCAACTCTGTGAACAAGTGAAACAAAGATTATCAGTATATGGTCATACTACACACAATACATAACTATGGCATAAAATATTGAAATGTTGTAGAAGTTCTTTTTTGACAGCTGTGGAAAAAATATAGCCAACAATTTTTTGTGGTTAATTGCAATGAATGTGTGTTTACTAGGTGCAGTCATTCTTGAAACACATTTGGGGTTAATGCTGTTTCTCACCAATGTTTCAGTAACACACAGCGGCAGATTCACTTAACCAGTTTTCGTGGACTTTACCCTAACCAGTACTAACTTAACTTGACATACAGAAACAGCCACTTCTCCACAGGTGGAGGAAAATTGACATTGTTGTTAATGTTCATGATCTGCCTCGACGATGGATCCATCTAATGTCAAAAATTTGTACTAATACACGGTTGTCGTTGAACTCTAATATTATCCAAAGATCATATGTATCACGTATTCTTTGTATTATCGTAATAAAAACATACCAACATCGTTCAAATACAACAAAAAAAGTTTGACAATAGCTGGTTATGGAAATGTAACGAAAGATTGCACACAAAATTTTCAAAATAACAAATTATATAAGGCAAACTAAGAAGCACTAGTATACATATACAACAATTATACATGAAGAAAGTTCATGCAACAAAGAACTACATAGAATATTCAACAATATTCAGCCACTGAACTTCTATACAGCAAAACACACTACAGACAAATCAGGCATGTACATAGTATGAAACAACATAAAACCTTAAAAATTTTCAAGACACAAAGTTATTAAAGGTGCACTAGAGAATGAGAATTTACTGAAATTTCAAATTAATTGAATTGCACAGTAGCATGATAGCATACCTTTAGTACAATGACAGTAAAACTAATTTATAAAATATATATAATATTTACAAAAATAAATCTTTCTTTAATACTTTAAAATTTATCATAATCAAAAATCCTCCTGACAGATAAATACATTTAATACATAGTGTATTTGATAACATTTAACAATTTCAGAATTTATTTTTATAAACTATGACAGACATTCATTGAAGGGGGCTTTTACAAGTCTCCAAAGATGAAAAGTCCAAATGATTTTTGACTCTTAATTTTCAAGGGTTGCAAAAATATTCCTAGAATATCTGTATTAACTCAGCTTAAATGTTCAAGATTAAAACTGGCACTTTGTTGAATTCAAGAGTCAAAATACAGTTTTAAGAGACAAAAGAAAGTCCTAAATTTGAAGAAAACAAAAGGCCCTCATAATAAGGCAAACAAGTAACAAATAAGGCCAAAATTAAAATATTGTTTGTTTCCCCTTTCCGACCCCGGCCAATTATTAATTTATAGTTGGATAGATAAAATTTATTTTGAATATTTTATTGTCAATATTTTTTGTTTTGCCTTTGCATTTTCCTAGTTCTACTGTTTTGACTGATATACATTTGTACATTTTGAATACATTTTGATTTATAATTCACACTTCTAACTTTCATACTCGACTTTTTTTATAAAATTTATTTTTTCCGAGGGTCAAAAAATTATTTTGAGTAGGGGATCTTTGCTCGGGTAGGTAGGGAAGGGGAAAGAAACAATATTTTATTTTTGACCTAGGCGACAATGAATGATTCTAGTCTAGCTGAGATACATTGGTGATTCATTCTGTTAAACTTCTCACAGAGATTATATCACACGTTACAAGTAGAACAGTCAAACTCTGCACAGTGATAACATCACGCATTGCTACTTGAACGGAGCGAAGGGAGATCACTGTGAAGGAGTTTGTCATTCAGTATATCGGCCCTTTCGTCTAATCTGTCACTACAAGCAGTCCCGAGGGTATGATGTATGTTGAATGGTCTCGGTACAGGTATGACAGTAGATGTGTAGGGTCATGGATGGTGCAGTATTTACAGGTTGTACTATACACAGGTGTGATGTTGGTATTACACAGTGCTCACAACAAAGTCACTGAAAATATGCATGCAAAATACAATAATTAAATAAATAATAAGTACTTCAAAGAAAATGAAATTATAAAATCATCGATCAGTAATTTTAACAATGACTAGAATATATAATTTACTAAACAATTACATGCACTAAATAATGACACAATTAATAAATTTCACAATAATACAGGATTTAACACACCAACACACAGCATAAATTATTGTAAGTACATTAAAAGGAATGATTATGTTAAGACTGTGCAGGAACACCATAGGAAGGGCCTCCTTTTTACTACATGTATTACAAGTCTTTGAGCTTTTATTATATAATACTGGAAACTTCACATTTATTGTGATTTTGTTAAAAATATTTATGGGTGAAAATTGTTACATGGAAATCTCTTGTGAGGGATTAATTTTCAGACGAATTTGAGATTTTGACACGTTTGCGTGTGTGGCCATATCCAATGGAGCAAAAATTTTATAGTGTAAAGTAAGTTACATGCATCAGTTAAATCATTTCCCATACTAGACTGTTAATACAGATAATTCATTCAAAACCAGGGTGACATTAACACACTACCTAATAACTAATAATAAAAGGTTATATATAGTTCGTGCAAACATGCAATAAAGAGAAATGACAAGTTTATTCAAGCTGCAGTAAAGCCTACTGTGATAACACATGCTTGCAACCACAATGTTTTTATTCGGGTTCAAATTTTGTTGAAAAATTTAGTTTTTTTTATAATCAGACGAAAAAGGATCATCATGGTAAAATAGTATTTATAATGTTCCATGGCAAAATACTCCAGGGACCATACTCACATTTCACAAACATTTGAGACTGGAACTCGGATTTCAGCTTCATAATCTTAAAATGTTCTTTTTGCTCTGATGGTGATAAATATATCAACTATAATAATATGTGTTTGCATACGTGTACAAAGGGGAGCAACAACTTTACAAAAAAAAATGCTGGCACGCTTAAATTTTGCAAATCTTAAGTCTAAGTCTGAGATTCCGTCTGAAATGTTTTAAGAGTAAGACCCCTGGGCGTGTTGCTACCTGTTACAGTGATGAATCATACAACCTTATGATACAATATAAAGTAAAAACTCACACAAACAATCTCATTTTAGAAGTAAAAATAGCAGCCATTTGTGTACCTAAAAACTTAATACAAGTTTTCAGAATGACACAGATCCCAAATAATAGTTGTCATGGCCTTGAGCTTTGATCTACTGACTTCTAAATCAATGCATTGAATCTTTCTCTGGAACTAATGATAGTTTTTGAGGTTTTACTGTACACAATATCACAAAATTATAAATTTCTACAAGAATTACCAAAATATGATATTTTCTAATTTTAAACTTTACAGCAAATCTTTTTATAGTAAATTGTTCATTCTTGTGTTAAAATGATCATTAAATCAAAGAAAATGATTGATACCCTGCAATACCAATCTTGTCAAGACATTTTTTTTAGAATCTGAATGATGGCCATTGGTAGGCTATCTTACATGTCATTTCAAATTTGACTCAATATGTAAAATACAACTTTTTGTACATACATTATTGTAAAATCTTAAGTATAGTCCACACATTTAACAACCCAGAATTATAACCAATGTTATACTTTTCACTGGTGTTGACATTTCCCAAGTCTTGTGTATTTTCTTCCAATTTTTGCCCGATCTTTTTACACTTTTTTCAATTGTTTTTTTCACAGAATCTTCTCTCATTTAATTTTAAAATTTTGCGTGCAATACACAGTCGTGACCAATACTTGAGTTTTTACAGTATTTGTTAGAAGTTTCAGCCAAGTTTTTTCAGTACTTAAGTAGGTCTCTTTGCAAGTTTCTAGATGTTAACTTACCAACCAACCAACAAAGTGACTTTAGTATGAGTATATACACCCCAAACTTTGTTTGTGGGGGTATAGACTTATGTGACTAGATTATACAAAAGCAATAGTACATAAAGTCAGCTTTTTCTTTCATTGATTTGTATTGTAACATTATGGTGTGGACTAAGATCATAGATACTCGCAGTACAGGACCTAACCCAAGGCCTTTTTTTCCTTATATTGTAGGGGTCATTGTCAGGCTTCTTCTCCAATGACAATTCTTTAAAACTTTTGGGTTTTTTTCCCAAAATATTTTCACAGAATCAGTGCCATTTTACAAAAATATCAATATATTTTTCACAAATTACACAGCTTAGGCCCAAACCCTAAAGTTCGAAAAAAAACTCTTTTTACACCCTTGACTATATACTAAGTAGACAGTCCTGAGAGAATACCTAGGCCACCCCAGTCCTGAGAGTATACCTAGGCCACCCCAGTCCTGAGAGTATACCTAGGCCACCCCATATGTTTCTTTAGTACAACAAAACTTCTAGTAAAAGCTGACTCCAATACTTCTGTGAGAAAGAGCGAAAGAAGATAGAAAATGAAAGAAAATTTAAAAATAATCAACCATGAATTCTACCATGGGACATTTTAATACCTGTTCTAAATATTCGTCTCGGGAACATGACTGAGGGCTTGGAAATTGAAGCTGTTAATATGAGAACGTAGGTGAGGTAACTGACAAGTACATAATACAACACGGGGATCGAACCATGAATGGCTAATACAAAATGGATGAGCCTGGGATCTTATATGCACAGGTGCTAGGACATCGAGCACCTGGGATCCACAGGCTCTCTATGAGATTTTACAGTCTGGCAAAATATTATACTCTAAACATTTATGTTTTTTTGGAGTATTTTTGTTGCCAGACCCTATAATTGGACCGAAAGCCTGTGCTGGGATCTAATGAGAAATGGATGCATAATCAAATACTTAAGGTCATGCTAATAAATCAAGGTCACAACAGCAAGACTCAACAATGATGAACATTCAAATTAAACATGCCAAAATTAAATAATGTTGTTAAGTAATTAAGCTCATCCACAACTTTGATATATATATTAGAACAAGATGTCTGAATAAGTTTTTTGCCTTATTTTTACAAATTACAGTATTTTAAAGCCAGACATATAGGCTCGGGTAAAAAAGGTGCAACCAGATATATTCATTACTTAAACCTGCATGTAACATTCTCCATAATGTATACATGTATACAACAGCAGGCAATTCTCTATCAGGCATTTTTGTATAACATGTATTTCACATCAAAACTTCCTAGAAAGGGTTTTAACACATATAGATATGTCTCCTACAAGGGGCAACAACTCTGGCAAAAAGCATTCAACTTAAAACTCCTGACAATATGCACAAGTTCTATGCTTGGTACAAAGCATTCATGTGAAGTTTCATTGAAATCCGACCAATGGTTAGATAGAACAAGGGTGGACAAACATCCAAACAGACAGATATGCAGCACAAAATCAATATTTCTCCCCCACTATATGTGGGAAACATAACTAGCTTAATATATATACTAAGTACTGGTAACTTACAAGATCTGGTTATAATGTACAAACAAACAAACATGTACACAAGACTGTCAACTATTACGGATAAATACCACTTGACATGATAGAAGAACTTACACTAGGACTTGCTCCTCTTTTAAACCACCACTAGTCATATTGACTTTAATTGGTTCATCATACGACTCGTCAAGTAAAGCAGCTTTCGTGGGACCGCAAACACCTTCAGGAGATGGAAATGGTCCGCATCGTTTGAATTTAAACAGAAGTAACATCACATTGCTCCATATCAACGAGGCCCCTACAATACCAAACATAGGGATCACCACCATATAGAAGGGCATACTGTCACTACAATAGGGGCCAGTACATAGAGGGGATAGTGTGTAATACATTATGTAGCTCATACTCAATGAGTTATGTACTATATAGTTTACTAGCCTAAGGTAAATAGGCTGGCATTACTATTTATTCGAGTCAAACGCTGTCTTTCAACAATTTTTCAGTTATAACTTATATATATGATGGCCAATTCACCGAACTTGACTGTATCCTAACCACAAATAATTTGTGCTTCCACAAGGAAACAGCAACTTCTCCACATGTGAAGGATAATCACGTCGACCATGTCAAATTTCCTGGAAGGGTATGACCTGCCTGAGGACTAGGAATCAAACCTGTATGTCACATTGCTAAGCAATGGCGCTGTGTAGTTTAGACGGAATCATTCGAATCCCACTAAAGGTTAAAACTATAGGTATTTTGTTGTATGATTATTAAATAATGATTAGCTGATTATCAATCAAATCATGGGAGAAGAGTTAAACAATAAATACTTACCAGCTAAATAGAAGGCATATTTAAACTCCTTTTTGACATCAATGAATATTCCTGCAAATATACATGTTTAATTTGCACATAAATTAGATAAATTTATGGGATATTGTCAGAATCTCAAACAGTCATTCCATCTGCACACCGGTTACAGTACAATAGATTTCAACACAACCCTCAACCTTCTTTCAGCATAATTTAACAGCTGACATATTAATTGTCTATGTTTATAACCCTGGTTGCAAGGAAGGAGTATCAAATCTAAAGGACCGATATTGCTTGATTTGCTTGTGGAAACATATCCAAGGCAAGAACCTTGTAATATATTCATTCATAAAGGTTCAGATCAAGTCAATATCTCTGTACTATAAAACTGTTGTGTAACAGACTTGCTGAACATGTCTGACTTAACCTGATACAGTTTGACAACTTTTCAACCAGAATCAGCCTAATGTCTGGCAACTTTTTAATATTTCTAAGTACTATATTTTTAACTGTTTCAGTCAGATAGATATTCAGCAGATGTCGGACATGAGTTTGAAACTTTAAGGCAGGGAGTGCACTGCAGGGTACTGTTTTATCAAAGCACTTAGGAAAATCTTAAAGTTACGCTCAAATTTAAATTCTTTATAATTCTTTAACAACTGCAAATTTGTGATGTATATGGTTTGTAGGAGTTTATTAACTGATTCAGTATTAGTTTTGCAGCTCCATTAACCACACTTTACAATTGTAAACACATTATAAATTTGATCGTAAGTTTACGATTTCTGTAAGTTCTTTGATAAAACAGTACCCTGGTGAGTATACCAATCAAGTTCTGTCAGAGTGTTACATAGGTTTTCAGTTCTGTACAAAGAGCAATACAAAAAACAGTACAATTCTCTGATGGAACTGAGAGGCAATATATTAGGATATATATTTTTGTAAAAGTATGTTACAAAAAGACTCCATCTACTAGTTACTAATTCCTCATGCTGATTAAAATGAGTTTTTCCAAAGCCTGGCCATTTTTGTTAAACTTGATCAAGGAAAATACATTCACTACATGTAGATTCCATATCCTTATTTATAATAGCAGTGCAAAAACTTAAAAAAATCTATAGTTTTATCATGTTTAAATCTTTTTTTTTAAATCAAAGTTAAAAAAATTCAGTTCACCCAATCAAAACATTGAAGATTTAATCATCAAAATCATTCTTTAGACAAAGACATTGTGACTTAATATGGATTTGCCAACAACCAGAATAAAATTATGAACTAAAGGTTTATTTCAGACAACTTGGCAATGGTATGAATGTCAAGAGTTGAACCGAGTATAATTATTGTATGAATTTAAGTGGCTTATAACAACAATAGGAAAGAGGTTTGTATCAAGTCTGATATTATGCAATGTACTTGTATTCCATAGATCTAACTATGTAATGAAAATGACCCACTTAAAACAATACTTGATTGTCTTGAGGTAATTACATTGTATGTCTTACATTATGTACATCACAAACAAAATGTTTAAGTAAGCCCTTACATGTATATAAGGTTTATAAGATGGCGAGTGGTGACCTAGAGGAAGGGCGCATGCTTTGGGATCGAGAGGTCCTGGGTTTGATCCCCGTCTGCACCACTGCTTCTTAGAGCAAGAATAACTTACAATGCTCAACTCGACTAAGGTGTGAAATGGTTCAGTCCTGTGAGGGTGGTGTCTGAACATGTTCGATATTCCTGGTGCAGGGTGCAGATGCTCATCTGATATATTTTATCAGTGTAAAAAGGTCCATAACCCTCACATAAAGTGCTATGTGTTTTGCTTAACAGAGTTAGATATTGATGGTTAACATGAGTTAAAAGTTTCAAAGAAATAGCTCTGATAGTTTAGGAGAAAAGACGTAAGTTGACATAAAACTTAACCACAATATTTTCTAAAAAAAGATGACGTAAAGTTAAATATGAGCGAAACAAAGTCAATGGTAAGAAGGTCTTTTCAGACTTTTTTCTTGGTATTCAAAAATAGAAAAAAGTTGTGGTGTGTCTACTGTTTCTCCATTCAAGTTTAACTGTAGTTAATTAAACAACTAGAATTAGAAACATTGCATCACTTTTAAAGTCTTTCATATAAAATATATGAGTTGATTGACACAGAGGAAATGACACCCAGGCCTCAAAAAATATTTTTAAAAGCACTCGTCCTGCAATATAGACAAAGAAGAAACCCCCAAAATCTTACTTGTCCTGCTATATAAATAAAGAAGGAAGATATTGTGCAGGATGAGCGGACGAATGGATTCATTGAGGCCTGACACCAATTTATCAGATTACAACCTAGTTAAGATACACAGAGGCAGTGAATAAATTATTAAATTTTTATATAAACGTAATTAATGCTGAAATTACATCCCAGCATGGAACATATCAATTACACCTGTACATGTACATTACTTTAGTATGAAATATGTAAAGATATATGTATACATAAGGATGCTGAAATGTAAACCATCTTTTGTTTTGTATGCGAAACGTCTGAAAATAGCTCTAACCAACATAAATGGATATCTGGTATATAGGTTAAATGTTTTATAATACAAACATTAAATATCTAAATTCATACAAGATATTTTTTCATTTCCCCCATACACTTGTAAGTTTTATAAAACTAAAGTATTCATAGTGTACATAACAAAGCTACAATGTGCATATCTTTTTATGTAAAATTTGAATACAATGACGAGTATTTTCACACATAATATCCTTCGGCCTACAAATACATACTTGTTTTGGATGACTATGAGGGTGCTGTGTCACTACTAACGGGTCTAACCCAACATCATTTTACAGTTTATTTCGAATCATCACAAAAATATAATAATATATAAATATAATAATAATAGATATAAATTATCATAATTATGTAGCACACATTTGCCCTAACATTTAGGATCGACCCACTCGATTAAAGGTTAAGTAGGATCACCAAAAAATCTGATTTTTTAGACCTTACCGTTGATAAAATGTCATGAACGATACATCAGTAGATGTATATAGATGACAAAGTACAATGGTGTCAATCCATGTATGATACAAATGATACATTTCTCAATAATAAAATTATTGGTTAAGAGTTACCAAACCTAGAAATGGTGTGTAGGCAGGTAGGGAACTTTTAAAAAATATTCTATGTACATAATGATACACTCCTAGAATTAAAATAAAGTTTCCAGAAATGCCAAGGCCGAACATAAAATATTTTTTGTTTCCCCTTCCCGACCCAAGCAGATTCAGAATGGGTAGGTAGGTAGGTTAACTTTTTTTGGAATTGTTTCAGAATGATAGTTATTGATCAATACAAGTAAGGACATTTAGTTAACTCGAAGGTGAAAACCAACAGTCTTACATGAAAATAGGTACCAAATTTACTAGTAAGAACCAACCTTTATACAAAAAATAAAATTTTCATCCCCAATATTTCATAAAAAAATATTATTTCAATATGGGCAATAAAATGTTTTGGGTAGGGCTGTTTTTTTCGGGTAGGTAGCGGATGGGGAAACAAACAAAATTTTATTTTAGGCCCAAATAAAGAACTTGAGTCACTGGGATCAAGTGATTTAGGTAGGTACCCTAGAGTAACAACAGTCCAAACAAAGACTTTGTTAGGGTCAGGCTTACCGTTAATTAACATTTATATAACCCTGCCTGGGAGTCACCAACCAGTACAGAAACTTTAATGTTTACAATTTATTAACCCTTCTCAGCACTATTTAAGTGGGTGAGAAATGAATTTGATTTTAAGCCAATATTAAAGGTTTCAAATATAATTAAAGCTAAACCTTGCCACACGTAAAAACATTTCCTAACAGGCTCCATGAAAAGTTTTAAAACTTGTCAGTCCCAATTGGTTTAAATTAGTGAACGTTCCTCTTAGTCTAATAGAAAAATACAGGATTTCCTGTCAGTCTGAATAAAATTTTTATAATTTGTCAGTCATGACTGGGGGACTGACAGTTTTCAGGGAGCCTGCACTAACAATGTACAAGCTCAGGCCTGATTCACTGTTGTAGTGCTATGTGTTTACAACATACAGTCAGATCTCGATATAACGACACCTGATATACTGACAAATTCATTATACTGACATCAAATTTGGGGACAAAGTATTAAAATGCTCTTTGTATAAATTCAGTATACCGACATATTCGTTATAATGACATTTTTCTTGGAAACAAACAGCGTCGTTGTATTGAGATCTGACTGTACCGGTAACACAAACTTACTCAGGAAATGGATAATTAATCTTTGAACATAAGTACTCAGAAGTCAGCTCTCTATTGTACATAAATTGACTTTGAACATTAAGTACTGACTACAATAACACAATTACACTCTAGCTGATTTTCAGGAAAAATCAAAACATATGATAGGATGGATTCAGAATAAACTGTATTAGTAGTATTGAATAAGATAAATAAGTGAGTGGAAGTAAATGACTAGATGTAATCAAACGTTTCATACGAAGGTTTTTTTTATAAATGTGCACCCAAAAGTGCCAGGAAAACCCTTGTATTCATATAATAAAACAAATTTAATAATTATGTTACATACCTGCACAAGGCCCGCCCAGCAGGCTTCCAATAGCTACCATGAAACAAAGGTAACCGTTGCCCATGGCAATATACTCTGGTCCAATAAGCTCTCTAGCGCTCTGAGATAGGAATGTAGTCCAATATCCACTATAAAATCCAAATATCAACGTAAAACCAATCTGACCCGCATACTTCTCAAACAACATCGGCGAAACACCGGTCAGTACGACACCTAGTGTCACCGAGCACAAGATAGCTGTGACATCATCTAGCGCGCTTTTTCTACCCATGAAGGCGAAAAATGTGCGTGACGTAAAACTAGCAATGCCGATACAGGACACAAGAAGGTAAGAGTTTTCGAGAGTAGTATTTTCTTGTATAGCATAGGCTGGTATGTACATATACACTATCGTAGATCCAAAACTCCAGAAGAAGTTACTGATACACATGCCAAGAAATATAGGGCTCCTCAAGGGGAGACATGATAACAGGGGCTGTAACTTCACTTCCTTTGCCTTGTGGACAGGGAACATTAAGGCCCCGCACACACACAGATTAAACGCTAAACCAGCCAGAAGAAGCAATGTTCCTCTCCAAGCGTAGAACTCTAACAGATGTTTGATCATGAAAGGAATCGTAATAATTCCTAATCCTACCCCACCCACTGCCACACTTATAGCTCGGAAACGATGACGATGAAAGTGTTGTTCAATTATCATTATAGATGGTGTACAAGCCAAACCAAAACCAATTCCTGAAATGTATAAAATACTAAATAGAGACAGACATTCTAACAAAGATTCATGAAGATCGGGTCATATTAATGAATTGTGGCCTCTATGCATTTACAAGCTTTTCTAAGATTTAACATAATGACCTAGTTTTTGACCCCACATGACCCAGTTTCAATCTTGACCTAGTTTCCATAGAGACAAACATTCTGAACATGTTTCATAAAGATCAGTCATAATGGTGGCCTCTTACCTGTTCACAACCTTTTTCTAAGATTTGACTTAGTGACCTAGTTTTTTACCCCACATGACCAAGTTTGAACTTTACCTAGATTTCATAAAAAAATATTATGACCAGGTTTCATGATGATTGGGCCATAAGTGTGTCCTGAAATGTGCTCACAAGCTTTTCTATGATTTGATCTAATGACCTAGTTTTTGACACCAAATGACCCTGTTTCAAACTTTATCTCGATTGCATAGAGAAAAACATTCTGACCAAGTTTCATAAAGATTTGGCCATAAGTGTGGCCTCTAGTTTGTTCACAAGAAATTGTGAATGCACGGACGGCTGTTGGGGCATAACTCTAATTACAAGAGGGCCCAAAGGGCCCTAGGTCGCTCACCTGTCGTACTAGTGCATGCACACCCCTATGGTGATCCTACACATTTTCTGAATAAAATTTAAGGAAATTCAGCCTCTATTGCAAGTTTGTGTATGATTTGACCATGTGACCTAGCGTTTGACCCCAGATGACTTAATTAATATCAAACTTAACCTAGATTGTGTTGAGATGATTATTAGGACCAAATTTCATAAAGATTAAGTCGAAATTGTAACCTCTGGTGACTACACAGGATTTTTCTATGATCTGACCTATAATTTAAACAAAATATTTCCTCCATATAACTGTACAAATACATGCTATAAAGACAGAACAATACCTAAACACTCAAAAAAATAATTATGGTTCCAGTGGGGTTTAAACCCACGACCCTCAGGAAAATGTCAATTGACATTGTGACCTTGTTTTTGACACCAGATGACCCAAAATCGAACTTGGCCTAGATTTTGTTGACAGGATCATTGTGACAAAGTTTCATAAAGATTAAGTTGAAATTGTAACCTCTGGTGACTGACTACACAAGGTTTTTCTATGATTTGACCTTTATTTTAAACAAAATATTTTGGTATTTTCCCCCATATAACTGTACAAATACATGCTATAAAGACAAAACAATACCTAAACACTTAAAAAAATAAAAAATAAAAATTATGGTTCCAGTGGGGGTTGAACCCACGACCATCAGGAAAATGTACAAATACATGTTATAAAGACAAAACAATACCTAAACACTTAAAAAAAAAAAAAAAAAATTATGGTTCCAGTGGGGGTTGAACCCACGACCATCAGGAAAATGTACAAATAAATGTTTTACAGACAAAACAATACCTAAACACTTAAAAAAAAAAAAAAAAAATTATGGTTCCAGTGGGGGTTGAACCCACGACCATCAGGAAAATGTACAAATAAATGTTTTACAGACAAAACAATACCTAAACACTCAAAAAAAAAAAAAAAATTATGGTTCCAGTGGGGGTTGAACCCACGACCATCAGGAAAATGTACAAATACATGCTATAAAGACAAAACAATACCTAAACACTTAAAAAAATAAAAATTAAAAAAATAAAAATTATGGTTCCAGTGGGGTTTGAACCCACGACCCTCAGGAAAATGTCTACGCTCCCTACAGCGCTTTGATTTCCACTTAACCAGTACAATTCACACCCTGGTTTAAATACTAGAATATTTTGATATTTGACCTTTACAAAACTGCTGTGAACCCTGATACACATTTTCATTGGTTGATGAAAGTTTATTGTATGTATAGAGAGTAGAGAGTTACTGCAGAGAGTTTAGTGACTATGAAGACTACATGTTGAAAGGTTTAAAACAAGGTTTTTTCTATAATTTGACCTAGTGAGCTAGTTTTTGACCTCAGATGACCCAATATCGAACTTGACCTAGATTTTGTTGAGATGATCATTGTGACCAAGTTTCATAAAGATTAGGCCAAAATTGTGACCTCTAGAGAGGACACAACCCAATTGTTGACGGACGGACAGACGGACAGACAGACGGACGGACGACGGACGAAGTGTGATCACAAAAGCTCACTCTGTCACTTTGTGACAGGTGAGCTAAAAAACAAAATGCTATAGCATGGATAATATTTAGTAAGATATGGCCTAATATAGTAGCCTGCACCAAAAACCTTAACCAAGTTATTTATTAAAATGTGAACCATCTATTTTCTTCAGATACAAAATTTGCCAAGATTGGTTCTATGGTGTTTATGTAATGTTGTGTAATCAGCATTTTACAGTGTCCACTTAGAGCAGGCAGTTTTATTGTGCAGTTCAATTAGAACAGACAGTTTTATTGTGCAGTCTTTAAAAATTTGAGCTCGTTTCATTTTGTTAGTCCAAGAACACGTGCCACATGACCTCGACCTAAATTGCAACAACTGTAAGACTACAAACCATTACAAGATATCACTGTAGAGAGCAATGTACAGGCATTCAATATATAGATAAGATTAAAATTTTAATGAGATTATAACTTACCTAATGAATACATGAATAACACTAATAGTTATGAAGGTCATTATGAAACAATTGCTTTAACAATCATCCAGCTTTTTAAAGTTTACTTGTTTTCAAAAGTTTTTGGAGTGATCTGCTTTCTTTTGATAGTTTTGGAAAAAATATAACAGTTAATTGTATGTTTTAAAGGTAACCAAGAAAGCCAGGGTCAGGCAAAACAAAAGTGGGTGTGATAGGGGCTGATAAACTAGTACTTTTATATCCTGGCCTATAACAGTTATAGTACAATCATTGTACAAACATTATACATGACTTAACACTATCTTTGTATGAATTGACATTTTATCCTTTTATTACCAGATAGGGACAGCATAATTAGCTTTATTTACTTAAGCGATCACACAGGAGTGCATGCTCGTGGGCTGGTGACCCCTTCTTATGAAGAATCAGGCCATGGGTACAACCAATCAGAATACAGCAATATCAGACCATGGGCACCAAAATGAGGCCATTTAAGCATAAAAAACTTAACTGGGTCATTGGATTGTTTATAAACTTTAACCATAGAACTTGGGTATGACTTACAGTGATAACAGCATTCAATTCCAATAGTAGGAATGACCTGCCTTTTAAGAGAGTTTAAATGTAATATTTACCTCCTTTTGCATTGTTTTATGTAGTAAATTTATCTTTGAACAGCAATTTAAGTGTTCAAATCATGAATTGATTCAAATGGTTTCTTGTTAAGAGAATGTTCATTTGAATAAATTGCTTTAAATGAAGTTATCCTATGTAAAATAAGACCAGTGTGTGTATGCTTTTCATTAATACAAAACAGCATTTGAGATACACAGGGGACAAAGAAGAGGACCAACCACACATCCCCCCCCCCACTCATATACCAAGTTGACAAAATATTGGTGAAACAGCAACAGTACACTTTAAGATAACATTAACAGATAAACAAGCACTTTGACCTTAATTGAGTATCATCCAATATTTGTGTCAAACCAATTTACAGATAAGAACTGTATATATTAAATGTAATATGAGTTGAATATTTGAGATATTGAGCAATGTGATGAAACCACAGTGATACGATAATCAAATTTCACCACATACTTATACAAACATATTAATTTTATCTAATCACAATTTAATTTGACAAAGGTTGGCTCACCATCCCAATTATACACAAGTATATTGATAGCGTGTGTTTATACAGTTTAAACACTGCTTTATAGCCCTCAACCATTCTAGCTAACTATTTTCTAAGCACAATAACATTCCATAGCCAGATATCGGACAGGTACTAACCATTACTGAACTTCTATTCTCCTCCAACAGAGCATATCAGATCAACCCTACCGGAATTAAACCTTCACTCTTGATTGCCCACTCCTCATATAGACTGCCATAACCAGTCAGAAAATTTGTATCTGTATTTATTGATACAGATGTTTGTTTGTTTATTTGGGTTTAACGCCATTTCTCAACAATTTCTTTTATATATTTATACAGTTGCCGATTCACTAAACCAGTTTTCCTGGACTGTACCCTAACCAGTACTAACCAACCCTCCTACAAGGAACTAGCAACTTAGGAGGAAAATCGACATTGTTGTCAAACAATTTGAAAGGTTTTTAAACAGAAATATTACAAATTGTGCTGATACGGCCTGTTGGAAGTGAGAAGTCTGAGTACACCTTATATAGCAAGAATTAATAAAGACTATTTACCTGTCATAACTCCATAAGTAAGATAGAGTTGGAACAGTGAATTGACGAACACTGATAGTGCCAGTCCACCAGCAGCTATCAGACCTCCCATCATCACGCAAACACGACTCCCAAACTTGGTCATAAGACATCGCAACAATACACCTGAAATACAATTGTAATACTCATTCAGAATCACATGATGTATTTTTAAAACTAACACAAAATTCACCCCTTTACTCCATGAAGATGTATGCCTAGTCTCCATAAAGATACTTTTCTACACATTTACCAGATTTGTATGCATGTGAGAAATTATGAGTTATTGGTACTATATCACACAATCACTGTACATGTACATAACTTTGCAATGAGCACAACTCAAGACTATATAAAGTTGAGAACATTAATAATAATGTCTGCTTGATTTTAATGTATTTAGCAAAAAAATGTGAATTGATTCCCAAAATTTCAATTATTATTACACACACTGAAAACGGTTTCAGGCGTGAACCATTGTTGTCTAGTATAAATTATAGACATAGTCACTTACTTGTCAGTGCTGTTATATATAACTGTATGGATCCAGCCCATGATGTGTCAAAGTGATCCTCGGTAAAAACATCTTGAAATACAACTTGGAATATTCCTAAGCTGTATGTTATTCCACATATTATGAACTGTACAAAAAATGACCCAATAACAACCAACCACCTGCTTCCATCCTCTCCTGGGTCATGCATTTCTGGTGCAACACAACTGGCTGTCACCTGCTCAATCATTTAGCCGCTGAAATATTTGAAATAAACAGGGTAGTACCAGGTAGATACGTACAAGTACAATTTGAATGAATCTTTTATTATGAAGACTACTTGAATACCGCATATATATATATATATATAGATTATAGTAAAGTTTGGGTTGCAACCTGTCTAAACTAGAGTCTATAGTGGAAGTTCATAGGATGTACTTATTAGGATTTGGATTAGGATTTGTACTTAGGATGTTTATTTACCCCCAAGTTACAGTTTTTTTAGGTAACCCCAGTTTGGACAATTTTAATTAGGTATTCAAAAGTTATTTCGTAAATAAAAACTTACCACATATTATATTGCAACTATATTTTTAAGTATTTTGTTCGATATTGAAAAATTTAAACTGAGTACTGTAAATATCACACATCTTGATCAAATGCATTATTGGATTAAGAAGCACTGTGGCAATATGCAACATGATTAATAGATTATTGGGGTTTGCATTTAAATGACACACATTCATGAGGGAAGACAGGATATTTAAAATGTAAATGACTTCCGATGCCGTGATTTAATGGTTGCTGATTTTATGGTATGCTACAAGACACTCGACTGTCTGGTAGTCAGAGATCTACTAGTCAAAATATAATCAGTGTTCCAACGCATATTTATTCATGGGGGTAAACTTACCCCCTGGACTCGAAAGTTGGAGGTATGAACAGCTTTTTAGGGGAACAAAATTATGCCATAATTAAAAGCTTCAATGAGCTTTGCCTCAAATTCCATTTTGCGAAACACTCTTCATTCTAAAATCTTCATAAAGAGTGTTCTGATAGCCGTAATGTGGTAGCCCGTTTTTTTAATATTTACAGTATAACCTCCGTAGAGCAACATCCGGCGGAGGCAGAAAAAACTGTCGCTCTGCGGAGGTGTCGCTCTGTAGAGGTCGACTTTTTCAGAATGTCGTTCATAGACTTTCGAGTGTACATAATCCCGGTAATCTTAATTGATGTCGTTTGTTTGTGATTAAATGCATAAAATTAGATCTACTCGTAGCCGCGCGTTTTGCGACATAATTCTGACGATTATTAAATTAATAAGATCGATGATTAGATACAAAAATGCGTACATTTCACGGGTCTAGCAACTCTCAACATTATAAACCGAATCCGTATTATTTTACGCACATGCCGTATTCAATTGAATTGTTTACTTTCAAAGTGTTAAAATCTCTATTACGTCATTATCGCTCACTACACAATTTGCACACGTGATCGGTAATTTGTTTACCTCGACTCGCGTGTAACTTGGTCAGTGCATATGCTGAAATTGACAGTTTTAGACGACGTGATTAACCATTAACACGACGTGTACGTGAATTTCCTTTCTTATACTGATTTATAAGCGCGTATTGATATTTCATTTACAATTATTAATTACGACTTTGATTTAAAAAATCGAGTTTTATGCATATCATCATGTACGGTGTTACTGTGTCATATTGTCTAACTGATCACAAAGACAGTCGCTAATTTACTTTTGCCCGTGGCTACCTGATGAGCAATAATTATTATAATCCACGAAGGTGCGAAAAATAGAAAACAACATCGTATGGAGTTATGTAAACACGTGTGAATATGCTGTTGTGCAAACACACCTGTCGCTTCTCAGAGGTAAACCATACAAAAGGTATACAATTTAAACGGCCGCTTGCCGCTCTGCGGAGGTGTCGTTCTACGGAGGTTAAAATAAGAGTGAAAACGAACGGGGGGAAATAAAAGTGCCGCTCCTCGGAGGTTGTCGCTTCTCAGAGGTGCCGTTTCGGGAGGTTATACTGTACTTACAAGAGTTGTTATATTTCGACCAAGTACGGTCTCTGTTTTCGTTTTGTTGATGAAGCCGTAGTCCGCGCCATATTACGCTGACCAGGCTAGAATGCCAGGTGGAATGGTTATTGCACCATTGCTTTACAAGCCTGATTCAATATTTATAATTCAGAAAATAAGTAACAGAGCTACAGATAAGCTGCCAGTGATTTTTCTTGAACAAAATTAAACAGCCTGTGCCTTTAAAATTGGGAAATTTAGCGCAATTTCGGAATTATTTTAAAAGATTGTTTTGGTTAAAATTGTTCATAAATTGCTATTTTATACTGATAATACTCTAGCCATATGTTACATTGACTTTTGGAAGTTTGAAAATCCATTGTTTTGACTTTAAAACAGCTATACTGTAGTTGCTTTAAAACCAGCGAGCACAAAGGGGGGAAATCATGCATACTTTTTGGGAAAAAATTAAGATTTTTGGGGGAAAATGGAGGTTATTTTGCTACGGGAAGGGGCCTGTATTCGGCCCCAAAAATAGCCCAAAAAAATCACTTGAGCCTGTGTATTGGGGTAATTACCCAATTAATTTTCTTAAAAACCCAATAGATTTTGAGAGGAGGGAGTAAGAAAAAGCAAAGACAATTGGAAATACCCAAATAGAAAAGGACGTTATAGTGAAAAAAGTACTTAAAAGCTTATTTACCCAATGAGTTTTATTAAATACCCAATTAAAATTTGTCAAAAGTTTTAAACCCAATCAACATTGAAACTCGGGGGTAAAATACCCAATTGACTAAAACCTTATCTGTAGCTCTGTAAGTAACCCATCTACAGAACAACGGCAGTGATTTTTCTTGAACAAAATTGTACAGCCTGTGCCTTTAAAATTGGGAAATTTAGCGCAATTTGGGAATTATTAAAAAAGATTGTTTTGGTTAAAATTATTAATAAATTGCTATTTTCTACTGATAATACTCTAGTCATATGAAACAACGACTATTGCATGTTTGAAAATCCATTGCTTTGACTATAAAACAGCTAGACTGTAGTTGCTTTGAAACCAGCGAGCACAAAAGGGGGAAAATATGCATCTTTTTGGGAAAAAATTAAGATTTTTTGGGAAAATGGAGGTTATTTTGCTAGGGGAAGGGCCTGTATTCGGCCCCAAAAATAGCCAAAAAAAATCACTGAACGGATATGCCCTAGAATAGATAGGGCTAATAGGCATGTCTAAAAATAGCCGAATTATGACTTGAATACCCATAATGCATTGCACGCTATGTAATTATCGGCCGTGTCCGTTTTATCAAAGGTTTAACCGCGCTTGGTTAACTCCGTCTCTTTCCGTCATTAAAGTTTACCGTAGTAGTGTATCGAAAAGAAATCGTGTTTTTGAGTTAAAACGCAGAAACAAAGTGATTTCATCATTTACAACAGATAGAGAACACCCCAAAGATTACAAAAAAATAATAATTTATAAGAATAACAGCCGTAAATAAGTTTCCTTAGGGATCTCAAAATTAAATCTTGGAAGGAATCTGAAACCCGTCATTTGAAAAATCATTGACCCGGAAAGGTCACAGAAAAATTGGTTTATTTCACAATTTACAGATGAATCACCAAAAATTTTATACAACAACATTCCAAACACATAATTGGCGAAATAAAATCCCACCTTCGCTATATTTGATCATAGGTTGCTTTAAATTAATCTGAATATTTAGCAGGTTTAAACACATTAAATATTCAAGATGGTGTCGGCTATAGCGGCAAAACAATTGGAACGGTCAGTTCGGCATTTATCGCTACTGACGTACGCCGATCGTCTTAGTGTTTTAAAAATGGCAGTTCCTATATGAAATTTAGCTAAACTTCAGTTCCATTTTCATGTATTCTTTGACAGATCAGTGTAAACCTTTGAGATGCCACTAGAATTTAGATACCCATCAACAGCTTATGATTGATTTATTTCTAGCAGTAGAACAACAAATGCGGAATTACTGACTTTCATCAGGTTTTATCCCAGACGTTTTAGTATGCGCGATCTGGAAATGAGTATGGAATTTTACGAGAAATGAGTTTCATAGCATGATTTATGTAAGATTTTACTTGAGTGGGAACACTGAATGATTAGTGGTCCTAAATTGACATGTAATTTTGTAGTGTTCAATAGGCTATTATAAACGAACATACTTAAAAATACATGCAGAGGGAAAGTAACAAATAAAACATACAACTGATGCATGTGATTGTGATTGGTGATTGTGATTGATGAGTGTCTAACATAATAAATATTCAATATAATAAAATGACCTTCAGCATCTAATTCTAAGATACTAAATTACAATATTAATAGTAAAACAAAGGTAGTAGACTCAAACCAGCACTGAAATAAGTACATTTTCAACACTTCATGAACACACAATTTAAGCAATGACACTCAAAAGAAACGCCACAATTCGATTTAGATTAAAATGATGTTGTATCCGAAAATGATGTCCGAAATCGTGCTATTAACAGGTCTATTATATCGCCCGATTTGTGTATCCTCCCAATTTGTATATCATATACAGATCTGTGTATACCTTGATACACAAATCGGGATATGTCATAAGAAAAATGGGAATATTTTTTTAATGAGCAAAAAGTGCATTTCGTTGCAGAAACAGTATACATGTGTATGTAACACATGTTTCAGCACAATAATCATTTGTTATGCCTATTAGTGCGATTCTTGCGTTTTTACTTTCTTCCTAACAGACACATTTAGCAAGATATTTAAAGAAAAAATAAGACTGATTATTAAAATATGTGCATATTCAAAGATATGCATCAGAGACTTTTTAGTTTTAAACAATTTATTGCAATTGCATATTTATGCAATATCCCGATTTGTGTATCAAATGACACACAAATCTGTATATGATATACAAATCTGTGTATTATACACAGATCGGACGATATAATAGACCTGATTAAACGTGGCATATTTACAATAAAAACATTCTGACGAGTAACAGTTTGTGGTTTCCGTTAATTATACTAACACTATAAGCGTTAATCAATTTAATAGCGAATTGAATACGTACGCTGTTTGACATTCGACAAAACCAAGAAAGAACAATAAAACTTTGCTACGCAATAACATCCGCCATTAAATTGGGCTAAAGTTCAATACGTTACGGTACATGTCCGTAAGTAAGAAATCAATACGGGATAGGATTTGTTTATGTAATATATTATTGACACCATAACATATTCAGAAAATTTGCTAAGTCTATGCAAAAGTTATTTGTTATGAAATTTGCGTAATAGATCTACTGGAGAATAGAACATGTTATCACCAATCACGGTCAGGTCATTGCTGGCATCTGGGACGAAGAATATACTATGTACTAGAGGGTCCATGCTGGCATACAATCACATTCACAATAAATTGCATGTACAGGTGGGTAAAATAATGCGAATAACAGAACAAATGCTTGGTTTGCATAGTAGACTCACTTAACTTAAAAATATATACATGTAGAATGTAGATCTAATGGTAAACATGTATACTGAGTAATACTAATGAAAACATATATATGAGCCAGTCTCCAGGAAAACCTGCTATTTTGACAAAAATATTGACTTTAAGATTTTCCATAGTATTACATGATAATGTACGTTAAATTAGCAAATTGCAAAATAAATTATGTTAATATCTTGAGTTTTAAGGAAGTTACAGCTGTTTTGTAGAGTCCCTATTCGGAGCTTTTTGTGTGACGTCCCAAACGTCATTCAAACTTTATTCGACGTAACTGAAATAAGTTTTTCATTATTACACCATTTGATCAATTCTTGACATTAACTGTTCAAAATAGTACCAAATTCTATAATTATGTTTCACTTTTCAAAATTTATATCAAAATCGAAATTGTTTGCATTCAGAGAAAGGCTACTTCTGTTTTAAACAACTTAATCCTCGTTTTTTCCGAATCAGAGTACTTTTCTGAAATTGGTCACCATAGCAACTAAGTAAGTGTTTTCGACATTATTCATAGGAAAATGTAAAGCTAAGGTATAGCACTATATGGGTCAATTACATAAATAGAATCAATAGATATGTATTTTTCCATATTTTAGAGCTTTATCAAAATCTTGTTACATATAGTAATTACATAATGTCATTATAGCAGATTTTCCTGGAGACTGGCTCATATATACATTACTTGTAGTTGTATGTAATCATTAATGACTGGAGGATATACAAAATGTATATGAAATATTATAATATTACAACAACCCATCCAGCATTGAAACATAGTTAATCACCTCACTGTTCTCATTACCTAGCAGCCCTAACTATCATTTGATTAGAGTTTACATTCTTAAAATAATAAGTAATAGTAAATACTGGAATCAGAAAATGTTGTCACTATCGTACCAATGACCATGAATGGGTGCGTGTCAGAATATAAATTCATTTCGCCACAGAAATATCACTGATACCGCTTTAAGATCTGTGACAAGGAGTGAAAGAAAGGTTGATATTGAAAAAGTAACTATACTCTTCAATTGAACATTATGAAAATAGAGTTATAACGTCATTGACGTTAAACTGCACGTCATCGGACAAGGTTGACGTCAAGTAAAACTTCAATTACTATTACATGTACATGTATATCATATCTATTAAGGTAGTGTGCTGACAAAAAATAATGCAAAACAGTGAAATTACCCTCAAAATGATACTTTCATGATTTAGATGTATTTGAACATTGAATTACCAATTTTATTTCACTGATTAATTCCAGTATTTCGTTAGATAGATAAAAGTCCAATAATAAGATCCGTGTCCAACTGCGCACGTTCTCTTTAATATGTAGCGCTAGTTTAACACGAGTGCATTATGATAAGCTTATTTTTATATGGCAATTGTATAAGTACCATACACGTAGATGCACTTGTCTGTACGCTGACCTATTAAGTTTCACGATCACATCCGCTATTATGAATGTTGAGGTAATTGGCCTTATGCAAGGACATAGTCAGGTTTTTTTAATAGGCAAGGCTATGTCAGATTCTTTGTCGAGGCGGTCCTTACAAAAATCTCAGTATCCACAAAATATGAACATTTGGACTAATTAAGCTGACGCATGTACATGTATACACCTTGCTAGCATGAGTAGGAAAACTAAAAGTGTAATGGCAAATTTACAAGACACCCTTTATAACGATGTATTATAACCAAATCTTTATGTTAGGGCATCCTGAATTATTTTTCTTATAAATATTTTGTCTGTCACTTTCATTTCTATGTATGCCGTTTCGTATTCTATACCGTCTGGTTTTTCAACAACGGAAATGGCTTCTACACATGAGTAGCCAATGTTATTATAAAAGCACAGTGTGTCATTCCTGTATTAAATAGCCACTTTCTTTGAACGGCCACAGTTTTACGTACACAATGCAATTCAAAGTACTTGACTGACAGAAATGAATTATTTGTAATTTAGAAATGACTTAGGTTACGGAAGTTGATAGTATTCATATTACAAAGGAATTTAAAAACATATTACGTACGTATTTCATAAGCTGAACATGTATTATTAGCATGTTACTTAGTACATCTGTACGAGTACATCTGACGCACGTTTATAAGCTGTATCCTTATATATACTTATACTTACACACCTCCCCTGAAAGTTCACATAATTCCATGACAATAGCGTTTAATAATACATAAATATATATATATCCATATATTGGCACCTACATAATCGCACAGATACGTTTACATTATTCGAGTTCAGTACGATATGTACGGGATATCTGACACACTTCGTAAACTTCCATAGATAACCTCAACAGCTGATCAACTGTCATTCATCCTGACCTTTCACATGTATAAACACTGCATGTACACATATATACAGTATTGTCCGAATGTCCGTATATACAGGCCATGTACACTATAAGACGTTAAACTGCCACAAGCTGTTGGTTGCATTTGCACATATAAACCTTTGTACTATCATGTATCTTGACATAGTTTCTGATACTTAGTAAACATGGTAAATAGACCTCTTTATCTCAAAACGGGAACATATAATGCGTCTGGCCATGCGATGGATTTAATGTTCTAATATAGGGTTAATTTTCAGCTTTCCATACAAAGACATGTTTACTAAAATTCGTACATCAAATAACGCAACATACAAATACATACGTACGCGAATTAACGCAATTAACCGCGCCAAAATACACCTGAAATATTAGCTTAACAATCTAGCTAAATTTTATACAAAGTCATGTGGTTTCTTTTGTAACAGACGTATAACGATATATTTAGTGACCTCGCTTTGTGTATATTCATTTATTTTACCTCGTCCGGTTGTCTTTTCAGTGGAAATGACAATAAAATAACTTGGCATAATATTACGATTGTGATGTAAACACGTTGGCCCATGTGTATTAAGTTTTGTGTATTCCTTCTAATGTGGAAGTCTATGTACTGCAATAAGCCGTAATTTATTATGTCAAAATTTTCATAGCTAGAGGCAAAACATCGTGAAATAAAACTTGCTGTGTCACAGTAAATTGCCCGCAACATGTTACATTGAAATTTTGGTTGACATAATATACAGACTATTATGTCAATTCAATATCAGTAAAACCTAAATAATAAGACTACAGAAAGAACAACCTAGGATTTACTGAAATGACTTGTTGGGTTTTCTTTTATACTGACGATTACCGAACTCAAGAAGCAAAACAGAAAGAAAGAAGACGGGAAAATCTTCAAGTCTGGGTTGTTCTTTTAGTTGGGTTTATATAGTATAAATATCAATTGATAGATTAGTTACCGCCGGTAACATCTTCAGCTATGTCGGATAATGGCAAATTAAGTGTTCACATCAACCGGTTTCACTGTACATCATCATCAAGACTTTTTAGTCATTTTAATTGTTATCAACACCTTTTAGTCAGTTTTATACATCATGTAGCTATTACAGGTACAAATCTATTTTATTTCTCCCACAGATGCTTGAAGAAAATATACAGCAGTCATTAGAAATGAAACAGTACCGCGCCGCCACTTCCGTCAGTTATTCCTCACTCCTTAATAATTACCTGCGAGCCCTGAGCGAGCAGGTATATTGGATAGCATAAGGTAAAAAGTCCATGGAGGGGCACGTGACCTGTTCTCGATGGTTTACGATTTCAAAAAAAATCCAAAAAAGTGCATTTTGTAAGAATGTCGTGAACCAGACTAATTCCATTATTCCATGCGGATAACATCGGTCTTTGTCGCATTGCAATAGTTTATTTACCGAAGAAATCAGAACTGTCCGAAATTTTAGTGAGCGCTAGGCAATATTGAGACCATGGATCTAAACAGCAGGTGACTGCAGCTGCATAAGCACAGTGCTTCCCACTCAATTGTCATGGAATTATCGGAATTGGTTTGTGATCTTTGATATTGTCACGCACGTTAATTAATTGTTGAACACTGAAAACATGTCTTATGATAATACCTTTTAATGAACTGATACGAGGGTTTATTTATAAGCATATAAATATTATATGGAACAAGGGAGTCATAATATGCAATTAAGTGTCTTGAAAATTGGTTTGTTAACTTATACATGAAATTATTTAACAATTTGTTGATAAATTTCGTATGTCAAATTATCGTGCATATAGTTTTCCCAATTTGAAAGCTACCGGCCCATCGCGCTTATTTTTTCTCACAATTTTGAGATTTTCACGCTTAATTTTATACACATCAGCTGTTGAATTATGCAGACAGAAGGTCGTAACATCATTTGCTCGCAGGAACTATTTGACTTGTATATTGTTCGAAAGCAATCCGTTAGTATACTGACGCATATTACTCTGAAATTTTGAAAATGCATTGATACGTTCACCTATGATATTAATCACAACAATCTTACATCTATTTGCACATCGTGTGCACAGCTGTGGTTCTCAAATACTCATACAACATGTACAGTATATCACCATGAACCATGAATATGTATTTATTGTTCACATTGAACCATAACATTGCTATTTATAATGGTGCTTGTTCATGGGTCATTTTTGACCTAAAAGTCTTACATTGATTGATGTGGAATTTAGTATGAATAAACTTTGAAACTTTGTATATTGATTTATCTTGTAACTCTGCATGTATGCAATATTTAAGTGTGTACACGAATTAAAACAATAATAAAAATAACCGGATTTGCACTCACCTTATATACATCCTGTATTGCAAGAAGTCTTTTTACTTCAAAGTATGCCTCATTCAACGTTCCGTTACAATTTACTATCATGATCAAGGCTACACATATGGTCTCTTTATAATGTATGCATGGGCGATTTTTATTAAAGAGCATATATCCAGTTCAAAATCAAATTCATGTACTTTACGTTCAAAAGAAATATTAGCTGTTAGGTGGTCCGCATCGAAACCTTTTTAAAGTGTGTTCAAACAGCGCTGCTGGTCAATGTTAACGTTGTTTTTATGAGTAAGGCATCATAACCGCTGTGGTTCAAATTTTAGTAGAGTGTACCTATTCCCAAAACATGGTTTTATTGATTTACTACCACTACAGATGTCTTTATATAACCAATTCTCAAATACAAACCTATAAAGAAAAGGCCGGGCGCACAAAGAAATGAAAAGCGTTAATTGATGTTTAATTGACGATTTTGGCTTTGTAATGTAAGTACGCTTGGACAAAGGTCCATAAATATGACTGTAGTCTGTTTTACTAATCTGATGATTAATATGTAGTATCAACGCGTAGAAGAGTCTAATCATGACTGTATACAGTACATGTGCCAAAATCATTGTAAGTACAGTATTTGGAAGATTCCATTCGATTTACTATGTACGAGCAATTAAATTTTTGAAACATGTACACCAATAAACATGCAATTACTATTAGATAACTGATTAGGATAGAAATTTTAAACTTAAACTTCTTGCCGATCTCCGATCAGATGGAATGGACAATGTAGTTCAAATGTGCAAATTACACTCAACATATTTAAAAACGCACGTTGGTCACCCAGTTAATCATATCATAATTTATTTCAAACTCGTAATTTTATGTGACATGATCTTTACATAACTCATTTGAAAGAGACTGACGTTTATTGATTCGAAGTCAAATAACCATAGAAAAATGTACACCGGTATTTATAACATCATACTTGTTCCATATACCCCATGTATCATTATGTGACCACAAATTATCAGGGGCGTACCTTCCTATAGGCCATATAGGCCGCGGCCTACACTTTTCACAAAAGCCGAAAATCAATGGGGTATGGGGTATAGGAGTGTCAAACTCACCTGGACTGTTATTGATATTTAGTCTGAAAAAAAAACCCACAGAAAACATACAACAGTTTATAATTTCAAAAAATTCGGATATTTGATGAATTATATTTACCCTATCACAATTGACAGTCGTAGTTGTTCTTGTTTTTTAGTATGAAAAATGCTGACGATATAGAAATTAAAATATTTCCGGGAGAGCATGCCCCCGAACCCCCCCCCCCCCTAAAATAATGTGACCTACACATTGATTTCGACTAAGCTACGCCCCTGACAATGCCGCGTCGTCCGCAACCACAACCTCATACATACCACACTGCATACGGCATAGTCAGCTAATGAAGGTTTGAGTATATTGTGCAGCAATCCTGAGTCGGACATATCATTATCTAGGACGAGGACTTTGTTTGCCAGAAACCCATTGACCCATGCAAGTGTGCTACCCCCTACTCCATACTAATGACGTAGGATGGCAATTTTTAGCTAGGTCCTCCACAAGCACTACATGCTGTGATTCGCAATCACGCTTGAACCAGAAACCGTATTTTATGTCATAGACCATGTAGGTAATATTTTGTTGGGTTTTGTGTATAGATTTTATATGTATCAATATGTCCGTATGCGTTGCTTTAACCAAAACAAACAATTTTCAAACAATATGTCGAGGATAGCCTTTATTTGCAAGTTCGCGTTCTGTTGAAAGATGAGTGCCTCGATCCGTATTTGAACCCGGGTGGCCTGATTAGACGACAAGCGCGCTAACCATTGAGCTACGGAGGCACACATTTGCTTTGGAGTCAGCTGCAACTAAAAGTTATTTTCGTGATCTCTAGTAACAACTTGATGCATTATTGTAATATAGAATCATTATTTTTCGAGGGATATGAATTTTCGTTGATCAACGTTCAAAGTGACTTGGGTTCTTTTTCTGAACAACCGGTTTTAAAATAATCATAAAGCTGATCATGATGGAAGTGCATTATAATGCATTAGTTAATCCTGTTAACAATTACCAGCAACTTTCAAAGTATATGTTTGATAATGTATGCATGTAATTATCAAAGACCTAAATATAGGGAGAGAAGCGCTGCTAGGAATATAATTTGTTTTTCACGTTTGTATATTTACACGGTTGCACCGGTATCGCCGCGCAGTCGCACTCCGTCGCACGTGTTGTTTTCAAAATGGAAGACAGTAAGTGAAGAAAGCTATTTAATGTTGATATTTCTGATTAGAATGCGATTGTCGCGCGTATTTTATGATTGCATTTGATATGTAAACAATCTAACTCGGTTTTAACGCCATTGTCATTTCAAATTATTACTCCAGTCTTCTTATATCGGCTAGATTCATTGCCGACTGTTGGACCCACGTGGTGTTTACAGTTTAAAGACTGGTTTAATTTGTGCGAAAATTCACGTTTAAACATTGACGTAGTGTTGTGCACTAACGACAAAATGATAGCATTTGTTGTGTTGTTATATATGTTTGAAATGTCATGTCAATTTTAATTGATGAGCGTAATATTATTGTATGTCAAAATGAGGATCAACATTGGCAGTGGCTATTCTTACGGGCCCGTAAGAATATCCTCGCCTCCGTAAGAATAGTGAAACAGCCCCGGAGTGGCTATTCTTACGGCAGTTTCATACACAGTTATTTAATGAATATATAATTACCTTTTATATTCTAATGTATTTATTGACATTTTTTTCAAAATGAATGATTCCATCAACATTTGAAAGACGTGGAGCCAGGCCTAGACACTAACTATTTTGGCAACTGGTCCGACAGGACAAAAGCGCCAAATTTGTAAATAGGACAGTTATTGGTCCTTCAGAATTTTCCATAAATTCATGAGCGTTTTCCAATTAGCAACCAGGGCTCGACACTAACACTGGTCCGCTGGTCCAAGACCAGTGAAAATCCAGGACCAGTGAAAATTCTGGAGGACCAGTAACTGTCCTATTTACAAATTTGGTGCTTTTGCCCTGTCGGACCAGTGGCCAAAATAGTTAGTGTCTAGGCCTGGCAACCCGAGTAAAAAATTTGGGCATGCTCAGTCGGATAACTCGGTACGTCGGTAGTGATATCAAAAACGTATATACGCATGCCTCTCGCTTTCCGCCATTTTGACTCTAGAGAACCCGCGAATGACCGGAGGTTACTAGGGTCGAGTAGGTTAGAGATTATACGCATGCGCACTGCGTTTACCCGACCCGTTCCTTTTACAACTCGTGTTACTCGTGTAACCCGAGTTGGTAATTGGAAAACGCGCCATTTGTCCTTCTGGATTTCCACAGCTCTCGGACCAGTGTTAGTGTCAAGCCCTGGGAGCCCGTTGCCTTACTATCAACGCTACCAATTAGCGCTACAGAGCTCTTTACTACGTCTATGCCACGACACGCATACTGTTTCTAAGCAATTATTAAGTGACCGCTTTCTTCAGTGCAACAGATCGCTTTCTAGCACACTTGTAAAGTTTTCGCTTGTCTGCTACATAGCGATTTTTTGAAGCTAGCTGTTTCCTAGCATAGCGCTTGGAAGCGCTTTTATTAGGCGAGGGACCCGTGGAGACTAAAGTGTTCGTTAAGGTCTCTTAACTTCCTAAGTCTGACTTAAATGACTAAATGCTATATTATGGAAACAGCCCAAGAATCACAACTCCAAACAAGCATCTTACCCCCAAGCAGTCTAAAACGGGAAGACCTCGCTCGTACCCAGATGTGTTGGGAATTCCAACACGATAAAACCCAAACTGACACATACTTTTGGCTTCTGGAATAAACAAATCACAAGACTATGAGCATGGAATTAGGTTAAGCATATTTTAGTAATAAAACGGTTCCCACGCTACCCAGAAAATGGGAAAAATACAGGGAATTTTAATTAAAAAGTCCACTCCCGGCTGTGTCATGCTGTGTATTTAGTGAAACAGTCCGAAATCAGGAAATCAGGCTCATCCATGATTTGCACAAAAAAATTAGATTTGAATTTCTGTTTTCTTGATTTCAGGTCATAAAAAGAAAAAGAGTAAGGGTGTAAATGTTGCTGTAAGTTCATTAATCTACATTCCACATTATGTTTTAATCTAATTTAGTTGTTTTAACAGTTGATACAGATCAAACGAATTGCAAATGAAAAAAAAGTTCTATGATGCAAAGTAGCATGCGTTTAAAACATTTGTTATTCTTTTTTGTAAGTCAACAAAACATTAATTAAATGATGATACTAAATAGAATACTTCTTTTTGCATTGATTACAGGAGGCTCAACATTCAGAAAATTTTCTCATCCAGCCTTCTTCTGAAGTTCAGAAACTAGAAACATCAGAATGGCCACTCTTGTTAAAGGTAACACATTGGTCTGATATGTATAGATACAATATTTATACATAATTTGCCAGAGTAGAATTATTGATTGCTTCATTATTTGTAGATAACAACATACTCATACTTGTTGCAGTGACTTGCTGCATTGTCCTATAGTGTACAAAATGTCTGTAAATGGCACTTCGTAACTAAGATTCAACAAGGCTTTAAATGAAACATTTAGTCAACTTCAACATGTTGTCCATTTCAATAAATGGCAGCAAAAATCCTTAAATCATATGTATGCATATCAAAAATTATGTAAATGTTGTTTTATGTAGAAGTTGTTGTTTTAGCTTGATATGTTTGAACATTTTCTTTGTTCTTGTTTTAAAACACAATGTTTGCTAATTATTCTACTAGAAGGCTGTTTTTACTAATCTATGTTAGCTTTCATATATTAAAAAAGACACTTTATTCACAGAATTTTGACAAGTTGAATGTGAAGACTGGAAAATATACACCTATACCATCCGGCTGTTCACCACTGAAACGTTCTATTGAGGAATATGTAAAGTAAGCAATACTAGTTAATTATTTTGGTGGGTGTCGTCATATGTGTTGTATATATCTTTCAAGTGTTGTTGGTGATGTGTACTTATGCTGTTCAAGTTTCCATGTAGTTTCTATATTTCTTGTAAATTTTTATAGTCAAAAATGATTTCACTAATACTTCTTCCTTGAAAGTTGACACAATGCCCAATTAAAGAAGACATGAAATTAAGTTACCAGTAATAAATCTTCTACTGTATTGTAAAAATGTGGCTGATTATCTTCAAGACTTGAACGGATAACTAGTAATCTTTTTGCTAACAGTTGATTTTATGATCTGTGGCCATAAATTCCAGTCATGTCATTATCATTGTTTAGGCAAACAGATAAAGTTTGTGGTTCTGGTTACATAATTGAATGAAATACAGTAAGTTTTAAAGTAGGTAAGGAATAACATTTTAATGTGTGTACTGGAAAATCAATGATATGAGAAGACTTTCCATAAAATGTTTTGGGATAGGAGATAAAAGGAGTGTAGGCTGTAGGCTGGGTTACCAGAACGGCAAAACTAGTTTGTTTTGGCCTTCCAAATTAATTCAAATTAGTTCATACTCTTATGTTCATACTCTATATTTTAGGAGTGGATTTTTAAACCTTGACAAACCATCGAATCCATCATCACATGAAGTTGTTGCCTGGGTGAAACGTATATTGCGGGTAAATAAGACAGGACACAGTGGAACACTTGATCCCAAGGTTACTGGCTGTCTTATAGTGTGTATTGAACGTGCTACAAGACTTGTAAAATCTCAACAAGGTGCAGGGAAAGAATATGTGTGTATATTTAGATTACACAGTGTTGTGGAGGATGAAAAGAAAGTTCTGCAGGTATTTACCTCTCAAGCATTTCACACAGCTTGAATTTCTCTCTGGAATCTCCCTTATTTCATTGTATGTGTATCTCAACTTAATAATTTGATTTCATCGGGGGGGGGGGGGAGCTTTAAATGAGTTATGGAAACTTGGCCAGACACTTTAATATGTATGTTAATTCATGTATGTCTGGCACTATGCATATATATATATGTTAGTTTAAAGGCAATTAAAATATGTTTAAAGTAAGTTGTTGTTGATTTATTTGAAACAATAGACAGTTGATGATGTTGTGTTCAGTGAATGTCTTTTGAACATTTATTGCCTTACATTTAGTCGGGTGTTACTACTGATATTCACAACAGAATGGCAGAAAAAACCTCTTTGGGCCAGGGCCCTTTCTATTGTATTAATAATAATTCATTATTTTTAAGAAAAATAAAATTAATACGTAAATTATGGTGATGATTTCCATTGGCAAACAGTTAATCCTGTTTTGTTGAATTTCTTAATGTACTTATTGTAGAACTTGGAAATGCTGCAAGGTGCTTTGTTTCAACGGCCACCGTTGATATCTGCTGTGAAAAGACAGCTTAGAATCCGAACAGTATATGAAGTAAAAATGCTGGAATATAACAAGAAAGATGCAATGGGTAAGTGATTTAGTCTCTTTAAGCCGGTGATATTCCTGGTCTTGTTTTACCAGCCATTTGTGACGTAAATTTGTAGACAATAGGCTACTGTTTCACCAATCAAATTTAATGAATTCATACAAATTGAAAACACATGTTGTTTGTAGTAGTGAATTAACTAAAACATTATAAATATATTGCAGATCCATTTGCCTCATTGCCATAAGGCCAGAGTTCTTTTATTTTTCGTTACTCGGACCCTCCTGCTCATTTTTTTGGCATTTTCTAAAAAAAAATTGGAAAACTGGAAAATACAAAATTTCATATGTTATGATGTAAATGGACCAGCCTTGTATTATTATTTCATTATTTTGTAAATAATTTGTAAATAATAAGTTTTTTATATTAGTGTTTCACTGCAGTGTACCAATTTTAAGATAAATTGGCTGTTTTCTTGAAACTTTCACTGTTGTTGAGTGTTGATTGCTTTAAATCGGACCATCATTGACTATTCTACCACCAACAGCTTGTGGAAGCTATATTTTGGGAGTTTTTATTTTTTTATTTTTTTCCGTCCTCCTGTGGACTTTTTTCTGAAAAATGTCTGAGTAACAAAAAATTAAAAAACTGGCCTAATTGTAAAAAATTCAAATTTGAATGTAAGTTTACCTTTTCCGTAAGTGCTTTAATAAAACGGTACCTAGTTGCTCTAGGTTAATATTATTTCACGTTTGATTTTCGTTCATAAGTATCACTCGGCTAGTTCGTAGAACCTAGGTTTCAGCACAGTTACAGACATTGTTAGAAAACAGTTGTGACAGTTGGCCATTATTGAAGACAATGTCATTTCTAGAACTTCTTATATCAGTTGTTTAAATATTAAATGCTTTGTTACTTGCCCACAGAGTGATTGATCATTGTTTCTACATTGATTAATCATTGTTCATCTATTGATTATTGTTGTTCATATTAATCATTGTTCATATTGATCATTGTTTATTCATTGATCATTGTTTATAGAAGCATGCTTACATTTCTTAGTTCATTTTAGTTTCTCCAATATGTTGAATATATAATAAATAGTTAAACTAAATTTCACTTCCATTCTTCATCCACATGTATTACTGCTGACTATATGCAAGTGTTTATAGACTTGCACAGCTATATTAACAATGTGCTAACATGTCTCATGTTGACCTGTAGGTGTTTTCTGGGTCAGCTGCGAGGCAGGCACATACATTCGTACCATGTGTGTACATCTTGGACTTCTCCTTGGGGTCGGAGGTCAAATGGCGGAACTCCGTCGAGTGCGATCTGGCATACAGGATGAGAAGGTTGGTCTTGCTATAATTACATCAATATATGGCATATTTATGATTTTACAATAAGATCGTTTTGTTCTTCACTGTATTTGAGTGGATTATACATGGTTTATAAATAGTAGATATAAACCACAAAACAGAAGTTTGGGGGATATATAGGAGTGAGTTTGTCTGTTTGTTGGTCGGTCCGTTAAAGTTTCCAGATGATAACTTTAGTTAAGAATGAGATATTGTGAGGAAACTTGCTGTATATACATTACATGTAATATTATATTTGTTCTGGCTATATATGTATGTGATATGTATATATGCCAAATAAAGTTATGTTAAAGTATAGAAAAGATGGTTTCTTTGAAGAGGCGTTGCTTTAGGGATACTATTCCCCACTGTGTGGCAATTCTAGTTTGATTTGTTGCACTCCTGTTCATGATATAGAAGTTCTGTTTTCTGTATTATGGAAGTATGTGCTATATTAACTTCATGTCCTGGATACCTGCACTAGGTTTATACTTAATGCAGTACTGTGCACATTGTTATAATTGTTGTAGTGAGGTATAGTCATACATACTGCTCCAACAATATTGTGATTGAAGTTTATAACTAACATTTAATTTATACTCTGTTCTTTAATATTATCTTGAAAACTGACAAAACTGCATTTATTCTAAATGCAAATGTTGCTTCTCAGTTTTGTTTTCAAAATCAATCATATTTTTATGGTGATTTATGCTGTAATATTATCCTGCCTCAATCTTGCAATATACAGGGTGTTACAAAAGTTTCTTCACAAAAAACATGTTTAATAAGTTTCTATATAATTTGTTATTGTCGCAAGTGAAATATATATAGGTTACATTTTGATATTTAGAGAACCTACAATTGTTCTAATATACATCTGAAATTAATTGAGAGATACAGTTGAAACTCGTTGTGCCGACGTCGGTTGTATCGACACTTCGGTTATGTTGACATACTTTCAAATCCCCGATTTTGGTTGCTCTATATTCTATCTTAAATATGATGGTTTAGTCGACATGCCTGTGTCGACACTCTGCTTATATCGACACAACTTTTCTGCCCCAATTGATATTTTTGCACATTATTGTCATTGTTTGTGTTGACATCGTGTCGACGCTATTGAAATTTAAAAGTTGTTAATTGACTGTGAAAATACTTTTGTTTCGAACCATTGTTTGTTAAAAATTAATGTGTTCACAGTTTGAAAATGTAGTTGAATGATGTCAAACCGAAGTTTGTAAACAAATTGTAACATATTTCAGCGTATGAAATTAAAACATCTGCTGAACTAGCGTGGTTCTCGGAAGGTGAACAAAAATAACTTATTGTATGCCGTCACAATTTATTTCAACATGCTTGTTATTTCCGACAGTTAAATGAATATTCTTTACATTGTAAACAATGATAAGAAATGTCATCGTTGCTTTCAGATGTCTGACATGTTGATTGAATCTATTGTTTACAATTAAAATGTTGCGTAAGCGAAACCGGTAAGGGCTAAAATCCATACTTGCGGTGCTGATCCCATGCTATACTTGTTTCAAAACGAGGCTATGAACTAGACCCTCACGTAAACACTTGGTCAAGTGTGATAGACTTGATCTTTCACCATTTTAATCGCGTATATATATTAGTTCATGTTCAAACTGATGTAACAACGGCACCGACAGAAAGGCTCAACGACTTTGTTATTATAAATTTCGACGGGTAAGGAAATTTGTCAGAAATGTTGGCTCCTGTTGTGTCGACATTCGGATATGTCGACATAATTTTAACGGTCCCAATAATGTCTACATAACGAGTGTCGACTGTACTTAGTGTGTGAAATCAAAATTATACGGTGTACCTAGCGCAAGACAAACATTGCATCAGTTTTAATTGAAACATTTTGAACACCCTGTACATCTTTCTGATTCCATGATCCATAACTCTCAATTCAAAATGTTCCATTAATGATTGAGATATCCATTACAAACCAGGTTCAGTATGTTGTTAGTTTGACTGTTATTATCTAGTAGTTTGATTTATTTGTTGCACTCCTGTTCATGATATAGAAGTTCTGTTTTCTGTATTATGGAAGTATGTGCAATATTAACTTCATGTCCTGGATACCTGCATTAGGTTTGTACTTAATGCAGTACTGTGCACATGATATAATACTTTAAATACTTTTGTTGTGGTGTATATTGCATAAATACACAATAGTGCTTCTGTACTAAGCTCTTGGTTATTGAATGTAAGGCCAGAGTAAATACACTCTTGGATTATCCTTCCTGTCACATGTTTTCATGCCCCAAAACTTTTGTTTATAAACGGATTTTTTGTTAAAATGTTTTAAAACCATTGCTTATACATGTATACACTGTTATACTTCAACTAAGTGTTGGCCTATACCTTGTTAGGGTTGGAGGGCCTAATTTGTTAAAGACATAGCCTGATCAACATGACTACATGTTGTAAACATGTATAAAGTTGATATGGTTATGTTTTATGACATGTTCCATATTTTAGGTTGGTATGGTTACGTTACATGATGTGTTAGATGCACAATGGATGTATGATAATCAGAGAGATGAGAACTATCTACGACGTGTCATCAAACCATTAGAAGCACTACTTACCTCACATAAACGTATTGTCATCAAAGATTCTGCAGTAAGTACATGCCCCATGTATCAAGCACCTGTTCAGACTTGCACCCTATTTTTAGCTCACCTGTCACAAAGTGACAGAGTGAGCTTTTGTGATCACTCTTCGTCCGTCGTCCGTCCGTCGTCCGTCCGTCGTCCGTCCGTCAACAATTGGCTTGTGTAGACACTAGAGGTCACAATTTTACCCTAATCTTGATGAAACTTGGTCACAATGATCATCTCAACAAAATCTAGGTCAAGTTCGATATTGGGTCATCCGGGGTCAAAAACTAGGTCACTAGGTCAAATCATAGAAAAACCTTGTGTAGTCACTAGAGGTCACAATTTTGACTTAATCTTTATGAAACTTAGTCACAATGATCATCTCAATAAAATCTAGGTCAAGTTTGATATTGGGTCATCTGGGGTCAAAAACTAGGTCACTAGGTCAAATCATAGAAAAACCTTGTGTAGTCACTAGAGGTCAAAATTTTGACTTAATCTTTACGAAACTTGGTCACAATGATCATCTCGACAAAATCTAGGTCACGTTCGATATTGGGTCATCCGGGGTAAAAAACTAGGTCACAAGGTCAAATCATACAAAAACCTTGTGTAGTCACTAGAGGTCATAATTTTGACTTAATCTTTATGAAACTTGGTCACAATGATCATCTCGACAAAATCTAGGTCAAGTTCGATATTGGGTCATCGGGGGTCAAAAACTAGGTCACAAGGTCAAATCATAGAAAAACCTTGTGTAGTCACTAGAGGTCACAATTTTGACTTAATCTTTATGAAACTTTGTCACAATGATCATCTCGACAAAATCTAGGTCAAGTTCGATATTGGGTCATCTGGGGTTAAAAACTAGGTCACAAGGTCAAATCATAGAAAAATCTTGTGTAGTCACTAGAGGTCACAATTTTAGTCTAATCTTTATGAAACTTGGTCACAATGATCATCTCCACAAAATCAAGGTCAAGTTTGATATGGGGTCATCTTTGGTCAAAAACTAGGTCACTAGGTCAAATCATAGAAAAACCTTGTGTAGTTACTAGAGGTCACAATGTCGACCTTATCTTTATGAAACTTGGTCACAATGGTCATCTCAACAAAATCTAGGTCAAGTTCGATATTGGGTCATCTGGGGTCAAAAACTAGGTCATTAAGTCAAATCATATAAAAACCTTGTGTAGTCACTAGAGGTCACAATATTGGCCTTATCTGTATGAAACTTGGTCACAATGATCATCTCTACAAAATCTAGGTCAAGTTCGACAGGTGAGCGACCTAGGGCCCTTTGGGCCCTCTTGTTAGGATTGGATATTATGCCTCAGTAGAACCCCTGCATATACCATGTAGTATGTCCATGATTAAAGTCCTGATTATTCAATTAAACCCTTTACCTCATTAACTCACCAAATCTGATAATGGACACCATCTCTACACTCAACCACTTTTTAGCTCACCTGTCACAAAGTGACAGAGTGAGCTTTTGTGATCACTCTTCGTCCGTCGTCCGTCGTCTGTCGTCCGTCGTCCGTCGTCAGTCCGTCCGTCCGTCCGTCCGTCCGTCAACAATTTGCTTGTGTAGACACTAGAGGTCACAATTTTGACTTAATCTTTATGAAACTTGGTCACAATGATCATCTCAACAAAATCTAGGTCAAGTTCGATATTGGGTCATTCGGGGTCAAAAACTAGGTCACAAGGTCAAATCATAGAAAAACCTTGTGTAGTCACTAGAGGTCACAATTTTGACCTAATCTTTATAAAACCTGGTCACAATGATTATCACAACAAAATCTAGGTCAAGTTCGATATTGGGTCATCCGGGGTCAAAAACTAGGTCACAAGGTCAAATCATCAAAAAACCTTGTGTAGACACTAGAGGTCACAATTTTGACTTAATCTTTATGAAACTTGGTCACAATGATCATCTGAACAAAATCTAGGTCAAGTTCGATATTGGGTCATCCGGGGTCAAAAACTAGGTCACAAGGTCAAATCATAGAAAAACCTTGTGTAGTCACTAGAGGTCACAATTTTGACCTAATCTTCATGAAACTTGGTCACAATGATCATCACAATAAAATCTAGGTCAAGTTCGATATTGGGTCATCCGGGGTCAAAAACTAGGTCACAAGGTTAAATCATAAAAAAACCTTGTGTAGACACTAGAGGTCACAATTTTGACTTAATCTTTATGAAACTTGGTCACAATGATCATCACAACAAAATCTAGGTCAAGTTCGATATTGGGTCATTCGGGGTCAAAAACTAGGTCACAAGGTCAAATCATAGAAAAACCTTGTGTAGTCACTAGAGGTCACAGTTTTGACCTAATCTTTATAAAACCTGGTCACAATGATTATCACAACCAAATCTAGGTCAAGTTCGATATTGGGTCATCCGGGGTCAAAAACTAGGTCACAAGGTCAAATCATAGAAAAACCTTGTGTAGACACTGGAGGTCACAATTTTGACTTAATCTTTATGAAACTTGGTCACAATGATCATCACAACCAAATCTAGGTCAAGTTCGATATTGGGTCATACGGGGTCAAAAACTAGGTCACAAGGTCAAATCATAGAAAAACCTTGTGTAGTCACTATAGGTCACAATTTTGACCTAATCTTTATGAAACTTGGTCACAATGATCATCACAACAAAATCTAGGTCAAGTGAGATATTGCATCATATGGGGCCAAGAACTAGGTCACTAGGTCAAATCACAGGTCTTGCATGTACTGCTATAACAGGTGAGCGACCTAGGGCCCTTTGGGCCCTCTTGTCTAATTGGTCACTTTTCAAACCCATAATACGTTTAACTGTGATCATAATTTTTGACGATATGTTGCACACACACTTTTATGCAATAGTCCTAACACTCAAATCAATGAAAATCAAAATCACATGCCAAAGTATGCATGGTCATTCATGCGATAAATTTAGAATTTTCGCCATCAAATAATATGATCACAGTTAAAGGTATTTCGGGTTTGAAAAGTGACCAATTAGAAATGTGGTTGAGTGTATACATATTATAAGGGAAATGTTCGGTAGTTGACACTGGCAACATGTCTGCATGCCAAGAAAGCTGGTAAATGTCAAAAATGTTTGTATGGTAAAAGGATAAATGTGTCAAAATGTGTGATGTCATGTGTCAAAATGTGTGATATCATGTGTCAAAATGTGTGATATCATGTGTCAAAATGTATGATATCATGTGTCAAAATGTGTGATGTCATGTGTCAAACACATCTCCTGGGAGTAAAAAACAAAGGGTTTCAAAACAAATGTTATTGTTAATATTAATTACACTGTTAAAGCACTACAAAAACAGGTTCCTATCTATACAGTGGATTGGATCTTGGTAGCCGGTGCAATAGTATAATATCCCTTTTAACGTTCTTTACTCGCTCATTTGTGGGTAAAGAACATGTCGGGGGAGGACAGTCCTAAAACATTTTAAATTCTTCTCTGAAAAGAAAATTAAACTCGGTGATACAAACTATAGCCCAAAATTATTCTTGCTGGTTCAAACGTTTTGTAAAAATTAGCCAAATCTTCTTTATAATATTTGAATACTGTTAGTTTAAGAGATGACTGGTTTTATAATGTTTTGGAAAAAGTAACAGATTCACCTGTGTTTAAAATATGTTTTATCCAGCAAATGAAGTTACTAACTTCAGAATAGTAGTGGACTGTGAAGCCTAGTCTGTTGTCTTGATAATACAATTGCAACTCTTGTTTGGTCTTCTACATATAGTGGTGGACCCATTGAGTTTGTGCTAGATGTCTGGTGGGTGTCAAAAAAAATTCTGCACATGTTCACCTTCACTATTTCAATGAGGCTTCTAATGAGCACTTAGTAACAAGCCTTGTGCATATTGTCTGGAATTTTATGTTGGATGATAAATAATTAGAGTTATGACCCTTGGTGGGAAACATTTGTTTTTTTTGTGTCAAAATCCCTTATAGTTTATTATTACAATACATGTTTAAGCACTACAAAACAGGTTGCTATCTATACAGTGGATTGGATCTTGGTAGCCGGTGCAATAGTATAATATCCCTTTTAAAAGTTCTTTACTCGCTCATTTGTGGGTAAAGAACATGTCGGGGGAGGACATTTATGTAAAGCTATAACATTCTTGGTCTGAAAAACTGAGGGATTTATGCAGGCTAACCTTTCTCCTTTCAAAACACAAGCCCCTATTAGTAACATTTGCATAAAATGAAGCAAAAAATCCTCATTATACTTGTATTAAGTTGTTAAAAAATAATGGAAGTCACTTCATGCTTCCCAACTACCCCGATTTAATCATGAGTCTCTGGATTATGAATCAAAAACCTGTTTACCCCAATTGGTATTTTAAAAACCCTTTTCCAAGCTTTTCCAAGGATATGTGTAGTGAAAGCAGTCTAGGGCATCGTAAACTCTCACCTGCGTACACAATCATAATCCATGAATGATCAAATACAGACCCAATAAACATTGCTAATTTCCCCAAAGCCAGCGGCATTTCAATAACCAGGCACTTTATCAAAGTAGTTAGTTTTAATATTCACTAAAAATCATCACTTTTGAACACCAGACTAAACATGTTCAGTTTTGAACCGTACAGCCCCGTTTTTACGATTCTGCAAAATTTTAGACAAAGCACAACACTTTAAGTAGCAAATACTGGTGTAAAAAGTTGAAGTTATACCAATAGTAGCACTACAAAACAGGTTCCTATCTATACAGTGGATAGGATCTTGGTAGCCGGTGCAATAGTATAATATCCCTTTTAAAGTTCTTTACTCATTCATTTATGGGTAAAGAACATGTCGGGGGAGGACATACAGTACAAGTAGACAGGGCTCACACTGGCCATTTTAAAATAATAGCCATTTATTTTTGCCCAACAAAAATTATAGCCAAAATTGACGCGAACTTATAATCTATGCATGGTGACTCGAACTTTATGCATGGAACATAAGGCTTTTTATGAATCATAGTCAGGGCCATAGCTGATCAAAATGAATATGTGTGGCATCTTATGCTAGGAAGTTTGGCACATACTCCACTGGCAAAATTTTTAATTTGATAGGGCTTCAGGTGCCTTCTGGGCAGTTTTCAATCTAGAAATCCTGACTAATTATGACTCAGTCTAGTGACAGGTCAAAGACAAATTGATCATCATTTAACTTAATTAAGAATTGTCTTCATACAAATAGGCACCATTGTACTAGGGTGGGTCCAGAGGTATGCTCCCTCAAGTTCAATGATTTTGAATTCTACACTGAACATTGCATGTGACTGCGAGTTAAGGGCAGCATTGAGACAATCATTTTGTTTTGCATTTTTTCATACCTGGGGTAAATCAATAATTGTCTAGGCATATGCCTATAGAAAGCTATGCACCTGCTCTTAAAAATACACCATGTGCAATTTATAATAATATTACCTTGCACTTAATTTGTTTACTTTGCTTTATTACTCTGATAAGTACAGTGTCCATTTACATGACACAGACAGCTGAGGAAATTGATGCCATTACAAAAGGGACAGTCAAACAGCTTGTTCAATCAAATTGTCATTTCTTGATAACCATTATCTTTTAAAAGCTAGAAGATGGCCAATATAGCAGCAAGATATCCATATAAAACAGCTGCAGTGGTTTTATAAATATAAGAAAAAGATATAAATATGTCATGATAAAACCTTTCTTTTGACTTATAGCTCAAACAACAAGCTGAAGCCTCATGAACCTTTTAAAATGGATAATTGTATTTAAAGTTTTTTAAAAAATAAGCACTTATATTTTACAAATTACGAATATCCGAATTTTGCATGTCCGAATACTAGTCAACTTACGTTTTTCAAACAGCTCGTAAAAATAAGTTTTATTGAAAATTATGTTCATTTTTTAGTCAAAGCAGTCATTACTCGATAGATTATAAATCAAATCACCTATAATATTATTAACTATAATTAACCCTAAATTGCAATTAATCTTGTCTGCATCCCACGTCCCGGATTCGTCAGTGTTTTAGACATGTTCGTCAGTATTTTAGACCTGTCCCACGAACGTTGTTGACAGTTGATTACACCAGTTAAATGGGGATTAAAAGATGTTATCACAACAATTTATCAGTAATTAGACCTCCTGTGGCTAATGGTAATTAACAATGAAGATTATATGGGTCCAGTTTGAAGTGTGAACTTGAAAATTTGTGACACTCGATACGTAGCTGATAGATAAAATAAGAAGTTATGGAGATATTTTTTTTGCAGTTTGATAAAAGTATCGCCATTTTTCATCGCCAAATTGTAATAATAATCGCCATTTTGATAAAATTATCGCAAATGGCGATAATGTCGATTGACAGCGTGAGCCCTGAGTAGATGACCATTATGGATAGTAGGTCAGTAATGATTAGGATACCTACCTACCTGCCTAATCCTCTACGGGCTGGTTTGCCCCTGAGACCATATTGGTTAGGACACCTACCTACCTACCTAATCTCTTCGGGCTGGTTTTCCCCTTAGGCAATACTGCTTTGGATATGGCCCTAGAAAACTGGTTAGGTGGATCTGCCTCTTGTGTATAACTGAAAATTTATTAAGATTCTGTTTTAACCAGAAGACTTTCCAGTGAATGGTATTTACTTGTTTGCAAGGTAATAACCCAATCGATATTATACTAATGTTAGTGATGTTTTGTTCAGGTGAATGCAGTGTGTTACGGAGCAAAGATTATGTTACCAGGTGTACTTAGATATTATACTAATGTAAGTGATGTTTTGTTACAGGTGAATGCAGTGTGTTATGGAGCAAAGATTATGTTACCAGGTGTACTTAGATATTATACTAATGTAAGTGATGTTTTGTTACAGGTGAATGCAGTGTTATGGAGCAAAGATTATGTTACCAGGTGTACTTAGATATTATACTAATGTTAGTGATGTTTTGTTACAGGTGAATGCAGTGTTATGGAGCAAAGATTATGTTACCAGGTGTACTTAGATATTATACTAATGTTAGTGATGTTTTGTTACAGGTGAATGCAGTGTGTTATGGAGCAAAGATTATGTTACCAGGTGTACTTAGATACGAGAATGGAATTGAAATCAATGAAGAGATTGTTATAATAACGACCAAAGGAGAAGCAGTAGCATTAGGTATGTATCACTAAGCTTGTTAGTCCCCTACCGGTTTGTGACCAGATGGGACTATAGGTTTGTCATCCGTCAAGTCTGTCCGTCAAAAAATCTGGATCCTGACATAACTGAAACAGGTTTATGAAACTTGGTGTGTGGATAGGTGGCAATAAGGGGATTATGCATGTCTAAAAATGTTTTTATTCCGACAAAAATTGTGGTTGCTATGGCAACAGAAACATTGAACATGGCTTCAAACCGGTAGGGGACTCTGTATTGCGTGCAATTCTTAATGACTTGTTCTGTATGATAGCTAAATCAGCCTTGAAAGACAGAATTGTAGAGCGTCCACTTTGAGTGTGAGACGCTTCAAGTGAATGATACTTTACATACATGAATAGTTGGTACCAAGACTACATTACATTGATAGTTGGTACCAAGACTACATTACATTGATAGTTGGTACCAAGACTACATTACATGAATAGTTGGTACCAAGACTACATTACATGAATAGTTGGTACCAAGACTACATTACATGAATAGTTGGTACCAAGACTACATTACATGAATAGTTGGTACCAAGACTACATTACATGAATAGTTGGTACCAAGACAACATTACATGAATAGTTGGTACCAAGACTACATTACATGAATAGTTGGTACCAAGACTACATTACATGAATAGTTGGTACCAAGACTACATTACATGAATAGTTGGTACCAAGACTACATTACATGAATAGTTGGTACCAAGACTACATTACATGAATAGTTGGTACCAAGACTACATTACATGAATAGTTGGTACCAAGACTAGTTGTGTATATTGTCAGAAATTCTGTGATTATTGCCAGAGTTATGTAATAGCTTTTTGTGGTTGACATAAATTTTTGCATCAAAACACCTTCTTGTTCCTATATAATCATTGTAAACAGATGCAGTTTTGAATTAGACTGACTGAAAAAATGTATTATATCTACTTTCCACAAGTTCAGTAGGCCTAGGCTGCTGCCAGTTAGGTTAGTCTACAAACATACAGTACGCACATTGTTAAGTTTACTGCATTTTCCATTTATTTTCAGCAATCGCTCAGATGACATCTGCTGTCATGGCGACCACAGATCACAATATTGTTGCCAAGATTAAACGTGTTATAATGGAGAGAGACGTATATCCGAAGAAATGGGGCTTGGGACCACGAGTAAGTACTTCATAAACATACTTTTGTATACTGGATAATTTTTGAACATGTATCTCAAATAGTCCTCGAAAATTGCTTGCTTTTTATGCCCCGGCATCTACTGAAGCGGAGGCATATAGTGATTGTCCTGTCCGTCCTTTTGAAAATGTTAACCATAAACTCAAATACTTTTCAAGTCCATCAAGGCATTGCTTTTAAACTTGGCATACCTGTTAACCATCATAAATACCTTACATTGTTAACATCTTGTATCACTATTCAACATTTCAACAGAATTATGGCCCCTGATTGACTTAGCTAGTTATTGTGGACAAGGCTTCCACCGGGGCTTAAGCGTTTACTGGATGCAGTCTTGTATTCTCAGATTTTGTTTACAAACATATATATACATGTCAGAGTACACTATTACAGCTAGCATATAAAACTTGTACATTATGTTATTACAGGCAATGATCAAGAAACAGATGATCAAAGATGGAAAGTTAGACAAATATGGTAAACCAAACGTACAAACGCCTACAGCTTGGATGGACATGTAAGATTTTATATTTGTACAATGATTTGATTGCTTTCTTGTACAATGATTTGATTGCTTTCTTGTACAATGATTTGATTGCTTTCTTGTACAATGATAGTAACAAACTTAACAACATAATTATGTGGCCTTGCAATTCAATAGATTTTTACCTCAAGGAAGGGTTATATACCGCCTTCGATGTATCAATTTAAATAAATGAAATATTTATTTTTAGATTGAAGAAATCGGGTGATATTGAAGGTGATGTGAAGCCAGGTTTGGGTAATGGTATGGACACAGTACAGACTCCTACAACAAAGGTAAAATATCAGTCACAATATATGATGTTTGTTTGGACATCAGTAATCATTGACTTGAGTCATTGTGTTTAGGGAGGGCATAATTCATTAATTTATTGATGTATTATCATCCATATTTTCTTTTTAAGAAGTTAAGGGAAAGTATAAAACACTTGGTATTTTCGTTTCTGTTCAATCTGAACTGTGATGGAATTTGATGTGAATGTTAGTTTATTCTACTCTTCATTGTGTTGCAGAGAAAGCATGAACCAGGAAGTAGTTCTGATGAAGCTATGTCATCTCCGGCCAAAACACCAACAGCTGAAGGCGACACAAGTAGTCACAAAAAGAAGAAGAAGAAGAAGGTTAAGGAAGAACCAGTCAGTGAAGAAGAAGTAGTACAGGTTAGTATAACTGTGGAAATATTTTCAGAAATTTGTTAACAATTCTTGTGTACAACTTTAGCGCAATGAATTGATATACAAAAATTAACAAAAAATCTGCTTTATACAACTATATCATTTCTGAATATTTATAACGTGCAAGGAGCCGAAGCAGTGGTTAGTGCACTTGATTTGTAACTCAGGTTTTGATTACGCTTGCTGTTTTGATCTTCCTCCATATGTGAAGTTGCTGGTTCAGTCCAGGAAAACTGGTTAGCTGAATCAGCTGCCGTATATATCTGAAAGGTTGTTGAGAAGAGAAGATAAACCCAAACAGGCCTCAATAAATCCACTTGTCCGCTCGTCCTGCACAATTTCTTCCTTCTTTATCTATATAGTAGGACAAGTAAGCTTTTGGGGTTTTCTTCTTTGTCTAGATATTGCAAGACAAGTGCTTTTAAAATATTTGTTAAGACCTGCCAAATAAATATGAAAATATTTGCTTTCATTTATGTAATACAAACGTTTGTATTCTGGTAGGAGGCTGAACCATCCTCAGAGAAAAAGAAGAAAAAGAAGAAGAAACACAAGAAAGAGGTGGCTGATTCAGACTGATTCTATTGTGAAAAATGACTGGTGTGTAAGTTACTGTGAAACTTGGGGAACCAGTCCATCAGTGAAAATGTTAACATAAATATGAAAAAGTAGAACATCAGTCTATCAGTTGTTAACATTTCTGTGTAAATCTGGATACCATTCCAGTGAACATGTACGCCTGATGACATTTCCCTTGAAAACAATGTGCTTGTGCTTAGACCAGGCTGTATATGGCCGAAGAATTGTCTTTATGCAGCTGAAGTTGTAACTGTAATAATGGGTGTTAGATAATGATGATAAAATGCTTACACATAGACTCGGCTATTCTGGGGTATTAAGGTACCTGTATTATTTTGTTGCCCTGTACCACTTGAAAACCCTTTCAGGATGTTGCTGTTACTATAGTAACGTTCTCTCAGCTGATGCCTTGTATTGTCTTTTATTAACACGGGCATTTAATTTACAGAACAGTTTTTGATAGACTTTATTTTGTATACTCTGTATTACATTATGTATCATGTATTGTTACATTCTCTGAGAGCAACAGAAATAACCCAACATGGCCATCATCATTTAAGAATCAATTGTACATACCTTTGTTAATGAACTTTTGTTCAAGAATCATTCATGCGGTCTTTGTACATCATTTAAAACCATTTAATAGTATCTGCTATGTTTTACTCAATGAATTATTAATGATTAAACTTCGTTTTGTAAAAAATGTTTCTTTATTTGAGAATTATGTGTACAATTACAATTAACTATTGGACCAATTATCTCTTGTACCTCACAGGAGTTCTGTGTCTGCTAAAGAAGGCTTGTCACTATGTATGGACAGTTATGTGTAGTGTTATTAAGGAGAGATATCATATGACGATTGCCTGTGTTGCTAATTATGGTTTACTCAATGAATTTATGCTAAAACTCTTGTAAAAATTCTATGTTCCTTATCCATGCCCATGAATTTCAAAGGAAGTCATTGTTGTCAATTGTTATGAAAATCATTGTGTATAGATTATAAATAAGAATGTACCAGCTGTCATCTTCCTGTCTTCAAAGTTTTCTTCGAAGTTTGATAGTGCTACCCGAGAACATGCACGTGTTGCTCCCAGTTGAGTTTATGGATTATAGAATGATATGTTCATATATCTGTGTGTTTGTGTGTGTGTATGTATGATCCTGATCGACTGGTATCCGAGCACTGGCTGGTACGTGTGCCCAGTGTGTGAGAACTGTTTGATATGCGTAAAACTGTCTAGTATGTAAGAGCACTGTCTGTTACATTAGAACTGGGTTCTTTTCATAAGTTCTATGTCCAGTATGAGAGAACTTTGCTCTGATCTGTTATTTGGTTACCACTGTGTGTTCATTGGAATACAAAAATAATCACTCTTTAAATTAGTATAGCAACTCGGTTTCTATACTTGGCATATTGCACTATTCTTGATGCAGATCCATGATTTCACGCTTGTGGACATCTGTTGTCGCTTTAACAACAATTCTAATGAGTGTTTGGATGAACTGCTAACAACTAGCCTTCAAAATGGTGTAATAGCTATCTTCTCTACCTGGGGCATTTTCTTTGCTATTGCTTTGGAAATATATTGAATCAAATGAGTATGTTTAGTTGTACCTGTTCCACAGCCGTGAAAACTATGGTACATGGATGCTTCTCTGAATGATACTATTTTGATCCAGTATATTTTGTGTATACCATTATTTCATTTTATTGTTGATTTTATTTTGACGATTTTAAAAAATTATTGTATCAATAAACATGTCCATGATACTGTAGTTGTTGTAAGTCACTGTGGTTAAGTTTACAATGTGGAAAGACTGTCAATTTCATGAATTCGTAAAGTCCAGTAACGTTTCCTTCAGTGTAATTATACCTCCAGATACATAGTATATGGGGGCTATATTTGAGTCGTACTTGAGGTTGGTTGGTCTGTCAGCTGGTCCGTGTAAAATTTGTTCGCGCTATTTTTCTGTAACCGTTGGTCGGATTTCAATGGAACTTTGTATGAATAATCAGTACCAAGTCTAGTTGTGCATATCCCCGGCACATGTTAGTCGGATCATTTTTAGCTCACCTGTCACAAAGTGACAAGGTGAGCTTTTGTGATCGCTCTTCGTCCGTCGTCCATTCACAATTGCTTGTGAACACACTATAGGTCACAAATTTAGCCTGATCAATATGAAACTTGATCACAATGATCATCTTCATACAATCTAGGTCAAGTTCGATATTGGGTCATCTGGGGTCAAAAACTAGGTCACTAGGCCAAATCAAAGGAAAACCTTGTGAACACATTAGAGGTCACAATTTGAGCCTAATCTTTATGAAACTTGATCACAATGATCATCTCTATAAAATCTAGGTCAAGTTCGATATTAGGTCATCTGGGGTTAAAAACTAGGTCACGAGGCCAAATCATTGAAAAAGCTTGTGAACACACTAGAGGTCGCAATTTGAGCCTAATCTTTATGAAACTTAATCACAATGATCATCACAACAAAATTTAGGTCAAGTTCGATATTGGGTCATCCGGGGTCAAAAACTAGGTCACAAGGTCAAATCATAGAAAAACCTTGTGTAGACACTAGATGTCACAATTTTGACTTAATATCTATGAAACTTGGTCACAATGATCATCTCAACAAAATCTAGGTCAAGGTCGAAATTGGGTCATCTGGGGTCAAAAACTAGGTCACAAGGTCAAATCATAGAAAAACCTTGTGTAGACACGAGGTCACAATTTTGACTTAATCTCTATGAAACTTGGTCACAATGATCATCTCAACAAAATCTAGGTCAAGTTCAATATTGGGTCATCTGGGGTCAAAAACTAGGTCACAAGGTCAAATCATAGAAAAACCTTGTGTAATCACTAGAGGTCACAATTTTGACCTAATCTTTATGAAACTTGGTCACAATGATCATCACAACAAAATCTAGGTCAAGTTTGATATTGGGTCATCTGGGGTCAAAAACTAGGTCACAAGGTCAAATCATAGAAAAACCTTGTGTAGTCACTAGAGGTCACAATTTTGACCTAATCTTTATGAAACTTGGTCACAATGATCATCACAACAAAATCTAGGTCAAGTTTGATATTGGGTCATCTTGGGTCAAAAACTAGGTCACAAGGTCAAATCATAGAAAAACCTTGTGTAGACACTAGAGGTCACAATTTTGACTTAATCTTTATGAAACTTGGTCACAATGATGTCATGTACATCTTGGTCATGTACTGCTATAACAGGTGAGCGACCTAAGGCCCTTTGGGCCCTCTTGTTAAGGTAGTTATGGCCCTTCGTATTTCTACACTTATATACTTTGTGCACCATTTCTTTGTAACCAATGGCCAGATTTAGATGAAACTTTGCACAAACGATCAGTACCAAGTCTAGTTGTGCATATCATCGGCACGCATTGGTCAGATAGATTTTAAAGTAGTAATGGCCATTTTTTTACTCTTAAATTTTGTTTGAGCTATTTCTCTGTTACCAATTGCCAGATTTCAACGAAACTGCTTGAATGATCAGTACCAAGTCTAGTTGTGCATATGGTCGACACACGTTCTTATCTATTTTAAAAGAGATATAGCCCTTTATTGTTTTGCACTTATAAATTTTGTCTGTGCTATTTCGCAGCAACCAATTGTCGGATTTCAACGAAACTGTGTGACTATCAGTACCAAGTCTAGTTGTGCATATCTGACAGTGTCAAGCAGTTTCTGGGGGTAACTGTTTTAACATAAGAACTGTGAAGTAAAAAAATCTTTTTTAAGATCTGCTTGCCCAATGTAAGAAATTCAATATTTGCCAACTTTTTTGAGTTGGAATTATCCACAGAATTGATCTTGACGTAAAGTAAGCCTGATCATGACCTTTGTGCATGAATATTGTGTATTACAACGACATGGTATGCAGAACATAAATTTTCTGCAAGCAAGTTATAGAAGTTATACAGATGCGACAGAAACCACTGTAGAAAGATGTTGGCAACCTATTTCGGACCTTTCAACATTGAAACCAGTTGCACAATAGATCACCCAAGATAAATGTATATTTACAGACATTAGAATTAAACAACCTCTGAAAATAGTTTCAACAAATATAAAACGGTTTTAGAATTAGGATGAACGAACACTGAGGTGATAACATAATACGGCCCTTTAGACGTATAATAAGTTGTTAGGACCACTAGGAATTCTGCCGGAACAGCAAGTCTCAAAAGCCATTGAAAAATCTGGTAGCAACAAGAGTACTGTATACCATTGAACCGGTTGTATTGAAGCAAGATTTTTAAACTCTTACAATTAAGATTTTGATATCTCCGACGATGGGTTTTGAGCTGATTGATTATTGATTCACATTTTGAAATATCGATAAATGAATGGAACCACCCAAAATCTTCAATTTTCCTGCACAAAACATTTTCTTTGATAAATGGAAGTTTAACCAGAAATGTGATGCCCCCGCTAAAAGCTGTCATCAGATACCCAAGTATAAAGTTATACAAATGAAATAATTTGAAATAAAGTTTGTAATTACTTAAATGTGACATTGACCAGAAGACAAGAATATTCTGTAAGATGGTCCCGATCTCCCGAAACATCTCAAATTTTGTCACCTATCGTTTTAGGCAGTTTCCATGCAAACTGTACTCTAAATTGGTATAACAAAACAAACATTATTCTGAGTTTATAACAGCAACATTTTGAGAGTTCAAGATTCATATTTATCTCAAATTCAGACTTTGAAATTATCAAAATCTCAATTTGAGTTGAGATTTCTACTTGAGATGCTCGGGAGATCAGGGCATGACAGTCTTGATGTGGTGAATATTTGTACAAAAATATTTAAATACTAGTATCCAATAAGATATGACATAGTTACAGAGTGGGCACGATTTAAATGACTTGAACCTTTTAATATTTGACCACTAAGTGTGACCTTGACCTTTGAGTTAGGGACCTGTGTCTCCTGCATGATACATTGTTTTGATGTGATGATTTGTCCCAAGTGATATCAATAAGTCATGACATAGTTACAGAACGTACACAAATCACATGCCTATTTGAGCCTTTGACTAAGTTTGACCTAGTCCTAGGGACCTGGATAATGTTTTATCAAAGCACTTACGGAAATCGTAAACTTACGTCCACATTTTTATTCTTTAAAATTCTTTACCGACTGCACATTTGGGACTGATATGGTTTGAAGGAATATTACTTGTAATACAGCTCTATTTACCAAATCGAATAGTTGTAAATAGATTATAAAGAATTTAAATTTGATCGTAAGTTTACAAATTTCTTAAGTGCTTTGATAAAACAGTACCCTGGGTCTTGCGCATGACACATCGTCTTCATGTGGTTAACATTTGTACCAGGTATTATAAATATCCAATAAGAAATGACAAAGTTACAGAGCGGACACAATTTCACAATTTTCGAACACACAGACAGGGTGAACACTATATGCCCTTCCGCCATGGCGGGGGCATAAAAATCTATTTTCAGTGTAGAATGGCTAAATTAGTGAATCAAAGCTGATCAGCCCAGGTCCTGTTCATCTATATGTATAAATCGATGTATGGTAGTTACTTTACTTGTCTGTTGATATATCGGAATGGTCGACATGCCTCAGGTTGAATCATATTCATAAACTAGAATTATCACTGTCGTAAACAGGGCCCCGTGGTAGCATGTTGTAAGAGGGGAGGTGTCGAGAACTATAGTGGGGTTGCATAATTACCAGCGCTATAAATTTCTGTACTCAGACACAATAAAAAGTCATATCTCAAACTTTCATGTGTTGATGCCTGAAATAAAGTAATTCACTCCCTTCTAAAATTCAATGAAAGTTGTTTGACAAGCGCAGGTTTAATTTCCTACATAGAAATCATGATGAACTTTGACTTTTATAAAGTTTGGAAATATCTTTGACAGACTAAAATTGCACACTGAATTCATGACATTGGTTTCATTGACATTGCCCTGTTCCTGATCGGCCAATATTGTTTGCAAGATGGAAATACACAAAACAGAACTACATTAATCTGTTTGTTTTGTGTGCAAGTGTTAAGGGGAATCAGTCAAGAATTATTAAAGTTTTAAAGAGTTGTCACCCTTTGCTAAAAATGTGTATATTGTTTTTGCTCCACATACATGTACTTATTGTCGTAGTCAATAGAAGTAAGTATAGCAAGTTTCATTTGAATATCTTGAACCATTTTTTAACTTTGACCAATGTTATAGTTTTTGAAGCTGAAAAGGGGCACAAGTCAAAATTTATCAAAGCTATAGTTGTTGCCCTTTGCTAAAGATAAGCGTATTATCACTGGCAATAATTATAGCAAGTTTCATTTGAATATCTACTAGCGTTGTGAAGTTACGAAGAAAAAAAGAGTAAATTTGAATTAATAAAGGCCATAATTCTTCCAATATTGTAGCTAGAGTAATGTAACTAGTCATAAAATAGTGTTTTGTTGTTGTGAGCTTATGTTGATCTCAAGTTGATATCTTTAATGGTTTTCAAGTTATCAAGAAAAAAAGCTGAAAATTGATGAAAATTTGAATTTTACAAAGGGCCATAACTCTTCCAATATTGTAGCGAGAGTTATATAACTTGCCATAAAATAGCGTACTGTTGTTGGGAGCTTATGTTTGAAGTTTGAAGTCAATACCTATAATGGTTTTCAAGTTATTAAGAAAAAACTTGAAAAATGTGGACGGGCGGACAGGGTGATTTATAGTTCTATAGGGCACGCAAAAAATTTTTTGCGGGGCCCTAATAAATAACATGAAACACAAATTGTTTTGAATAGTTTTAATTTAATAGCTTTAAATGAGAATGACCTACAAAAAGCTGTTCAGCAGACATTACACATGCCTGGAGAATCGGGGGTTCAAATCTTGTCTTGCTCTTTAAAAATTTAAACAAAAAATCTTATTGCACTGCTTACCCAGTGGTATTATCTTTATGTATAAAGAAATATGCACACAGTATTTGTAATAAATAAGACACAGTTCAGCAAGTGTAATCCACAATGGAGCATTATATACTATGTACAAGTTTAAATGTCAAAAACAACCCCACAAATTCTCATTTACTGACTAGACACAAGTTAAGACACACAAATTTTGGCTGTCCAAACAATCCAGGAAATCATCAGAAACTTGTGTCTCGTCATTCGGTTGGTCATCAATGATTGACAGGATAATGGATGATAAACGTTGGTACATGAAACTTCTATACAGTACAGTGGTCACTGAAACAAACAAAAAAGTGTTTATTAATAATAAAGAAGGCTCAAGTTTAGATATAAATTTATATAGGGTTTGAAGACCCTCCAAGAGACAATATTTTCAACCAGACTACCAGTCACTTTATCCTGAAAAGACCCCTCAAGTGATTATTTTACTTGTCCAGTCAGTTTTTACTTGCTTTCAGTTAGTGCTAGAACTTTACTTATCCTAAATGTAGCGCTAGAACTAGTGTGGTGCTAGAACTTTCCTGTGTGTGGTGCTACAACTTTCCTGTGTGTAGGGCTAGAACTTCTGTGTTTTTCATCTTGCGTATCAATTTTTTCCATCAAGCAAACAAGAAACAACATTCTAGGCATTTCTCTTTACATAATGAACCAACAGAACGAGTGACGTTAGTGTAACATGTATACTTAACAGGACAACTGCACTGTATTTTTATGTTCAAGGTCACAGTGACCTGAAAAGCAATAGGGTACTGCTGGTTATGTGCCAGGAAGTTGAGAGAACTTGTGAGCTCCAGTGTTCTAATAATTGTCAATCCAACTGGTTTTGTTATGCAGACAAAGTGTAAAGCAATGTTTCTGCTTCCTTGAAGGTGAGATCACTATGTGAATTAAGACAGTGACAATATACCCCTTAACAAGGATAGGAGGCCCGCCCATATGGTGTGGGTGTATCCACAATACGGGTGTCTCGCCCATAAGTCTGGTCACAGGAGGGGAAATTCAACAAAGGTTCATCAAACAACTACTTACACATTTCTCCTCCTCAAAACCACTTTTGATGGCATACATTTTTATTCCCATACCATCTGCGGACCACACACCAATGATAAGAGCAGCCAAACACTCCTCAGGATCGAAATTAGGTCCTACAAAACAAAGATTAGTGAGTGTTTTATGAACAATATGAGCAAGGTCATCATTCTTGATATGGTCAAGGTTGGTCATCTGTGAAAATTTGAAGGAAATCCTTTCAACAAGAGGGCCCAAAGGGCCATAGGTCGCTCACCTGTCCTAGTAGTTTATGCACCCCTAATGGTAGCCTCTATTCCATGTACAAGGTTTTCATATTGTCTTATGCTTTATAATTTACATCATATTTAGACCCAATGACATATTGAAGTGATTTGACAGTGTGACCCAGTTTTTGATCCCGGATGACCCAATATCGAACTTGACCTAGATTTTGTTTAGATAATCATTGTGACCAAGCTTCATAAAGATTAGGCTAAGAATGTGACCTGTAGTGACTACACAAGGTTTTCTATGATTTGACCTTGTGACCTTGTTTTTGACCCGGATGACCCAATATCGAACTTGACCTAGATTTTCTTGAGATGATCATTGTAACCAAGTTTCATAAAGATTAGGCCAATATTGTGACCTCTAGTGACTACACAAGGTTTTTCTATGATTTGACCTTGTGACCTAGTTTTTGACCCCGGATGACCCAATATCGAACTTGACCTAGATTTTGTTGAGATGATCATTGTGATCAAGTTTCATAAAGATTAGGCCAATATTGTGACCTCTAATGACTACACAAGGTTTTTCTATGATTTGACATTGTGACCTACTTTTTTACCCCGGATGACCCAATATCGAACTTGACCTAGATTTTGTTGAGATGATCGTTGTGACCAAGTTTCATAAAGATTAGGCCAAAATTGTGATCTCTAGTGACTACACAAGGTTTTTCTATTATTTGACCTTGTGACCTAGTTTTTGACCCCGGATGACCCAACATCGAACTTGACCTAGATTTTGTTGAGATGATCATTGTGACCAAGTTTCATAATTATTATGCTAAAACTGTGACCTCTAGTGTCTACACAAGAAATTGTGGACGGACGGACGACGGGTGATCACAAAAGCTCACTCTGTCACTTTGTGACAGGTGAGCTAAAAATGTAGGAGTTGCGTTCACAAGAATTATTCACCAAAAAATACATAGTGAATACAAGAGGGCCATGATGGCCTTAAATCACACACCTGTTACCATTGATAAATTGTTAAAAATATAGACAATATATCAGCTGTTAAATTATGCTAATAGAAGGTCTAGAGTTGTGTAAAATTCTCTGTACTATAGTCATATACTGTTGATGACCAACCTCCATGTTAAGTTTGAAGATCCTAGGGCAAAGCCTTTTGAGTTATTAAACGGAAACCATTTGGTCTGATGACTGACATGTGCAAAGCAATATACCCCTCATCAAAGGGCATAAAAAGTTTAAGGGGCCAAGACAAAAAATGTTGATGTCACCAACCCTAACACCTTCCGAATTTGCTGATCTAATAGAAATTACCATTTTTTCAGTTAGATAGCCTGGTTAAAATTTTTATTGCTCATACCTGTATAAACTGTGGAATCGTCAGTAAATAGATCGAGGAACTTTTTTAATGATTTGCCACATTGGGATTTAAATTTGGAACATTTTGCTTCGTCACTTTTCATTCCCTCAGAGTCGACTAGACTGTAAAATAATAACAATATTCAATTGAATTCCAATGGTGTAAGTTGAATGCGTGAAAAAGAAAAACAAGAGGGCCGTGATCTAGATCGCTCACCTGCCTCCATGGCAGCCATTATTTCTTAACAAATCAACAGAGAAATGAGGACTATAGTAGAGTGTCACTCAAGGCACATTCCTGCAAATTCATTTTGAAATCTGGCCAGCACTTTCTAAGAAGACTTTCAAAGTTATCTACATTTAGCCATAGAGTGGAAATTAGCCCCACCCTGGCAGCCATAACAGAAACCATTTGAATGGTCAGAAATGGCAATGGTCAGTGACCGTGACCTACTGACCTCAAAATCAATAGGGGACCAGTCATCTACTGTTGATGACCAACCTCCATGTAAAGTTTGAAGATCCAAGGCCAAAGCGATCTTAGTTTTGAACGGAAACATTTGGTATAACGACCAATCGACCTACATGGGCAAAGCAATATACCAATATAAGTAATACTTACTGCTTAACCCATTTCTTCAGGTAGCCTTGAACAACTTTTTTGGAAGTAAAATAATCTGATTGATCTTGAAGTTTGTATTCTAATACGATATCAATGCCTGATTCAACTTGTTCAGAGTCATCAGCCTCTTCACCACCACCTTCTTCTTGACTTGGATTACCACCGATGAGGTCAGCACTGATACCTCCACCCACCTTTCTCTGTACCATCTGAAAAAGGATCAAGTTCAGGTTAGTTCTATATACTTTTAATGTATCATAATGTTATCTTTCTGCAATGCACAAATTTTATGTAATATATTTGCTGTAGTTTAATTGAAAAACTTATTTTTGGAAGAAGTCTTTCAAACCCAAAATGGGACACCAAGTCATTATAAGAACAAGAGGGCCCTTGACATGACCTTAGAGGGTTAACAAGGTTTTTCTTTGATGAGACCTAGTAACATAGTCTTGACTCCAGATAACCCAGTAATGAACTTGGCCTAGATTTTATAGAGACAAACGTTATAACCAAGTTTCAAAAAAGATTAAGTGAAAATGGTAACCTCAGAGTGTGAACAGTCCAAATGTTGACGGATCACTACAGTGGACAGTTCCAAGGGTGATCAAATTGGCTCACCTTGAGAACGAAGTGAAAATGGTTTCATGTGGATTAAAATAGAGAGACTGGGAAAAATGAAATTACACTTGTGGAAATAACAGCAAGTTGAGTACAAACCTTTCCATTACATGTCATTAGGAAGTCATCATCTTCAGATTCTAATTTGTAGGCATCTGACAGAACCTCAGCACCTGAAATAATTGAACAATCAATAGCATTAACAATAACCCAGGTGACAGTTTACCAGATATATAAAGATTCTGCTAAAAAAATAAATATATGTGGTCCAGGTAACCTTAGTCCTACAAATATGACTTTCGTTTTTTTTTTAACATTTGGACTTTCGTCTTCAAACCGAAGTCATACCGAAAATGCTCAATTCCCTATCGCACGATTCCACCCGAATTTACAGCGGAAAGTTTTACATTAAAATCAAACTGAATTTTACTTGTAACGCTATTAAAATGCAATATTGTTAAACCTAAACCTTTATTGTATTCATAAACTCAAATTGTTACCTTGCGAAATGCATTTTACATCCAATAATCTTAATAATCCAATTACCGTTTCAATATTTACACTCGTTGACTTTCAATATGCAAAACACGTTGACCCCATAAATGCATACAGCGATTTGATTGGATGAAGTAAAATATCGGTCGATACTGGATTAAAAAAAATTTGTAAAGGAAAATATCACCAGTAAGTGTAATGTTTTAATTTTTTCGGCCCGATTTGTATTATAGACGCGACCAAAGCGCTTACGCAATCGTGTCACACAGCGGCGGGCGGAACGAGCTGACAATCGTGTTTACATAGTTCAATTCAGCTTTAAATAAGATTTAATTTGTATACATGGAGTTTAACTATTGCATTATAAGTGTAAGTGTTTGATATGTAAGTTTTAATATATGTTTATAACATATATTTATACATTGATATTTCGACGCAAAAACTTGTATCTTTGTAATTTTAATTTGCGAAAGGAGATTGAGCATTCCCGTCTAGACGTTTGATACTGCCAATCATCAAAGAAACTCAGTATTCATCACATCTAGATTTCTGGACTACAGGTAACCCTACCTGGCCTATTTTTAGCTTCGATCTTAGCACTTTTTTTATTGGGCCTGAGCAGGTACGAAAAGCGTGCAGGGGATACAGAGGGAATAAGGGAATCTTCCCAACAGGCGATAATTAGACCACCTCATTGACTCCAAGTCCCGGGGAATTTATTCATACTTTAAAGTACCCAGATGAAAAACTATGCCCCACGGTGGGGATTGTTGACATAAAAAATTTGAAAATGTCTAATTCCCCCTGGGTCGCATGCGGCAAAATATTGACTGGTGCACTAAAATGGGATCCCTACAGGATGTACATGATTTTTTCACCAATGTTACCTGAACATCACATTATTTCATTTAGCTTTACGACATTGCCATACTGATAACTGAAGGGAAAAATTAGGGTATTTCATACAGTGGAGTCACCGGTTTTCGTTAGGTTAAGGATATAACGGGCGATAAATGATCAATTCCACATCAATTTGAGATTATAGAGTTATCAAAATGAAGGCAAAATATTAAGAAACAGTTACAAGTAGTTTCAACAACAATTGTTCAACCATTATCGCGAATGCAGCACATTTAATGACGTCACTAAAATGTGCATAAAATAACACTCGTATACCTGAAATCGTGACCTTTGAACTTAATGTTGTAAAATCACGTATGATTGAGTTTTCACCTTGAACGTAGCATAATTCAAAACTTAAAAGATTCAGTATGTCATTAAAAGTGCAATTTGCTACAAATTTCAAAATTAAACGAATAATTAAGAAACTAAATAAGACCGCACTAGAAATGTGTATCACTACGCGCTTTCACATCATAGATCCGTAGTAGGCTAGGTAAATCAGGAATCTACGAACAATTTAGCAAAATAATATTAATTTTGAGTGCGAATGACGTTCGAAAATATCTGATCTACAACTGAAATCAGCAACAACATTGTGAATTACCAAATATTTCTATGATACAAAGATTTTCCAAGGAAAAGTAATCGTGAAAATGAACTGTTCTTGGTCCGCATGGCATAAGATTACGTCATCATTTGTCTCCCTTGATTTAATTTGCATATTGAGGAACCAGTCCATTTCGACCATGACCTTTAGTGGATAAGCGTAAACAAACAGACGATGGCTAAAAAATTGATGTAAAATCGATCATTCGGCATGATTTGAATGTAAATCGATTGGAACTAATTGGCATTACAAAATTTGACACATTTTTGAGTCAGATTGGTAATTATCTTATTTCTTATGTTAATGAAATGCCATTTGATTCATTTATGGATTAGAAGGTCAACTTTGACATTCCTTCATTCGGTTTTCCCGCTAATGACGTCATAACTAAACTATCAATAAAGATATTGAAAGTAGTTCTACTTTAACGATTACTAGGCAGGGCTCACACTGGCCATTTTAAAATAATAGCCATTTATTTTTGCCCAACAAAAATTATAGCCAAAATTGACGCGAACTTATAATCTATGCATGGTGACTCGAACTTAACGCACGGTACATAGCTTGATCAAAATGAATAAGTGTGGCAGCTTATGCTAGGAAGTTTGGCACATACTCCACTGGCAAAATTTTTAATTTGATAGGGCTTCAGGTGCCTTCTGGGCAGTTTTCAATCTAGAAATCCTGACTAATTATGACTCAGTCTAGTGACAGGTCAAAGACAAATTGATCATCATTTAACTTAATTAAGAATTGTCTTCATACAAATAGGCACCATTGTACTAGGGTGGGTCCAGAGGTATGCTCCCCCAAGTTCAATGCTTTTGAATTCCACAGTGTCGCATGTGACTGTGAGTTAAGGGCAGCATTGAGACAATCATTTTGTTTTGCATTTTTTCATACCTGGGGTAAATCAGTAATTGTCTAGGCATATGTCTATAGAAAGCTATGCACCTGCTCTTAAAAATACACCATGTGCAATTTATAATAATATTACCTTGCACTTAATTAGTTTACTTTGCTTTATTACTCTGATAAGTACACTGTCCATTTACATGACACTGACAGCTGAGGAAATTGATGCCATTACAAAAGGGACAGTCAAACAGCTTGGTCAATCAAATTGTCATTTCTTGATAACCATTATCTTCTAAAAGCTAGAAGATGGCCAATATAGCAGCAAGATATCCATATAAAGCAGTTGCAATGATTTTATAAATATACGAAAAAGATATGAATTGATTGTTAAAATATGTTATATGTAGCAACCCCAGTCAATTTTTGTATGTTCACCAATGATGATCAATGTTAGTGCAAATTAAAGAGCTCATCAAAAGCTCTGCAGAACAGTTTGAATTATGTAGGTATGTCGTCTGGATAAAAAGTAATGGCAATTTGAAAACGCGAAAAAGCGGTCAATTTTAGGAATTTTTGCCTTCTTAAAGACTGTCTTTTAATCGCGTTTCCATGGAACCGAAAATTTCACCTTTTTTAAACAAACTGCTGTAACTTTTTTAATTTTTAAAAAAAATCTATGAAACTTGGCATATTAATGTATTTTTGTATGCTGATTTCAATTATGCAATCCAATTAGATACAATATCATCAGGTAAAAAGTTATAGAAGGAACAAATGTGAAATTTCAACATAATTTTGGAATATTTTATTATCGAAATTATACAGGTATTACATGACAAAATCATAATCTACAAACAATACAACTTCGCCACATATTACAATTTACATAGTACTTAATAATGACATAGTTTAAAGTTTAATAATATGCTAACTTGGCATTGATTATCATTATTATAGATCTATAGAAATGTTTTAAACAGATCAAGTTTTCAGAATGTCGATGAAAGATGTCTCAGACAGGCATTTCACTTTTTCCCTTGATACCAGCTAGTTTTTCAGTTCAATGATTCAGTCTGAATCATATTGTCAACAATGATAGATTGTATACTTGGGCACAATGCGAGCATTTCTGTCATCTGAAAAGAAATACATGAAAAGAATGATAAAAATACACAACAAGCCGTTTAATACATGCGCACAAAATATTTGAAATAAAAAAATACATTATTAGCTAGGCCTACATCTATACTGCATTATATAGATCCATGAAATTTGAGCTCAGAGACCTCCATTTGAAAATAAGGGTTTACAAGTAAGACTTAAATTGCTGCCAAATCAGGTTCTTAATCATGGTTAATATGTAATCAAAGTAATATTAAAATAATTCAAGCCCTAAAAATAGTTGCATTTGCAGAAAGAGAAAAACACTCCTCCCCATGTTAACTTTGGTGGGTGGGGTGTGGTGAATTTATTTTTACCAATATACGTGGTATTATGTTAAATTAATAACAGTGAAACTAAATAAAGGTGTTAATTAATATAATTAAGTAAGAGAAATAATTAGGAAGATGATCAAAAGTCTTTAAAAGACGATTTTTAACCAGACAATAATCGTTCGTCAACCAAACAATTTGAAAAAATGACAGGTGCCCTCTGATGTTTATTTCCGTAAATTTCATTAAAAATACGATTAGAAACGTATTCAGTGTAAGTTTTATCATTTTAAAAGAAGAAATTAAACTGATTTGGACCAAAAAATGATGTAGTAACGTTGTATTTATCGGCAAATCGAGCAATACACATTTGGGATTAGCCACAGTAAAAACCAGTCAACAATGGCGGGCGTTCAACTCGCCGACTTTGGGTGAACTGATGGGACAAAAATTAAAATGCTGAAACGATTACTAGTCCGATTTTGATGATTCAAACGTCATTTTGAAGGGAATATAATATTCTATAGGATTCTATATTCGTTTGGTATACTTACCCTTTCGATTTTGTAAGAAATTGACGTAAACTTTGGCACCTCGTAACTTTTTTATTTAAATTCGGATTTTAAAAACGAAAGTTCCAAAGCAAAGCTGAATCCTTTCTCGGATTGGTTGTGGAGTTTGACGAATATTAATTAACATTAACGCACCCGCATGTGGCGTGATGTAACACCCTCGCGTATAGCGCATGGCCGAAAATGTGATTTTACCAGATGGCCGAAAATATCGTCGAAAATCGTTTTTAACTCAAAATGTTTAAACTATCGATTTTCTTAGATAAAAATTATTACTACCATCAGAAAGACAATTTATTTCTGTTTTAAAATATGTATACATGTTTATATCTGAGAAAACTATGAACTTGTAAAATTAAGATTTGCTACACCTGGTACTGAATTTTACCAAATTCTTAAAGGTACATGCTAATCAGCTGGGGTTGCTATTATATGATAAAACCTTTCTTTTGACCAAGACTTATAGCTCAAGAAACAAGCTGAAGCCTCATGAATGCTTGAATGCAGGATTTCAACATTTTTAAATGGATAATTTTATTTTAATTTTTTAAAAAAATAAGCACTTATATTTTACAAATAACAAATATCCGAATTTTGCATGTCCGAATACTAGTCAACTTACGTTTTTCAAACAGCTGGTAAAAATAAGTTTTATAGAATAGTATGTTCATTTTTTGGTCAAAGCAGTCATTAGTCGATAGATTATAAATCAAATCACCTATTATTAACTATAATTAACCCTAAATTGCAATTAATCTTGTCTGCATCCCACGTCCCGGATTCGTCAGTATTTTAGACATGTTCGTCAGTATTTTAGACCTGTTCCACGAACGTTGTTGACAGGGGATTAAAAGATGTTATCACAACAATTTATCAGTAATTAGACCTCCTGGGGCTAATGGTAATTAACAATGAAGATTATATGGGTCCAGTTTGAAGTGTGAACTTGAAAATGTGTGACACTCGATACGTAGCAGATAGATAAAATAAGAAGTTATGGAGATATTTTTTTTGCAGTTTGATAAAATTATCGCCATTTTTCATCGCCAAATTGAAATAATAATCGCCACTTTGATAAAATTATCGCAAATGGCGATAATGTCGATTGACAGCGTGAGCCCTGACTAGGGTATCACGATTTGAGGTTACTCGACGGTACTTCATTTTCTGTGGCCACTCATCAGGAATGAGGTGTCGAGAGTGATCAATATAAGTTGGAAAAACTTGTTTCACAATCGACCTTAATAAATTAGTATAAACTAAATTATCACCTCACCTCACTCAACATTTACTTATATGAATGCAAGCTTATTAATGACTCATTAGACTTAGTTACGAATGCAGAATGACCGCTCCTAGTCCTACGTTCAATTTAATAATAATTTGTACTACATGACAAACAATAAAATTAAACAAGCAGCACACAAATAGCTAATACTTTAGTGAATTTTTTTTAATGACACCTTCGCTTGCATGTACACAACTGAACTAGAATTTCGCAACTTGTCACAAAATGACGAATTTCGAAAAGTAAATATCAAAGTTTTCCAATACTTCAGATGAAATAACATCTAATTTACAATCGAATGGGGTCCAATTTCAACAAATAATGAAGAAGAAAATATTCATAATGTCAATTTACCTGTCAAACTATCTTTGATTATGATCATTTTGGCGGATTTGTCAGATTGTTGAGATGTTCTAACAACAAATACTGATTACGCCAGACCAGACCGGAAAAGGAAGTTGAAGCCGCTAGGACATTCGGAGACCCTCGATTGTGGACGCGCTAAAGCCCATTCCACTTCCCACAATTACTTCCCTTAGTGCAACCATATCTTACATCACGAATAACAAGAAATATCTTTTAAAAAACAGCGTTAATATAGCAAATAAGTGTACTTATTTTCAATGAAGATGCGGACGTTAATACAAATCGTTGAAATTGAAAAACAGGAATAAACTAGAATTTATATATCTATACGTGTATAGATTCTATTTTTTGAAGAATAATAAGATAGGTATACATACCTCTGTCTCATAATTTCGTGCCTTCTGCTGAAATTCGTGCCTGGTTTATTAACTTTCAGCTCTAATATATGCGCTACGTTGTCTTTTTACTAAAATAACCCCAAATGATATTCACACAAATGGCCTGTATCAATTGTGGCAGTCATTTTGGACGACTCGTCATTGAGGAACGATACGGGTATTGCTTATTCCAATTGGGATTCTTCAACTGGTGTTAATTGTTTTGCATACCATTTTTATTACGCATTTTATTTAGCGCCACAGTTTATTACACTCAAAATGAAAACAGATTATGATGAGTACTACTCCAAATTTGTTTAATTTAAACACAAATACAAAAATTTACTCCATGGGGCCCCAGTACAGACAAGTTTTTAAGGAGGCACGGATTTCATGGTTACCGGTCAACAGCATTCAGAGCACCGACCAAGACATACAAAAGCAATAATTTTATGTGTTTTCATAATCATTGTGTCATTGTTCTTGTTTTTATTTGTTATATTAACAATTTTTCTTCAGAGATTGGTTAAATAGAGGATCTTGCATGAGTGCTCATTATATACGAGTTTTATTAAACGAGTGGACAAAAAGATATGACACGAGGCTTTGCCGAGTGTCATATTGTTTTTGTCGACGAGTTTAATAAAACTCGTATGTAATGAGCACGAATGTAAGATTCTATTTATCACATAACCTTAGAAAACGCTCAATATTGTTCAGAAGGATGATGTGCGCTGCATATGTTTCAGCCAAAATTTAGCGGTACAATGAGCGCGACGTCATGGTGACGTTGATATTATCCTGACGACAGTGACGGACCAATGCATTGATTGGCTAACGTCACGTCAAGCTAATTTAAATATTTATTGCACGGTCTGGGAGTGCCGAACGATATTTACGTCATGGCTTTACGGCACTCCCGGACCGCATGTTATGTGATAAGATAATTTTTGAACTTATATGCGCGAGTGCGCATGCACCGATGAAATTGTTAAGAGGCACGGATATACGAGACAGCAGCATATGATATGTATAGTTGTCTATATTCTATGGGCGGTTATATCAGGCAATTATAGTGATAATGATTCCAAACTTAGCGCAGGTTTTAAAATTTAGCACGCATTATGTCTGAAAAAACCTGTAGACGGGACTTACCTTAGATAAACGTAGAAATTATAGACAGAACGAAAATCAGAAAAAAATATGACTCATCGGAGTTTTGAACGCGAGGCCCTATACTTCTAACACGAGTCAAGCAGACGAACGCGTAACCAATGTAGCTAATCTCGCTATTACATTAAACTGCGCGGAATTATGTTTATACATTCACTCATCACTTGACCCGGGCCACTTTAAGGTCAAACAGCTAGTATAGTCATACTGTTCGTATCGCGAGAACCGCGAATGACAGGTCTCTGTGTGTAGCTATTGTAAGTTTCGTTGACATGTTTAGCAAAATGTATTTTTTTCGCGGTATCTTTTGTGATGAGTATAGCATATCCCCACCTATCAGACAACTGTATCTCTTCACTCCTAATTTATGTCCAAACATTTCATTGGTTTTCGAAGTAGTCAAAACGAGGTTAAATATCAAGCTAGACAGCTAACGCTGAAAGAAAGCATAGTGAATTAACACAGATTTATTGTCTTGATTTTCATCACAGTTTCATACCAGACATCACTGCGTTACAACTTATGATTGCAGCATTCTTTTCTTCGGGTAACTATTCCCAAGTGAATTGAGGCATTCAATCACTGTTGTGATGATAACTTTCCCCCATGAATAAACTGTGATCCAATAGAATCATAACAATACATGCACATGTCTTTTTACAACATATTAATCTATGGGTAGCTTTCATTTAAAGTTTGTCATATTTCAGTTATGTACATTGTCTATCAATAGATATATGTCCATGATTTATCACGCGTTATCATATTTATTAATTAATTATCTTAACGCGTTTGTGGCCTGTCTTATGGTGTTTTAACTGAGTGAACTAGGTGTGAGTCATTGTACTCTTGTTCTATGCATGTGGTAACACAATTCTTGAGTGGCTCGCTCAAATTGAATATTGTTTCTATTGGAGAGCTTGGTGATCGCAGCTAGGCTGATGTGCGTGCAATCAAGAAGTATCTGGAGCATATTCCATATACGGTCAACCAGTCCATAGCTGTTCGGATTTATTTTGTGTAAGAGTACTCTGAGTGAGTCAGCGCCACTCGATCGAGGCAGTTCTATACTCTAGAGCAGATCTGACCAGCCGGATATGTAGGCTGTTTTTCTACAAGTTTTTGGACAATGCTTGAGGTTCCTCTTCAAGAATCCAATGGTTGAGCTAGCCTATTTCGATTCTAATGATACATGTAATTGTTTTTGTAATTTCATTTATTAAGATGAAGAAACAGGGCTTTAAAATTGCCTATATATGTTTATCACATAACCTGCGGTCCAGGAGTGCCGTAAAGCCGTGCCGTAAATATCGTTCGGCACTCCCAGACTGTGCAATAAATATTTAAATTAGCTTGACGTGACGTTAGCCAATCGATGCATTGATCCGTCAATGACGTCAGGATAATATCAACGTCGCCATGACGTCGAGCTCATTGTATCGCTGAATTTTGGCTGAAACATATGCAGCGTACACCATTTTTTTACAACAATGAGCGTTTTGTAAGGTTACATACGAGTTTTATTAAACTCGTCGACAAAAACATTTTTGTCCACTCGTTTAATAAAACTCGTCTGTAATGAGCACTCATGCAAGATCCTCTATATATGAAACGTTGAATAATTTTGGAGTCTGTATTGTTTTATTTTAGTTATGGCTATATATGTTCGAGAAGTTTATGGACGAACTTTGGACGGGACCTCCTCCGTGCGGAGCTGGTGGTTTGTACACTGTTCTTTGCGTGCCGGAGTAAAATCTCAATTTGAGCTTAGATGTCTATTTGAGATGGTTCGGGTTGTCGTATTTGGTTAAACCAATATAGTCCATTGTCTACTTATATTGTATTTGGTCGTGTTTCTAGGACGGCGGAATGCGTGTATATACAGTTTACATTGTATTAATATTAATAAGCGAGTTGTACAATTGAAGTTGTGCATGTATCACAGTGTTTGTATATAATGTATTGCAACTACACTGTATAATATGTTTAAACTAAACTAAATGCGTGCACGAATTGCGCAATATTTTGTATACAAAAATGACCATGCAGCAATTCAAATAGTTGTAATAGAACAATCACATGCATTTACGTCATACGAATTAACGTTATTACAAAAGAAATAATAAGTGTTCACTCAGATAGTATGTACGTCATGCCTACGTGTACGCGCTTTGTTTCGCCGAACAATGCATGAAAGGCGGGTGCGAATGGCCTATTGTGTTCAATTAGTAAGGTGGGTCGGTCGGGCTCTCTAGCCATAATGACGTCACTATCAATTTGATTCAGTTGTTTTGTGTAATGATTAGTCTGTCTTGTCTTAATGAGTACACTAATATGTTTTAAAATAGACTAAATTATAGATCAAACGTTTCTTGAGTTGTTCATTTAAAGTCCAAGTATATGCTTATTTGCTTAAAGTGAAATTATTTTATTGTTATCCGTGAAAATCTGTAATTTGGTCGATTCGTGTTCGCTACATGTATACATGAATATATGTGAACTTTGGCTATGAACATGGTTTGTACCAGTGGGAAATATAAATATGTTCTATTCTATTCTGTTATGTTTTCCTCCATTCTTCTCTACAATCTCTAGAGGCATTCAGTGCCAGGTCAACTACTGTAGGTAGTTTTAATCTAGATGCTCTTAAGTCTAATAGTGGTTGCTTCACTTGTATGTTATCAGGCTTGGTAATACAAGTTAATATGACATATTAATATTAATAAGCGAGTTGTACAATTGAAGTTGTACATGTATCATAGTGTTTGTAACTTACTAGTATAACATAAAAACAAAACTTTGCAGAGTCGCTCGGGAGCATTGGTGCCATCGCCCTGATGTCCCTCTGGACTCTGCAGATGGTATTTATAACACGAAAACCATGCGTTAACCCTACAATCGTGCAACTTTGATTGGACAAATTGCGCGGACACATTGATCACAAGTGCATAGATGTACCAAAATGACCCTCGAAATGTTGTATATGTACGTATAAGATCGTTAATTGGATCCATTTGTATTGAACTTGTACAATGTATAAGAGCATATAACATGCTGTTGGTGTCAGATAGTAGAATACAAGGTATGACAGTGAAACAAGCCGTCTACATACTGAATGACATGTGCAGGTGCTCGACATGTGGATATGACCCATGGACCTCCATTCAACAGCATTTCCAAAAAAATATATTCTAGGATGTCATGTTACTTTTATTGTGAATGAGTAAAGTGAGCCACCATGTTAAAATTATACGACATCCGTAATGGTTTATTTTGGGAAACGCTGTAAGGTTGTAGAGAACAGGGGTCATATGGGGCCACATGCCGAGCACCTGTGCTTGTTCTATCCTCAAAGTGACGTCAGTGGTGTGTCAACTTGGCGTATGTACTTGTGTTTGGCAAGTGTCTGGTACGGAACCGGTGGCATGGACATGTATTTATAGGACTGCTTATTCATGTACAGTATTTGGTACCATACCAACACAGCATATTACAGCGTATTATCACGCTCACTACATATGTAAACGAGTAATAATTAAACTGATGTTTATGTAGTTATGTACAGAATGCCCTGGATATTTTGTTATTTATTTACCATTTAATCAAGTCACGACAAAATATCTTCTCTAAAAACACCATTTGATATTGCTGAATCACTCGTTAACGCACCAACAACAGTACATATTGTTGGGTGGTTATTAAAGCGATTGCCTCAGCTACATGGGCTTGGAGATTCCAGTCGTGGTTGTGACATTCCAAAATTGCCATTAAATGTTATGAATTTGTAACTTTGTGTTTTTACTTTTTATTCAGTTTTCAGATAAATATAGATACATCAAAAACAGTACAATGCACACAACAACAACAATATATGTAACTTGCTTGCTTGGCAACAGGCGCATAGGTACAGAATGGCTATTTAAAGCGTCCGGATTATGTGGCTTCTATATTTACTTCGATAAAAACAATATTAGATGTACATTAAAGGTACTCATCTCTAGATTACCACCAAAGTGTGAACTATTTTAAAACCACTGCTAAATGTACTGTTTTTAAAAGTAAGTACTATGTTAATCCATAGAATCTACGAAATATATTGGAGAATATGTTCAAGGTAAAATAGTGATTTGACATTTTGACATTTTCTGTGACAAACGTGATTTTCGATGAAAAATGTGATTTCAAAAGTGTTTCAGTTAGAATGTATTTTTCATTTTTCAATAATTCTTCAACCTTTTGCAGAGGTTTTTAGAATATTTCGTACGAGTCGAGGGTCAATCTGTAGATCAGCACCTTCAAATCCCAATGTAAAAATAATGAAATAAAACAAATTGTGTGTGGCTGTGTACCGGTATTCAATGTCACTCTGATCCATGTGTGACCATGATCCAGCAATGTTACTTCGAGGGGCTGGGGGCGTTCTCTGAAAGGAGTCAGTTCAGCAACCAGTATATAGTATTCAGGGCCGGGGTTCCAATAAGATTTTATAAGAGGCGTTAATGATCAACTCTAAGTACTGACACACTCGTGGAAATATTGTATAAATCTATTTCGTTGAAATACAATGTAAAATTAAATAAATAATCCATTGTTTGCAAAATAAACCGGGATGAGTGTGTTGTTATATAGTTTTCAAATAACGGTAAGATTTAGGGCAGTGGGATAATGATGCAATAATAACACTAACGGAACAGAAAAACTGTAAAATTTCAATAACATGTATTTCTTTAACAAGGAAAACAAGCAACAACACAAATATGTGTAACTTATAAAGCAATGTATATATATATATATATATACTTGTATAATGAAAATCGAATATAATGCTCAAATACAAAACTAGATAATGAAAATAAATGATCTGAAATAAGACATAAATTGTTCGCAAATTTACATACATGTATACATAATCACAATATAGAACATGTATGTGGATATCGGAAATTATAACATAATTATGTAACTTTCTATTTAATAGTCAGAACATACATGTATCATAGTAAAAGAGCCAATAACACCTTCAATGCAATATGGTAAAATCTAAAATACAGAAACAGTATATAAACATAACCATTAGACAAACGAATACTGTGATTCTGGTTGTCATGTCTGTCCCATTGTTGTACCCCAGCCCTAAATCATTTGATCGCATTTTGTTGGAAGTCAACGTGAATCGTAGATTTTTTCGTATATAACATTATGTACTTGTAAAAAAATGATAATATGTTTTTCTTATTTACCCACCCTAATTGTTTTCAGCATGCTACCAGAAGCGCAATATTAATATACAGTGCTGTGGCCCTATACGCACACATTTTATAAAACCTCATTCATCAGACCAACTGTACTGGTATTCACAAAGCATCTTATGGGGGAAACTTAAATATTTTGACGAAAGTAACTTCCATGATTGGTTGGACTCAAATTTGGTATCACAAAACAGACACTTTATTCTGAGTTTATTACAGTACAATGTCAAGATCACATACATCAGATGTGTCTAAAATTCAGACTCTGATTTGAGCAAAATCTCAATTTGAGCTGAGATTTCTACTTGAAATGCTTAGGGAGATCGGGGCCAGGCCTATGAAAATAATGTTCTTGGTTGATGTAATGATGTTTGGATAATTTTGAGTTGGTCTCCAAATGAGGTTTTACGTTATAGGTCTAAATGAACATGTATGATTTTAAAGTATCGTGTACATCAACTTGAGTGCCTTTCAGTGACGGGTTCAGTTAGTTTCAGGACCTAAATAAAAACAGAAATATGATTAGTTTTTTTTCTTCTAAAAAGAAATTTGAATACTAGAAGCTAGAGTAGGTATTTAAGGTTAATTATTGATGTATTACATGGCATAAAATGGTTCATCAGCTTCTTTCTGAAATAATAAAATATAAATACAATTCAAAGTACATGTATCTTTCTTGATGCATTTATCATTTATCATGTATAATTATATCCTCATTTAAGTGAGATTGGTATACATTGTATTATATTTGTTGTAAATTGGCCAAAGGCATATCATTTGCCGATTTTGCTAATAAAACTTGAAACTTTGATATATTATACCCAGTTACATTTAGAAGGACATGTTCATGTTGGTAGGTTCAGATGGGTTTCTTAAATATAATATTTGATAGTAAAATGGATAATGTTGTGCTTATAAGCTAAATCCCAATCAGGTCTTCCTTTTCCATACTTAAAGCCACGAAAATAATTTTAGATTTCCCGCCAAAACCGGACAGGGAAGCATTTCAGTTCCAAACGTTTTCAACGTGTGTTTTGCACTCAAATACATGTTCCCGCAATGTGGAATATTTGTTAGGTATAATAAAGGATGCGTGGTCTAACGAATTTCTGAAGCGGAACTAATTTCGTCCCATCAACTTTTTTAACAGAAACTTAGTTTCGTGTAAATTTGAAGGATCTAGTTATGCTGTTTTTAATGTCAATATGCGACGTGGATACGAGTTTGATTGTTTTAATTAGTTGATATTTATTTCAAGTTACCAAATACTGTATTGACGAAAGATGTTGGTATTCCGATGTTGAAGAGACCAAGTGTTGTATGAATCTTCAGTTTCTTGTTATACCCGCTCACTGTAAAACAAAAATATCAGAATTGTATTTTTTATATTCAGTTAAAATAATTACATTATGTAATTAAATGCAACGTGAAGACAAATGTGCCCCACCCCCAGTGAGGTAAGTCTCGGCATTCAGGGGAGTCAATATTATGTGTACGTGACTATGCCCAAGATACCACCGAGACCAAATGTACCTCTCTTTAGAAGAGGTGTTAAAAGAGTAGTTAATTATATAAAGTGGTTCTATTCTATGAGGTAACACAATGTGGAAAACATTTTTGATGCCTCTAAGTGCACGTACATGTACAATTGTGTTGGTATGTTTTGAGATTGTAGTTTTAAACCTTAAACAAATTATATGACATATTAATTTTTTATAATTTCATTATATATCCATACGCTTGCTATTTTGTGCATGGTCTTTAGATTTATTTATGTCATGTTTCTGTTGTTTCTATGTTTTACTGTTGAGGGCCTTACGACAGTTGTGTCAATTATGTTCCCTCTATAAATAAAGTCTTTATTATTATTATAATTATGCGCATCGGATGAAACATTTTGGAGATGCCATGTAGACAATCTTTGTTTGTTTCATAAAACAGTGCGATAATTGCAATACAGCACTGGGTGTGTCTGGGTACCACCACCGACACAACGCTCTGTCTTTAACTATGATACACAACATATAGAAAACAAACACTCGAATATCGTATTTATTCTCGGACTGAGCCCTCTATTGATTTAGACAACCCCGTGTTGTCGTTCTCTATTTATAATTTGTTGGTACATGGTATCCATTGGATAAATTTAACCTTATCCCGCGTGTTTAACTGTCATCATTTTTTGACATTCAAATAAATGTACAAGTACATGTAGTTTACCTGTATTTCTCTTTTCCATGAAGAAAATATGATCGTGGTCTACATTACAGAACTCTTTAATACTATCCACAGTCAGCGGGTCTAGTTGTGAAGGAAAGGTTTTCGTTAATACCATTGGTTTCTTCCCAGTAAACGCCACCAACGATTTCTGAAAATACAAAAAAGTATTTTTGCGAGGTGTATTTTGGCGACAATAGTAATGATAACAATTACTTAGAATATCGATGCCTCGATCTGGTTTCGGACCGGGGAAATAGTCACAAGTTGAGCCATCTACTTTTTCTGGGTGATCTCCTGTATGATTACTAGTACATCATCATTTTACCGGAACCGGATAGTAAACCTGTTCGAGGTTGTAAAGGTGATCGAGACAAAACTGTAGTATCGCGGCTCTACTATATATACATGTACATGAAATGCTAACATCCATCCGTAAAGTAAAGCCAGTGAAACACACTCATCGATATTGTCAGTGGGAAGATCATAGGTTCAAGTCCGATAGCCCGGAATTGTTTTTCGTGATAATTCATTATATGACCATCACGATGTCTTCTTATGAAAGATCCAGATATCTTAGATTCATATGCATTTCTCAAACCCAGTTTTAGTACCATAATCATAATTACGTTATATATATATATAAATGGCAACACAGTTACGTTGTTTATGTCAAATGGTCGAAATGCTTTTAAAACTAGTTAAGTGACAAATACATACAGGTGAATACTGCTCGGGTTCGACAATGCGGTACCACAAAGTAAAGGGTTCGAACACTGTACTTACATCATGATAGGTGGGGAATTCTCGACTTGCTGCCCACCAATACTGAGGTAAACCTGTTATAAAACACACTTGATTCCCTTCTGACACCAGTGGTCTGATGGCTGCTATACCCTACAAATAGAAGCCATGTATGAGAGAATTCAAATACGTATGCTGAGTATTATTTATATAGTGTGCAAAACAATTTTGTACATGTAGATTAAAGGCATTTTTGTAAAATATCAATGACATACATATTTTCAAAAGTAAATTTTGTTTTGAAACTCATGTATTGTTGCATTTTTGACATTTGACCTAGCTAGTTTTTCAATTCATGTTGATATTGGTCTCGTATTCTGGTTTAAAACATAGTCTGATACATGTAGTTGTAATTTATTGTAAAAAATTGTTACTAGATAGGAGAAAGCAAAGTATCAATGTAAGTACTAATTGTGTAACACCGAGAGTATTTTTGACAAATTAACCGTGATTATTTTGTTGTTAAATCCGTATGGTTTTGCATTTATGTTTCAGGATTATTTCGTATTTTGCACCATACTAGTGTTACTGCGAAGGCATTTTAATAATGGTACATGTACTAATTTGACACTTTTTTATTATTGTTCAACAACAATCAAACTGTATGCTTTATTCTGAAAAGTGAATGCGGTACGTGTATATACACATTTGAACACGCATGTAAGCATTTCTAGTCTTTATTTAAATTAAGCACATTTACGATTTTCCGAGTACCCGAATACTAGTACTGGATCGGAAGAATGTAATTGCTATCCTTAAAATGATTTCATAAAAATTAAATTATTCAAATATTCAAGTTGTGATAAATTACCTTCCCAAATCCTGTAGCTCTGAATTTGTAATCATGGAGTATAACAGCGGGTGTATTACCCGGACTGTTTGTGTCTGTACTGTAATGTACCACCGTTCTATCATCTGTATGAATCTGTGCGAACTCTCGAGTTATACTTCCAGAATCCCAAACTCTCTGCCATTCATATACCTGCAAATGAAATTATAAGTAAAGCATTTAATTGTGGTTTATGACAGTAGGACGCATGACTTGTGTTTTATAGTTTGCGTTGTGCTTATTCAGAATGTTACAATGCCGAGCATAGCCTTTATTTGCCAGTCAGCTTTCTGCTGAAAATGGCAGGCATATAGGTTTGCCCCCACCCGGATTTGAATCCGGGTCGCAAGATTAGACGGCAAGCGCGCTAACCATTGAGCTACGGAGGCCACCATATATGTGAACATGATGTATGAAACTACTATGTCGCGATATCCTAGTAGCAGAGAGTTCCCTTCGAGTGCGATATATCTCCATCCCAGGAGGTACGACATACCAAAGTCATGCTTGACACTCGTCACATTTCGTTCTAAGTAACCGCTGATTCGCCTGGTGTTAGGAGATAATGTGACTGGGTAGTGACCAGGGGGATTTGGAGAAAGTTGTATACGAGTAACGACGGGTAGTACAGCTGACATTCATTGAGGATTCAAACTTTTGACCTATCCATCCAACGAAACTGTAGTAAAATCGTTCCACAAACTCTAAGAATATCTTAAAAACTAGCCGAGCACAGCTGTTAGGAACTTCCAAAATCATTTCCCTCATAAATATATCAGGTTTAATGTACCTTGTACAGGTATATAGATCAACGATCATAGAATAACATCGATCACGAAACACATGTGCACCCTCTTGGTTAGTTTTGTCAAGATAGAAGGGATGGGAGAATAATGGTACATGTAGTATCTCAAAGACATGACTTTAAGTGTACAGAAAGTTCATGTTTTATTAGCAAAATCGGCAAATTATTTTTTCAAAATATCGCATAAGATTAACTCAATTATAATTATTATAACATTTTTCAAGTTACAATTTTAGCAACACATATTATAAAACGAATCTCTCCATTTGTGATAATGATAACACGACCGCACATGGATGTTTAGTTTTACTGAGCACATGCCGATACAAAGTTTAGCAGAAATAAAGAAGCTTATAAACCACACGATTTTTGTCGCACGATTTATTACTCACGAAAATAAAACAGAAATAACTTTCAGGTCGTAGACAAAATCGCAGACATTCAGACAAATTATAGACATTAGAAAGCTGCCGTACGGTCATACTCGTATTGTTGGCCAGCAAAATGAACCCAACGTCGCAAACCAAATTCTCGACATAGTTGGTTTGCGAAGTTGCGTTCATCTTGCGGCGCTAATATTTCGTACGGCAGTCATATGATTGTTTTACGACTGACGCACGAAGCATCAGCAGTTTCTTCAAAAGATGCATTAAAAATGATCGTAGACAGTTGTACGGCTGTAAGGCTGATGTGAAACAGGCTTTAATACATGCACGTTAATTATTCCTATGAACAGAAAGTCTAAAACAAGATCCTAACTTATTTAATATCTTTCTTACCTTTGAGCAAATGAACAGTTCCAATAAACCGGCAACGAGGAAGAGTTTCAGAAAATACATGATATATTGTCCAAACGTAATGTCCACTATCAATGTAGGTTTCTAATGAGTGTGTGAACCTAAAAAGTTGTTATGACCATACTATGTTAAAACACTATACTTTATTTACAGCGTATTTCCAACAGACAATGAGTTAATTACCCGTGACCATGGACGTACATGTATATCAAAGGAAAGTTCCGCCCTTGGCGACAGCAAAAGTTCATTTTACCGTAAAACACTCGCGCTGATTCAGAGCAAGATACCCGCAACTTTCCGTTCGAACATCTGATTGGTTTATCGGAAATTGTCGAAGTACAATCGGTAAACATCGGTACAGCCGTCGGGCATTTACGTGATACAGACGGAGATATGGAAACACAATCGTTTAGAGCGATAGATAGAAATCAAACACACTCTGCAATGTGATAAAATATGTATATGTATGATTGATCATAGTCCTGTCCTGTGAGTGTGACCTGGTCAAATATGTTGATAGTTCATCAGAACATTTTAATTTTGTATTAAACTCTTATACGCCTGGTAATATGTTTGTATGTTTATTGAAACTGTTTGTTTGTAAAGGCCATGTGTTTTTGTTTGCGTTTGACTAACTGAGACTATCGTAAGCGCGCACATTGCACGTGACCATTCCGTTATGTCCCTGACAAGTTGGCCAATGTCCTCCGATTTCGAAGAAGGCCATATGAACATACGTTTCTTATTAAAATTATTTATGATTAATACAGTGTAGCATCTTCCAAAGATATTACATCAGGAACTTGAATTAAAGATTTAAGATTAAAGTACGTTCCTGGTTGCATGTATTATTATTTTAAAACACATAGATATAGGCCTATTTCAGTTCGGCTTTAAACAATTTAAAATGGTTTTGTTTTCCCCAGGGGCTCGCATATCCAAGTAGCTATGCCACACCGTCATTTTGTCATTTTGGGTCTTACACAATGTTCATGAAAAGGAACAAAACAATCCATGCTATGGTTTGGTTACTGTCAATAGGGATTATCAGTTACCAGGGAATATACGACACTATGTAAAAGCATACATGTACAAAACAAAATGTAATACATGTACATGAAATTTTCAAAAGATGGCTTAATTCGGCCATGAGTTTTGTCAAATATATCAATGCAGGTTCCTATAAATCTGTCCTATATTTCTAATAACTTAACACTGTCTTTCAAAAAATTAAGCATACATATCCCAAATTTCCTCGTAATACATCGACAAATCTACTGAAAATATGACGTGACGATGTCAAGCAAAAAAAAACCTAATTTGCATATTAGAATGAAATAAAATTTAATGAAAGATATTTCAAAGTTTATCTACTTTATATTACTAAATCATGTACTTCTTATTTTATTTAAGCATATGCTTTGAACAAACTGTAGTGACTTATTGTACACCCATATACTTTACAATTGTGCCGGTCCCCACCCATTTTTTATACATGCAAAAAATAAAAAGTTAAAAAAAGATCTATCTATTTTTTAAACTAATATTATGTTTAATGTCATTAATTAACATTTATATGCGATCATTGGAAATGAATTAAAATATCATGTTTGTTCTCACCTAATACGATTTTGAAATTTCGTGCATGCGCACAAGGTAGCTCGGGCCTCCTTAATAGTCGTGAAAATGGCTAAAAATGACACAAAAGTAATTTTTTTGTCTAAACATGACATATTCTTCTCATTTAAAGGTGTCAACAGATTATGTACAAGGGACGTTGGGATAATTATGTTCTTACTTATTTTTTACGTGTAGGGGCTATCATACAGCCATTCCGGGAAATGTCAGGTTGTATATGAATTATAGGATAGGTTTTTAGGAAAATGCATTTTTATTTTTTGAAAAATTACATGGCCATTTTATGTCCTTTGTAAACGTTGTTCTTTAGCAGCAGATTGGATACTTTAATACTTTATGAACATCGTGGTAATACCTTCACGGGTATTGACGGTCATACGAGGTTTTATTATAACAGTTAGTAAATAAAGAGTTCACTCCCCTTTAATCAAGTACACCATTTGTAATTCACTTATTTGGTTTTGTTTACGTTTTGTTCTAACTTGATGGACTTGAAATAATCTTGTCTATACTATATTTAAGATATTTTAAGATATTACATGTGAGTAAATATACAGAAATTTGAATGATAGAGACATGTGCTTGCGCTTTTTTGCTGTCTGTAACTGTTGAATACTGTACCCTGTCTTGTGTTTTCGTGTCTTCTCGGAGTTCTCAATCTCATGAAATCCGTGCTTCACTACTGCTTGGTTTGTTTAACCTCACATAACTATATTGGCCGTAACAAATTAGGCAGTCATTATGATACACTCATCATAGTTGCCATGGGGGTTATTTTGACATGGCAGTGTCATTGTTTTTCCACAGGAACATGATCAGATGATATTTTAATATATATAGCTCAAAACACTATCCAAGCCTCGTTACTGACAATCACAAACAGAAATAGAAGGAGTGAAATGCGTCATGACGCCACTTAGCTTTCCTTTGCAAGAAACTCTGTTTTAACAAAGTGACAACTGAAAACTCTGGTCTAGACAATCACTGGGGGTTGAAATTAAACTCATACATCATTAGTATTCACATATGATATATCATCATATACGACTCGCTAATCCACATATTTCAATATATATCAAAACTCACTGAAACCATTGCATGACGTCAATTTTCCGCAGTGTCAATATTTTGCAATGGTGAGTGCTTTCTTGTCGAACAGAAAGCTTCTGTAAAGCTCAATAGTTCACGCTTTTCTATGAAACAGTTTGCTTCCAGTATCCCAATTTAACCCTATAAATTTGCTGTGATCATAAATGATTTTTTTTTTTGGTTGTATGAAAAGAAAAATCTTATTTTTGCTATTTTTCATGCTTTTAGAAGTGATGCTTTTTCTGTATATTATTTACTTAAGACCGAACTTAAAATATTTTTGGTTTCCCCATCCCGACCCTAGCAGATTTAGAATGGGTAGGTAGGTAAATATTTTTTTTGGAATTGTTTCAGTATTAATGGTCTAGACATACAAATAATGAAATTTAGAATTAACTCTAAGGTGAAACAACCTAAAATTTAATGGTAAGAAAGAAGCCAGCAAACAAAAAATAAAATTTTCACTTCCAATTTTTAATAAAAAAAATATCATTTCAATTTGGGCAATAAAATATTTTGGGTAGGGCCCTTTTTAATCGGGTAGGTAGGGGATGGGGAAACAAACAATATTTTATTTTAGGCCTAATATATCAAACATTTTCTTACCTATACAAAATACCCTATTTTTGTTTTGCATGTTGCCAGAAGCATACACTTTATATTTTTAGGCCTTGGATTGACAGGTTCCTGAAAGTCTGCTGGTTGTCAGGGGATATTGTTGTTGAAGCATTTCATTATTTATGTGCCATTTGTGGTAAAAAATGTTGTTGTTTTCTTTAGAAAATGAAATCGTCATTGAATTTACTAAGTGTGTTAAAGTCGGGCAGCACTACCAGATTGTGGAAGAGATGTCTTCTATCTAGCACTGGAAATGTGCCTCAAGAACTAACATTGACAATACAAGAAAGTAAGTGGATCAGTATAAAATCAATAGCCAAATGTCGTATCTTTGACTTCTACCCTTTATTGTAGAAAACTAGTTTTTGTACAATTCATGCTAACACTTTGTCAATATTCCATGAAAATACTGATACAGACATTATTTATGATTTTTTTAACAAGGCTGAGGATCTTAAAACAACTTCAACATTATATTAATAATATGTTAAAAGCTTTGAAACCAAGACTTATCTTTATTGATAAAGTTTCCCAAGAAACACATTAAGACCTAAGAAAGCGTCCATATGATGGGACCTATAATAAATTGAGTCCATCAAAGTGACAGTCAAGGTTAACAATTCAGTGTTGATTGCAAAAAAACCCCAGCTTGAGAAATTGTTTTTTAGTCTGAAAGATATTTTGTACATTTCAGCAAGAAAAAAGTTGAAGGAACTAGTTGGTGCCCAGCTTGTATGGGGGTTTGTATTCATGTTTGCTTATGTTTTCGTTACTTTAGAAGTTCGACTCTGGTTGTTGTCCTATGTTTTATAGTTTGTCAATGAGTTAAAATTAACACATTCTTATGAAGCAAATATCAGTCATCCCAGAAACACTCGGCAAGTTACACATTTGCACTGGCTGCAACATACGATTTGCATTCTTGTTAAAATAAAGTTTGTGTACAAGTATTTTACATTTAACTGTTACTGTATAACCTGTCTTATGCTGGTATTCAATGTTTTTTGCCCCACATCTGCATCTATCCCATTTCACTGCATCCACAAGTAATGTACACATTCAATTTGTATCTTCGATAAATCGCTTGATTTGAAAAAGGAAAATAGTACTCACATTAGAATAGCTACTGTCAATGTTTGTATTATACATGTACATGAAAGTAGTATATAACTATGTTTTGATAATAAAACAATGTTCTAATGGCGGAAATTAGCGAATACATGGAATCAGTGTATGTTAACCTTGTATCCGGAATTCATGATCAGTGACACCTATGGTAACCACGGTATTAGCTAGCTGTTAAGACAGGTAGTTGTTTATTTAAGGTTACCATCATCACAGGTTTGACTATATTCTGTGTTTGCTTCAGTGGTCACTTCATTGTGTTGTTAAACATTAGACACAGTACTATCAAATATAATTTAAAAAAACTAAGCTCCCAATTTTCAAGGGCTGCTCTCAGTAGGTCAGCCGTTCAGTCGCCCTTTGTTATTTTAACTTTCTCTGGTCATTGGGCTACCTAGGGAAACATGCATTCAAGTCTCCCTTTTGGAGACTATTTCTCTTATGGTGGGTATGCAGGATAGGAGCATTGTGAGTTATTCTTGCTCAGAGAAATTTTAAGCAGTTACACAGACTGGCATTGGACACGGGACCTCTTTATCCCGAATGCACGCCCTACCTTTAGGCCACCCTCCTAACGACAATATGACGAAATAAATTGTTTTCATACAATTACTGCATACATGTGGTGCACGTTTGCTTGCCATTTCAGATCCCAGACAGATTCAACAGCTGCACCCCCTGTACCTTTATCCCAGGATGATTTACCTGTGAAGAAAATGTCAGACAGTTTTAGGAAAGCTATTATACCTCTTGAGTCTAAACCTGGACTGAAAGAGAAGTACATTAACTACTACAATGGTATAAGGTTTGGTCGGATATTAGAAGACCTAGATACATTTGCAGGTTTGTCTAGTTTTACTTTCTGGTAGAATAATTGTGCATTATGGTATTATGAATTTGAAAATCTTTTAAGCACTATTCTCTCATTTGAAAGAGTTAATTTTTGCTACATATTGTAGTACAAGCGATATCTCTCATCCCTGTGTTCGAAATGATATTGAAAATGTGCACAAATGTTAAATTTCATGTACATCTGATTCTTGATACTATCAAAAATTAGTTTCATTGTATTAACTTCTGTAATGTCATTAACATTCATGAATTTTGTAGATTTCGTGGATGACTTTAACCACGAAATTAAGTCCTCAATGAATAATCATACCAATAAATTTATCAAGTTTACAGCAGCTGCCATACTTGCTTTCAAGTTCAGCGAGGTATAAGACTAGAATTTTGGAAAGTTTACCTGCATATTATCAAGATGAAGTAATAAAACAATTATACTTTTTGAGTAATAAATTATTTCTAATAATGTGTGTGAATTTTGACCTTGCTAATTTTCATGAAATCCAAAATCATTGAAATTACGTCCTCATGAAATGGTCTTTTTTCACCAAAACCACAAGTTTTGTCCAATTGAAATTAAATGATTTTACAGTATTATACCAATGTCCAGTAGCAGAGATAATACTTAAAGCAGAAAAGTGATGGTGTGCATGAAGTTTATATCGTAGTTACCGTATACACACAATTGTGAACTGGATGCAGCTTAAAAAATGGGACAGGATACATATACATGTATAAAGAAATAAGTCTGATACAAACAGGATGAAAGCACAACAAAAGAATCAATATGTCCTACAAGATTTGCCCATAGGAGACATTCATCATGGAAAATATCTAAAGCTGTGTAAAGAATTTGTTATGGTTCTGTGTTGATAATTATGTAGGTCATACTTTGAAGAATGTGTATGTGATGTCAGAATTACGTTCAGTTATTCGACGTTAATTATAGAAAAACATGATACACTTACATAAATTTAAAAGTTGAATACATGTACTCATTATATGACAATAGCATCTTGTGATTTTCCAAATCTCGCCTGTTTTTGTTTGTAGACAGCTAATGAGACTTGACCAAATTACTTACATATGGTTAGGCATTAAGGTCCTCAAACTGTGTAGTGACGTTGGTCATCATTAGTAGTTAACCCTTATTGATTTTGTGGTCAGTAGGTTAAAGGTCAAGGCCACTAAGACCTTCCACATAAATGACAAGTTAGGATGCAATAATGGTCATACATGTTTTACACACATCTCTTCTTGCTGTTATTTTTCAGTTGCCATCAGTTATACACATACACTAGACCCATCCTGTGCTGAGAGAAAATCACCATTAAGTATTGTTACAGCTCTTGTGGATAGAATAGGTAATAACAGATACTGTATCCTGTTGTTCCCTAATGTCGGGCATCTAAGCACAAATATGATTTTAAAAACATTTTAAAAAACTTTTTGAATTTTTTAATTAGAGGAACATATTACTTAACCACTTAAGCAAAACATGCAATCAACAAAAACACGGAAAAAATAACTTGTATGGTCTATTTTTAGCATCTCATCACGTGACCTCTATAGTCTGAGTTCAAGAGCACTTTCTCGTATAATCGTCATTTTCGTATTGTGCCTCGACTGGTACTCTTACAAACTTTATATTGGTCTCAATTTGTAATATTGTCCTTCAACCACACGTGTAAATTCTCATTTGTGGTTGGAAACCATTCAAAAAAAAGTTTGAGAAAGAATAATATGGGTTGTTTCCCTGTTTAGAAATGTTCGCCATTTTTTTGTTTTTTTTCGAAAATTTTCGGTTTTTGCCCAAATCTGATGTATTTTTTGTGGAAATCTACTAAAATATGTTAAAACTATCAAAATAATTCAAAATGATAACTCAGAAACGAAGTTTTGATGCTTGCCGGAATTACGAGAAAGCACGACAATACGAGAATCAGGGATATGTGACTTATTTAATTCTGCTGTAAAAGTGGGTGTTTATTTCTAATGTCAAACACCATTAATTACAGCCATACTACTATGGCCCTGCAAAACTCTCTTGCCCCTCCCTCCAAACATGCTACCAGGGGGCCCTGATCACAATCAGATGGTTCTAGTTTTATCTACATCAGACCAGTTTAAATGAATTCTCCTGCATTTCCATCATCAATCTCACACAAAGGATTCTGCAAAACATAGAATGATTAAGGATGGTTTTTACAAATGTAACATTGTTTGACTTAATTATTGATGTAGAAATAAAACAATTAATTTTGTATTGTTGTTTTGTCTACTAGAGATGAGTCAGGAAGGCATTGTACCAAACAGAGATATAATGATGTCAGGGAAAGTGACCTGGGCTGGTAAAACATCTCTAGAGATAACTATGAATCTGGATCAGGTAGGTAGAGGTAACATATTTTTAGTGCTTATTTAGGAGTAATTATTTGTGTTTCCAACATTCCAAACGTCTCTAAAAATTTATCATAAATAATTTATTATTTATTAGATTTCATTATTCCGCTTTAAGTTACATAGTTGATATGGTATCTAAAAAATGAATATCCTTATGTCAAAAAGATGCCACATTTCTAGGTCCTTTTGATACTTCAGTCTAATTGTTCTGATGTAAATTTATTTTTGGAAATCTCTGTAGACCAATCCTAGTAGACCAATAGTCAACTGCATGATGAAACGGAACGTTTGGTTCTGTCATATTTAACATTGATAAAAGTATTCAATTTATGTATGTTTGTTGTCCATGTTTGCAGGAAGTAGATAGTGTTTGGAAGCATATTATGGTTGCTAAGTTTCTGATGGTTGCTAGGAACCCACAAACAAAAGGGTACAGAGACTTTATTGTTGTCATGTTACACCAATATTACATGTACCTTTACTTCAAAGAACTTTAATTTATTTTCTTACAATATTCTGTTTTGAAACCAGTAATATTATAATGTAAGTGATCACAATGCAGGTTATTGGAAGGTAATAGGGTAGAAACTTCAAATGAAGGAAGATGCTTATGTTTCATCTTTTAACATAAAAGCACATTCAGTAGTTGTTCCATGGTCCTTTTTGGCTTTTGTTATAGTTAATATTTGGTTAAATTCCATATGCAACAAGTCACCTAGAATTGCAAGCAATACAGAAGTCCCCTACCGTAGAATTATGTTCAATGTTTCTGTTGCAACTACAATATTTGTCAGAATCAAAATAATTTTAGATGTGTATATTCCCCCTTTTTCCCCCTATCCACATACCAAGCTTGGAAACTGTTTGAGTTATGTCGGGATCCAGATTTTTTGACAGACGGAGGGCAAACCTATGGTCCCCTCTGGTTGAAACCGGTAGGGGAATAAAAAGGGTTTTCCAAGATTTTGAATATTAATTACTGATCACAATATTTCATAATATTTGAATATCTGTTTGACAATATTATGCAAATATGTTTCAATAACTTGAGAACCCTTTGCCCTAGAATCTTCAAACTTTACATGGAAGTTGGCTAGCAATAGTAGATGACCCCTATTGATGTTAAGAGGTCAGTAGGTCAAAGGTCAAGGTCATTGTGACCTTTACCATTTCTGACTATTGAAATGGTTTCCTTTCAATAACTCATCAACACTTTACCCTAGGATCTTCAAACTTTACATTCAGGTTGACATGGGGGCACACATGTTTTTCAAGCATCTTTTGTTTACATAGTATATGTAGTATATCATACTCTACAGATCTGCTGTGATAAATAAATTGGTACCTGATGGACCTGTAGAAGAAATCTTGTTTAAACATGGTGAAAGTAAGTACATTTGTACATGTTTTGATGTGTTCAATGGTGAACATGTTTACAAGTTACATGTGCCAATTATCGAATCCACCTGTTTTGTTTGTCTATAGCCGACACATTGTCTGTCCATGCATAAGTACACATGTGTGTTTGTCCATCCCACAATATTGTCTTCACACTATTACTGAGCAAACTAAGTGTAAATATAGACAAAACCAAATGGTGACACACTCATTGTATGGTGCACAAATTAGATGCATGCTGAACAGGTTTGGCCAGGTTCTATGTTCATAACGACATTCTTCATTCACTAGATCAAAATAAAGCCACTGTCCTGATCATGCTGGATTTACCTGCAGCATTTGACACTTTTAATGATGACACTCTTCTGTGCAGACTGGAAACATCGTGTTTGAATAGAGTGAATGAAATCAGCCAGATTGTTACAAGACTGTCTGCATTGATGATAAACAGTCAAAACCTGTTCTGATGAAGAATACTGGCATAACACAAGGTTCTGTACTGGGACAAAAGAACTGCATCATGTACACCAAACTTGAAGGTGTTATCTGTAGTAAACATCAATTGTTACATCATTTCTATGTTGATAACTTCCAATTATAACTGTCGTTCAACCCAAAAGATTTTCTATCATTGGGTTATACACTGCAATAAATTGAAGAAAGTCAGTACAATATCTTGCAGTGGTTGAAGGGAAATTTGTTGAAATTAAATGCAGACAAAGTAGGGGTAATCCTGTCTTGTAACACAAAAGGTACTTTGTACTTTTAGAATGTAAATCTCAGCGGATGTCGGAGAGCCAGAAGACTTTGTTGAAAACTGCACCAAGTGAGGACGAAAGACTGTTAATTCATAATTTATTTTTAGAAACAATTGATCCAAAGTAAGTTTTATTGTATATGTTGACATAGGGTTGTGCTATTGATGTTATTTATATATAGTAAATGTGACCTGACTCTTGACCTTCTATTAGCATGATTTAACTGAAATTTCACTGAAATTTATATATTCAACACAAGAACCTTGTAATGTATTCATGCATAAAGGTCAGGATCAGGTCAAATTCTCCATGCTATACACATGTTTTCCCCATGACTGTGTACAGTGTAACCATGCTATGCCTTCTATGACTTAACTTCTAGCTGTTGTGAGAAGCAACTATTCTTGAATTCGATATGAAGAGATTATTTTAAAAATCTTATTTGATATCAATTTGAATACTTAAAAGCTCATGCTAATAATTCTTAAAAATGTTTGTGCTGCTGTTGTCAAACTGTGCTGGAATATAAGTCAGGATGTTGTGATGAATCACATGGTCCTTGACATGATCAAATGTCAATTGGAGCATGTGTCCTATGGACGCATTTCGACTTTTGATTTTTGTTATGAAGAGCAACTTCCCTTCCAAAAGTATAATAAATGGCACAAATACGGATGCCAACACCATAAAAGGTATTAAAAAATCGGACAGGGATGGCAGCACTCAACTGAAACAGCAGAGCACAGGACACACAAAAACACATATATGACAGCATTAAAAACATTTTAAGTAAATCTTGCAGTTTGGAAACAATGGGTTGTTTTGGTTTAATGATAATTATGTATTTCAGAGCACACACATTTAGAGTGAGGGTGAAGCCAGCAGATTCTGTATGGATGGAGGAAACGACGCTTAAGAATCTGGTTGTATGTATGCCTGAACAACGAAACTTATACAATAAGATATTTGGTGGATTTCTAATGAGACAAGCGTTTGAGTTAGCGTTTGCTAATGCTCACTTACATTGGTAGGTGTACATAGTTTGACACTAATACTAGTGCATCAGTCCCGCGCCTATAGCACTTATAAAATTCAGGACTGCCATGTATAAGACAACATACTACAGGGTAGTTGATTTTCAAGCCAAAGGCCATCAAACATAGAAATCAAAAGTACAATAAATCAAAATTATAAATTATAAAAAAAGAAAATCTAGTCTCAAGAGTTCCAAAATCTATAATAATACAGTAGAAAAAACCAAACCTATCTATATGTCATTGCAGCAACTTGATGTATTCTTCTAAACGTCTTGACAGCAAAATGATATTCTACATTTACATAATTAACCTCCATTGCTTAGAACAAACGTTTATTAAACTATTCAATTTACATTTTTTTGTGTATAACAGTAATAGTATCATGAAGTTGTAATAATCAGCAGGTTTCAGAATATGTGGTTGTCACATGAATAACCGTGCTGTATTCAGAAATAATATTAAACGACTTACTGTCATTTTGTCCCCCAAAATTTTGTTTCAGATTCTAAGGGTCTATTCTGGTGGATACGTAGCAGGACGGAAGGTAGTGGGACGGAAACAAACATTATCTTAAGGCCATAAGTGTCCCTGTAATGTTTACACCCTGTCATCTTCTGATACGGGAGTTATAAATAAGTGATTGTCCTGCGCGTTCATTCATCCGTCCGCTGGTCTGTTCCATTGAAAATGTTAACCAAAAACTTTAAAGTTTTTGAAACTCAAATATTTTTAAGTCCATCAAGGTATTGTTTTTATACTTTGCACATTTCTTCAACACCATGACCCCTCTTAATAAGACATGAGTATACAACCCAGCAAAGGGATTTTAACAAATTAGTTATTATGGACGAGTCTTCCTCCTGGGCGTAAGCGTTTATTGAATGCTGTCTTGTTGGAATTGCTAAACAGTCACTTGTGTTTTAGCCTTTAGGCATGAAGTAACATGTTTATATTTATTTTGTTCCATCAACTAATGATTAAGATTATTTAATTTGCAGTAAGAGTCGTCCACATATAGAAGTAGTAGATGATATAGCTTTCAAGAAATCTGTTGAAGTTGGATCATTATTGTTTTTATCATCGCAGGTACTCTCACTGTTTGTTACTCAGATATCACCCCTTTGTGGTGAATTTATCCATTGCTTGCAAAACAACACATTAGTTCTTGCTAATAGACCAGAAACCGGCGTACAAAAAAGTACAATTAATTTAAAGCATTTCTGTTTCCTTGGGAGAAAGTCTACAATTGCTGACAAATTACAAGATCTCGTGCATTGTATAGAAAATAAAAATAATCACCAAATATTGAATACAGGGGCTAGACTGGAGTTGCCCTATAATGTGTTGCTACATTTTATGCACAACATTTCTCCGTAACCATTTTTACCATAAAGTACCTAGTGTAGTTAATTGTGGATATTGGCAACACTGTATACATGTATAGTAAAATTAATTTTCATTGAGCCATTTGACAAATGGTAACATAATTCTGTCAGGACAGCATCTGTGGGTATTTCTTACATTCTGTGCTGTTTTTCACAAGTAATATGTATATTAACCATTCAATGTGTTTCTATGGAAACATTTCAGATTGTGTATACTCAAGATACAAAGTTTTTGGTAAAAGTTCATGCTGAGGTTGTGGATCCAAAAGATCAATCAAGGGAGACCACCAATGATTTCTACTTTGTTTTCAACACACGTCAACAACATGTTCCCAGAGTTATTCCAAAGACTTATGCAGGTATGTATATAAGAATGATTTAGATTCTCACCCTTCACTTATTCTTACAATATTAATGAAATGATAAATACATAGACATAAGCATGTCGCGAGTTCCGATGTGTAGTAATTAAATCATGAGAGCGTTGCCAAAGTGATTTAATGTACGTATCCGAACGAGTGTAGATGCTTTATTATATATCATTTGTTTGACTACTTTTTTCCCTCAGAACGCTATAATGTTATTTGGCCAAGATGTGCTTTTACGTTAATTCAAACACATCTATGTTTCCTCTCTATGTGTATAACTGCTGATAGAGTTAGAATGTGCATCCTTGTTTACATCTTAATCAAATGTCTGTATTTTCACTGCCAAAGAACAACATTTTCAATAAAATACCATGCTTATGATAGTATTGTCATATTGATTTATTTGCACATAAGCTGTGTCCCATGTTATAATCTGATTGTATCAATCCTGTTAAATTTTACCTATTGCTTCTATATAGTACTACTGGTATCACATGTCAGTCGGAACTTCTATGTATATGTTTCAATCGTCATTCTCTTAAATTGTGGTATTTATGAATGCAGTTATCCTGTGCGGTGCGTCAAAGTATGCTGATGTATCAGATTATTCAACACTTGTACACAGTATCTATCATGTCATTGTTTGGAAACTGTTCAAACACAGTTTATGATGTTTTGGAAGTTGATACTGTAACTAGTATATGTGAACACAATCAATGCTTGAAAAAAGATTGAAATGAAAAAAAATATATATTACACAGGATATGTTTTGTTGAACTGCAATTTTTTCCATTTCAGAATCTATGCTGTATTTAGATGGGAAGAGACATTTTGATCAATGATAGCTCTTACGGTCGTAATTCGTTAAACACAATGTCAGTCCGGCTGCTTATTCATGTGTATTCGTCCCACTATGTCGGTTTACGTGGGACGTTAAAAAATAAACAGGATTATTGTCACAAAACCCGTATGCTTAAACGAAATAAATCAAATTATATACCATCAGAAATCGGAATCCTTTTACTACATACTGTACAAATATGAAATAAAAGAAATACGCGTTCCGAGATTTATAGGTGACTAAATAAGGTCACTAACACTGACCCGGCGCACAAAATGACGTTGCACTATTTTACACGTGGCATTAGTGCTTCGTATAGGGCTATGAAATATGATGTTTATATTGAAAGTGTGATGAATACATACCAGTACCACACTGAGCCACACAAGTAAAGCGATGGTGAGAATCGCATGCATTTTTGCGGAAATAACATCGAATATCTGGGCGAGAATCCGTACCATGAAACGTTGATATTTTGAAACTGACGTCACACACGCTCATGATTTCCTATTACTTCCCTGTCTTTCAAAGCGGAACAGTTATCACTAAAGAATTTGTGCCATTCTAAAACTAATAAACTACTCGCAGAACTGTTTCCAAAATGTAGTTACGTTAATTTCATACGATTCAGAGGACATACTCATCTTGCGGTTGACAGAAATTGGTGTTTGTCCGTTTTTCCTTACGTTCTGTTGACGTCACTTTTCCGTCACGAAGTTGTCACTCTCGCTGTTCAACTTCTGTTTATTTCGGTACCTAACGTCCAAATGTCGTCATTTTTGCAGACGTCGTCCAACATGCAACATGATTGTAATGTTACGGTGAAGTTTGAAAACAAACGATATGATAGTTTTAAAGATACACCCCCTTACGTAGTCGCCATTAATGGTAATCGGTGGGCTGCGCCGGGTGTGTGTTACCATGATTTCAAAATGGACTATTATGAGAGGACGTGCAAGTGTAACTCGATAAATCAGATGTAGAATTTTCGCAATTGAATTCCGATTCCATATTATGTAATAATATTTGTATAATATTGAAAACTGTACCCGTGAGGACCCCAGTCCTGTTTATTTTTGAACGTCCCACGTATACACAGCAACAATAAGCATTTTAGATTTTCTTTAAGAGGTTATTTCTGATACAACAAAGCTTGAGATGCAATGTTTCAATAAGAGCACTTGCTTCGTATGATCAAAATGCACATACCAATGCACAACTGTTCGCGACATCTATTGGACATTCTTTGAATGGCACAGATGTAGCTATTTTTAGGACATTTTAGTAGTTCTACACAAAGCGAAGTAGTTTTAAATTATTTACATGTGATGTAAACGTATTACATTGACTACCTCCTTGAAGACAATGAAATTCATATAAAAACAATGTGTTAATTTTGACTAAATGTTATTTACACTGATGTTCAGAGTCACATGATCAATTTTGCTTTATGAATGGACTGAGTTGTCGATTGCATGGACTGTTATGTAACCATTTAGTGTGGCAATGGCCCAGATATATACTAGCTTCTATAGACGTGTCTCGCTTATTCGGAATCGAGCTGTGAGGTCATGGTTTACAAGTGAACTATAGAATATGTGCTTATAATTATTTTAGTGCCACTTTTGATGTACGCATTTAATACTTGTGTGCCAAATAATATGCCCCTTTTTACAATTATTTAGATAAGCCACATGCCTATTAAGTCACATAAGCCTATTTTGACATTGGACAAGATCGGCAGTAAGAAAACAAACATAAAATGTGTAAAGTTGATTTGAACTTTAATAGCATCGCCTCTCAGTTGTGCTCTCAGTGTTTTGATTGTAAAGCGTTAGTACTGGAATGTTAATATGTTATTGTTGTTGGAGAGAAGTGTCAGCTCATGGGATGGTATTTTGTAGAAAGGTTGTAATGCACTATAGTTTGATAAAAGTCACTTTGTATGTCACTTAATGGTCAGTACGTTTTGTCATCAAATTAGGATGCAATACATAACCCTTTACTCCTTAATCACGTCCCCGTTCCATGTACATCTTCTAATATTTTCTAATAAAAGTACATTTGTAATAGGGGAGACAATCCAATTATGGAGTTGGGAGTTAACAAGAACCTTTATCAAGGGAGACCATTCTTGATATTTGTACCAAAAATTGCAGATGAGATGTGTACACATTATAGGTCATCACTTATCAGAATAAGTGTGATGTGTTTGGAGTAAAGGGTTTATGCAAAGTGGCATCTTCGTACTTGTTACTGTTTGTATACATATTAAAAGTATCTGTACATAGGAAGCCCACATGTGCCTACGTAATGTAGAATGTTCACATATCATGTGTTAGAAATTGATATAGATCTACTATTTTCAATCTAAAGGTAGTAGGTTAAATGCTGTTTTTTTTGTACAAAATTTCTATTGGCCAGTCATGTATGTAAAACATACCGTCATTGATTGATCACCTCAAAACTTTTCAAAATAGTTATGAAATAAATATAAGCCTATTCATACATGTACTACTTTAACAAATTATTTCATATACTAGTAGTCCAAAAAGTTTAAAGTTACTTAGAATATAACCTACATTATGAGCCAATGAAAACGCCGCATTTTCGCAGTTAAATGAAAATTTAATCATTAAAATTTTCTCTTAACAGACTTGACGTCTTGCGTTGGCGCTAATTTCTATTCGCCAATCAGAATGCAGAATGTTATATTCTAAGTTAGTTAGAACATATTAAGTAAATTTTAATGACTTAAAAGGCCTCGCTTCCCTTCGCTCGCTCCACCCTTTTTATCATTAAAATTTACTTAATATGTTCCAACTATAACATATACATTTGTATTTTTCCAAGGTCAAAATATTTGTTTGATAATGTACCAAGCAATTAAGCCAGAGCTTAATCAGTATTCGTTTATTGTAATAATGTATGTACAATGTAATATAATTTGACATTGAACAAGATATTAAATATTTTATGATAGAGTTTATTTTTAGCTCATCCGTCACAATGTGACAGAGTGAGCTTTTGTGATCACTCTTCGTCCGTCGTCAGTCGTCCGTCCGTTTACAATTTGCTTGTGTAAACACTAGAGGTCACAATTTTGACTTAATCTTTATGAAACTTGGTCACAATGATCATCTCAACAAATTCTAGGTCAAGTTCGATATTAGGTCATCCGGGGTAAAAAATTAGGTCATAAGGTCAAATCATAGAAAAACCTTGTGTAGTCACTAAGGGTCACAATTTTGACCTAATCTTTATGAAACTTGGTCACAATGATCATCTCAACGAATTCTAGGTCAAGTTCGATATTAGGTCATCCGGGGTAAAAAATTAGGTCATAAGGTCAAATCATAGAAAACCTTGTGTAGTCACTAGAGGTCACAATTTTGACCTAATCTTTATGAAACTTGGTCACAATGATCATCACAACAAAATCTAGGTCAAGTTCGATATTGGGTCATTCGGGGTAAAAAACTAGGTCACAAGGTCAAATCATAGAAAAACCTTGTGTAGTCACTATAGGTCACAATTTTGATCTAATCTTTATGAAACTTGGTCACAATGATCATCTCCACAAAATCTAGGTCAAGTTCGATATTGTGTCATCCGGGGTCAAAACCTAGGTCACAAGGTCAAATCATAGAAAAACCTTGTATAGTCACTAGAGGTCACAATTTTAGCCTAATCCTTATGAAACTTGGTCAGAGTGATCATCTCAACAAAATCTAGGTCAAGTGCGATATTGCGTCATATGGGGCCAAGAACTCGGTCACTAGGTCAAATCACAGGTCTTGCATGTACTGCTATAACAGGTGAGCGACCTAGGGCCCTTTGGGCCCTCTTGTTTATTCTGTTTAATTTATTATTGCCAACCAACATTATTGGACCACTGTTTTTGTTATCTGTTAGTTTTGTACTTTTTAGTTATGCTTCTGTTCTTTTAATAATCATGTACATGGTCTGTATTGCCTGTACCGATGTATACGGTATATATCTTTCTACACTACGCTTTAGTATGATGTTATTTAATAAAAAATATCATATACGGTGTGTTTTGTGATTTCTGGTCTGGAAACCGACCAGTGTTCCTTGAGACACTGGAGATGACATTGAATGGTTAATGGAATAGGGAACTGTTTTATCAAAGCACCTTTGGAAATCTTAAACTTTCGTTGCAATTTAAATTCTTTTTAAATCATTTACAACTGCATTGTTGAGTATGGGTCTACAATATTAATAATGTTTCATTTAATGAAACTTCTACAAACTACATATGTTCCCAATCTGCAGAATTTAAATCTGTACACAAGTTAAAGATTCCCATAGGTGAATTGACATGTATACACAAATATTTGCCTGCCATACTTTCTTATGGTCACAACAAGTACTACCTCAGGTAACTGTATCATTGATAAAGAGTATTTTCTGATATGTAATTTATGTTCTAAATATATTTACATACTCAGAAACTCGAGAGCTTCATCTTTGGAATTGTGTAAAGAAATATAGCATTGAATGAAAAATAAAAAAATAAACAGGTAGGGCCGTGGAAATCGAACACATTGTAAATATAATTTCACATTGTCATTTTTATTGAATGCACCTTAGCGATTGACTGATACCATGATATACATGTCATGGCATAACTTTTTTACAAGCTGATCAATTTCGATGGGATTTTGCATGGAGGTAGTTCTAACGATGTTGTGTATGAGTGTAATTACTTATGAAGATATCGAAAGCCAATTCTTGTTTTTGATACCATGAAAATCTAAACTTTTTAGTACAAATGTACCTTTCCAAGACAACATATAATTTAAAAAAAACCTACTTTTTGAAGGCAACCAAATAGGTGGTATTTTACTTTTTCCCGGCCTTTTTTTCAGTTAATCAAAACAGTAAATATGTGACTTGAGCAGTAGATTTTGCGCCCTTGAACAATATACATGTATATCAGTTTCACCAATGCATAAAATCATTAGAACGACAATAATATGTATTTCTTGCAAGGGAGTGCATTAAATGGTTTGTACTGCACATAAGTACTAAAGCAACATCGGAACATTGATGGATACTAGACAAATATTTTCACAGTATATTTCGGCGGTTTTTACCTGAATGATTACACGGCAGTTACACACTATTGGGCGATAAAATTGCCTATATTTTTGTTATGGATTAAAATCAAGATCGTTGCATTTGCCTATGAAAGCATTCAAACATTTGGCATCACATATAAAGTTTGCATGCACCTAAATACTCAGAAACGATAAATATAGCGGATTTTGTGTTTGTTTGTGTATTGCAATTTATCGCGTTGAAGTTACTCCTCACCTTTTTGAGGTGACATACCTATAGTGTGCATACACCATGAAAAGTAATCAAATCTAAAATACTATTTACATTGGTATAAAACAACACCTTGTGATTTTAGATATCATATTTTATTTGGAACATGTTAAACCTGTTGATCCTGTGTATCGCGTTGTTTGAGTTTGTTTTCATGCCATGCATGTACATTGGGAAGGAAATAACACAAAATAGCACCAGCAATAAGGAGAGAACCGATAAAACTAAATGTGATGTTGTAAGATCCGCTGTTATCTCGTAGATATCCTGAAATATATGTAAAATAAAACTTATTGTGAGTTACAATACACCCATTCCATGGAACATTTATAACGTATACTTTAAAGTGTGCTGTGATAAGGCTGGACCTCTTCAGTCTCCAAATCTCCCTCTTAGAAATCACAAAAGCACGGACAGTGGTCAAAAACGTTCATTGGCAGGCATGTTAATTTCACCGGATGTTTTAGCACAGTTTACATATAATACAACAGTGATATATGTGGGTATATCCAAATGTTATGTCACTGCTCCCTTGGTGTGTTTGTTTATGGGCGTAGGTTCATGAAAATGATATCAAAATGTTGAGTAATTCAATCAGACAACCTTACAACTATCTGTTGTCTGCTGCTGAATTTTGAAACTTGAAATAAACGATTTACGCACTGATTACTGAGCGAATACAATGCAGATTTGTGACAAAAGACGCTATACGTATTAGTAATTCATTTTCCCTTCAAGTTGTGAAATTCAACTTGGAAACGGCGACGATATACGCTCGTGTATATGTAGTATAAGTTTTTAAGGGATGGGGGTGATCGAATCTATGTCAACAGCGGACCGAAAGACTGGTATGTGGTAGCTTCGACAAGAACACCAAGTGGGTGTCTGACGTCGTAAATGCAGTTCGACGTTTCATTAATGCGACCGGTGTGTCTAGAGTTAGATTTTACTTGTGGGATTATCCAGATGGCACTTAGAAATAGTTTTAACATGCAGATAGCGATTGTCGGTTAGGTTGCCCATTTTTAAAGGACGGATAAATGGCTGAATGAATTCAGGATTCTAAGAGGAATACCGGGGATGAAACTTTCAGTAGAAGTTAGTGCCACAGAAGTAGCGTCATTATGACGTCGTTGACGTCTGGCTTGCGTCGATGTCAGTTAGTATGTACATTTACATGCTAATATCTCAATATCCATTGAGTGCATTTTTATGAAATTTGGCTATCATACTCAAAATAGATTCATGTATTTTATAGGGTTGCTTTACTTACAATGTGGACGATTTCATAGCATCAATGGCATTACTTTTGGATTTACCCTCGTACATACTTTAGCAAAACTTTTATAAATTCATACATATCGTCTGAAGTGCATGTACGCCTTGCTACATTGACACACAGGAATTAGGGATAATTGTATTACTTGACTACTACCCCTCCATACATATGATTATATAACTTATTTATGATCCGGATATTCGGAAAAGAATACGCCTATCCGAATATCCGGATATTCGTTGACATACATAGTTATATACTAGTATTGTTAAAACTTTCATTATCTACCCATGACATCAGTTCACGTACAAATATATACCTAACAGTTTCAAAGATTGATTTAAGTCGCAACATGACACAAGCCACATGAAGGTCTTTCCTATCTTACTACATGTATATGTTGTATTCCAAACTACTAATGTTGGACATGTGCTTATTCTACCCTTCACATTTTTATATTGTACTAAGTATAGGGTAAAAATGTAAAAAAAATGAAATCGTTATATCAAGCCTTATTTATAATACTACTCACCTGCTACTGGAAGGGCCACACCACCTGTAATCCCTTGTACTAAGCTGATAAACCCCAATGCTCCCTGAAATATACATTGTGGTATGAGCACAATATGTCACTGATAGTATACGCAAGTACATGAAAAAAACTCAGTCAAACAAACAAACAAACATAACCAATAACTAACCAATTAGGAAGTTCACGGTCAGTCAGATTACTGTGGTCATTTACTAGCACGTACACGTTATACAGAGACTTTGGAAACCATTTGAAGTGCACATATGTTGGTACACAGGACTGGTGCCGCCGTGCATGTTTAGAACTAGTAACATGACATCAAGCATGTAATGACAAACCGGACATGGAAGGCAGCAAGCAATAGACGCAGCAGAGCCCGAAAGGCACACAACGAATACTATTTGTGAATTGCTACATTTACCTGTACATAAAAGTGACCGCGGTCAAATTGACGAATAATGTGATTCCATGACTTTTGCTTGATTAGTTAAGTTTGAAAATTACTATTGTTGGATGTTTCGAAGCTTTGAATATGCTCTATTCGTTTATCGCGGGCGTAAAACGTGTCATTCCGTTGGTGTGATGCTGATATAATTATTTAGTACTTAAAAAATTGATGCTACATGTATTTTTGGAGGTTTCAAAATAGTTCAAAATATGCTCTATTCGTATATCGCGGACGTAAAACGTGTTGTAATCCACATGTCATTCCATTGGTGTGATGTTGATATAATTATTTAGTACTTAGTAAATTGATGCTGGTTCTTTGCGCAACGTTTGGAGGAGGGAGGTTGCGATAACTGAGTGATTTTCTTACAAGATGGTGTATGTGTTGTAAAAGTTACCACTATATAAAGCAACAAGTTCTCAATAAGCGATGCTGGCACAGATTCATAATTATGTTATGAGGGTGTAGTCACCTAATTACCGGATAGTATACACGGATTTCAAACGGACAGAAAACATTTATTCGGTGGTATCCAGCGATAAAAATCATCCATATTATCGCTTCCCAACGAATCGACAGTTGACGATTGTAGATGCCTAATGAAATAAAACGACCATCTAACAGATAACAGTGAACTGGTGACAGAATACCGGATGCCAAATGGACGTGTAACGCACGGGAAGTTGATAAACGTTTGTCTGCCGGACCTCAACTGGACTAATACTAGACAAGGAACGACACGAGATCGGACTAAAATGCTTACCAGCGCGAAGCTTTCGTACAATGGGCGCTCTTTTCCGTACAAATGCAAGTTTTAAATCCACTCAAAACATTCTAATTTATCGAACGGACATTGCATGCACCGAACAGCATTTTTTCGAAATAAAACCAAAATTAAACGTACACAAACAGATAGCATAACTTGTGGATTTAGAAACTCGCCCAAAGTCATTCACTTGTCTTAACGGACATCGTCAGACAAGAAACGCATTGCCTAATTACATACGAACTATAAATGTACACGATCAGGTCGATTTGTGTTTGTTTTCCACTGGCTGTCCGGCTACCGCACCTTAAAGTTCCACCTCAACAGAACAATGATGAAATCTCGAAGAACAACGAGAATTGTATATATGACCCACCAGCGAGACTATACTGTAAAGTCACAAAATCTTAATATGGATTACTTACCTTCAAGTTTTCCATCGATAGAATGTCTATAATGACCACAACGAATAATGAAAAGTAGACCCCTTGTAACACTCCACCACATACAGCATAAATCATCATGGTAGGAAAAGTTGTCATGAAATGCATACACTCGGCCGCTATACCCAATACAAAACATGCTGCAGCCATTAGCCTGGCCCTATGGAACCATCCTTTATCCGAAATATATCCAAATGCAAACTTTGAGAATATGTCGATTATGCTTGGCACACTGACCAAGAGCGCGGCCATGTCTTCACTGATACCAGATTCTATTGCATGAGCAGGTAAGTAAGCAATAGACATACCACACCCTGAACACAAGAATGCATTACACAGCAGATAGTATTGGAAAACGGGATTCGATAATAATTTAACGTCAAACAGTTTCCTTAATATTCCGTTTTGGTCATTTTTGGTTGGTACATCTTCAGCATTCTCTGATACTTGCTCGTCTTTTTCCCGTATTAATGTTAGATCCATCAACGAACTGTTTATAATATCCGTGCTAGCAAACCGAGATGTTGCAGAGTTTATAAATGCATCATTTGCTACTTTACTATTTTTAGAACTATCACTTTCACTAAAATACCTCCTTCGCATATCAGTGTTTTCTATCGGAAAGTTGTGTAACCTTCCATTTATTTCCGGACTTAATTCAACATGTCTTTCACATGATCCATTCTTGTTACTATGACTACCGTTATGTTTAATCAAATCATTATTTTCTGTTGTTCCACTGTCACCACTAAGTAGTTTTCTTTTCACCTCTTCGTCAATGCCAGCATCTTTATTTTTCTTCTTCTTGTAGAAACTCATCGGTCGCGTCAAACATGCTATCAGGATTAACTGGAGATTAAATCCAGTAAGGAGGATCCAGGATCCCGTGTAGCCGTAGTATTCAAATAATATAGTCAACAGAGGAGCGAAGGCTACTGCACCCATACTGACACCACTGTTCATAGCATTGTTTGCGAATCCTCTACGCTTCACAAAGTATGTGCTGATTGTAGTACTGATTTGTGGCATGATAAACGCATTGGCAATACCTAGGGAAAATAAAAGTACAAATGCAGTGATTGAAGGAAGAATGAGCTACCTAGTACGCATGTCCGAAAATTAGATTCATAATTGATAGATAAGAACAAAATTTTAATACATTGTATAAAATAAGGCACATTATTGTAGTAGTGCATGGGAGGTCGACCATGCTTTTGGAGCTCTGCAAAAAATGTCAAAATTAAAACAATTTTTAAATGGAGGCGAAGTCGGATTTTTGACGTGCATATTGTAGAATACCTTTGTAACAGTTAGTTTCAATCATGTCATATAAATACATGTAGATGATTATCACAATAACGACATGTCTTTTTTCTTATGCATGCATAAAAATGTTTGTATGAGATGGGATCTTGCTGGACATCGGAGAAGATCGATGGGAAAGGAGACGAAAGACAACAACTGAAGCTGTGGGCCAAGTACAAACATGGGGTAGGGACAGGGTGCATGGGTGGAATCTGGTGAAGGCTATATGTATTTAATATCACGAAGAGGACTAAGTAAAGTAATTAATGCTTATGCCGTTAATTTTCCTGAAATTGGACACTTTCTTTGAGTTAAGATGTGGATGTAATATTACTGTTTAGTTCGACCTCTTTCAGTTCTTCAAAAGAAAACCTTGACGTGTTTCAACGAAGTAAGTAAATTTTGTCTGAATTTGTTGACTTCCGAATTTACAGCACTTATCTTTGACTATTTTTGTTACTGTGTGCCATTAATAGAGTAGAGAAATTGGACACGTATGTTAGGGCCTTAAGTTTTAAAAGTCATCAAGATTACTTATAGATCTTTTTGTGAATTTCAGACTTTGTTTTCTATTTTTCTCGATCTTCAGCAATTTTATGTATTATCAGGTGACTTGATAGGAGCAATTTATTTGTTAAAACGCAGATTCTGGTTGTCAGGAAAACATGAACATTGTAGAAAGAACAATTGCATATGCTTATAATTTAAAATACAATCTCATTAAAATCAGACCCTAGCATTTGCATCATTCCTTTACGCTGTTAGAGATCGGACTACACTCCGTCATGTTCAAATGATTTCTCTGGCGCTTAATGACGTCTTGTAGTTCGTCCAATGAAATTGTATCTAGCCGTCTCAATAGACTTTCACCCCACTTTCAGATTTGTGAAAGAAGCGATTAGATGGGATAACGTAAAGTATCGTCAGATCCTATATCAGCGTAAAGTAGTGAAGCGTAATAAGGGTCTGATTTTAATGAAATTGTTTAAAATGGAGATGTTCCCAAAAAGGTACAAGGTCGCTATGACGTAAATCTTATTGTTAAGAGCTTTCCATGGAAGGTAATACTCATTTTTGGCAAAAATGACGATACAACACTATGGGTCTCAGGCGACGACTAGACCACAGGGAACTGTTCTTTTTTCTATTGTATGATGTATCATTAACACCATCTCACAAAATATTATCTATTTGATGTATCGAAATATCTTAAATCTGTTTTACAAACAACAGTATTTTGCCATTCAAACGTCGAAATAACGGCTTATAGCGTAACATCTGAAGAAATTGGTAAACTTTGTTCGACATTCGCTCATTTATACATTTTTGGACAGCTTATGAAAACAGTTTTGCTTATAATATGTTAAATAAAGGTTAGTTCTTACTATACAATTTAAGACGAATTTTACAGAGACCAAATTAGGATTTCTTTGGTGCGGTTGCTGCAAGTAGGACATATAAACAACTTACCAAATGATGCTCCGTATGTTAAGCAGGCGAGTCTAACATCATAAATGAGACCAGTTGTTATAGAGCCAATACAAGATATGGCTACTCCTATAAACATGGACAATCTAGTAGGAACATTACTACCAACCGTCAGGTTCAGCAAAGCTGTAATAACAAAATACATGTGTACATATGGTTAGAACTTCTGGACCCCAACAGTTTCAAGAGGTTTCAAAAAATTGGCAAAGTACAAATTTTCCAGGTAAATTTGTTTACTAATTTTTGTTTAAAGGGTATTTCGTTAAAGTTTTTTCGTAAAAAGTAATAGTGTTTCGTAGATACGACTTTCGGTTGGGCGTTGTGCTTTGTGTGTGTTAGTGTTTTCTGTGCTCGGCTGGTTGAGTTGGGTGCTGGCTTCCCTGTTTGACTTGATGTAGTCTTTTTTATGTTCATAAATACGAAAAAGTTACATAGTAGCACAAATGTACATGTAACTGATTATTTGGTCTCTTAAGATGTTTGTTGGATAAAAGTGCATATACTGATAAAATTATTTTATCACTATATGCACATTTATCCAACAAACAGTCACAACGTATTCACGCAATGTGATTTCGGTGATGCATATGGTGTACCCATAAAAGTCCGCAGAATGAATGGGCTATTAATGTAATGTGAAACACTATATAGACAAACAACTATTTACATTCTTTAAACACTTAGTAATAACTAGTAGATTAGCTATTATTTGATCATAGGCGTACCACGTGTTATGTTACGTATTGTTTGACTAAGACCGCAAAAAATGTCAACCCTTAAAAAAAATGCCGAGCATAGCCTTTATTTGCCAGTTAGCTTTCTGCTGAAATATGGCAGGCATACATATGTGTGCCTTAACCTGGTTTTGAACCCAGGTCGCCAGATTAGACGACAAGCGCGCTAACCATTGAGCTACGGAGGCCTTAAAATTAAAATCAACTGTAATTAGTTTTTTTTCTTTGACCAATTTTAACGAGACATCTTCGATGATGGGTATTATCCACGCAGCTTAGTATTTTTGTGCGAAATGTCAAAGGCTTTAGCAATGCCCAACTCAACTTCTTAACTAGGTAGTTAAGATTGTTTCAGGCAAAAACTGTCAGGTCAAAGCTATTGTACTCAATAAATAGGTACATATCATCATGGCTTTAAAATTCGAAGTTCACAGTGTGTCATTCATTGCGGAGTGAGTATATAGGCTTGCTTGAAATGTCCATTTTTGGGGTTGTCGATGGTTCGTTCTGTCTGACTATTGCGTGGATGGCTAGGCGCTGCCGTCGTTTCTGTGTGGCTTTGGATTGTCTGTGCGCTACAGTATTTATAATAAACTACGTTCTGAGCATACTCAATGGTGATTTCTTACCTGCTATACTATAGCTAGCGTTCATCACTGTGTATATCAACGAAGTCTCGGACGACGAGGAACCAAATCGGCGTTGAAATTGTACAAAATATATACCCATACATTTCAACTGACCGACAACGATGAAGTGAGCAAATAATGATGCTAAAATAGAAATACATTAAATGCATTTTACTTTTTGAAGACTTAAAAACTTGATATCAATGCTAATACGTTTCAGATCTCGCAGTATTTATGTTTATACTGCAACACCTTTACGTAGCAAGACCGTTTAGAAGACGCGCCATTTGGCTTTTGTAAACCCACGACCGTCCGAAACAGGAAAATGTTGAGAAAATGACCTTAATCTCAATAAACTTCGACAACATTGAATAGATAACATTTTTAAATAATTGGAAAAGAACGAGTGTTCAACATGTGACCATTATAGTTGAGCCTTCTGTTCAAATAAAGTTTTATAGAATCTAGCATTGACGATCTTATTATTTGTCTGCATAGTAAACTAAATATGCAGATGTTCACGTGCATACTATAAGATATTGCAAAATAGTACGTGTACATTACTCTTGGAGTTTTCTTTCGTGTATTTGTGGTACCGATTTTAAGTCCTGTATACCATGAAAATAAATCTCAACGTAGTGGGACGGTATATGATCTGTTATTAAATTCAGGTTATGATAATGTAAGATATTGTGCCCGGTTAATAAAGGTCCAGGAGAAATGGTCAGCTGCCCACCACGTAACTGCAACACTGTTAAAATTGCATACAAAACTGACAAATAGACGAACGGATAAACACGTTCAATATGTTTTTAGCACATATTCATATGCATTTTGCACAAGAACGGAGTGTATAATTTATGTTATTAAATATAATGTTTTACATGAGTAAAAAAACTTTACATACCTAGCAATATAACCCATGCCCATCCGCGGTCGATCGGAAGATGTGTGGCATCTAGTTCGGTCTTGTTGTAAGCACTAATTTCAGATTCTGTATGAACGTCCTCAGTAGAAACATGACCAGCGTCCGAATTTACGTCGATACTATCTCCAAGCTGTCGTCCATGTTGACTACATTGCTCATCAGTTTCGTTAGCGGGTGGAGCGATATGGTTCACGTGATTCAAAAATTCACTTGATGTCATGTCACGTTGTATATCTCCATTCATTTCATACTGTTTCATCGAATCCTTATCATTATGTTCAACTTTGTATTCTTGTTCTGCGATTTCGCGCGAGTTTACATGGTCGAGTTCAGCATCTGAAACACCGTCATTTTCAAATTCAATTGTTTCGTCGGGAGTTGAACATTGCCTATCGTCATTAAAGATTGTCTTCGGATCACTTCGTCTAGCCATGTTTATAAATTACAATTAGTTCAAGTTTTTTTGCGCATTCTATGGACTATATACGAGCGTGTAGTCCATCATTGCACCACTATTTGACACGAATATCGTATTATTGCGCAACACATTCGTAACCTTATCTTTCAAACTACTCCAAAAACTGAACATATTTGAACGACTTTTTATCAACAACGTTACCGAAATGACAACCCCATGCACAAGCTTATCAAATGTAGATTACAAATACTACACTTCAGATTCAACGGTTGTGGACTAAATCAAAGGTCATTTTCAAGTTCTTCGTGTTTTTGTACTAAAATTTCAATACTGATAACCCCAACCATAGTGACCGACACGCGGACAAAAATGTTTTATAGATAATACTTTTATTCATGAACATGATAAGATATACTAAGCTGATTTTCTTCACTTCATCAAAACAAAATGAAACTTTCTTGTATATAGGCGTAACATTGATTTTTAATAATACGCATTTTCATAGAATAAAGTAGATATGTTAACCTTTGTAAATTTCAGTTGAAATAATGATACTTGTATCATTAATAAAAAAACCCAAAAAACACTGGGACAGGATTTTTTATTTAACAAATACATGAACAGTATGTTGCTGGTTTTTTGACACGTTATAATGCGACATATTCAAAAGAGCTCTTTTAGTTTTAATGCCATTACAATAGTTCAGTTCTAAAACCGGATGGTTTAGCCAAAGTGATATAAATAGAGGCTATTACATGAGTAACTTTTCATATTGAATTTATTAAACGAGTTGAATAAAATAATAATATGCGAGGCTTTGTCGAGCATTTTATCGATTTTATTCAACGAGTTTAATAAATTCAATGTGGAAAGTCACGAATGTAAAGTTCTTTTTATCACATGTTAGCCTTCCCCGGCTGAAACTTAAAATAGCTACTTATTTTCACTATAATAAACGCGCAACTTTGTCGACGTCGCCTATACTTTGAATGACGTCGCGTTCAAGCTTTATTACACTAGTGTATTATCAAAAATAAATAATGGCTTTATTACGCTACCGCGACGTCAAACATGTGATAAAAATAAATTAAATAAATTTGAAGCATACATATTTATATAAACCGGAAGTAACTGTGTGTAGGATGTATTCTCGTGATGTGTTTCTTGGTTGCACTCACTCGTTTGTCGCATGGCTTATGTCCACATGTACAGGAATCTATCGAAGTACTTCATTTTTCAGAAAGAAGACTGATGATTAGCTGCTGCCTTGTAATACGCCAGTTAATTGAAATCTCACCCCAACTCCGGGCAATGGCGGGGATATTTACTTTTTCTTTTTCACCCCCTGGCAAAATCACTGCCCCCGGTCATAAGATGGTAAAACCCCTGTCAACTGCCCCGCCCTACAACTCACAGGTATTTTCACGGCTTGTTTTTGTTGCTTAACGAAATCTACGTACTCACATGACAGTGCGCGGACACCAGAAAGGTAAAAATACGGGACAGTTTCCCCGGGGTTGGGACCATGGTTTCTATGTAATTGTGCATACGCGTATCCAATGGTTCTGCTGAAAACACCAGGAGTGACAACATTGCGTCCGTTAGACATACAACGTTTTGTATATTCCTTCGCACAGACTGTGTTTGTTGTTAAGGCTTGCATCTCACAACGGTAATTGGACCATCTCTTGTCTACTGGGAGAGACAGTAACGTCTTGTGTGAATTTGATGTACATATTCCAGTTCCTGCATTCTATCTTTTCTGCTTGTCCATCACTGAATGTTCGTACTCAGGAATTAGTTGGGCAGTGTGTAAGAATCAATTATAGTTCCAATCTGAAGAGCTTCCTGTCTTGGAATAGCAGGACACGACAGGCGTTGTGCTGCTTTCTTTCCACGGAACGTTACGTTATTGGACTTAGGTGTGCTTCAACGTTAATACGAGCATGCATTGTTATTTAAGTAACGTTACATAACGTTACGACTAAGTACAGCCGCTGGTTACGTTAGAATTATCGTTTAAGCACAGCTAAGCCAAATAAGACAATATCATTCCAAGGAAAGAAAGACATATAACGCCTACTAGTATGTGTACCATTGTCAAATGCAGAACATCGACTGTCTTAGAGTCGTCGAAATGATAAATAGTTAGTGTGTATCCGAGCTCGTGACCATAATGAATACTATGACACTATGATCACATTATATGTATATCATGTGCATGGATAAGAACGATAAGAAACTTCTGATTTGAAATATTGTATTTTATTAGGAACATATTAAACCTGTTGTTCCTGTGCATCATGTTGTTTGAGTTTGTTTTCATGCCATGCATGTACATTGGGAAGAAAATAACACAAAATGGCACCCGTAATAAGGACGCAGCCAAGAAAACTAAACGTGATATTGTAAGATCCGCTGTAATCTCGTAAAAACCCTGAAATAAATAAACAAATAATAATGTGTAATCTAATGTACATATACGAGTTATGTAGTTACCGGCAAAACACCGATTTTACGGCGTGACTCAAAAGTTTCAAACTCTTCTCTCTTATGACACTTGGTGGTAAAAAAGTTGCGAAGCATGAATATATCATTTTGTGTGTGTGTGTTTTAACTAGGGTTTCATTTAAGTGCTATCATTCATATAATTTCATCTTTCTTGGTACTGTTTTATCAAAGCACATCGTAAATATTAAAACGTATACATAAATATTCAAACTTAATATCAAACTTCCTTATATGCTTTTACAACTACACATATGGGACCGATACGTTTTGTAGGAGTTATGTTACTGAATTGTTATTAGAAATAATATTGAACACCGCTTTTCCTGACTTTGACTGAGATTTTAAACCATGCATATAAATTATGTACAAGTGTGCAATTTGATATCAAACGTGCTTCGAGTACGATAGGAAAATAGTGCATGTACTTGTTGACCACTTCATATCACTACCCCTCCCTATCACTTCCCATTCCTAAAGTGGGTTGTATTTGACATTGATTGGCATTCTGATACAGTACAGTCAGGTCATGTATATCAGTTATGTAGCTTTAATTTGTCACGACAGATGCAATTTGACGTTAATTGGTATCTTACCTGCTAAAGGAAAACTCGCACCGCCTGCGACCCCTTGTACTAAGCTGATAAACCCCAATGCTCCCTGAAATACACATATACAATCAGGTATAGCTAAGAACATTTAACATAGATTACTTGAATGTCCTCCCTTATCCGTTGTCCAATGAGCGTTGTTTTTTTAACTACTTAAAACATTCTCACGGTACTATAACGAAAACACACGAAGACTAATTAGCCCCAGCTCAAATGTTCTTTATAGTTTACCCTACTTCTTTGTCCAATCAAAAGCCAGGGGCTTTCAAATTTTTAGACCTCTAATCCATTTATTTGTGCAATGGGCACAATATCTAGTAAGTGGTTCATGAAGTAAATCCATTTATTAGGACAATTTGGCTGTTTCCATATATGGAAAACTAGACCCGCCTTTCCTCTTAATTGTACTGTTATTCCTATATCAGCATATTACTAGCTTATATGTACGAGGAAAAATACAAGGAAAAAAGCCCTAATTTCTTTATTTGTCATTGCAATTGAATGCAATTTTCAATACATGAAGATAAATGTATTTCAAGTTGATTCACCGCTGATCATCAATATTAACCGAAGTCAGAACGGATGCGATTTCCTATGGCAACATCACTCGACGTTATGCTGCCCAAATGTTGATATTTTGAAACATTGAACGTAGCAAACGATGACGTATCATTGGTGCATTGAATTTTTTTTGTAATTTTCTAAAGGATGGGTTATGAATATGTATTATGTAATGATATAATATTACATTCATGCTTTCAAAAACAAGTTTTAATGTCAAATTCCGTTTAAGAACTATTTGCATCAAAGTCATTGTCAGAAAATGAGTGCGATACAGAAATCGGCGATGAAGTGTTGTTGCGATTGAAACCTCATAACATACAAATGGCAATATTGCACTATGCAACGACTACATGTATGTAATGGCATACAAAACAGGTGTATGTTTGGTATAATTATGCTATAATATGTAGCCGTGTGAAATCAACGCCGACATACAAATGGGCTATACGACGTCAATAACAAATTACGTCATAAAATACTAATGATCTCCAATAGCTAATTCTTATAATTTACATGCAAGTTGGGAAAAAAAAGATTTTCGGTTTACATGTCTATGAAGAGTATCTAGTTGTACAGCTATTTTTGAGAATGTTTTACTGCATTAAACATTATGAATTGTGCCACAAATGAGTATGCATACTGTTATATGTACCAACTCCGCGATGACGTTGGGCCAGTGGAACCATAGTTTCGTTACAGTTTCAATGTTTTATTCAAAAAATATTACCATGAGTTTAATGTTTCATAGTTATGTACATTGTGTATTCGTAATACGTCAATCTTTTATATGACCAATTATTTTAAGTACTGGTCAATGTTATAAAGATTTCAAAGCATTTTCCCGCGTATTTGTTGATCATCCCTCGTACTTATTTTTCCCCTTATTACTCCATCAATGGGCATGCTATTGTTTGCTAACAAAAGCATTGGAAATGACATTAAAAAGTGGGCGGGTAAACTATAAGCCGGTTATAGATCACATATTAGAATAATAAACGAATTAAGTACGGTGTTCGCTTCGCTCACTTGTACTTGATTCGTTTATTGTTCTAATATATGATCGATAACCTATACGTACTATATGAAGCCCTTGCGTTACTGATAACATTACATGTAAAACAAACATTTCATGAGTAACAACTAATCAAAATGTTCATTCAATGCACACACCGGTTACAGATGTATACTGTTGTATTGTGCAGTGGCAAAAAGGATAAGTAACTAATTCACATGGCATAGCAATGGTATAATCACGATGTGAGTATGAAAGGCACGAACTAGAACCCTATACCAACAGTCTACCGCATCAAACGGTTAAATATTACCGGAATAAGTCAATAGACAAGAACGACATGACACCTGCGAACAGAAGTGTACGATACCAAATTTGGAATCGTTTGGGCAAGAATTGCGTTTACACGGAATAAAAATTGAATCAAGTTCCAAAAAGCCAATGAAAGAGTTTTCTGACTAAAAACAATTAAAGAAGTTGCTACTTCGAAACAACTGCTCTGCATGAAATTGGTTTGGGTAAAAAAAGACGAATATTAAACTTTTATTGACTGTTTCAATTTGATCATTAATTTTTCGTGATGGTTTCGGAGCTTCCCATCAACTCCCACACAATTTCTAGTAGCTACAGGTAGTAGCGTTTGACAATTGACCTGTACATTGTGCATCTTGAAATAAGAAGCTAGGGGTATTAGAACCGGAGCTGTCAAAATATGACGCAATTTTCTTGAGGGTTCAGTTTCGAGATTTCGTGACAAAGCACTAGAGAGCTCTGCGTGATTCAATGCTAGGGTAATTGTTATACCGTCCCCGAACCAAAGCGGCCCAATGTCACACCCACAAAGCAACATCCAACAGAAGAGAATAGACGCAGGACTTTTTGACTAAATCTGATTAACTCACCTTCAAGTTTTCCATCGATAGAATGTCTATAATGACCACAACAAATAATGAAAAGTAGACCCCTTGTAACACTCCACCACACACAGCGTAAATCATCATGGTAGGAAACGTTGTCATGAAAAACATAAACTGGGCCGCTAGTCCCAATACAAAACATGCTGCAGCCATTAGCCTGGCTCTATGGCACCATCCTTTGTCCGAAATATATCCAAATACAAATTTTGACAAAATGTCTAAAATACTAGGCACGCTAACCAGGAGCGCTGCCATATCTTCACTTATTCCACATTCTATTGCATGAGCAGGCAAATAAGCAATAGACAAACCACAACCTGAACACAATAATGCATTACACAACAGGTAATATTGAAAAACGGGATTCGATAATAATTTAACGTCAAACAGTTTCCTTAGTATTCCGTTTTGGTCATTTTTGGTTAGTACATCTTCAGCATGCTCTGATACGTGCCTGTCTTTCTCCTTTATTAACGTTAGATTCATCAACGAACTGTTTATAATATCCGTGCTAGCAAACCGAGATGTTGCAGAGTTTATAAATGCATCATTTGCTACTTTACTATTTTTAGAACTATCACTTTCACTAAAATACCTCCTTCGCATATCAGTGTTTTCTATTGGTAACTTTTGTAACATTGTATTCATATCCGGACTTAATTTAACATTTGTTTCAAATGATCCATTCTTGTTACTATGATTGCCGTTATGTTTAATCAAATCATTATTTTCTGTTGTTCCACTGTCACCGCTAAGTAGTTTTCTTTTCACCTCTTCGTCAATGCCAGCGTCTTTATTCTTCTTCTTGTAGAAGCTCATTGGTCGCATCAAACATGCTATCAGAACTAACTGCAGATTAAATCCCGTGATGAAGATCCATGACCCCGTGTAGCCGTATGATTCAAACAATATAGTCAACAGAGGAGCGATGGCTATTGCACCCATACTGACACCACTGTCCATAGCATTATTTGCGAATCCTCTACGCTTCACAAAGTATGTGTTGATTGTAGTACTGATTTGTGGCATAATGAACGAACTGCCAATACCTAGAGAAAATAACACATGATACTTTAAATCAGGCGACCACTATTACAGGTTTATATAAGATGATTGCATACCAATGGAGCTTTCTAGTACTTACTCGCCTTTGGCATCGTACGCTATTTCGATCGATTTCGTAAATACTAATGTAATGTTTTGAACTCATTGGAAGCGCTATTGGAGCGTAGCCAATACCATTTTAAAATGAGTTTGGTATCGCCAGCTCTCGATCAACCCTTCCCATTCTGTTCCGACAAGAATACTTTCATCGGGAAATTTTCGTGAACAGTTTTTATATGTATGATTGATATTATCATTAAAACTATTATATACATATATGTTATGCAATATGCTATTTCACAAACAACTGTATCAACATCAAAGCGTCTTTTAACAAATTGCTAAACTTCGATGACGTGCGCACATTTTGGACATTTTGGAGACGGTACTACTGTACATTTAAAAGGAAACAGAAAGGTAAAATTCATATACACATGTATCTAATAACTACATATTAATTTCTATAAAAAATATTCATCTATGATACATTTACCTGTGCTAGAGACATGGTTTTAGATCTGCAACTATTGGCGTCGCTTATTCTGAAGAGGGCGTTGCTGCAGAAATGCATCCTCATACATCAGTGGTTAGTCAAGTCCCAGACTACCAGGTGAAGAATACTCCGGTGAACGAGAATGCATAGATGTTACATAACGACAATTGCTAATTATGCACAAAAATGAAACAAATATCCAAAAGAGGACTGCTTTGGAGAGGCTTCACTGCAAACTTACCGACCGAAGCTCCGTACGTTAAGCAGGCGAGTCTGACATCATATATCAAACTAGTAGTTATAGAGCCTATACATATTATGGCTATGCCGATAAACATGGACATTCTGGTCGGAACATTACTACCAATCGTCATGTTCAGCAAAGCTGTAATAAAACAAAACATGTGCATTAGTACTACGAATTATCTTAAACTATTGGGGCCCTAAAATTGAGAACTATTCATAGTTGTTTTGTCGTATAAGTTGTTCTTTACTATCTTAAGTACAGACTACTACTGGTTGATAATAATAACTAGGTCAGCTGATAGATAAACCTTACAACAACGTACATTGATATATCAACACAATACACAAATACCGTCAAACAATTTCCCATGGTATTTTCATGGTTAAAAACCAGTTTAAATAATACAAATTGTTCAGCCCTGTTGTTAAATGGTTCAAATGGTGGTTTATAATTGGTGTTTTTGGCAAACTTGTAATAAACGTTCGTTCCCACTTACCAGTAATTGTAAACTGTTAAGCAAAATGTATGAAACAATGTACAGCGTTCGTGTACGTATAAGTAGAAGGACATGTTGAAAATGCATTACCTAGATACCTTCTAAAAATTTAAGATCGCAATCTCCTAGGTTTCTGGTTAAGAACAGATTTCAATGGTTCCAGTTATAATTTATTATTAAGGATTTGGGTATAATACATTACCTGCCACGCTATAGGTGGAGTCCATCACTGTGTATATCAACGAAGTCTCAGACGATGAAGAACCAAATCGGCGTTGAAATTGCACAAAATATATTCCCATACATTTGAGCTGACCGACAACGATGAAGTGGGCTAATAATGATGCTAAAATAGAAATACGTCTCATTGCATTGTTGCTTGAATACTTAGATCTTGATATCAAATACAAACTGCTTCATATCACGTTTTTGTGCGAATACCGCTACACCTTTCCGTAGCAACATCGTTTGAAAGATGCACCATTTGGTTTGTTGATAAGTTACAACTATAGATTGGTTTAATTCACCGCGACAAATTTGATTAAACTCGCATAACAATGTAATTAAATCGATGAAATGTTACACGTTTGATAGGATAATATTTCTAGGTAATCATGTACATTTTGTAAAATAAATGTATACAGTGAAATGTTGCACATTCATGTATATTAAAACTATACATACCTAGCAATATAACCCATGCCCATCCGCGGTCGATTGGTAGATGTGTGTCGTCTAATTCGATTTTATTATTTACACTAATTTCTGATTCTGTATGAAGTTTTTCAGCAGAGACATCACCAGCGTCGGTATTTACGGTGTCACCATTTTCAAGCTGCTGTTCATTTCGTCTACACTGCGAAGCTGTTATTTTATTCAGATTTTGACCAAGTTCATTTTCACTTGGTACACCTCCATTCATTTCTAACTGCTTCCCTGAATTCTGATCATTATTTTCAATTTCGTATTTTTGTTTTGCGGTTTCGCGCATGTTGACCTGGTCGAATTTAGCACCTGAACTACTGTCAGTTTTAAATTTAATTAAATCGTCAGCGCTTGACCGGTGCCTATCGTCGTTAAAGGGTGGCGTTGAACCACTTCGTCTAGTGTCTTACAAATATAACAATATGTTCCCGCGTTTTATCGTCTTACTATGAGCATAGACCGTCATTGCACCACTTAATGACATACATGTTTTTCTTGAATAAACTATACTATATACTATACCATGTATAAACATCTCATTGCACAACACACTTGTAAACTTATCTACTGCTATAAACAACTGAACATACTTGAACGATTATTTTTATCTCCCACGTTACTATTATCTATCTAATGGTATCAAATAAGGAATAACTGTATAACCTTCAGCAGTTAAGGTGACAGGGTACACTATATATATTAAATATACGAGTTTATTCACGGGGGGCTTAAATGTTTTATGGTGCACCAAACCCCACATATATATAGCCTAAACTAACAGAACAGTGTAAATAAAGGTTTCACGCCATATATTTCCGACGAACATCAAGCAAGAAACATAATGTAATAGTTAGAACACATTAAGTAAATTTTTAATAATTAAAAAGGGAGGAGCGAGCGAAGCGAGTCCTTTCAAGTCAATAATATTTACTTAATTTAAAGTAACACGCCGGTTTTCCGTTGAACGGAAGTTTACGAATCGGTGTAAATAAGACGTACTGAAAGCGTCTGGATACTGTGCTGACTACCTTGTACGAACAAGCTTAAAATGGATGTGTCGGCATGTTCTCATGTGTTACTATATAGTAATTACTATATAACCGTTATACTACGAGAGGTGTTTATTTTAAGACTCGCTCATGGAAAACTATACAAAAGGAAAACAAACCGACTTCATGTTTCGATAATCTATTAATAAATTTCAATAAGTAAGATCTGCTGAGGTACCATGCGGCTGCAGTCAGATCGCACAAAGAACAATAAAATTAAGATCTACCGAGATACCCTAAATGGCTACAGTTAGATCTTTAAGCTATTATAGTCATGATTTTTCTAGTAATAATATACCATATGTATGATCATATCACAATCACTATCGCGTTCATCTAAGAAAGCACTGAGGAGTCAATTAAGTTTTTGGAAGTATTTGGCCGCTACGTAAGACTAACCGCCATGCATGCGTCTTGGCATGACTCGTGGCTCTGACAGAAACCCCAGCCTCAGAGCTATCAAAATGTAAATGTTCAATTCATTAAGTAAGTTAAAGCATTCCCCCGCTTTACTACTTGAATTGTACAGACCAGGCAATACTGTGTAGTGCTGGCATGTTATTACCCGCACTACCGTGCAACTTATTACCAGCACTACCTTGCAGCGCCGCCATGTTAGCAGCTATGACCCGCATCACCGTGCATCACTGCCGTGCTAAAACAAGGATGTATTAGCCAAAGAACAAGGGAAGCTCAAGAACGCCTAACATAATGTTATACGAGCGATTCAAGACCCTTTAGTTTTTTGACGTGCGATAAATACAGGGGATGCCTTAACTTACACGTACGACAAAATAGACCTATATAGTACTGATTTAATCAACAGTCGATATTACGAGTAATACTTGAACTATATGATACTACTGTGTTCTAGTTTTAAAGCTCTGAAGCTAGAATTTCCGCCACAAAATTTTTACCTGAAAAAATTTCCCCCAAATTCGAGCAATACATATTAGACTTACAAGTCGACCAAGCTCAACTGTTACCCTAGGCCAATACCTCCAATTTGGCCGCATGACCTGGGCATGTAGGCAAAAGTGTATGAGTCAATACCCGTGTAGATCTACAATACTTATATGATTTGACTACAATTAGACACTGTCATCTAGAACTAAAATATACTAGATGGGCATATACTGAATACCTAATGACATATTGGTAATACCCACCAAGTGCCACATAACAACACTAAAGAAAATATAGCTAACTCTATTTATCTCATTCAAAACCAAAGTGAGAACACTGAACACCACCAACGTACTTGTACCAAATTGAAATACAGTAGCTCGGGGGCATTTCGGGTTCCATAATGCTAAAGGATAGAGTCTACAATTTAGCCGAACCAATAACAAATTAACCATGCAATAAACACAAATATACCCACTAAAGCTGGGCAATTTTAATATTCATAACAGCCTGACTGTACTTTCATATTTAAAAGTGTGTGTATTATAATGACCCTACATACCAACTATAGCACAATATAAATAAGGCCAGGGCCTTTTTCTAGTTTAATATATATATTAATAAGGGTCGTACAAAGCATTACAAGTATACACTGCACACAAGACGATAACAAAACAAGATTTACAGTTGAGATGAAAAAGGCTCTATTAACTTGCCGTGTGTACATCGATAATATAATGCTTACAGTGCTTTGATTCAGAATTTATCAGTGGGTCTATGGCCGATATGTACACACCCACTACTTACAGTGCTTTGATTCAGAATGTCGAGCAAACAGCCATAGCATACAGCGCTTTGATTCAAGATGTCGAGAAACAACATTGCTTACAGTGCTGTGATACAGAATGTCGAAAAAAAAAATCATTGCTTACAGTGATTGGATTTAGAATGTCGAGCAAGCAGACATTGATTACAAGTTACATTGATTTAAATCAGAATGTCAAGCAAAAAGCCACTGCTTACAGTGCTTTGATTCAGAATATCGAGCAAACAGCCATTGCTTACCGTGTTTTGATTCAGGATATCGAGCAAACATACACTACTAACAGTGCTTTGATTCAGCATGTCGAGCAAATATTCAATGCATACATTGCTTTGATTCTGAATGTCGAGTAAACAGCCACTGCTTTCAGTGCTTTGATTCAGAATAACAAGGGTCTAGTTCCTCTATAGCCTGTATTGAGTTTGGACGATATGCAACCAAAATAGCATTTCAGTATGCAACTTGATGACTGGCCGTGTGCTTTAAATCTTTCAGTTCAACCCCGGTGCCGGAAACGGTCTGCACAACCAACCGAGTCGACATCTGCATGCTACGTATTTATACCACACGTAGGCTATAAATATTGAAATCAATCGATAGAGCTTGAAATAAAACATGAGTACCCGATTTTGTAGTCTGCTTAAAAACAAATCTCTAGCGCCTCTCAACTTTTGTCAACATCATCGTAATCGCCTCGAAATAGCTCTCTACATCTCGCCAGTATGATCATCAACCCTTCGTGTAGCGTTTTATACCAATCATATAAACTTCGGAAGCAGGATTTCCACGATTTAATCAGATACACTTGGCCTTTTATTTTTGTAAACTTTGCCCTTGGAGATACATACAGGAAAGACGAAGTGACGTCATCGAATGCAATAAAGTTCTGTATTGACCGGATCAGCCGGACTCAAAACGTTCGGTTAGAAATGAGTTAAGAAGGGACCTATTACTATTGCACAGATCTCGCTAAAATAAATGTGGTTATTTTTTAGCAATAACCATGATTATATTTACTTATATTTGAACAAAACTGAACATCGGATTTTGTCATACTTTTGTGCTGTTGCTGTAGGGGTCTGACTCTGTGACCCGCTTCCAAGATATCTATAAAATACCAAGAAGACAGTGATTCCGGTTCTTGTAACTTTAATAATTACGAGTTCAAATATATTGACAATAATATTGAAGAATACAAGTTATCACTTCAAAGGTCTACATAAGAGTCATACAAGTATAAGTATATAAATATACATATAGTGGATATTACATGAGTGTCTTTCCATATTGAATTTATTAAACGAGTTGAATAAAATAATAAAATGCGAGGCTCTAGCATTTTATCGATTTTTTCAACGAGTTTAATAAATTCAATGTGGAAAGTCACAAATGTAATGTTCTTTTTATCATATGTTAGCCTTTTCCGACCAAAACATAAATTAGCTACGTATTTTTCACTATGATAAACGCGCTACTTTAACAACGTCGCCTATGCTTTGAATGACGTCGCGTGATAGCTTTATTACACTAGTGTATTATCAAAAATAAATAATGGCTTTATTACGCTACCGCGACGTCAAAATGTGATAAATGAAATTAATACATGTACAAAAGTACTAGGAAAATGTCATATTGCATTAAATTGAAAACAACATACGAATAGAATTGGTCAAACCAATTTAAATTCCATAACAATTCCATTCATAGTGATATTTCTTAAACTCAAACAAAGAGTTAGTTATTCCATATTTTAACAAATACCGCAATATATCATTCAAGAAAGACACTAAGTCACGAAATATATCAACAACCAACCAGTTAATTCCATGATTAGTAAATAAATCTGTTTTTAACATTAAAAACCTCCAAAAGTAATTTACTTCCTGGTTGAGCAATATTTAAGAACCCAAAGTACTTTAACTATTCCAAGTAATACTTAAATGACCCAAATCGGGTAATTTACCGCAAAGAATGTAGCTCACACAGACAACGTTTCAGTGAACAGTTTAAATCAAATACTTAAAGGAATTAACTGGTTGTATTATAAAATACACATCAAATACACATATCATTTAGCAAACATACCTATAACCTAATCAATAAAATATACATATTTCATTTATATACATTTCAGTCTTAAAGTAAGAATTAATCTCACAAAATCTGTCATAAAGACACAACAAAAAGTAACTGTAAATCTTACCTATAAAATACCAAGAAGACAGTGATTCCGGTTCTTGTAACTTTAATAATTACGAGTTCAAATATATTGACAATAATATTTAAGAATACAAGTTATCACTTCAAAGGTCTACATAAGAGTGACCTTTCCCAGAATCACGTCTCTATATCAAACTCTCTAAACTAGTTTTGCACCATTGAAAATTACTGTTACAAAAATTTCACAATCCGTCAGCCAATCAAAAATAAGGTTGACACGTATTCAAATTAAGTTTCTTGCGTTCACCTTTATTGACAGGCCATAAAACTACTATGATGCCTGCGGTAAAAATAACATATTCTTGGACAGTTTTATTTCCAGTAATGGACACATGCAAGTATCGAACTTGGTATCGTAGGCTAGATCTTTGTGAAGTTACAATAGATCTTTGTAAGGTAACCTTCTGGGTATAAAATGTTTAAAAACACAATTTTGCAGTCATGAATAGGAGTCATAAATAGGAGATTAAAAATCCAGTTTTTAAGAATTGGCTTGCTTAAGAATTTGTCTGATAAATTCACTGCATAAAAATACTAACACAATAAAACCGATTTATTTCTATTGAGCCGTGTACGAAAATGTGCTAAGTAGCAAATACACTCATTTTGTTTCATATTTGCGTTATTTTTCTAACCAAAATCAACCATCTTGTATAGGGCATTGTGTTTTCGTTTTTTTAAAACAAATTGCCCGTATTGAAGCATAAAAAGTGTTGGTATATTATGAAGTCAGGTCAGTGAAGACAATCAGTAATATTTGTCTATGAAGTGCGATATACGTTCATCTGCTTGTTTTCGGCAAAATGGCACCAAATATAAAAAATCACCAAAAATGGTCGAAACCTGCAATCGTCATGTCCATTGGTTCTATGACATCTAGGACAAATCCAAAAACCTAAAGTTGGATGGCAGCGGAGTTGTATGTATCAGTAGCAACTTTCAATCGAATTATTTCGAAAATGTTAGATGCAGAATTTCAGCAAAACAAAGAGCGCAGACAAAGGTCTTGGGGGCTGTATATGCGACTACGGAACAGTGATTGGAAAAAATGTGTCGTTCCTGGGGAGATAATGTTTTATCTTAGAGGAAATAATTACATAGATAGAGTCTGTTATTTTAGAAAGGGTCATGATTATAGACATAAGTTGGAGTTAGTTAAGCTTGTTGTATTTGCGGCCGCTTTCATGACATGGTCCTGAATTTGATATTTTGGAAATGCGGAACTCAAAATGATTGAATAAGTGACAAAAGTGAACGCACATTTTATTTATGCCAAAGGTTTAAAAGTTGTTTTTTTCGACAACAATGTGACACGTCCTTTTCCTGGTAACATGCCAAAGACAGGGTGTTTCCCCAATACTGAACTTCCTGTTACCTTACAAAATATGTCATTAAGTACCTTATGAATTAGACTGAGAAGTATGTTATACCCAAACAGTGGATACCGAAGTCTCCTGATGAAGTATCAACAGAATTTAAATCTGGAGAATTTGAAACATCAATTAGGGAAGCGAATTGTAAGCATCAACACTTGGAGGTTTTTGGTCTTAAACAAGCAAATTCAACAACCTCGATACAATAGTTGATTCTGTTATAAGGGTATTACATCATATTATAATACATTTTCATAATGGTTGTTTATATCTCTTTATACATCAATAAAACCTATTGAATAGACACAATTCTATTTCGATGTGAAATTAATGAAAATACTTGATGTTCAATTCTGTTCAAATATAAGTTGAACGCCTCTCGTATTATAAACTTGCAGAAAAAGTTATAGCTGAAATCATTCATTCCGAATGTTTTAAGGTAGCCATAAACGGTTTCCTGTAAAATTCCCTCGGCCGAAACTCACCGACAACTTAAACCAGTCTCTCAACGCAACACACAATCAGACCTGAAACAAAGGAACATTTCACACTGTTAACCAAATCCTAGAGTTTCAAAATTGTAAGCACTTATAAAAATGGCAGAACCTTGAGTAGGCTTGTGCTCACATCAGTGCATGCCTCATACACAATTTGGACACCTATTTTTCATACTTTCGCAAAATGTCCTAAACCGACCAAGTTAACTATACAAATACTGTACCTGGACGGTAAAATCTAAGCACCACCAACTAACAACAAGCAAAATAGGAATCAATCACAGATTTTTTTGCTATCTGAAAAAGTCTGTACCTCACCCGCTAAATTCAATGAAAATCACATGTCGAGCTAGCCGACCCCCAGTTTCGCATTCAAGCTGCCATATTTTACATGCAGGTCAGAGGTCATTTACTAGCATATTTCAATTATTGCCAAAACATCTCAAATTCTTTCAATATCTTATTTAAAATAATATAAAATATATAAAAATATCTTAATAATTATTCTAGACACACACAAGCATTTTATTTTGGCTACTGGCTTCTTATTAATAATTGTCTCCATGACCAAATGCGAAACTCCCACGAAACTGTTAATTGCTACCTTAACACCAAAACTCGCGAATACTAGCCACAACGTATGTGAAACGTAGTATTATATGCACCGACACCAAAATTTATCCAAGTATTAATCTTTTTAACAAGCATCCCGACCACTTTATAGGACGGTCCCTTTGGCATTTATGTCGTAAGAATATAGACTAACAAATGCAGAAGAACCTACTGCAAAATTCGTATATGAGATATAAGGCGGTCGCACACGCATAAAATAATATGCGTCAATACCCTGTGGCGAAAACTGGATACAACGTATACAAAACGTTGATTTATTTTGTTTCCTCTCCTGGTTTTCAACATTTCTGAAATCATTCAAGTGTTAATTTAAAAAATGTAGCCGAGCAACTGCCATGACATTTGGGATAAAACTATAGTTGTTACTCTACTTGTTGCATGTACGAAAACAGTACGCTATTTAACTATCTTTTCGTTTAACTTATTTTTGGTCGAAAATGAAATTTTACGTGTTTTAAAATAACATTTAAATACGAATAACATGCACAATCTAAAATAAACGTTACCGTATGATTCCGTAATACGAAATTTCGTGCATGTCAAGTTGCATGTTGTTAAATGTCAAACTCTTTTGGTAAAACGCAAATATCAGTTTTACTTGCGAATTACCTTAATACGTTCTAACTGGCTGAGAATATAACATGCTGCATTTTGATTGTCCGATAGAAAATAGAAGTTAATGGAAGCAGTAACTTTTAGTAATACAAAATTTCGAGCGTTAAAATATTTAATTGAGAAGCGTTTAAACAAACGCCATTTCGAGTTGCCAGGGAGATCACCTACAAGCGTGGGAAATTTACAGTTGTGAAGTTAAAATCATCTTTTGTGTTGATTAGAGAACTGAAACGAGGGAATAACTAGAATAAAGTATGATCACGAGCTCGGATACATACTAAGTATTTATAATTTCGACGCCTGTAAGACAGTCGATGTTCTACATTTGACATGTAACAACGGTACACATAGGCGTTATATGTCTTTCTTTCCTTGGAATGCTATTGCCATATTTGGCTTAGCTGTGCTTTCACGATAATTCTAACGAAATCAACGGCTTTACTTATATGCATAATATATATAGGTACAAATGTATGCACGTATCAGCGTTGAAGCACAACTAAGCCAAATAACATAATGTTCCGTGGAAAGGAGCAGTGCAACGTCTGTAGTGTCCTGCTATTTCAAGACAGGAAGCACAACAACTTGGAACTAGATTGTATTCTTACACACTATCCACCTCAAACCTGAGTACGAACATTCAGTGATGGATAAGCTGAAAATACTGAATACAGAAACTGGAATCTGTACATCAGCTTTCCAAACAGCTCCACTGTCTCTCCCAGTAGACAAGAGATTTTCCAATTACAGTTCCGAGGTGGAATCCCTCACAACAGACTCATTTTTAGCTAAGGAAAGAGACTAAATGTCGTATTTCTAACGGACCCAATATCGTCACTCCAGACAAAAATACTTTTCCTAAAATATGATAAAATATGTGGCCAATTAAAAATTGGTCGTAGAGTATAAAAATATATCTTTACTATGCCTATGTATTAAAACATTGTTGTCCGCGTGACGGTCACTATGGTTGGGTTTATCAGTATTGAAATTATACTACAAATTAGGATTAGATTAGGAAATCGCAACAACCATTGACTGCAGGTTTCAGCGGTATTAACTTTACCTCTGAAGAGTAGTATTTGTAATTTACATTTGACAAGCTTATACGTGAAATTGTCTTTTAGGATGTTCCGTTCTATAGATAAGTTTGTGAATGTGTTGCGCAATAATACGATATTTATGCAATGGTGGACTACGCTCGTACTTAGTCCATACAATGCGCGAAAATCGTGAAATAATTGTAAGGTATGAACATGGCTAGGCGAAGTGATCCGACTAAAATCTTCAATTGCGATAAGCAATGTTCAAAACCCGAATTTGAAAATGATGGTGGTTTGGATATTAAGTTCGTCCAGGTAAACACGTGCGAAATCGCGGTACAAAAATACGAAATTGTACATAATGATCTGAATTCGATGACACAGTTTGAAATAAATGGAGATATACAATGTAACATGAATTCAAATGAATTTGAAACTAGCAGGAACCTGGATAATCATATCGCTTCGCCGGTTAGCGAAACTGATGTGTAATGTAGACAACATGAACGACAGTTTGAATATAGTGTCAGCGTAAATTCGGACGCTGGTAATGTTTCTGCTGAAGACCTTCATACAGAATATGAAATGAGTGCTTAGCCTAACAACAAGACCGAACTAGCCGATAGACCGCGGATGGGCATGGGTTATATTGCTAGGTATGTTAAGTTTTAATATACATGTAAAACATTATACTTGATAATAACATAAAGTATACACTCCGTTCTTGTGTAATATACATAACAATTCGTGCTAAAACACTATAATGAACGTGTATATCAGTTCGTCGATTGTCAATTTTGTATGCAGCTCTAACAGTATTGCAGTTAAGTTGTGTGTAGCTGACAATTTCTTCTGGACCTTTATTAACCAGGCACACTATCTTACATAATCACAACCTGAATTTAATCACAGATCATATACCGTCCCATCACGTTGAGATTTATTTTCATCGTAAACATGACTTTAAATCGGTACCACAATTACACGAACCTTTCAAGAGTAATGAACACGTACTCGTTCGAGTTCTATTTTGCAATCTCCTAATAGTTAGTATGCATATGAGCAAACAAATAAATGCATGTTCAATGTAACTTTAATTAAACTTTATTTAAACAAAACACTCAACCATAAGGATCACATTTTCAATACTCATGTTTTTCCAATTTTATAAAACTGTTATCTGAGGCTGTCGCTGAGGTTTATCGAGATTAAGGCGGAACCACGTCATAAACTAATCAAGGCCCATATACAAATCTGGTATCAAAACAAACTTTGAATAAATCCAAAATCAGCGTCGCGTCTTATCGCCCTGGGCGTAGACCCATGACGTTACTATGACGTCGTGAATATTCCACATAAAACGCGTTGTTCGTATTTCTTTGGAAAGATAAGGAACCAAGAAATAACGCATAAAGGTATCAATAATTACACGACATATTGGTACTTAATACAATTCGATGCATTATGTAATTTCGAATCTAGTCACGTAAAAAAGCCAAAAGGCGCATCTTCCAAACGGCATTGCTATATAAAGGTGTTGCAGTGTACACGTAAAGACTTTTCTCGTTATATAGAACGTATTTGTATTGATATTAAGTTCTAAGTCGCTATTTTTCATGAAATCCGAAATCTTTGAAATTACGTCCCTACGAATTGGTCTTTTTAACCAAAACCACGAAATTTTGTCCAATTGAAATAGAATGATTTTACGGTATAGAAACCTCGTAACTGTTGGGGTCCCGTAGTTCTTACTACATGTATACAGGTATATTGTTATTACAGCTTTGCTGAACCTGACGGTTGGTAGTAATGTTCTATAGCATATTTTGGTTCTATAACAGCTGGTCTCATTTATGATGATAGACTCGCCTGCTTAACACACGGAGCATCATTTGGTAAGTTGTTCATACGTCATACTTGCAGAGCAACCGCTCCAATGAAGTCCTCTTTTGGTCTTTGAAGCGATTTGTCTCTGTAAAACACATATTGATGTGTATCGTAAGCATTTACCTTTATATATCATATCCACAGCTAACCCGTCACCATATCCTTTCCACGAACGCCAAACTGAGCAAATGTCTCACAAAGTTTACCAATTCCTTCAGATGTTAAGCTATATGCCGTTATTAAGACATTTTGATGGCAAAATCCTGTTGTTTGTAAACAGTTTATGACATTTCGATACAGCATCAAATAGATATTATTTTGTAAGATGGTATAAAAATGAAACACTATACAACAAAAACAGGAAAATGTCCCTATATCCTAGTCGTCGCATGAACCATAGTGTTATATCGTCATTTTTTTGCCAATAAATGAGTATTACGTGGGGTCCCAGAAATTGTGATCATTTGTATTTGATCCTTTCTCGCATTGAGAATGTTCAACACAATGTCTTCAAAAAGAACATGTCCAATATGAAGAGAATATTGTTTGATATTAACAGAAAGTCATGTGAAATTGAAACATGTACTTATAACAGTTGGCGCACACGACGCAAGGTCAATAACGTTACACTGAATGTTTCCCCCCAAACAGTATGTCCTTTGCGTGCGATACATCTATCATAGCTGATGATCCATTAATTGCATCAAAAACCGCTATAGACAACCTATTTACCTAATATGCATTAATTATAATCTGTCGAATACATGTACATGTAAGTATGAATCTCCAAGTTGCTAATTGCAACCGGTTAATATAATTCCATCAGGTTTACATTGACGTTCATCAGTGACACTTGTGCCTTTCTCAATTTCATAACCTTGTTTTTTTTCTTTGGTTATCCTCCTTGCCCATCCGTCCAAGTGTGAAATAACGTAATATGCTTTATTGTATGTTCGTTCTTATATGTCAACTATGAATCGAATGTTCGGACACGCGTACTAGGTAACTCATTCCTCCTTCAATGACTGTATTAGTACTTTTATTTTATCCAGGTATTTCCAATTCGTTCATCATGCCACAAATCAATACAACAATAAGCACATACTTTGTGAAGCGTAGAGGGTTCGCAAATATTGCTATGAACAGTGGTGTCAGTATGGGTGCAATAGTCATTGCTCCTCTGTTGACTTTATTATTTGAATACTACGGCTACACGGGATCCTGGATCCTCCTTACGTGATTTAATCTGCAGTTAATCATGGTAGCATGTTTGATGCGGCCGATGAGTTTCTTTAAGAAGAAGAAGAATAAAGACGCTGGCATTGACGAACAGGTGAAAAGAAAACTACTAAGTGGTGACAGTGGAACAACAGAAAATAACGTTTTGATTAAACCTAACGGCAGTCATAGCTACAAGCATGAATCATTTGAAAGACATGTTGAATTAAGTCCGGAAATGAAAACAAGCCCGTCACACAAGTTACCCATAAATTACACTAATATGCGGAGGAGGTATTTTAGTGAAAGTGATAGTTCTGAAAATAGAACAGTAGCAAATAAACAATTTATGAACTCTGCAAACATCTCGGTTTGCTAGCACGGATATTATAAACAGTTCGTTGGCGGATCTAACGTTAATACAGGAGAAAAACGGGCACGTTTCAGAGTGTGCTGAAGATGTATCAACCAAAATGACCAAAACGGAATACTAAGGAAACTGTATGACGTCAAATTATTATCGAATCCCGTTTTCGAATACTATCTGTTGTGTAATGCATTCTAGTGTTCTGTGTGTGGTATGACTATTTCTTATTTACCTGCTCATGCAATAGAATCGGGTATAAGTGAAGACCTGGCCGCGCTCATGGTTAGCGTGCCTAGTATGTTTTGGAAAAGTTTGTCAAAATTTGCATTTGGATACATTTCCGATAAAGGATGGTGCCGTAGGTCCAGGCTAATGGCTGCAGCATGTTTTGTATTGGGTCTAGCGACCCAGTGTATGCATTTCATGACAACATTTCCTACCCTGATGATTTACGCTGTGTGTGGTGGTACTACAGGGAGTCTACTTTATAGACATTCTATCTATGAAAAACTTGAAGGTAAGTAATCTATATTTAGATTATGTGATTTGCAGTATAGTCTCTCTGGTGGGTCAATACAGTGATTATGAGATTTCATCATTGTTCTTTTGAGGCGGAACTCTAAGGTGCTGTCACATCTTATCGGGTTGCGTAAACGGACAACCGATGGAAAATTTACCCTTCACCAGTTCTGTATACCAACAAAATATGTGCACATATGTACGTACTATTAAATGACCGCGGTATTCTGGCTAACTTTGAACTTTCTAATTGGTTAGTTATTGGTCATGTTTTGTGACTATGAAATGAAATTCATGTTTTTTCATGTACGAGCGTATATCGTTATCAGTAACGTATGATGCACATACCTCAATGTCTATTTCAGGGAGCATTGGGGTATATCAGCTTAGTTCAGGGGATTTCATGCGATGTGGCCCTTCCAGTAGCAGGTAAGTAGTATCATAAATAACGATTTTCATTTTTGTTTACATTTTGTCAACTTACATGACACGTGAAAGTACACTGATATAAAAATGTGAATGGTAGAATAAGCACATGCCCAACATTAGTAGTTTGGAATAGTAAGATAGGAAGTGCAGACTGACTTGAAGTACTAGGTCTGACACAAATAAATCTTACTACATGATACCAAAATATAGGATCCCAAGATTATCTCCAATAAACTAGTATGTGAACGTATATTGGTGTCGGTTATCACAGTTAAATATATACTAGTAACTAAAGATGTCAATGAGTATTTAACGAAAATCCGGATAAATGTATAACGGTATTCTGTTCCGAATATCCGGATAACAAATTAGTTATGCATTATAAACCTATGTAGAGAGGGTATGAAACCAAGTGATTCAATTGTCCCTAATTCCCGTGTGTCCCTATGGCAAGTGTATTGCTTGCAGACAGACGATTTATCATAATTACTTAGACGTATAATTAGATCCTACTGGCGTAAAGGCGACTTACACGATAGTACACCTATACATTTGTATATGAATTTATAAAACTTTTGCAAAAGTATGTATAATACTTTTGCTTAAAATGGAAACTATGATAAAAGCATCCGGTAAAATTAACATGCTTGCCAATGAACATTTTTGACCAGTGTTTTTATGATTTCTAAGAAGGAGGTTTGGAGTCTGCAGCATAATTTGTACGTTATAACTGTACCATGGACTGGGTGTATTGTAACTGTTTTATTTCTTACATATATTTCAGGGCATCTACGAGACTACAGCGGATCTTACAATATCACATTTAGTTTTGTTGGCTGCCTCCTTATTGCTGGTGCCATGTTGTGTTATTTCCTTTCAAATGTACATGCATGGCATGGAAACAAACTCAAACAACGCGGTGAACCAGTTTAGCATGTACCAAATAAAATATGGTATTTAAAAGTTCTTATCGTTTTTATCCATGAATTCATATGATATACATGTACTGTGGAAATATTTATATATACAAAATGTAATAGGTACATTCAGTATTTTGTTGTATACGCAAAGTTGACTGTATTATCATGACAATACAATATAAACCAGCAAAGACAGAAAATATTTTGTGTTGCAAAACGCACCATGAGCTCCTTTAGTAATGTACATGTATGCTTTTTTCTTTATAAAGCAAGGTCCTGCAGTTCAATTTGATGTAGAAGATGCAGCGAATGACATTTTTATAAAGGTAAATTGATGCAACACTCTAGCAACGCGGACCTGCTATGTATTTGCTAGGTGACATGCTGCTATCGTGACAACGTGCTACAATGTGTCTTCACATGAAGCGGCCATTAAATAAGGCTCTCTCTCTGACAAGTGGAAATATTGTTTCAGCGATTTTTCTCACCATCCGTATTCGTCAGATCTAGTTCCTAGTGACTTCTGTCTAAATTATTTTTCCAAGACTCTCAAAATCATTTCGGAAACTATGTCAAGCGCATTATTATCTCAGAGCGGCTAGTTCCAGTGTATTCACCGTATTCACAAGGAAGATGACGACAATGTATTATGAGACTGAATGAACATTTAGAGGTTGTCAGTCCACTCTGCTACCCTGTGAATGGCAGTCAAGATTCTTAATATTTATTGGCTGTTCTTGTCTCCGAACTCCAGACGCCGAGATAATCAGCGTGTATGATTTACGAAACGTGTATTGGTTGGTTGGACTCATCGCAGCACTTACGTGCGGTATGTTCAATATTCAATATTTTTATGCAGGTGAATGCAACGCCCTTTAGTAAAACACGCTTAGAAATATAAGTTAATTGTATATTCTGTTTTGCTAACATAGTCATAAGCGAGTTTTACTAATATAAAGGTCGTTGCACCAACTTGCGCAAAAATATTGAATATTGAACATAAGGGACGTAAGTGCTGCGATGAATTTAAACGGATGTTTACATCACAGTTACCTACCTTATTCTGTAACGGTCACAATCTGGAGAATATACATATCCATTGATGCATGTACCATATTACCTATCGTCTATGACACCATCTGCCTACGTCCAAATTTTCTTTAACATTGTCGAATATTCTTTTTTTCCATACTTTAAAGTTACGTACACACACTACAAGACGGTGTGTCCATTAAGGTCATGTCCCATATCACCGTCTACAGTACCGCCTGCTTGCGTCCACTTTTATTTTTGATGCGGTGTTTAGACGGTGACATATATAGGCCTATTCAATTTTGTTAACAATAGATGGAATATAGGATTGAATGTGTAGCGTTTAAAAACAGCAGATAAACGTTCTATTTAAACTTCAATTTCAAAGTTCGAGGAACTTCCAAATAATGTCTGCTTATGGATGAGTTACGAACGAAATGGAAGAATAACGCATGCACTACGTCTATTAACGTCCACTTTCCAAATGTAAAACACTTCTTACAGCCTCGTCACAACAAATAATACCATTCCCACTCTTTTGATCGTTTCTTTTCGTTTCTCATGCTTATCTCAGACTTTAATGTGCGTTTATAGTCGTTATTCAGATGTTATTTCATGTTTAACTTAACGTTCATCTATTGGCCCCCTTTTAGTTCCAAATGTTTCTAGTATTGGGCATGGCCTGGCTTCAATCGTTACCCATCTGTATTCTGTATTCTTTGTCTTCACAGCCCTTATGGGCTAACCGTGTTATACACGTCGGATAGTTTATTATTATCAGTTCGCAACTCTTCTTCTAGTCTATTTGCTTCTTGTATAAGACTTGTAGCTTTGGTCTTAATCATCGTTATTTGTATCTGTTAAGGAATGTTTCTTGGACGTTACTTAACTATTCTTTTGTCGGTTTAACCTACCGATGATGTTTGGTGCATTCAACGGCTGAAGGCGGACGAGCTGATCGTCTGTCAAACGGCCATATAAAGTATGAATACTGATTAGATTACGCCTAAGTAAGCGAATTGCATGAATAACTGGTGAGAAAATCTATCGCTATCGGTAACTGTGAACATGTCCCATGTTTCAAGGCCAGTACCGTCTGTCAACGTCTAACGATGTCTGAAAACCAGTCGAGAAAGGAATAAAACATATAACAAAGGCGGCGCGCATCCGTTCCTCGGAATGAATCGTTAAACGATTAAGGGGTACAGTAGCTTTGATTCCTCTGGGTGTAAGGGCTATGTCTTCTTCATCGATCATCTTCGTTCTTAATGATACCGGGTAAACAAGAACAGTATCGTGCAGCCATCATAAATCAATTTACTGGGTTCAGAATCTGATATAGAAGTAGAAGTGAAAGAAATGTAGACATATTATTCTCAGAAATCATTCCTTGCATACATAATGTAATATATGTGTCTATTCAGCGAACATATTAGTAATTATGTCTTCTAGTACACATTCATTCAAATATTTTGTCAATAACAAAATACCTAAAATGTAAAATTATTGATGAACGATGCACATCATACTTGAGACTTGTTTAAGGAATTAATCAATTTGTCTACGTTACTTCCTAGACATACCCTATAAAAGTTTAATGAATACAGACATTGAACCTTAAACACGTGACTGAAAATCACGACTTATCACAATAGTCGTGGCATTAGTTTTGTCTTTGGCATAACATAATTGTACGCATAATAATTGTGAAATTAATTAAAAGAACACTATCTCTTATTAGAAACTTTATTCACATTGTCTTGTTGCGTAAGGTTATCTGTATAAGGTAGTAGGGGAAGTGTGAGCTTTGTTGCACAATAAAACTAGTTTAAGCCCTCTGTCACAATTTGGCATTATCCATACAAAGACGGAAGCCCTCCAGCCAACCTTCGTTCATGTATGATAGTGTATTACCATGAATCACTTTATAGTTGAAAAAGAATCAGGAAAATTACAAAAAGAGTTTTGCAGCTGTAACTTTTCCTTAACTGTTCATTTTAATGACAGTCCTTGCTACTTTGTTCTTGTTTGTTTCCTTGTGTAACTTTGAAGTCCTGCATTACGCTGCTTCGTTTATTGTACAATAACATGTGCACTGTTTATGTTTGGTGTTGTTTTGTGGGTTGTACTTGTAATGTGTGACTGTCTAATCACTGTCGTCTGCAGAGGCTCTTACTCCGATTATGTTTCACCGACTGCAGACTGGTACTGCTTGTCTCATTCTCCGACACGGTCTGCAATATTAATAGTACGATTGTGGTACCAGTCTAACTGACTGAGACGCATGGCTGTCGGAGTAAGGTCCCCAGTTTTGTAGCTGTTTTGTGTCACTTGTTATGTTCATTTTGATGTTTGTCATTGTGATTTCAGTGTAGTTCATTCATAGTTCCCTCCCTTTATTGTTAATTATGCACGAAATTCAAAGTCCACAGCATAGCATTTATTGCGGGGTGAGTATAAAGGCTGGCTTGAAATATCATTTTTATGGTCGACAAATGGTCCAGTTGTAAGAGCTACTGACTGCAGATCCGAAGGTTGTGGGTCCGATAACGCCCCCAACCGGATTATAATATGAATTTCCGGTGGCGAGGATAAATAAAATCATATACAGTAGAAACTCCCTAATCCGAACTCCCTCCGGACTGCCCAAAAAGTTCGGATTAGAGAGGATTTCGGATTTGGGAGGTTTTTATTATTTCAGTGTGTTACCAAAATAATCTACTAGTATATGTATTGAAAACCACAGTACCTGTAGTATACATGTATTCCTATATATCATTGAGCTGTATTTCTCTGGCCATAATAAATAAGGAAAATATTATACTAAAATCAGTTTGTGATCAAATTATTTAACATTCAAAACCAATTGCCTTTTCCCAATTACATTGTGTTATACGTTGAACAGTAATTAATTCTTATATATTATTAACACCACTCAAAATGAAAAACTCTTGTTACATCAACTTAAATATTGACAAATGTACTTTTTAATTCTCAAATTTATTAAATATAAACCCACTGTTTCATCAAGACCACTTACAATACAAGATGAGTCCATGTATAGAAAATAACATGTTAGTTGTGTAAAGGTGTTAAAAGTAATGTACCATACTTTTCAATTAAGTTGCTACACATGTACATACATGTAATAAGGGGTCATTCTACATCAATAGACAATAGGTTGTTTACAAAGTGTCACCTTTTATGATACAAACAGTAACAATGGAGTGTATTGTCACCAGTCAATTATGGTGCACTCTGTTGAAATATTTGACAAATTAATATACAATCCGGAACATATTTTTGAATTTCGGATTACGGAGTTCAATTTATGAACAAAATATCAATTCCGGACTGAAATCTTAGTTCGGATTGAGGAGGATTTCGGATTGGAGAGGTTTCGGATTGCGGAGTTTTTTCATGTACCCTTATATAAGAATATAGAAGGAAAAAAATTGGGACCTTGAAAATTTTTCGGATTGTGGAGGATTTCGGATTGGAGAGGTTTCAGATTAGGGAGTTTTTACTGTAAATCAAAATCGTTGTTTGGGATTATAAATGAATGATTTGTTCTATGTATGACGCTTAAGTGGGTGGCTAGGCGCTACCGACGTTTCTGTGTGGGGTTTGAGTGTCTGTGTGCTATAGTATATGTACATGCCATTTTGCGATATGTTTCCTTTTTAGGTTCATTTTTTGACTTTCGTGCGCTACTGTTTATGTTGAGTGATGCCTGCCTGGTCAGATGTCTTATTTTATTTTTGCTTTTCTCCAAGCTACTGACAACTTCTTCAAATGAAAAGAGTATGATCGGAGAATATAAAACGTGTCCTATCATATACAATGTATACTATTTATCTGCGTGACCGTCTAGTACTGTATGAAATGACAACGCTTAAAGAAGGTTTAGCGGCGACATTAAGTTTCTTAAAATTGTGATTCAATCATGTGTCCCTAAAACTAATGAAGAACACTATATTGCTTAAATAGTTATTTATGGTTGGATGCTTTAATAAATTTTGGGATGTGCTCATACTTCAACGTTTTACATACATTGTCATCAGTATTCGCGACTACCCGTTTCTGAAATGCATTTTAAAATAAAGATTCATACAATGTTAGCGATTGGTTCTAGAGTATACACCAGTAATACATGGGCTGTGCTAAAATTTTAGAGAAAAGTGTCACGTGTTTGGAGGGTGTGGTCTATGGTAGAAAGAACGACAACGACAATCAATGTGTAAAACATTTATTATAACAAACGTTTTCATTCAATTTTTATTAATCTACATAAGTATTACTACATTAACAAAAAACGTTTAATTTACAAGTATAATGTGTACATGTATCTCGAGGTCTATAACATACTCATACACGGTATCAATGCTTCACGGTTGCTGGATGAATGAACTTCAAACTGTTTGACACAGGATGCTGTTTGAAAACACGGTGCGACCTACGGTGGCATAGAGGGGACACGAGAAATATTTTATTTATCACGTGCGCACGTGTTACTAACATGTGAGCACATATTTACTATCACGTGCGCACGTGTTAGCTATTACGTGTTCACGTGTTAGTATTAAAAAAAGAAAGTAAAACGTTTTTTACACAGACGGGCTTATGGTGTGTTTTTATGTTTTCTGCGCTCGGCTGGTTAAGTTGAGTTCTGCCCTTCCTGTCCGACTATCTTTTTTAGAATAAAATTGCGGTGGGGAACTCCGGTGTAAAAAAATCAATTTGACACAGACAGTGTCAGAACAAATAATTTTTGATATTATACGGTGGACCACGGAGTTCGGAAAGAAAAAATAGCCAAATAATTTGACACAGACTGGCTTAGAATAATTATTTTTGAATATACGATGTGACACAGACGTGTTTAGAATAAAACATTTTAGAATACTAGTATACGGTGCGACCATTCGGGAGTTCGGAAATAGTCAAATTAATTGATACAGGCATGTTTAGTATAAATCCTTTTGGGGTGTACGGTACGAGCATTCGGAACTCGGCAATATGAGAAATACATTATTTCAACAGAATTGTGTAAGGTGTTCCGATTGAGGGTACCACATCACCATAGTTACACTACATTGAGCAACAACACTTCTAGTAATAATACATATCGTAAAAAAACTCACCATTTAAATAATAAGACCAACTCTCAAATTACGAACCCAAGTATCAAGTCCTTATTGACTGTTTTTGTTCCGTATTCAGCCTGAATATTCAGACCAACGGTGTAAAAAACCAATGGCCCACAGGTGGCGCTATTCTTTTATTGAGTAATTGGTGTAATAACAGACTCAAATTGTACAAAACGATACGACAACTTGTAGTTTTCAATTATTTGAAGGATGGTCTTATTATTGAACTTTTACTGTATTACCATGTGGTTTAAATACAGTGTTCAACAGATTAAAATGTCTGCAGCAGTAACAAAGTAACCAACAACTTGGTACTTTCTTATCAAAGCACTCAACAAGTACTAAATTTGAATTATTTAACGGCTATCAATTTCGATAAGATGTTGTTCAATATTTGTTACTATTCAGTGAACAAACTCATATATAGCCCATGTACTTAATTTATCTCTCAATATTTATATGAATACTTCAATGATTTTAAATTGAACACAAGTTTTAAACTTCTGTTAGTGCTTTGAAAAAACATAAGCCTGGAGTTTGTATCTTTTAAGGTGTAAGGTTGGAAAGATTCCACTGCATGTATATATCATGATACACCATACCAATATGCCTTCGTTACAACCGGTCTGGCTTTAAAATGTAAATAAAACCTCACATAAAGACCACATGACCAACTACATGACAAACCACATGAAGACCACATGACCAACCACATAACCAACCATATGACCAATCACATGGCATCCACATGATCAAACATATGACCAAATACATGACAAACCACATGAAGACCACATGACCAACCACATAACCAACCATATGACCAATCACATGACAACCACATGATCAAACATATGACCAACCATATGACCAATCACATGACCAACCACATGACCAATCACATGACCAACCACATGACCAACCACTTGACCAACCATATGACCAATCACATGACCAACCACATGACCAATCACATGACCAACCACATGACCAACAACATGTCCAATCAAATGACCAACCACATGACCAAGCACATGACAAACCATATGACGAACCACATGACCAATCACATGACCAACCACATGACCAACCACATGAAGACCACATGACATACCACATGACCAACCACATAATCAACCATATGACCAATCACATGACCAACCACATGACCAATCACATGACAAACCATATGACGAACCACATGACCAATCACATGACCAACCACATGACCAACCACATGAAGACCACATTACAAACCACATGACCAACCATATGACCAATCACATTACCAACCACATGATCAATCACATGACCAATCACATGACAAACCATATGACCAACCACATTGCCAACCACATGACCAACTACATGCCCAATCACATGACCAACCATATGACCAATCACATGACCAACCAAATGACCAACCATATGACCAACCAAATGACCAACCATATGACCAATCACATGACCAACCATATGACCAACCACACGACAAACCAAATGACCAATCACATGACCAACCATATGACCAACCACATTACCAACCACATGACCAACCATAAGACCAATCACATGACCAACCATATGACCAATCACATGACCAACCACAGGACCAACCACATGACCAACCCAATGACCAATCATATGACCAACCAAATGACCAACCATATGACCAATCACATGACCAACCATATGACCAACCACACGACAAACCAAATGACCAATCACATGACCAACCATATGACCAACCACATGACCAACCACATGACCAACCATATGACCAACCACATGACCAACCATATGACCAATCGCATGACCAACCATATGACCAATCACATGACCAATCACATGACGAACCATATGACAAATCACATGACCAATCACATGACCAACCACATGGCCAACCATATGACCAATCACATGACCAACAATATGACCAATCACATGACCTATCACATGACCAGCCACATGAACAATAATCTAAATTTAAAAAAAAACAGTTAATGGGTTTTACAGTTTAGCCCTTTGTTCAACATTAATGTACCATCTCGATAAGAAAAGCATTTTCAAAGGTCCAAATGGTGGTTTCTTTACTGAGTATAATATAAACTGTTCATGTAATCATGTACAGTGTGTTGACAAATTCGTTCACCAAATTTAAATTGATATAAAATTTGATCTAAGCTGGGTACGCAAGTTAACATACCACCAGCTTAATTTGATGTCAGAATTTGAAAAACAAATATATTTGCCGTTATTTTTATATCATTCTCGAGTTAAAATGACACAGAAACAACCTTGTGAACAAACTATTTTTACACCCTGTATAATTATGTCAAACATTTTTGCGTTTGTTTTAATGAGTTACTAATTGATTTTATGTCACGGAATCCATTAAAACATTTTGACTTTAAATATGGTTACATAATTATATGCGCTTTGTCTGTAGAGTAAGTCAAGCTATGTAATCATGTTTTGGACATTTTGACATTCGTTTCAAACAGATATGTCACACAAAATATGTCACTCGGAGAGTGTCACCCGGGACAATACCCTCGGAGAATGCAACTCTGAGCAAGTCCTTCGGAGTATGCCACTCGGATTATGCCACTCGGAGAAAGTCCCTCAGAGTATGCCACTCGGAGCAGGTCCCTCGGAGTATGCCACTCGGAGAAAGTCCCTAGGAGTATGCCACTCGGAGCAAGTCACTCGGAGCAAGTCCCTAGAAGTATGCCACTCGGAGCATGTCACTCGTGAGCTTCAACAAATCAAGAGTCACTCATCGTCTATGTATCTCAGTACATCTAAACTTAACACACGGTACATGGTGTAAAACGTAACAAACACCTGAACCATCACATTACAAATCTCCTTAACAAACGTACTTAACAACTTCTATAATATACAATCATTCTGGTTCACGCCTTGGTTTTTGTAGCAAATTTCTTACTCATACACACATAAACAAATATTCAAACACTCGTACAGACACTTGAACATACAGTATCACACATCCATTATTATATATCAACCATCCATGAATATACATATCACAATGCTTGGTCACGTGGACATAGGATTAACCAATGAAATCATGCAATGGAAAGTTGATAATGTCATGAGCAGTTTTCCAGCAAACTTTGAACATTAACACAGTAGTATCTTTCTACCACTGGTTCTTCGTCAGTTATATAACATAACAGTACACATGAACAATAATAATTCATTTTAACTGTATTTGTATTAATATCGATGAACTCGGATTTGAATTTGTGCTTACGTTTAGATTTTGCAATATAATACAAATAACATCTCGGTAATCCAAATTTTAACAATATTGCTTTCCTGTTCGACTTCAAGCATGAGTCGATTTAAACATATTTACGACCATCAAACATCCCAATACTTGATCGAGATATGGCTTAGAACGCAAGTGTTCATTGGTTATCAACGACCATGTGACCAAATCATGTGACAATAATCTATACACTTTTTGGACATCCCGGACCATTACATGATTTAAATACTGCAATAAAAATCGTATCTCATGTATAATCACAACTTCTACAATCAATATTCGAAATAATTACATAAAACAGTATCGGTAGGACAAGAATTATGCGTCAGCTTGTTTAGAGACTAATGAGCCGGAGAGGATAAAGTACAACCATCACCCGTACCTCGGACCGTATACATTTTGGGTCAGATGCAAAGTTCGTCAAAACATAACATAGTATTGACTAGTCAGGGTCATTCAGTTGGTAAATGTATGGAACAGTAACATACAAGTAGCCTGTTTGTCATTTATTTTCATTTCCAAACCAAACTAATGTAAAATTTCATTTTCAGTACAAGTTTAGAAACTAATATGACCACTTCACAGATAAAGAAATACCAATGTCAATGCCAGAAAGTATATAGAAGCCAATACTCTCTACCGGTGTTTCCGTATTGTGATTATCTCTCTTTGATAATACAAGAAGTTAAAGCAAAAATACTGAAATGTTGAGAATTGATGAGTAAAACAATGAGAGATAAGGGAGGTAACTCACACCTCACCCATACCTTAATCACAACCATTTACGTAGATGTAAATATGTATATGATATAATAATATAGATCTATATATAATCACATGTGAGCTTAACTAATACAGCATACCGAAGTGCAGACCAAAATCTGAACGTAAGTGTATATAACTTTGGTGATACAAACAGAAAGAAATGAATATTGTAAATATCACGTGACTTGAAAATATCACGTGAGTATGTATGCAAGAGACTATTGGTCAATAAATTGCAAACTATTGTTTTTTCTTTGGTAGACCGTCTTAAATTTGGTTATAACCATTCGCCGTAGAATGCAGGTGATGTAACTGCAAAACAAGCAAACAAACTGTTGATTTTCTGAATACACCTATAAAAGGCTCAAAGGAGAAGGCTACAAAACTCTGTAAACTTCTACAATCGGAAGTGGATATTGTGAGCAGAGATATGTAAATGCATGAAAATGGGTGTCCTTGCCACATGTAACCAATTTGGAGATAGACGTGGAGGTAAAGTCAACTGGGACGTCGATGCATCACACCTTGACTGATAGGCTGCTGCGTCTAAAATTTGTTGACGTCAGTTTCTTTGAATACCATATTTATTGAAAACATGGCGTCATTTTCTTTATATGAAATACATCTATTTGTTGAAAATATGACGTCATTTTTAAAATGTCATATTTAATTAAATGTGACGTCAATTTTTGTATGGATTTGTTTTCAAAACAACCAATGAGCACACGAGTCAATAAGCAAGCTGACAACATGACGTAATTATAATTAACTATATCACTAAGTTTCGCTATGTTAATCCTATATTTCTGTCACATGGAAATGTGTGTGGCAAATATGAGCACATAATGAAGAATACTATAATTATATAAATGAGATAATGATGTACACTGCATGATAATGACGCACTGTTTGTTTCATATGTACAATTTGAAGAAATGTCTAAGTCCGGACAAACACCGGTCGGATAAAGGTAAAGGTGGCACGGCTGATAACAACAACCGTCCGGACCATATACACTGCCAGCAGCTTCCGCGAGGGATATTGAATCTGAAATAAAAGAAAAAGATAAATAAATGTTCAATAAATCTTGAAAGAATCACGTATACATTACAAACCGATCAGAGCGGCTCTCTGTAGAGCAATAACCTCTCTATAACAACACCTCCAGAATTTCCCCAAGCTGATAATTACTATAAAGTGTATCTCTGAAGAGCAACAACCTTTGAACAACGGCAATTATTTGCTGCTCCTAAAAGGGGTTGCTCTACAGAGATTGTGCTGTAGTTGCACATGTTTAAGACATGAGCCGTCAATGACGAGTGAAGCTTCTCGAACGTTCTAAAGCAGGAAGCAACATAGCAAAGTACTTTCCTGTTCTAAAGGCAAACAAACTGAAATAATGATTATTAATATATATTTGATGTGTTGTATACCATGTAAATGCTCGAAAAAGTAGACCAATAACAAAGAGCAATAATTCCTCTCTCAGTGGAGAAAATACTACTGTACACGTACGTAACTACTAGCATAATTACATGTAGACCTCAGCTACAGTATATCTAGAGTTTTAGTCAGTCATTGTATACCTACAACAGACCTCAGCTACCGTATGTCTAGAGTTTTAGTCCGTCATTGTATACCTATAACAGACCTCAGCTACCGTATGTCTAGAGTTTTAGTCCGTCATTGTATACCTATAACAGACCTCAGCTACCGTATGTCTAGAGTTTTAGTCCGTCATTGTATACCTATAATAGACCTCAGCTACCGTATGTCTAGAGTTTTAGTCCGTCATTGTATACCTATAACAGACCTCAGCTACCGTATGTCTAGAGTTTTAGTCCGTCATTGTATACCTATAACAGACCTCAGCTACCGTATGTCTAGAGTTTTAGTCCGTCATTGTATACCTACAAGAGACCTCAGCTACCGTATGTCTATAGTTTTAGTCCGTCATTGTATACCTACAACAGACCTCAGCTACCGTATGTCTAGAGTTTTAGTTCGTAATTGTATACCTACAACAGACCTCAGCTACCGTATATCTAGAGTTTTAGTCCGTCATTGTATACCTACAACAGACCTCAGCTACCGTATATCTAGAGTTTTAGTCCGTCATTGTATACCTACAAGAGACCTCAGCTGCTGTATACCTACAAGAGACCTCAGCTGCTGTATACCTACAACAGACCTCAACTACCGTATACATACAACAGACCTCAGCTGCTGTATACCTACAACAGACCTCAACTACCGTATACCTACAACAGACCTCAGCTGCTGTATACCTACAACAGACCTCAGCTGCTGTATACCTACAACAGACCTCAGCTGCTGTATACCTACAACAGACCTCAACTACCGTATACCTACAACATACCTCAACTACCGTATACCTACAACATACTTCAACTACCGTATGTCTAGAGTTTTACTCCGTCATTGTATACCTACAAGAGACCTCAGCTACCGTATGTCTAGAGTTTTAGTCCGTCATTGTATACCTATAACAGACCTCAGCTACTGTATGTCTAGAGCGTTACGATATAGCTACGTTACCCAAGGCCTGAAATAAAAAATAGGGTCCCTTTCATGTCATTTAAGCTTGAGTAGATAGGTATGAAAAGTATTTTATTTAATCATAATATAGTTGACGACACGATGCTTTCGTCATAAACATTATTTCAAGATTTCTCTCGGGTAGGGACAAATTTGGGTGATAGGAAGCGGAAGGGAAACGAGCAATATCTTATTTTAGACCCAATGTAGTTAAGCTTCACCACTATATAGACCCTACTGGTTCCCCGTTGGGATATTACATTTCCCAAATTGTTTTGATGGAGTGATATTTTCATTTGGTTCCAGATACATTCTCAAGTCTCTTTAATAATACTCAATTTGCCTTTCCGAGTATGATAATTAATTGTACAAAACATCTCTAACCTTAACAGGCTAATAAACGAATTCTTCAAGCACAATTGCTGAAATCTGTTATCATGCCAAAACATAAAAAAATTGGTATAATGGGATGTATCATAATTAAATCAAAATTGGAAGATTAAATTTCCATTTTCTGTCGTTTTCTCGGGATTTGTTGCTAATTTCGTGGTTTATGATAACAAGTCGTTAAGTAACTTGTAATTGAACCATCAGAGAAGGCGCTTATACACTACATTGCCCGTCTCCGTTCAACCAGGAAATAAAAGAAAAAAAGGTTTGTAATCTTTTCTATGTCTTGGAAACATTCCACTTCCTTGTTGTCACATAAGGCAAAACATAAATTATTGTTTGTTTCCCCGCCCGCCAACTTCCCGATAAAATCGTCCGTACCAGTATAATTGTACAAAGCAATCAGAACAAATAATATAATATCTCGGGGACGACATTAGTAAAAGTCGTTGAACATTAGTTTCGTAAAAATATATACATGTAAACATAAAGATCGGATAGTTGAAACAACACTCAACTTAAACAACGGAGCACAAAAGGAACAAAACGAACAGTGTACAAATTGCAAACTCTGCTATGATACTATGATTGAATGACTTTTGAATAGCATGGCTCGCGGGGGGAATCAGTTTTTATATTAGGCCTTGATATTATCGTTGATTTGTATTGTTTGCTGTAAAATCACATAGTTTCGTAGGTATTAAATTTCGTGGATTTTGATAACAAGAGCTGTCAACGAACAGCGCGCTCCACTATTCGCCGTGCCATGCTAGGATAGTACAATCATTATATATTCAAAATAAAATGCTTCATTACAGCAGTATTACCTTCTGCTGTGTAGAGGTTGGGGCTTCTAAGTCGAAAAAAGGGAGATAATTTAGACAAAATGCAGGACCGTTACATACATGTGTAGGTCCTCGGGTCATGAAGGTGAACAAATAAGCATTTTTAAGTCCAAAAGGGGCATAATTTCAACAACATTCTAAATAGTTATCTTCTCCTGTGTAGGGGTTGGGGTCATAAGGACACAGCAGTGGGTATTACTGCTGTAATGAAGCATTATGTTTTGTCAGAACAAGTATTCAAAGTATCAAAGCAATATATCAATGCCCTTTGAAGATAGATATTAGAGGTTAAAAAACTAGTACCTAAAATTTAACATTTGCATGTCCAAAAGGGGGCATAATTTCACCAAAATGCTTGATAGAGTTACCTACCACTATGTTTGGGTTAGGGTTATGATGGTGAACAAGTATGCAAAGTATCAAAGCAATATATCAATGCACTTTGAAGATAAATGTATTAGAGGTTAAAAAACCAGTACCTAAAGTTTAACATTTGCATTTCTAAGTCCAAAAGGGGGCATTCTTTCAACAAAATGTTAGGTAGAGTTACCTACCTATATGTAGGGGTTGGGGTCATGATGGTGAACAAGTATGCAAAGTATCAAAGCAATACATCAATGCACTTTGAAGATTAATGTACTAGAGGGCAAAAAACCTGTAGCTAAAATTTAACATTTGAATTTCTAAGTCCAAAAGGGGGCATAATTTCAAAAAAATGCTTGGTAGAGTTACTACCCCTGTGTATGGGTTGGAGTCATGATGGTGAACAAGTACGCAACGTATCAAAACAATATTTCAATTCATTTTGAAGATATTTGAGGCTAAAAACGTATACCTTAACTTTAACATTTGCGTTTCCAAGTCCAAAAGGGGGCATAATGCAACAAAATGCTTGATAGAATTACCTTCCCCTGTGTAGGGGTTTTGGGTCATGATGGTGAACAAGAATGCAAAGCAAAATGTGAATGCACTTTGAAAATATTAGACGTGAAAAAACTGTACCTGAACTTTAACATTTGCACTAAGTTAAAGAAGGGGACATAATTTGCTTATCAAAACAATATTTCAATGCACTTTGAAGATATTAGAGGTTAAAAAACCCGTACCTAAACTTTAACATTTGCATTTCTAAGTCCAAAAGGGGGCATATTTCAACAAAATGCTTGATAAAGTTACCTACCCCTGTGTAGGCGTTGGGTCATGATGGTGAACAAGTATGCAAAGCATCAAAGCAATATGTCAATGCACTTTGAAGATATTAGAGGTTAAATAACCTGTACCTAAACTTTAACATTTGCATTTCCAAGTCGAAAAGGGGGCATAGTTTCAACAAAATGAAGATATTAGAGGCTAAACACTTGTACCTAAACTTTAACATTTGCAATATTTGCACTAAGTAGATAAAGGGGGCATAATGTCAACAAAATGCCTGATAGTGTATGCAAAGTATGAAAGCAATATCTCAAAGGACTTTGGAAATATAAGATGTTAAAAAATCTGTACCTAAACTTTAACATAAGTATTACGTCAAAGCCAACGCTGACGCCGACGCTCGGGTGACTGCAATAGCTTCCTTTATTCTACGAACAGTGGAACTAAAATGCATTTACGTGGTGTCGTGAATTCGTTGATTACAAAGCATGAAGGGTAAACCAATGATTTGCTTTGGGAGGTCGGTTATTCGTGACGATTAGATTTCGTGGTCAAGTTTCAAAACGAATTCAGCGTAAATTCAACCCATTCGAAAACTAATGATTTTACTGTAGTTGCTTACCTTTGCATAAGAAGCCTGGTTCTCCAATAAGGGTTTCTCCATACGGACGGAAGAACGGACAGGTTTCTGATACATGATCACAGAATTCTATACATGGTTTGATTTGTATTCCTTCAATAAAGTGGACATTATAAACTGAGCACAACCATTGCTTGTAGGCAGTCTGAAAATATACAGTTTATACATAATTATATAAAAGTTTGACAACCTTGAGTATGGCTTAATACTAAGGTCATAAATCGCTCAAACGCCGAACGATTTAAGTGTGTCTTTCCTAAACGACAATGACATGGGTGCCAGTCGGGCATCTTTCCGTGATCGCATAATGAACAAAGTAGCACTATACATGTATGTACATTATTACAATAAATCCGAATGACAAATAGAACTACGGTAGAAAGAAAAAGTTTACCATCTGAACGTTATTTGTGTTTTAATTAAGTGCATAATACGGTATCATAGAACAGATACCGTACACTCATATATTTTCGCGATGTCAAAATTTCGCGATTTTTGTAATTGTGAAGAGATTCTTGAGATTAAATATCCGTGATAGAACCTCGTTAGTACTATATTTTGCCTTAAGCTGTCGTTGTTTATGTTGGCGATCATAAATATTCGCGAATTTATCAAATTTGCGTTTATCGCGAAAATTAATCGCGCGCGAAAACTTCAGATTTTACAGCAGTCTTCTGATAAAATGATAAAAACGTCCGTCTGATTAAATCATTGACTAGCAGAAGACAAGCGATAGAAGTTGTACGGAATTAAATGTTATCTGTGCTCGGGGAGCAATTTTCCATGTTTCCATTATATTAGAACATACTACACCTAACTGATTAGTAAGTTATTGACCTTACACGAATTGTTACCCTAATAAAAAAAGTGCCTAAGGAGAAAGAGTTTTATAAAATACAGGATAAGTAGATATTGAGATAGAAATTGAGCGCAATTTTCCGCCTCCAGTCTTAGGCCAATATTTTTAAAATTAAAGAATTTGTACAAACTTTGTATGATATCATATGCGAAACAGAATTATAAATGTGTAGGGACTTGGGATTGGGGCTAGGGATTGGGACAGGTGATTTGGGCAGTGGGTAGGACAGGGGATAGGGGGCAGGGCATTAGGGAAGAGGGCAGGGCATGGCATGGAACAGGGGATTTAGGAAGAAGACAGGACATGGAACAGGGGATGGGGCAGAGGACAGGGCAGGGCATGTGACAGAGGACGGGGCAGTGCTGATATAATTACAGTCTATTAAGGACATCAAAAGTACATCGGATTGCTGTTTGAAATATCTTACTATGACAAGCAAAGCTTTTTGGCAGTAAATTGCATTAAATTGATCATTTGCATAACTGATTTTATTTCCTGACTGCCACACTGAAAGAATTTAAACATGTTTAGTCAAACGTAATGACAGTGTTCAACACACATTTTCTTCCAAATCAAACAGAAAAAAATGAAAAAAGGCAATATTTTATACCGATGTCATCCACGCGGATTTTTTTCAAACGAGCATGTAATAACTTTTCACAAAAACGCGTTCATGAGAAATCATTCCGTGAGATTCATTTGTGTTCACTTTACACATGGAATCACTAGAATGTCTCTTTGAATGTTAGTTTTGCTGTCCGTAGCAGAGTACGTGAATTTTTAAGAACAAAAATCATTCAAGACACGTGACGGTTATCAAGCATTGTCGTATATATACTTATAGAAATCATCAACGGGTTATATTCTGAAAATGCCTCGGTATCATGATAATCTAACAATAGATAATTTACGATAACCAACGACAGGAAATATCCGATAGAGGTCACAAATCACGTCGAATTCTCTGAAAACTATTTAGGTTAAATTCGAGGAACATAAACTAACACAGAAAGGCTGTAGAAGTTAAGTAGTAATCAAGAATAGCCAATAAACGTGCAAGTATAGTGCAGAGATATTGACATGATTATACTATATAACATGGTTCTTGTGTTGAATATAACCATTTCCTCGAGCAAATCGTGCAATGTTAGTCCTTAATTTGTGTTTATATAACACAATTTATCTAGAGCGATTTCCTGATACTACCCGTTTATGACCACATACAACTCCTCTTACCACCGAGGTTATTAATATAGACAAGCTATAGCACAGAGAATTTGACATGATCCTGACCTTTATGCATGAATATATTACAAGGTTCTTGCGTTGAATATATAAATTTCCGCGAGCAAATCGTGCAATATCGGTCCTTTAGGTGTGTGTTGGTATTACACCTCGAGCGTCTTCGTGATACTTTCCGCTTATAAAAACATACAACCGGGGTTATAAATATAGACAAGAAATCAGCTGTTAAATTATGCTAATTAAAGTTCGAGAGTCGTGTCAAATTCTCTGGACTATATCAACAGCTAAATAATTATTATGCTAATAGAAGGTCGAGTCAAAGTATCTGTACTATTATTATTTCCAATGGGGTGTCCTGTTTGTTGTTGAATGGACAGCAAGTAGATGAGACAGTAATGTGATACCAGGAATCTGAGTGTGATACCCTTACTATGTGTAAACAGTTCATCGCTAGTGGTTTGAAACACTGCAAAAAGTTTCAGAAATGACAAACTATCCCGGTCGTGATTCGAACCAAAGACTACTTGATCCGTAGTCAAGAGCCTTACACACTCGACCACCGTGTCATCCTTGGCTTATGAATCAATTCAATGTAGTTTGTACAGTATCACGTTTTCTGTTTCATTCACTAATATTGATCAAAGCATTAATTGACTCCATCTTAAATACTGTAATTATTCGCCTTAATTAGCGAGTAGCATAATTATGTCTCAAATAGAACCAATCAAAGATATACACAAAACATTCACTCCACTTGGATTCCGACGTAATTGGATTTTATTTGTTCGCGGCTGACAACCGTTTATAACTCCAGTTAGAAGAGCTCGCCTGACAAACTATTTACCTCTTGGTGATGGAGAGCTTGCGTTCTACAGAATGACATAAAATCGATCGGGTGTCTGACAAACAAATCATTTTGATGTCGAACTTCGTTTGGTCTAACATTGAGAATGGTTCTCTCGTAAGAAATTTCTGCCCCGCAAAATAGATCAAGTTATTATGAAACAGAATACCAGACTAGCACAAATAAAACAATATATGTCACAAGTAATAGAAATTTATAAACAATAGGCTGCTCTTTGGTAAACTTGACTCATATACATTAATTTTGTATCCCGCATCGTGGTTGATGTCTATTTGCAATAATTTATCAGTTATATACGACGGTCAGTCGATGTAGCATTACATTCCGAGGATAGGTTTTCACTAAGCATCTAAGTATGTAGCCTGTACATTTGGAATTAAGTGAAAACAAAATTTAGCATTTAAAATTTAGCTGATACACTTATATGATTTTAAGTTTTCTACTAAGATGCTTTGTGAATATCAACTATGTGATATGATTATGAACCAGTAGTCAGGATTTCAATACGGGATAGAGTCAGAAGAGTCGTTTTGATAATGGTGTACCAGATTTTATAAACTTATAGCTATAATACCAAGATAATTTCATGAAACATTGACAATTGGATCAACATCACGGCGGCTTTTAGATAATTTTAAGTCAAATGGTCATTTCAAGGGTCAAATAGAAAGCCTGGTTGGCTACTAATGTTTAACTGGAAAGTTTACACATGTGAATGGCATGCCTGTGATGAAATAAAATATCATCTGCCGAGCCAAGAAATATAAACCAGTGGGCTGGTATTCAATATTGACCTTATTTAGTTGGAGAATAAGGATAGCCAATCATATCGTCTGTTACTGACCAATAGTTTAATATGGTGTGATCTGATAGGTTGTCCTTTTCCTTAATACAAATAAATTTATTGCGTAAAAACTATACAAGCAGAGAAAACAAAAACAGAAATTAACATGTAAGATTTATCTTAAACAATACAATACAAACTTTATACTATTGTATAAACATAATTTTGGTGCATAATTATATTTAAGGTCATTTTGCCTTTTACTGTCGTAAAATACATAGCCTTGCGATCTGTGCTATCATTTCACGCACACGATTTATTATGTACACCTATCTAATGCGGGAGCACCGACTGTGAGGCTGTGTGGCTTGTGACATCGAAAGGCAAACTGAACTATACCTTCCAACCTGTCATCACTTGATCTTACCTCTCGTATTAACAAAAAAGTTGGGGAGGAATTAATATAGGTTTTCAAAAACTTGTTTGTATTATTGAATATATGTACAAATATTGCAATAAATACAGTTTAAACCAAGTCAAATATGATCAATATTGCATAGCACCCCTCTCAGGCTCGATTGCGTAACAATATAGTTCTCAGTAAACTATAATTTAAACGCCGAAATCATTGTGATTTGTGACAATGATTAAGTATGGACTGCAGCTGTTAACCAACATTATGCAAACATGTTCAATTGTTCAATATTTGAAAACATGTGCCTTTACTCCTTAAGGTCATGTTGTGTATACATGTTTTCATTGGCTGACTAATTTACCGGCTTGGTGTACAATCGTTTCCCTGGTAATAAAACACCGATACCACCATTGCTTTAATCATGTTAAAATAGACAAAACCAAACCACATATAAGTGTACTTAAATTAGCGAACATGCAGCTTAAACAAGTTCCATTTACACAGGACACTTTTAATGACATGTTCTAGGTCATTCCACTTCTCGCGATAAATATTCTTCTCACGAGAGTTCGCAAACGAACAAGATTAACCTCAATTTTCTTCATATAATCAGCGTGTCTTATCGTCCAGTTACGGATGAGTCTTAGTTTATCACATACCGGTACACTAGAACAACTGAATCATGGAGAAAGATGTCCACATTCGTTCCTTTTTCGTATCTCGTTTGTGTTTTATGAGTACCATACATAGACGGTGACGTCACTAAAGTACGCCCATTTCTGTATTTGGAACTACGTTATTTAGCTATAGGCATATTTGGCTAAATTATACATACGCTAGAATATATAGTCCCAGGGACGCATAAATATATTATGCTTTACTAAAATGATAACGTGTATAGTGCGTTCAAAGTCAAACGATAATCGTTATAAACATAAACTCGTCTTGTAGGTAAACTTTAAATGGATTCGATATCAAATTGTGTTCAAAGCGCACTCTCTTCATCAAAGGCGCTGTAGTGTACTGGATACGCACGCTACCTACAAATTTCAAATTTATTTTGAGTAGTAGGTTCAATCACCACAATTCAATGTATTTTTTTATTACATGTATCCATGATATAACGTTTTATATTATACTACTGCTTTAGTCGATAGTCAAATGCTACATATTTTATGTTGCAGTGAATATATTATATAAGTGTATGATTATTGTACTGTAGATAGAAATAAAATAATTGAAAAGATACAATTTGATAGATATAGAATGAAAACATAACACACCAATAAATCTACGTACTTACTACGTGTTGTATCATACTATTACTTACAAATACAAAATAAGGTACTTGTAAAAAACTTTAAAATGTATGTAACTTGGATGGGTGTCGAACCAGTCGCGAGATTGAACAAAAGCTCAACGAAATTAGTTGGTTAACAGCGGCATGCTTATCCACTCGACTAACGAGGCGATATGAAAAGCTAAGTTTCAAGTATTATACTATTGATTGAAGGTATCTCTTTTACTATATAAAACGTAAGCCCCCCTATTATTTTGAATTCCCTCATTAGTATAACTTATTGAACCGACAGTACCTGTTTTACTTTGACAATTTATCATTTAAAATAGAACAATAGCTAAGATACGTAAGTTTAGGAGCATACTTAACCAGAGAGACCGTGGAACGTAAGAGATACAAAAATGATACCACACATTATCACACACGCCAGGGCCAATAGCTTCCGATTTGTACACATTGGTGTTTTAAGAAGGCCAACAAACATGTTCATCAGTCGTGGAATGATAGTGACTGTCAGTAACCTTAACATGTGACTGCTGCTTGGTATTCACTCATGTATATTCCTCCGCGAGAAACTGACAAAACTTCCCGTATCATTTACAGATGAAGAGGAAATGACTTTAGTTGTCTATGATATTCAGTCAATTAGTCATGAAGAACATGGCCTTGGGCTTCGAGGGTATGACATCAGTAATGGAAGTACAACTGTGTTCTCGCGAGATGTAATTGAGCGGGTGTTGAACTATTTTTGTCAATATGAACATGCGATATTTTCAAGAAATATACTTATCTTGCCTCATTAACCTTAACCAAAGAGAAGTGATTTTACTTATTCGGTGAGCAAAATGCAGAGTTATGTCACACGTTTGCTACCAATCTAAAACAATAACATTACTTTTCTTAGCGAAAAACAATAAACGTAAACGTATATTCCCTTTTACTACGATGATGATAGATATCAATTTGTTATAACTATTCGTTTATATTGTGCATGTTCTAAAAAACCGGTTGCTCAGGAGAACTTCAATTACTGGTAGAATTACTTAGTTACAGGCACTAGGAATTTAAGGAAGGTTGTAACTAAAACACGGGTAGTTCCGTACCGGAGGCCGTAACCGTCACAATAACAATTGTTATCTCCCCTAACCATAGCTAATACTGTGTTTAATAGTTTGACCAGAACGTTGCTATCTGTAGTGATATGTAAAAAAACTTCATTATATGAATGGTTGTGAAGTTTGGGTTGGTAGGGGGACCTGGGTAGCATAGGGGTCTAGAGGGAACATAACATGACGGACGCCTGTGGTAACCGTTACACTCCGTCTTTAGTTGAACTGCTGGCCCAGAAATTGCTAAACATACTCTGTCGACAGAGCGATTGGCATTCGAGCGATAGAATTAAACCCGAATTTTCCACAATTACATTACAATAACCAATTTCGAGAAAATTTGATAAATTTAGAATATTTACAACTGCCAAACACAGACAATGTTACCCAGAAACGGCAAGAAATAAATTGCCCTTCTTGTTTTAGAAAACAAGATATGCATTTGTCTTTTGATTAAAGTAATATGAACAATTTGAAGATGTCTAATCATTGTAATAACACTTTCTCTATAACATCACTCAGTGGAACAGAATCTATATCAGCACTTTTAGCTGTTTTTTAGGATCACCAAAGAAACCTTGTTACCAATTCATAATTAAACCCAACCAGTATTTTGGAGAAAAAGAATTGCAAAGATTTTATTAGAGATATTTATAAACGGAAAAACGGGCCCATCCACTGGCGGTCTATTTTTTTAACGAATCATGTCAAAAATGTCCATTTCGTAAGAGGGTCACCCAACAACTATTTCTGTAAATTTATTTTGAAATCTTGCAAGTGGTTGATCTTTTATGATTTATTAAAAGTTTTTTCAAACGTTTTTTTTCCAAAAAGTATGGCGCCGAACAGAATCTCATTACAGTATGTGTTCAAAATATCCAATTAAATTTGAAACATTATCTCAAGATAAATCATAATTTATTTCTTGGAGTTGTTATATAAACAAACAGGTGCAAGACAAGTGCATCATCCGACACCCCCTACAAAGTATATATTTAGAAAATAAACAAAAACTGTGAGAGTCAGTAATAAACAGTAGAAATAAAAACTGGAGTCGATAGAAGAATTTTTCTGAAGGTAGCATGTTTTATTACAGCTTCATAGGCCGGTTTAGTTAGTGGAGAGATAGGTTACAATGCTGTCGGGTAATTCTGCACACCTAATATTGCACCTATCAATGTTTTCCCCCAGGGTGGGGCGGCGGGCTGACCCAGGGGAATTTGACATTTTTACTTTTTCAAACTTTAAATTCCCACTCTAGAGCAAGGGCAATTTTTGGGAGATGTTTTACATACCCCCGGGATCAAAATTTCGGCCAAATTCCATTTCCCCGGTATTCGGCACCATTCTGTCTGTCAAATTCCCATCTATCGGGAACATCCTTCTGTCAAAAGTCCCGTGTATGCCCCCCAATGGGGGGAAGCATTGATAGGTGCATATGTACCTTTCCTTGAGGTTTCAGATTGTTTTATTTGTAGAACAAATCGCGGTAATGTTTGAATTGAAGCAACACCAAAGGACAATGTCGATGTAGACGAGGAAAGATAGTTGTTGGTTGTGCAAGTGCGTGGTTTTGTTTTGTTCAATGATTCAGAGAAAACAGGTAAGACCAGTGGTGGTATTCAATATTGATCTTATTTAATTGGAGATGGATAGCCAATCGTAGCGCCTGTTACTATACTAGCACTGGCCAAGAGTTTAACACGGTGTGATCTGATTGGTTCTCCTTATCCTTAAGTCAAGTAAGATCAATATGGAATACCACTCCAAACCAACTAGCTGCTATAAGCGACATAAATTGATAAAAACCACCAAGCTTGTAAACCCAACATCATTAAACAACCATATTAAGACCCTGTGTTCTCGTTTTCTTAAACATACTTAAACTTCATAATCGGATTAAGGTATGACAAATATTGCCTTCAGACTCAATAGTATTCAGTCTCATTATTGTAGTATTAATTAATATAGATGTCATTCCATGAACTATACATACTTATAGCGATTTCACGAAGGAAAGACCATCCCAAAACTTACCGGTATTGTTAATAACACATAAGAGTTAGATACGACGCTTTAGGAGCCCTCAAGCTAGATTGGTCTTTCAATGTAGAATAAAGTTAATCGTAAATTCATATTGTGAAATATAGTATTCGAACAGTGTTTACCTCTAATGACATTGGTGTCGTCCTTATGCATACAAAATAACACACATATATTTAAACGTCATGATATCTCATTGACAAACATATGACATCGTGTGACAAGAATATGTAGTCTTTGGTAAAGATGCTTCGTTGAGATAGTTAACATATCGCTCTAGCATACTGGTATGCGAAGCCAAAATAGAGTACGCCTGTACAAAACAATCCTACATTGCTAGCAATGACTGATTACTTAACGATACTCGTATATAGCTATAAGAACAAAATCAATGGCAAGGAGTAACCGACAGTCTGGTATTTCGACGCACAACAAATACGAAATTTAGCTTTCACACTTACTGTAAATCACATATTTTTGTGGGTAATAAACTTCGTGGATTTAGATAAAAACACAATTTCGCGGGTTCATAAATTCGAAGATTGCTAAACATGAAAGGGTGAAAATCCATGTTTGTATTTTGGAGGTCGATAAATCGTGGGCATGCGATTTCGTGGTCAAGTTTAACAACGAAATCTACGCAATTTCACCCCCCCCCCGAAAATACTGATTTTACAGTATAGGATTTATCTTTTTGTCACCGAAAGAGTTATGGAGACGACTTATGCAATTGGGAAATAGGAAAGGGAATAAAGTAGAAATTGGACACATTACAGACATAGGCGGCATATTAATAAGCCCTCATACCTTATTCCGATACAATCTACTAAAGTACGTACGTATTGGGCGTGTGTCCAGCGCATTTTAGCTGCCCAGTTTCATTATTTTGGTCATTTTTGTGGTTGTGAATTTTCGGATGTTCTTGTGAATTGTCTTTGTGATTATGTGATTCTTTTTCGTTTTTTTTCTGTTTATTCCATTCACGCTCTGATGCTTTAGTTGGGTGCTTTATTCCGTCCCTGTAAGATGTTTCATTATCTTACTGCATTGTGTATGTAGGGGTCACCGTATTAGTGGGGCAGTTGGGCAGAGTGTGCATGATGAGGGTAGGCCTGGTGAAAAAGCTAATATGCCCAAAAGAAGTAGCACATACAACCCTTCGACCAGACATTATCATGTAGTAAAAAACACCAAAGCGGATGATTATGGTTGAACTTACTGTGCCATGGGAGGAGAGAGTAGAGGAATCTTTTCTGCGGATTATTCTGTATCCAAGTAAAATATGGGTCCATGTTGATCTGACATGATGACCTAGTTTTAACTACAGGTGTCACAATATCACACAAATTTGGAATAATTATTTTAACATATCACCTACATGACCAAGATTCGTTGAGATGGTGTCAAATTGATGGCATCTCGTGCGTTCACAAAATATTTCTATGATTCATGACTTAGTTTATAATCCCAGATGATCCCAATATCATACTTCACCTACAGTGTACATAGATGTTTTATAGGGGAGATGTGGGTCGAGGACGTGTCCCACATACAACCGTACAAGTATTACATAATTCTGAGTAGTCTACGTATCAATGAAAATAAATACTAAATTCAAATACTAAACATAATAAACATGACGTACATGTATATACTATGATTAATAACATGATCAATGTGTGACTATTTGATTCGTTTTATTTATTATTGTTATATTAAATGTGAATTATGCGCTACTGATACTTAAAGCCTAGGTCCCACTGAGGAATTTCTCCTCGGCGATGTTCTCCCGATATCTCCCGATACCACCCGATTCATCACGATTCCTTCTTATATTACAAATTGTCTCATGATATCCCCGGAGCTTCTCCTAGACCACGATGGACCTGTTCCCGATGTCCTGATAACTCAGTAATTCAAATCGGGAATACATCGCCGAGGAAAACAATGCTCAGTGGGACCTAGGTATTACCGGTTAAGCGAAACCACTTGTCACCAAATATCAGTTTTTGTTGTTTCCATTGGCGTTTTTGAGATACAGGTTTGAATGTCATTTAGTAAGAATAGAAAACCACCAAACACTAACGCTTTATTCTGCACAGTTTTATTAGTGTGCTTAGACATAGGCTTAACCTATCATCAAAATAATTGTTTTTAATATTTATATAGTATAGCGAAAACGAATTTTAACGACGCAAATAAATTGCCAGACAGTAAGCGGGTTAGGGTCGGGTGTATCGGCTCCAGCCCTAGTCATGATTGACTCAACTGACAAGATCTCCAAGCAGCACTAGTCACTAAAACTCCAAACTGTTTAGATTGAGAAAGTTCTATTTTTCTATTTTATTCCTATCATGAACATAACATGAAACAATACTTTTCTGTATCAGATATACGTAATCCAAAATCCAGACTCGACGAAGCTATGAGACAGATTGTGTTATATATTTTCCTCCCCAATGTATTGTCTTGTCTCGTTAAATAATATTTCACGGAAATGTATTCGAAACGGGGGATTCATTTGTCAAATTACATTTGCTTATCGAAAATTGAAAGAAACAATACTTGGCACGTTCCGTGTGTTTGTTTTAAAGACGATCAGACACTATACAGCGACCATGATGCTGTACAAAAGATAGGTTTAGGTAAATTTCAAGAACATGAAAGCACTTGCAGAAAAAATGGAATACTTGAAGAATTTAACTAGAGACAATGTGGTGTACACTAAAGGCTACGCTTGTGAAATGAAGGACCATATTAGTCTATTGAAATTCCACAGTCTAAAAAGACCCGACAAGGACAAAGGAGGTGATGTGAATTGACATACTTGTATACGAGCCGTTAGGATACGGCGGATACAGATTTACCTATAGAGTACAAACAAGAAATATAGCCTCGTGTAAAAATAACTTTTGGGCAACGTAATTATTGTGTTTAAGTTGAATGTTCGCGATTTTTTAAGATTTTTCAGAAAAAAAACTTACTTTCTGCCTTGTTCTGTCGTTTTTAAATTCGCGAATATATAGCGAAAACTAATTCCTCGCGAATATTTCTGATTTTACAACCTATAAGCTATGATAAGTTCATCATCACCAAGAAAATGGATTAAAATTCACCAATCTCATTTAAATCATACCCTTATTTTGCTTTACTACTTTACGCTGAAATATGATCTGACGACATGCGCAAATTTGAACGTGCAGTGAAAGCCTGCTGAGGCGGTTAGATGTAATTTCATTGGACGAATTCCGTGAAGTCATTGTGCACCGGAGAGGTCATTTGAACACGATCTCTTACAGAGTGTAGTCCGATCTCTAACAGCGTAAACGAAGGATCTGATTTTAATGAGATTGAAAATTCACTGGATAAAATCGCTAATTGCTCATCGCTTGTTATCGCCAGTGCCACCGTATTGCTCTCAGTTGATTATTTTGGTTGTTAAAAACAGAAACAGAGCTAAATAAGTAAAGTGGAGTATTCGACATCAGACATTTAAATTTCAATTAGCCTGTCTATAAGAATGAAACATACTTTTGTTAAAGGCTCGTGTAACGTATTTGGAACAAAATGTGCAATATTCTATTACAAGTAAGTTCTAAAACAATTACCATGTCTAGTTAAGTTTGTCAGAGACAATATGTACTTGTGTGTTTCCATTTTCTTATCCGCTTATAAACTTATATCACAGGGGTGGCTGAACTTTATAAGTATGATGCACTTTGGATGTAACATTCACCGACTTTTTCTATTGTTTTATATATGGTACCATATATTATCGCATATTAGACAACATAATACTACAAGACGCGCCCGGATAATAGGCCGGATATTTAGGAGTTTACCCTCGTATAACCGTGATATCAAAATCGTCCTTAACATCAATGATGGTTCATATGTAAGAACTATTTAGCAAAGTTTTTAAGTGATACTTTGGATTTTCTGTCCTAATAGCGGCACTTTTTAGTCTCACTTTAGGACGTTGTGATCTTGATTTTGCCGAGCATAAAGGCTATGCTCGGCTGCTCAGCAGTTCTTGATGTTGCAAAACATTGCATGATTTCAAATGCTTGAAATGGTTGTATTAGCGGATCGTCACCGTTTTTAGTAGAAATAGTGTTAAGTTGTCGTGTAACAATATAGCACGGAATACAAACATTCTCCCTTCATTGCCATCATTAAATGTCATATTGTATTAAATTGCCATATGCTTCTATAATAAAACTACGTAAATAGCTGTAACTTCAGTTACGCTAAAGCCAACATCGTGATTTGTAAAACTCCCGATATAGCTTAATAGTTAATACAGAGTAGAAATCAAGGGTCGAACAAAAAGTTGTTTTGTTTAAACTTAAGTGCTTCATGCAGATTGTGAAACAAGCCGCTTCTACTCATACTACTTCTTCCTAGGAGAATACTTTAATAAGACCAATGTCTTCCATTCTAATTCTTTTTCTTAAATTCGTGTTATTATACTGTAAAATTTATGTATACTGTTATATATTTGGGAAATAAATATGTTTAAATCACAAGGGCAGAGAAAAAGCGGGAGACCAAAAGGAACATGGAGAAGAACCGTAGAGTCCGAGATGAAAATAATGTGAACAACCTGGACTACAACAGAGAGGAAGGCACAACACAGATGTAGGTGGAGTACAGCTGTGGAAGCCGTATGCATTGAAGAGTGCGAAGAGAACTAAGTAAACAGTTAGTAAACTTTTAACTATTCATAGCCCAGTTACTTAGTTGATACCTAAGTGCTGATAAGCCCAATCGCAATAAAATGTTTGTGCTGCATTCAAACCTCTGCGATGACAGAGCGCGATCTATTGGTTGCCATTTTGAGTCTTACACAATATGAGAAAAGAAAGACATCAAATACCATGTTACTCTAGCTACTTTAGCCCCTGCCAAATAGGGCTAATAAGTTACCTGTGCAAAGAGAACAAAACGTCAATGCATACCAAATTCGTCATATAAGTTGTTCGAAAGTTAGCAGCAGATTAGATGATATTTTCATAATTGCACAACGTATCTTAATCGGTTTTGTTCCATTAACTTAAGACGGACATGAATATTGATTTCTTTACCCTTATCAAACTTTGAGTGGTATATAAACGTTGTTTGTACAATGGCATGTATGTTTTAAGCTTCACACTGGCGATCAGTATCAATGATGTTACTGAGTCCAGTAAATAGAAATAACGACCAGTAAAATTATTGTCATTTAAACACCGACAATATTATTATATTTAATTGTCATCAGACAGTTATATGACAGTTAATTGCGTGAAACAAGTATCCATATTCCCTGCATAAGTTGGCACATTAAATTATGTGTTCGTGTTTTATGCCGACTGTCCGACCGGTAAAGGTCGTTTGTATGTAAGACGACGACATTCAATGTTTCTTTCCAATGTCACCAGTCGGTAGGAAAACGACACAATCTCATTTAAAATAATAGAGAAAAGGTCCAGTCAACTAAAGAAACAAGAAATCCGGCGTATGATGGCAATGAGTACCTCTGAATGATAGTTACTTGAGTTTGATATATCGTACCGCCATACAGGCAAATATCCTGACCATATCTTAATAAATTTACGTCTGTCAAGTAGGAATAAAGACCCCTAGATGTGTGTTAATATCTAAGCAAGGAATAACATAGGCTTTATCAAACACGATTGAATTAGTTCAAGTATGTGCATAAGTTTTCTTTCTGTAAATATTCTAAAGATATCTCATATAATACCCATGCATATCGCTGGCTCGTACGTACAAAATCAATATTTTGAGAAAACAAGAAAATATGTCTGAAAACTACTCTTTAATTGTGGGAAATTAAGCTTTTTAAACTTTAGTTTGGTCAACATGACCACTTCCGATTTTCATGAAAATAGGCTCATAAGAAGCGCATTTCAAATATGCATGAGTCTTATAAGGTTGTACGTACCACTAACGACCTTCTAATACTAAGCCAGTGATATACTGATCAGGCAATAGTTAACACACATACAAGCACTGCATCCATTGGCTTCAGGAGATATAGTGTATGACTTTGACAAAACAATAGACAAAAAAGTCTACATATTGCTTCGGTGCTTGACATGTTCTATATTGTGCTGGTTGTAATCAGTTTTCACCATAGGTTGAAATTGTTTTATACTATACTGGAATTACCTTGGTGTATTAGAGACCGTCGTGATTACTCGATGGTGTTGCCGAAGGACAGAGGTTGCAAAACTTTCACCTAAACTATTTAGAGCAGCCGCAAGCTATGGTAACACACTGACACTATTAGTCTACTCTATGACATTGCTGTTATTGTAAACGAATTACGACATGTTGAAAATAATCAAGATTATGATGGTTTGGAGCTGTTTGGGTAGTTTATTGGCTTCAATCGTTCATTGCATAGTTCAGAAATAGAATTCTAAGTAAGATTAATGAAGGGTGAGGGGGAGGTTAAGGAGAAGAGAAATATCTCCCTGCATGGGTGTCATACATTATTGACTTTTAACAAACGTATTTCGTTAAAAAAAATTATCCTAGTATTTTTGTTTAAAAATCTGCACTTTCGATTTCGAAGAATTGTGCACGTTGTCTTTAAGCCGATAATTTAAAAAAACATGTTTTCATGGGCTGATCATTTGTAAAACGTGTTTTCAGGGGTTGATCATTTGTGAAACATGTTTTCATTGGCAGATCATTTGTAAAAAGAATTTTCATTGGCTGGTCATTTATAAAACATGTTTTCATTGGCTGATCATTTTCAAAACATGTTTTTATTTGCTAGTCATCAGTAAAACATGTTTTCATTGGCTGATCATTAGCCAAATATGTTTTTATTGGCTAGTCATCAGTAAAACTTGTTATCATTGGCTGATCATTTGTAAAATATGTTTTCATTGGCTGGTCTGTGATTTTTCGTGTGTCTTTTGTGCACTGCTGTTTCTGCTGTTACATTCCCTGTCTGAATTGTTCTGATCTTTTTTCATTGGCTGACCACCGTAATATTTCCAAACAATGCGTTCTCACGTAGCAACTATAAACGAGCTATAAAACTCACTATATGATGTATTGACATTACTTAAACTCTAACTGCTACTCTCATGAACAACCATAAGAAGAAAATAAAAAATAGAGTCGTAGCTTTTCGTCTGATGACGCATTAGGAAATAAGGCAATATTCTAAAGACACGACTGACAATTTCACAGCATATGCCTAGGTTTTAAATGAGATATCTTCAGAACAATGTAAATGATTATTTACAACAATAATATTTTATTACCCGCGGCATAGAGACCGGGGGTTATTGGATGCATCAAGCGATTTGGCTATGGTGCAGCACGTGACCACGTATCAATACCTGATTGGCTAATGTGTAAGTCTGGATTAAGGTGTTGTCAAATGCGGAATATTGGTCATGTAAGAATCGAAATAATGAAAATGCACTTGTGTTTTATTTAAGAAATAATGAATACGTAGCTATGTTTTGTTGCGTAATAAAATATAGGCACGTGTTTGGATGTGTAGTAATTAAATCACGAGTGCGTAGCACGAGTGATTTAATGTACGCATTCAAACGAGTGCCTATATTTTATAACACAACAAAGCACAGCTCCTATTTATTATTTCGATTCTAACATCGCCAATGCTCCGCCATTTATAGCACAACAAGACATGTTGATGTCAAACTACTTTCTTTCCTAGGAACGTCACCGTTACGTCATGTGTCATACTATATGACGTCAAACGTGACGTCATCAATCAGCTATATTTTATCGCGGTAATAAAATATGGTAAGCTCAATAAACGCAAAGAAGGCAAATCTCACGTGCTATGTTAGAATGTAGAATAAAGTACAGTCACTAGCCGCGGTAAACTTGTACTTGTATTTGTAAATTTTACTTGTACGAGTAGATTCTATGTAGCGCACCACACACAGTCGTGTCATAAGTTCATAACTGACAATGGCAAATTGTTGTAAGTCAAACAACATAGTTGAGGTTTCTCCAATCCATGTACACGACTACTCACAGCCAATCAGCTTCAATAATCTCTAGTTATAGTAGGAAGTGTATTAAAACAAGGTTAAACAATATAGGTCAGTTACAATTGTTTACAGTCTATTCACAGTAGCTTTAAAAATAAGTTTACAAGTTTGTCTATTATGTTCTATTTATCTTACTAAAATAGCAATTTAACTGTGATATGTAATTTTATTTATTTAATAGATCTATAATATCTTTTAATATTGTATACCTATTATGTAACAAGGATTATGATTGGCTTAGACGGCCTGCCTCGTCCCTGGTTAAAATCCGACCCCTCGGGTGAGATATCCTTATCCTACATTGAATGTCTCATGATGGATTATTTTTCTCCGACGTAATTCGAGAAAATGGGACTTTATAACATTATTTAGCTTTAATGGCGTCAACATGACGTCATCATAACGTGCTTTTTGCCGTACGTTCTCATTCAAAACAATCATCAATAATAACGTAAATAAAGTGTATGCTGTTATGTTATGCTCAATAATATGCTTTTTAAATGGTAAAGGGCCTATTGGCGTTTGTCTTCATTAGCTTTATATCGCCATTAACACGTAAATCCCGAAACTATAAGGTTGGAATGAAATCACGCGATGGTCGCTCATGTAAGATAGATGTTGCTAATGTAAGATAGGAGTTTCTTACATGAGCTGAAACCCTATCTTACACCAGTTAAAGTGGGAGAAATTACTTTTTTATGGCGTGACGTCATTTCCTGCGGTACAACGTTCCAGACAACGTAACGTTATTTCCCGTAGTATTTGGCCTACAGCTGCTCATACATATTTATAGGCTCTGACCTAGCCATTAAAGATAAATGCCGTTAATAAATACGTTACTGATACTCTCTCATACATATACATAAGAAGAGCATTGTTAGCTAGAACATTTGAAGTCATCTTTTGTTTCTGAAGAGAGGCTGAAGTTGTTATAATTTAAAAAGAGCCAATAGGTTTTATTTCCGTGACGTATGGCATGGTATACAATATAACAGTTGTCGACTTATGTTTCGATGAATATGATGTTTAGTTGACCTTCAAAAAGTGATATTGACCTCTGACTTCGTCATCGGTCAATATCACTTTTTTTCAGGTCAACAAAACATCATATTCACCTCAACATAAGTCAATAACAGTATAATATACACCTCCCGAAACCGAGACTGGGGTCCGGTGGATATAACCTTTTTATGACGTGACGTCATTTCCTGCGACATATCGTTCCAAACAACGTAACGTCATTTCCCGTATTATTTGGCCTACAACTGCTGATACACATTTATATGCTCTAACCTAGCCATTAATGATAAATGCCGTTAATAAATACGTGGATACTCTCTCATACATATACATAAGAGCATTGTTAGTTAGAATATTTGAAGAGTCATATTTTGTTTCTATTATATACACTTTCCTAAAGAGAGACTGAAGTTGTTATAATTTAAAAAGAGCCAATAGGTTTTATTTCCGTGACGTATGGCATGGTATACAATATAACAGTTGTCGACTTATGTTTCGATGAATATGATGTTTAGTTGACCTTCAAAAAGTGATATTGACCTCTGACTTCGTCATCGGTCAATATCACTTTTTTTCAGGTCAACAAAACATCATATTCACCTCAACATAAGTCAATAACAGTATAATATACACCTCCCGAAACCGAGACTGGGGTCCGGTGGATATAACCTTTTTATGACGTGACGTCATTTCCTGCGACATATCGTTCCAAACAACGTAACGTCATTTCCCGTATTATTTGGCCTACAACTGCTGATACACATTTATATGCTCTAACCTAGCCATTAATGATAAATGCCGTTAATAAATACGTGGATACTCTCTCATACATATACATAAGAGCATTGTTAGTTAGAATATTTGAAGAGTCATATTTTGTTTCTATTATATACACTTTCCTAAAGAGAGACTGAAGTTGTTATAATTTAAAAAGAGTCAATAGGTTTTAATTCCCTTGACTTATGGCATGGTATACAATATAACAGTTGTCGACTTATGTTTCGATGAATATGATGTTTAGTTGACCTTCAAAAAGTGATATTCACCTCTGACTTCGTCATCGGTCAATATCACTTTTTTCAGGTCAACAAAACATCATATTCACCTCAACATAAGTCAATAACAGTATAATATAGTTTATGCTCAAATGTGATATCTTCCTATGTCATACAACACTATATATCAAGGACCACAATGCAAATAAGGGTTCCTTTGAACCCATTTTTGTATTATCCTTGACATTTAATGTTGATTTGACATGGCTATTGTATTGATTCATGCTTAAACATGTATTAACTTACTGTATTTGTATATTTTGATATTATCATTGCAATGTGAATTGTTCATTTTATGTCGAATAAATCTATCTATCTTACCATTTGGCATACGAAGCACATTCATGTCATACCATTGGAAACATAGCGTACAATGGCAAACATAGCGTACAATTACAAAAATAGCGTATCTAAATATTGTACAATTGCAATCATAGCGTACAATTACGAATATAGCATATCTAAATATACGTACACATATATAGTACAAACGGTATTGTGTGTACGTAGTTGACGCAGTTATGTGTACAGACGTGTACAGATAATCTTTCAATAAGGAAAAAACTTTATCTACAAGTGTTTACGAGAATCATCCAAACTCCATTTTCTCTGATTATATTTGTTTGAACAGACCCTGGCATGAATCCTGGAAACTGGACATTACTTACACGAATGTTAGCGCTGTGATTGACAAATGGAAAATTACGAGATTTTACGAGTTTTTACGATCAATAGGCCATTAGCAGTATTCCAGACGACTTCTATGAGAGACTATACAGAAGATGGGAAATTGTGGAGCGATAGCGCTCAGCTGTCGCGAATAAAACAAATCTATTGACTTTGGCACAAATCTTGGAGTCGGTTTTTTGCTTAATCTACACAGCCTGTTTTCTGACATGTTTAATACCAGCCAATAAACTTCGTAACCGTCTTTGCCGTCTTCCTAATATCGAGTAGTTTAATAGATAAATCTATGCACAGTGTCACTTCAGATTGGATTGCATGTGCATTTTGTATTTTCCCATATAAACATGCTGTATTCTCCGGGGAGATAAAGTTCTTGCGTGAGTAAGAGCGTGTGAGAAAGGGGGTGTGGGGAGGGGCGAGGGGGGCGACGGGGCGAATTGGAGCAAGACTGAAATGTTTGGAGAAAGGATGTGATAGAGGTAGAAAGGGAGTGGGGATTACAGAGGGGAGAGGCAGAGGGGAAGTGGAGGGATGAAGGGGAGAGAGTGTGAAAAACGAGAGAAAGGGAAAGGAGGAGGGAGAGAGTGTAACGAACTGGAGAAAGGAAAAGAGGGATAGAGTATGAAGAACTGGAGAAAGGGGGAGGAGGAGGGGGAGAGTGTGAAGAACTGGATAAAGGGATAGATAGAGGGGAAAAGAATGAGGGATAGCATGGCAGATGAAGCAAGAGAGAGAAGTGGGGGAGAGAGCAGCAGAGAAAGGAAGATATAGAGAGGATAGAAAGGGAAGGGGAATAGTGGTGACAGGAAGAGAGAGTGAGTGAAAGAGGGAGAAGAGAGATGGAAGGTGAGGGTGGGACAGATGATAGGACATAGGGTGGGACAGATGATTGGACATAGGGTGTGACAGATGATAGGACATAGGGTGTGACAGATGATAGGACATAGGGTGGGACAGATGATAGGACATAGGGTGGGACAGATGATTGGACATAGGGTGGGACAGATGATAGGACAGAGGGTGGGACAGATAATAGGATATAGGGTGGGTCATATGATAGGACAGAGGGTGGGTCAGATGATAGGACAGAGGATGGGTCAGATGATAGGACAGAGGATGGGACAGATAATAGGATATAGGGTGGGTCATATGATAGGACAGAGGGTGGGACAGATGATAGGACAGAGGATGGGTCAGATGATAGGACAGAGGGTGGGTCAGATGATAGGACATAGGGTGGGTCAGATGATAGGACAGAGGGTGTGTCAGATGATAGGACAGAGGGTGTGTCAGATGATAGGACATAGGGTGGGTCAGATGATAGGACAGAGGGTGGGTCAGATGATAGGAAATAGGGTGGGTCAGATGATAGGACAGAGGGTGTGTCAGATGATAGGATAGAGGGTGTGACATATGATAGGATAGAGGGTGTGCAAGATGATAGGTCATAGGGTGTGACAGATGATAGGACATATGGTGTGACAGATGATAGGACAGAGGGTGGGTCAGATGTTAGGACATAGGGTGGGTCAGATGATAGGATAGAGAGTGAGACAGATGATAGGACATATGGTGTGACAGATGATAGGACATAGGGTGGGTCAGATGATATGACATAGGGTGGGTCAGATGATATGACATAGGGTGGGTCAGATGATAGGACAGAGGGCGATAGATTAGATGTAACATGGTAGAGAAAATTATAATAGTAGTAAAACTAATGAAGCCAATTGTCACTATCTATGAGGGAAAGATGGTCAAAACCTGACGTACAATCCAATGAAACAAAACAAGTCAAATATTTTTCTGCGGGCAGATGATTTAGTTGTATTGTTTAGGATGTGTTTTTTGCAGTTTGGATGCTGATCGAATTTATTCCGGTATATGTTTAAATGTATCTGTCCAAATAATTCAAATACATGACTTATAATATCGGACAATTCCGATTAATCTAACGTAACCAACTATAATATGTAACAGTAATTTTGAACTTTATCACAACAAATGTCATGATGAGATATAAATCGTATTCAGTTTAAACAAACACATATCCTCTAATTATTTGGTATTATATGTACCGAGCGAATGAATAACACAGAATTTGAAAAAACATTTATCATGTATCAATATACCATGCTTCTGTTAATCTAGCAATGTATTCTCTATGGGATGTACTCCATTGCTCACTATATTTATCATTGACCGGGAAGCGCTATGCTTATGCAGCTGCAGACACCTGCTGTTTAGATACATGGTCTCAATTGCCTAGCGCTCATAGTGAAATTTCGGACAGTTCTGATTTCTTCGGTAAATAAACTATTGCAATGCGACAAAAACCGATGTTATTCGTATTGAACAATGGAATTAGTCTGGTCCACGACATTCTTACAAAATGCTTCATTTTTTGGATTTTTTTTTTGAAATCGTAAACCATCGAGAACAGGTCACGTGCCCCTCCATGGACTTTTCACTTTGAGCATACCAATATACTTGCGGCCTCATGGCCCGCAGGTAATAACACATTAAGATTGTGTACATAAAGTAAGTTACTCAATATAATGAATATATGAGGCAGTACGGGTAAATGTGTGGTAAATTCCATAATGTAATTGATATCGTTTACAGATGTTTATCAACATTATATCTGCTGCACTACCTACCACACAAAGTGAAGCCACACAGAATTAACAAAACTATTTCAAATTGGTTAATTACATCCCGGTAGATTACTAGAACAGTCGTAGACATATCAATTATATGTAATTACAAGTTGTATACAAACTTCTCGTTAATAAATCAGTAAGAGTTCTGCAAACTTAATCAATTCAGAGATTGCAAAGTACATGTACACGTTTGCAATCAGTGATGTTTTCATTGAGTGTACTCAATGTTTCAACAAGTGTATCCGCATAGTCAATGTGTTCACCTGACGAGGCTTCTTGTTTAGAATACCATGGATATGAAATGATAGCTGAGCAGCAAAGTGGAAACACGCCTACAATTTCTAAAACTGGAACAACTGAGGGGAAAGACGTCTTTAATTTATATACTGGAACAAAAGAGTTGAAAGACGCCTTTAATTTCAAAAACTAGAACAACAGAGTGGAAAGATGCCTTTAATTTCGAAATGTGGAACAACAGATTGGAAAGATGCCTTTAATTTCAAAAACTGGAACAACAGAGTGGAAAGACGCCTTTAATTTCTAAAACTGGAACAAATGCGTGGAAATATGCCTTTAATTTCAAAAACTAGAACAACATAGTGGAAAGATGCCTTTAATTTCAAAAACTGGAACGACAGAGCGGAAAGATGCCTTTAATTTCTAAAACTGAAATCACAGAGCGGAAGGACGCCTTCAATTTCTAAAACTAGAACAACAGTATGGAACGAAGCCTTTAATTTCTAAAACTGGAACAACAGAGTGGAAGGACGCCTACAATGTCTAAAACTGGATAAACGGAGTAGAAGGACGCTTTTAATTTCCAAACTGGAATTACAGAGTGGAAAGACGCCTGCAATTTTTAAAACTGGAACAGCAGAGTGTAAAGACGCTTTCAATTTCTCAAACAGAGCTTCACCATAGTGAGCCAGCATAAACATATGGACGCAAAATAAATGGAACGTTTACCAAAGATTAAACAGACATTGAACCATCTTTTACGGGTGTACGTATTCCAAATATAAATTCGAGTATGCATGTATAATTACTAAGAGAAATGCTCCATGCGGTTCTTCATTTCGTTTTAATGATTCTGTAGAATGCGTGACACGTCAATCAACATTTAAATCCTCAGTTGTAATGCTAGAGGGCAATAGAATACAAGGTCATGCAAGGTTATTCAAGAGAGTAAAATCTCACCGAAATGAAGCGCAAACAAATTAACATAGTCCTCGACCTTTATGAATAGAGTGTCATCAGCTTATATATCAGCGTAAAATAGTGAAGCGAAACAGGGATCTGATCGTAATGAGATTGCCTCGTACACATTCGTAATACTTCCTGTTTTAATATGAACACAAACACAGAAATAAATTGTAGAAAATAAATCAGCTGTTAGATTATGCTAATACATGTAGAAGGTTCGAGAAACACGTTAATATATTCGCACTATACATTTGTTAAAAGTGAATAATGTTTGACACCCATTCAGTAAGATATTTCTCTTCTCCTTAACCTCCCCCTCATCCTTCATTAATCTTACTTAGAATTCCATTTCTGAACTATGCAATGAACGATTGAAGCCAATAAAGCTAAGCATACCAACAGCTCCAAACCAGCATAGTTTTGATTATTTTCAACATGTCGTAATTCGTTTACAATAACAGCAATGTCATAGAGTAGACTAATAATGTCAGAATGTTACCATAGCTTGCGGCTGCTCTAAATAGTTTAGCTGGTAAGTTTTGCAACCTCTGTCCTTCGGCAACACTATCGAGTAATCACGACGGTCTCTAATATACCAAGGTAATTCCAGAATAGTATAAAACAATTTCAACCTATGGTGAAAACTGATTACAACCAGCACAATATAGAACATGTCAAGCACCGAAGCAATATGTAGACTTTTTTGTCTATTGTTTTGTCAAATTCATTCACAATATCTCCTGAAGGAAAGGGATGCAGTGCTTGTATTTTTGTATTCCAATGCGATGTCTTACACAGACAGAAAACAACGAATGTTCGTACCTTTGATCATTGGAACGGTAATAGACCAGAATATATTTAACATTGTATATTATGTAACAAGTTTGTACTATTATGATCCATACGCATTACAAGTATTCTGTAACAAGGTATGTATGTAGCTCACATGACTCAGTAATGCAACGAACAATACGCTTGTCATTATGGGTTTTCATTTTTCGTATTGCCTTTGGTTGTCTTCTAAGGATGCGTGTTCGTTGTTATATGGTGGCTTTTTGCTTCTGTCATGTTTGACTGACTAAGGCGACAGGCTGTTAGAGTGGGCAGTTGGTTTGAATTGTCAATGTGCTTATGTAGTTATTTTAAGTTGATCGAAGAACAACTAGTTTTAACACAAATTTCAACAATCGCACCCTGTTTTTACTGCCTGAAAGTACCTTTCTTCCTACGCCGCCAATATACGACGCAACCTTAGCGAACGTAAATAGGCAAGCCAGCAATTGCACAACTTGCGTAAAGACCGATGTGATCAGAATTGCATTCATTCGAAAAAATCCAGAGCATTCAGCACTTTGAGTATTGTTGTTCTGGTCACTTGTGACTATCTTTGTGATGTTCTAAATGTTTGTCTTTTTCCCTTAGGATGCGGGCGGATCTTTGAGTTTTGTCGTTTCCGTTTCCAGCCCGCTTAATTATTATCATTTTAGAAAAAGACCAGTGATAATTTCTGTGAAGTTTGGTCTAAGAGGGAGATACACTAGTTTTCAAGCTCCAAAAAAACGTAAAAGACATCGTCATCGTCGTATGTTGACGAGAATTGAATAAAGCAGATATAAAAGACAATCTTAAAGAAGAATCAATTGCCGAAACAATTGTTAAACGAAGCGAGAACATACTTTCAGCTTAACTGATTTTGTTCCAATACCAGGCATGTGGCAACTGAATACGTTTTGAGACAAGTTAACAAGATAAAACGTAACATAACTACAGAAGCTAATGTAGCGGAAACCAAAGGCCTGGAGTTGAATGTGCTCACTTGTAAGGCATACAAGATAAATATCAGTACGTTCTAAACAGTCTCAAAAATAGTTCCTTTTCGTAATTTTATATCAGCTGTCTTAAAAGAGTTTAGGTTGAGGTATAAGTTACTGCGGCTTGTTGCCATAGAGATGTCTAATGCGCTCGTACGTTGCATTGCTACGCATGACCATAGACGATAGCGCCATTCAGTGTATGTTCGAGTTCAACTATAGGTACAAACTATAAGTTTAATTTGTTTTATAACTTAGGTGGCCCTCGCATAATACTTGTTCCCTGTTAAATGCCATTTTACCAGTAACAGAACTTGTTGGAACTTTGTAGAATAATAGTAATGCGGTGCGGTGCGGTGCGGTGCGGTGCGGTGCGGTGCGGTGCGGTGCGGTGCGGTGCGGTGCGGTGCGGTGCGGTGCGGTGCGGTGCGGTGCGGTGTACGAGTAATGAAGTAATGTGTAGTGTTGTCTAGTGGAGTGTAGTTGAACGGGGTGAATTGAGCAGTAGTGTAGTACCGTATACAGTACAAGTTGTGTACACATGATGTCTGAACAATCACATATATGACCCACTTACCGGAGCCGCCATGTTAGTGACGTCAACCGTTTTAATAAATCGTGATTAATTCGAAACACGAAAGTATAGTATATAAGGTCGGACTGTTATAGCGACGTCTTAAGAAATTTAGCAACATTCTCCGATCGTATTGATTTCTAGCCAATGATGTTATAGAACATTCAAGAAAATTGCGTTTCATGGAAATTCTGGAAATTCACAGCTATTTTAACTAGTTTCCGTTCTTCAACTAATGTTTAAGTCAGCTTTTTAATCTCCCAGAAGATATTTATTAGGCAAATAAAATACATTTAGCTTAACATAAAATATTGGGACAAGATCGCGTTGCTTCTCAATATCACTATTATCCTAAACTACATTATCATACGTCTAACGATTTCAGGGCTATATTTCATACTATAAGAAAACATGATTTGTTACTAGACGTACACAAATATTGGATCAATTTGCAGACAAGTGCTGTTCAGGTTATGCCACTCACCCGAACGTAAAACTTCACTCCGTTTTAGACTTCAAACTTTACCTCGGACGTCACCTTTTTCTATGGCAGAAAAATAAATTATGAATTCTTTATTAATGATATTTGATTTATTTCTTCTAATAAGCCGAATACTTTTTCGAGATATCTGTGGGTTACGGGTTCAACGTGGTCGCAAACTGTCCATAAGCAATTGACAAATATTTTTATATCGGTGGCATAATACGAAGAAATTATGTTTTAAAAAATACATTGAAGAATGCAACTCGAAAACATTGGTAGCAGTCAAGAATACCGGAAGTCACCCTTGGAAGAAAGTGTGTCTCTATAATGAATAACGTGTTCTCATGGAGAACGCGATATGGCGGGATATAACGCGATATAACGGGATTTAACGGAAAAAGAACAGAAGGATTAAGACAGAAAGTCGTAAAATGTACAGAATGTCACAAGAGAGCACAACATTACTCAATTATTCATGATGTAAATGTAAATCACGAGTTAAAAAAAATACTCTACAATTTATGCAACTTAGAATCGTGAAAAAAAAATGCAGCAGGATGAGAAAGGATGTAGAAACTCGGGAGACCAAATGGAGCCAATGTATTTTAAAGCGGAGTTCTAAATCATGCATAAACGCCTCGAATTACTTCTCTTTTAATGTACACATCGTCTTTCGAGATGCTGCACTCTGAGAAGTATGGCTGCTTCCTCTACAAAAATGTAAAGGGGGGGGGGGGGGTAGCGCCAAATTTCCATGTTGTCTTGAAATTGCTATTCAACTGCATGGTTGTTACTTGTGTATACACTCATGAAAATATGCAGACTACGTTAGAGCATACTTCAAAAAATGAACCAATCCTAAATCGCGAGCACATTTAAAAACTAAAACTAAAGTCGCGAATACTGGTTACAATGTATGCAAAACGTCATAGTATGAACCCACCCTAAGTTAATTCAACCATTTAGCATTACTTAATTTATGATCCGGTCAATTTGAGCAATAGGTTGTTCTGCATTCTAATTTCATAAGAGAATACATTGGTAAAGAAAACATGAACTCGCAATTTAAGAATTTTTAATATTTTTTTTAAATGCAGCTACAATCTCTTTAAGCAGAACATTTGGATCATGTCTATTAAAAGTACAGCGGAGCTTTTAATCATGCGCTGACTACCTTGTTGTGGTGTCCTAACATTGTTTCAACTGGTCCGATCCCTACCGTTGTACACACCCTTTGCGCCATTCGGATCACCTCGTACAATTCGTATTTGTAAATTGCCGAGGAGTTCCGCATGCCCTTGCGCATGAATAATACAATTGAATTAACACATTGAATCGTACCCGTGACCCCAAGGTTAGGTGCCATATAGTCTAAATACCCACAGAGGGCGGTCATGCAGCCTTACTTTATCGAGAATAAAACATGTCTTACTCCATGTATAACTAAAGCGTACTGTAAGATGTTATCTATCTGCTATACAATTGCTGTCCTCGGCATAATTCACAATCGTCAAGGCGGAATAATTCGGTTTTAACACATCGAATGAGCGTACGTTGTTCGATTTCTGGGATTAATTCTGAGGTTTGTAGAATCGTCTTTGAATTATCGTTATCATTACTTTACCATAAATAATCACCCAAAGCTGCATGCACGACGACTCATTGCAAGTACAAACAAGAGAGCCCATAGTGCCCTGAATCGCTCACCTGAGAAATGTACTAAATTCAAATCGAAGGATTATAACCGTAGTTTCTAGGTTTTAAGAAAATTACAAGAAAACATATAATACAAGTCGTAGGCCTGATGGTTTCAGAGACCGTGCCGCTACAAAGAAATACAATAAATGCATCTAAGGTCATAAGAACTTTTAGAACTTTCTAGAATATCATCCAAATTGTGTCCGAAAATTGGTCAAGGGAAACTAACCTTTCATATTTTGTTTTTTAAGAACAATTTCTAACAATTTCCAGCATTTTAAAATTGAAACGACACATTTAAGTTACAAATAAAACGACCAGAGCAGCATGAAGGGGGTAGGCGTCTGTGATGGTTTAGGAATTAATTTATTATAGCCTTAGGAAATAAGTACCATCTCCTAAGTGTCTATTATGATATTATCAGACTACAATCCAAGCATTATTAACTGTCTTATCGGAAGGTAGAACTCGATTATTCGGGTCAGTCACCTGTTTACACAAGATTGTGAACATAAGCATTGTAATTTCTCTTATTAATGTCTTATCTTTTAGATATTACGTGTATTAGTACGAGGCTTAGTAAATAATGTATTGGTTTTCACTGCCTTTCTCTCCAATTAAAATGTTTAAAACAATAAAAAATACCATCTCATGATATTGCAATGTTTTATACAAGTGATATCCCTGAATTAACTTTGAGGTTCACTATAAAAGAAATGAACATAACAATATTTACATATGACGCAACGCACAAAACTGGAACGACTAAACGTTGCGTCAAGTGACGTTGTTTGTTGACTTTGCGTTTTAAGGGTTAACCAAGCATTTTTAGACATAAAATTGGCATTTATGTATATAGTCTAGTTTTACTGTTAAGTTAAACAAACACGTTGCTTCTGTAAAGATTTGGTTTGGAAATCGATAGTGTTAGTTTATACTGAACTATAACTGAGAACATTGTGCGACGTTATTTCTCGCCAGTCGGACAAATCAGTGGAGAAAGCAAAAATAACGTTATAAGTCGGGTAAGTCTATATATGGTTCCGTATTAAAGAAGGTTACATACAACAATATGTGGATCGTTACTAAAGAGAAGAAGATGTTTTAGGTTTCACTTCCATAATCTATTTTAGCTCCCGTAGCCTAATTTAGTATAAACAGAACCTTTTGAACAACTCTAAAGAGGACCACCTAAGGATGATTCCTGTGAAGTTTGGTTAATTTTCATCAATTGGTTTAGGAGAAGGGATCATTTATAGGAATTGTTGACGGATAGCGAGGGACGACGACGGACGCCGACCAACCATCTTCCCTATAGTAGCTCACCAGTACGCATTTTGTGTTCAGGTGAGCTAAAAATCAATCATCGAATAAACAGATGAGGTTTTCTTTCAAATGTAATTAAGCTTATTGCTTCGATTCCGCCTTTTCTTCAGGCTTGGTAAGGTTTCCGAAGGCAGATTAGTTTTTTTATTTAATAATTTGTTTGCTTCATTCAGATACGGTTCTAATGTAAACATCACTTTGAAATATTAAGCGAGGATAATTAATGTACAGTTAACCCTAACTACACGATGTCCTCAATAAAAAGACCACCTCTACTGTACTGTATCAATGAAAAAGAAAAAAATAGTTTGTGTGTAAAATTTATAGATCTATATCTAATAAACCATATATCAATTATATATATAATTATGATATTGTGGACGTGATATGGGCCAAATTGCCATTATGCTTTTTTCATTTTATGTACTAGTGTTCTTGTTCAACTGTTTATTGTTGGGGATCTCATGGAAGATTGCCATTTAATTTAATTGTCAAATGAGTTTCCTCGTAAAATAAAGACTTTATTATTATAATTATTATTATCAATTTCTGTAAAAAAAATCCATCAATGAAACATTTACCTTTGCTCTAACAATTTTTGTCTGCACCGTAACTTTCATTCCCGTTCACAAGCCTATTCTTCACCCTGACTCATAATTACTAGTAGTCTTGGGATTTGAATAACCACTGATGCATGACGGATTTCCTTTCGTCTATCAAACTACATACTGATAAAGTTCACGGGTGAAATTTTAAAAAAATAATTTATAAAAATATTCCTCCTACATGAGACAACAAAACAATATAAGAATCTACCAACCTCCTCAGCAGTATCTATAAAATATATGTTTTATGAGTATATATATCATCTTGTTTCGCCCCCAGTTGCCAATTACTACTACATATAATAGTGATAACGCGTATATTATTCTTTATATTTATGTAAACCACTAAAGTATAAATATATTGGCGGGATTTTTAATTCGCAGATTCAAGGATTTGCGGTCTAAGTTTCCATGACAGGTTATAATGTTAGGAAATTATGAAAGTATATAATCGCGGATTTATCAATTCGCTAGAACTTTTATTCGCGAACACTAGGGAAAGTATTAACATCGCGAATAATAACTGACGTACAGTACTCGGTACGATATACAATTTCTGATTGAGACAATATGACGATGCATTATATACATTCATTTATATAGAACCACCTCTTCAACCCACAGGTATAACTCCAACGCGGTATTGGGACCTGTGCCACTGAATGTAATCAGGGAGACCAGGTATAAATGTATGCAGTGTAGCAATACCACGTGACTTTTGGCTACTGTTACAAGAAGAAATTTGTAAACATTGAAACACGAATGTAGCCATAAGTATTTTATTTCTTCATCGATTTCTATGAAATATGCGCCACGCTAAGGGGGAAATTATTTGCTTTCCATGAAGTAAAAGATCTTTTTCAGAAGCTTTACCGATTTTTCCATTACCCTGTGAAACCTACGCGTTCCACGGTTTCACAGGGTAATGGACAAAACGGCACAGCCGCTGAAAAAGATTTTATATTTCATGGAAAGCAAATAATGTTCCCCTTAGCGTCGCGTACATTTCATAGAAATCGATGAAGAAAAAAAATACTTATGGCTACATTCGTGTTTCAATGTTTACAAATTTCTACTTGGAACTGTAGTCAAAAACCACGTGGTATTGCTACACTGGTATGGTGATATCGGAAAAAGGATTATCTTTACAATGAGCACACCTAAATCTTAATTGACTTGGTGAATCAAAGTGACCATCCATTTCATCTGATATGATAGCTCGGTGGTTTAGCTATGGGGAAATAGTAATATTTGAGCCTATACAGACATAATTCGAGTCTTACTTACGTAGATATTTTTTTTTTATTATTTTCAGACCCAAAAATAAAGGCCGAAGCGGAAGCGGGTGTCATAAAATGGGCCACCTGTTGTGTATCCAGGCCCTTATTTCACGGATCTGTATAAGTCAGACGCTTTCTCAAATAATTTTTAAACGCCTGAATGAAAATGATTTAGGTGATCACTGGTGTTTGATATCATAGATCAATGATAATATAACGTGTGAACTGATTGACTTAAATATAGTGACATGTTAAAACTTAAATAACATTTACAAATTGTCTGGTTGATAGATAATATTATATTACTGACTATGTAACAGTAGTGCAACTTAAATAATTAGACGTGGTATTTTTTAAACATTAAACGATTTAAATTCAAAATTGACAAACACCTTTGCAAAGGGCACGTTTTTTAAAGTTCATGTGTCTTAACATTGAATTTTAATATCTTTTAAAACGTTAGGGTGCAGGAAATTTCATAATTTATATTAAAACAAGAGGGCCCAGAAGGCCCTGGATCGCTCACCTGAGTAATATTCGAGTGATGTTAAGTCGAGAAATGAACTTTTTCTACATAGAAGTTCATTTTTTTTAGTGCAGCTAATCCTGATTCTCGGATTATTCCGGAATAGTAGGATATGCCTCTATGATAATTATGTTTAAGGTTAATGACCTTATCTGTTTATTTAATGACCTCAAAAAACATTATAGGGGTCATCTATTGATGATAACCAACCTCAAAGCAAAGTTTGATGATCTTAGGCCAAACTGTTCTCGAGTTATTGATCTGAAACCATTTAGTGTACCAGACAGCTGACATGTAGAAAGCAATTTACCCCAAATATCTCAGGCTGACCTTAAAAAATTCTTTGTTTGGAGTTACACAGAAATGTTTAGGCGGGTAGGTAAGTAGGGAATGTTTTTAATTATTTTTTACGAACACTTAATAATCTCATTAAAGTAAAAAATGTCTCCTGAAGGCCAAATATGTTGCTGGGATTTTCGTGAGTAGATAGAGTAACTCCAACCAAAGAATTTATTAAGGTTAGCCTTAGATTGAGGGATATATTTGGTGGAAGAATATAAAACACAACTAACTTGTATGCAAATATATACACTTTATGGGCATGATATTTTGTGAAATAATGGATTGAAATAATCAAATTGATTATAATTATAAGACAACGGTTGCTTAACAAACATGGTACAAGCTTGATACTGTAAAACATACAATTTTCTTAATTGACTACAATTACTAGCTGAACACACAATAAACTTCTCCTACTGACTGAACAAATGACCAGATGGTCTACACATGTTTGAATTCAGATACCAGAGTCAGGGTTTAGTATATCTCATTGAAAAGTCATTAATGTCAGCAAGAAAGAAATATCCAACATTATTTCTTATCTAAAGGTGAGGTCAGTGGGAGTCTGCATTGTGGTATAAGAGAAGATTTTCAAAGTTTTCTACAATAACATAGTGACTGGGGTAGGGGGCTATTTTAACCCCATGGGGGTAAAATTTGTACAATCTTGTTAGAGGACCCCAATAATTATGATGTTACATGCAAAATATCAAAGTTGTAGGTCTTGTGGTTTCAGAGGAAAAGATTTTCAAAGATTTCTCTCTATAACTCTATTGCAAAACAAGTGACCCCCGGGACGGGTGCAGTTTTGACCCCAGGGGCAAAATTTTAACAATCTTTGTAGAGGATCTCATGATGAAGCTTCATGCAAAATATCAAAGCTTTAGGCCCTGTGGTTTCAGAGAAGAAGATTTTTTAAGTTTTCACTTTTAAAATCTATTTTTAGCTCCTGTGACCTAATTAATAAATTAACCAGAACCATTTGAACAACTTTGAAAGAGGACCACCCAAGGATCATTCCTGTGAAATTTGGTTAAATTCCATCAATTGGTTTAGGAGAAGAAGTCATTTAAAGGAATTGTTGACGGACGACGACGGACGCCGGACAGCCACCTATCCTAAAAGCTCACCAGTGAGCACTTCGTGCTCAGGTGAGCTAAAAATACTTAAGAAATCTATCATAACCTGCCTATAATTTTGATAATTTAACGTCTAACTCTAAAATTTAAAGTTCTTATTTGAAAAAATCTTCAACGGGTAAACATTTGTTGAAATAATTGCATAAAAATTGTACGTTGTCTGTTATGTTCTGTATGTGTTTCTACTTTTTAAACTTATAAAGTTTAGTCAGTACAGTATTTATATTTGTGACCGGGAAATAAAAAGCCGCAGAAGGGTAATCCCTTAATTGTTTTATTGCCCCTTATCAGTCTAATCCTGTCTGGTCACTGTCTATCGATCTAGTTAAACAATAGGGCCATACATTCTATCGATTTATATACAGTATACTGATCACTGTCCAGAGATGTTTATCGATTTTTCTGGTGTAAAGGGAAACAACTCGTACAAAAACACCGGTACGAAAATCGCTATCGACAGAGTTGTATTTTCCTTAAGAATAAGCCTCAAAGTTCAACATGTGAAGCAAAACTCCGTTTGTGTAATATTTATTTATCATTGTATTTAATTATTACTTTCACATTAATCAAATGTACGTATTATGTGAGTATTGTTTTATTTCTTATAAATCTACCTACGCATTTTATAACATAAACAAATCAAACTGTAAGATAGTTGTTACTGCGACACACAGCATAGGCAATAATATTTAATCCCCTGAAACTTCAGTCATGTAGAAGATCACGAGAAAATTGTAAATATGACAATAAAAGTAATGCATGTGCACATTTATAACTAATTACATAAAAGGAAAAAAACGAAGGGCATGAAGAATCGACCGCGGATCGCAAGATTGGTAGACGATCACCGTTTTCCTTTACACTATGACATTTGATACCAATTAACTTGGTAAAATTGTTTGAATAGAAAAGACAAACCTCTGCTCTACCTAAATGGTCAGTGATTTCTGTTTATATTGACATTGCAGATTATTGCGCTGGAGTTATAACTGTATCATTGATAGAGTAAAATAAAAATATTTTATAAAATTTACCTTATCTAAGAAAGGTGCATTTGTACTTAAGTGGTCAGATTTTCATGGTATCAAAAACAAGAATTGGCTTTCGATGTCTTCATAAATTAATTACATTCATAGACAACATCGTTAGAACTACCTCTATGCAAAACCCCATTGAAATTGAAAGACTAGTTAAACAGTTATAGCATGGAATGTATACCATGGTGTCCTGGCAGTCACTGAGGTGCATTAGAAACGCCAATGCTATTCTAAACAAATACAGAAAGTGATTCCACGCCCTATGGGTTTATTTTCTAAGTTATGGGTGGATTTTTAAAAAATGTAGATATCAATTAAAGACAAAGCTCTCTTGTTTCTTATTATGTAAATATATTTAAAATAACACCAGTATTTATTAAATGAATATTAAAACCAAACTGCACCTCAGTGACTGTGTGGTCAATTTCCCGTGTTATAAACCTTTTAATATATTATAAATTAAAAAAAAAGTTTTTGTTTACTCTTTATTTATGATACAGTTACCTGTGATTCAACCAGTGGCGATGTTCATCATGCTTCATTATCTTTCTCTACGAATTCAACATTAAGAACCTGCCACTTCAATGATTACGATTCACGATTTTTAATTCGCGGAGTCAAGAATATTAGCTTCGTAAAATCCGCGATTTTATTTCAATTCACGAATTTTCGGTTTTAATTAATTCAAATTTACGATTCCGGTTAACGAATTCACAAATTAAATTAACGAATTTACGTTTTTAACTTCACGAAATTCACTATTGCACGAATTTAGAGATTTCAATTTAATTTACGAGTACACAATATTTAGTTAATTCACGAATTCACGATTTCAAATTCGCGAATTCACGATTTCAACTCGTTAATTCGGGAATTTCCTCAGAAAGAAATAATTAAGTTTGAATCTTTATTTCAAATTCATTGCTATGTTTCATTCAGTCAATAAACATATTATCAAGCGGACAATTCATACATTCGATAAACTTATGTTTCTTCTTATTACGATGGCGGATAAAGTCATGATTTACAGCCATGATGTTGTGGTATCTAAGCAACGCGTCATTAGCAACATGATTTCATTCATATTATTTCGAGTATTGTCACCATTAAATAAGAATGAATTTGTCAACGCTTTTCAAAGACATCACTATCTCTTTAGTTAAGAGTACACCTCGTTAAATCAAACTTTCCTAAGTGGATTTGCTATTTTCATTGTGTCATCCTGACAAATTTAGTTTGTATCTTTCAAGCACGCCAACCATCTGATCAAGATGGCCCCCTAACCGACTTAAACAAGGCAGTTAATTACACGAAGCAACTTAGCAAGTTATAACTCACACTATAACTAGACATGAAAACATGTTCTAGCGTAAAAATGGATGTAATTATTTTATACCCTTATCGATTTGCGCTCGTTCTATCGCCGAATGTAATAGTTAAGAAATACTGACATATCAGAAGACATCTTGCGGCCTGTCAATATATATGTACAGTAGTATGTTGAGGTACATGTTATTAAGAAAAGTCTCCCAGTAAAGTCAAACCAATTAGGATAAAGCAATGCTTCACTGAAAGTCCATACAGTTAAACAATACAATTGCTATAAACGCTTGAGATCTATGTGGCGCCGTTCTCCATTTCCAAGGAGTTAAATTTCCAAATTTTCCACGTCACGTGTATCTTATGTATATAAAAGTACATTTCTCTGTTTACTTTATCACAAATATCTTTATAACACATCTAAAGCAAATTTGTCTGTTGTTGTACACACAAGGGACCGCCCTCTTTGCTTAAGCAAACAATTATATACCATGGATCGTTTCCTGGAAATTGTACACTTTTGTCAAACTATACAAAGTGGTTAAGGAAATCTTTCTCCATCGTATACTCGACAATAACATCATCATCACCAAACAGAAGACGTGCCTATGTAACTGACAGGCCGCTTTGTTGTGTATGCTGGATAGCTTTATGTATCTGTGGCCACTCACATCCAATATCTTACAATTTGGCTGACCAGTTCTAGACACAAATGAATCATATCACAAGTCCGTCTCACGCAATTATTTCATTTTACGTCTTGTGCATCGTATTCAGTTTTCAATTACTTATACCAGAGCTGTCTTAACGGTCACCATCGAGTTAACGTCGTGGTGCAATGTCAGTACACTGGATTGTCTTCTACCACTAATTGATGTCGTGTCACTCACATTATAAAAAGTTTCATTTTTATACGGATTTTCGGGTTATATTTCTCAATTGTTCAGTCATATAATGTCATGAAAAGAATGAACGTTAATTAAGAACTGTCTAAATTATCCAACGTCAAAAATATGACGACGTCGGAAATGACGTCATGTTAGATCAAGTTAACGTAAAATATGTCGTTTTTAATACTTTTCATGATTGAAAAAGGCTTATAAGCCGAAAATTTGTTAAAAGGGTTGAACTTTACTGTGTTTTTATCAAGAATATTCCTTATGGATCTATATCAGTGATATTAATAACTGTGTTTGGATCACCCAAACTAAATCATACATTGTAGCTTGATATTTTATACACGTTCTGTCATATGAAATGACAATTGTACGATGTGTTGCCAATTTCTTGTCATAATCGGACAGTTTTCTTGAGGGGTGTGTGTAATCCTAATACATATAGTGATTCCTGACAAAGTTGAAAGTTAAAGGTCACCCATCACCATCTGTTGAAGTGACGTATTGGGTTAGACTTGCAAAAAGTAGCATTTGCAAGCGTTGCGGAAGCCACCGCCAAAAATTAAAAATATACATTTATTTAATGGGCCACTAAATATGACTTACTAATATCAGATACATACTTTCCAACTAAAGCCTTTATTACCATGGACAAGACAATCATACAAACAGTTCTCGTTATTTGTCTAGCTGGCGGCTCACAAACCGACCATTTGATAGTACGAACCTGCTCGGGGATTCGAACCGTCAGTCCTCCGCTTTTATAAGACGCACCTTTACCCCACCCTACTGGTGACGATGTGTTTGTTCGGAGGTTAAAAAATAAGTAATCAAACAACAACTAGATGATAACTGGATAACGCTGTTCATGAATGGTCCAGCTTTTACCTATTGCTTGAGGGTATTGCAAAAATCATATATTTTCGCGATGTTAAAATTCCGCGAATTCGCTATTCTGCAGTCATTCGTGAGGTTAAATGTTCGCCAATTTTTAACTTCACAAAGAACTCTTTTTTCTGCGTTTCATTGCAGTTGCTTAAGTTCAATAACATCAATTTTCGCGAAATTATTGAAATCGCAATTATACCGAAATCAATCACTAGCTAAAATTTCAGATTGTATAGTAATGCAAATTAAGCCAGCCATTTGTATTGAGCACACAACGCACTGAGAACTATTGCTTTTCTTGTATACGATTCTAACGACGAACTAATCAACGAAATACACACTGATGCTGTCGTGCAGAGCTTTGATAAATTTCATTAAAAACTCTTTAACACGGATTAAAATTCAATTTGTATTCTCGACAATTCCCAGGTGATGTGAGATGCATGTCTGATGGCGTCTCTAGCGAAACAAACTTGACAGAAAGCATAAGTAACAAGCTGCTTTAAAGTCAGTGAAAGTCACAACTATTTCGGTTGCATACAGCAAACAAAGTCAAGTTCATTAAATTGTTCTATTCGTCTTTATTTTATTCATGAATGTCATTGAATGGCATTGAAGGATCAGACAAATACACAAGTCTTTACATGCACTCGTGTGACGAAGTAAGAGATGCCTTTTTTTGCAAAAACAAACTCCAATGTGTTTTCTTACCGTTTTCTCATAGAGCATAAAGAGCGCTTCTTGCTTTCGGTTTAGTTTTAAGTAAAACGTTGACCAACGGTCACTTCGATATTTGAAGGGGTATTCTTTGAAAAAAACAATGTTGGAATCAGAACGTAAAACTGTCTTTTGATTGTACTAAAACTCGACAAACTTCTCCAATAGCCTCACTTGAAGACCAACCAGACGGCGATGTTTGAAGACCAACCAGACGGCGATGTTTGGCAAACGCGGATACCCTACCATCTATCTCACTAATTGCAACCAAACCAAGAAAAGACGCCTCAATGGAATTACTATTACGAACATTGGTGCCAATATTAGAATAGTTACACAGTAATAAATTGGTCGTGTGCCCTCTGATGCTGGCAGGTTTAGTATGAACTAAAACAACAAATATCTTCAAAGCATTTCCGTGTAATAACGTGAATTATTTCTCACGCGTGACGTTTTTATAATCAATTATGATAGACGAGCATTCGTCATTTTATTACTGTCATATAACCAACCTTGGCAAGATTTTGATACTGTATCTATATATCTCATGATAACCGTATCCGATGTATGGGCGTAAAAAGGTGTATAAGTTCAACGCCCCTCTTGTTATGACTAGCTTAAGAATGTTGTCAGAACAGAACTGAACTGAACAGAGCGTACAGTATAACCTATCTAAACCAACATACGTAGTTGAGGAACACAAAAGATTTATAAACAGATTGTTGCTATGAGTAGGTTAAATTGATAGTAAATGGTAACTTATTATCAAAATGATAATGTTGATAATTGAGTGCTCCCTTCCCTGTCCGTTTGATTATCGTTTTGTTAAGTTATAGAAAGAGAACGTAAACGCGAGGTTATTTTATTTTGTCGAGGGCGTAGCCCGAGACAAAATAAACAACCAAGCGTGAAGTGTCTCTTTCTAACTTATATCATTGGCTGTCACTTTGTAACATAAGGCGTGTCTAAATGTATTACAATGCTGACCGATTAACATGTCCAATAAAAATCAATAGCACGGTGTTGTGATTTTAAAGTTGTTGCTGCAATACAACTCGACCATGAAAATCGATAGCGGTTACGTTGACCGAAGTAAAGTACAATGAAGTTGTATATATACAGCGCATCCTGCACTGTAGTAATTGCACTCATTCCTTTGAAAATTAAGACACCCCCATCAATTATCATCGGATTTAGCCACACCGCCTCAGTTAACATCAATGTAAATTGCCGCTGCCATGATATAAACAGAGGTTGTTGCTCAAGGAAAGGTCGCTATAGAGAGGTTGCACTGTATTATTTATTACTTGTTAACAAAGTAAATAATACATATTCTTGACTCTGTATTTATAGAAAAGTGAGCGGTCATAACGACCAGCAAAAGGGTAATGGTTCGTGTATAGAACGATCATAATTGCATTGATTGGTTGTCACTGGGACGTTTGACCAGGATTTATCAGTAATGGTGCGTATATAGAACGATCATTATAACATTACTGAGTTATCACTGGGACGTTTGACCAGGATTTATCAGTAATGGTGTGTATATAGAACGATCATTATAACATTACTGAGTTATCACTAGGACGTTTGATCAGAATTTATCATTAATGGTGCGTTTATAGAACGATCATTATAACATTACTGAGTTATCACTGGGACGTTTGATCAGGATTCAGTGTATAGAACGATCATTATAACATTGCTTGTTTATCACTAGGACATTTGGTCAGGATTTATCAATAATGGTGTGTGTATAGACCGATCATTATAACATTACTGGGTTATCACTAGGACGTTTGATCAGAATTTATCAACTTATCGACAAACTTGTATTAAAGAGCATCAGTCGGCATCTTTACAAATATTAAAATTGCGGTTTAAACTTCCGGTCATTACCGTGTATTGTTACGGAAAAAATGGAGGAGAACATACACAAACATGTACCGATCATTTAGTAAATGCAAATGTTGGGGGAAGGGGTAAAATTAAATAAAAATGATTTATTGTTTTAATTGATTTTGGATTTTAGATAAACAGAATCGCGGAATTTTGATCTTGCGGAGATATATGATTTTAGAAAAAAATGATACAAACTTACAAAGCAAATAGTTTATTGACATGTACTTGTTAGACAGATCAACTTCTCAGTGTGGAACTATTCATTGTCTAGACAGTATTGTGTAATGTAACTGGTGTTCCTTATAATTTAAACTGTCTTATTCTGTGGCGATGCATTAACACACTGATAATTATCTTCTTTTGTCGTCATTCAGACATACGCTTGATGATTATATAATCAACAGATTGGCAATCTCCATATCCATGTATGTTGGATATCACACCATTGGTTTTTGGACCATGGTGGTATTCAATATTGATCTTACTTGACGAAAAGGGCGAAAAGGAGATACATATAAAATAATTTCTATGATTTAAAATATCACAGCAGGTTTTGGCACTTAAACGAATCAAATCGGGGTGAGGAAATATCACGACCAGTTTTTCATTGACAAATTATAAAATATATCACAAATTTCTGTATCTCGTTCTATTAGAGTATTACGTACGTCGTCATATAAACTGCAATTATAAGCATCACATGTCATTCATTTTCTACACATACATTACATGAAGGACAGGTTCTTTCGTGTAAGGGTAACTATTCATATCTACCGGTTTCCAGCCAAATTGGTGCAAAACCACATCTAAATTTACAAAAAGCAGATATATTGAACATCCGTTCCTCTACAGAGCGTTTAAAGCTATGTTTCGGTATGACTATATTGATGACACTGTATTGATACAATTAAATCAAGCTCAAACAATGTCCGCTTAACATTGTAATGCCAGCATGACACTGTTTACTAATGTAATAGTGTTTCAAGAACAGCGTCACATACCAAATGGTAATGTGTAAAAACAAACAAAATTTATTGTGGGGAAAGGTGGTCTAGAGGTAGGACGCGCTATTCAGAATCGAGAGGTCCCGGTTTCAACTCCGTCTGGACCACTGCTTAATTTCTCTGACCAAGAATAACCCACATGCTCCGTTGACAATGTTGTGAATTGGTACCTGTGAGGGCTGTGTCTGAACACGTTCGATAACCCTTGACGCCACAGATCAATGTTGGCTGCCCACCCACCAGGAGAATCATTCAGGAAATATGAATGAAAATGATAAAATATTAGTTTGCAATAACGAAATAAAATAAGATATGTTATGAGAACTTTGTCCAGATGACATTCGTGGACTCCACAAAAACTTGTTTGTGTTTTAAGAAGCATATTTTATATAGATATGAATCGTTTCTCTGTTACTTCATCGGATTATCTAGTATACTTATAACAATAAACCCATCCATATGTCTTTGAGATAAATAACGGTTTTATATGTAATCGTCTAGACTACAGCGCCATTATCGAATATCCTAAATGCCCAATGATAGCAATATATTTCGGCATTATTAAATACGATCAATGGAGTCGCTCCTGTAGCAGCGGAGGTTTGTCGATACTATGTACATTTAAATACTTCCAGTTACTTTAAGTTTAAACGCATCCAATTTACATCGGTTCAGAAACAAGCTTTAACTATTCGGATCGATCATTTTTAATGACCGTTTCTAGAGCATTGTTACAGTAATTTCGCATAAAACACAATTACGTAGACAATATACGAGGGGCGTTAAAAAATAAACAGGTTTGAAGCGCTGACGATGGGGGAACAGACCTGGTCCCGATCTGCTAAAGCATCTCATGTAGAAATCTCAGCTAAAATTGAGATTTTGCTCAGAAGTTTTTGATCTTGTTATTTTACTGTAATAAACCCAGAAGAAAGAGTCTATTTTGTGATGCCAATTTTGAGTCCAACGTATCATGGAAATTACTTCAAAGATGAATGACAATATTTGAGATGAGATTTAGCTCAAATTGAGATGCTTCGAGAGATCGGAGCCAGTTTATTATTTAAACATCGCTCGTATATAGTGGACAGATTACCTGCTGGGCTAGTTAAATAATTTTAAATTGATGTACATAAGGGTGCAGTTTCTTTTGTTCATTTTCGGTTAAGTATACAGCATAGATTAGAACGTAACATAATTATGTACATTCGTATTTTGATTAGAATTGACGAGTATCTATAGTTTTCCCTTGAATTAGGCATTGCTAGTTTTTCATTATAAGTAAACCTATCAGCTGAATAACAATTTACAGGTATAAATGAACAAGAAAGTCCTAAATGGCTCACCTAAGACCACTGACAATTTGAATAAATTGGTACCACAATCTGTGTTAAATGAATACATTTGATGAAACTAGACACAATCAACATTCTACCATTGATATTTGAATTATACATGCACATGTACTTGCTTTGTAGCTTTTTTTATAAAGATCTTCCACAAGAACATAACTAGTATGTGTTATCATTAATATTTAAGTGTAGCGTACATCACCTGTAAACATTTATAATATTTAGCAGAACAGAAGAAAATATCAAACGTAACGAATAAGCAGTATTAACTATATTTAATTCCGTCACTATAGCAACGAACATAAACATTGGCGAAATATACGGTTTTGGAAAGTGTATAAGAATAATGTAGATCATACATACTTTTGGTTTGTAAAGAATAAAATAGATTATACATACTTTTGGTTTGAATTGTAGAAGTATTTATAACGACTGTCGATAATAAGTTAAAGTTTGTAATGCTATAAGAAATTATCACTTATGACGTATTAATATTCAAATGCAAACGGTAGTCTATGAACATATCAAATGACCATCGTATATGCTTATGTTACCCATTGGGTTATATTTTTTAAAGCTTTCATACGGCAATCTGTTAACAACCATGAATCACGTTTATATCAGTTTACAGTTCATATCAAGATATAACCTAATTATATTGATTACAAATTAATTACTTGTGAAACCATCTTGATGCAATTAATATGTAATTAATATTGCCAATTATCTCATTCATTTGAAAATGATACAACTTCTTAACTGACTTTTATTGCAAATCTGAAAACCCGGAAGTAGTTAGCAGGGAACCCGGAAGTAGTTTTGCGGGAACAAAAACAACCACCATTTTAGAACACAACTTGTATGTGATTAAACATTACGGACAAGTTATTGCTAGCATCCCAGATAGGTCAATTATTGTCTGGAACCTAACACATACTTTGTGTATTGGAGAGTTTATTTGGCTTGTTTTTTGTCTTCAATTTCCTTATAGATGTTTCTATTAATGTCCATTGGCATTGGTATTGTAGTACATTTCCTTTAGAATATCATCCAATCAGATTGCAGAACAAAATTATCTGCACAATTCCTGCAGAATATCAACCAATCAGATGACAGAACAGCATTATCTGCACATTTCCTGCAGAATATCATCCAATCAGATTGCAGAACAGCATTATCTGCACAATTCCTGTAGAATGTCATCCAATCAGATTGCAGAACAGCATTATCTGCACAATGCCTGCAGAATGTCATCCAATCAGATTGTAGAACAACATTATCTGCATATTTCCTGTAGAATATCAACCAATCAGATACGAGATCGATGGCAAACCAGCGGACATTATTTACGACTTCTGTTATCATTGTTTACTGTCGTCTAGTCAACACTACAAATATCACCTTATATCACATACCAGACATAATGTAGTTTTCAAAACCATCTACGTAATTACTTACAACACGTATGATTTAATTTTTCGTCTGAAACATTACAGTGATTTTAAGACAAAGCAATATATCTCCATTTGCACAAAGTACATCATGGGCAAGTGACGGCCGTAGACAGAAATAATTACTTGGTAGCAATACAAGCGAACGCAAAAGGAGAAAAGAATTTGAATTGCAAAAGTTAATGTACAGACTGTGTGTATTAGGTATATTTAGTTCTTATAACAAACCTAATGGCGAATGGATTGGGCCACAAGTTCCAAACCTTAGTTACGGCTTGCCCCTTAAGAAATATTTTGGTGGCTGTGTTTATAGACGCAATACCAGCAAGGAACATGAATCATCTTGAGAGCTAGAGTGGTATTCACAAAGCATCTTAAGGGAAAACTTAGAATTTTCTTAATATCTTAAAATTTCCTAAAGTGTGTCAGATAAACAGGAACTTCAAAATTATTAATGTTTTACAAAGTTTAGAGCATTATCGAAAGAGCTAAAATAAAGTATTAGATTAGGTGAATATCCGAATCATCAACACAAACAGCATTGATTTACGGTACGCTGGGTACGTGATAAGAAAAGTGGACCTTTCGCAAGCCATTTGTATACAAACATATAGGATCCCTCCAAATATAGCTTAGACATATAATATACTTACACTCGTATATATCGTTCGACTAAATGTGGCACCGACCAGCCTGACTATAACGTAGAGTCTAGATGTTGGCTGACAGTTAATGCCATCAAACATTAGCTGAGACTTAATTTCATCCTGGTGACAGTTACATGTAACTGCTGGTTCCCTAAGGGGCTGTCGAGACGAAATAAATAAACGACTGAGATATAGGAGGACGTCAAATGTGCAGAGGACGGGAATGGAAGCAGAGACATACTTGTCAGTGTGGATCAGAAGAAGCTGACGGGTTCCGTATGTAGGTAAAGTAATGTAATATCTGTTCTCAACTATTATGCATATATTCACCCGGTAGGTTTATTTTGGCGTCATATCTATAAGAGAGATCATGTTTTTATACAAAAGGATTAGTACCACCAGCTAGCTATTGGTGAATGAAAGGTTTTTATTGTTCATTCATCCAATAGATTGCTGGTGGGCATTTTGCATATGAATAAATACGATGATCTCTCCTTTACCATCGGAATTTTTGTCGCGAATCCACGTATGAATGGTAAATTTGTATATTTAATAATAGTTTGGTTAGAATGGTAATTCCTGAATTTGGGTCAGGGGTTATGTAAACCTTATTAGGGGATGGTGGATGTGTCAGTCTGCTTATTTCATGTTTCTTTCAATACGTGTATTCACAATATTCCTTCTTAATTTTGCTCCTTTCAAACTCATTATGTAAACCTTAAAGCGTGTATTTCGTGATGTGACAGTGTTTGACTTATTCGCTCCTAACCTTCGTAGTGTAAAGTCCTAATATTAGAAACCGTTTAATGTTTCATGATTTGCATGTGTACTATTAGATCATCAACTTCGGTCTGAATATTTTTTATGTTTTGACGATTTGCAGTAGGGTTTATTTAACAAGAACATGTGATTAGGATTAAAGATGAATTGTTTGATATTTAATCGTAATATGATTAATTGAAATGAAAATAGCCCTTTTCTCTTGAATGAAAGTACTGTCTGATATACTCATGCAACCCATTATAAAAAGGTAAAATATCAAATTAGGCCTATTTTAAATCGTTTGTTAACTGGGTTTATATCTAATAAAGTTTTTTTTAATTAGTTATCCCTGAATTAAGTAGACCTAGAATTAAACAAATTGAAAAACGTGCATTATCCACAGGCAGATCTATTTTCATTTTGATCGGGCTGACTAATGTTCATTCGGGCTGACAACATTTTTATTTCTGCCAGTCCGCATGACTGAAAGGCTTTTAAAGTTTTCGCGAAGCCTGGACTTTAAAGCAAGCATGATAAATGACTAAGCGTTTTTCGATATGCCTTCTATGTGCACCATGGTTCTGTCTGAGCCAAAGACACAATGGGAGTAAACAAATTCCTTGGTCATTTTTTCCTCTGCCAGATTATCCAAAGTCAAAGACCTGATCGGAAATTCCCAACTGGATGCAGTGCATTTGTTCATATTACGACTTCGCTTGTCTAACAACCAAAATACAGACTTATATAGACAATAAACAGTATTCAATTCCGGGTGGAACCATTTCAGTGAAAAGACAGTCGTAAGTTAAGTTCTCTAACTCTCTTGTCGTTTTCACAGAACAAGACTTTCCGCCATAAGAATAATTAAGCAAATAAAGTTGCCAAGAAACAAAATTTTACTTTGTCATTTACAATTACACCACAATGTGCCTGACCCTAAGATCGCGTTCGGAAAATACTTAAGCAACCATCCTTGGTGAGGTGTATTTTTATGCTTATAAGTAATTCTAAAATACCGTTTGCTTTTTAAAGTGAACTAAAATGGTTTACACAAAAACGTGTATGTCTCCAACCAAGGGCCGTTATATAATTCCGGCAATCATCATCCGACAAAACATTCCTGACAATATGCACAACTAGACTCGGTACCAACTCTTCGTTAGACATTTTATTGGTATCCAACCAGTGGTTAAGGATAACACGCACAGACGAACGTTACGGCAGACAGACACCCAGACAGACGTCCATAAAAAATATGTCTGTGTTTCAAACCAGTTCATTCCTAGTTCGGTGGGAATCACTGAAAAGCGTTTCTGAAAATTGCATTGCACCGGTCGAGATTCGAACTAGGGACCTCCGGATTGGTAGTCGAGAGCGCTTTAACCACTCGGCCACCGTTACAATAACTGAATGCGAACGATGTTAATGGGGCGGCAATGTCTGTAAAATGCTATCTGTATTCATTAATGACTCTTAATTTGATTATCATCAAACAGTAATGTTTAAAACGGTCTGAAAACCAAGATGAGCGTGCAAATTCGTTGTTGAAAGTGAAATATCACTTTTCACTTTTTTAATGAAGTCAACTCGTCCGATTTCTTCGAAGTACGGCTCAAACAGAATTTAGCCTATCCTATTTTCCCGCTCATTTGCATTGCTGCAGAGAATACTGACCAGCATCGGATTTGAATAGTTAAGATAGTGTCTCTGCCTATAATGGATTTGTCAATATCTACATCTCAAGTCAAATCATAACCCGTCAATACCACTGTGAGTGAACAAACGTTTGTCTTATGAAAAAATTGGTCATATTTTCCTCTCAAATCAATAACATAGAGTGTAATGGTAGATGATGTTTGGCGAAAGCTCGATAGTTGCTAGTGTTTAGCATTAAAAGAAATTTCCACTTTATATTCAGCTAGCTATTGCCACACTAGACGGACGACATTCCGGTAGTTTAATACTAGAAGAAAGTCTGCATTTAATTATTGTAACCAAACATAAGTTGAAACAAGACGAACTCTAAGATGTTGTCAACTTACTTACTTAACCCTCTTCGTCCCCATCGTGACGTAAGGCTGAAGATGTTGTCAACGTTTGGTTTAATGTAAGAAATGAATAAATAACGTCATTAGTTATGACGTCATGAAAGATTATAATTTAACACACACAGGTGCTCGTAAACACTGACATTGCTCCTGTTCGTTTGTTCGTACGTACAGAACAGTTCCACAAATAAAACTGCTTAAAACAGTAAGAAATCATGCAGATGTTCTTTAATTACATTTTTTAAAACTAAAACACCCCGCTATTAAGACCGCTGGGCTTTTAAGACAGCTTTTCTATTAAGACCGTTTTGCTATTAAGCTGGTTTTATTAAAGCATTACATCTTTATTGTTTTTAATGTTCGTCTTTTTAGAGTCCCCTGTATAAAAACCATTCTATCATGACAATATTAGAGAAACACTGGTTGTATATAGGTTACCACTGTCATTTTACGAAACAATTGAAGGGCATAATGAGGCTGCATTCTCAGAACAAAATTCTAAATTGTAAGTTCTGAAACTGATGACAAAATGACGTTTAACCTACTTTAAGTACAACCTCTATGTTGTAAAAACCTATGAAATGTATAGCATACAAATGGCATCATGGATTAAAAATTGGAGATGAACAGCGAGTATAGCATATCATCCAGTAATCCTCTAGGGACTCGAGGACCGCAACACTGACTTGGTAACAATACACCAGCGGAGAATCATCTAGTAAATGGAATTAAGTGTTACAAATACACACATTTCACAATGTTTGAAATGGAAGCCTCACATTTCTACAGTACACACGTAATAATAAGAACACTGCACGACTATAAACGCAATTGTCCAGAGCTTGGTTGGTATTCACAAAGCATCGTAATTAAATATTTTGACTTGGGTGCATATTTCTCACTAATTGAATAATAACCCGTGTTTTCTTAAAGTGAGTATGGTAATATGGTAGCCTGTTACATGTTTTAAAAGTATGTAAACAGTTGTCCACTAAGATGCTTTGTGAATACCACCCCTGACATTGTGTTTGTCATACTGTCAGGTATCTATGTATTTTTATTACAGATCCAATAACATGAACATTTTACAGTCAAGAACCTATAACATGGAACACGTTATTCAAAAGATAGTAAAGAATCGTACAGCGAAGAGGGCATTCAACTGAAACAGCCTAGCATAGAAACATAAACACCACACATACCACGCCCAATGCACACCCGAATGAGAGAACGACGCCCAACGCACACCCGAATGAGAGAACGACGCCCAACGCACACCCGAATGAGAGAACGACGCCCAACGCACACCCGAATGAGAGAACGACGCCCAACGCACACCCGAATGAGAGAACGACGCCCAACGCACACCCGAATGAGAGAACGACGCCCAACGCACACCCGAATGAGAGAATGACACATTGAATGTCCAAGTTTCAACTGTCAAAAAGTCCAAAGTCCAATTCAGGCTGTCAAAAAGTTGAATAACCTAGTTTCAGCTATAAAAAAGTTGATTGACCTAATTTCACACTCGAATCAAGGTCCTCTCAATGACAAAGCATATTTTCAGGTGAATTGTTTTCTTTCATGTATAAATACGTTATACGTTTCGTCTTATAGGGGTAACATTGGTTTTCTTAGAATTATACAGTTTTTATCTGAAATATCATGTCAGGCTCGTCACATTCAGCGGTTCATGCACTGTATTATTCAGCAGATAACGGTTCAATGTCTTGTTTATTGCAGATCATGTCATATACAGACCTAGTACAATACAAGCGCAGAGAGTTACAAGAGTCTAGAAATGCCATTAATTAGACTCCGAACGCTATCCTGTATACTGCACGGGTATTATTATTTGCGTTCGACTGAGACAATTGTTAGTGCGATGTTATTCCGGGTTTTCACTGATTGGCCAATGACCCTCCGACTTAGATATATATTATGTAACAAATCAGGACATATGCTAATGCATTGGGAAATGTAAATTATTTCTAACCAAGAGTCTATAAACATATGCAGTATAGTCATTGTTATTCGTTGAGATTTCTTGTTCAGTGTGTATTTTATGAGCACAAAATCAAATCTCTCACGAATATATAATATAAATTTAGCTGTCTTTGAAATTTCAAATCCAATTATTTGCTTCCCCATGAAATGCCCTCTATAAGACTATTCATGGAATTTAATGTCTAGGAATAAATTAAGTGTTTTCACAATACCTCACTATCGAGATATGTGCGATACAGACTACACGCGCTAATTTAATCACTCTTCAATCACTTCCGGTGAGCACTTCCGGTGTAGGTAGGATGACATATAAGATTAGAATTCCAATGTGCCATCTGCAGTATAGTTGTTCCTGTCGTATGCTATGAACTAAAGAACCAAGCGTTACTCGTTGGTTCAGGTGAACACGCCAGTCTATCGACCCAACATTTTTGGCTCAAACACAGCTGGCACCATTGAAGTTGGTCGAAGGAAACACGTGCACTGATATGGGTTAAAACTCGTGTGTAGCAACGGACGACGACGGTCGCCAGACAACCACGTATCACAACAGCTCACAAATTAGCACTTGTACAAGTGATCTAAAATTCTACAAATAGCACATCACGTGATATCGTATTTGATACCTATTTAAAAACAAGTTAACTTATAAATTCAATTTATAAGTTGCATGCGTTTTACAGAAAAAAATCATATCCCATTGAAATGTTGACTTCATTCGACATACCAATATATCAAAAGTCGAATGATTAATTTTGATACGTTGTAGTATTTTCGATGAAAGGATACTAACAGTATCCATTGGGGACGTATTTTTTACATTTACGATCAAACATTATATCCTAATATACAAATCGCATGCCCAGTTTCATTAGAAAAACCGAAATTAAGAAAAAATAGCAAAACACGCACGCACAATGTGACATATTTCTGACAGACCCATTATTGTTTTAAATATAATTGTTATGTAAATGAATGCTTTTATAAACAACCCACAAACATAAATAAACAGTTCTCAAATGTGTTAAAACCACAGGGGAGGGAAAAAGAGTGAACTCCATCTTTTTGCTATTCAAATATACTCCCTCGGGACATTATACTTAAATTTTGATGTATATGATTAACGGATCATCATATTAGAACGACGTAGAATTTCTTCAACTGTGGTAATGTAGTAATGTTATTGATAGGTTGGTTCTTCTTGTGTGTTTTTTATATTAATTTTCCTAACATTTTGTTCTCTTTTTTAATGAATGCCAATGAAATACACGTAAGGGACACTAACTGATTAGGTATGACACAAAACGTGTGTATAGGAGAGATCATGTTTGTATACAAAGGGATTAGTACCACCTGCTAGCTATTGGTGTATGGCAGGTTTTTATTGTTCATTCATCCAATAGATTGCTGGTGGGCATTTTGCATATGAATACGGTAATCTCTCCTATTGCTAAGGTCAAAAGAAATTAATACTTTGGATCTGGCAACATGTTGAAAAATAGGGGAGGTTGTTAGGAAAAACATTTTAATTAAAAAAATATCTTATTTATTTCATGCACTTGAAATCAACGGCCCGCAGTGATGTCCAGAAAAATACCAATCATGAAAATGTTTAGGGTAGGTGCATAAAATGTAGGGTTACCAGAAGCACACTACCATTTTGTACTGGCCTACCAACCAAACAACGTAAGTATAAATACAACTGTGGTAATGTGTTACCTACGAATCTTTAAAAGTGATATCTCTATTTATAATATTACGTTTCAATAAATTGTACCTATGAACGAAATAATTTTAAAGGCATTGGCACCATCTGCATAATATGGGTAGGGTAGACCATGTGGAAGTTATTTATGTAATAGCGGACTGTACGTTGGCCGAAGGCCAACGGATAAGATTCGGGTTATGGTAACACCTGTGCACGTGGTTTGGTCAGAGTTTGAATTCACTAATGGATCGGAAAATTTGTGTCACAATTCCGCAGTGAGAGAACGTTACTGAAAAATGGCTACCAATAGAATAACAAAAGTAATTTAAAATACGATATTCTGTAGCTCATAAATTTTATTTTATTTTTTAATGATGTTTAAAAATATTCCAAAAACTAGAGTAGGCCCCTATCTAGAAAAAAAGATAATAATTATCAAGGCAGTATGGGGGGTAAAAACTCTGTTGCTTAGTAACAGAGGTATTACCTCCCCTGGTTTTAACCGCCATCTTGAATCACAGCGGCGAAAATCACAGAACGCGGCAGGCTGTCTATAACAGTTAAATTAAATGTTTAAACCACTAAAGTACTTGTTTTAAACAAGGAAAGTCGTATTTTATACACATAATCAACGTAGTAATACAATGAACTTAAAAACGATAGAAGGTTCGTGTCGTCCTTCGTTACTTCGTACCCAATATTTCATATCAAACCGCTATCGAGCGCTTTCTTGTGCAACGGATTGCTTCGGTAGCACTCGCCTAGCAAAGTGTTAAGAAACGGTATGCTATCAGCAAGCACTGCCCGCTCTTAGCGTGTCGTTGCATAGACGTAGGAAAGCGATCGGTAGCGCCTTTTGGAAATTGCTTGGTTAGGTAACGGGCTCCAGGTTCGTAACTTCGTAACCGCACAATTTATTGTAAAGTTATGCATCATCAAAAAATCCAGTTCTAGATGAACATGTTACAAATAATGTAGGACAACTGACATAGTCCGCTAAAAATAGGCTGAGCCTTAGTTCATATTATTTAATGTCAACCACTACTTAAGGTCGTTCACTGGTGAATACAACCGCCTACTCTCCAGAGTGCTAAATATTGACTATAACGTTTCATGACAAAATGTTTTCTTGGAAAATTAATTTCAAATTCACAAAATAATGTATTGGTTTTGTACATTATCTGTGCCGGTTTTTACTCTATTAAGGCTTCCGAAGCCATGCTTGTTTAAGAGCGTACTTCTATCTAGTTTATTAGTACATAAAGTCAATATTCATTTCCAAGCTCAGATTGAAATTAACTTGTTTGCGGTCACAAAGATATCCAACAACCAACAATAAAATATCGTTTGTTTCCCCTTCCCTACCTACCCGAGAAAACAAACACCATTTTATGTTTGGCTCTTCCAACAAGTAACATTGTTTTACATTATTACAAGGGATATTAATGTCAGCAAAGCGTACTGTTGTGCTAACATTAGCACATTGTTGATGCAAGTTCAATATAATAACATCACAGGAGGCGATGCAAAGTGTGGTTATTTAATCAAATAAATCAAAGTTCATGAAAATATAGTCTAACCTCCCTTACGTTGCCATTCAATTGATACATTATAGAGATACATATCCTTGATGTTGTTTTACTGTCAACATAATGTCAGTCATGGGAAAGGAAACACAGCTGTTGCGACGGTGGCGGTGGTGGCAGTGGCGGCGGTGGCAGTAGCGGTGGCGGCGCATAGGCAGCGGCTGCAATGTGTTTTATCCGGTTGCAATTCCTCACATGAGAGCCGAAGCATGTGTTATAGTGTTATTGCAGGACGGATCACCAGCTTACTATACAGTACGCACAACATACAGAATCACAACATACGACATGTGCCGTGGTCATACAGTTTCTGGATCACAATATTATTGAGCATTTGTAAACATGCAACACAGGAGACAACCATCAACCCTACAAAGCATTCGGGAACTTAAAGATTATTCTCTTCCCATTTGAACGAATTACAACAAAAACTTATTTAAGCGTTTAATGTTGTTACCACATTGGCTAAACACGTTGATACTAAGTAGTCCGGATAAATAGTGAATCGGTTTAACAACATTTAAACCAGTTTAGATTTAAGACTTTGCTTGGCGCCTGATTTCAAATTAATTGAAAAGGTGTTTATTAGTGAAACATTACTGTTGTAGAAACGTCCCTAACATTTAGCAAGTTGTACGAACGACCTTTGTGTGATAATTCAAACCACTCGATGATGGATGCGCTGATGGCCTGCAAGAAACTATTATGGCGAATGGCAAGTCATTATTCACTTACGCAAACTTGCTATAAATATACATCTTAATACATCAAAATAAATATGTAGCACTGTGATTAGTATAAAAATCAATGCCAGCAAATTGAACAAGCTCGTTCTAGAAGCTTTATACAAAACATGTTAGAAATAAACTTCAACAGTGCATTTTTATGTTGTTCAGCTTTTCATGATGTTGCCGTTGTTGTTGTTTTTGATGATACAGTTATTTTTGTTGTTTCTTTTGCTGCTGGTGGTGATTAGGCTATTGTTTCTGATGTTACTATTGCTACTGTTTTTGATGCTGCTAATGATGAAGTTATCTCTGCTAATGTTCTTGATTATTTTGTTGTTGCTGCTGTTTCTTTTAATGTTGCTGTTGCTAATTTTGCTGTTGCCAATTCTACTGTTGCTGTTGTTGCTAATTTTGTTGTAACTAATTTTGTTGCTGATACTGTTGCTTATTTTGTTTCTGCTGCTGTTGCTAATTTTGTTGCTGTTGCTAATAGGAGAGATCATGTTTGTATACAAAGCGATTAGTACCATCAGCTAGCTATTGGTGAATGGTAGGTTTTTATTGTTCATTCATCCAGTAGATTGCTGGTGGGCATTTTGCATATGAATACGGTGATCTCATCTATTTTGTTGTAACTGATTTTGTTGCTGATACTGTTCATCATTTCTTTTGCTGATGTTGCTAATTTAGTCGTTGCTGCTGCAACTAATTCTGTTGTTGGTGTTGCTGCTAATTGCGTTGTTGCTGCTATTACTAATTTTGTTGTTACTGCGGTAGCTAATGATATTGTTAATGCCGTTATTGGTGTGACATTTTTGTTGTTATTATCAAATGTAATACACATGGTTGAGCACTTCTCGAATATTATCCATGCACTTAATGATAAAATGTCGGTTTTGTTGCTATGACAATTCCTGAATATTGACAATGTAAAAAGATGTGCGATACATGACACGTGTGATTTGAGTGTTTAGAGGTTTTGTTAAACACGATCTGAAATAAACCCATAAAATATGATTTATGAATTTTCCAAAAGGATCTGCAATTATCTGCCATTACAAACGTTAGGTATGTTGCTAGGAGCATGTTGTTGTTGGTTGGTTTCCATTGACTACACTGGCCAACGCCAAATGACCGCTGTATAATTATGAATGGAATACTGGTAACAAAAACAATCATTCACTACGATATTGTACCGGCTTGTTCGGTTTTTAACAATGCTTAAAAACAGGGGTTGTATTATCAGGATAGACTGGTACCTTGGTTCATTTGGACTATCAAAAATATAAGAACGGGTACCAGTCGATCAACATGACCAAAATAAAAGAGCATTTCACAGAGACCGCTACTCTGGTGGGGGCAATCAACAGCAGCCAGCAAACATTTCAACTTGTGACCTAGTTGCTAAGCAAGTGGATAGGTCCAAATCGGTTACATGCAAAACCCATATTTAAAGACAAGTCTTGTGGAGCATTATTGTAGACTCTTCCACGCGTTATTCTACGAATTAGTGGAACATCCTACCATTTATGCACACGGCCAATTAAAACTCGTCACTTCCGGTTAAGTTATTTCGTTCTCCTTCTGAGTTTATCGATAATACCAATCGTCTATAACATATGTTTCATTTGTACTGGCAGCAAGTCGTGAATTCTAAACTTCAGCACGTTTTCCCGAGAAACAAGATATTATAGCTTTTCAATGAAAATTGCAGACGTTATTTTCAGGGCGAATAATTGATTTTCAACACAGAAAGGTGTCGTTAGAAATAAAGCTAGTTAATGCAAGGATACCGAGAAATGTAGTTGATCTATGAGAACATTTGGATCATTTTGACGCCATGTTTATACTATTATTCAGAACTTGGTTTATGTAATACCACACATTATGGCATTATACATATGATGACGACTATCACATGCTATATCAGAATACACATGTCGCGGGCTTAGAATTAGAAGGTCGTAAGTACAAATTAATATTTTGAGAAAACAAGAAAAAACTATCTGAAAGCTAACCTCTCTTTACTTATGGAAAAACAAGCTTTTTAAACTTAACATGACATCTTTCAAATAAGCATGAGTCTTATGAGGTCGTAAGTAGTACCTTTTAATTCTAAGCCAACGATGTATACATTAAATTATATTATATACTTATATTATAGTAATTAAGAAACATTGTGATGAAGGCTTGCGTTATGCAATATACAAATATCTTTCACATGATAATGTAAGCGGAATTATTATTTTCAACATCGCTTGAACAGAACTAGTTCCTGATGAACCATCATGAGCAAAATAAAAACGCCTCAATCTTTTCACGCTATGTTAAAAACACGTACATCCCGTTAAATACCGTAATCAATGATTGGAGTAACCTTATCAGCCAGATAATACTAATCTTGTTAATTTTCTATTACAGTATTTTTGACAAATACTGCTATTCCATCTTAAATGTGTCCTCATATGTTGTTTAATTCTATTAACTTATTTTCAATGAACATTGTCTATCATGTTTGTATAAGTTTTGTGGACTTGCTATTACTGTATAATCTATACTAAACACTTACAGGTTCTGTTCTGTTTCCTGGCCCCAATTCCATGAAAAAAATTATTATATAGTTATTATATAACAACATACCTTTCGATTAAGTCTTGTGTTGTTGACTGCTTCTAGAAACTGTGTTTTAATTGTTCAATAATTCTTTAGTAGTTGATTTTTGTATGAAATGCTCATGGAAATACAACACAAATGAATTTCGTGTTTAAGCCTGTTAAAACAGACATTAAAAGCTTACACTTAAATATTTATAATTATATATATATTTATGTAACTGAAAAACACTATTTTCTTTAGGAATGGAACTTATTATCATTTATAAACGAAAAAAATCCGAGTTAAATACGATTCAACACTGTGTATTTGTTCATGCACACACACAATGTCCTGTCCTGTCCTGTCCTGTCCTGTCCTGTCCTGTCCTGTCCTGTCCTGTCCTGTCCTGTCCTGTCCTGTCCTGTCCTGTCCTGTCCTGTCCTGTCCCTTTTCAGATTTCTACAGAAAACTGCTATCTGTTTGTCATTGTGTTTCTACACTGCGCCCTTTGATGATTGCATCAATGATGTTCTTGTAGTGCTATATAACCTGTGACATTATGACTTCATCTCATGTTTAACTTTTAATAATAATTTTGTACACTGACCAAATACAGCCTCTGTTATTCAATTTTGTTCGATCTTGTACACGATCACTTTAAAAGGATATTTTCTTTAAGACTACACCAGAAATATCAACCAGCTACAATCGACATGGGAAACGTCATTTGTCATATTTATTCGTAAACAAAGGCTAGTGTTAGCGTCGATGGACTTTGCATGTATGCATATCTTATATTTACACATACATTTTGCTAATTATGCTAGAACTACTCGTACAATAGGCGTGTCAAATGGAACAAATCGTAACTAATATTCATACGAGAAAATCTAACTACATTTGTTTTCAATTTGTATATTACTTGTCCACCGAGATGTTATATTGATTTACTCCACACAATACGAGAGAAAAATGCATCAACTAATTGCTAACCAATACTGGATTAAGTACTTATCTTTAAAAAGCCTTCAGAAAAATGGATGAAATATGACAAAAGTAGTCTCTTATAGCATGTGAAATAAAAAAGCATGTGAAATAATAAACAATTGAAGTAATATATACATGAAATAATAAATATGTGTAATAATAAACATGTGAAATAACAAATATATGTAATAATAAACATAAGAAAAATAAACATGTGAAATAATAAATATAATAATTATGTTACGATAAACATTACTTGTGAAATAATAAACAAGTGAAATACAGTAATAAACATGGGTAATAATAACCATGTAAAACGATAAACATGTGTAATAATAAACATGTAAAACGATAAACATGTGTAATAATAAACATGTAAAACGATAAACATGTGTAATAATAACCATGTAAAACGATAAACATGTGTAATAATAACCATGTAAAACGATAAACATGTGTAATAATAAACATGTAAAACGATAAACATGTGTAATAATAAACAAGTAAAACGATAAACATGTGTAATAATAAACATGTACTTGAACCGATAAACATGTGAAGTAATAAACAAGTAAAACGTCAAACATTTAAAACGATTAACATATGGAAATTACTGCATCACACATGATAACACGAGGAATAAAAGGGTCCTAGGTCGCCAATATGTCGTTATAGTGAAGATCTCTAAGGTGACCTTAGTAATCATTTTCAATTTCTGACTAAGATGCATTTGCTTGTACAAGGCTTTCATACTATTTAAACTGGTGACCAATTTTTGATCAAAGATGACCCAATATCGAACCTGACCTAGATTTAGTAGACACAATTATGACCAAGTGTAATAAAGACTAATCCGAAACTATGACCACTACATAAGGTTTATCTATGATTTGACATAGTGTCGCTTTTGAGCCCATGTGACCCAAATTGAACTTGACCTAGATTTCGTTGAGCTTATTAATATGCCAGGTTTAGTAAAGATTCAGCTAAATTGTGAACTCTAATGTCTATACAGGTGGACGGACGCGACGCCGGACAAATAATGATCACAATGCTACTTTTTATCAGGGGAGTGAATTGATACACTGGATATAGGTTTAAAACCTGAATTATCAACAGCATACACAGTATAACTGATAAATACAAGAAATCGTTAATTGCAATTGGATAAAGTATAACACTTAATTAATTTACCGTACGGTTTTTGGATACACTAGTATAGTGTTGAAACACTTAATTCATTAACAAAACCATTTATCAGATTCCGTGTGATTCACCTCTATACAATGTATACGACTGGCGTGCAATGTCTGGTAGAGGATCTTGCATGAGTGCTCATTACATACGAGTTTTATTAAACGAGTGGACAAAATGATATGGCACGAGGCTTTGCCGAGTGTCATATTGTTTTTGTTGACGAGTTTAATAAAACTCGTATGTAATGAGCACGAATGTTAGAATCTATTTATCGCATAACCTTAGAACACTCGCATTATTGTTCAAAAGGATAATGTACGCTGCATATGTTTCAGCCACAATTCAGCGGTACAATGAGCGCGACGTCATGGCGACGTTGATATCATCCTGACGTCTTTGACGGATCAATGCATGGATTGGCTAATGTCACGTCAAGCTAATTTAAATATTTATTGCGCAGTATGGGAGTGCCGAACGATATTTACGGCACGGCTTTACGGCACTCCTGGACCGCAGGTTATGTGATAATTTATGGTATTACGTAGACACGGCTAATGAGATTGTCAAATATCAAAAACAGGGTACTGTTTTATCAAAGCACTTACGGAAATCTTAAACTTACGGTCAAATTTGAATTCTTTATAATACTTTTACAACAGTAACTATAAAGTGTGAAGCTTCAGTACTAATAAACAATCAGTTAATATGCTCCTACAAACAGTATCTTCCAGAAATTGCAGTTGTTAAAGAAGTGTCAAGAATTTAAATCTGAACGTAAGTATACGATTTCCGTAAGTGCTTTGATAAAACAGTACCCAGAAATCGAAATAAATACATACTATTATAGTGCTTTGACGTATTTGCATCAACTATGTATTTCACATCCAACAAAACTAGCTGTATTAAAAAAAAGCCGTCATTTCAGTACTATAATTACATTTCGAATTCTGCAGTTTCTCTTACACGAGAAAAAATACAACATAACGCAACAGTTCGTGTCAATATCAGGAACACATGCACAATGAAATCATTTTGTACCGTACGTCGAAAGTCAATAAAAAATTGACTGAACACGTTACCATGGCATTCTCTTAATATTAATACCAATCCAAACATGACCATGTGGGGCCATGTTTAGGTTTACAACCGTTGTAAAACAATATAAATCGATTCTACAAACGAACTCTCACAAGGTCGTCGTATGTCAAACCATAAATTGCTAACAAATAAAACCACACTGCATGTATTGACGTTAAAGGCGCCGAACTTTCTAAAACTGATGCCAAATTTTTGGCACTTGGATTGTCATATTATTTCAACAAATAAACTTGATGTAATAACGTCGATACTAGAGGCTTACATGGAAGACATGGCTTGTCCATATGTATCTCCTCTTTATTGTTGTAATTTGCCGTTGTTATAATGATTATTACTGTGGTTATTTATGTCACCTTCTAGTTGTTGTTGCGATAGAACGTGAACTCATGAATGCGTTTGCACGTACTGCACATTGCTAAGCGGTGACATTGTTCAGTATAAGTTCGAATCTCACTATAGATACACCCCATTTCTCTTAATAGAGAAAATGCGGTGTTTATAATTACATATGCATTGTTAATGTTTGAAATAAAGTCAAATCCTGCACTCAACATGAATAGTTCTGGGACAATATCGTCAAAAGACTCACGTCTAAACAGTTTTGTAAATTTGTACAAAATTTGGGCAAAGTGTTCAGCTTAATTTCATTGGAAATAATACTTTAAAACACACGCAGCACACAGACTCTCCAGAGAGGTGCCTTTTTGACCTGCGTCTCCAATTTCCACACAAAATCATTTACAAACAAATGCAACATCAGACAAAGTTTGTATCCTCCACAGGGTATATTGTTAGGTACCATATTAATAACAAACAGGTCTGCATATAAACTACCATATAGACTATCGCACCATGAATTGTGGTGGATTTGTTTGAAAGTTCGATAATGGGAATAACAGCTAGTGCAGTCTCTTTGAGTAATATGCAAAACTATGTTTTCTTTCTTTGAAATTCTTCGAAAATCTATGTAATATTTTGCATAAATCACTTACCAATTTAATACAGGCAGGAGCAATGGTACCTAACTCGGCGAAAGTTCACATTACGAGTATATCTGAACGACTAGACATTATACATAATTCTGTACGATTATTGAGTTCATCCTACGACGCGGGGCAGGGGGTGTCGCCAACTGCATCTAGGGACCTGCATGGGCCCGAAATAGTGTAAGAGCGCAGACCCGGAGTATTTCTCTTAAAAAGGTCTGGAGTTTGTCTTGTTTTATTTTACTTATGATCATAAAAAGGTCCGAATACTAGTCTAGACATGTTTATAATAGATATGATTTACAACATGGAAAAATCCTAAAGCAAACTCAATATTCTATCCGCAAACTAAAATTACAATCGATACCGGAAGCGGAAACATGCCATAGTAACAAAGTCGTTCCGAATGAAGCGTTCCTTCGCCATTTAACACGGATAAAGAACAAATATCAAATAAGTGGTCCGTGTTTTTAAAAAAAATATGCGACAAAGATGTGATAACATATTAACAAAGTCGTTCCGAATGAAGGATCCAGTGGCCAAGTGCTGCGTTTTTATATAAAGATGCGACAATGATACGACAATGATACGATAGTTACATGTATTAACAAAGTCGTTCAGTGGCCATTTAACATCAATAAAGAAACAAATATCATATAAGTGGTCCGTTTTTTATATAAAAGATGCGACAAAGATATGATATCAATTGAACAATGACATGACTCGACGCGCGTGGAAGTTAATAATTGCCAATATCATGTTTATTCAATTGATATAATAGCTAAATTAATAACAATTTACAACATCAGGGCTAGTGGGGCATGTTATAATAGCGACATTCCTCACATCGTTAACTCGAACAGTGTGATAGATAAAATGTTGCTATTTCCCCTTGAATGGAGTTTTTATCGCGAACACAATGCCTACAAACGATATTATTGTATTGATATTGCATTATTTCGGTCACGTACTTTACCATTACAAACACTAGTCTGTTTTGTGATAATCGAATTTTACGCAGATTTTCAGCGATGTGTTGGTCATAAATGGCGTCCTGTTGAGCTAACCAATATCCCTAGAATCAATGCCAGTACTAACTTGATCTATGCCAAGCAACTAACAACATCTCACCATGTAGAGGATACCAACGTATTCAATTTTACGGAGGAAAATAATTGTTCCGAACATATCTTCCGTCTCCGTACTGGACACTGTGGTCTGTGAAACCATAAGAAATACTGGATCATATGGTGACTGCTAAATGTCATTACGGGACAGAGGAGCAGACACCATTCCATATACTGCAAACCAGTCCCAACCTGGCACGACAGAAAGTCGTCTTTGAGACCAAGCTCTGTGGAGATGCCAACAACCTACAGAAGATGGTACAGTTGATCACCACATCCGAACTGAGTATATAAACGGTCGTAAAGAGGAAACTAGAACAAAAAAGAAGACATTTTGACGAGATTCACCATTAGAGGTCTTATTATTAAGGTTTTATGGTAAACTCTATCATGTTGTCTGAATGACGCCCCCTTCATTAAGGGTGATGGCCTGTCTACAGTATGTCAATGAAATATTATAAAATTGTTATTAATCGTTGATCATAACGATACGGAGAATTTTGTTGGAGCACATACCATAATAACATACCGATCAGTTCGGACATTCCGGTAGACAGTCGGGTTTATGGGGATATGGATGTAAAACGGCAATGCAGCGAATGTAGCATACTTCAGTAGCAAGAACGATCTGTAATACGTGACCGATGCGTTATATGTTTTAAGAGACAATACTGAAGAATAAACACACGGACATATGTCCGGTGTTAAACATCACTATAGCTGTAACATACGCTTCGATATTTGGTTTGTAGAAGTTATTCTAAGTCATAGATAGAGTACTGAAACACGAGGTCATGTAATTTAATTGAACACCCTACTGACAGCTTGCCGCCTCATTCAGCAAACACAATCAGTGCAAGAGCCAGTAGACAAGAACGAATCACCAAGACGACCACGCATCCCATTGACAACCCATATACAACACTCACCAGTTAGGCTAACAAGATGGCCTAAAGGGCCATAGGTCGCTCACTTGTCGTAGCAGTGCATACAAGCCTGTGATTTGACCTAGTGACCTAGCTATTGGCCCCATATGACCCAATATCGCACTTGACTTAGATTTTGTTGAGATGATCATTGTGACTAAGTTTCAATAGAATAAGTCTAAAACGGTGACTACACAATGTTTTCCTATGATTTGACCTAGTGACCTAGTGTTTGACCCCAGATGACCAAATATCATACTTGGCCTAGATTTTGTTAAGATGATCATTGTGACCAGTTTCATAAAGATTTTGCCAAAATTGTGATCTCTAGTGTCAACACAAGCAAATTGTAGACGGACGACATACGACATACGACGGACGACGGACGACGGACGACGGACGACGGACGACGGACGAAGAGTGATCACAAAAGCTCACTCTGTCACTTTTTGACAGATGTGCTAACAAAACCGGAGTCAGGTTAATATTAGCGGAGCATGTGCCAGTAGACAAGAACGAATCACAAGGACCACCACACATCCCGATGACAACCCATATACAACAATCAACAGGTAGGCTAACAGTAGACAAGAACGAATCATCAAGACGACCACGCATCCCAATGACAACCCATATACAACAATCAACAGTTAGGCTAACAGTAGACAAGAACGAATCATCAAGACGACCACGCATCCCAATGACAACCCATATACAACAATCAACAGTTAGGCTAACAGTAGACAAGAACGAATCATCAAGACGACCACGCATCCCAATGACAACCCATATACAACAATCAACAGTTAGGCTAACAGTAGACAAGAACGAATCATCAAGACCACCACGCATCCCGATGACAACCCATATACAACAATCAATAGTTAGGCTAACAGTAGACAAGAACGAATCATCAAGACGACCACGCATCCCAATGACAACCCATATACAACAATCAACAGTTAGGCTAACAGTAGACAAGAACGAATCATCAAGACCACCACGCATCCCGATGACAACCCATATACAACAATCAACAGTTAGGCTAACAGTAGACAAGATCGAATCACCAAGACGACCACGCATCCCAATGACAACCGACACACAACAGTCAACAGTGAGGCTAATATAAGCGGAGTATGAGCCAGAAGAGAACGAATCACCAAGACGACCACATATCACAAGGACAACCCACATACAACACTCAACAGTGAGGCTAATATAAGTGGAGTATGAGCCAGAAGAATCACAAGGACGACCCATAAAGCAGCAACCAACATATAGACTTACATTATAAACTAAATTAAGCAGCTGTATGCTGGGCTACAAAGTTCCAAAATTGCACATACAAATTGAACGCATTTTCACAAACATAAAAAAAATGCGCAGGGACAAAATCATGGTATCTCTAGTTCCACCAATATTTACCAGAACTCTAAAGACAAGATTATTCACAGCGAATATCTACAATTCTTGGCCAAATCTCGAATGATTGAGATACGGTAAGCAATAGCCTCCAATGCATGAACAATTTATAATGTTGCTTTCATAAGCTTCTTTATTATCAGCAGAATCCAATCCTGTTCCTAGTTATTGAACAATTTATCATTCAGTACATCAATATTGAGTCTAGTAGAATGGTTAGAACGAATAGCTATGTCGCCATTAATTATTGGCCGTACAACAAACATAGGAGATGAGAACCGTTATGTTCCTATCTATAAATCCATTTGTTCGAATTACATGCATGATTGCTAGATCTGATTTCGTTGTCTGATGCTTTAATTTAAATATGTAGGCCAGTATATGGGTCTATGTTAAGGATGTGATGAAGATTAATGCGTTTATAGTGTCTCGGGTTTTATTCGAGATGAAACCGAACGAGGAAAGGAACGAAGTGCTAATCTTTGACGCCATTGTCGTAATAGAGCGCATTTTGTTGGCAACAACAAATTAAATGCAGCGCGGTGTATCATAAAGAAGACAGCGAAAAATAGACTTCGGTGGATGCCCTTTGTTGTTACCCTACGTACCAATGGGAATAACGGGCAGTAAGTAAGTATCCATAACAATGCTAATATCTAGATGACGAATGTGTTTTTTATAGTGAATATAGCAAACTATTCAGTTTTATAAACGGAACAAGTCTGGCATACTAGCGCAGTGGGTCGTGGGTTCACAACTAGCACCGGTAGATCCGGACTTTACTTCCGTGGTTTACTTCCGGTTTTGTTTCTAGGTTGAACATGGTACGAACTTACATTCTTCCGAGCCATTGATTATCGCTATGCCTTTCACATATAGAACATTGTCAGTTGCTAGTTCAACGGTTTATTTAAAATTGGTTGATAACAAATTTCAGATTTCAGGAAAGAAATCAGAGTATAGATATAAAATATAACTAAATCGGGCGCTGTTTATGTTCGCATAATGAACAAAGAAAGAACACATAAGAAAAAACACACATATTACCAATGCAAGACAAGTAATAGAGAAACACTAGTATACAACTGACGTATATTTAATGTCAATCCTACAGGGAATATTGTACGTTGTTTACAATCCTCCAGGTATTTGTTCCTCCCTCCCTGTTCACGCCTACAACATTGCATTGAGTCACGGTTCCAACTACTAAATTGCCTTGGGTCACAGTTCTGCCTTCTTCTTCACGCCTACAACATTGCCTTGGGTTACAGTTATGCCTTCTTCTTCACGCCTACAACATTGCCTTGTGTTACAGTTCTACTTTCTTCTTCACGCCTACAACATTGCCTTGGGTCACAGTTATGCCTTCTTCTTCACGCCTACAACATTGCCTTGTGTCACAGTTCTACCTTCTTGTTCACGCCTACAACATTGCTTAGTGTCACAGTTCTGCCTTCTTCTTCACGCCTACAACATTGCTTAGGGTCACAGTTATGCCTTCTTCTTCACGCCTACAACATTGCTTAGTGTCACAGTTCTGCCTTCTTGTTCACGCCTACAACATTGCCTTGGGTCACAGTTCCACCTTCTTGTCAAACAGTGTATGTATGCACTGTGAGGGTAGAGAAACAATGTGGCATAAATTTCTCTGTCAACTCTTTTCTGTAGCACAGAATACACGTATATTTATCTAAACACTTATATTCAAGGTTGTGTAGAAAGAGGAATACCTTAAAACTTACACTGAAGATTGTGTAGAATGAGGAATACCTTAAAACTTACACTGAAGATTGTGTAGAATGAGGAATACCTTAAAACTTACACTGAAGATTGTGTAGAATGAGGAATACCTTAAAACTTACACTGAAGATTGTGTAGAATGAGGAATACCTTAAAACTTACACTGAAGATTGTGTAGAATGAGGAATACCTTAAGACTTACACTGAAGATTGGGTAGAAAAAGGATTACCTTAAGACTTACACTGAAGTTTGGGTAGAAAGAGGAATACCTTAAGACTTACACTGAAGATTGCCTAGAAAGAGGAATACCTTAAGATTTACACTGAAGCTTGTGTAGAAAGAAGATTACCATAAAATTTACACTGAAAATTTTGTAGAATGAGGAATACCTTAAGACTTACACTAAAGATTGTGTAGAATGAGGAATACCTTACAATTTACACTGAAAAATTTGTAGAATGAGGAATACCTTAATACTTACACTAAAGATTGTGTAGAACGATGAATACCTTACAATTTACACTGAAAAATTTGTAGAATGAGGAATACCTTAATACTTACACTAAAGATTGTGTAGAACGATGAATACCTTACAATTTACACTGAAAAATTCGTAGAATGAGGAATACCTTAATACTTACACTAAATATTGTGTAGAACAATGAATACCTTACAATTTACACTGAAGATTGTGTAGAATGAGGAATACCTTAAGACTTACACTGAAGATTGGGTAGAAAGAGGAATACCTTAAGACTTACACTGAAGATTGTGTAGAACAAGAGCCGTCAGAGACGGGTTATGCTCCTCGTGGGGTGTTAGTCACAGAAAAAATACTAAACAAATATGTAAAAGAGAGTTATTGTTCTTTGCCATTAAGTTTCAAATTGATTTCTCTAATACTGTTTGAGTTATGACCAGAACAAGAATTAAGTGTGAATAATTACTTAGGGGAATAACTCGAAAAATATGCATGTAAGAGTTATGGTGCCGACGATATGCGCATCTCAACTTGGTCTGTAGTGAAACTATCTATGAAGTTTTATTAAAATCTGAGCAGTGGTTCTACAGAAATAGCACGGAAAAGAATTTAGTATATAATTATATTGCAAATTTTCCCAGGAGCATAACTGTGTGAATGATCAACGAACCGGAATGTGCCGACGATATGCGCATCTCCACTTGATAGTGAAGCTATCAATGAAGTTTTATTAAAATCTGAGCAGTGGTTCTGGAGAAATAGCTCGGACAAGAAAGTGCGACGCACGCCCGCACGCACGCACACACACACACATACACACACACACACACACACACACACGGACGGACACTTCGGCGACTATATGCTCCCGGGGAGCATAAAAAGGAATACCTTTAGACTTACACCGAAGACTGTGTAGAAAGAGGAATACCTAAAGACTTATACTGGGGATTGGGTAGAATGAAGAAGTGTCTTGTCAGGGGAAATATTCGAACCTGCGACTTTCGGTTCCAGTGCTCGCTGAATCAATTAACCACCATGTTTACTGCTAACCCACGTTATAACCAATGGAACACAACTAATTGAAACACTGTACAATATCGACGGATATATACGGTACTAAAGCAGACACAATAAGTTGGAATATAAGCCCCACTGCTGGGTATACGTATATTGATGACATACACACTCCCTAAAGACAACATGACATTTACAAACATGTTATTATACTATATGTATGGAAAAGTGTCGTTAAATAACCGAGCTTTATATTTGAAAGTACAATAACAGCAAGATATATCAGGGTGCAACCCGTACGTGTTTCCAATCCAATCCTATTATTAGTTAAGTCAACTGGAAATTGCTGACAAATTAAGAAAATTGTAATGTTAACGGTAACGCTAAAATAGACACCATAAAACTCGTCGATTTGAAACACAATAAAACAGTAATGGTTTAACAACAATGTACGTATAACGTATTACATAGCAGAAACACATCCACAGGCTTGGAAAATGGCGTTCAAAACACGGGTGGCTGACGTTTACAGGAAACCGTTTTGGGTTTGATGGTTTCATCTTTTGTATAGAAATAGCACGTTAAATGTTTTGTTAGAAATGGACATCCTTGCTGAGAAAGCAAAGCTGACAAAGCACTTTAAAGGGTTGTATTAATTAGGCGCTGCTTATGCTGCTGCTTAGCTGCTATTGCTACTACTACTGCTGCTGCTCGTGGTGGTGGTGGTGGTGGTGGTGGTGGTGGTGGTGGTGGTGGTGGTGGTGGTGGTGGTGGTGCCGCCGCCGCCGCCGCCGCCGCTGCTGCTGCTGCTGCTGCTGCTGCTGCTGATGGTGATGATAATGATGATGATGATGTTGATGATGATGTTAATGATGATGATGACGCATTGTGTCATACAGTTTATACAGAAGTACGCAAGCATTTTGCGACGTAACAGTGCCATACCATAAAGCCACTCTCGCGTCATTTCACAAGAAATTAGACACTATATTGATTATGCAAATTTGCATGCGGATGGAACATATGTAGATCGTCTCTGTAGATGTGTAATTAGTTGAAGTCTGTCTCCATGCGACAGGATGAATTCGTATTTGAAACTTTGTGCAATTCTTCTTCGACTTTACATTACCTTGCAGTCTGGAAGGCTCCGGTTTTATAGTCACTGAAACTCCGTAATGGATAAATGCAACCCTTAACGAGTTAGTCAGCTGGATGATTCTGAACTTACTAGAATCAGAATGGTTTACTCCGTACTTGGAACCTGGGATATCCTATTATTTTCTGAATATTTGAATATTTGTCCTCTGACAGTAAGGCATGTTACGCAGTATGAGGTTAAATGACAGGGAGTAATGATATTGAATACAAAACACACATGTTGTTCAATCGATGTCAACGTTTTCCAAACACGCGAAAGAATCGTGTATGCGACAGGGAACTGCACTTTTGAATTATTTAACTTTTGCGTCCTCAGAAACAAATTGTTTTGAATATCCAATATTTTGTTATACCGTCATTTGAGAGAAGTAAGACACAAGTGGGTGCTTGAGTTAAGTTCTTGTATTACTAAAAGTAATAATGGTTTTGTGGCATCAAATTTCTTCTGTTCAAACTATTCATACAATTATTAGTGGTAGAGTGTTCAAGTATTGCGCTCCACTGATGTAGAAATGTGTCTTCATGTACTAAAACGTTTATAGTACTATTGTATTTCTATAGAACGTTGTAATAATTATGTGCTACATGTTTAAGTAGGAAAGCTCCGCATGGAATAATTTTTTCATACAAAGTGGCATGATCTTTCCTCCCACATTTCAATTAAAGAAGACAGAAATATTAAATGACGTTTTATTTCATGGCTATATTTTCAGCTAGATTTTGTCTTCATAATGCAAAGGAGATCATTAAGATTGACTTATATATTTTTGAAGTACTTCTCTTAAAAATACAGAAGCTAATAGCATGAGTGTTAGATAAGGTCTCTATTTTCGTCATTGACAAATAAATATACAGAAAAATAATACAGTGAGTGACATTTTGAAATGAGTTTTTTTCATGCAAACGGCTTAAAAACAAACTTATATAGAAGGGAATACAGAGAAGGCAAGACAGAGCTAATGCTACTATACACTCATTTTTCTTGTTACTGAATGATACTGTAATGTCCTATAATAACGGTTGCCGCCTGCTAAGCCAAACGTTCGTGACGAATCCACGCTTAGTGTACAGTGTAGCAATATCACGTGGTTTTTTACTACAGTTCCAAGTAAAAATTTGTAAACATCGGAATACAAATGTAGCCATAAATAATTTATTTCTTCGTCGATTTCTATGAAATCTACGCCACGCTAAGGAGAACATTATTAATTTTGCTTTCCAAGAAATATAAAATCTTTTTCAGCGGATGTGCCGTTTAATCCATTACCCTGTGAAACCATGGAACGTGTAGGTTTCACAGGGTAATGGAAAAATCGGTAAAGCTGCTGAAAAAAAAGATCTTATATTTCATGGAAAGCAAATACTTTTCCCCTTAGCGTGGCGTATATTTCATAGAAATCAATTAAGAAATAAAATACTTTTTTATTTTCCAATGTTTACAAATTTCTTCTTGTAACTGTAGCCAAAAGTCACGTGATATTGCTACACTGGTGTAGATACATACTAGTACCTTCTTGCATAAATATCCTAACTTTGGCTTTTATTTCGTTTTAGCCTGGTTAGCAAAACGCTTGTGACTAATAATGACATATCTAGTGGCTGCAGAGTAATATGTTAATGCAAAAATGTATATCATGCATCTGTATATGTTTATACATTTGTACATATTTAAAACTACATAATTTTGTATGTAAAATAATTAGTAAAGAGGAACTCCATATCAAGGCTAGGGGTGGTATTGAGTATAAGGATAGCCAATCATATCGCCTGTTACTGACCAAGAGTTTAATATGGTGTGATCAGATTGGTTGTTCTTATCCTTATGTCAAGTAAGATCAGTATTGAATACCACTCCAGGGGTGGTATTCAATATCGATCTTATTTAATTGGAGAATAAGGATAGCCAATCATATCGGCTGTTACTAACCAAGATTTTAATATGGTGTGATCTGATTGGTTGTCCTTATCCTTAAGTCAAGTAAGATCAGTATTGAATACCATCCCAGAGCAGTTTTACTATTATTTATTCATCTACCGGTTTCGGTCTAACATAGACCTTCGCCAGGATAAGATTTGTAAATATTTGTACCAGTACATGAAGTATGAACATTATGTGCTCTCCGCAATGGAGGAAAATAAATGTTTATAGAAGAATATTACCTGGTCGGAAATGTAATTTACTAGAAACGGTGAGAATTGCGCTAATACATGTCTACGGGCTTTCTGGCTGTATTAATAATTCAAAATGTTCCATATGCAAATGTAACTGAATGCTTTCATTTAAATTGTAATTATCACAAAACTTAAGGGATTTGTAAACTGTATTAAAACATTCATTTTGAAAACGTTCTTGGTGTCTGTATTTTAATGGAACGCCCAGAATATTGAAGCAATGAGACACAATAAGTGAATTACATGTACAGTTTTGTGTGAGATGTGAAATTATTTGTTATTTATTGCCAATAACATTACATTTTCAGTGATAATAATTATATCCTATTTATTATAAAATACAATATTTACTGCTTACTAATGCAACAACAGTTGATACAACATCATATAATTGGAAAATATATGATACATAGTCTTCTTGCTTTTTACATTCATCAATTATTTTATCAAAATATTGATTTTTTTTAAAAAAGGCGCCATTTTGATTCTGTTATTTTGTCATCAAATGCATTATTATGAATATTATTTGATGTTTTTTCATATGATCGAATGCTGAAAGGAATAAAGTAGGTAAATTGTGAAAAAGCATAAGTATTTATGTATTTTAAAGTTTATTAAAATAAAACATGCCCCAAAATGGCAAATTTTGAGGTCAAGGTCATACCTCAAGGTCAAGGTCACCGAGTGTGGTAGATATTAAAAAATTTGTGCATTAAATGCATCGGTATGATTTCAACACATGTTGAAAGTTTCATGATGATATCTCCAATAGTTATTGACAAACACTCCTTTGACCAATTTCTCTGTATTTTGGATGATTCCTGAAAATTAATCTGGCGCTGGGAAGTCTGCTATACCAGGAATTTGGCGCCAAAAGAGTTAATGGTTAAATTCGATGTGTGGACTGATATTGTAAGGAATTATGCCCAGTTTCCAAGAACATGAGACAAATGATATATCTGAGCATTATGTGATTGTCTTTCACAAAATACATAAAACACATGGACAAAATATTCTGTATTTGAAATTATTTGGAAGACTTACGTAAACTACCAAAATCTTGCTTCGAAACTTGAAGTTATTTCGGTTGCATTGATGGGTTAAATTTTTTGCGAGTGTCCACAAGGTAGTTAAGTAAACATTTGGCAAATATTAGATTTCACGAATATAAATATTCCTAACGTTAGTACGCGAAATATCAAGTTGAAAATGAATAAATGTATCTAGTTGTATTAGGACGATGGTCATCAATAAATTGTACACACATGTGAGTACATTATAAACTGGCAACAAATGCTACACGGACAGATTTGATAAATTACAAGTGCAATTGATACGGTATCTGCAAATTGTAAGGAAAATATTGACGCGTCTGAAATTAGTATTCCTGACGAGCGGGAAACAAGTGACGGTTTAACAGACGCGCTTATATCGCACAATAACATACGGAGGAACAGCTTCTACATATAATCCTCTAATTTGATACATCGTACACTTGCCTTCTCGCCATGCTTCCACAGCGAAACGATTGAACTAATTTCACATGCGTAATTGGGGGCTAACAACAGAGGAACGTAGTTCAACGACACTGAATGGACGGACGTAAGCGATGAGGGTAATTAGTTATACACCAAGACATACCGCTATTGTCTTTCTTTAATTATCATGCAATATACTCACACGATCGCTGATTGGTAACATCTATAAATAAGTAGAGCAAACATTGAGTTATTTCAATGAATACAGTAACATCAGAATTTTTCGCGAAGGATTAATTGATTTAGTTTCGCGAAAATTCATGTTCATGAACTTAATCAATGTCGGTAAAACAACATATAGTAGTTAATTTTAAAGTCACGACCACTAAACCTCGTGAACTACATAAAAATAAAATTCGCAAACTTTCTCATTTACAGTATCGACGTAAGAGAAAGTCTTAAACTGTGACGTTAACTGATTTGATGGCAGAAATAAAACCTAGATGCGTTCGTCATTTGTATCAATATCGAACCGATTAATTGCTGGCTACGGAGTCCATGCTCATTTAAACGCATGATGGTAAATCCCAGACAGGATGTAATATCAATATATCTGATTTAATCTACTTTACAACGTTGCACTAGTTTGTACGTTATTAGGTTCACACTGATTACCATGCATTTCCAAGTAATTTGAGTCGTAAACTTAAGGTGGAACCACACTATAAAAAAGTTCCTGACCCATATACAAATTTGGTACCATAGTAAACTTTGATTTATTCCTAATTCAACGTCCCGTCTGATAGATCCGTGTGCGTTCCCATGACGTTACTACGGTCAAATTCCACAATCGCATTTTAGTGTTGTTTTTGAATATTATCGTTGGATGCCAGTCAAACATAAAATACAAGAAACGCCAAAGTGTTTCTGGACATTATCAAAAACAATTAAATTATATAAAAAACGACGAAATTTTCCGTTGAAATGCTGTCGTTCAACTTTGTTTAAATTGTTTTCTGGCTGAAATCGTCGCTGTTTTGTCAGTTCGTCTGTATCTGAAATAATGAACGGAACGCGCCCGGTTGTCTCTAAACAATAATATTACTGTTTATGCTCCTTGAAGTATATGGTATGCTCGGACAACACCTACACATGCTACTGCATCCACAATGCTCCACATGTGTAAGGATGTGTACATGACAGGGTCAAAGACCAACGTGCCGTGGACGCATATCATTACCAAGTACAACAGCCGACTTGCCACTCAATTATCGGGGTTGCTAGTTCGTATATGGCTGAACTGAAACATGTTTAAAAGACTTTCAATTAGTACTTCAGTATTTTACAAAATTACAACTTATGGAACATACAACATAAGATTATTAGTATTTAAACAAGAAAACGTTATAAGAGCATGTAAAGGTATTCGATGCTAAATGGAATGAACATATCATAAAACAAGGAGCTAAGGAATCATACATGTAGTAGAAACAACATGATATTATTGTAGCAGTCAACGAACGTTAGAAGCGTTCTAATAGAAATGCATATACGACGTGTACATGCGACTAGCATATCAATGCTACGAACAAATCATACAATCTTTATAGAAGGATCGCTCACACAGATTTCAGATTTTCTATTCTAGCTACGGCCTTCATTTGCATTATATAGCGTGCTAAAGGCCAGTAGACGAACGAGAAATGTCAGTGGTTGTCTCAGTCGAGTATTGAACAATTTGTCACTTGTAAGGAGAAATAGAAGGCTCAGGAATAAAGTGGAGACATATCATACAAATCACGCGCGAGTTTGCTGTGCATTTCAGCACTTATACCAACCAATAACCATTAAACACGATCGTTTATATGAAATCGCATACTGATACCGAATCAATAGTTAGAATACGACGTACACGAGTGCAAGTGATTTAGATACTTTAATGGCGTTTTAATTGTCACGTGTCAAATCATAATCTTGTACCGAGCGGATACAGTGATGTACAACACATATCAGATGCACTTTCACACTAATTAATAACAAACCATGTTATGCAATGATATTTTCTAACAACAATAAGTGACACATTCAAATACCAGCACTTTCATTAAGACCTAAACAAAGGAATAATTGTGATTCTGGTAACACGTTGGAATCATAGCGTAGTTAGGTTGGAAATACATTTTATTCAATGTGCGCTTCGGCAAATCATCGATCCGCGGTGACTTCTAAAATAATGTCAATAAATGTTTAGGGTAGGGGCCAAAATAGGCTAGGTAGGAGTACCAGCATCACAATATCATTTTGTGCTGACCTGATTCAAACATTATTGTTGTTGTTGTCGTTGTTGTTGTCGTTGTTGTTGTCGTTTTTGTTGTTGTAGTTGTTGTTGTTATTGTTGCTGCTGCTGCTACTGTTGTTGTTGTTGTTGTTGATGATGATGTGTTGTTGTTGTTGTTGTTGCTGTTGCTGCTGCTGCTACTGTTGTTGTTGTTGTTGTTGTTGATGTTGTTGTTGCTGTTGATGTTGTTGTTGATGTTGTTGTAATTATTGTAGTTGCTGTTGATGATGTTGTTGTTGTTGCTGTTGCTGTTGATGTTGTTGTTGATGTTGCTGATGTTGTTGTTGTTGTTGTTGTTGTTGTTGTTGTTGTTGATGATGTTGTTGTTGTTGTTGTTGTTGTTGTTGTTGCTGTTGCTGCTGCTGCTACTGTTGTTGTTGTTGTTGTTGATGTTGTTGTAATTATTGTAGTTGCTGTTGCTGTTGTTGTTGATGTTGTTGTAATTATTGTAGTTGCTGTTGATGATGTTGTTGTTGTTGCTGTTGCTGCTGCTGCTACTGTTGTTGTTGTTGTTGTTGTTGTTGTTGTTGATGTTGTTGTTGATGTTGTTGTAATTATTGTAGTTGCTGCTACTGTTGTTGTTGTTGTTGTTGATGTTGTTGTTGATGTTGTTGTAATTATTGTAGTTGCTGTTGCTGTTGTTGTTTTTGTTGTTGTTGTTGTAGTAGTAGTAGTTCTTGTTGTTGTTGTTGAAAAGAGCATTTCCTCCTGCAATAACAAGGAAGGACGGTCTGACAAACACCTCACTCTTCATAAATACGGGTGTTGGAGCATTCTTAACAAGGATGCTCAATTGTTCCTCTAAAATACATGACATAGAAACTAAGGTCCCTACAGTGTCACCTATCTTTTATGAAAGCATGTTTTGCCAAATAACGAGGCCACAGTCCACAACATGATCAGGGCGTTAGAAACATTTGGAATTAGTCAAAGAAATACATAGAAATCGCACACGGCCATTTGTTGCCAAGTCTAACCATGTAATTAATTTACGTATTATCGGATATTCGGATTTTCGACCACACGTCACATCACAGACGACGTTTGGGTTAAGTAAAATCAATATTAAGAAAGTGTGCTTCCAGGGAAAATTAGTTCAAGAAACATTCGAAGAAGACCTGGTTAGCTAGTGCCAGAAAAATAATTAAACAAGATAATAATATCATTGAAATATTTTCTTTTCTATAAATGATACATTTGCCGTTTAAGGTAGCACAATCCTTCATTTCATATCAACACGTTCTCTTATTAAACTTACACCTTCTCAGAAACATTATCAGTTTAATTTATATTTGAATATTGTAGCTTGGAATCAGAGTATGCACAGTGAACATAATAAAGACCATTACTCACGCAAACAATTGGATCTAATTTCTATGGTTTCCAAGTCTGGGAGCATTTAATCAATTGAGAAATAACACAAATTGCGTATTTATACAATGGAGTTAAAGAGGGACTATTTTTTCTTTTTAGATAGAACTGATAAGCTCACAGGATAGGCATCGTTAATAATGTAACTACATCATCATTACAATCTCAACTAAGCAATGATGAACGACTGCAGGGAATTGTCTTATTTATTTAGATAACTTTAGTGCAGAATGCAATTTTCACATTCCAGTCATGCTTGTGTTGTCGGTGGTGTATGTATTGCAACTGGGAGAAACAACCACGTGTTGGCTGCCACGTGTTGGGAGCCGTGTTTTAGCGCGTTGTCTTACTTTCTAATGATTACAAATACATGTAATTCTAAATTACAAATTAAATATTTGATTAAAAGTGGTCTCTCGTAATAAGTTAAATACACTTAGTAATTAAGTCTAGCGGAAGATATAAGTAGTGGTTTTTGTATGCAGGTTTTGTACCAGTGGTCTTTGTTCGCAAGCTTTTCTCACCACTTTGACTGTACTCAAATAGTGAAAGGCATTTTTGCGTAAAAAATTATATGTACGTGACACATGTTCTCGTAAGTTGTAACATCACGCAATCTCTGAGTACTTAAATTCTAAAACACAATAACTGGTCGCTAACGTTTACACTGACAGATTATAACAGCAGATCACTCCAGTTAGAATAGTAACAACACTGTAAAATCATATATTTTCGCGACGTCAAAATTGCGCGAATTTGATATTCTGATGCAAAATCCTCGCATTGGTTACTTCCCTTTACAAAGCGGTTACTTCCCTTTGCCGCTCTGTAATAATGTATGGACGTGACCCTGTGAGGAGGTTGGTGCTGATGATTAATAGTTCGCGAAATTGTAACGTCAGATATAAAGTATTCAGTGTTCTACAGGCGTTTTGTAAGTTTACGAGCATAAATATATTCGCAAACTTATCAAATACGTGAATATCGCGAGAATTAATCACTCGCAGAAATTTATCTCTCGCGGAAATTAATCCTTCGCGAAAAATTCTGATTTTACAGACACATACTGTATACAAACTAACCATAACAAGAAACGACCAATCGGATTATTTAGGAGGGATTGACTTGGTATTGGACGTAACTAGAACGTAACGATGTTAGATAATAACCATGAACGTTATAATTTGTATTATGTTTGTCAACCCATGTGACCTAATGTCTGAGGAATGTGGATATTGTCAGAGTCTGCAGAGAAAACTCTCACTTCAGATAAGCTGACTAAGTAATTATTCATAGTTAAATACCTAAATAATATATACGCAATGGCTTGCTTAAAACAGGTGCCCGCTTAATAAAAAGATGCCCGCTTAATAAAAAGATGCCCTTAGTCACATGACTGACATTAAAACAACTATAATATAATTGAAATACCACCAGAATGAAGCACTTCCAGAACATTTTATATTAACGTTGGATGGGGGAAAGACATTCTTAAGTCATACCGTAATATTCAGCTAGAAAATTAAACTCAATGTAACTGTTTAAATGTACAATATTGTGTGTTCATTGTAAATTTGATACGTTCGTAAAAACGGTGTAAATATAATAGCAAATTACGTTGACGTGTAAACCAATTGATTAACATATAAAGAACATGGAACCGAATAAAAAGCGACATTATTGTTCTGCCTAAGACACCTTAAGTACATCAGACATGTTGATCTTATAAGGCTGAAATATTCAGTCTAACACGACGACATACAAGACGAACTGTTTCCCTTTATGAAAACCAACCGTTTCAATATTGTCTGAAATAGCACGATAACTCGTTTGTGGAACTGTTCATAAATCATCCAAATCTATCAGAAAGCCCCACTACAGACAGCGAGACATTGGAAGATGAATTCCAGACCGCGTTCATATGAAGAGAAACCAAACAAACAAAATCGCATAAATGACGCAGTTGTGTGCTTTGATGTGTTTAATATGCAAGGAAAATCGTACCACCGATTTGAAGAATGCAAGTCATGTCACATTCACAGTCTTCTGAACAGGCAGAAATATTTATTAGATAAAATTTTGTTAAATTATATATGACTGATTGCTGGCGTAACATGTTACGCTAACTCGCCTAAGCAGGACTGTATTATGATATTTTTACCATATGAACTACCTAAAACTCAGAACACTTCGGAAACTTAAAAGTGGTATCCAGCTTCTGTCTCTTTCTACCTCTAACACAAAAATCAAGCCAGGTAACATTCTGACATGCGACAATAGAAACTGAGAGCACGATTGGTCAGGAAAATTAGCCAATGAAAACAGGCCTTTCATAAGTAGTTACGTGCGCTCTTTAGGATATTCGGTGTACGAACTACTGCCATGGAGCATGATCATACTGGTTTATATTAAATTAATGTGTCTGTAACAATAAATTTCTGTTTTACTTATGTTCTTATTGTATCCGGTGAAACTAGTATTTTTTCAGATTAGGGCGAAACAACAGATGAATAGCCTAGACACAAATGCGTTATTCTATAGACAACGAATTTGAAACGAATTTGAACCATACTTATAATAGTCGTCAATTTAACTAACTGATTTAACATTTAATTTAAATACTACAAGACTGACTTATACATACATCCCTGGAGACCCATTGTCTACACTTGATATACATCTAATACAATAGCAATCAGTTGCATATATATCAGGAAGACAAACTCATCTAATTAGATAATGTATCACGGAGCTAACTAGAACATTGCTTCCCGGAGTTTATTACATTTATTCACAAGCAAATACCCACCACCATGGATAATTGTCTTAGACCGAATATTCACTTACTAAGAAAACAATAAACAAAAAAACTAACAAGAAAATTTCGCCCATGTTACGGAGATCAACATACAAATATTTTGACATAATTGAATTACTTAACTGGAACTGTTCTCCTTAAACCGTATTTATCATGTAGTCATGTTTTATCTCAATATAAGTACGGCAAATCGAGTAAAAGTCGGACAGGGGAGACAGCACTCAACTTAACCAGCCGAGCACAGAAAACATAAATTACAAGGCACAATGCATAACACATAACCGAACTGCCCAAGTCCAAGCTGTCAAAAAGCTAAATGAACTAGTTTCAGCCTTCAAACAGTTGTGTGCCCTAGCTGAATGACCTAGTTTCAAAAGTAAATCGGCTGAAATACCTAGTTTGAGCTGTCTGAAGTCCTGAAACGTTAAAGAATAACAGTAATTAAAAGCTGAATGTCATAGTTGATATGCGTGTTGAGCAAACAAGCGCGTATCAATAGCAGCTGATTAGTGTTATGACATACTTATTAACCTGAACAAGATTCTACAGAGGACACACACCGTGACAAGGATTCAGAAACATAAGGTAAAATTCTGACCTAGAGAGTGCTAACCATTTTTATGTGACCTGGTAACCTAGCTAGATTATGAACTCAAATGATCCAGTTGTGCTAACCCGATTGTATAAAGGTCGATACTATTACCAAGTTTCATATAGATCAAGTGAAAAGGGTGACCTCTAGAGTGTTAATGGTCCAATTGTTGACGACGACGACATACGACGGACGACGCACACGAACACTGAACATTAGGTGGTGACCAATTTTAAGCACTTTTCGAGTTAACCGCGATTCGGTCACGTGTGCCTAAAACCACTAACGTACGAGTACGCATTTAGATTGCTAGATTCTATACCCCTAAATGCATTCTACTGAAAGAAGATTTGAAAGAAAGCCTAAGACTAACTGACCATAGTCTTAAAAAGTATGAAGCAAAAAAGCTAGATTGAATGGATAAATGCAGTACATGCTTTGGGTACCACCGACCTATTATCATGATTATGTTTGGATCACAAGCTACGATTAGTTTTGACAAAAACGTGAGACAGTGTCAGACAGTCCAATCTATTTATCCTGTTGCTCCTCTGATCGTTAATTATCCGTTCAATCAGAAGCAAAGCTTAAGAACATTATCTTCAATGTCTGGTCAAGATGGTATCACCAACGATAAGTACCGGTTTTGTTACGGTACCGTTAGACTGGATTTTAGTACTTACATAATTTAGTATATACACCAGTACGAACCGGTCATTGCTCCATCCGTGTTTATTATCGTCCAAAACTGGATTATTTCGACACGGTTAGAATGATTATCGTGTTCAATGTTATCCTGGAAACCCGAACCATACGTGCTACTAGGGTGCCGTAAAAGGAATCTAGACGTAACGACACGTCAATAATATTTTGATACGGTCTGCATAATTTTCGTAATCCAAAACATGACTTTTTTATTCTTACCATTCGTATTCAAAAGCGTTATTTTGGTCGTTCTACTCTCTGTACGAAAGTATGAACTTGCGGCAAATAGACATCAATACCAGGTCAAACCGACTGCAAGTCTACATACAACATGGATATAAGAAATCACACGGAAATCAGCCTAGGTGTGTCACAGAACATTCTTTGTAACCGTCAGACTGTATCAGACATTAGGCCTTAAACATGTTGTTGGTTCTCCCTTCCTCGACCAATTTTATTAAGGCTTTGGAAGGTAGGTAGGGAAACTACATGCGTTATAATTTTTTTTATTTTTTCGTATACGAATTAAGTAATATTGAACGACTTTCGCACAGCACAACCTCTCTAGAGCAACAGTATAACCTCTCTAGAGCAACAGTATAACCTCTCTAGAGCAACAGTACAACCTCTCTAGAGCAACAGTACAACCTCTCTAGAGCAACAGTACAACCTCTCTAGAGCAACAGTACAATCTCTCTAGAGGAACAGTACAATCTCTCTAGAGCAACAATACAACCTCTCTAGAGCAACAGTACAACCTCTCTAGAGCAACAGTACAACCTCTCTAGAGCAACAGTACAATCTCTCTAGAGGAACAGTACAATCTCTCTAGAGGAACAGTACAACCTCTTTAGAGCACAGTACAACCTCTCTAGAGCAACAATACAATCTCTCTAGAGGAACAGTACAATCTCTCTAGAGGAACAGTACAACCTCTTTAGAGCACAGTACAACCTCTCTAGAGCAACAGTACAACCTCTCTAGAGCAACAGTACAACCTCTCTAGAGCAACAATACAACCTCTCTAGAGCAACAGTACAACCTCTCTAGAGCAACAGTACAACCTCTCTAGAGCAACAGTACAACCTCTCTAGAGCAACAGTACAACCTCTCTAGAGCAACAGTACAACCTCTATAGAGCAACAGTACAACCTCTATAGAGCAACAGTACAACCTCTCTAGAGCAACAGTACAACCTCTTTAGAGCAACAGTACAACCTCTATAGAGCAACAGTACAATCTCTATAGAGCAACAGTACAACCTCTCTAGATCAACAGTACAACCTCTATAGAGCAACAGTACAACCTCTATAGAGCAACAGTACAACCTCTCTAGAGCAACAGTACAACCTCTATAGAGCACAGTACAACCTCTCTAGAGCAACAGTACAACCTCTCTAGAGCAACAGTACAATCTCTATAGAGCAACAGTACAATCTCTATAGAGCAACAGTACAATCTCTATAGAGCAACAGTACAATCTCTATAGAGCACAGTACAATCTCTATAGAGCAACAGTACAATCTCTCTAGAGCAACAGTACAATCTCTATAGAGCAACAGTACAATCTCTATAGAGCACAGTACAATCTCTATAGAGCAACAGTACAATCTCTCTAGAGCAACAGTACAATCTCTATAGAGCAACAGTACAATCTCTATAGAGCACAGTACAATCTCTATAGAGCAACAGTACAATCTCTCTAGAGCAACAGTACAATCTCTCTAGAGCAACAGTACAATCTCTATAGAGCAACAGTACAATCTCTATAGAGCACAGTACAATCTCTATAGAGCAACAGTACAATCTCTATAGAGCAACAGTACAACCTCTATAGAGCAACAGTACAATCTCTCTAGAGCAACACCCTTTGGGAAACACAATATTTGGTAGTTGCACCAAGGATGTTGCATGGAAAGGAAAACTTTGTAGTAAATGGTAATTTCTGTAACAAAATCATTAGTTGCTCAATAGAGGTTGTTGCTCTATGGAGGGACGCACTGTAGTCCCAAAAAGAAACTCAATAACAAATCGGTATGTCGGGAGTGAAAACAAACAATTTCTTAAGGTCTGATATATAGTAATAACACAATCGCTAAAAAACAGGTAAAGTGGTTGTGTTCATTTCATGATGCAAAAAGTGCAATCTACAGATTTACAAAACTTGAAACACAAGCAGCTGAATGATGCTTTATCTGACATTAGTGTTTTTCTACAATAAGAAAAAATCTCATAATGTTATACAATTAAAAGGGAATTAGTCTGAATAACTAACGAAGTATTCCAAGAAAATATTAAAGGTTAATTATTATGAATAAAAAAAACTTAACTTAAAACACTGCTGAACAGATTTCCATAAACAGTACAATAGCGCCGGGTTGACTGAGTGTAACTCCCCGGAACAGTAAATACGTCGTTCTGCTATTAAAGAGGGCGTAGCAGCATCTTTACATACAAATATATTTGTTATTTATTTTAAAAGTGATTTTATTGTACAACAAGAGGACCCATGTGGCCCTGGATCGATCACATGTGTTAAATGCTTACAATTTAAATTGAGAGCCTATAAACAGTTTCTAAGTTTCATGACAATAATTAAACAAGAAGGCATAGAGGGTCCTACGACGCTCACCTTAGAAATGTTCACAATACAAATCGAGATATAATAGAAGTAGTTTGAATTATATGGAAGAAGATATAATATAAATTGGGCATGGAAGACAGCACTCAACTTAAATAACCGAGCACAGAAATCATAAAAACAACACTGACCACAATTACATGGCACAGTGCCTAACACACGACTAACTTATGTTAGCTAAAACAAGAAGTCTATTAAAACCAGTTGCAATATTCCTCAACTTCCTTATGAGACCAATATTGATATTCAATATTGATCTTATTTAATTAGAGAATAATGATAGCCAATCACATCGCATGTTACTGTCCAAGAGTTTAATATGGTGTGATCTGATTGGTTGTCCTTATCTTTGTCGAGTAAGATCAATATTCAGTGTCAGTTCACTATATTGGCATAAGAACATTACGTATATTCATCGCCTTAAACAATAGGAATAACAATTGAATACCACCCATACCAGTTTTGAAGGATTCCCAAAGTGGACTAGTTATTGAGGTTGTTCTATAATACAAGACATATCTTAGACGGTTAATCACATGCATATATAGCCAACAAACACAGACAATAAAGACAGTATTGTCTATTTCCGTTTAACACTTCTTACGAATGAAATGTTACATGAATTCACATATTCAAAGTAGAAATTTACATCTTACAGACAAAACGAGACAACTGTAAAAATATCGAGATGTTTGTAGCTTCCAGCAACCTCCTTTCATAGAATTGTTAAGTCAAACACAATAAAATGTAAAGCAACGACGTCTCCATGTCAACACGATAGTATCTTGGAATAGAGAGATTCATGTTAAATATTATACTATAAAATCGGAAATTTTCGTGAAGGATTTGTTTTCGTTTTATGCGTTAAATCGACAATTTCGCGAAAATGAATGTTCGTGAGTTTATATATTAACCAGTGTAGCAATACTACGTGTTTTGGGCTACAGTTCCAAGTAGAAATTGTAAACATTGGAACACAAATATAGTCATTAGTATTTTATTTCTTCATCGATTTCTATGAAATATACGCCACGCTAATGGCAAAATTATTTGCTTTCCATAAAATAGAAGATCCTTTTAAGCAGCTATGCCGTTTTGTCAAACACCCGGACAATACAGGTTTCATAGTGTACTGGAAAATGGTCAAATTTCTACTTGGAACTGTAGCCAAATGTCACATGGTATTGCTACCCTGGTAACGTCGGAAAAAAATAATTTAAAAACGCGAACATTTTACCTCGCGAACTAAATAGAAAATACCAATTCGCGAAATTTTGACATCCAAAAAACATTTTTTATCTGATCTGTACTTTTATTGAAACAGTTTTCATCTGATCATCTTCAAACTTGTTGACAAAATTTATGAGTTTACTGTAAGATATGCATTTGTATAACACACAGCCTAGAAAGTAACTTAGATTTATTGGATCGAGACAAACTTATTATTATTTACTTAAGATGTTTTAACATACAATGTAAATATGAGAACAAATGCAACACTGTATTACTAGGCTGTGTCAGTTTACGTGAAATCGATATACTAGACAGTTTATTCCAATATACAGTACAATCATAATGAATTACAATCCAATTTCTAGATATGTTGTGCATCAAATCTACTTTAGTTTTAGCGTCACGTATAACATTATTCCAATCACATGACTACATTTTGTGAACCAATAGTGTTTGTTAATATACACTTTCTTAACGCCAAACAAGCTACCGCTACCAGAGAGGGTTCTAGGACCGAACTTGCAGTTGCTATCAAACGCTCCACACACAGCGCAAACGGAGTCTGCTGCCATATATAATTTTAAAGATACGTTCGTTTGTTACATTATACATTTTAATGACTTAAATATGAACATTGTTTTCTACAAAGTAATTTTCTTTAATACAATTTTAAGAGCACTTTGTAGCTTGGGGTTATACTAAAACTTTACACCTATCACCTCATTACACTTCCTTCAACTTTAGTTGTTAAATTCAAATAATGTACATGTACTGTACTGATTACCCTAACCAGGTTAACATCTAATCATTTCTACAACAAGGCTACGTTTACCAAGACGATGCTTTTCAAAGTTTCACATGTAGTATCGTACAAACTGTCACACAAAGCAAAAACATGCAAAGATCTTCGACTTTACCAGAAATGGCGCGCGCAAACATATTTTCCATCGCTGTAACGGCGAATTATAGCACACATTCAGTATTAAGTGAAAATCCAATAGCTGTCATGAAATACTCATAAACCGGTGGTCTAAATTACACGATGGTAATAAACCTTCTTCATAATGTAATTAAACTGTGTGTTGAATCAACAGATAGTTTGTCGAGGGAATTTAAAATGGAGTCGAGTCAGTGGTATCGGTCATTGAGCGTTGAGTGTGACATAAAATGTAATTCGAACCAAATTGAGACAATGGAACTCTATCATATATTCAATATGCTCTAGCGTCAAGGCCATTTGGCTTTAAACTATGGTGTCTAAAATAAGAATGATATGCTCTAAGAGTCCGCCTCGATCTCACATAGTACCTCAAGTACAAATCCCATCTCAAATCGAGATTTTACTCAAATCATAGTCTTAGATTGAGACAAATCTGAAACCAGAGCTCTCGGAATTTTACTGAAATAAACTCTAAACAATGCTTTTTGTTTGTGACGCCCCTTTTGAGTTAAGTCAGAGACATAAATATGAGAGAGACAAGTCTCTGGTTTGGTCTCGCATGGAAATGAACGGTATGGGATGTTATTTTGGCAATGAACTAGCTCAGACAGAGATGCTTCGGGAGATCGGGACCTGGTTCCAGTGGATTTAAATCATGATTTAAAAGATAAATTAATTGGGTGCGATTGTGTGTGCCTTAGTGGTAACTCAGACAACAACACTTGTGAGCGATCAGTACACGTTGTAAAGCATTTGTTACCCAATTGATGCAACTTCAATTGAAAACTAAATCTATCAAAACTACCAACAAAGATTCTCCTTTCTTCCGCTCCTTTGTCAGAAAGCAGTGGGTGGGTGGCTTGTCTCGTACTTATGACAAACCATTACACATTGTCCAGATTCATTAAGCATTCCAAAGTCTGGACATACCTACAGCGGAATACGAGCTTATGTAGAAAACATTTACACCGAGTTAGAGACACACATCCTCTAGAGATTATGGACTGTTACTCATTTTTCCGTATTTACATTTTTAACACAAGGTTGTTTGAGTTATCCTAAAGTCATTTTAGCGACTAAAGGAATTCGAATGTGCCTTTGGGTAATTTATCATTTAAATGTTGTTACATTATATAATCGCTGTAATGAAATCTCTCTTAATTCGTACAAAGAAAAAAGCTGGCGCATTGGTCGCTTTTCGATCTTATACTCAAAATAAGAAATTTCCGCGGGGGTTTAGTTTTCGTTAATTTGCAAATTCGATAAGTTTGCGAAAATTTATGTTCGTTAACTGAAAAACGCAAGTAAATCAAGTCGTATTACTGTCTGACGTATATAATTTGCGAACATTTAATCTCGCGAACATTAAATCTCGCGAAATACATCAGAATATCAAGTTCGCGAGATGTTAACGTCGCAAAAATATGTGATTGTACTGTATGGTTCTATCTAGCGAGCAAGAAGATGTTATATGTTACGGTAGAATGACATATTTGGTTGTCTCGTGTATTGAGAAATTTCTTTCTCTATTTGAAGCCATGTAGTACATTTATCGTTACATTGTTTGCAAACCACATTTATTGGTAAACGTCATGTATCTTTTGATATTTGCTTGAGATATCGTAGGAATTTGTGAAATTGTGCGGCAATTTTCGGCAATCTCCGTTTTTCCGATATATAGATAAAGTATGATAAAAGCCGAGACGATCCAAATGACTTGTATTAGTTAATGTCATTAGTAAATGGACATTTTTGTGTTAAGTATGAATTTGTTATTTAGAAATCGATGACAATTAACGAACATTTTCTCCAGCTTGTCAACTGTTATTCCTATAAACTTAATCCGGCGAGCATAGGGTAGTCTTAGTCAGTGTAGCAATACCACATGACTTTTGGCTACAGGTCCAAGACGAAATTTGCTTGACTTCGAAAACAAGCAAAAACATTATAATTTTATTTCTTCGTTAATTTCAATGAAATATACGTCACGCTAAGGGTAATTTTTTTGCTTTCCATGTAATTTAAGAATGTTTTCAGCAGCTTGTCCGTTTTTTTCAGCACCGTGTGAAACCTGTATTTCCAAGGTTTTCGGAGTTAAAGAAATTTCGTCTTGGAACTGTAGCCAAACGTCAAATGGTATTGCTACACTGTAAGTAGAAGGTGAAGATTTGTGAGTGAAGATATTTCATATCTTCTAATAGTTCTCATCGGTTAATCAAGTTTCCATTTGGTGTCAGAATAATACGCCATTGTAAAAGAGGATGCTTAAAACTTACTTTTTGTTTGTTAAAGTGGTATTAAGGTGTGGGAGGAACGTTTCTCTATAAGTACAGACAAAATTTAATAAGAAGTTGAAAATTCTTAACATGGGTTGGGAATATTAAATTTGGTGTAGTTCAAGGTCTAATCCTACACGAAGCGGAATTCAAACCCACTTGTGTTATATACTCATCGGGGATTTGATTTCGTGGTTGAGGTCATCATTAAAATCCACGAAATTTAACGTAATTAATTCCCCCACGAATATTAATGACTTGAAATTATGAACTTGTTTAATAAAGTGTCTACATTGTGTATCCTGAAACTATTTCCCCCAAACCACTATAAGGAATCATTCTGATCATCTCGGCATTTATGCATTGCAACAGACTTATCGGAGACAAACGGAAATTACCGAGCTTTCACGATTGCAATGTAATGCGTCTTCCCGCATGAACGCACCACTTCTTAGTTGTGTAATGTCGATAGTGACATATTATTTCCTTCACACCCGCTTGAGAAAAAAGCTCCGTACGAAATATTACCCTCGATACAGACAATTGCACGAACGGAGCCCTCAACTATGGTTATAAAATAATGACAAATTAACACCATAAAACACTTTATGTGTCAATTGTATTACACGTTTGCACGAAACAGGCCAAATTGAGGAGGTTATTGAGACGATGTATGACATTGCTGAATGATTCACACTCAGTCTAAAGAATGTTTACACCAACAAAGCAATACCAAACGGCCTAAGCCCCATTCTCACTGTCCCGGTTCGACAAGGTGTTTCCCCGGATCCAACCGGGACTTAACCGGTATCCCGAACCGGGAGAACAATAAAAATTAACCCCCTTGGAACCATGAAGATCCTAGACAATCCGGGGTCAGTGTGAACCTTGATAAACTCTGTTGATCTGGTTAACAGTCTCAGATGGAATACACTGTTGAAAACTAGGATAGAACCACCGGGAAAGGTATCAAGAACGGTAAGATTTAAAAATACTTTAATGAAGGCACAAACGTTTGTAAAAATATTAAATATTCACGGAGGATTTTTTTCTTTTATTAAGTAGAAAAAATGGCAACAAGACCAAATCACAATGGATAAATTACACAACAATTTAAACAAGAAGGAATTTGCTTAAGGTGTTTTTAAATCCACTACCCTAAATCCATCAAATTTGATGAAAAGTATAATGTAAGATTTTGACAAATACATGGAGTTTGAATGTCATTCCTCGATAATTCAGGGCAATAATTATATATCATAGATTTTTCCAACAAATGTCAACGGAGGACCCGCATATAATGACCGGTTCCGTAGAATAAATACGTTGTTATATCGTGGCGTACAATAAAAACAACCCGCTGATATGTTCATTTAAACATGACAACCTCAAGGCTATCCGATTAAATTTTGCGCAACTATAATCAATGGTATATTGTACGCAATGCATCAATGTGATTTTGCTGCCAATGTGAAAGATGTAAGGATTACCAGCGGGCTATTGAAAGCCGATCAGTTAGACATGATGTCGCTTAAAGTAACGTAACGACATGTACCAGGTTAGCTTTTAAAAAAAGCTAGAAAGTGGCTCGGTTGATTCTTTTTTTTTCAGGAAAGGTGTAGACATAACAAAAACATTGTTATGCAGAAATTTATATCCACGTATGATTGTTCATTCAGAGTTTTCAACATTTATATACAGTGAGTGATTCACATAACTGTATCCTTTAAATCCTTACCAGTCCTTACCAGTCCTTACCAGTCCTTACCACAAGCAACCAACACCTGCACATCAGGATAATCGACATCGTTGTTACATATATATATATGGCAGGGTATGGCCTGACATTGCTGAAACTTGAGATATAATTGCCTCCCTCCTCTAAGTTCGCCATAGAAGTTTTTTTGTGAATGAACTTTATTAATTATGCTTTTCTTCAAGGATCGCTTCGATGGCTAAATAACTTTGTTGCATGCAGCTCATATTATCTATAAATTGTGTTCTAATTGATGATGTTGATTTCCTAACGTACTTGTTAAAAATCTTTTGTGAGATTTACTCATTTCGTTTTATAGACATATTTGCAATATTAACGGAATTTAAGCTCCATTAAACAATAATACTCTAGTTCCCGTTTATAACCTTACATTAGTTTAACTGTAAGTTTACGGACGAAAACCAGACTACTGTACTACAATGACGTCCCCGTGTCCACCAGGAACCAGACTACTGTACTACAATGACGTCCCCGTGTCCACCCGGAACCAGACTACTGTACTACAATGACGACCCCGTGTCCACCAGGAACCAGTATACTGTACTACAATGACGTCCCCGTGTCCACCAGGAACCAGTATACTGTACTACAATGACGACCCCGTGTCCACCAGGAACCAGTATACTGTACTACAATGACGTCCCCGTGTCCACCAGGAACCAGTCTACTGTACTACAATGACGACCCCGTGTCCACCAGGAACCAGTATACTGTACTACAATGACGACCCCGTGTCCACCAGGAACCAGTCTACTGTACTACAATAACGTCCCCGTGTCCACCAGGAACCAGTCTACTGTACTACAATGACGACCCGTGTCCACCAGGAACCAGTATACTGTACTACAATGACGTCCCCGTGTCCACCAGGAACCAGTCTAAGATAATTACAACTACTTTTGAAAGGCCTTTTTCAATGGCCACTTTGTTTCTTAACCAATCGGGCTGACAATTGGCGCACAACCTGGCTTGTTTTGGTGTAAGCGGCTGAAAGAGGCAGATGTTGGAAACCACAATTGGACGTGTTCGGAGTTTTAGGTGGTTCATATACTAGTATAGTAAAATCCTATCGTTATAAGATAGAGGATATGCATGAAATTTTACTTTAACTTATTAAATTCAAATCGTTAATCAAGATATTGAACACGGTGAGCAATCTCTATAAAGGCGAATGTTTTTTTAAACAGCAACTACAAGATCATCAACAATAGTCAAACCCCGTTATCTCGAATTTAATCGGGGAATGTCAAATTTTGGCAAAACGAGCATAACGAAAATATGACAAAAACCACGTTATGTTTCATTAAGCGGTGCGAATTTTGGTAGCACGCGAACAACGTGTGAGAACAAATATTCGACAAAACGATTGTTTTGTCTTAACCAGGCAGTATTTTATATAGATGAAGTTCGGGACTTTCAAAATATTCGACATAATGGAACTTTCGATTTACCCAACGTCGACTTAACGGTCTGAATATAATCGGAGTGCTTTTATAAAGCTTACCATCTTGTATGGATTGCTCAAGCATATTTCACTAGCTTCACGGAACTTGTCGAATGATTACGGAACTTACCGATTTTTTGTATAAATGTATGCGCAACGAACTCCGCTTGAGAAAGTATAAATAATGTCTTGATATTCTTGGCAAAGTTTTCCGCATACAAATCAGGAGTGGGTATTGATTTTTCAACTGTCAAACTTGCGAGCGTTATGGACAAACTTCGCTTGTCTGACACGCAAGAGTGTACGACATTAATGATAAATGTAGCTAATAGAGACAGAAAATCTACAACATATAAAGCTTGTAACTAACACACACATACAACTATGCATTATTACGTGGGTGAAAGTTTGAAATTCTGAAAAACCTGAAATCCTCAAAATTGACTATTAATATTAGGAAAATAAAGTAAAACATACTTTTTGGTACACTCAAAAACCTTGAGTTTAGGCATATGCCTTAAAACATTCACCTATGGTATTATACAGTTGAACCTCATGTAGCAAGCACCTGGCTTAAACAGCCATCCGCCCGTTATTCTCAATGATTGTGAATATTGACATGTGAATAAATGTGCTAAACACCGGGAAGCAATGTTATTATAATTTTATATAGTTAGCTCTGTGATACATTAAATGAGTTTGTCTTCCTGATATATATGCAACTGATTGCAAATGTATTAGATGTACATCAAATGTAGACAATGGGTCTCCAGGGATGTATGTATATGTCAGTAACAGTTAGTTGTAAGTCACAGTCACTGTTAAGGCAGTTTCAAACTGTCATTTATATGGTAAAGAACATTACATTTTATTATAAGATAAAATAAGATATCTTTCTTTCCTCGAAAAGATTAGAAGACTATATAGTAATATATTTTAATAAGCAACACACTTGTATACCCTTCATCCCTGTAAGCCGCATACACCTTTTTAAACAGCCAACCGATTTTAGCAGTTCCTAAATTGGATACTCAATCGGTGTTATTAATGATATACAAGCACCTGCATTTAACGGCCAATGGCGTATACGGTTTGATGCATCCATTGTATGGCTGTAATGACAGGTTCGATTGTATAGGTCATAAAACATACGCGGACCAAAATCTGATAGTCCTTACAGAAACTTCTGTTTGCCTGGAAATGGTGATATGCCTTGACAAAATGGAACTAGAATCACCTTATTAAGTTTAAAGGTATTGTATATATGTAGTTGAATGAGTGAATTTGTTTCATCTGGAATATTTTGAGATTTTGGAATATTTGACAAAGCGAAAGTAGACTAGGGTAAAACCCACATTGGATCAGTCCGGGCGTCAGTAAAAATTTGTCGACCGCCTTTGACGAACAAAATAATTCTTATATTAAACATGACCCCCTGTTTTTTTGGTCTTATTTTGAAGCTGAAACATACTGCTTTTCAATGATATAGGTCTGTCAACTGGCCATAGACTTTAACATGACATAATCTGGGGCTGACAATTGTCACTTTACATTGAGCTAAAGAACAATTTTATTTAGTGGTTTGTGACCTGTATAAGAGGGGTGCTATCAGCTCGTGGATTTTCCTTGTATATCTTCTTCATTGTTGGTTAAAAAGGGTTTAATCAAATCAAGCATTAAAGGTAAAAACAAATTTGGTTGCCATAGATATTAAACGCATATTAAATTCTTCCCAATAGTTTGGTCGATTAAATTTCGAGGCACGCCTATTGTTTTGTTTTAAACTTGAAAGTAGGCGTGTAAACGTTGCACCGATAAAATAGTTTGTATGCGATTTTTTGCAGAATGTTCTGTTCCTGAAGTGGGAGGAGAGAAATGGCATCTTAACATTGATTGATTGTGAAAATACATTGACGTAGACCTTAATAATACATACACGCAAACTGCACCTATGATTAAAATATATTTCAAGAAAGTAGCGCTGCTTAAAGTAACGTTGCGAGGTGGTCCGCAACAAATATTATAAAAATCTGTTTTATAAATTATTGACTAATATACCCAGAGAGAACAAAATAACGATACTCGAAATTAATACAAATGGTCACCTGAATTAAACCTTACTATAAAACATATACTTGTCATTTTATATTACAAACACATTTATTAAACCTTCATTTGTTCGGAGAAGTCACATGTGCGTTTATTCCATTGAAAGGTTATTTAAATCATATGATACTGCAGTAAAGTTCTGCAAATAAGACAAGACAAGAATATGGGCTTAATAGCGACACGATCTTAGAAGCAATTCGTCTTAATAGCGAATCAGTCTTAATAGTGAATAGGTCTATATAGCAAATCGGCGTTAATAGCGAATCAGTCTTAATAGAGAATCAGTCTTAAATAGCGAATTGGTCTTAATAGCGAATCAGTCTTAATAGCGAATCGGTCTTAATAGCGAACCAGTCTTAATAGCGAATCGGCCTTAAAAGCGAGTTAGTCTTAACATCAGACCATTCTTGTTCTTAATTTGAGACTTTGACTCTTTGAAAATATCTGCACGCGTTTAAAATATTTGAAGTGGTCTTTATTATCGAAACTTTGCTGTTTTATATGCTATTCCCATGATACAATGTTACAATGCATTATGTAGAATTATACAGACAATAGAATCGTCAGGGCTACCAGCACAAGACAATTTTTGAAGACAACAGACAATATAAAATTGGATGCAATACACACATGGTTTATTCACACTCAATCTGTCTCTATCAGCCAATGGAAGAACGCGGCAGACGAGACGAATTCGGATCAAATAACATTGTACAATTTGGCGTCATGTTACAAATAACAGCAAACATAACAACAACAACATTGTCAATATTCCGTGTTCGATGGAGCACGTTGAAGGAACCAAAACGCATGTTCATAAGATTTTGACAACATATGCTAGCCAGTTTTATGCGATGGTAAGCCAATAATAACATGCTTTGCAAACGGTTGACCATTAGGATAAGTAAGTTTCCCGATCTTCCATGTTGACCTTAAATATAATTGCAGATATTTCCAACTGATTTCGATTCGAAGAAACCCTTCCGTCTGAATGTGTAGCTGATATAATACTAGTTATAAAAGCAGAAGCTTCTATAGTGACACAGACCATCTTGTATTAACAAAACAGTCACGCCTTTCATCCGCGAAAACAAATAGTACCACTTGTTGCACTAGTATACACTGCAGATTGTCCAGTTTTGTTTCATCTAAAATGTGTGCTTGCAAAGGTTACAGGGCAATTTTGTAAGGCCGAAAATTGTCCGAGGAGAAACACTGTAGGAGTACGAGTAATACAAAAGATGATAGAAAATTGGACAGGGAAGTCAGCACTCAACCTAACCAGCCGATCATAGAACTCTGAAACATCACATACGTCTAGCAGTTAAATCGTACAATCTATGCAACATAAAAATATATAATAGATAATATAGTTCTCTAACAAAATCATAATGTGAGTTATATTAAATTATATTTCATCCAAATTATGCCTGTAATTAAACTATGTGAAGTTTCGACAAAATGATATCACAATACGATGCAGAGAACAATTAGTAGTTGTCCTGATTTGTTGCACTAAACAGGAACCAAGTGGATTCCAATTAAGACGTAATTAAATTAAGAAATTGAACAACTTGAAAACAGGAGGATTCGCCGTTAATTGTTCATAGGCAACCTCGAAGCCTTTCAACAAATCAACTTGGTAAATAATTTACGTAGCATCTTTCAACTGTTTCCCTGATACTCAACATCATTACAGAACTGATAATAAACTATAAGAACAAACAGGTGCAAGCCGTATTTCTAATTGTTGGAAATTAACGTGCACAGAAGACTAGCAGTGATAAGAAACAGGAAGTCATGGTAGATGATGTGAGGAAAAGTAACTGTGAATTGATATCAAGCGTTTGAGGAAAATGCTAAGAGTTTAAACCAGGAAACAATGCACGAAATTTAGGAAAAATGTATGACTGCTTTATATGAGTTACCGCGGTATCCTCGAACGTCAATGTTAGGCTGGTTAAACCGTTTTATTATTAAAATCAGTATACGTATGAACGAAGAACACAAATGCACCAGGACGGTGTTAACTGTAACACCTTCAGTCTATATATGATCATTAGTAAATTACGCTTGGAAAACTAATACATGTACTACATGTACGCACATAACCTACAAATTAGTATAATTTTATTGTTCTACGGTGTTACATTAAAACAAACACCCAAGCTCTTCAGAGCAACAACCGAGAAAAAAAACAATCAAATATTATCAAACGGAACGCTAAGTTTGGGCGCTTCAAGTTACGTAATAGCTCTAGACGCATCACAAACTTAGCGGCAATAATTTCTGAGTGAATCGATTGTCTATGTTTCATGTTTTATACTGCAATTTATTGTTTTGTTTGTAATAACATTGAAGTAGATGACAAACGGGAGTGTGGTGCGGCAGACGACCTCTGCCATTGTATCACGGGGAACTTGGAGAGCATGCACTTGTAAGAAACAGATGCGTTCTATGCTGTGGGGTTTCTTTTTCAACGATTCTTTGTTTTCGATATTTGTTCCAACATATTTGTAGATAGTATATATATAGCACAGGCGTTGCTTAGTGTTGTTATCGAGAGAAAGACTAGTGTTGAAACACAAATAGTTTTTTCCGGTAGAATCAATTGCAAACTTAACATAGAATAGACAATATTGTGACCAAGTAACCAAGATAATAATTAAGTCAAAACCGTGACCTACGAGGTGTTAACAGTCGAATGATAGACGACGGAAGACGACAACGCCGGAGATCACAAGAGCTCAAGCTCACATTTAAGCACTTTGTGTTGTGGTGAGCAAATACGGTAGATGATAAGTACATTGTTATTATAATACTAATAAACTGCAGCATATTGGTTTCCTGTGTCAATTAAACAATCAAATAAAGAAAACTAACAAGTCAATGACATAAAAATGATTGAGGAGTGACTGAGAAAATAGTATAGAGTAAGGACGCTGGCATAAAATATACAAATATTTACCATAGATGACCAAGTTCTGGATTTCTCAGAGCCAAACACTTTTGTCTAAATCGACACAAAAGGCCCCCACCATCCTTAAATGGATGTTTGCTTTATTTGATCGTCTAATTCCCCAATACCGAGATTTAAAATCCGACCGGAGTCAATTTCCCGGTACCCGGAATCAGTTTGCGCGCCAAAGTCCCGCCTGTCGGAAATCGTCTTCTGTATAAAGTCTCGTGTATGCCGCCGCTCCCCCTGGGCAAAAATTGATAGGTGCATAATGGGATCACATTGAGCATAAAATACTTAGGTAAGCTAAACATTATATGAGATTGAAGGTTGTAAACACCTACTTCTCACAAATAAACAGCGTGTAGACATATAATAAACACATACTTTGTACGCCTCCTAATATATTTAAATACCGTAATTAGCTGTCTTGTTGTTGAATGTTGTGTCTCTAACTGCTAAATAGTCATTACGTGCCGTCCATATTTAAGTATAAATGTAGGAGGAAGCCATATTGCTGACGTTCCGAAAGTATTACCATTATAATTCCTAAGGTACCATCTAATGACAGGACATTCACTTTGACTGCTGAAGGACGAGCTTTGTGTCATACCAAAGACAAACAAACTTGGTACCAGTATCTGATTGCTGAGGAACACCAGGGAGAAACGTCATTTGTAATACATTCATGGCTCTGAGTACTAAGTGGTATAGGAAATGATTAATTAAATATAAGTTACGAGGCTCATTTCACAATTAATCATAAATAAATTATAATGAATCCAATCGTTTCACCAACAAAACTCTAATACCATTATATATAATAGCGGCGTTTTCATTGGCTCCAAATGTAGGTCATAGTTTAAAATGTAGTCACCGGGCCCCTCATCTACCACTCGCGAGAACTTGATGTATATTAAATGTCTATGAGAGTCACACGAAGAATCATATGCTTGTTCAGACAACACTAGGGCACATCATGCATCCAATTCTTCGTGTGACTCCTACAGACACTCGTCATGCGTCCAATTCTTAGGTGACAGAGACGGGATCCTGTTATTATAGCTTTCTCGTATTCTCACAACATTGCGACGTAATAATACAGTACCAAACTTACGTCGACCTAACAGCCCAGTATTCATGTACAGTCTCTCTGAAATGATTTAGAAATTATCGCAGTTTCTACCATCTCCAATTTGTCTCTCGTTCCATGAAAATAGACTCGAAGATAAACGGCTTGATGCATGCACGATGTTGATACTAAACTTACCATTTATTCCACGCGTTCAAAACACAGTGCAGTTAATTAGGAGTATACACGCAATACTCACATCATAGTCGTGGTTTGCTGTGTTAACAAACGTATAAGATAGAAGTTATCCGAGTATGTGGAATACATAGATTTGAGCAAAACATTTACAGAAGGGTGATCGCTTTTGTGTGTTTGATGGGATTTTAGCTGCATCTGTAGAATTGTACAGCACTGAAATGACAGGACCAGGGACCGAAGCCACCTCCCAGTTCAGTGACAGACATACTAGTGTCACCAACCACTAAGCCCAAGGACAAGTTTGAAGCCATGAATCAAGTTTTATTAGAATGATATTAGATTAATGTTGGTATAAAAGTGAGATAAATCTGGACGACCAATGAGATGCGAGTTTACATGGGATTTCTAGAGCAATGCGATCCTAGATTTTTGGGTTTCTAGACTAATCAGATTCTAGTATATATATGAGGTTGCTAGACCAATCAGATCCGAGTTTATCGGGGATTTAGACCAATCCGATTCTAGCATATACTAGGTTGCTGGACCAATGAGATCCGAGTTTATCAGAGTTTTAGACCAATCAGACTCTAGTATATACGGGGTTGCTGGACCAATCAGATCCGAGTTTATCGGTGTTTTAGACCAATCAGATCCGAGTTTAAACGGGGTAGCTGGACCACTTAGGTACCAGTTTATGGGGGATTTAGACCAATCAGATCCCATACCATTAAAAATACCAAAGGGAGTGTACGTAAAAAGCACAATCGAGCTTCCTGTACACGAGATACTGTTAAAAAGCAAAACTTTTCGACATTACACAAATAGTATACAAAACAAGAAATTCCATTAGGCAATGAGAAATAGCACAATACCATTGCATGACAAACAAAAAATTAGAGCTGTCGTTTTGTAAACCATTACGTCCTATAATAGCTAGTAGTGTGTTCGATATAATGTTCAACTTTGATAATTTTCCTTAACATAATTATGTTCATGTCCTTGGAGTATATGTATACAATGTTGTTTCAACAACAAGAGGATTCTTCCTGGGTTACCATGCAGACGCTGTATCTACGATTATTACTAATGTAACACTCGGAATGGAGCATGTTAAGAATACCACTTCTTTCATAGAGTGCGGGCCGTATTCAGCATTTTAGGCGTGTAACGTCAGACGGAGAAATCCCCATCAAAGGCAGTACCATAGTTTATATTCTATGTTTTCAGAAAAGCACAACCATGTTAGAGCCATCCTTGTTCAAGCTGAAAACTGATTTCTACACTAAGGTGTTCTTGATATTGAAGTTGAAAAGAGAGAAATTGGTAAGAATGTAAATAAGTCCACATGTTTCAGTTATTTTGAAAGCATCAAGACGTTTGAAATTATAAGGTCCTTTTTTCATTTTTTTCAATGCCGAACATAGCCTTTTTTGCCAATCAGCTTTCTGCTGAAATATGACAGGCATATGAGTGCCTCCACCCGTATTTGAACCCTGTTCGCCAGATTAGACGGTAACAGCGCGCTTACCATTGAGTTACTGGGCTAAAGTCTTTAATTCAGAACAACTTAACAAAGGTCTGTAATTAAGTCTGCTTCGCTATTAGGACAAGTATTTTGACTGATCTTTAACAGTGGAAGTTACTTAAACAAGGATTGATGTTGTCTGAGTATAGAGGTGGTCTAAATGTGAGGTTTTACGGTGAAACAAAGATAACGGATAGATATAAGAACGATACATAAAACCCACCTTCCTTGACGTATAATACAATGTACACGCGTAGACCATTATAACGCTCAGCAGGTTCAAACTTATTACAGACTATAAAACTTGGTGAGAAATCAACGCCAAACAATACTAGAGTAATAAAAGAATTAATTCCTACGGAAATTATAATAAAGCGCATACATATTACTCTAATAACCGGTAGCAGGTGCGTTCAGATAAACAATGAATTTAGATTTCCTTCTTACATGTATTGATTGGCCAAGATGAGACAACATGATACTTGGTACTTTATTATCGGTGTTAATTGTATGGAGCGATATAAAATCCACATTACAGCAACATACGCGTCATTCCGATAAATACTTCACACTTCCGAAATGCAAGTACTAATTAATTCTGTATGTGTTTCTCTCCTTACCAAAATCGCTTTAAGGTAGATGGATAGATCTGTATTATGGAATTAAATATACATTGCTACACAAATACAAATCGACGTTGACATGATAAATAGACGTATCATTGTTATACTTGTACTACTACGGAGCCGTTGCTAGGCGATTGGCGCACAGTGGACGTTGACGGATCCGTTGCTAGACGATTGGCGCACAGTGGACGTTGACGGATCCGTTGCTAGACGATTGCGTACAGTGGACGTTGACGGATCCGTTGCTAGGCGATTGGCGTACAGTGGACGTTGACGGATCTGTTGCTAGGCGATAGGTGTATAGTTGAAGTTGACGGATCCGTTGCTAGGCGATGTGCGTACAGTGGACGTTCACGGATCCATTGCTAGGCGTTTGAAGTACAGTGAACGTTGACGGATCTGTTGCTAGGCGATAGGTGTATAGTTGAAGTTGACGGATCCGTTGCTAGGCGATGTGCGTACAGTGGACGTTGACGGATCCATTGCTAGGCGTTTGAAGTACAGTGGCCGTTAACGGATCCGTTGCTAGGTGATCAGTGTATATTTGAAGTTGCTGGATCCGTTGCTAGGCGATCTGTGTATAGTAGAAGTTCTGGGTCCGTTGCTTTGCGCTCGGCATACAGTGGACGTTGACGGATCGGTTGCTAGGTCTTCGGCGTACAATGGGCGTAGACGGATCCGTTGGTAGGCACTCGATGTAAAGTGGACGTTGACGAATCGGTTGCTAGGCGATCGGCGTATAGGTGTATAAACACAATTTAAAATAAATAAACTAAATAAAGGTGCGGGCAAGTACTTTAGTTACATATGTATATGTATCTAAATTTCAGCATTCTTAAGTTATTGCGATTCAAGTCCAATACCAGTTTTGCACTAATTCTGTTTTCAACAGCATATCACAAAATAATCTTGTTTTTTGTTTAATGGTGGGAATCATGCATCTTATCGAAATCCCTCTGGTATATTTAAGTATTTCCATAGATCACTAGTTATCTTCACTAATTGAATAATAGTCATTTGTATCTTAAGGATTTATTGCCACCAATCTTGCATGTACTCACAGGAATACTACATCACGAGACTATATAGACGAATGCAATCAAAATGTGACTAAAATTACTTAAATTTTTGCAATGCCCTGTAGCGCATCACCGCCTTAATTGCACTTTCGTGTCAATTTAATGAAAACATTAGCCCGATTGTAGTAATTAATCGTATTTCCGTTAAAGTTTGTAGAAGAATGGTAGTATGATTTGTGTATAAGAAGTACGAGTGGCATAAAATCAAAGTTTTGTTTGGAATTCCCTGCAGATTGAAACACGCCAGTGCCCGCTGCCCTGTAAGAGCAGTTAGCAGAGTGCCTGATGAACCAACCTGTAAAACTGCGTTTGATTCTCCGACTGGTCCGATTATGGTCTTCGGGACGTTTGATAAGATAATGGCCTCCAAAAGTGGTACTGTAGGTTGCTGGTGAGAAGTAATTTACCGAAAACACGATAAGGGCAACTGGCAACCGCGAAAAGTTTGGGGAAAAACAAGGACAGGTCGAAGCTGGCTATTTGGCCCTAAATCTCTCATGTAGATGCTCACTAAAACCGGACTGCTATTAGATTGTAGCTCTTAGCTCTTCGGTTGAAGTTCACTCGTTTCGAACGCATAGCAATGAACTTGTAGGTCTTAGCTCTTAAGTAAATGTTCCTTCGTATCGAATGCATAGCTACTACATAATTATGTAGCTCTTAGGTCGTAGGTCTTACCTATTTAGTTAAAGTTCACTCGTTTCGAATGCATAGCTATGTACTCTTAGATCGTAGGTCTTAGCTCTTTAGTTGAAGTTCACTTTTATTTAATGCATATCTATTAACTCTTAGGTCGTAGGTTTTAGCTCTTCAGTTGAAGTTTGCTGGTATTGAATGCATAGCTACTGCATAGTTATGTAGCTCTTAGGTTGTAGATCTTAGTTATTCAGTTGAAGATGCTAAGCATAGATACTGCATTATGTAGCTCTTAAGTCGTAGCTATAAGCTCTACATAGAAGCTGTGCAGAAGATGCCCATTCGTTTCGAATGCATAGCTATCGACTATTTGCTCTTAGCTCTAAGGTCGTAGGTCGTATTAGCTCTTGAGTAGATCAATTTGTTTCTAACAAAGAAGTCAGTAATTAAAACATCACATACGTTGCATGCAACCCATGCATGCACCGATGTACAAGTACCGATATACTGTCAACGAAAATATAGTACATTGATTTTCAAATTGTTACCAATTTAACGAAGAGGCTCTTAAAGATTCAACTCACTAAATCCGACATAAAATTGCTATCTAACAACCATTTATTGATTTGCATTTTGTGACTCTTATCTAGATTCTACGGTCTAGCGTCTGTGAATTTGATCCTAGCTTTGTCGACATGGGAAGGGCTATACTACAAAATCCAAGCCGCCGCGTCGCAGCATTCTCATAAGGATGGAAACGTCCGTATATCTGATTTCATTTTATGAATTTCGTGTGAATTTAAACGACGCTAAAGCACGGAATATTTACAAATTATCGGGAACGTCTATTCAGACTTAATGTACGTCTGTGGAAAATTATACAAAATGTGTTAAGCACGCATAATTTTATGCAGGTTCTAGTAGATGTTAAAGCTTGGTAAATTCCAAGGAAATGGACCAGCAATACATAAAGACGAACACAGGACCAGAAAACGCATAGTTCAACCGTGCTTGTATTTTTATAAACCATCCAACATTACCGTGTTCTATTGATTGTTCTGTTGTTCGATACTATTTCATTGGGTTTTCATCAAATGAAATGGCACACTGATAGTTATTCAACACTGTGCATTTAACTATATCGGTCATCTGTCAATAAATACAATGACGTATTTCGGTATGAGCCAACACACAAGGAACAAAGTATACATGTATTGTAATACCAAAGTACAGTGCTGTGTTTGGTTCAAATAAATGAAACTAAACATCATGTTTTTATTTCTAGTCCATTCTGAAAACAGATACTCGACCACATGCAGACTATCAGTCATATACTGGTACTAACAACCGACTGTCGCATGAGCTCCCACAAATTGGGCAAATATTCAGTATCAATAAAAAACCTTGTCAATGACCTGGATTCGAGACCACCTACTGTCTTGTTTGGTTGCACATCCACGAAGATGAAAGTTAATAACAGGTTCCTCATACTGAGGGCGTACAAACCGCATCCACATAGTGCACAACCATAGGCAGGTAATAAACATTCGGATTATTATTTAATTTCTTCCTGTTATATCACAACTTCTATATTTCTTTCAATCTGATTATGAGTACAGGGTGAATACAGAGTCTCATCAGCCACCCCCATACAGACCGACACAACAGAAGATCGTGTTACAAAGAAAGCTGTTAGATTCCAATATTAGGCGAGCATAATTGGTCCCTACTGCAAACATGTGTGAAACCATCGCCAGGTAATCATTGTTATATTCTCTATTATAGTGAAGTTAATGTTCATTTGTTTTCTTTGAAAATATTGATTTATATGAATGGTGGAACAATACAGACGTGTCTGTATATGTGACTTATATGGTATGTGGATGGCACGTTCTGAGCCTGTCTATGTGGATGGCACGTTCTGAGCCTGTCTATGTGGATGGCACGTTCTGAGCCTGTCTATGTGGATGGCACGTTCTGAGCCTGTCTATGTGGATGGCACGTTCTGAGCCTGTCTATGTGGATGGCACGTTCTGAGCCTGTCTATGTGGATGGTACGTTCTGAGCCTGTCTCTTACGTGGATAACAAGGCGCTGTCTCTGCCTCTGTATGGTTCAATTTGTCTGTGCATTACAGTATTTAATTTATAACACACACACACAGTATCGTCACAGGTAACTGTATCATTGATAAAGTTTTTTTATAATATTCTAAGATAACATACATTTTATAACAAAAGGGCCCAAAGGGCCTTAGCTCGCTCACCTGTCGTAGTAGTAAATGGTGACCTCATTTAAAACAATTTACCGTAGTAAATGGTGACCTTTTTATGCCAATTTACAACTTTTAAGAATCAAGTAAATGCAGCCTCTATAGCATGAACAAGGTTTTCATATTCTCTTAACCAGTGACTTTGTAATTTTCACCAGATCCCCATAATGAACTTTAAACCAAGTGTTGTCTATGATTTGACCTAATGACTTAGTTTTTGACACCGGAAGACCCTATATCGAACTTAACCAAGAATTTGTTGAGATGATCATGGTGACAAAGTTTCATAAATAGTAGATCAAAAATATGGCCTCTAGCGGCTACATAAGATTTTTTCTATGACTTGACCCTGTGACCAAGTTTTTGACACCGGATTACCCAATATCGAAGTTGACCTAGATTTTTTAGATGATCATTGTGACCAAGTTCCATAAAGATTAGGTCAAAATTGTGACTTCTAGTGACTGCACATGGTTTCTCTATGATTTGACCCTGTGACCAAGTGTTTGACCCCGGATAACGCAACATCAAATTTGACCTAGATTTTGTTGAGATGATCATTGTGACTGAGTTTCATAAAGATTAGGTTAAAATTGTGACCTGTAGTGACTACACAAGGTTTTTCTATGATTTGACATTGTGACCTTGTTTTTGAACCCGGATGACCCACTATCGAATTTGACCTAGATTTGTTAGATGATCATTGTGACCAAGTTTCATAAAGATTAGGTCAAAATTGTTTATTAAGAAAAAACCCCTGAAAAATGAAGAAATGATTTGAATTTTACAAAGGGCTATAACTGTTCCAATAATTATTGTAGCGAGAGTAATGGAACTAGCCATAAAATAGCGTACTGTTGTTGTGAACGTTTGTTAAAAGTTTGAAGTTGATACCTATAATGGTTTGCAAGCTGTCAAGGAAAGAAGGTGAAAAATGAGAAAAATCAGCATTTTACAAAGGGCCATAACTTGTATAATATTTTAGCTTGGACAAGTTATCAAGAAAAAACATGGACAGACGGACGGACGGACGGACGGACGGACGGACGTTCTCACTGACTTTACATTGTGGGTTTTTCTTTTGTTCATCCTTTTGTTTGTAAAAGCCCATAAGCAACATTTTGCATCCCGTAAGCAACGGAATGAATAGAATCTGAATATAGCTTATTGTTCCACACCCAAAAACTACATGTGGGTTACGGACAGACGGACGGACAGGGTGATTACTATAGGGCACCGCAAAAAAACTGCGATGCCCTAATTATAAAATAATTAGAGTGAAAAGAATAGTTTTAACATTAATAAACCAAATTCTAAGGTTCGGTCTTTAAGTGATGGTAAATAAGGCCTATGTTTGAGTATACTTATATAAGATACAGTTTCGAATTCCAAATACATAGTCTGGAGTAAGCTGATAAGCCCATTACCTGCCAAATAATATTACATATTAACCACCGGATTTATATCATTATGAATATAATTCAACACGACCACTCCGGAATGGGCAAGAAGAAGTAGTTGCTAACACTTCTCAGAATAATATTGAACTGTTCAAATCTGTTGCCAAGATTTTCTGAAAGGATGGGCCAAGAAACCAAACAGTACAAGAGTATTCTATAGATTACATAGATAACCAGGACATGACCCTATTGACGATCATCATGTGAGAACAATAATGTATTTATTAGAGATGGGAACGAATACTAAAATCAGTATTTGAAATGCTTATTCGAATATATTCGAATATTAAATACTCGTTGCAAATCTTATTTATTTATCCTCTTTCATAATCTCAAAACTGACAACCATTTTCATTTTCCCGTTTTTTGACAAAAACTTAATTGTTGGATTAAAAAATTCGAATATTCGGATATGAACTTATGGATTCAAATATTTTGCCGGTTTCCGAGAATTCGAATATTCGGATATTTCGTCCAACTCTAGTACTTCTACGTTGTTATATATATATATATCCAAACGTATATGTTGAAGAACACAAACAACCAGATTCTATGGGAGTAAGAACAATGACAATTGCTGAATAGAAATTACAATACCGCCCCACACTGAAAAGATTATCTAACGCTGCAAAACAAAAACGTACAATACCTCCGTGATACGATGACCTACCTCTCCAAAAACCGGACTGACTAAAAAACTGTAAACCCGTTCTCCTTGACTCCTTGAAACGTGCCTGAAATTACCTACTTATTACGTGCGTGTATTTCGTTTTCATTTCGGGGCGGTGTACATTTTGCTCAGTCAATTTTACTTCGTCTATGTTTAAACATTAAATTTATGGATACATAATTTTGGCAAGGCGCATTAATTTAAATAATAACACCTTGTGATGACGTCACGAAAGGTGTGTTATGTTCCATTTAACAGTTTAATAAATAAAACCATCGGCAGAGTTTATATAATTTACTGACACTTATGTTTACGTTTCATAATTGGAATTAGATCTATATAGAACCAACATTCAGATCCAGAAATACCAGCAATGAATGGCACATCACACTACAGTATTGTGTATACTGAAAGTGAAGTCATGGCTCAATGCTCGTTTTCTATCTAAAATCAACTTTCGACGATACCATTGAAAATAGGACTTCAACGTTCAGCTAAGAACTTATTAGTTAATGGACAATTACGGTTACAATCCGCACAATATGACCAATGTACTTTTAGTAATTAGTAAGGGGATTTAACTCACTAATGTCTTGTATTGAGAACATGCATGTACAGCGAGAGAAACAAGTAATTAAGAATTGCAAGCAATACAGAAGTCCCCTACCGGTTTGATGCCATTTTCAATGTTTCTGTTGCCATAGCAACCACCATTTTTGTCAGAATCAAACTATTTTTAGACGTACATTATCCGCTTATTGCCCCCTATCCACATATCAAGTTTCATAATCCTAGCTTGGAAACTGTTTGAGTTATGGCAGGATTCAGATTTGGGCATATTTTCACTCTTTCTGTTGCCATAGCAACCACAATTTTGTTTGAGTTATGTCAGGATCCAGATTGTTTGACAGACGGACGGACGGAGGGCAAACCTATAGTCCCCTCCGGTCAAAAACCGGTAGGGGACTAAAAACAGTAAACGAAGTAAAATTTTAATTTAACAAGAGCACCGCCTACGAGAACTGGACGCTCGACTTTCTCGTACTAGTAACCTGGCTCCTCTGTAAGTCAAAATTCTAGGAATAACAAGGGCAGATAACTCATAAATATAGGTCACAGGGTTACCAGCCTTGTATGGCAAGTGGATACTTTTGATAGTGTTTGAGTAATTGAAATGTTTGTGTAAAGATTCAAAGTCAGAAAAGGGGAATACCTCTCATAAAATGCTCGATATATTTGTTTCCTCTTGTCAGTAGATGTAGGTAATCACATTCCACAAGTGAATTGACTTTCAAGTTCAAGAGAAATTGTGAAAATTCAGTTTATGTGTAAAATGCGCTACTATTTGTATGTATTAAGTCCAAACAAGGGCAGATAACTCCATACATATAGGTAACACAGTTATAAGCCTCGTCAGTATGGACTCCCCTTGTGATGATGAATAACTATGTTGACTTTCAAGTTAATACCTTTGATAGCCTTTGAGAAAATGACACTGACAATAAACTTAACCAACGCAGACGCAGACGCAGACGCACACGATCCCGTCACGACAACGGCTCGACGTTTTTCTTCGAAAAGTCGAGCTAAACATTGCGGTTGTCTTTAAGTGCGAGTTATCTGTATCTTGATTTCTCTATATATTTCTCTCGAGTATATTAAAGTATGAACACCACTAAAACGGACGAAATCACTCCCTTACTAATGTCAGAAATTTAGTTTCGTATTGCATATTTAATTTGCATGTGCGTGACAGAATACAATACATCATAAAGCCGTTTTGAGAACTGACAAAATAGGGAATGCGTGAAAGCTAAAGACCTGCTTTACTGATTATATCAAACAGTTGTATGTAACACTGCTCTAAATGTTGGACATGTGATCACAATGTAGAAATTTACTAAAACACACAACACCGGATACCGAGGAGTTAACTCACTAGTGTACACTGCCAAACAAGGTAAACTGCTATCAACCCTATTGAAATGGTCAGCCAACTTGGCTGATAAAACACCTATTTTCTGCTCACAGCAACTCATGGTTCCTGTCATTCAATACCATGCACCGGACACGGGACAGACCGACATTCGTAGCTCAGTGATTAGCGAGCTTGCGACCCGGGTTCAAATCCGGGTGGAGGCACTCATATGCCCGCCATGTTTCAGCAGATAGCTGACTGGAAAATAAAGGCTATACCGGCATGTTTTAAGTAAACATTATTTAACTAGTACAGAAGGGAGGAGTGTAGTGGAACACACGACAACACAACGGGTATTTTAACAATTTATTATTTAACTAGTTGGCTTGTTAGAACAAACCTAAGCCGGTCCCTTCCATTGTTTGAACCTTCGACTTGAGCTTTCCACCTTTCTCTGTTTTTATTGGCTATCTTTCCAAATTCCCCCCCAGGTCCAATCGAATTGTTTCAAGCAGGTTAGTATAAGTGTGTTACCAAGAAGAATGTGGGGTAGGTCAAACACTGGTCGTACATGCTGATATATTGGTTAGATACCACGTACAGCCAGACACAGAAAACAAACGGGTACATATGCCATGTTACATCATCTAGGTAAGTTCACTAACACGCTTGTAAGGTCGATTGATGGATAACATTTTTTTCTTGAAAGAATGCCAGACAGACAGGTATAAGTATTTGTGTGAACTCGTACAGCAAGTTGCCGAACAGGTGAACAGTTAAACAAACATAAACCTTGCTCTGTACGTGGGATATAACCCAACTATCGAACATTTAGAGGATAAAAGTTGACACATTGAGGGAAAAAATAAAGAATGAAATTCCTAGATAGATAATATCATTGGCATGTTGTATGACTTGTAAGAATAGTTTTAGAGCTTTTTTCCTGGAATTCTTATTGTTTTACTTTACAAAGTTATATCAATGTTCCAAAAACTGTATTTATATACAAATACATGAAATAAAATAAAAACACGTGAACAATACACCATTGTTTAGAATATTTCTTAAATAAATTATTCATGATACACATGTCAAAAAGAAAACATATCGACCAAGTAACACGAGGTACTAATGTGTTTAGCATCACCTGTATGTATTTACCTCATATGCACATCTTAATGTATTGAGTGAAATAAAGGAATAATAATAAAGACTTTATTTTACGAGGAAACTCATTTGACAATTAAATTAAATGGCAATCTTCCATGAGATCCTCAACACTAAACAGTTGAACAAGAACACTAGTACATAAAATGAAAAAAGCATAATGGCAATTTGGCCCATATGACGTCCACAATATCATAATTTTATATATGAATGGAATCAGTGTCTAGTTAGGATTATAAAAGTGAGGAACACAGTGATCGAGTCCAAAAATACTATAACGGTGAAACACATATTGCATGTTAAGTGCTTATTTTAAATAAAATAGTTTATATTCACTTCTTATAATCGCGTTTGACATGTTCAGACAATGGTTGGATCTTTTGAGTACACATAAAATAAAATGTCACTTTCACAGTGATTAATCACGTTAAAAAGATAACAGTAACAGGGAAGGTAGCATACATTAGAAACAGCAGCGAACGAAAGGAACAAACAACATATATAAAATTACAAGTACAAGTCACACAAACATGAGCATGAAAAAGAAAACATATGAAATTGAATAGTTTCAAAGTGCTACTTTCAACTGTCAATTTGGTTTGATGACAGTGTAAGCGAGTGCTATAACATTGTAAATCTTATAACTGTGGGGCGGCAAAGCCTATGTTCAACTAAGCATTATTTGCCTCGGCGATGTACTCCCGATGGAAATAAATGAGTTATCAGGACATCGGGACAGATTCCCGATGGTCTAAGGGAAGCTTCAGGGAAGTAATAAGACAGTTTGTGAAATCGGAAGGAATTTACAAATAACATGACTGTTGCTTTTGACTCGGACATCCGTTCAGACCTACAGACCCGGGTCCTCGGGTGACCAACGAATATTCTAACTACTGTGCAAACTGGATAGGCTAGTCCCTGAACATTTTGGCGTTGTGTATACGTGTACCTGTAAACATATACTTTATTATTTCTTGTAGATGGTTATGGCATCTGGTCCACATATTCAGTGTGAAACATAAATATTATTGCCTAACCGATTTTCCGAATCGCGGTTACAATATCATTTTAACAGCAGTAGTAGCTGACACATTTACCTGTAATTTGCTACCTAAGGCATGCTTGGTATTTCAAAACAACATGGTATTGTACATATCTTCACGAGCAAATGAAAACAATGCATCTGGCATAAGTAAACTAGGATTAAAGACAGCTTTAAAAAATAAAACAAATACGACTACATCGGTAGAATATTTTACATGTAACTATTACATTTTCTTCACGAAAAAGCAAAGATACGACAGGTGTGAGGCGAAAACAATACACGTTTTTGGTGCGTATTCTCGTCCTTCATCTGTCGTATTTTCGCTTTTTCGCCACAACAAAGCAAACATGTAACAATACGAAACAGTCGACTGTGTCGTATCTTTACATAACGAAAATACGACATGGCATAAATCAGCTACCATATCTTAATTTGACAAATACAAGAAGTCTTTAATACAAAATTTTATTTTTTATATTCAAGTTGTAATTATAATAGCAGTAACAATATCATTGTTGACCTAATGTGTTGTGTTGTGTTGCGTTGCGTTGCGTTGCGTTGCGTTGCGTTGCGTTGCGTTGCGTTGCGTTGCGTTGCGTTGCGTTGCGTTGCGTTGTCTTAAAATGTCATTATACGTATATATATACAAATGTACCTGAACATGTTTGATAAACATTTCAACATTATTATGGGTAACTTTATAAATAACAATTTAACATACACGTATAAAGGTTTAAAGTTATCTTTTTACAGAGAACATACACGTATAAAGGTTTAAAGTTATCTTTTTACAGAGACTTTCAATGTCAATACTAATAATAAATCAAAAGTCAATATTAATTATTCTTTGTTAGTGTCCATTAGTTTCGAGATATTTGTATGGAAACGTCATCAACAGAATTAATAATGCTCAGTATTGCATTTTTATGCAAAAACTTGGAATTGGTATGTTATCAGAGAGTACTGACTAGACGGATCAGGGCAATACTGTTAATTAAATATTCTTTGTACTTCATATTGACTAGAATTAAGCATAATACATCATTCCGATACCATCTTGTTTGAATATCAATATCTGCACTACGTAGATGGCGCCACTAGGGTATCTGTACTACATAGATGGCGCCACCAGGGTATCTGTACTACATAGATGGCGCCACTAGGGTATCTGTACTACATAGATGGCACCACTAGGGTATCTGTACTACATAGATGGCGCCACCAGGGTATCATGGCGGTATGTTCCCACTGAATCGACGGATGTCTGTTTGCTGTTTGTTTTAGAGGTTCAAGGAGAGAAAATAGACTATGTATTTTATGCAACAATAATGTAGTTGAATCGAGTATCAATTTATGTGATGTTGTGACACAATTATAGAAGAATACACATCTATTTTCAATAGTACATTGTGGTCTTGTTTACAGAATATTTTTGTTTTGTCTATTGTCAACAAAACATAAATGTGTGCAGGTATATGTCGGGGGGGGGGGGTAACTCAACACCGCACTTATCAATAAACAAACATGCATAATATATACACTACACGGTCGACTGACCGCTTGTTATCCGTAAAGATTTAAACAGTAAAGAGTATATCATTAAAAGTGAATATACACAAGATTGAACAAAAATGACCAGAAATGCGTTTAATTTTAATTTTTTAGAAGTTTGCAAAAATGGGAAGTTACCGGGAGACGTGTCAACGACTATCTGAGGAAACAGTAAATTATTTATGGATCAGATCCACTACTTATGGAGTAACAAAGTGTAACAAATGTGAAACAATGTCATTTATCCAAAGCACAAATCATAGAACATATATATCATGTACATCCTTGAAACAACGTTAGTTGAAACAACGCTATTCGACGTCAGGACCCGATCTCCTGAAACATCTCAATCCGAGTTAAATCTCATCTCAAATATTGCCATGTGTCTTTTAGATAGTTTCGATGGGAGACTTGACTCAAAATTCGCATCACAAAACAGAAAACATTTTTCTTAGTTTATTACATTTAAATTTAAAGAGTTCAAACTTTAAAATGATCTCAAATTCTGACTCTGGTTTTAGCAAAATCTCAACTTGAGATTTCTACTTGAGATGTTTTGGGAGATCGGGCCAAGGTCTGGTGAAGAGCTGATATATTGACGACATGTATACATTATTCAGTGACCAGCAGCCGCTAATAGTTATTAATGTTCAACTTTCTTGGCTTCGCTAACAAGATACCATAGATGTACGTAAACAGATGTATCAACTTGGAGAAAATAAACACGAGACTTTGTGTAAGAACAAATAGAAAATCATTAATTACTTGGGAAACAGTGTTACATATATGGTCCACGTTAAGATCGATATTGGTGGACGTATCCCTTAGTTCGAGAATAAATATCGAGGATTTCTTTTCTTCAAGAAGTGAGTTTCGACGGTTTCAAGTAAAAAGGCTCGCTTCGAGTAAAAAAAGAGCTTCGAGTAAAAAAGCAAGTTTCGAGTCAAAGCTATTCCACATTAGCTATAAGTGCGCTTTCACTTAAACTTCGTAAGATTTTGCTTAGAATTCGAAAGCATATTTTATTCAAACGTCTCTAAACTGTTATCAAAACGGATCAATTTTAAACTGTTTATGTTTGTTTATATCATCATTTTGTACAAACAAATAAGAGGGGTTTTCAAGAATGATTGGACAATGTTTCATTCCACATTTCCGGAAAAGGTATTACGTTACCATGGTAACAGATATAAAACAACATTTATTTCAACAAATGGTGATTAGTAAAAGTCTTAAAAGTAACATTTCCAGAAGAATTCGACTCCAAATTTTGGACCTACTTATAGCAGGCCTGGATTGTTTTGACAACTCTCGCACAAGACCGCGAGAGCATAATATGACACGACGAGAGTTACAGTGCTTACACATTACTAGTACACCATTGGTCAGCAGGCAAGCTGGTATAATACCCTCCCGTGGTTAACAGGGGTTAATAAATGGAGATTTTACAGAAATCTTGGCATAATCTTCGACCAACACAGCTTGACAGGTGGAGAGATTTTTATCTAGCAAAGTATACAAGTTATCAATATAATGTATCGATTACTACACGGGTTGGTCATTGAGAGATTTTCTCGATAGCAGATAATACACATGGTGGTTTTCATGGCGTGTTAGTATCACGCTTAAAATCCGTTCACCGCAGCTTTAGATCAAAGTACCATTCGTTTTCCTGCCAGACAACCATTTATCATAGAGAACACTAATAATTGTGTGGGATTGAGGAACAACCGGGTCATATCAACAGGGTCGTCAACGACAACAGGGTTACTGAAAGGGCCTTCATTAGGGTCATATCTACAGGGCAATCGACAGAGGTTACCAACGGGGTCATACCAACAGTACCATTCCAACGGGGTCTTTCAAACAGGGTCTTACCAACACGTAATGTGGTTCAATAGAGCATTGATCGGGATAGCAGCCGGACTCCAATGACATAGTATCACCAGGGTCCTGTCACCATGGCCATGGGGCCCACATCGTGAACATGTCTTTCAGTAACAGGGTCAAACTAACAAGGCCACAAAGAGAACCTTAATATGATAAACACATATAAAACAACGATAAAAAACACAATAATTTATAATTATCTTTTATCATATAACGCAGCATATCTCTGCACAGACAAATAACCAGCGGCAATCGTTTCAACCTCCGTAACATCTATTATATCCGTGCATATTTCCACGTCAATAAGTCAACCACATCTGCCGTCCTATCATAGTAGTGAGGGCCGTCAGAATATAATTAAACGTGTAATATATGACAACATCACTAGCGGGAATATAGGCACAACAGACAACCTGTGACACTGAAAGCTCATTATACCAAACAACATTGAATTTCGTATACACTAGTAATTTCAACTTCTGGATTTTATTAATTCATTTTTTCAAGTTTTTTTTTTATAAATTCCCGATTATGGGCACAGGTAACTGTATCATTAATAAACAGTACCTAAAAAAATAATTTTTTTGGTTAAATTTAGAATTCTTATACAAGGTATATTTCCCAGAGAAGTGATCGTACAGTCACTGGGTGTATTTTGTTTTTTTCATAATTTAAAGCATTTACGGCATTAATCATCTATTTAAAGCTGTGGGTGATCAAAAACATCTTTGTGAATCGAAAGCATGCTTAAATTTACCTTCGTACGATATAATTCATTGTTTAAACTTTTATTTTATTTTTCGAGGGCGATAAACGCTGTAGGAACGGCTGTAGTGGTTTTTAGTGTGTCTGACGGGTATTTCGAACGTATTTTATAACGGTCGTTTTCATTGGCGTAGTATACATCGTTTGTACGCTGGTAACCAAGTCCTGGGAAACCCCAATGAAATCAACCAATGAAAATCGTTGTTACAAAAAGGAAAGCACGCGCATCATTCGGAACGTTCGCACAACCATGGAGTCATTTTGACATTTAAATATGCAAACGATTCGTTTTTCGGCTTACACGTATACATTCACTGAAGTGAACATGTGTCAACCAGGTAAATCTGTTCCAACTTTTTCGTTCTTTAATTTTACCGCATTATTATGTTACTACACAACGGTAAATTCGACATATGGTGGTGATTTCCACAATATTTCCGTTTTTTTTGTTTTTATTGAGTCCACCCCAGTGACCGGTTGGATATTATAATACGTATTTATGGCATAACTGTTTAACTACATGACCAATTTCGATGGGATTTCGCATGAAAGTAGTTATAGTCATGTTTTTTACGAATATAATTACTTTATGAAGATATCTTTTTTTTAGGTACTGTTCATTAATGATACAGTTACCTGTGATTATGGGCTTTTATGATTTTTAAAAAAAATACGATTTTAGTAAACTAATAACAAATCGCACTTGGGACGCGGCATTCAACACAAAATTAATTGTTTACATAGTCTTAATCTTTGGTGTGGACAGCTACTATAATCACTTAGAAAACGTAATACCAGCCCAGGGCTTAATCAACTCCATTACACCATTTTAAAACTAAAACTCAAACATTGCAAACAAAACATTACTAACGCTAGTACTCCTTTCCCAATTTAATCTAAACCAATGCAAATGTTTAGGTACCCATTGTATACAATCACCAATTTATATTTAAATCAGTGAATACATAGGTATCCACTGTTCACTATCACCAATTTATATTTAAATCAATGAATGTATAGGTACCCTCTTTACACTATCACCAATTTATATTTAAATCAATGAATTTACTGTACACTATCACCAATTTATATTAAATCAATTAATTTATAGGTACCCAATGTACACTATCACCATATTATATTAAATCAATGAATTTATAGGTACCCAATGTACACTATCACAAATTTATATTTAAATCAATAAATTCATAACAACACGGAAGCGAAAAGAACATTAAATCGTCTCATTTTTAGACTTCAAATGTTCGTGTATAATAGGGTCCAACACTATAGTATGTACATTGTGCATACATTGACCACTGTGCCCACACGTAACGCAAATGACAGAATAGTGGCAGTCAACAGTTAATTTTCAGTAAAGTTTTGATTTATTTAAGTGACATGTGCAATATTACATGATTACAGCATCCGGCCCAATTAGCCTACATGTTACTAATCAATGGGCAAATAGTTCTAAGTAAACCCGCTTGTTCGACTAATTGCCATGTATATAATGCCAACAAATATAATTGAACTAAATGAAAAACAACAATGTGTGGGTAAGTTATCTTATAATTTAGTAACCTAACCTGTGGGGTGCTTTTATGAGGAATTAAGTGTCGTATCCATTTGTATTATTAATAATCTAGCCGCTACAGGTCTGCACTTGATAGAAATTCGCCCGACATATTAGGTATTTGAATGCAAATTATGTATAATAACAACCAAAAATGTGTTTCTGAGATTATGCGTCCTTTTCCCGTCTTCTTCTGTGAAACAAATGAGACGATCGCGACGCTGCACGACGTTGTTTATTAATGAACGAACATTATTGCCATTTCTGTAAGAATCAGGTATTGATTTCTCGCGGCCTGTCATTTAACGAATGACCCTTTGCCCACAGGTCCATGCGACAATGCGACATGACGTTTTATGGCATTTTCAATAACGATATTGTGTGTTTATAGACAGAATTATCTAGATAACAAATATGACACAAATAATTGTCCCGTTTGTTTGAGAGGAGCCTCGTTTTATGGCGCTCCAAATTGCACTATTTACTATACTGGTGGCACCAATTAAGAGAGCTAATTTAAGCAAATCTGACTGTCGCATATAATAGACATCAGAGATCGTATCAAGGCTATATCCAGAACAGGAAGTTCGTTTAGTACTACATGTATATTTATACGTCATATTTTAACATACTGTATAGCACACATAAACTAGAATGCATATTTTAAGGAGCAAATGAAGCATCTTCTCGCATGGTTCTAAAACGGTTGTCGGTCGTTTTTTGTATCCGTTTTTTCATCCCGATATGAAGTGGCCAGCTGAACGAACTATTTATCCTGGAACTAATTAGGCTAGAGAAGTTTTACTTTTTTACTCCGAGTTCGGTGAGAATATCATAGCAAGGATAAAACTCATTACACATGCAGAGAACGAACGGCTTTGTACGCAAATAAACCACGTAAAGTAATACCTAGTTAAAATCTATTTGCGTACATACATGGTATAGCTTAGAGAATTTGACCTGATCTTCACCTGGTTGCTTGAATTTATTACTAGGTTCCTGCGTTGAATATATAACTTTCCGCAAGCAAATCATGCAATATCGTTCCTTTAGATTTGTGTTAGTATTACACCTCGAGCGTCTTCTTGATATTTCCTGCTTATGAAAACATACAACTGGGATTATAAATATAGACAATATACGATACAATATCGTATCAGCTGTTAAATTATGCTAATAGAAGGTCGAGTATCGTTTCAAATTCTCCGGACTATACATATATACACAACATACCTTTACCTTTCAATTCACTGATATTTAATTACTGGAATTCGGCTTATAACTCTCGGGATTATCTCTCAAACATGAACAACATTAGTGTATTGAAAGCCTAAGGCTTATTCATCCTATAGAAGTCAATAATATACAACATCAGTGTCACTCGGTCATAAATCATATCCGTAACCTGTAATTATCTAACTGCTCATGAAAACACTGTCCAATGTTTATATCTAACTACTCATGGAAACACTGTCCAATGTTCATATCTAACTACTCATGGAAACATTGTCCAATGTTCATATCTAACTACTCATGGAAACATTGTCCAATGTTCATATCTAACTACTCATGGAAACATTGTCCAATGTTCATATCTAACTACTCATGGAAACATTGTCCAATGTTCATATCTAACTACTCATGGAAACATTGTCCAATGTTCATATCTAACTACTCATGGAAACACTGTCCAATGTTCATATCTAACTACTCATGGAAACACTGTCCAATGTTCATATCTAACTACTCATGGAAACATTGTCCAATGACAAGAGCTGTCAGTGTAAAGGACATATTCTAACACAACCAGTAATTTCAGCTGTATACATTCATGAACACACAGAGGAAACCAAGCTGCGCAACTAAAACTACCGATAACACACAGGTACATATTCATGATTTCTTTAATATTGTGCACCTGATGTGCGACATTGATAATATACACATGTACTTTGTTTCCTTAATGACAAAAGTTAAAAAGGGTAACAACTCTTTACAAGTAAATCCTATCGTTATGTCTCTTGAGTAGTAGGGTTGAATAATGACAATTGATAAGTATGCCAAGTTTCAATGCAGTAGCATTGATAGTAAACAAAACATTAAACTTGCTATTAACCATTGTTCGGACAAACAGACGGACGGATAGTTCAGTTTATTATACCAACCTTCGTAGGTGTATAAAACAAATCCTTTCATTAGGGTAGCTCAGGGGTTTCTCTAGCTTCTGAATCTGAATGGTCATTTTGATAGTTTTTATAGGCAAACACCCATAGTATTAATAGAAAATGACCCTTAAATCCAAAATCTTCAGGGGCAAAACTTGGCTTTTTGGAAATTTCTAGGACCAAAACCCTACTCCCGAGTCAAATGGAACCCCTGTGGATGGATGCGCTAGTATAAAATTTGATGCATCCATCCACAGGGGTTCCATTAACTAGATTCTGTACAATTAAAGAATTTGCTCCCCGAAATACTAGTACAAAAACTGTACATCAATGTATTTGGCCATGTTCTGCATTGACAACCGCGACGGTGACCCAATCAATCAAGTCTGGTTCCCGATATTTTCTATCCTCTTAGTTTTATAATGTATTATTTGGAACGGGAACCAGACTACAATCAATCTCCTAGCAGAGTAGTCGTTCGTTGTTCTGACCGTTAGCACGAGCATGATAATAAGCAACAGTGTTAGGGATTGATCCTCTATGTGGAGAGCTATGCTCAGTCGATTGTTCAAGAGCAAGATAGTATTGGTGATATTTTATTATATATATTATATTTTACTTTCAAAATTTAACCCTCCAGATCAACAACATCTGTAAAACAACCATTTATTTACTTTCAAGTTTAACCCTCCAGATCAACAACCTCTGTAAAACAACCATTTATTGTGTTTCTCAAAGGATCTTGCTATAGAGAGGTTGTTCTAACTTTTTGCCCCATCATTCATACAAAACAAAAATAACATGCCGCATACATCTGATTTCTGTTCACATATACATGTAGATTCGTCGTTGATGAAATCGATAACCTAGTAATCACATTTTGTATTAATAGCGACATGTTACAATTAAAAATAGTCACGCATGCTTAATAAGTTTCTATGTGTATGTAATGATAACAAACTGTGAATACCAGTTCAAAAGTTCTTCCGATGATATTATAATAATCCTCAAGTTCTGTGATTAACAGGAAAAGAAAAGACATTAAATTGAAACATAATACCATCCATTGACAATACACGTTTTCTGAAAAGCTGAGTTTTTCCAAATTATATTTATAATTATGGTAGATCTCATTATGTTTGTATCATATTTGTACTAATCCGCCGCCAGCGATGTTCATTAAACGAACAAAGGATTTACTATTTACATGACTAGTGACCTGCGTAAACGAAAAAAACTCTCTTTAACAAATATTTACGATACACGGATTACTGGCATATTATAAGGCCACAAACAAAATGAAACTTGGTTCTGGTAACTCTACCTTCTCTTTTTTTTATCCCTACCCTAAACATTGTATAAATAAACTATTACAATGCGACAAAGACCGATGTTATCCGCATGGAATAATGAAATTAGTCTGGTTCACGACATTCTTACAAAATGCATCTTTTTTTTATTTTTGTTTTGAAATCGTAAACCACCGAGAACAGGTCACGTGCCCCTCCATGGACTTTTTACTTTATGCTATCCAATATACCTGCGAGCCTTGGATCTTTGGATTTCCAGACATTCAATACAATACAATACTTTAAAAAAATAAAATGTTTTTCCTAACTATACATCTCTATTTTTCAACCGTGATGATACCCGAACCACATTGTTATTAATTTGTTTATGGATAAGCAGCAGAGACTAGGTGCCGCGTGTACTATCTTACAGACTCGACAGAAACACTGACCAACCTAAATATTTATCTTAGATTTTTCTTCACAGATACATATCGCTGGCTTAGAATAAGAAGTTCGTAAGTACTACGTACGACCTTGTTAGACTCATGCATATTTGAAATCTGAATCGGAAGTTGTCATGTTGACCAAACCGAAATTTAAAAAGCTTCTTTTTCAATAAGTAAAGAGTACTTTTCTGATATTTTTTCTTGTTTTCTCAAAATATTGATTTTGTACCGTTACGACCTTGTAATTCTAAGCCAACGATACTAGGCATGCATTTGTTCATTTAATGTACATTGTGATATAGCATACACCTGGGCATTGCGAGTAAATGAGTAATGTAGTCACAATGTTGTTCAATACTCCATATAAAAACAAGATACTTAATTAGCAATACTCGTTACACTGAAAATCAATACTCTGTACAGTTACTAGTACCTGCTATAGTAGGAGTACTTCTGTCATTTTTCCTCTAGAAATTTAGACTAGATAATTTATATAATTATATAAAAATTATCAATGTTTCGGTATCACGATCATCATTTGCAAGTGAGCAGCCGCGTGTTTCAAGGAAATTTAAATACTTGAACGAATACCTGCTGTACTTTGATGTCTCATACGGCTATACAAATATCTGAACTTGTAAATGAAAAGGATACTTAATGAACTCATGCGCAAAGGAAAAGGAGGAAAAGGTGTTCCGGACCCGACCCCACCCCAAAGAATATTAGCAACTCTTATATAATTACACCAGTTTGCCGGGGCTTTGAGTCTGATCAGGATAATCATCCAAGAAAAATCTGGTTATTACCCTTCTAAGCAAAATAGCTAGTTGTACCACTTCCTGTGAAAAAGTCCTGGGCTGGTATTCACAAAGCTTCTTAGTAGAAAACTTAGATTTTTTTTAAAAACACGAAAATTTCTAAAGTATGTCAGCCTAACATGATAATCAAGATTATTGATTTTTTTGCATAGGATTAAATCATTATGTAAAGAGCTACTATAATCACTAAGAAAACGTGGGTTAATCTTCAATTTGTGCACGATATATGCAATACTAATTTTTAACTTAAGTCAAAATATTTAAGTTTTCAACTAAGATGCTTTGTGAATACCAGCCCTGGACTCTTTCGCTTGACTCGTTAATAAATATGTGCCCTAGAAAAATGAATACAACATGCAGACCATACATACATACGAATATAACTTACAACATAGACGAATATATTTTAGAGTAAAATGGACTTGTTACACAATTGTCTTCTATTTTGAAAAGACATTACTTTTGGGAGTTGAGTTCCACGAAAACATTTCCACGTTGTCAAAGAGATGTTTGGTTCAATAGAACGTCAATCGGGATATGCAGCTGAGCTCGAATAAAGGCGAGTAAATAACATGAAGACTAGTTTAGGTCGAATAAATTGACAATGATATACATTTGTAATCCTTGTTTCCTTTTATAATGAGTTGAATATGAGGAAGCTTTATGTTTATATGATTACACAAATTAGCCGCCTTCGTAACATTTTCAGTGATCGCTGTTCAATATTTGTTGGTAGACTAGGAGAACTGGTTATTAGCCTCTAAAGACTTGTTAGTAACCTAGGAGCACTGGTTAGTATTGGCAATTAAATAACCTAGGAATACTGGTTCGTAACCTAGAAGCACTGGTTAGTACTGGAGCACTGGTTAGTACTGGTTGGTATCCTAGGAGCACTGGTTAGTACTGGTTGGTAACCTAGGAGCACTGGTTAGAACAGGTTGGTAACCTAAAATCACTGGTTAGTACTAGTTGGTAACACAGGCTCACTTATTAAGATCTACATGTTCAATGGATACCTTTAAAAATAAAGCCATTCAAATATTCGGAAAAAACACCTTATGGAAAACGATATCATGGTAGTCGATATGATCATGTCGATACGGACACATTTTTCCCGTACAACCCTAACACATGGTTACAATTAACGTCAAAGAACAGACAGTTTAAATCATTTAAGAAGACAGGAAAAAATGCTGTCTTGGTACTAACTAGCATGAGACCTAGTGAGTGTTTGAAGGGCGAATATTATTTAGTACGAGTAAGATATAATCGCGTCGTTACCATAACGATAGTTGCATGTTATTTATATTGTACATATCCTGCATTCTTGTCAGATTGCTTACGGCCTAGATCTGAGAGACTTCAGAGAAGTATAATCAACTGTTAATAAACCAAGTGATGGTTGGGATAATGTCTATACAAATTGTTTCTGACAATGCTGTTATATAAAACACTAACACATTAAAGCGGTTCTGTTTTTTCCACAGTCGATAGAAATGGACAGTTGAATATAGGTGCGATTCTGAACTTGACAATAATGTTCACTGTAGATTCAGAAATGTTCACGAGGTCTAAAGTTAGCAATTTTGTTATTCTGGGGTAGCTACCGAGGTTAGAAAGACTACTTTCCGTATTTTACAAACATTGTTTAATTTTGAACATAATTTTCGCGAATTTTTCGATGTCGCGAATAAAGCGACAACTAATCCCTCGTGAAAAGTTCTTTTTTTACAAAATAACAGTCAACTCAGATATATTCAAACGAACCTAATTGATCATGATCGACTTTTAAATGACCTTATTAATAAGGAATTACGTTCATATAATCGTGATAACATCTATTATGTCTTTTATAATGGCTTTGTGTTTTTAACTGTATTTGTAAATACATTGACCAATACTATCTACAATAGAAGGTCATGAATTCTTCAATACTAATTGATTCATCTATAAGCAACTTTACCGAAAGGTCCGGAGGTCGATCAGGCCTAAAATAAAATATTGTGTGTTTGACCTTAACCGACCAATTATTTTTACATTGGGTAGATAGGTAGGGAAATAATTTTATTTTATTTTGATTGTGTAGATTTGTATATTGTCTCAGTAATATAATCCATTTATTGTATATGGCTTGCAATGTTACAGCTACTCTTTGTGGTTGCTCTATCAAATGAATGCTTGTAACATATAAACCTTAATAAATGAATGTAAATAGCAATACCAAAATGTTCTGACCTTGTCAAATAAGAACTAAAAATATTTATTTTCTCTGGAAAGCAATATACTTATTTGAGTAGGGGCAATTTTTTGGGTAGGTAGGTAAATGTCAAACCAAAAATATTTTATCTTATTATAGGCCTCATCACCCGATGTAATGAGTTACGCTATAATGTTGTTTATGATACTAATGTCGCTTCTGGTAAAGCGTGTGGACAAATTACATGTTTTTGAGGCGAGGATTTACTTAAGTCAAGGTTACAGAAAAATACTCAAATACTGTTACCAAGATCCCCTAGTGCTGTTCCGATGGACCGGGGCGGAGTATGGTGCAACATAACATTTGACCATATTCACAAAAACGCAGACGTATGTAATATATACTCTTAATGTTAAATATTCTTTTCATCCATATATAAAAAAATAATACAAATTGGCATAAACGACAAGCTGCACGGTGGTGCAAATTTTTTTTCCTATTAATATTTTTTGAAAAGTCTGGAATACGTATTATACATTTATCCTGTACATTTCTCACACCCACAACAAGGTTAATGATGTCTGGCTTTGATTCAGAACTAAGGTAGAGAGGTATGTGGAATACATTAAAATATCGAGAAGGAGAACATCTTAGTTATAGATATACATGTGGAAGTCTAACTATCCAAATTGCTAATAAACAAAACAAATTCAAGAAAAGACATATGTCCGGAACCAACAACATTAGAGAAGAAGCTACACGGCAAAAAGGAGGACCTCAAGAAGACAGCTTCCTTTATCACTGTGACCGGGTGACAGTTAAGACGTGAACGAAAAGAAGAAAAGAAGAATAAACAACGAATAGCTTCACTATCACTTACATGCAGACCCTGCCATAATAACAATTACAATGTTTCTTACACACTGTATTAAAATTCTGAACGTTGACCAGAAATAATACTATCAACCATAGATACGCCAAAGTACCCAGTGAATTACAACATTTTAATGTTACAAACACATACACGGCATACATATACATTGTGTATGCTGAATAATTTATTCGAACAACAATACACCTAATAACACCACATAAAGATCACGTGGACACAGATCACGTGGATACAGATCACGTGGATACAGATCAAATGGATACAGATCACGTGGTCACGTGGATACAGATCACGTGGATACAGATCGCGTGGATACAGATCACGTGGTCACGTGGTCACGTGGATACAGATCACGTGGATACAGATCACATGGATACAGATCGCGTGGATACAGATCACGTGGAACCAGATCACGTGGATACATATCACATGGATACAGATCACATGGATACATATCACGTGGATACAGATCGCGTGGATACAGATCGCGTGGATACAGATCACGTGGATACAGATCACATGGATACATATCACGTGGATACATATCACGTGGATACAGATCGCGTGGATACAGATCGCGAGGATACAGATCACGTGGATACAGATCACGTGGATACATATCACATGGATACAGATCACATGGATACATATCACGTGGATACAGATCGCGTGGATACAGATCACGTGGATACAGATCACATGGATACAGATCGCGTGGATACAGATCACGTGGATACAGATCACGTGAATACATATCACATGGGTACAGATCACATGGATACAGATCACATGGATACAGATCGCGTGGATACAGATCGCGTGGAAACAGATCACGTGGCCACGTGGATACAGATCACATGGATACAGATCACATGGTTACAGATCGCGTGGTCACGTGGATACAGATCACGTGGATACAAATCACATGGATACAGATCAAATGAATACAGATCGCGTGGATACAGATCACATGGATACAGCTCACGTGGATACAGATCACATGGATAAAGATCGCGTGGATACAGATCACGTGGCCACGTGGATACAGATCACATGGATACAGATCACATGGTTACAGATCACGTGGTCACGTGGATACAGATCACGCGGATACAGATCACGTGGATACAGATCACATGGATACAGATCGCGTAGATACAGATCACGTGGATACAGATCACATGGATACAGATCACGTGGATACAGATCACATGGATACAGATCGCGTGGATACAGATCACGTGGATACAGATCACGTGGATACAGATCACGTGGATACAGATCACATGGATACAGATCACATGGATACAGATCACGTGGATACAGATCACATGGATACAGATCGCATGGATACAGATCACGTGGCCACGTGGATACAGATCACATGGATACAGATCACATGGTTACAGATCACGTGGATACATATCACGTGGTCACGCGGATACAGATCACATGGATACAGATCACATGGACACAGATCACGCGGATACAGATCACGTGGACACAGATCACGTGGATACAGATCGCATGGATACAGATCACGTGGCCACGTGGATACAGATCACATGGATACAGATCACACGGATACAGATCACGTGGATACAGATCACGTGGATACAGATCACACGGATACAGATCACGTGGATACAGATCACATGGTTACATATCACATGGTTACAGATCACATGGACACAGATCACGTGGATACAGATCACGTGGACACCGATCACGCGGATACAGATCACGTGGACACAGATCACGTGGGTACAGATCGCGTGGATACAGATCACGTGGGTACAGATCGCTTGGATACAGATCACACGGATACAGATCACGTGGATACAGATCACACGGATACAACATCTAAATCAAACTTCTCCAACTACTCACACCAATATGAATCGTTCATGTATCTCATTGATTTATGAAACCCCTGACCATTGTGCGTCCATGATTGCCAAGGTCACCCCGATGCGATTTAAGAACAATGACAAAGACAATGTATATAATCACCGCTACTATCAATAGTCACCGACTGTTGCAACAAATCTAGTATTCCCGAGAAAATGTCAACCAATCTCGTAATTATGCAAATTCCACCAAATTCATGGAGCGATTTGCTCTCAGAATATGTAGCGCTGGTTACACTTACCACGATATACGCGGGGAATATAATCTAAACATTCCTTATATTGATTCTCACCAACATTTAGACGTACACACATTCGATGGTCGTGTCCGCCCCTATAGTCTAGTTGGTAACCGTAACACTAAGAAGATACGAGTTCGAATTCCCAGTTTTTCACTGTGTCAAACTGTCTTGGAACTAAACAATATCAAGTCAGTATTGGTACTACCCGTATAAACAGGATGTCAGTCAGTCCTGGAACTACCCGTACACACAGAGTGTCAGTCTATCTTGGTACTACCCGTATACACAGAGTGTCAGTCAGTCCTGGCACTACCCGTACACACAGAGTGTCAGACAGTCCTGGAACTACCCGTATACAAAGAGTGTCAGTCAGTCCTGGTACTACCCGTATACACAGAGTGTCAGTCAGTCCTGGAACTACCCGTATACACAGAGTGTCAGTCAGTCCTGGTACTACCCGTATACACAGAGTGTCAGTCAGTCCTGGTACTACCCGTATACACAGAGTGTCAGACAGTCCTGGAACTACCCGTATACACAGAGTGTCAGTCAGTCCTGGTACTACCCGTATACACAGAGTGTTAGTCAGTCCTGGCACTACGTATACACAGATTGTCAGTCAGTCCTGGAACTACCCATATACACAGAGTGTCAGACAGTCCTGGAACTACCCATATACACAGAGTGTCAGACAGTCCTGGAACTACCCGTATACACAGAGTGTCAGACAGTCCTGGTACTACCCGTATACACAGAGTGTTAGTCAGTCCTGGCACTACGTATACACAGATTGTCAGTCAGTCCTGGAACTACCCATATACACAGAGTGTCAGACAGTCCTGGAACTACCCGTATACACAGATTGTCAGTCAGTCCTGGAACTACCCGTATACACAGAGTGTCAGTCAGTCCTGGAACTACCCATATAAACAGAGTGTCAGACAGTCCTGGAACTACCCGTATACACAGATTGTCAGACAGTCTTGGTACTACCCGTATGCACAGAGTGTCAGTCAGTCCTGGTTATACCCGTACACACAGAGTGTCAGACAGTCCTGGTACTACCCATATACACAGAGTGTCAGTCAGTCCTGGAACTATCCATATACACAGAGTGTCAGACAGTCTTGGTACTACCCGTATACAAAGAGTGTCAGACAGTCCTGGTACTACCTGAATACACAGAGTGTCAGTCAGTCCTGGTACTACCCGTATGCACAGAGTGTCAGTCAGTCCTGGTTATACCCGTACACACAGAGTGTCAGACAGTCCTGGTACTACCCATATACACAGAGTGTCAGTCAGTACTGGAACTATCCATATACACAGAGTGTCAGACAGTCTTGGTACTACCCGTATACAAAGAGTGTCAGACAGTCCTGGAACTACCCATATACACAGAGTGTCAGACAGTCCTGGTACTACCCGTATACACAGAGTGTCAGTCAGTCCTGGTACTACCCGTATACACAGAGTGTCAGACAGTCCTGGTACTACCCGTATACACAGAGTGTCAGACAGTCCTGGAACTACCCGTATACACAGAGTGTCAGTCAGTCCTGGTACTACCCGTATACACAGAGTGTCAGTCAGTCCTGGTACTACCCGTATACACAGAGTGTCAGTCAGTCCTGGAACTACCCATATACACAGAGTGTCAGTCAGTCCTGGAACTACCCTTGTACACAGAGTGTCAGACAGTCTTGGTACTACCCATATACACAGAGTGTCAGTCAGTCCTGGTACTACCCGTATACACAGAGTGTCAGACAGTCCTGGTACTACCCGTATACACAGAGTGTCAGTCAGTCCTGGTACTACCCGTATACACAGAGTGTCAGTCAGTCCTGGAACTACCCATATACACAGAGTGTCAGTCAGTCCTGGAACTACCCGTGTACACAGAGTGTCAGACAGTCTTGGTACTACCCATATACACAGAGTGTCAGTCAGTCCTGGTACTACCCGTATACACAGAGTGTCAGTCAGTCCTGGAACTACCCATATACACAGAGTGTCAGTCAGTCCTGGAACTACCCAAATACACAGAGTGTCAGTCAGTCCTGGAACTACCCATATACACAGAGTGTCAGTCAGTCCTGGAACTACCCATATACACAGAGTGTCAGTCAGTCCTGGAACTACCCGTACACACAGAGTGTCAGACAGTCCTGGTACTACCCATATACAAAGAGTGTCAGTCAGTCCTGGTACTACCCGTACACACAGAGTGTCAGTCAGCCCTGGTACTACCCATATACACAGAGTGTCAGTCAGTCCTGGAACTACCCATATACACAGAGTGTCAGTCAGTCCTGGAACTACCCATATACACAGAGTGTCAGTCAGTCCTGGAACTACCCATATACACAGAGTGTCAGTCAGTCCTGGAACTACCCATATACACAGAGTGTCAGTCAGTCCTGGAACTACCCGTGTACACAGAGTGTCAGTCAGTCCTGGAACTACCCGTACACACAGAGTGTCAGACAGTCTTGGTACTACCCATATACAAAGAGTGTCAGTCATTCCTGGTACTACCCGTACACACAGAGTGTCAGTCAGTCCTGGTACTACCCATATACACAGAGTGTCAGTCAGTCCTGGAACTACCCGTATACACAGAGTGCCAGTCAGTCCTGGTACTACCCATATACAAAGAGTGTCAGTCAGTCCTGGATCCACTTGTATCATTATACAAAAAGCGTCGAGCAAGGGTGGTATTTAAATATCATAATAATTAACTTTGGCTTTGGACTTAGGTATACCAAGGCCTGTGTTTGAAAAGGCAGCCTCCCGCAATTCAAACTGACACTGCAACCACTGTACTAGATGATCCGACTTGGAGAAAGGTTTCAAGTAAATACTGAAGAAACAAAGGGAGGTCAGAATCATACATGTATATACTGGTGTTGGTAGATAGCATATAACCAGGAAATCAGGAGCCATCTATGAACACGAGACACGCCCAATCTATATAATACGTGTTATATAATACCTCATTATCAAACTAACATATCAAGGTCTTCTCGTTACATGATTTGATGTCATAGATAACATAGTTATCAAGGTATGTGTGTCATGCTGACACGCATGGAAAATAGCAATTTCTCTAATCATCGTTGTTATAGAATTTAGCGCAAACCTTCAACACTTGGGGTGTTCGAGTCATGAGCAAACTTGCCCTTATCTTGACGTAACCATGATGTACGCGCACCAAGCAACGGCGATATACCAGTAGCATGTAACGAACCTGAGACCTCTCACAATCGAAGCGGACGCTTTACCACTAGGCTATCGTGGCGTATCACAATCAGAGTATGTACGTGTAATATATAGTGAAAGTGTCAGTATGGTGCTATAGATATTAGACAAACACGCTGTGTTCTATACTAATTAGGTTAAAACCAGTATAACGTTTTGTCAATGACACGTTTGGCAAATAAGAGAACATAAAAAACTGCACAGAAAACTGATTAACTTTCTAGAAAATGAGTCTGTTATGAGAACAGAACACCCAGTTCTTAACTAAACACGCGTCTTAAATGCTTCCAATGTCTTTCTTGAAATTTGCAATATCAATTAAATCTAAGTAAGTTGCGTTTTCCTATAACAGTGGCGTAAATTAGACTCCATGTTTGAGCCCGCAATATAATTAGGAAATCAGCAGTAAATTCTCTAACGAACAGATTCCCGAGCAATAGTAAGCAAAGCGAATAGATGATTATATTTATTGAATATATCACATAGTATCATAGTTTATAGGGTGGCCAATTAGAATTCGTGCAATACTGTATTATGAACGCATGGCTGCAGCTTTAGTATTTAAAGAACTTAAGCAATAAGCATACATTCGTTTTGCCTATTTACATATTTAGGACAATTACGTGTCAATTGCGTCACGTGATAGGTCACATGATATATCTTATCACGTGACTTTCATTGAGAAGCACGTGCTTCTTCTCCAAATAATAATAAAGCTACAGAATTGCAGCAAAGGCAACCTGTATGATACCAGGATCTTCATGGATAACAATTTTTTTCATATCAAATATAAAACATAAACCACACAAGTAAACACCACTTAATACGCGTCAAAAAATTCCCCCTATGGAATTAATTGAGTGAAATTATGTTACATATTTATAACAATAATTACTCTATGCAAACACAAATATAAAAATGCTAAAACGGGAAATCCTCTCAAATCAACACCATTTAATACGCGTCAACAATTTTTTTGATATCAAATATAAAACATGAACCACACAAGTAAACACCACTTAATACGCGTCAAAAAATTCCCCCTATGGAATTAATGGAGTGAAATTATGTTACATATTTATAACAATAATTACTCTATGCAAACACAAATATCACAAAAAATGCTAAAACAGGAAATCCTCCCAAGTCAACAACATTTAATACGCGTCAACAATTTGTCTACGGAAATATGAGTATATTTCTGTAGTTTACAGAAATTATGCAACATGCATATTTATAACAATAATTACACTATGTACAGACAAGTATTACCACAAAAAATACTGAAACGGTACATAGGCGGAATGGTGTATTACTGAGCAATATACACTCAATCATGAACGTAATGTGCTAAACAACAACTTAGCAACGTTCAAATTTTAATAATTGATTTCACGAGTTGTGGTATTTATCAATAGAACGCACATAGGTTGCGACACTCAGTTTTTATCAACGCATTCAACACGACTAGGAGCTAAACATTAATATTCCAGAGTCAATCCTCTGTTACAAATATTCATTCACTTAAGAGTGCATTAAAGTGGATAGAAACTGTAAGAAACGCTGTGCAAGGAGTGGTTACTGACATATTAAACATTAGTGAATTTTAAGGCGACAAACGACAAATCGATATATTGTATGACAATGTATGTCACTGTATATGATGGTCGGAGAAGATGTCATAATGAAGCGATATTTGTTGAAACGACACAATGGTGACGATTATATTCTGTATGTATATGTTGGTGCAGGATCCAATGATGTCAGTTAACATACTCTGTGGAAAAGGGTTAATAGTAGCAAAAGGTTCATTTTAGCAAAAGGCAGAAAATGGAAAATTTCTACACATGAAATAGTGGTCGATTTGAGCACATGGCTGAAAATTGGGCAGTTGAAACACGTGGCAGAAAAGGGTTATTTTTTGCATAGGACAGAAAATGGCCATTTTAGCATAAAGCAGAAAAGTGTCAGTTTTTGCAAAAGGCAAAAATGGTCAGTTTTAGCATGAGGCAGAAATGGTCAGTTTTGGCATAATGTAGAAATGGTCAGTTTTTACAGAAGCAGAAATGGTCAGTTTTAGCATAATGCAGAAATTGTCAGTTTTAGCATAAGACAGAAAATGACAATTTTAGCATAAGACAGAAATGGTTAATTTTAGCATAAGACAGAAATGGTAAGTTTTAGCACATTGTGGAAAATTTACAAATTGTGCACAGGAAAATGGACAGTTTGAGAACATGGCGGGAAATGGAAAAATTGTGCACATTTCAGGAAAAATGACAGTTTGTGCACTTTGCAGAAAAGACACAAATTGTATATATGACAGAAAAGGGACAGTTTGGCCACATTGTGGAAAGGGTGTCAGTCAGTAAGGGTCCACATATTACCTATATATGAAACATTGAACAATGAGAGTTGATAAATTGTGATCTAAATATTCTAATACAACATACCTTGCAAAGACTGCAGTTGCCTTCCGTCGGAAACATATCCTTACAATCTATACGCTCGAGTACATCCTCAAATTGACAGAACATATCACTTAATTCCTCATCTAATTCTCGCACGTGATTCAAAACACGTGCACAGCCATTATCTCGTGCACAATTTTGAACCGTATTCTTTTCCTCCTCCGAAAGCAAACTATATAAAGGAAGCTCACAAAACGGCGTATAATAATCTGTATTACGTAACAAACTCATTCGTTTATCCGTCCGTGCTTCACAAATTGATTCAATCACACTTCCGGTCATGGTAAGGCACTGACCGGAAACGGCCGCCATATTGGTTTCATTCACAAAAGTTAAATATTCCGAACGTGCCCTTGACACCAGGTTATCTGAGCATGTACATACACAGCCTTTACAGAGAACCAGCATTGATATAAGTATGCAGAACACTACGACCTTTAACCGGTTGGTTCCCGGTAAAAGTCCTCCACAACGGGGACTGAAATTCCGGTTAGTGATATATTCCGTATGTTCGGATGATGCCGGATTTGAAGGTAATTCGAAATAAGGTAATGATTCTAAAATATGACGTTCATCCAGCAAGGGACCAGGTAATGCTACATTAAAACCACTAACGTAACTGTATGTTCGAGTTTCACCGGAAGTGATCTTCAACTCCTTGTTTTGTGACGTTTTATTGCAGTTGGTGTTTGAGGTATTGTGTGCATGATTTTCTTGATAAGTTCCACATTGATCCCACAACAAGGGGCGTGTCTTCCGTGTAATATATCCCGAGTAGTCGCATTGATTCAAGCATGGTTTATACTCTAACGTGTAGTCTCCATGATGACCGGTATTGACCATAGTTTCCAAGATAGCGAATGTTTTGCTGAGAATTCATCCAGTCCAGTTATGCACCGTTCCTTCATGCCACGTGTAGTGTTATGACCTTCACTCTTCTTTATATCACATGACAAAACAAACGGTATTTGACTTAAATCCGACACACCCCTTTTCTCGTGAACACCAAACCCATAAGAATCCACACACTGTGTTACAATGGCCTTGACCCAGAGATTATAGTCATATTATGTATCATGCGAGACAATAAAATATTACTTCGTTTCATGTAAAATTCAGCAGCACAACATACACTTGTGACCAATTCAACAACACGATTTGCGGTATCCTTTACACGATATTTCAAAATTCACTGATCCTAGAGAATACTTCGAGACGGCACGTATTTAGAAACCTAGTTTCAACACTTCAATCGGTATTTATTTCATAATTCCAGGCACCAGAATACATTACACAATTTTCTTCAGAATAAATTTTCATGGAACTCACAGGATTCTCCCCACTTTGTTTCAAAAATAAATCGGATCTTCCCGAATTCCCTTAGCTTACACATATGCCATCGGTATCCTACCCACTTGTAACAACATCAGGCCAATTTTCCTATCAAAAGAACGGATTTTATCTATTTACCTATAATATACAGTACATGCATACTGAGTTAACATATTTTGCGGCGGTGGATTCCAGAGTTAAATGCATTCAGTGTATGGTACAATGAAATAGTTTAGTCAGTGCGTCTCTGTTGAATGTAGCGCGCAAAAAGCGAATTAAAACTTAGTTTTTCGATCGATTTGTTGCAAGAAATATGTTCAAAAGAATGTTAACAGCTTGGTTGATAGATTTAAAATCCTGGAACAGGAAAACAGAGTAATTTGAGCCAGAATTTATATTTCTCTGAAAGTTAGGGTTAAAGTAAAAACATATGAGCGAAATTCAAATCATTTAGACGTGAGGAAAATATGAATTTGACCACGACGCTGGTGTGATGTTAATTAACATTAACAACAGAAAAAACCCACTGTTGATTTAAAAATGAGAGACAGAGAGAAAAGATGAAATAACGAAACTTCAAACCATGATATAAGATCTGTAACGTGTACAGGAAAACCACGATATAAGAATCCCCGTATCCGTTTATGTACATAGATCATTAATAGTCCAGAACTCTTTCATCTGAACACATCAGTACTATCCACGATCCAGTAGATAACGAAGCACAAGCTGCTGTAAATCCTCAGTTATACATTATCGCGTACAAATCGTAGTACATACACACGCGGCTTTAAAACTAGATGTGGGTAATTCAGCGCTATTTACCATCGTGGAATATGCGCTTAATACCGATCGCGATGGCAAATGAACTTTATTGTAAATCTGCAGAATATTAATACCACTATTGTCCAATACAGAGAAAAATGTTACAAACAATCCGCCGATAATGCGATATTTAGTCTACATTGTACTTTTGCCTGATTTGCGCGACTTATAGAATTATTGTCAATTATAGCATGGACATATAAAAACGCAAACTGAAAATAGTTTCCAATTAAATTTCATTAATTTCTTCGACAAATATACACCTGCTTGTATTAGTCATGTACTGCAGCATCATCTTACGTCTAAATCACTCGCATTTAATTCCTCTCAACAAATGCTTTTATCCGCAATATATTAATAGTTTCAAGCGCTAATATTAAAAGCACACGGTAATTTTAACCCAACGTTGGCACAATATTTTCCCGTTTCTGATTTAATCCATTGCAACTGTTGAGATCAAATGCTTTGGAAAATGTTACCAATATTTTTTACGGCATTAGCTCGCTTCGCTACAAAATCCGTTATTTTCTGCGGTTTTCAACTTGTAGAATAGAGGAAAAACCATTGCGAGCTTTTCCGCCATCTTGGAGGCTTCGAAAGAGTTCTTCTGATTGAATCCAAATAATCGCGCATGCGCATTGACGCCATTGAATCTGATAATCTTTTGTGCACATTTCTTTTTGCCTATTACATATCATCGTAAAGGATTTTTGTCATAATCATTTCGATCGTTAACCGGCATTGGTCACCGGGATGTCATTACAGTTATTCTAGTTAGAATAATCCCCTTTGAGTCGAGCAAATTTTCCGAAAAATGAGTTTATTTACAGAAGTAATGAGTCGTAAAATAATATAAAAGAGACATGTCGCTATTGAGGAAAAAGATGCGATGCCACGTGATATACTGAGAAAAAGCACAAAAAGTGATTAAGAAACACGACAGATGTGTTTGTGGTATTTTCCCGACATCTTGACAGCACATTCTTAAAATATTTACTAATACAACACACTATGTAATAAAACATTAAGTGAGTATGTATAGATCATGTATTATATGAAGTGGGGATGGGACAATATGAAGTACACAGCGATGTATCAAAACATCCGAATCTGCTTAAGACGCTAGATATTCAATGGAAATGACACCAATTTCATTCCTTGTGTTAAACTTGAGAGAAAATGACGCTACCCTTGCTACAGATCAATAAGAAATAGTCGCGGAATCTCAGCTGTATGCAAAAATTTGTCGTGGAGTAGTCAATAAACATCGAAGCGTATCAGTATAAAGGAATATCGTATATATACAAGCAGGCATGGCAGATAGTTTAATTCACATGACAAACATCGCACAGATGTATGGAACGCCACAAAGGATTTGCTTGGGTAGAGTAATACGACTCGTGGGAGTATCGTGTACTGTTGGTGACATAATGACAAACATCGTAAGTATGGAACGCCATACAGGACGTAACCAAATACGACTCGATGGAGTACAGTGTACTGTTGGTAACATAATGACAAGCATCGTAAGTATGGAACACCATACAGGGCACAGACTAATACGACTCGAGGGAGTACAGCGTACAGTTGGTAACATAATGACAAGCATCGTAAGTATGGAACACCATACAGGGCACAGACTAATACGACTCGAGGGAGTACAGCGTACAGTTGGTAACATAATGACAAGCATCGTAAGTATGGAACGCCATACAGGACACAGACTTATACGACTAGTTGAAGTATCGTGTACTGTTGGTAACATAATGATAAACACCGTAAGTATAAAACGCCATACAGGACGTAAACAAATACGACTCGTGGGAGTATAGTGTACTGTTGGTGATATAATGACATCATCGTTCATAAGTATTGGACGCCATACAGGACGTAGACTAATACGACTCGTCGGAGTACCGTGTACTGTCGGTGACATAATGACAAACATCGTACTGAAGTATGGAACGCCAAACAGGACGTAGACTAATATGACTCGTGGTAGTACAGTGTACTGTTGGTAACATAATGACAAACATCGTACTGAAGTATGGAACGCCATACAGGACGTAGACTAATATGACTCGTGGTAGTACAGTGTACTGTTGGTGATATAATGACATCATCGCACTGAAGTATGGAACGCCATACAGAACACATACTTATACGACTCGTGGAAGTACCGTGTACTGTTGGTAACATAATGACAAACATCGCACTGAAGTATGGAACGCCAAACAGGACGTATACTAATACGACTCGTGGAAGTACCGTGTACTGTTGGTAACATAATGATAAACATCGTTCATAAGTATGGAACGCCATACAGAACACATACTTATACGACTCGTGGAAGTACCGTGTACTGTTGGTAACATAATGATAAACATCGCACTGAAGTATGGAACGCCATACAGGACGTAGACTAATACGACTCGTGGTAGTATCGTGTACTGTCGATGACAAAATGATAAACATCGTTCATAAGTATGGAACGCAATACAGGACGTATACTAATACGACTCGTGGGAGTACAGTGTACTTTTGGTGACACAATGACAAACATCGCACTAAAGTATGGAACGCAGAGATCACATGAGAGTATGGAAAGCCGTATGGTAAACACCCGATAATACCTTATATAAGAACAATACTATGAAGTGTATTAAAACCAAACAGCGGATTCCGAAATCCCCGATACTGCAACAATGGAATTTGTAACAAGGGTGATGTTGAAACGTTGATTAACAAAGTGGAATGTAAACATCATCTCTTCAAGTTTGGGGCATTAAAAAGGCAAGGAGCAACGCCTTCTACACAATTGGTGATTATGATGTAGTCGTGTGCAATTTACAATGATTGTATACTAGTATACTTCTTGATACATTACCTTACACAACAGAATAGACGCCATTCGATTTCATCGTGAAAGTCTTGACAATATCGGATGTTCAATTCTGTTCAAATTTAAGTTAAACACCTCTCGTATATTTCACATATAGCAGTTCTAAAACATTTCGGTCGTTTACTGTTGTCAAATTTTACAGAAACAATTTATTGCAGGTTTTCCTACTGTTAAAACTGTGTTTGTATTGAAATTTAGTCATTTAAGGAGGTTTGCGCATGCGCGGAAATTGAAACATTCGAACAGTCTCACATAGCTTGATGTAAGGATTATCTCAAAATATTAACCAGAAATATTTTTGATATGGGAAGAATGTTGAGTTATGTTTTCTGTCATGGATTTGTTGGCTATAATCTGTTGATCAGCAATGCACGTGTGCTGTGTTGGTATTTCTTTCTTACTTTCTCTAAGCTATGTACAAAATTAATGTAGTTGGATTGCAGCTATCCCTTTCTTTACAAGAGACTCCGAAACGACAATATTTTTTCAACGTTAACAGTTTTCTGTTTAAGATTGATTTTGACTTAATTTGCCAATGAAATGGTTCCAAATGCGTCTATCCGCACTTTTTAATAAGCGAATCTTATATATGAGAAGGTCGTTGATGGTACTAACGACCTTATAAGACCCATACATATTTTTAATCTGCATCACGAGACGCTTCTTATGAGCGTATTTGCATGAAAATCGGAACAAGTCACATTAAACAAACTTAAGTTGAAAAAGCTTGTTTTTCCATAAGTAAAGAGTAGTTTTCAGACAGTTGTTCTTGTTTTCTCAAAATAGCGTTTTTGTACTTACGACCTTCTTTCTCAAAGCTAGCGATATGTACATAGTTCCATGTTAGGTTATTAAATAGAGAATAAAAGGTTAGTGCCGTGGATCAAAAAGTTTATCTGGCAAGGCGGAGTAATTTATCGGGTGAGTCGTAGGCGAATCCGATAATTTCCGCAGCCGAGCCGGATAAACGTTTACTTAATTCACGGCACATGGCCAGGTGACCGAATAAAGCTGATTTTGCTGATTTTGCAGGACGTGACTGGATAAACACCCTTATTCACTCTTAATAGCTGAGGACCGTATTCGAACCGATGGTCTTCGGATCACTTTGACCATTGTGCAAGAAATACTCGTTAGCAGTACCAAGCCGTGTAGTATTGGTTCCAATGGTGCAGTACCAAACCTTGTAGTATTGGTTCCAATGGTGCAGTACCAAACCGTTTAGTATTGGTTCCAATGGTGCAGTACCAAACAGTGTATTATTGGTTCAAATGGTGCAGTACCAAACCATTTAGTATTGGTTCCAATGGTGCAGTACCAAACCATGTATTATTTGTTCCAATGGTGCAGTACCAAACCGTGTAGTATTGGTTCCAATGATGCAGTACCAAACCGTGTAGCAATGGTTCCAATGGTGCAGTACCAAACCATATAGCATTGGTTCCAATTGTGCAGTACCAAGCCGAGTAGTATTGGTTCCAATAATGGAGTACCAAACCGTGTAGTAATGGTTCCAATGGTGCAGTACCAAACCGTGTAGTATTGGTTCCAATGGTGCAGTACCACACCATTTAAGTATTGGTTCCAATGATGCAGTACCAAACCATTTAGTATTGGTTCCAATGGTGCAGTACCAAACCGTGTAGTAATGGTTCCAATGATGCAGTACCAAGCCGTGTAGTATTGGTTCCAATGGTGCAGTACCAAGCCGTGTAGTAATGGTTCCAATGGTGCAGTACCAAACCGTGTAGTAATGGTTCCAATGGTGCAGTACCAAACCGTGTAGTATTGGTTCAAATGATGCAGTACCAAGCCGTGTAGTATTGGTTCCAATGATGCAGTACCAAGCCGTGTAGTATTGGTTCCAATGGTGCAGTACCAAGCCGTGTAGTAATGGTTCCAATGGTGCAGTACCAAACCGTGTAGTAATGGTTCCAATGGTGCTGTTCCAAACCGTGTAGTATTGGTTCAAATGATGTAGTACCAAGCCGTGTAGTATTGGTTCCAATGATGCAGTACCAAACAGTGTAGTATTGGTTCCAATGATGGAGTACCAAACAGTGTAGTATTGGTTCCAATGATGGAGTACCAAACAGTGTAGTATTGGTTCCAATGATGCAGTACCAAACAGTGAAGTATTGGTTCCAATGATGGAGTACCAAACCGTGTAGTAATGTTTCCAATGGTGCAGTACCAAACCATATAGCAATGGTTCCAATGGTGCAGTACCAAACAGTGTAGTATTGGTTCCAATGGTGCAGTACCAAACCATATAGTATTGGTTCCAATGGTGCAGTACCAAACAGTGTAGTATTGGTTCCAATGATGCAGTACCAAACCGTATAGTATTGGTTCCAATGGTGCAGTACCAAACCGTGTAGTATTGGTTCCAATGGTGCAGTACCAAACAGTGTAATATTGGTTCCAATGATGCAGTACCAAACCATATAGTATTGGTTCCAATGGTGCAGTTCCAAACCGTGTAGTAATGGTTCCAATGATGCAGTACCAAACCGTGTAGTATTGGTTCCAATGGTGCAGTACCAAACCATATAGTATTGGTTCCAATGATGCAGTACCAAACCATGTAGTATTGGTTCCAATGGTGCAGTACCAAACCGTGTAGTATTGGTTCCAATGATGCAGTACCAAACCATATAGTATTGGTTCCAATGATGCAGTACCAAACCATATAGTATTGGTTCCAATGATGCAGTACCAAACCGTGTAGTATTGGTTCCAATGATGCAGTACCAAACCGTGTACTATTGGTTCCAATGGTGCAGTACCAAACCGTGTACTATTGGTTCCAATGGTGCAGTACCAAACCGTGTACTATTGGTTCCAATGGTGCAGTACCAACCCCTGTAGTATTGGTTCCAATGATGCAGTACCAAGCCGTGTAGTATATGTTCCAATGATGCAGTACCAAACCATATAGTATTGGTTCCAATGATGCAGTACCAAACCATATAGTATTGGTTCCAATGATGCAGTACCAATCCGTGTAGTATTGGTTCCAATGATGCAGTACCAAGCCGTGTAGTAATGGTTCCAATGGTGCAGTACCAAACCGTGTACTATTGGTTCCAATGGTGCAGTACCAAACCGTGTAGTATTGGTTCCAATGGTGCAGTACCAATCCGTGTAGTATTGGTTCCAATGGTGCAGTACCAAGCCGTGTAGTATTGGTTCCAATGGTGCAGTACCAAGCCGTGTAGTATTGGTTCCAATGATGCAGTACCAAACCGTGTACTATTGGTTCCAATGATGCAGTACCAAACCATGTACTATTTGTTCCAATGGTGCAGTACCAAGCCGTGTAGTATTGGTTCCAATGGTGCAGTACCAAGCCGTGTAGTATTGGTTCCAATGATGCAGTACCAAGCCGTGTACTATTGGTTCCAATGGTGCAGTACCAAGCCGTGTAGTAATGGTTCCAATGGTGCAGTACCAAACCGTGTAGTAATGGTTCCAATGGTGCAGTACCAAACCGTGTAGTATTGGTTCAAATGATGCAGTACCAAGCCGTGTAGTATTGGTTCCAATGATGCAGTACCAAGCCGTGTAGTATTGGTTCCAATGGTGCAGTACCAAGCCGTGTAGTAATGGTTCCAATGGTGCAGTACCAAACCGTGTAGTAATGGTTCCAATGGTGCTGTTCCAAACCGTGTAGTATTGGTTCAAATGATGTAGTACCAAGCCGTGTAGTATTGGTTCCAATGATGCAGTACCAAACAGTGTAGTATTGGTTCCAATGATGGAGTACCAAACAGTGTAGTATTGGTTCCAATGATGGAGTACCAAACAGTGTAGTATTGGTTCCAATGATGCAGTACCAAACAGTGAAGTATTGGTTCCAATGATGGAGTACCAAACCGTGTAGTAATGTTTCCAATGGTGCAGTACCAAACCATATAGCAATGGTTCCAATGGTGCAGTACCAAACAGTGTAGTATTGGTTCCAATGGTGCAGTACCAAACCATATAGTATTGGTTCCAATGGTGCAGTACCAAACAGTGTAGTATTGGTTCCAATGATGCAGTACCAAACCGTATAGTATTGGTTCCAATGGTGCAGTACCAAACCGTGTAGTATTGGTTCCAATGGTGCAGTACCAAGCAGTGTAATATTGGTTCCAATGATGCAGTACCAAACCATATAGTATTGGTTCCAATGGTGCAGTTCCAAACCGTGTAGTAATGGTTCCAATGATGCAGTACCAAACCGTGTAGTATTGGTTCCAATGGTGCAGTACCAAACCATATAGTATTGGTTCCAATGATGCAGTACCAAACCATGTAGTATTGGTTCCAATGGTGCAGTACCAAACCGTGTAGTATTGGTTCCAATGATGCAGTACCAAACCATATAGTATTGGTTCCAATGATGCAGTACCAAACCATATAGTATTGGTTCCAATGATGCAGTACCAAACCGTGTAGTATTGGTTCCAATGATGCAGTACCAAACCGTGTACTATTGGTTCCAATGGTGCAGTACCAAACCGTGTACTATTGGTTCCAATGGTGCAGTACCAAACCGTGTACTATTGGTTCCAATGGTGCAGTACCAACCCCTGTAGTATTGGTTCCAATGATGCAGTACCAAGCCGTGTAGTATATGTTCCAATGATGCAGTACCAAACCATATAGTATTGGTTCCAATGATGCAGTACCAAACCATATAGTATTGGTTCCAATGATGCAGTACCAATCCGTGTAGTATTGGTTCCAATGATGCAGTACCAAGCCGTGTAGTAATGGTTCCAATGGTGCAGTACCAAACCGTGTACTATTGGTTCCAATGGTGCAGTACCAAACCGTGTAGTATTGGTTCCAATGGTGCAGTACCAATCCGTGTAGTATTGGTTCCAATGGTGCAGTACCAAGCCGTGTAGTATTGGTTCCAATGGTGCAGTACCAAGCCGTGTAGTATTGGTTCCAATGATGCAGTACCAAACCGTGTACTATTGGTTCCAATGATGCAGTACCAAACCATGTACTATTTGTTCCAATGGTGCAGTACCAAGCCGTGTAGTATTGGTTCCAATGGTGCAGTACCAAGCCGTGTAGTATTGGTTCCAATGATGCAGTACCAAGCCGTGTACTATTGGTTCCAATGGTGCAGTACCAAGCCGTGTAGTAATGGTTCCAATGGTGCAGTACCAAACCGTGTACTATTGGTTCCAATGGTGCAGTACCAAACCGTGTACTATTGGTTCCAATGGTGCAGTACCAACCCCTGTAGTATTGGTTCCAATGATGCAGTACCAAGCCGTGTAGTATATGTTCCAATGATGCAGTACCAAACCATATAGTATTGGTTCCAATGATGCAGTACCAAACCATATAGTATTGGTTCCAATGATGCAGTACCAATCCGTGTAGTATTGGTTCCAATGATGCAGTACCAAGCCGTGTAGTAATGGTTCCAATGGTGCAGTACCAAACCGTGTACTATTGGTTCCAATGGTGCAGTACCAAACCGTGTAGTATTGGTTCCAATGGTGCAGTACCAATCCGTGTAGTATTGGTTCCAATGGTGCAGTACCAAGCCGTGTAGTATTGGTTCCAATGGTGCAGTACCAAGCCGTGTAGTATTGGTTCCAATGATGCAGTACCAAACCGTGTACTATTGGTTCCAATGATGCAGTACCAAACCATGTACTATTTGTTCCAATGGTGCAGTACCAAGCCGTGTAGTATTGGTTCCAATGGTGCAGTACCAAGCCGTGTAGTATTGGTTCCAATGATGCAGTACCAAGCCGTGTACTATTGGTTCCAATGGTGCAGTACCAAGCCGTGTAGTAATGGTTCCAATGGTGCAGTACCAAACCGTGTAGTAATGGTTCCAATGGTGCAGTACCAAACCGTGTAGTATTGGTTCCAATGATGCAGTACCAAGCCGTGTAGTATATGTTCCAATGATGCAGTACCAAACCATATAGTATTGGTTCCAATGATGCAGTACCAAACCATATAGTATTGGTTCCAATGATGCAGTACCAAGCCGTATATTATTGGTTCCAATGATGCAGTACCAAGCCGTGTAGTATTGGTTCCAATGATGCAGTACCAAGCCGTGTAGTATATGTTCCAATGATGCAGTACCAAACCATATAGTATTGGTTCCAATGATGCAGTACCAAACCATATAGTATTGGTTCCAATGATGCAGTACCAAGCCGTGTAATATTGATTTCAATGGTGCAGTACCAAGCCGTGTAATATTGGTTCCAATGGTGTAGTACCAAAACGTGTAATATTGATTTCAATGGTGCAGTACCAAAGCGTAAAGTATTGGTACTGTTATATCAAAGCATTTACCGATATATCAAAGTTAGGGACACTTTTACATTTCTTATTCACAATTATTTTAACAACTAACGTTACACATTGGGAGACATATATAATTCAAAGAAATTCATTTACAGAAATATAAGTAATGCTTATACACCCCGCATCACAATTTGTTGACATTAAAAATCGATAAATAATTTAACTTCGTGTGTAACATAAATATTTACGCAAGCTCTTTGATAAAACAGGGGTAGTAATAACAAAGCATCTGAAGGGAAAACTTAGAATTTTCTTAAAATCTTGAAATTGCCCTAAGTGTTTAAGCTAAACAGGAAAATCAAAATTATCATATTTTACATACCGTAGTTTAAAAGCATTTTGTCAAGAGCTACAATCATCACAAAGAAAACACGGGTTATTCTTCGTTTCTTTGGAAATGTGTGCAGCTCAAATTGTTAACTAAAGTCAAAATATCTATGTTTTCTCTTGAAGATGTAATGGAAATACCAGCCTTCAGTGGTATCATGCTGTGCCTTTTTCATAATCTATGTACAGTGTACTTATCTATCTGAAACCATTATTTTTATATAAAAGTACATATTTATACAAGTATGTATAAAATATCATGTCTGTTATTTTGTTGATTTTCTCCACCACAGTAATTGCTATCATGCCTGATATTATGTTGGATCATTACAGTTTACAACGCTTCAATGTTGGCTATACAACTGATTATATAGACCGTGAAATCAGATCTACGATTTAGGAATATCATCTTATGTTCGACGAGATACCGGAGAAATCATGAAAGAAACACTTTGATTAGCATTTGGTTTGAGTCTTGGTGAACGCTTCGAATGATGAACTTATTTTGTCAGCATTTTTACTGGAACTCTAAAAAATAATAGAAAATCGGACAGGGAAGGCAACAATTAAACAGCCAAGCACAGAACATACATACAAATATCACATTCCAAAATTACACGACACAATGCCCAACACACAACGAACGAGAAATTAACGTTTAACCGTTGAAGTCCAAGTTTCAGCTGTCACAAAGTTAAAGGTTCAAAAAATAAAAGATAAAAAAGCTGAAATACCTAGTTTCAGCTCTAACAAAGCTAAGTGACCTAGTTTCTGCTAAAAAAGCTGAATGACATAGTTTCAGCTGTAAAAAAGCTCCTACCTAGTTTTAGCTGTCAAAAGTCCTAGCATTTTTAAGAGTAAATTGAAAAACAATACCAGTAAATGGTAAGTCTAAGTCACATAAATTTGTGTTATATACGGTATGTACCCGGTCATAAAGCAACCTGTGGTATAAGACGTGGACGTGCAATGAACCGACATGATGGACTTTGTCAGTACAAATGAACCTCGAATCAACACGGTCGCCTTACCACTTGATGTATACGGTACTGACAGGTATAGGGACGGTACTGACTGGTATGGTATGGGGACGGTACTGACTGGTATGGTATTGGGACGGTACTGACTGGTATGGTATGGGGACGGTACTGACTGGTATGGTATGGGGACGGTACTGACTGGTATGGTATAGTGACGGTACTGACTGGTATGGTATGGGGACGGTACTGACTGGTATGGTATTGGGACGGTACTGACTGGTATGGGGACGGTACTGACTGGTATGGTATGGGGACGGTACTGACTGGTATGGTATTGGGACGGTACTGACTGGTATGGTATGGGGACGGTACTTACTAGTATGATATGGGGACGGTACTGACTGGTATGGTATGGGGACGGTACTGACTGGTATGGTATGGGGACGGTACTGACTGGTATAGGGACGGTACTGACTGGTATGATATGGGGACGGTACTGACTGGTATGGTATGGGGACGGTACTGACTGGTATGGTATGGGGACGGTACTGACTGGTATAGGGACGGTACTGACAGGTATGGGGACGGTACTGACTGGTATGGGGACGGAACTGACTCGTATGGTATGGAGACGGTACTGACTGGTATGATATTGGGACGGTACTGACTGGTATGGTATGGGGACGATACTGACTGGTATAGGAACGGTACCGACTGGTATGGTATGGGGACGGTACTGACTGGTATGGTATGGGGACGGTACTGACTGGTATGGTATGGGGACGGTACTGACTGGTATGGTATAGGGACGGTACTGACTGGTATGGTATGGGGACGGTACTGACTGGTATGATATGGGGACGGTACTGACTGGTATGGTATGGGGACGGTACTGACAGGTATGGGGACGGCACTGACTGGTATGGTATGGGGACGGTACTGACTGGTATGGTATGGGGACGGTACTGACTGGTATGGTATGGGGACGGTACTGACTGGTATGGTATAGGGACGGCACTGACTGGTATGGTATGGGGACGGTACTGACTGGTATGGTATGGGGACGGTACTGACTGGTATGGTATGGAGACGGTACTGACTGGTATGGTATGGGGACGGTACTGCCTGGTATGGGGACGGCACTGACTGGTATGGGGACGACACTGACTGGTATGGTATGGGGACGGTACTGACTGGTATGGTATGGGGACGGTACTGACTGGTATGGTATGGGGACGGTACTGACTGGTATGGTATGGGGACGGTACTGACTGGTATGGGAACGGCACTGACTGGTATGGTATGGGGACGGTACTGACTGGTATGGTATGGGGACGGCACTGACTGGAATGGGGACGGCACTGACTGGTATGGTATGGGGACGGCACTGACTGGTATGGTATGGGGACGGTACTGACTGGTATGGTATGGGGACGGTACTGACTGGAATGGGGACGGCACTGACTGGTATGGTATGGGGACGGTACTGACTGGTATGGTATGGGGACGGCACTGACTGGTATGGGGACGGTACTGACTGGTATGGGGACGGCACTGGCTGGTATGGGGACGGCACTGATTGGTATGGTATTGGGACGGTACTGACTGGTATTGGGGAATGCCTTCCAGTGTATCTCGAAGGAAAACGTGCAAATATGTACACGGATATAACGTACATGGCAACAAGTGCATACCCCCTGTCCCTTAAAGGAAAGGACATACTGAATCAACACACATGTTTCACCGTATCTAATCACCAAAAAAACCAAATCATGCACGATAATATGCAATACAGCCAATAAACTATAAGACATATTCGTGCTCGTTTATAGGAAATAGATCCTTGAAAAATGGTTAATATGAATTAACATCTGTTTCATTTATGAGAAACTTATGTTGGTATGTATCTGGCGTATTGTGGCATCCAATTAAGCTAAGGCCTAAATGTTTAAATATTGTTTGTTTCTCCTCAAGCGGTTCATGCCACTTAGGTTTGGGTAGGTAAGTAGGAAAAATATTGTTTTACTATACGCGTACGTATTATTTACCTAATATTGAACGACTTTCGTTGATTTCGTTCCGAATTTTTCTGAATTCTCAATAAAATATTTCGGGTTGGGGCGATTTTGGTGGGTAGGTAGCGGGAATGTTAACACACGATATTTCACTTTAATCCTAATGAGAAACACTGGCATACCAATCAATCACCGACCTATAGCACAATAGTCAGACCGTACAGAGAGTTTCATACTCCAGCGGGTATCGATTGAAAAATCAATAATCAAGGGACGCTAATGCTACAGTGTGTCTTTTGTCACGCTTTACTTCCCTTGTCGATTATCGATTACGTATATTGGTGTTTGACAGGTTTAAGTGCAGACATGAGTACAAAACATGTAATCTAACTTGTCGAATTCTAGCATACTGCGGATTAAATAATCAGTAATGTTTTTACGTCGAAGATATGTATATGAAAAAGTCCATTAAAAAAGGTATGAGTCTTTTTTATATATCTATTTATTCTTACGTATGCATTTCGTATATCAAGCAAATAATATGTCAGAAACACGGACTGTACAAGCATATAGGTAGTTGTTTGTTAAATTATATTCTATGGAACTAGTGAAGGTAAAGTAGAGTCATGAACATGATGTTATTCAATACGGGTGGAGGCGCTCATATACCTGCCATAATTCAGCAGAACAGAACAGAACAGAACAGAACACAACACAACACAACACAACACAACACAACACAACACAACACAACACAACACAACACAACACAACACAACACAACACAACACAACAACAACACAACACAACACAACACAACACAACACAACAAAACAAAACAAAACAAAACAAAACAAAACAAAACAAAACAGAACAAAACGGAACGGAACGAAACAGAACATTGTGTGTGTGCATGAACCAATACACAATGTTGAATCGTATTTAACCCGGGCTCTTTAACTCTCGTTTTTAAAACATATTTATAAATGACAATACGTCCCATTTTTACAGAAAAAGGGGTTGTAAAGTTATAAATATTTATAAGTATAAGCTTTTAAAGTCTGTTTTTACAGGCTTAAAAACGAAATTCATTTGTGTTTCCATAAGCATTTCATACAAAAATCAACTACTATAGAATTATTGAGCAATTAAATACGTAGTTACTACATAGAAGCAATCAACAGCACAATACTAAAATTGAAACGTCAATTGTGTTATAATGAATTCAAAATAACAATCTTAGCTAAGCAATAACTTAAGTTTTTTCATGAAATTGGGGCCAGGAAAGCTGGTTTAGTGAACTAGTCGCTGTACTTGGCTGAAACAGTTATCTGATGTCAAATAAAGCGTACACACTGAACTAAGAGAAACATACAAGTAGTTCGTACAAACCTCACTTTGTCGTTGACGTGATTACAAGAACAATGTTCGTTATTTTTAAAAACATTTGACATAAATTGTCGTTTATACATATAATCAAATACCGACAGTAATACACGGGAACTTAAATTAGACGACTACAACATTTCTTGATTTGTTCAGGAATAGTCATTCTGATCACCTCGGCCTTTATGCATAACAATAGACTGGAAATGTCCGATGTTTCACGATTGTCAAGACGTTTACGTCCTATTTATTTACCGGTGAGAAAAACGGTTATGACCGAGCTTTTACGATTATCATGACGTATTCGTCCGGTTTGTTTACCGGAGAAAAACGGAAATAGTCGAGCTTTCACGATTGCCAAGACGTATACGTCCTGTATATTTACCGGAGAAAAAAACGAAAATAGTTGTGTTTTCACGATTGTCAAGACGTATACATTTTGTATATCATTTACCGAAAATAAACAAAAATGGCCGGACTTTTATGATTGTCAAGACGTCTACGTCATGTATACTAACCGGAGAAAAACGGAAATGGCCGAACTTTCCCGATTTTCAAGCCGTTTACGTCCTGTATATAAAAACGGAAATTGGCCGAGTTTTCACGATTGTCAATACGTATACGTCCTGAATAATTACCGGAGAAAAACCGAAAATGGCCGAGCTTTCCCGATGTTCAAGACGTTTACGTCCTGTATATTTACCGGAGAAAAAACGGAAATAGTCGAGCTTTCACGATTGTCAAGAATAGTGTCTAGTTAATCAAGCAGGACAAACTACAGTGGTTAAAGAAATCAATGTTTTGTACAATAGTGTCGTGATTTTATGACTGTCGCATTTCGTTCACAAGCAGCTGTTAATGATCTCCATTTTAAGGCGAACGTCTCAACAATTCGTGTAAATCAATAGGGTTTCTTTCTTATAAGGAGATATACCAGTAGTTTATTTTCATGTCTTTAAGTTGCGATTAGACTTTTTAACTGCATGGTAATTATTTGTTTATATTCTTATTAAAATAAACTGATCATTTATCCAAATGGTTGTAAACGCCAAAAAATGCACGAGCGCTGGTTGCAACATACTACATCGTCATCCAAAGCAAAATTAATAAAAAAAAAAATTTGTCAATTATTTTGAAAAATATTTTGTAATACATTTTTGTAAATGATCCGTACATTGTTGGGGATGGTTCTTCTGTATTGTTTCGTAAGAATAAAAACTACTAATTACTCGGTAAAATTAATCGCATTTTTAATATTTGTAAAAATAAGGCAACATCCTACATTAAAATTAGTAAAATTACTAATTTATTTCACGTCCATTGGGAGACAAGTTTTTTCAACTAATTAATCATTCTCGACACCTCATTCCTGATGTTATCCATCGTCGTGAGGGTATGAGAAAGTTTCCCTTTATGCCGAGCGTCTAACAAGGGAATTTTATATCGTCTTTTGTATGACCACATGAATTTAAAGTTCTATCAATACAATATTATAACAGTCAACCCATTGAACAGTCGAATGAGCTAACTTGGTCGCTTTTGTCTTTTATTTGTTAGCACTGGCTACGTGATTCCATTTAGGACTGGGGACGCGTTGTCCTTTTTGTCATGATATTAACGAATAGATAGTTTTTGAAGTGTCGACTGCTATGATAATTTATTAACATAACTTTCAACTCCTGTGGTCATACCAAAGACAAAATAAAAATGGTGATATGACGGAGCCAGGGTATGAACCCGGGACCTGCTATACTCGAAGCGGACACTCAACCTCTACAAAATCGAGTAGGTGGTTGTAAATTAAAGTACAAATGATCGATTCTAAAACAGTCACTATTACTTACTACTACTAGCGAGTATGTTTATGGTCGTGGTTGGTTCCTTTATGGTGTAATTCATCAAGTTCAGTCTCGTCTTATTTCAGTACACGAAATTGCGCTTTATAACTCATTCTTCTCGAATGCTAATTCGATTCTGGACATTATAATTATTTTCCCTTTCTACTCAGTGTTGTATATGTAGATGTAAGTACTTTAAAATCATTTATTTCAATGGGACAAAATTTCGTGGTTTTGGTTAAAAAGGTCATTTCGTGGTGACGTAATTTCATCGATTTGAATTCCAATCTTTTCATGAAAAATGGCAAGGTAAAAATTCACAAAATTTATAAGGAATCAATAAAAAATAAAACATGTTTTGTTATATGTGATATATACACGTAAACTTCCCCAAAATATCTACCTGAACATGAAAACAAGTATGACAGTCACTGCAAACTTAACATATGTATTGGTATAATTATTCAATGGGGATTTTTAATTTCGTGGTTGAAGTCATCCATGAAATCCGAAATAAAATCCCCCACGGATATTAATGATTTCACAGTACTCGATGATTCATTGTTAGTGTGACACTAATATCAGTCTACAGTTGTTATTTTAAAGAAAATTAATTACACACTTTCAATCTCCGACACAGCCTCTTTATCTTTCTCGAACGACACAAAAAGTCATTAGAAATTAATACATTAGATTTGTATATCTCTTGAGAGAGATGGGGACACGGTTTGTTTTACTCGCCGATATCATCTTGTTTGACAATAGACGCTAATTAAGTGATACCATGATACGATAAAACTACAGTTTGGATTTCCCTTTCTCTCTTTGCTATCAAATACGGCAAAGTTCCACTAATATTAAGACCTCTTCAACTATTTTGAAATCATGCCGATATTTGCAATTTTGAAGATCTTAAAGCCTCATTATCTCTCAAAAAAAAAATTCTGACCATCCAGTGAAATCAAGGAATTAGGATGTGTTTCACAAATGACCATCATTTGACAACATACTTATAAATATATCTTTTGAAATAGCCTGCCAACAATCACATTTAAGTAAAGTGGAAGATAAGAGTTGCTTCCCTTAGACCATAAAATTCATGCATTTATTGTTTACAATTCGTTGTTTTGTCTACAAACCAATTGGAGGCTGTATGCAGGTGTGTTTTCTTCAATCGTATGGTGTTTTCCACCTAATGCACCATTCTGCAGATAGATTATCAAGTTATTGCTTTTAGAAAATAGCCGTTTAGGGCATAATGGGGCTTTAATTTTAGAACAACAAATGCTCCGCTACGAATAACACCTTTTCAAGCAATTGTAATTAGTATCCAAATAATACGGAAACTGCCTAAGTATCACGCTTGCTTTTGGCGGTTCTTACAGAACCTTACAGCACAATCGATACTCCGTTAGTGATACCTGCATTAAACCGTCGCCTTATTTAATCGACTGGTGTATACATTGGTAAGTACTGTCTGCTTGAAAAAGCTTACTCTCCAAATACCATTAGCCGATGATATTCGTCAATCAAAGTAAAGAAATATAACTACATAACCTTGTGAAAACTGTTTGTATCTACATATGTGTACATGTTATTTCTTATATATGAAGTTTAATTTCGAGCATTGGGCCGTGACTGGACTTTTAAGGTTCCAACCATTAATCGATATAGGTTGGTACAGGTTTGACCAGAAAGATAAGTAATGGAATTAAGACTCCAAATAGTTTATGTGTCTGAATGCGCTTGATACATTCGAAAATAACTTTTGTCAGACCAGGTTCGAATCACACCAAAATATTCATTATTTCATATTTTTTTAATGCGCACAACTTTGAAAATCGGTGCACTACTAGTACATGTGACAAACCATACATGTAAATTGTAGAACGTTATAACAGCTAATCAACGTAATATGATTTTAATAATGTCATTAAGCTTGGAATACACAAACGATCGAAATAATTGAAAATGAAAAATATATTGAATCGACACATTTTCATGGAGAAATTATATTTAAAAACTAAAAAATATTAACCTAATGATCTCTTTAAATAACATAAAGCAATGAATTTTTTTAAAATATCAGCGAATTCGGGAGTCGAAACAAAGATTTATGGTTAGAAATTCTGATGACTAAACTGTAATTCGATTAAAAACAGATATCTGTAAGAATCATATCATTAAATAATGACCTCCGAACGTCATAAATCATAGTCTACCCGCCAAAATGGACCAGTCGGATAGGTCATGGCTCAGGGTTCAAAATTGAACTATAGATGACACCCTGTCTAAGCGTGTTTTCGAGCGTGGAGATCGAATACGACGGAGCAATGCGAGAAAAGTGGATCGGGAGGAGAGTCAAGGTAATGTTTTGCTTCACCATTCTTTAAATTTTAAAACTATGAGATCGGGAATTGGCCGAGGATGACCTTAATAAATGTCCCTTGATCGTGATGCATTGAAATATCCATAGCACTTGTAGTTTTTTCTAACATTCGGGAAAACCCTAGCGAAACTCGTCTGTTCTGCTACCGTCCCGTTGTTTTCTCGTCGTAAATGGATCAAATATCCCAAATAATCCTTAACCTCACCGCTCAAGCAGTTTAAAACTAATGTGCTATTATAGTTCGTTTAGTCAGGTCTTTCACTTGTAAACAAACATTGCAATATCATAACATTGTATTTTAGTTGTTTTAAACATTTCAATTGGAGAAAAAAGCATTGAAAATTAATACCTTATTGACTAAGCTACATACTAATACATATAATGTATATTAAAATAATACATTAATAAGATAAATTGCAATGTTTATGTACACAACGGTATGTAAACAAGTGAACGACATGAGTAATCAATTCATAATACAAATCTGGATAGATATCTGTTTTGTTGTTATGTGAAAATCAAAGCGCTTTGTGGAGCGTATGAAGAGGTTAGACTGTGTGTAGCAACGTTAAATGTCGAATCGACGCTAAATGTCGCACCTGACGTTAAATGTCGCACGGCTGACGCTAAATGTTGTAACCGACGCTAAATGTCGCAAACCCCCTGACGCTAAATGTCGCATCTGTGACGTTAAATGTCGCAACAATTTGGATGACTACATGAGACTTTAAACATTTTAAAACAATCGGGCCTCTTTTGCCAGTTTAATATAATTGCGACATTTAGCGTTGATGTTGCGACATTAAGTGTCAGTTCAATTTGTTGCGACATTTAACGTCACAGATGCGACATTTAGCGTCAGGGGGAATTGCGACATTTAGCGTCAGTTACGACATTTAGCGTCAGCCTTGCGACATTTAACGTCAGGTGCGACATTTAGCGTCGATGCGACATTTAACGTTGCTACACTGTGTATTATCAACAAATAAACTGTGCCACAATCAGTAACATAATGACGTTTTATTTCACTAATCAGATCAGTATAGACATCGATAACAGTTATAAGTATAGTTTATTTATGTTTGAATTAGGACAACTGTAGAGGAAATTGGAAATACATGTAACTAATTTTACAATGATACTAAAAGTGTCAATAGATTCCGACGGTATTTTATAACATAGAGCATAAAGAGCATTTGACACAGTATTATCCTTGTCAGATATCAATTGCGTGCGTATACGCGCTTTCGGAAATCAATAAATCATGGGTTTTTCGAACTTAAGTGCAGTTTTTTTTCATTATATCGCTGGCTTAGAATTAGAAGGTCGTTAGTACAAAATCAATATTTTGAGAAAAAACTGTCTGAAAACTACTCTTTACTTATGGAAAAACAAGCTTTGTCAACTTCAGTTTGGTCAACATGACCTCTTCCGATTTTCATGAAAATAGGCTGATAAGAAGTGCATTGAGATGCAGATTTCAAATATGCATGAGTCTTATAAGGTCGTAAGTAGTTCTTACGACCTTTTAATTCTAAGCCTGCGATGTATCAATGTTTCTTATTACCTCTTCTTATTTTGTTATGAGGTGATTCTTATCATTTTCATTTAGTAGATCTATCAAAATGTTGCTTAACTTGATGACATACGCTTCTTTGATGCTCACAAATTTTTAAAAGGAAATTAAATGCGTCTACTAATTAACGTGCACTTTTGTAGTAATCAGTATGATGCTGCTATAATGGTGTTTGTATTAATATTATAGTATACTATAAAAACGAGCGTCAAAACAATTTCTTGTTCGTGCCTTTGTCACAAAAAATCTCGTATTAAGAGATAAATACGTTGGGGACGCCATCCCTTATTGGAAATACGAACGCGTGTGTCAGATATGTGGACAATTTACACGTGTTCGTCGAGCACATAACGGTATGAGGAATTCGGTTCGGTGACAAATGTCGTCAAACATACCAGTAGTTTATGCGGCATATATTCAAACATCGGACAGGGAAGGCACCAACGAAAACAGCCGAGCACAGAAAATATAAAACAACGCAGACCACAATGCCTAGCACACAACACATCGCGAAAATGAACTTATCTGCTTAAAGTCCAAGCATGGCTTCTTCAAGAGGTTGTACGTGCGTTATGTTATCCAGACTAGAAACGCAAGGGAGAGTACTATGTACATACTCTGTTAATTAAAAATGCAGTATAGTTATGTCCCGTCAATCAAAACGTAAATATAAAGGATTTAAGAAAATCAGCTTATAGACATTATTCAGCCTTGCAGTACGGGGTTTAAATTATTTGTAACTGCATTTTTGTTGTTGTGTCATTTCGTATGTATATCCCAAGTGCTCGTGTATATGGAGCCTGCGTGAAGGGTTGTGTGGCTTTTTAAAATTAAGTAATTTAATCCTTTATTCATTTTGTCTATTCCACAGGCCCTCGAGGCCTCGATGCGATTTAAGGTTCGGAAATAATATTACTCTATCTCAAGGTCTTTGAGTCGAACGGGACTGATCCGAGTTTGGAAAACAATCATACATATAAAGTCATCATTTATTCACCGATCTTGGTGTCAATCGTTAGAGGAATGATTGCTCGTTAGGAAGAAGCGATGTCATAACATATGTTTACACATAGCAAGATATATCCATCCGAAAACTGTCATAAAAAGCCTCTCTGAAAGGATCGGATTGCAGGAATTCTCAGATCGATCAACTATCAACAATTAAAACACATTCAAATCGTAGAAACAGGCTATAACACAGACAATACAGCGAAAAGAAACACAATAGATAGAATTTCCGAAAATCCCAGTTACAATGCCGGGGATTGAACCCACGACCTCTAGGTTGACAGTCTCAGTGCGTTACCATTAAGGAATTGCCGCAGTATTGACCATCTTGTTATATAATCATGTTCCATCAGTACAATTATTGACCATCTTGTTATATAATCATGTTCCACCAGTACATGTATTGACTATCTTGTAATATAATCATGTTCCACCAGTACATGTAGTGACTATCTTGTTATATAATCATGTTCCATCAGTACATGTAGTGAATATCTTGTTATATAATCATGTTTCATCAGTACATGTAGTGACCATCTTGTTATATAATCATGTTCCATCAGTACATGTATTGACTGTCTTGTTGTATAATCATGTTCCACCAGGACATGTATGGACTATCTTGTTATATAATCATGTTCAACCAGTACATGTATTGACTATCTTGTTATATAATCATGTTCCATCAGTACATGTAGTGACTATCTTGTTATATAATCATGTTCAACCAGTACATGTAGTGACTATCTTGTTATATAATCATGTTCAACCAGTACATGTATTGACTATCTTGTTATATAATCATGTTCAACCAGTACATGTATGGACTATCTTGTTATATAATCATGTTCAACCAGTACATGTATTGACTATCTTGTTATATAATCATGTTCCATCAGTACATGTAGTGACTATCTTGTTATATAATCATGTTCAACCAGTACATGTAGTGACTATCTTGTTATATAATCATGTTCAACCAGTACATGTATTGACTATCTTGTTATATAATCATGTTCAACCAGTACATGTATTGACTATCTTGTTATATAATCATGTTCCATCAGTACATGTAGTGACTATCTTGTTATATAATCATGTTCAACCAGTACATGTAGTGACTATCTTGTTATATAATCATGTTCAACCAGTACATGTATTGATTATCTTGTTATATAAGCATGTTCCATCAGTACATGTATTGACTGCCTTGTTATATAATCATGTTCCACTGGTACATGTAGTGACTATCTTGTTATATAATCATGTTCCACCAGTACATGTAGTGACCATCTTGTTATTATATAATCATGTTCCACTAGTACATGTAGTGACTATCTTGTTATATAATCATGTTCCACCAGTACATGTATTTACTATCTTGTTATATAATCATGTTCCACCAGTACATGTAGTGACTATCTTGTTATTATATAATCATGTTCCACTAGTACATGTAGTGACTATCTTGTTATATAATCATGTTCCACCAGTTCATGTATTGACTATCTTGTTATATAATCATGTTCCACCAGTACATGTATTGACCATCTTGTTATATAATCATGTTCCACTAGTACATGTAGTGACTGTCTTGTTATATAATCATGTTCCACTAGTACATGTAGTGACTATCTTGTTATATAATCATGTTCCACTGGTACATGTATTGACCATCTTGTTATATAATCATGTTCCACCAGTACATGTAGTGACTATCTTGTTATATAATCATGTTCCACCAGTACATGTAGTGACTATCTTGTTATATAATCATGTTCCATCAGTACATGTAGTGACTGTCTTGTTATATAATCATGTTCCACTAGTACATGTAGTGACTATCTTGTTATATAATAATGTTCCACTGGTACATGTATTGACTATCTTGTTATATAATCATGTTCAACTAGTACATGTATTGACTATCTTGTTATATAATCATGTTCCACCAGTACATGTATTGACTATCTTGTTGTTATATAATCATGTTCAACCAGTACATGTAGTGTATGTTATTGTCCATTTCATACGAATCAACCAGTATATAAATATGATCTCTCCTATAGTCTGCTGATGATAACATTAGCCTTTGTTTACAAATAAAAATTAAAGGCATTTTTGATCCTTTTTTGTTCAATTTTGATGCATACACTCTTTCAATCTTCATTGATAACAGGAGTTAGTCGACTGTGCAGTGTTTATATAATCAATGTTTGTTAATTGATAAGGCTAGAGTTATCTCCCGCAAGCTATACAAGTCATAGTTATATACCCCTCAGCGTAGACAAACAAAACAACATCATAATAACAGAGTAACTAACTTTAATTTGTTCAAACAGTTCAATATATATTCTAGAATAAAACCAACACTTTTTCAAGCCTGTATGAGAAAAATAATGTTTACACTAATTTATATTTTATACCTGACATTAGCTTACAACAAAGTAGTTTGTATTTGTATCAAGATTTACAAATTCTCAAGTCTAAAATTTAATAAAAAAGTATCATTGGTTTTAAGTTCTTACCACACATTATCAAATGTTTTTTAGAAATTCTGAATGACATACTAAAAATCATATGCCATATAAAACAAAATATAAGAAGCACATTAAATATAAAGCACATAAAAAACATACATGTATATACAAACAAATTACACAGATAGCACAGCCTGCGTAAGGAGTTAAAAAATAAATGGTTTCTGGTAGCCTGACTTAGTATCAAGATTTGCCACGATCATAGTAGTAATAAGAAAACCGTCCACAAAATATTGTAAATAACAGGGTAATGAGATAGGTATAAAAAGAAAATATACTCCACTTGGTCTATGCATTAGTAGCAATACAATGTAATTTTAAAGATAAATAACAAAAGTCTCAAAGATATATCACAAAAATCCCTAAGATATATCATATCACAAAAGACCCTAAAAAGTTTTTCTGAAGCATGTAGAATATTCTCAAAAATAATTATATAATGTCCCAAATTATGTAAAAAGTAAGACTATTTCTGAAACAGATTTACATGAATAAAGGTAAGAAAGTTTAAAAATGTGTCAATTTACATAGAAAAAATAAATTTGGATACTCAAGATCCTGAAATACAGGGAAAGTCCTGAAAACTTTTACCCATGTATAGTTTACATATATCTAAAACTTTCTGCTTTTAAAAAAAGGTTAAACAAACTTTTAAAAGTTGTAAAATATGATTACAATCATACAATATGGTATGCTATAAGTCATCATACATATGCACATACTATAATTATCAGGGGTTCAACTCTTTCAGTTTCTGAATCTGAGTCATTTTGATACTTTTGACAAATTTTTTACCATTTTACCATTTTATAGACAAAACAAAATACCCATGATTTATAGATGACGCTTCAAACCAAAATTTTGAGTGTCAAAAATTGGCTTTTTGGAAATTTTAAGAGTCAAACCCCTAATCTTGAATCAAATGGAACCCCTGAATTATACTGAATTGAAAATTTGAAAATTTGAAAACAGAAATATTCAATTAATGTTTAAACCCTTTATTCCATTTAGAGACTATCATATCAGCCGGAATCAGCACAAATTTCCCCGATTTTCTTGTTACTGCATTTATGGGTGTCAATCAGCAAGAAGATCTTCATTCTAATAACAAGTACCATATCTGAGATAGTAGCCTTATGTCCCAATGGGATGAAGATGAAAAGTAAGTATGGGGCCAGCACTATATCTTGTGTGGGATAAACTAGGGGTCTAATGGGGTAAAGGGTTAAACAGAAATTTTCATCACAAATCATAAAAACATTTTAATAATACATAAATCTACTGTATTATAAATCATACATGTGACTCTCATACGACATAGTGAGAATTCAGAGAGTGTCAGATGAGTTCTTGTTGGTTTCAGTTCGTATAGTTTTGGAGTCTATAAATCCTACATTTCAATCAACATTTTAACAATATACTAGGACTTGTAAGCAACACACATGTGCATTTCTAGCCCAAGCGATTATCAGCATTACGTACAAAGCTACTATATAGTTTTGGATTCTATACATTTCAACAAACAAATGTACTAACAACAGACATTGGTTTCCATCACAAGCTATTTTATAAATTATCAGCATCACATAGTCCTTGTTGGTTTAACCTCGCTACGTCAAGCAGCTAGGTGCACAGGTCACATGATTGTCTAGATTTATTTCTCAACCTTACTCAAATCAACAGCAGCTGTTTCTTTCTTGAGGAGATTTGACTGGTATCCAAGGTAACTACCATACTGTCCTACCGACCAGTTGATCGACTGATTCAACAACCACTGTCTGTAATAGTGTTCATATCCAGGTTGAGAGTATGGGAAAGTTTCCTGTTGGGTTATGGGTAGATTCTCCTGGTATCCATAGTAACCGTAGTCAGGTGACCACTGTTGACCAAGCATATACTGAGGATTGTAATAGTTCTGGTAATAGTCATACATTTGTTGTGTTTCCGTAGCAACAGCAGGAGAGTACACTGACGATTCATCATCACATCGTTTCCGTTTTCGACTATTCACTGCAGACGGTTTGTAGGAAGTGGTTCCAGTAGAATGAAGTGTTGTAGTATCTTGCTCGGAGATAACACTTGCTGGGGTAGGTATACATTCATTTCTAGCATTCAACATATCATCTTCATCATGAGTGGTATGCATGTTAATGTTCAAATTGTCCACAACTGTTGGTTTGGGAGGGAGACGCAAATCTGACAAATCAAAGGGTGGTAATCCAAGTTGTTCCTGAACCGTAGACTTGTAGGAAGCAGCATTAGCAGCAGTATCATTACGTCTGAATGTATTTGGCTTCAAGTTGGAATACATGACCTTCCACACATGATTCACAGACATGTCTGTTTCATCACTGAAGTCCACCTTATAGAAGATCTTACTGTTACTGAGGGCGTGTCTAACACTATTCTTCCATCCTTGATACTCTCCATTAAAGAAGGGGAAGTTAATCTTCAGGTGTTCACGAATAGCAGGCAATGACAAATGTCCTTTCTTAGACTGCATGATGGTGGCTGCTATCATGGCTACATATGTGTAGGGTGGTTTCTCTGAACGACGAAGGTACTTCTTGTTGCACAACTTTTTCACAGCATCTTTGACGTCACTTTTCTTGTCAACATTCGATGTTTCAGGTGTGCTGGACATGTGGTTTGATGTTGCTCTCTTTAAAGAGAAGTCTGGGAATTTATCAAGTCCTAAGATCGTGTCAATCAGAAATGATCCATTATCATGCAGCACATCGGATGAGTTCACACAACTTTTCTTGTCAATACATTTATCCTCAGGAACAGGTGGAAACTCCAGAGATGGGTTTGGTTCATTGCTACCATGTGTGGCTGTTCTATACCGATAAGGTGTTGGTTGAACGTCAATCATTTGGTCATTGGTAGCATCTGTGGTTGTCTCATACTGATGTGTTGGTTGAACGTCAAGCATTTCATCACTAGTAGGCACATAAGGAGCACATGGGTGGATTGGAACATTTAATGCTTGTGGTGTGTTCACATACATATCCAAAGAAGACGTTGGCTCATTAGATTCACACAATGGTGCAGGAGGCAGGTACCATTTGCCTGTAATGTTCTCAGATGTGTTATGGAACCAACCTATGTTAGGTAAATCCTGTGATGTGTTGACACTGTTGACATCATCTGAGGCTATGGTAGAAGTATCTGTTGTAGATTCAGGTTCCTCTGTAACAATGACAAGAACTGGTGATTCTGGCATGGTGTACTCGTATTCAGGCATACCGTTCATGTCTGAAAGGGAGAAAAAAGATGATTAAAATTTGTGTCACAGTCAAACCTGTGTTATAGACCACCTGTGAACAAATACTAATTACAAGTCAAAGCTCTACAAGGCAGATGTTTCGATCACCTAACTACGTGCTCATATTTCACTGGTGCATCACAGCTTAGTTCAAACAAGAAGTGACAAGGTTATGCTTTGCATAAAATATGCCCTGATAAAATCAATCAAAGGGTAATCATTCAAACCCTTCACAAAGCAGAGTTATAGTTCTTGTGCATTGCACTTTTATAATTATTGCACAAGCATGCATGCCAAGTTTTGAGTCATTCAACCTTAATATGGTGATAAATTTACGCTCCTGACATGAAATGCCCAAAAAATGGTGCAAGGTAGAGTTTTAGTTTTGCACACTGCATTTTGACTTATTGCAAAAGTCTGGACAAGTCAAATTGGACATCACCAACAAAAGTATTTAACACCTATAAATCACAGGGCTATTTCAGTGCCAGTATATACTAATATGCATCAAACAGTAAAATATGCTTGCTTAAAACAGTTTATTTTTATTTGTCAGCATGGTCAAAAGTGGGGGCCATCAATGGACGCATTTCTAGTTATTGAAATTTAGCACACATGAAATACCTTTATTCTTAAGCCAGAGTTTTATTTCTCAGATTTTGATGAGCAAAAAGTATAGTTGCCACACAAAGATCTAAAATCACAGATTGGACACTCAATTGAAAACAAGTGAAAAAGAGAGAAAATTCAAAATAACACGCAGCAGATTCTGTTATTTTGCATTAAACGTTTTGTTTGTCAATATCAAACGTTATTTAACAAGTGTTTTTGATAATTTTTTGATGTAAACTTTTCAAAATTGTATCAGATTTTATAATTATATTCCTATTCTTATAAAACGTAGCAAAATGGAGAATGTTTGCTTTCAGAGAAAAGGAGCTACAGTTTTTAACCACTAACCCCTTGTTTTTCTCAATGTGGGTACTCAGAAATTGGTCACCATAGCAACGACAGAATATATTTAATATAAATGCTTCATGAGAAAAAATATATTTAAGACATGTATATATATACTTTATTATCCAAGTGCTTATAAATTAAATAAAAAAGCTTTTTCCTCATTTTACAGTTTTTACTAAATCTTATTACATAATAACTATATGATGTCACTTAGTCTGGTTTTCCTGGAAAATGGCTCAATCATTTATATTCACATCAACAAATACTATACTATGTAATTATGTATTTTTTTATTTCTTATAAATTTGCCTACACATTTCATAACATTTACAAATCATACAAGACAAATCAGCCTAGTCAATAATTATTATTTTAACCTCCTGTCATTGAAACAATTAAAAACACTATGTTATAGTTAAAACATATTAAGTAAATTTTAATGATTAAAAAGGGCTCTAACTAACTTATAATATAACATTCTACATTCTGATTGGCCGATAGAAAGTAGCGCCAACGCATGACGTCAAGTCTGTGAAGAGAAAATTTTAATTTCATTTAACTTCCAAAATTCGGCGTCTTCATTGGCTCATAATGTAGGTAATATTCTAATTGAGGTTAAACAAATCGTATAAAATGAAGATTGCTCAGTATCTAGCATGGTACACTGGCGGTAAATGAAATTTACATCTATGGCAGGTGTTCGTTATGTAATGTCTTTTTGGTCCCAAATAAGAAAATTTGTTGATATCTGGATATCTTTTTACATTTGTGGAACCATCCACCATTTCGCAATATTTTATGAAAATTTCAATAAAATTTTTAACCCGACTGTGACTCAAAGCTTAGTAATAGACACGGTGACTTTTGGCAAATAACTGTCCATTAAAATTTCATTTCGGAAAAAATCTTATTCCACTTGTATTTGCCTTAAATAAGGTAAAGGCATTCTATAAAACATGATTTGCCATTTTTGTACGAAAAATAAGATGATTTTTAAGTTGCTAAAATAGGTATCGTATGTGTCAAAACAAGCCCAAAAGCATGCTATTTTTCAATGAATATTTTATTGATTTCATTTGTTGAAATTAGGCATTTTATATATGGCCATATGCCGTAGACAACCACCAACATTAACTTCTGGGAAGAATTTGCAAACAAAATAGAATTGATATGAAATTATTGGACTAACAAGCATCATTTGTTATAAATAGGAGTGGTCTCCCTTGTTTTTGAGTAACAGATAATTTCATTTTGATTAAAAGTTCTGATGGAAAAATAAAATTCAGAAATCGTATTCTATATTGCAGTTTAAAGAATACTGACAATTACTTTTCTAAACCAATACTGCAAAGTTGACAACAGATTTTGCTTAAAATGAACATAAGGCCAGTGTATACCCTCTTTTAAGTTAAATAAATTACTTAATATAGAATAGAAACCTTTTGGACAGTAATCGTAGAATTCCTTTTGGACAGTAATCGTAGAATTCTTCTTAATATTTTCATAGAAAAATGCAAAGAACATAACATAACGAATAACCCTCCAACATAATTACACAAACATGTACAACTATCAGCAGTTGTATGATTTTTAAAAATAAATCATTCATAAGTCCTGTCACACAGGGACTGTTAAGTGTTATTAAATATTATTTTCCCAACAAACAATACTCAGCTCCAGTTCTGTTTGAACTCCCTTTTTATTTTTTCCAGCATTATAATTACATTACAAATTTCTTATAACTTTCACCTTCCAACTCTTATAACTGACCATCCATTCTTCCCAGAATCATATATTTTAAATCACCCTCCAAATTCTAACCACACCTACAATCATTCCAGCCTCACATTCAATTCATTCATATCCAATCAAAGTTATAATCCAACCTCACAGCCTCTCTCTCACAACAAATCATAGTCACTCATTCAACCTGCCTATCTAATCAGTAATTAATTATAACTCATCTTATTTTGCTTACTTATAATGACCAAAATACATCAAAGGATTTTAACACATGCTTAACAATCATTGCACAGACATTGCTCCATAGATTAAAGACATCGCACCATAGAACAATTTACACACATCTTATAGATTAAACATTTACTAATTGCTTATCAGTCTATATCACTGTTTGAACACCCACTGTTTTACCATATTGTACAATTATTGTACATATTGCAAGATATAATATGCTCGGCATATAAGCAATGTACTACTCATGTATTCACCAATTTCATAATCAAAAGTTATTTATTAATGTTAATCAAAAATCCTAATCACTTTCATCACTCTGTCACAGTTTTATTTCAGTTATTTACAAGTAACAGTCAAAAATCAATTCCGAGCGTCCAATTCACACAACAGCCTATTTTATGGTCATGTGATAAACATAACAGTATATTTTTCAGTATCTTCCAAGTTGTATTGAACTCATACGAGGCCCGTCCCAGTATTCAATGAATTTGCATTATTATCGGGCGCGTAGCTACCTGTACGCAGAATACGCAGCTGCGTACACATGCTCCTCAAAAAAGTGAAAAATAAATGATCGAAAAATGCAATAAAAACTGATGCCTAAGCCCTAAGGGGGTAAGCCTTTAGTATTTTCAGCATTTCTTAGAAACACTTTTAATAACCATTATACAAACAAAAGAAAAATGGTTTTATCAGTAAAAATGATGTTAAAGATGATGCAAAAAAACACGCCAGAACGCACCAGAGACGTTCTAGGGAACAAAATTTTTCAGGGGGAGCATGACCCCAGACCCCCCTAGCATTCTTGCGTACACATTCAAATCCCTCTAGCTACGCCCCTGATTATTGCACTATTATCCCCACAAATTCATATAATTAGATAAGCTTGATGTAGGTGTTTGGGCCTTACGATATTGATCGTACGGATGAAGGCATTTATATCCCATGCATGTGGTTTAGGGAATCCACAAAACTAAATCCCCTAAATATTAATGATTTTACAGTAAAAGGTATCTTTGACCCATTGACACATTTTGTGTGAGCAAAAGACTATGCAAACTATACTGAGCAAAACTTCTAACCGAACACTTTTTAAACTTGAATATTTCCGTGACATGTTAACTTTAAACCACACTTTTGCCCGAGATTTTCCCGAAATCGCGGTTTTCATGATTAAATGGTTAAATTATATGTCAATGGTAGACCACAGAAGAGCCGTCGGTATGCTCATTTTAGGGGGTCTATTCGACAGATCAGTGTTACATTGATATAAACCATCAAACTCAATATTTTGTTATATTTTACACGTGTATGAATACCAATACGCCTTAAAAGAATAAAAAAAACTGCATTGGAAATCACAAGATGTAAGAAAAGAGTTATATTCAAGTGCGATAACTCTTGAATGTTAACCTCCCTTTTTGTGTTCATTTCCACAACTGTAAACTTTAATCGTATCATTGAACATTACTGAATTACGTTTACTTGTTTATGATATTTGAACAAATTTAAGTGGTGTTATTAGCACACATGTTAAAAGTGTGTTTTTTCTCCATTCAGTGTAACAAACAGTCTATAAAATATACCAGTGATATGAATAAACTCAATATCTAGTCACAGACCAGTCGTTCAGTCTCTGGATCAAATAAAAACAATATCAATCTTAAAAGAGGAATTATTATCAACACTATTTTAAGAACCACTATCTTTGAGAGTCAGTATGCTAAATTTCTTACCAACATTATTACTGCATGGGTAAGTTAATCTACAAAAAAAAATGCTTACAACAACCACAACGTTCAAAGTCAACAAACACCATGTTTATATTTATTTTGTCTTAATTGAATGTATCGATCGATCGAAAATTACAATTAACCAAATAAAAAATTGTTTGCATCAATCAGTCAATTCCTAGTACATTTTTCGTTTTTCTGCCGTTTCATGGTTCAATGCACCACTGTTCAGCATTCAGACAGAACAAATATCGGGTAACAATCTCTGGACAGTCAATATCACACACACAAAATTTCATCCAAAAATATGCATAAACAAAAAAGTTATCATGATTTCATTAGTATAGCTTAGTTAAAGCCGTCCAGTGTATATTTGTGAATTTCATCTTGGTTGGTTGTGTAACTAAATTTATGTTGTAACCATGATGCAAATAAAATAAATTCATGAAATTTTGACTACTGCATTCCAACATATACTTTCAACCAATTACCAGAAAATTCCTATCGCTAATACCAAATATATTGATAAAAACCTAAGTTCGGTTAGAAGTTTTGCTCAGTATATTTGTAGGACCAAGACTATGCAAACTATATAAATATGCAAAATTATCTATAAAAATAAACAAAGGGAGGTAATGTTGAATTCTCTAAGAAAATAAACAAAGGGAGGTAATGTTGAATTCTCTAAGAAAATAAACAAAGGGAGGAAATATTGAATTACATAAGAAAAGGGAGGAAATATTGAATTCTCAATGAAATAAACAAAGGGAGGTAATATTGAATTCTGTATGAAAATAAAGAAAGGGAGGTACTGTACATTACATATCTAACACATGGTTGTTAAATTCCTATGTCCGACTTGGGCTTTTTTGCATGTTGGAAAGTAGATTTTTCCATCCAGCTTGTCCTAGGGCAAGGGCAAAATTATCATGAGAAAAATAATATTAAGTGTCTTATTTTACTTATTAATCCCTACATTACTGACCAAAAATGATTTACTTAACAAACTTAACATCTAGTACTCCTTCACATGATAAATAATTGAATGAAACTGAAATTTTGTTGCTCTTTTGTTTCCTGGGCAAGTAGATTTAGTTTTCAGGCAAGTGAATTTTACAGTCCATTTTGTCCATGGGCAAGTGAAAAATAATTAAATTTGGGAATTTCCCCTGAAACATTGTATTTTTATTGTTTTAATAATTTTATTTGGAGAAAAAGGCAGTGAAAAACGATACCTTATATTACATGATAGAGTCCAACAATCATGTCAGAACATCTGATATGTGCAATAGCCTATTTTACAGTCATAAATATAACGGTATCTTTGTGTTCATAAAATATGAGGCCCGTCTAGTATTTAATGTATTCACATACAAATATCATCCCCACTTATATTCAAATTCATACATTAAGAAATGTTTATGTAGCTGTACAGGCCTTGCAATGTTGATCGACTGGATGAAAACAAGCACATACTTCAGTACTTATTAATGAAAAAATATGAAACTTAGAATGAAAGATTGAGGTAGGGCGTAATAATTTTTAAGCCAATTTTGACGGAATTCTGATGATTAGATGCTATTCTGAATGTATACAATGTGTTATTTCGCAAACGTCTTCTACATCATTAGAGTAGTACCATCACAATAATTTTGGTCTTTGTGAACAAGTGGTTTGGGTATAATACATTAATTCCTGTATCATCATCCACTTAACTTTAACAGTTAAAATCGCTGGCCTAGAATTAGAAGGTCGTAAGTACAAAATCGATATTTTGAGAAAACAAGAAAAAAATGTCTGATAACTATTCTTTACCTTTAGAAAAACAAGTTCACTAAACTTCATGAAAATAGGCTCATAAGAAGCGTCTTGTGATGCAGATTTTAAATATGCATGAGTCTTATTCTACTTATTCTAAATTCTAAGCCAGCGAAATATTGGCTGTTGTTTAGAGATTGTTGTTATACAGAGGTTAAATTTATAGTAATATATCAACTTTTGAAGTTGGAAGATGTTGCTCTGCAGAGAGCTGCTCTGGACACTGGACAGGTATTATTGTAAATGTTAAATGCATATGAACTAAATACTGAGAGTACATGTACTTTTTCTCCTATTTTCACAGATAATACAACATTTGGCCTAAAATAAAATTTTGTGACCCATGTTATTTCAGATTGGGTAGATAGGTTTAAATACTAAGGTAGGATTTTTTAGTAAATTAGCATGGAATTATCAGATTTTTTGCATGATCTTTTAAATTAATAAGTTTACAGAATGGAATCAAAAAGGGTCTTTTTGGTTGGTACATAATGTACTTAGGGCTAATGGGAAGGTACCCGAGCATTTTATTTTAGGCCAGAAATAATTTTTATCTTAACATATTCACATGTCACCTAAATGTAGTCTCCTGACTTATCAAACAGCTTTTCTCCAGTTCCATTAAGTATTCAAATTTGATAAACAATTTGTAAGAAAATATTGCTGGGTCTTGTTGCACGATTTATAAAGACTGGTTCTATCTTTGACTTTTGCTTACTTTTTTTAAAACTTAGTGAATGAATTAAAAATACACCACTGACATCCCCAACAAAACAGGAAATGTTGTACAAAATACCAATTAAACTAAAAATGACTTAATAACATGGCATTTTGTGCAATTTATGATCAAAACTGTGGATTATTATCCAGGAATTAGTGTATTATACACTAAACCCTAACGTAAGGCCCAAACAAATTATCGTTGTGGTGCCAGTCACGATGAATATGATATTATTAAATGGTATATGATTTATTGATTTGAACGCACTTTCCCCCGTTACTTTTAAGCAAAATGTCATAAATATCCACAGTAAAATTTTCGAAATACTTTGTACTCTTTCGTTCAAAATGACCACATACCTCAGTATGTATTTACTTTGGTCGAATCACACACATTCAAATTTAGCCTAATCAAAGATCATATTCTCTTTGCCATTATCACGGGCAATTTTTTTGCCCAGAAGAATGAAAGCTGGTTTTACGTCAGACGAAATTATCCGAATCCACGAATGTATTTTAACCGAGACTTAGAAAAATCATAATAATGCTCTTATTGATTTTATTTAGCAATATAACATTACTACCCAATCCCAATTGCATCAATTCATTGCACAGCAGAATTAATTAAAAAGTAGAATAAATATATTACCCATGGTCCTTTAACTCCGTAATCCGACAGTCTTAAGAAATCCGTGTACAATTGTCCAATATCTTAAAACACTTGTAAAGTTTTTACAACAATTCAGATAGGCTTAATAATTAGCAATAATTCGCCACAAAGATACACCGAGTCAATTAATCAAGCTTAATTATGATGTAAAATGAAATGTCCTAGTATTTAAAGATGTGGTCACGCGCACGTGCTTTCTGTGGGCGGATTGATAAATATAGTCTCGGCCAATCAGAAACGAGAATTTAGACCACGCATGGCATCATGGTCCACGCTTAGAAGTGTGCTGCTGTTACAGTTTGTCTTCGACCAAGGTATCTTCAAAGGAAAACGTGCGAAATGCCGCCGAATTAATGACATCACACTATTTTTTCCCGTACAATGGACGGGAACTCAATGTTTGAGAGTAACTAATGTCATAATTAATACAAAATTGTGTCTTCGTGTACGAGAAATACCTTTTTTCAAAAAGTGTACTGAACATATTTCAGTTTAAAAAACTCACTTACATTATTAAAACAATAGCAGATTAGCTACCATCTTAAACTCAAAGCATATCCCCAAACACTAACACATACAAATTAAAGCTAGCTACATTTACATGTGCACGTTTGTTTCTGAGAAAGTTTAAAACCACATGTAAAGAACATTTATTTTGTTTACAGAAAAGGATATGTATTATATATCAAATTTTATCACTTTTTTATTCTTTAAACAAAACAATGATACAGCTATATGTGCATTTTAAACGTATACCGCAGTTAACTCATTTCACTGTAATTGTATACATACTAATGCCGAGCATAGCCTTTATTTACTATAAGTATAATTGTTCAAAAGGAAATTAAGTCAAGAAATAAATAAATTCAAAGATTTGAAAAAGAAAGCAATGATGTAGCTTATTCATAAATTATATGATCATTAGTGACTAATTACGAATTACATTGATTTTACTTTTGGCAAGTTTTCGGCCATTATGAGTTGTCAGAATAAAAATTTCTGGGTATGATTTGGACTGATTTCTTTTTAACAAAAAAAGTAATAAAACGTTTTCAACGAAGTATGGATTGTTTTCAGACTGTCATGGAAATGGTCCATGTTAGTTTATTGACTTGAAACATTGGTCTCATCAAAACAATTGATCCAAATGATGGTTTCGAACTAATAATTGTGGAACTGTCATTATAATCAGTGGACAGTTTCATAGCTATGTAAGAAGAAAGGAATGTCCATAGATTATTGAGAGCATACTAAATGAACCCATACAATTTGTAAAGTTAAAATAGTTATTTATGATAATTCTGGTTCACATAACTTTGCTTGAATCTACTAGGTGTCTTTTTGTTCAACATAGCATACTTAGCTAAGATACTTATATGAAACGGACCCCTGGAACCTCCATATCGCTGGCTTAGGAGAATAAGGTCGTAAGTACAAAAACGCTGCTTTGAGAAAAAAACTTTATACTTATGGAAAAAGAAGCTTTTTGAACTTCAGTTTGGTCAACATGACCTGTTCCGTTTTTAATGAAAATAGGCTCATAAGAAGTATTTTGGGAGGCAGATTTCAAATTACTTTTTCAATATTTCAAATTTTGTAAGTTGCACTAACGACCTTCTCATTCTAAGCCTGCGACATGTTGGTTCCTGTCATATATCTCAGATACCTTGTACGCATGATTCTAGGAAACACTTTATGACCGACCAGCAATTACACATTCATCCACCTAGCTTTGCTACATACATGCATCGGTATGAATTTAAAAAAAATCCTTGTATATATTTTGCGAATGTAATATGGTGGACTATTGATAGATTTAGAAAAGATAATGTTGCAAGTGCAAAATTGTAAACGAATTAAGATTGCTTCAAAATTTTATGTGTAAGTGCTGATAAGCCCAGCCTCATTCTATTTTGAGCCGCTTTAAAGAATATGTGTAAGTAAAATAGGGTTCAAATTTTAGCGATTCGTGTCTTTAAGTAACGAACATAATAAGAATGAGACAAAACATGTCTATGACAACCTTGCTGTATCAGCCACAGCCTTATCGGTTACTTTGAAAACGACGACAAAACCTGAGCCCTTGTGGCTGCAACACAATAATGTAAAGTGCCTTTGATCGTGCGTTCGCATGAAAAGGGCACTATATAAATCTGGTATATTTATTTATTCCGTCAATGCAGTCCAAATTTGTCGCACGATCTTTTCTAACTTTGATCTATGTATATAAAATTGACTTGAAGAGACTATTTTGATTAAGTACTGAATAAGTCGCGTCTTCATATATTTACATAAATAAATGAGTACAACCTCCCTAGAACAATTAGAACAATTAGAAAGCGCAATGTTTGGTTGTTATACGTACAAAGATTGTTGTTGTTATAGAATTGATAGTACCGGTTACAAGACCCAGACAGGCCCTAGATCACTCAATTTTGAGTCCCTTAATTTGATCTCTGTTGTCGTGTCTCCGGCCTATATTGGGGACCTAAGTTCCCTCCAAACACCCCACGTAGGCAACTGCCACCCCTCATCACACTCATGTGTTTGGTATCAAAATGCACGAGAAACGATGTGCCTCCATAGCCTTATGGTTAGCACGCTCGTCGTTTAATCTGGCGACTCGGGTTCAAAAACCCGTTTGGATAGATACATCTATGCGTTCAAAACAATACAATAAATTTTATTTTGAGTCGACAAGACATAATTATAACAGTAAAAAGCACTGTTTCATATATACAGTAAATCAGCAATATTAAAACCACCATTGGGACCCTAGAAGAATGGTCTGATTTTTTCAAGTTATTAAAAAAATCATGTATTCTTTGTTTTAAATGAAATGCTAATAAAATTGATAGGAATTTGTTTTAGCGTAAAAAATTGCAGCTGGAATCCATTTTCAGATTACGCAATTGACTTTAACCAGTTTATAACAAGTATCACATATTTACAACAACATTAAACCACTTAACGTAATTAATGTGTTTTAATTGCCACTGATTGCTAAACGTATAAAGTTTGCTTGCTATTAAATGGCCAGTTTGGTACAATAATCATAGTTTTGTGATCAACAAATCGTCGGTCCTTTTTATTTAAATTGTTGATTTTAGCATTCCAAATGATTCAATTAAAGATAAATGACATATTGCACTAATTACAATGTTTGTATGGTTACTCGCTCTCTTTACGCGAGGTCATGTAAACAATTTCGACTTCAATTGATTTTCCAAATGAAATCTACAAAATTTGTATTTTCCAAAAAAATATACAATTTTTAAAACAATCGATCCATGCATGACATATATTATATTATTATTATCCTGTGGTCGATTTCCTGTAATGAGTTTTTTAAAATGACTTTAGAAATATTTTTTCAATACCGCTATTTAACTCGGTTCTGGGTGTCAATATATTCCACTTAAGGAAATGTCTTTAATTCCACATAATTAAGTCAATGCATTTTGTTTTAGATTCATAGCATAATTTATTACTTTTGTCAGTATCATGTTAATTGATTTAAAGAAAAAGCGTTCATGAGACATGAAAAACTAAATGTAATGAATATTAAATATGCTTTTATTTATCCTCGCCACCGGGGGACTCATCACGACCGACAGCCTCGAGAAGAGGTTATTCGTTTTAGTTTTTGGAGGATAGTGCACAATGCAGAAGATGACCCAGTCCCAGAAGCACCCCTGGTTCTTTTACGTACCGATGTAAAGCATTATACACGGGAACTAGGTTTTTTTAAGTCTCGCCCGAAAGACGAAAAAATTTAGTTACGTTAGGTGGGAAAGACTGAAAAGCATTCTAGTTTTTATTCAACTGGTGGCGGGATCGAACCCACATCATCTGTATCAGCAGCCAATAGCATTTACAACTGGACCACTTAGTATTGTTCACATACAAACGAATAAACTGTCTGAGATGACTTTCAAGTTTCGTCACGGTCCCTAAGTATGTGTTGATTCTATGTTTTATTTATGTAATCACCAAGACCAATTATATAGTCACTCTTTTCTGCCATTTTACTTCATTACAAATTGTTTTGTAAATCTATGGAGCCATATAACTGCCACCACTTAACTTTAAGATTTCATGAAAACTTTCGTAAAAATTATGGAATATTTCATGAAAAAATATAATTATCATGAAGACAGATAAATTATCTTAACACGAAATTCTGTTTGTTAGTGCTCTGAACTGACACCTCATAAAGATGATACTTTCACGAAACTAAATAAGGTTTTCATGAAAGCATAAAAATGTTTCGCAAAACGTAAAGATGTTTTGGCGAAAATAATCAACTTTCGTCAAAAGTTTCGCGAAACGTAAAAATGTCTTCGTAAAATTAATACACTTTCGTGAAATGTTAGTTGGTTTCTTAAAAAAGAATGTTGTGGCAGATCAAAGCAGTCACTGGCAATTTTTCAAGTTAAGATATTTATCTTGCATTCTATAATATTTTCTGTTTTCATGAACTCCCTCGTTAATTTCACGAAATATTTCATGAAAACTAATACTTATGTGGTGGCAGTTGTATGGCTCCATATAAATCTACATGTATAGACCTGTATAAAACTGTGTCTCGTTAGTGGAATTACCAGTACAGTGATATATGATATCTATTTTCCGGAGAAAAACAGAAATAGTCGAGCCTTCACGATTGCAGAGCGAACCGTTTATACGTACCAGGGCCATCGGTAAAAGTACGTGGACACCTCACACATCCCCTCAAACTAATGTTGACAATGTAATAATTACGTAAAATGTCGTTATTGAGTCAACTTCTGCACGTAGCGTGCTCTGGAGCAGTCCAAATTTTAAAATATATATTATTAAGTTTGTTACTATTCAGCCACCGTATCTTTGTTTTATAAATAACGCCATTCAACCAATTTGGGTCATGATTTGAAACTAGTTACTGGCATTCGCGACGTTTGACCACATATACATAGACTCTATATAACAGTGTTCAAAAGAACGTGAAATACAACTGTTTCAACGCACACTGTCAAAAGACATAGATGTCAAACCGCACGGCGAAATTCACGACTATGAAGCACAGCATCAAGGCAAAATGTGTCTACTTTAAATTGGTATACTTTGTTTCAAACGTTCAACTGTCCGGAAAAGTATCAATATCATAATAATATAATAAGTCCAAGAACTGGTGCCAGCAATTTCGATTTCCATGTACCCCAATTGACAGAAAGGTGGGTGCCAGATCTGAAAGTGGTGGAGATTTTTGTAATAGGAACAGTATAACTCATGCTTCCAATATATATATATATATCTAATATTATGAATTTGTGGACATATATAGCGTCTCTTTCTCAAGTCTAAATGGACAACAGACATTTCTATAAAATGAACCGTTCTACAGCAAAACCGGGCTTAGTGACTTAATTGTGAAAATCTTGATACTACATGCATATACAATGTAGCGCAACATAGACAATACTCATATGAACAGTTTCTGAAAATTTGAGTAAAATGTAACATCCAATTACAAAGTTACAGAACTTTAAAACACTCCCGTCTGCTTTTTAGTGACGTCGCAAACATCATTTAAACGTTATTTGACATACGGTTGACAAGCATTTCACAAATCAAGTACTTGGTAAATTCTTGACGTACTTTTAAAAAAGTGTATCACATTTTAAAATTATATTCATATTTTAATAAAAAAATAAAATCGTGAATGTTTACTTTTAGAGAATTAACTAGATTCTACTAACCCCATGTTTTTTTCAATATGGGTATTTTTCTGGTCACCAAAGCAACAGCATATGATATTTTAACATAATTCCAGAGATACAGTGTAAAATAAAGCTTAGACAGAGTACTTACTGTATTAGCCAAGTACATAGAAGTTAATCATAGAGCATTACTTTTAGCTCACCCGTCACAAAGTGACAGTGTTTTTTTTTGTGATCTCTCTTCGTCCGTCCGTTCACAATTTGCTTGCATAGAAACTAGAGGTCACAATGGTCATCTCAACCAAATCTAGGTCAAGTTCGATATGGGGTCATCTAAGGTAAAAACAACTAGGTCACTAGGTCAAATCATAGAAAAACCTTGCGTAATCACTAGAGGTCACAATCTTGACCTAATCTTTATGAAACTCGACAACAATGATAATCTTAACAAAATATATGGCATGTTCGATATTGGGTCATCTAGGGTAAAAAACTAGTTCAGAAGGTGGAATCATAGAAAAATATTGTGTAGTCACCAATAGAGGTCACAGTTTTGACTTAATCTTTATGAAACTCGGTCACAATGATCATTTCAAGTTCGATATTGGGTCATCCGAGGTAAAAAACTAAGTCACAAAGTCAAACCATAGAAAAAACCTTGCGTAGTCACTAGATGTCATAATTTTGACCTAATATTTATGAAACTTCGTCACAATGATTATCTGAACAAAATCTAGGCCAAGTTCGATATGTGACCATCCCGGTGGGTCAAACACTAGGTCAAATCATAGAAAACCTTTGCGTAGTCACTAGAGGCCCCGGATGACCCTCCTCCTAGATTCTGTTGAGATGATCCATGTATTGGTCTTATCTTTATGAAAATTTGTTACATCTCAACAGAATAAACAATCTAGGGTCATCCGGGGTCATATCTATAGGTCTTTGGTAATAATTTACATGATTACTATATAATGTCAACATTCTGTTTTGTTTTTATTTGTTTCTGAATAATATCTTATTGTCTTAATTTGACATAATAGCATTGATTTATCATTATATACTGTATTTTATTTTTGAAGATATGACGTAGATTTTCGTGGTTCCGTTTTATTTTTGTCCGGACGTGATGGAATTTATACAATCAGGAAAACAGGTGCTCCAGACGATTGCATAGATTTCTAGCCTGCATGCATTGACGAAAGCAAGCGCTTATTGAGTCAGATGTATTTGTTATGGTGACAGTTTACAAATGGTGGACAATGTTCAAAATGTGTTTTTTCAACAGCTAAATTTAACAAATTCACCGGTAAGCGATTGTGGATATTTGATGACAATTGAAAATTTACCGAAAGCATTATTATTTCGTAACAAATGACTACGTAGATGATCACACACTGGCTTCACATTTAGCGATAGGCTATTTTCATCAGTTTTGCAAAATTTAGATAAATTTGCATTTGTTTCCAATTCGTGGATTGGCGACCTATAGCATACTGAAATAATAATAGTAGCTCTCGACTACAAAAATTATCTGAAGGACATGCTCTGAGTCTTGGCCAGGAGGCAGGACACTGGAAATAACAGAAATGCCACTTCTACTTCCATTTAATTACTCAATTTACTGCCAATACCAATCACGGGCAAGTGACAACATCGTCAATTGTATTCTACCCAAATATAGAAATGAACTGGTTAGTAATCCAGAGTTCTTCGCAAATGTATTGGTGCATGTAATTGTACCAAGAGATCTATTCGGATAGAGTTAGGGTAATGCAACCGTCGCATCGGGTCCCGGATTCCTAAATTGTATCATATAACTGTCTCTTCCTTGAAGTTGATCATTGGCTGATCTTACAGGGAAAAAATTAAATGAAATTACAATGGACTCAGTCGATAGTAAACAAACGATCAAACATTTAATATTACAATGCACAATTCTGCATATTATAACAGAGGACGTGGAATAGGGTAAACAAGGTAAATCAAAGGCTATATATCGTCGCCTGTTATACATTGTTTGCGAAGACTCCTGTACTTGTAGCCAATCAAATAAAAGTATGACGTCATATTATATTACGTCATATATTTCATTGGTCCATTTTTTTAGAATTCGCAAACGTCATATAAATTAAGTCGCAGAGTTTCAAACGTATTGTTTGATGTAATCAAGATGTTTTGCTAATTTTGCATGACGGGTATTATTACAAGTCAGTATTTATACAGTTTGTGAGACATATAATGGAATAATACATATTCAAAATTATACGTCGTTTTCGAATGGATAAGATTAAATGGAAATTCTGAAACTATTATACAACATTTGTACATACACAGTTTATTAGTTGTCATGACAACAAATGACTATTTGATGGTTATTCATAGTTGAAATGATGTTATTGGCTCAATTATGCAATAAGTAAAAAATTGAAATCAAATACAGCTGCTTAAGGCCTGTTTAAATTAATTCCTAGATTAATATCCCCCTATTTTGTTTAATAATCATTATATGATCATTTGGTTATATGCGAAATTCATCTTAGAAACCGTATACCAAATTTTGGGTAAAAAATAAAGAAATAAAAATAATAAACAGTTTTTCTTCTCTTTCTCAAAACATTGAAATTTGTGATACGACCTTTGCGAAGACAGGCGACGATGAGGTGTGCATGATGTCGGTGCAAACCCATAACCCCTACTTACTAGTATTGCACTCTACTGACAAAACTGTCTTGGTCTACGACACTACACTTCTTCTGGCATTTGAAGCTCATCTACTGCATACAGTCAAATATAACTTCCATTGTTGAAAACGTTAGAGCGGTCATTGATTCAGTATGAGGCATATTGCCAATACCAATATATATCAGGGGTCTGGACCACGCCCCCTCCTGCTACGCATCTGAATATATTTATATCATCATCATTGTTAATCCTGACCCATACATTAACCACACAAACAATCATTTGATGTGCTTGAGATGTATAAAAATCTACGTAGTTCCTCTTACAGCTTGCATTATATAACTATTATAGAGGAATTACATAGATTTTTATTTTTTATATTATATACATTCAACAAATGTTGTGTGCTTAGTGTATGTATCTGGATATATAACAACAATAAAAATATATCCAGACGCGTTGTGGGAGGGGCATGGTCCAGATCCCAAGTGTCTGTGCTCTGCATATTCATGACACAATTACACCCCCCACATAGAGATAAACTGTAATCCAGAGATAGTCTTGCATGTATCAGTGCTGTACACCATGGGCATGTTTTAAGGAATTTATTCAGTAAGAGCTATAGTATTGCACCTAAATGTTGTATCATACAACTGCATGTCTCTTCCCATGAGGCCATTGACAATTCTGGTAGGGAAAAAACTGAATGGCCATGCACTTAAGATAGCCCCAGTCTCACACAACATACAAAGAAACTAACCTGATACAATGCAATACAAGTCAAAGTTTGGATTCATAGATAGATGAATATAAGGTTATAAACCTAAGGCAATTATATTCACTTTTGAGTCTCAGTCACTGAGTGATTATACTCTTGCATATATATACACTCTTAGTGTATGCACTTACCAGTATTTATTTTTATTGATTTGTGTTTTAGGAGTAACTTAATCTACAGGCTGATTGATAATGGGAAAACAACTTCTTAGGAAACCCAGGGCTCCTAAGCCCTTGCCTGCTTTACCTGCGAGCCCAGTCCATAGTATTCCTGGGGCAGCATCCAAACTGACAGAATATTATGAGTCAATTGACTTCTTAGATGATGATGGACATTATAGATCAAGAGATGCTACAACACGCCAATCACCAACTCCAAGTGTTGTACCAAGTCTGGTTAGTATCAATGCCAATATTATTTCCTAAATTATTATCCCCTTCTAGGCTCACTGCTTATAAACCAAATCACTGTACAATTTTCACTGTATACAATTCAACTTATATGACTTGTTGTGATTGAAACATCAGGTGATTTCCTATCACTGTACAACTTACTGCAAGACTATACAATTCAATGTGTACTCCTTATTGCGATAACCAGAATTTGACTAGTTTACACACTATGAGGCTTCTACCTAATTAATTCACGCCTTCCATTTTTGTTCAAGTTTTCAGTCATGTGCATCTAGTAAGTTTATTAACCTTGTTAACTTTTTTTTATTGAACTAATTAATATCTAAGCACTAAGTCTTATGCAAATTTGTAATTTAGGCATGAATTTAAAGTCTTCGTAGTTTAAAGGAGAACTTATATAGGGAACATTTCAGTTGCAGAAAACTGAAGCTTTAGGAAAGCACTGTTGTCATTGGACAACTTTTATTCTAACTCTACGGGTTGTGTTAGTATGTTTGTTCTTGCTGTAACCCAATTTCAGCAGAATATCAGGTCTTTTTTAAATACCTGTTTCTTCGTTGAATTTCAATGTTGATCATTTCAGTTATTAATTTCTTGTAGGCCTCTCCCCCACCATCAGAATCCTACCAGAGGAAATCAGTATTCCGGACATTCACCTATCCTTCACCACTCAGTCATATATCGTATGTTAGCAGAGATGAGAGGAAATTCATACTCGATCCCTTGTTCCGTGATCACACCAGTCTTGGCACATATGTAGATGGAAAGTCATTGATTAAGCCCTATAAACCACGTGGACCTGATGGTCTTCCAGCAAGACCTCCACGACGAAACCCAGAAATTACTCACGCCATTGACATCGTTGATGATATACGTTTTTATGATCCTCCTGCATTTACTCTGGAAAACTTTATGGTTAATTTAGCAGACAGTCGTGGTATTCCTTTAAAGAAAGTTAGATCAACCATGTGCTCAAAGAATAATTATAAAAAACTGACCAAGATGATTGCGGAAGAGTGTTTAAATCCCACTTTACAAGATGAAGTACACTTACACCATCTCACACCTGAAGGTAAAATTAGTTTGATCACCCTTTTAACTCTTATTATGTTAGAGAACCAAATTGAGGTCCTTTTAAGTGGAAAGCTTAAGCATCACAACCTTTCATTTAATTTAATAAAACTTAAAAACACAAAAAACAAAGTAGTGAAATGATGCACATTGTATTTAACATATACATACATTAGAACTTTGCCTTGGACTGCCTTCAAACTGGTAATCCCCTTTTAAGCCATCTACTGTATATGATCACATTGCCGGGGTTAAAGTTTCTGTTTGAGGTTTCTAGAGGGTGTTTGATGCAAACTGATAGAGGTACCGAATGTCTGCTGCATAGAATTTGGGATTTTTTTTATATATCTTGACATATTTAGTATGAGTGACATACAGATGTAAATACACCTTGTGAAGAAAGCTTGTTGTTAATTATAAGTGCCGATATGGTTTTGTTCCTTTGTCTTGGTCATAATTTTGAGATGATCTTTAGTTGAGGTTTTACTGTATGTAAAGGGATGAAAAACTGAAATTGCAGGGCAGGAAATTCCTGCAGCAGAACCAAGAATACCCCAGCGACAGCTTTTGATAGAAATGGCAGCCATGATAAAACAGCATGTACGAAGTTTGATGAACACTGAAGTGAAGTCAGTTATCAGACCTCTACCGAAATATTCACCCAGTCACGAGGTATGATTATAAATTTCCTATAACAGTTGACCCATATCACAATAAAATGGGTTACAGGTGATAGAACATTCATTTTAGCAAATCTGGTTGAAAAAAACCTTCTCCTTATTAAGGCTTAATGAGTCACCTTGAACAATAAACGTCATGTCATATAGTTTAGTGTAACATGTAGCACATGGCATGCAGTTTAATATTTATATGTCACTAATGTATAACACATGTATCTATGTTTATGTTATGTTCAATGGTGTATCTTCTTTGTAGTAGTATATGTGTATTAAATTATTAATAATCGATTTGTTTTAGGGCAGTAGTTCAGTTGTGGGTATCTGGTTATTTATTTTGTCAGTAACCTGATTGTGTGTTACTGTGTATTCAGGTGTTTGTGTGTAACAAAGTTTGTGTGTGTTATTGTTTGCATGTATTATGTTTGTTGCTTTGTGTAACTGTTGTTTCTTGTGTGTTTGTTTGTATGTACTGTATACCGGGTATGTGAGTGTTTGTTGCTTTCTGTAACTGTTGTTTCTTGTGTGTTTGTTTGTATGTACTGTATACCGGGTATGTGAGTGTTGGTTGCTTTGTGTAACTGTTGTTTCTTGTGTGTTTGTTTGTATGTACTGTATACCGGGTATGTGAGTGTTTGTTGCTTTGTGTAACTGTTGTTTCTTGTGTGTTTGTTTGTATGTACTGTATACCGGGTATGTGAGTGTTTGTTGCTTTGTGTAACTGTTGTTTCTTGTGTGTTTGTTTGTATGTACTGTATACCGGGTATGTGAGTGTTTGTTGCTTTGTGTAACTGTTGTTTCTTGTGTGTTTGTTTGTATGTATTGTTTATGTGAGTGTTTGTTAATACTATGGTATACTGTAAACAAACTTGTATTCACGATTCCAAATTTTCACGTTTTGCCGATTGCCAATATATTCGCGGCTACAAATTTTCCTGTATTCATGTCAACTGCGAACTGGATGAAACTTAAGTTGCATAGTGATACATTCAAAGCATTTCAATCAAACATTACCGGTATGACATACTTGAATAATTGTCTGCTAAATATTAATGTTTTTGATATTTAACTTAATCTACTTACTGTATCAGCACAATATTTAAAGAAAAAGACTTCCTTAGTCTTACACTAGTTATTTCTCATATCGCTTGAGTATTATGATTCTTAACCACTTGTGAACTGGGCAAACTTAAAATGTGCGAAATAATTTGTTGGTTTGCTGTAGTTTTTCCTTTATTGGTACCAGCGTATAGTAAAAAAATAATTTTGTGTGTATAAATAGGAGTTCAAGAGCATGCTGATTGTGTGTGTTTGTTTGTAACGTTGTATTCTGCTGTTTGTATTTTGTTTATTCCAATTAGGCCTATACACTAACTATTTTGGCCACTGGTCCGACAGGGCAAAAGCACTAAATTTGTGAATAGGACAGTTACTGGTCCTCCAGAATTTTCACTGGTCCTTCCGGATTTTCACTGGTCTCGGACCAGCGGACCAGTGTTAGTGTCGAGCCCTGCCAATCATGGAATTAACTTATGTAATAGTTCAATTACAAAGATACCTAGAGGCTGAAGCCCAGAGCCAAGCAAAGGCATACCCCCTGTGACTGATACACTTGCCTTGGAATAAACATTGAGAAATTACCAAAATAAATATGTCCTCTGAAATAGATCCTTCAATTATACCATAGAAAATATTTGCCTTGGTGCTCCTGGTTCTCCATGAGAAGGAGTGTCATGCACAGACCCCAGGTTCCTATCTAAAAGGTCAAGGCCACAATTGGAGATCAAAGGTCGAATTGAAGTTTGTCCCGACCATAACTTTGACATGCATTGACCAATCTAGCTTATATTTGGCATGAATGTTATCCTCCATGAGAAGCAATGTCATTGGTAAATCTCTTGTGCCTTTTTCAAAGGTCAAGGTCACTATTGGAGGTCAAATGTCAAATTGAAGTTTGTACAAAGCATTTCTTCTTTATTAGGTTTAACTTGGCAGATAGAACTTTGTGCTTTTTGTCAACATGCGCAGGCTCGACATAATCTGCCCTAGACCATGGATTTCTAGTTTTGGTTGAGTAACAACTACCTGTTAATACGCTCAATTCATGCATAACATGAAAATTCAAGGTCAGAGGATAAAAAATCAATGTTATGGAGGAAAAAGAAGGAGGCTATATACGGGTACAAAGTAAATTGAAACAAATGAATGAGATTGTACCATTTCCATGTTAAATGATGACATCATAGGTGTGCCAAAGTACACATTAAATGAATTTACACAAAAATCAGATAAAAAGTGTGGACAATTGATAGATCTGCATGAATTTGTATATTGACTGTATCTGTGCTATTACAGGTTGGTGCAGCTCCCCACACCGAGATAATTCTGGTGGAAGACGATACATTTGATGTTAACAGTCATAATCAGCAGATCAAACAGTAAGATTTACCTAATTCTGCATTACAGTTCAAAGTTAGTCAATGCAAATAGTATATAGATAAAAAATTGTGATAGAAATAAGTAGTTCTTTTATTCCCTCATTGGTGATATTTATTTTGTTCATATCCCTAGAAGTAGAAATGACATAACTGTGCATATCCAGATGAAGCCAGTCTTCCATGTAAGCCTCTATGGCTACTATATAATATAATAAATGTAGCTTTTTGTTGTTCCTAATATCCTCAAGTTAATCAACATTGAATATATATGTACATGTATCATGATGATGATGAATTATGTGTTGTTTTGTTCATTGAAATTCTTAGATTGAGCCGACAGCAGACATTTAGAGAGTATATTCAGTAAGACAGATTGATTGTTACAAACATGTTATAAACATCAAATCGATATCTTTCCAATAATTAGATAGTTGGTCATGCTGTATTTCATTCATTTAGTGCAATCAGGCTGATTCTTTGTATGAAATAAAAATTCCAAAAAGGGCTGCCCTGAACAGGGCATTTTTTCCAAAAATTGGGTAGAGGCATTTTGGGAAATTCAAGCATGACTTGTGACATAGAATGTACATGTTTATATTACCGGTATGTTCTCAATCAAAGATTGATTTTATTTTATTAAAATCATATTTTTATCCATATTTCAATCACAAGAAACTGCTGCATATGTCTTTGAAGTATAAATTGGAAAGATATTAGTTTTACCTATCCTTCACTATCCTGACTGTAGTGAGTGATTTTGTGGACATGTATACAATGAGTTTTGAACTGTTATGTTTGAATAGGTAACAATGGAGTTTGGCATTATATTACTTGTATCTATCATTCGTTATGTTTGAAAATAAATTGGAGGTCAAAATTTACTTGAAAAATTTGATTGCCATTTTTACAAAAAAATGACCTTATGAACTTGTGTTTAATATGTTTTTAAAAGTACTTAAATTATTGTATAATAATCAAGACTCCTTAAACAATTACTGTCCTATTGAGAGATGAGAAGTTATAAAAATGAATACTTTACTAAACATTGGTGTGTAACTTAAATTATTGCAATCTTATAATGTTCTAACGAAGCTTCAAACATTAACTCTTGCTTTAAACTCTATTGTTTTCTTGTTCCAAGCATGTTTATTTGTTGGTTTGAACCCCTTTGATAAATCATGTTTGATTCCCCTGTTTGTTCACAAGTTTTCATTACCCCACCCACACATTTTCAATTTAACACTGCATTATCAAAGATGGAAGTGTTGTTGTCTGTTTTTATACACAAGATGGAATGTTTTTGTCAAGCCCGCTTGCGGTGAGCTTGACATAGTTGCCACAATGGCAGTTGCGTGTCTGTATGTTAGTTAGTTAGTAAGTGAGTTAATGAGTTAGTGAGTCCGTCTGGATCCTTGTCCAGGCTGTATCTCCCTTATGCAATGACACTTTTAAACATAACTTGGCAAAATTGTTAAAACTTCACTAGATTTTTATTGTTGAGGTATTTAGACATGGTGATTGATTCAAGAAAATGTGTGTAGATTGTATGTGTACCTGTAGTGAAATTCTTCTCCTGTGTAGTTTGTATATATACATGTCTATGCTGATGTTACAGGGAGACTGAGATGCCGACTACAGACGCTATGTTCCACTCCGCTAGATCCAGATACTTCCAGGGATCAGGAAGAAGCCAATCTCCATTTAGTAAGTTAACACAACTAAGTCCAGGGCCCGACTCCCAAAACATCTCAAGTAGAAATCACATCTCAAATTGAATCTTTGCTCAAATTAAATTCAGTATTTGAGATAAATTTGAAGTTTGAGCTTTTGAATAATGTTTTCTAATTTTGAGTCCAGTCTCCCTTGGCAATTATCTAAAAGATACATGGCTATATTTGAGATTAGATTTAGCTCAGATTGAGATGTTTCGGGAGATCGGGCCAGGTTTTAGGCATTATTAAACAGCCTAATATACCATGGATCATTTCACTCAATTGTGTCCAAAACAACGTGTTTTCATGTAATGTCAACCCTTTGTCTACAAAATGACAACAATGCTCTTATGCTAAATGTTGTTTCAATGTTGATAAACATTCAGAAGTCAAGATACTAAAGTGGCTCAACTTGATCGTTAAAGTACACTGGCGCATTCTCTTTGATTTTATCTCCCTCATATAGTGCAGGAGACTTATTGACTTAACTACTGGTTGGATTTAAATGAGACTTAACATGAATTGTTGTACCAAGCCTAGTTATGTGTATTGTCACGAATTTTGCCAGAGTTATTGCCCTTTGTGGGAGACATACGTTGTTTTTAGCTCATCTGATTTTTGAAAAAAAGATGAGTTATTGTTATCACTTGGTCGGCGTTGGCGTTGCATGGTTAAGTTTTGTGTTTAGGTAAAGTTTTTTCATAAACTCTCCAAGCTATTGCTTTGAAACTGGCAACACTTGTTCACCATCAATACCTGAGCCTGTAAAGCAAGACCTATGACTCTGATCTGCATTTTGTAAGAATTATTGCCCCTTTTTGGACTTAGAAAATACAATGCCTAGGTTAAGTTTTGTGTTTAGGTCCACTTTTCTCATACACTATGTGGGCTATTGCTTTGAAACTTTCAACACTTGTTCACCATTATTACCTAACCATGTCAAGCAAGAACCATAACTCTGATCTGCATTTTGCGAGAGTTATTGCCCCTTTTTTTCACCATCAATACCTCACTCTTTTAAGCAAGACTAATAACACTGCCCTACTTTATGCAAGGGTAATGGGCCTTTTTTACAGTGACAATGATCAGATGAGCGTCTGCACCCGCAAGGCGGTGCTCTTGTTATGGTCAAAACCTCTTCTAGTTACGTTAAATTAAATGGAATGTTTCAAAATATTGCAGCAAGCCAACAAGATGGAATGATCACACCTGCAGAATTAGCTATATTAGATTCTTTGATTCAAGGTGGAAAAGCTCTGAGCTTGAAGGTTAGTTGTTCTTCCAATAGTAATCCAGATACTCCACTTCTCACTCAGTCAGAGAATTGTTCAGTTTTCATATGGCTCTGATGGAACTGAAAACCGATGTAACGCTCTGACGAAACTCAGAGTTCATATATAGAATGGTTTTCAGTTCCGTCAGATCCATTTAAAAACCGTAAAATTCTCTGACGGACTGAAAATCAGTGTGTCTGGATTACTACCTTGTAATATCTCAGTATGGTTACATGCCGATAATGTATGTCTATACCTCTGATTGCTGAATGTTATATTGGTACTAACATTTTTAAATAATAGTGAAATCATTAAGAAAGTAAGTCTAGTTGTTGAAGTAGCTGTGTGGATTCACTGGATTGGGGTCTGATCAGCTGTTTGGCTCAGTGGGTGGCTAACCAGGTCTGATCAGCTATTTTGCTCAGTGGGTGGCTAACCAGGTCTGATCAGCTATTTCGCTCAGTGGGTGGCTAACCAGGTCTGATCAGCTATTTTGATCAGTGTGGGGCTAACCAGGTCTGATCAGCTATTTCGCTCAGTAGTTGGCTAATTAGGTCTGATCAGCTATTTCATTCAATGGGTGGCTAACCAGGTCTGATCAGCTACTTCATTCAGTGGGTGGCTAACCAGGTCTGATCAGCTACTTTATTCAATGGGTGGCTAACCAGGTCTGGTCAGCTTCTTCATTCAGTGGGTGGCTAACCAGGTCTGATCAGCTACTTCATTCAGTGGGTGGCTAACCAGGTCTGATCAGCTACTTCATTCAGTGGGTGGCTAACCAGGTCTGATCAGCTACTTCATTCAGTGGGTGGCTAACCAGGTCTGATCAGCTACTTCATTCAGTGGGTGGCTAACCAGGTCTGATCAGCTATTTCATTCAGTAGGTGGCTAATTAGGTCTGATCAGCTATTTTGATCAGTGTGTGGCTCATTAGGTCTGATCAGCTATTTCATTCAGTAGGTGGCTAACCAGGTCTGATCAGCTATTTTGATCAGTGTGTGGCTAACCAGGTCTGATAAGCTATTTCGCTCAGTAGTTGGCTAATTAGGTCTGATCAGCTATTTCATTCAATGGGTGGCTAACCAGGTCTGATCAGCTACTTCATTCAGTGGGTGGCTAACCAGGTCTGATCAGCTACTTTGTTCAATGGGTGGCTAACCAGGTCTGGTCAGCTTCTTCATTCAGTGGGTGGCTAACCAGGTCTGATCAGCTACTTCATTCAGTGGGTGGCTAACCAGGTCTGATCAGCTACTTCATTCAGTGGGTGGCTAACCAGGTCTGATCAGCTACTTCATTCAGTGGGTGGCTAACCAGGTCTGATCAGCTACTTCATTCAGTGGGTGGCTAACCAGGTCTGATCAGCTATTTCATTCAGTAGGTGGCTAATTAGGTCTGATCAGCTATTTTGATCAGTGTGTGGCTCATTAGGCCTGATCAGCTATTTCATTCAGTAGGTGGCTAACCAGGTCTGATCAGCTATTTTGATCAGTGTGTGGCTAACCAGGTCTGATAAGCTATTTTGATCAGTGTGTGGCTAATTAAGTCTGATCAGCTATTTCATTCAGTGGGTGGTTAACCAGGTCTGATCAGCTATTTCATTCAGTGGGTGGCTAACCAGGTCTGATCAGCTACTTCATTCATTGGGTGGCTAACCAGGTCTGATCAGCTACTTCATTCAGTAGGTGGCTAATTAGGTCTGATCAGCTACTTCATTCAGTGGGTGGCTAACCAGGTCTGATTAGCTACTTCGATCAGTTGGTGGCTAACCAGGTCTGATCAGCTACTTCGATCAGTGGGTGGCTAACCAGGTCTGATCAGCTTCTTCGATCAGTTGGTGGCTAACCAGGTCTTATCAGCTACTTTGATCAGTGTGTGGCTAACCAGGTCTGATCAGCTTTTTCGATCAGTTGGTGGCTAACCAGGCCTGATCAGCTATTTCGCTCAGCTATTTTGGGAGTTCCAACCTGACTCATAGCCCTGAGTTATAAGATAACTACTTTTTGTCATAATTTCTGGGGAATCTGGATCCTGTTTTGTTTTGGCAAAAAAATTACATTTAACATTTTCAGACAATAAATGAAATGTTGGTTTTAATGTCTACCGTATTTATTATTCAACATGACCTTATTATGTAAATATGTTGGCCTCATAGGTCTACGACCTTCTGGATGTAGACCTTCTGGATTTTGAAATAAAACTACAAGCAAACATTTAATAAATTTTGCGGGCATTTCAGGCCCATTTTATTTCAGAGATGCCCGATATATCACCATTGTTGAGAAATCTAGTGTACCTTAATTTATCCTTCAATGATTTCACGGTAAGTACAGTGTGTTAACGCAATACTATAAAATCATTAATACTCCTGGGGGATTTACTTTTGTGAATTTGTGGTTGAGATCCCCAATGAATAATTTTACCAATAAATAATGTCAAGTTTACAGTGGCTGTCGTACTTGCTTTAAAGTTCAGTCAGGTATAAGAGTTTTTAGGAAGTTTACTTGCATATATCAACATGACTTTGTAACAAAACAATTATTATATCTGTTTGATTTTTTAATGATTTCTGATAATTTATGTAAATTTTGACATTGCTATTTTTTTCAAATCTGAAGTCTTGAAATTACGTCCCCACTTGTACCGTGCATACCAAACCATAAGGCTACCTGGCTTACAGCATATGAGGGCCTATACGAAAATCCCAATTTGCTGATTCATTGTGTGTGATGCATCTTAATCCAGGATGCCTGTTCAGTGGGTATAATATGCCTCAAGCTCAGTGATAAAAGTCAGGGGTCCTATTATTCCGGATTAATCTGGAATTCCGGATTGGCTGCAATGGAAAGAATGAACTTTTCTGCAGACTGAGTTATGGTCATTTGAAATTTTTTAGCTAAATTTTGACAATAGAACTATGTTTGAAACTGAGTTTTGGTGTAGATATTTGTGGTAATGGCATTCGAAACAGACTTGCGTCTTATATTCAGGATTGGGCATTATGCCTCAGTAGGACCCCTGAAAAGTGTGTAGGTAGTATCCATGTGGCTGAAATACTGTTCAAACCTATACATTCGTGAAAATTTGTAAGTATTATTTATGATAGTCTGCATGTTTTGTTTCAGACTTTTCCACTTGCTGTACTAGATGTAAGTCAGTTAGAGATATTAAAGTTAAGGAACAATCCACTGACTGACTTACCAGCGGATATACACCGACTGAAGAAACTGAGAACCCTAGTTGTATCATTCTGTATGATCCAATCTTTACCAATCGGGTAATAAACCAAGTATATAACATGCTATCCTCCACTCACGGATTGATGGATGTATTGTTTTGTTGATGTCAGTACATCGGTCTGTCAGTCCCCATCAAACTTTGTATGGAAATTTGTCATGATGACCACTGTTGTTTTTTGTATCAATAGGTTAAAGGCTAAATTCTTGGTTATCAAGGCGACATTTCGTGTTCTACAAGCTCTTGTTTATCTAAATTCTTTCACTAATCTTAAAACTCTCTATTAACTACATGTAGGTTAAACATTTGAGTTTGATTTGACCACACACCATTTATTGTTACTCAACACCGATTGTGGTAAAGGAATGGTCTGTAGCAGTTAATAATCAATAATAAATAGGGATGCAACTATTCGGTCAATTTGCTAACCGGTTAACCGTTCAATCTTCCGAACGGTTAACCGGTTAACCGATTAACGAATCGAAACTTGCCGACTTTCCGACTGTTCTATTTCTGGCGTGTATATATTTACTGTAACACCGTAAGTTGCAATCGGGCATCCTCGTATATTACCCAAGGGAAGTGTGTCGCCGGTTCTCAATTTCTCAATTGTTTTTTTTAAGTTCAATATGTACTGTACTCAGTGCTGTTGAAGCTGTGACAAAGATTCTTTTCAGTTCAAAGGACGGATTTCGGCCTCAAGTAAAGCATTAAACTGCCTCCAATTAAAATTAAATTACGTGTGCTTGCCTAATGTGTGAAAAACAACGTCGGTCAACAAACTAGTCCCCGACTACCATATGAAATTAACGGTAATTAAGTGACCTTCTTGTCACAACAATACGTGTCAAACTGTTAATTGCGGATTATAGATCATGACCCCCTTTTGACGAGCGTTCGCACCTTCGATGGGTGAAACTTGTCGGCGAATTTCTCGATATTTTTTCAATATTTTATTTTAAAATTTATTTAAATTTCTCCTTTTTCGATTTTTTTTCGATTAACCGGTTAGCGATTTTGCTAACCGATAACCGAACGTTCGAACGGTTAACCGGTTAACCGGTTAATCGTTTACATCCCTAATAATAAATGATATTTGCTGCTTAAGGCAGATGGCTGTCTTTTTGAGGTCATGACCACTAATAGTCTAACACACATGTTAACAGTTTGCTATATCATACTAGTACATACTTCATACTGTATATTACAGGTTGTTTTCACTTCCACATTTAGACTACCTGGATGTATCCTACAATAGAATTACATTTATACAGAATGAGATCTGTCAGCTGGAGTAAGTTATACACCTTCTTTGCATAACTCTCTTACTTAATGTCCCAATACAATATATTTGTCTCCATAAATTTTATGATGTTTATTTGTATTCTCATTTGTGATACAATGGCCAATTATTGGTCAATGGAAATCTGTGACTTAAATAGTGTTGATGAAACAAATTGAAAATTGTTTACAAAAAAGTCAGGCTGTCCCAAAATGTTGCTGCGCTGTCCGTAACTTGAAAAGTAATTGAGCTACAATCATCAAACTTCATAGGAATATTAGTGAATTACGATGATAATATTTATTTCTGCCTTTAAGTATGCCAGCTCATGCAACATGATACACAATAGATATAACATAAGTCTTGTCAATCAGCATGTATAGCTGTGCATCTACATATTTTGATTCAGATTCGACTTGTATTAGCAAAGTTTTGGCCCTTGAACTGATCAAATTTAGCTTGTGTCCATCATGATTCTATAAGTGTTTGAGTCACATTTTTCAAATTCTGTAAGAATATTTGTCAGCATGTGTGGTTGTGTATAGTTTGATTCCTTGATCTGTGTTTCATGTTTGGATTAGGATTTTACCTGGATTAGCAGAGTTGTGGTTCTTGAAATAATAAACTTTTGCTTGTGTTGCTCATAACTATAACTTTTTAGGCTACAGTTTTCATTTTTTGGAGGAATATCAGCTAGCATGTCTAGTTGAGTTATGGCCCTTGAAATGGTAAAGTGGTGCATACATGTCATATGGACACATTTCTAGTTTTGTTTAATATTCTAATATGTGTATGTTTTGTTTTACTTAATCAGGTCATTGAGAGAGTTGAATTTAGAAGGAAATCAGTTACCTGCCATGCCATCTGGTGCCCTGCGTTTAGATCTTGACAGACTCAATGTGAAAAATAACTTTATGCATCCTTTGTTTTGGCATGAAAATACACACAACGAACCTCAGGTAAATTCTAATACTTTGTCCCCCCCATTTAGTTCAACACATTCATACTCACTCTTATGCATGAATATTCATATAAATGGATGCAACAGAACATGACAACTAACCAAATTTGAACACAAGTTGATAAATACAACATTTACTACATAACTACATAGACTTATACGAGTACCAATATTAACATGGTCATCTTCAGGAATGAGGATATTAATGAAAAAGTTGTAGAAATAAATTTGTTTAAACTAATACTGTTATGACTTGAAAGAAAACATCAGATCGGTATGACTGCAAGTTTTGTATGTTATGTATCAGTGAATAATGTTGGTATTTATAGTTATATCTATTCTGGTGTATATATTTCAGAGGTTAATGGACTTGACGTTGTTGACCATATTTAGATCAGAGCTGGGTAGATCTATAGGACAATTACCTGAAACTGTACAGAGAATGTTAGCAAAGTAAGTAGTGTTTTAATTTCCCATGTTAGTTAAGCTAAGCATTTTTTGCTTCAGCGATGTACTCCCAATTGAAATTAATGAGCTATCAGAACCAGGTTCCTCATGGTCTAGGGAAGCTTCAGGGAAGTCATGAGACAGTTTGTGATATCGGAAGGTATTGTGATGAATCCTTGTGGTATCGGAAGAAATCAGGAGAACATCGCTGATGTAAATTCCTCAGTGGGACCTAGGCTTTAGTCTAATATGTTCTTGTGTTCTGTACCTGAATAGTCTCAAGCAGCCAGTCAAGGAATACATCAAATATGTTAAAATCAAGTGATAGCCTTATACAGGTATATGTCAGGCCATAATTTTAGAGAGTATTCATAGCTTTATAATTTGTGAGTGACAGCTGGGACTAGGGTAGTTCATTTTCTCGTTCAGTTATGTGTTGGGCATTTTGCTGTGTAATTGTGGTATGTGATGTTATTATGTTTTCTGTGCTCGGCTGGTTTAGTTGAGTGATACCGTCCCTGTTCAACATTCTATTATCTTTTTTTATAAAATTTTCTTTTTTGTCTGTGTTACTTCAATTTTCTTAAATTGCCTTCTTTGTTTTGCTATACCATAAAACCTTCTCAGTAAGAAAACCAGCTTAAATTAACATATTTTTCACGATAATTGTGTTTTGTATTCAACTTCCATACTAAACTTAACTCAGTAAGAAGGTCAGATTTCAGATCTTATTATGCCCCCCATCTTTGATGAGGGGTTATATTGCTTTGCACATGTCTGTCTGTTGGTCTGTCAGTCATATAGAATGGTTTCTGTTCAATAACTCAAGTACGCTTTGAGTTAAGATCTTCAAACTTTACATGGAGGTTGTTCATCAATAGTAGATGACCCCTATTGATTTTGGGGTCATTAGGTCAAAGGTCAAGGTCACCACATCCTTCACCATTTATGACTTTTGGGCTGCCATGGGGGCATACGTATTTTACAAACATCTCTTGTTTTGAATATTTGTTTTCTTTGTGAAAATCAAATAAGAAATAAATGCAATTTGTTTTTGTTTTACAGTCGAGTTCATTGCGATTGTTGTAACGGGTATATGTTTGGGCCTGGATTGAGGATAATACGACCAGTCACCATGTTGTTTGGTATAAAAAATCTACCGTTTATGTTCCGATCCTGTTCTCCACAGTGCTTGAAAGACTTTAGATGTAGCAAGGATACGTTGTCAGACATTTTGTACGGAAAGTCAACAGACTAATGGAAAATTATGTGATTGAATTGATGGAGAGTGTAATTTTGCATGTGGTATTCGTGTAACTGATTGTTTCAGCACTTGTTAAAGTGAGCATAATATTGTATGATATGAACATTGGAGTTACATGGTGTAAACTTTGTAATACAATATATAGTATTATCTGAACAAACTTGGTCCTTGACCTTTACAAATGAATATATTACAAGTTGCCTGTGAGTGGACAATAGCAATTTGTATTCTACAGGAATTTCATATTGCTGTATGATGTTATGCCACTGTACCATTTTGTTTTTGCTGGAAACCAGTTTCAGTAGAGATAAGACTGTATTTTGAAACTGGTTTTCTTACAATTTTTCACATTTCTTGTTTTCAAGATATGTGGTACTTGTACTTTTTGTACCCCAGTATATGTTTCATGTCCAGTGTGTAAATGTTGATTTATACTTTAAGTGCCTTAAATTGTGAAGAAATATTAACAGTAGCCAGGACATATTAACTTTTAATCTACAGTATGTTAAATTATCACAATTATTTAAAGCTAGTCTATTCTGAAAGTTCCAGCCATTTAGTTGTTTGCATCTTTTCGTACATGTTTTTGTTTTAAGTATGTCAGCATTTTGATGGTGTGTTGTTCTAAAATCATTGTCAAAACTTTTTGAATTACCCACGTATATACATATATGAGTTATTTGCCATTATTAATAAATATTGAACCAGTGAGTTATCTACATAATTCCTTCATTTGTATGATAACAATTTGTGGAAGTGTTATAATGATCTCCTCTAATGTTATAGGAAACTGTATGTCCTAAAATGTCCTTAAATGTCTGTATGAATGTTAAAAATGTTCCTATGTACTTACAATCTGAATTACAGGTGTTTGAATATGTTCCTGCTATATGAGAGACTTTGATTCTTTTATGTATTCTTGTGTACAAGTGGCAACATTATAATTTAGTATGATCAATGACATATTTCTAGTAGTAACTGACTGCAGAATTAGGACTAACAAAAAAAGTTGTTTCCAGTAACATGGGTAGTTATGTGGGTTTTTTTTAGAATTTTTTCATATTTATTTTTCACATACAGTAAGAGCAACTACCCTTTGAAAAGTATAAAAAAAAACGAAAATTAAATACTAGTAAAAGAAATCAAATGCCATGAAAATATTTTCTTTCAAGAGGATCGGGAGAAATTTTAATGGTAGGTTGGGATACCAGAAACAAACAAAAATTGTTTACTCCTAACAGCATTTAATGTATTGATCATCTATTTATTCCCCCCCCCCCCCCATCTTTGATGAAAGGTATATTGATTTGCACTTGTCGGTCGGTCTGTAGGTTGGTGAAAGAAATGGTTTCAGTTCAATAACTCAAGAACGCTTTGCTCTAGGATCTTCTAACATGGAGGTTGGCCAGCAACAATAGATGGCCCCTATTGATTTTGAGGTTAGCTTTGCCCTTTGACAGCAAAACTGTTTCCACTCAATAGCTTGTGACCCCTATTGATGTTTAGGTCATGAGGTCAAAGGTCAAGGTCGCTTTGCTCTTTGACAGCAAAACGATTTCCGCTCTATAACTTGTGAACACTTGCACCCATGATCCTCAAACTTCACATAGATGTTGGTCAGCAATAGTAGATGACCCCTATTGATGTTTAGGTCATGAGGTCAAAGGTCAAGGTCGCTTTGCTCTTTGACAGCAAAACGATTTCCGCTCTATAACTTGTGAACACTTGCACCCATGATCCTCAAACTTCACATGGATGTTGGTCAGCAATAGTAGATGACCCCTATTGATTTAGAGGTCAAAGATCAAGGTTGTAGTATTTTTAACATAATCTTTACTTTGGATAATATTTCAGTCTCTTGTTGACCTATTGAAGGTTACCATTTCTGACTATTGAGAATGTGTTTTACAAACATCTCTTGTTATTTCTACTTTTGACTGTGAAAAGTGTTTATGATATATGCTATGTTATTGAAATAAAATTGTTGATGTACATTTATGTATACTTAGTGTGTTCTTTCCATTTACATTCAATTGTCTGCCTTGACAGCCTAATGGTAGAGCGTCCGCTTTGCATGCAAGAGGTCTTTGTTTTGATATCATTGCTTGCTGCTCAGCATTAGATCCATGTAACAGCTGGTTTGCCCGGTGTCAGATAAATATGACTGGATAGTCTCTAATTTACTTAAATACTGTTGACCAGTGGGACTAATACAACAATATTTAAAATAAAACAAAGTACATTCAGTTTACACATGTATATATTATAGCCCAGAGACTTAGATATCAGTCTTATCTTGAGTCTCTGGGTAGCCAGTGAAGGTGACAGAGACACATAGTTTAGTAGTATTTGCACTTCTTGTATTCTTAAACATTCCCAATGGTTGGATATCAATATCTCAATGACAAGTGCATGATGCTTCATGTTGCACAAGCCTAACCTGAATTCTGTTAGACTTCTTCCTCTTAGGTGACTGGATACATTATTCTGACACAATTAAATATTCAAGATCTCAATTGAAGAGGAAAGGTCATAACAGACAACATTGTGTTCATTTCAACTGTAAAGTTAGATACTAAGCCTATATATACATGATTTGGGTAGAGCATGCTATAAGGCTGTATAAAAAGATGATAGAGAATTGGACAGGGAAGGCAGCACTCAGCTTAAACAGTCGAGCGCAAAAAATATTAAAACATTACATACCACAATTTACACGGCACTATGTCCAGCACACAACTGTAAGACTTCTATACTGACAGAATTGGCCTGAGACATTAGCTTATTCGGTGGCCCCTCCTTTTTTTATGACCGGTTAGTATTCTAAAAGAAATAAACATTCTGAAGCATTATGAAGTTTATAGTCGGTCTCAGGTCAGTTCTGTCCAACTATAAAAGTGTAAGCACTGTTTGGAGAAACACATGTCTGCAGATTCAACATTCAGCGGCTCTTTTATAGATCTCGTAATTAGTATGTGAAAGAAGGGTTAATCATTATGTATTACATTGAACAAAAATCTTGTAATATTATACAGTTTTAAGCCGTATTTCATCTTACAATTCAGTAAAACAGTGTCGTACGACTAACAAACGCAGGGAGGATCAACTTGCTATAGCTGTACAGGCTGTGTCTATTTCGTTTCTGTGTGTTGAGAAAACCTCTCATTCATTCAGACTTACTTCATTGTTTATTTTGAAATCAAAATAACACAAGGGACTCAATCGTTTAGTATATAAAGATGTTCCTGCATGCTTTTCCCTCATCAAATTATTTTAAGTTTCTTTTTGGACCCGCATATAGGACCGCATACTAAACTTTTTGTAAATTGCACGCTTTGCAAGTTATCACGACACTCCGCTATGGCGTCTGCTAAAGTTTGTTTACAAAATGCTGTTTTGATTCCTAAGATATGCAAGCAATGCATGAACAGACGACTACACAAATTTTCCACATCTTCAAAATATTTATCCTCTTACTGGAGAAAAGTCTACAATGATCGAAAAAATCACGTGAATCGTAAGTTGGATGTTGACAGCTTGTCAACTCTTGTTCTGCTAGTGTGGGTGGGGTAACACTTCTTCAAGGGCATTCTTTATAATTTATGTTGTTTTAACAATTAATTCATACAAAGATCTAAAAATACGTCTTTAGAAAAGGATGACAAACAAAAGTTTTGATGCAAAATAACAGAATCTGCTGCATGCTATTTTGCATTTTCTCCCAGCTTTCAATTGAGTGATCAGTCAATTGAGTGTCCAATCCATGCATGTTAATTAAATGTATAAGACACTGTATATTAACGTATGTAAAAGGGGTAAACGTGGTGTCGTTCACACATATCGATCGACCGATTAACAATGTTACCGCGCTTAGCGTAAAACGCACTAGGTCAAATTCTACCCTGCTTTATATAAAACCTCATAATTTTCGTATCTATTATCCGATTTTAAATATTTAAAGCTTGTAATGAAGCAAAGATGTCTGTCGTTTTGTTACAACATTCAGCACGATACCCCAATTATTAAATCCACGGCGACGAGTAAGAATCCTTTCTGCGTAAAAGTAAGTTTAAAATCTCCCGTTTTTTACCAAAGAAAAATTCAATCAACGGTCGAAAATCATCAATTATTAATTTAATTTTCGATCGATTTGTTCATTAAAGCTTGTTTTAAAAGCTAATACTTTAAGGATTTATAAAATGTAAAACTTATTTTTAAAGCATTTGCGAGTTGCCGACCGCCAACGAAATAAAACAGAATGGACGTATTCATAATAATGTGTGATGTAAATTACGCCGACCATTGATCATCTTTTGAGGTGATTTTTTCCAAACCTAGCATCATGGTTCATAATTCAATGCGACCAATACCTCACAAAATACATTTTATAGCAGGTTATATTGTAAATAATCGCCATTTTATAATAAACATTAGACAATAAGTCCGCAGGTTCAATACAGCTAGCGAAAAAAATAGTCCCGCTTCGTGACAAAAATCACTATTTTTTACTCCATTTTGTAAAGACAAAACCAATAGAAACCAGAAAAAAGTACAACCAATACCTCAAAAGTATTTAATCTCACAATTTAAACAAGTTTCAATCAAAAATATGTTTTCAATTAGTGCATGGAAGGTGTGCAGGTGCCTGTTTCACACGCTTTCCGATGTGATTCCGCCATTTTGAAAAATTATTCGCAATAATTAGTACACAAATGTCGAGCTTTCTGACACGTTTAAGACAATGAAAACACAAATAAAATACGGTAAACACAACTACATGGCTTTCTTTCGAATATGCCATGTCGATTCGTAGGATAAACGTCGATAAATCAAGTATTTTGATTGATTTTATTTCACCTGTCCTGTCGTAATGACAGGTGTAATGCACACGGACGACAGCTTAGTTAGACCAATCGTGAGTCGCATCTCCATTTGATAAACCTTCGTGGTCCAATCTATGTGTTTAGATCTTTGATGCATATGATGAACAATCCTCAGTCAGATCAACATTAGAATTATATGAAATCACTGCAGAAAACAATGGCTAAAACATCTTATGACTATGACAGCACGAGACACTTGGTGGACTTCTGGAAAGCATTTGGACCGACAACCAACAAATTTTGACAACAGATCTGACACTCTTCTCCAGTATAACCTCTGCGGGTTAATATGTTTTATTTAATTTTACTACAGAGTCTGATTATTTGTTACATGTATGCGTTTGCATTTGGTCCGTTACTACAATTCAATCAATCAACAGTTATTTTCGGTACACCGGAGGGACCATTATAGCCCGATTGAAACTACAGGTTGCCAAGGTCTTGCAGCTGCTATCAAAACTATAGGAGCTGCAAAATGAGACAGCTGGTACAAGTCTAAAAGGAACATTTGCCATGTCATTACAGTAGGGTTTCAAAATCAGACAGAAAACACAATTGATAATCATAATTAATCCGACAGACAATTTTGATCTACATCGATTATATAATCAAATTGCATTGGGGTTTAACATGGCCCCAGGCCCTTTAATATGTTTGTTCTGCAAACAAGGCATATACAGGGGGTGTAGAAATGTTTTCATGTAGCCAGTTAATCTTCAAAAGTAGGCGGTTGGTTTTAAACTTCACTTAAAGTATTAAACGAAGAAGAAAATGACAAAAAGAACCTGGCTAGCATGTTCGAATAGGCAGTGAATTTTTTCGCCTGCAAGCTCATTCCTACACCCCTGCATATATATGTATATAAGGCAAAAATATTCTACATAATTTGTTTTATGTCCATTGTATATAATATTACAGCCTATTTCTGTATAAATATAAAGTGTATTATGGGACTATACTTTGGAAGTTCCTTCCTCATCAGACCGCTACAGGTACGCTCGCAAACACTTTGGAAATTCTAGAAAATATGCTTTCCATGTACTAAGAAAGAGGTATAGAGCAGTTACTTCCCTTAGTAATAGTGATGACAGTTGAAATCGATGATCGAAAACGTCAGTGTAATTTGATCAATCATCAAGTATACTCAATTATCGTTTAAACCCTAGATGCAATCGTGAAATTTAGACAGGTGTTGATCATATGACATTTTCTTTACAGAAATCCCGATAGATACCGGTGAAACAGCAAACAAGTATGGTGTATTTGCCAACAATGAAATATGTCTATCAGATATCAAAGTGTATGGGTTTGATTACGATTACACACTGGCATCCTATACAGATGATTTACATAATGTGCTGTATGACCTTGGTAAAGCAGCTCTCATTAAATATTACAAGGTTAGTGATGTGATGATTCATTTATCAAAGGTATAAAGCAGAGCTACAGATAAGGTTTTAGTCAAGTGGGTATTTTACCCCCAAGTTTCAATTTTGATTGGGTTTTGACAAATTTTAATTGGGTATTTAATAAAACTCGTATTTAATAAAATAAGCTTTTATGTACTACTTTTCACTATAACATCCTTTTCTATTTGGGTATTTCAAATTGTCTTTGCTTTTTCTTACTCCCTCCTCTCAAAATCTATTGGGTTTTTAAGAAAATTAATTGGGTAATTACCCCAATACGCAGCTTATCTTTAGCTCTGTATAAAGTGTAATATTTTTTAATGGATATACTCAAATATGAATGCATAACATTTACAGTTTACTATAATCAGCCTTAATAGCCTTGGAAGAGTGTCAGCATCTCGGGTGATTGATACCAGGCTGTAACATAATAAAGTCATTAAAATGGTACCAGCCTATCTCCCTTACTGGAAGCTTAGCGGAATTAGTTTCAGATAAATGCTGGTTGGCCCAGTGTCAGGATTAAATGGTGGCTGGGTAGTCTCCATATGACTGAAATACTGTTGATCAGTGAACTTAAAACGTTATTTAAAAAGCAGTAAAACTTTATATTAGCATGTCTATACATATAGCTGTATATTTTAAGGTAATTTTGAATTCTCCAAGTTTAATATGTATACATTTTAGAAACAAACTGTCTAAAGAAAACACTAATTGATTATTATGAGTTCTCGTTTGTATACATGAACATTTTCTAATTGCTTATTATATACAGTAAAATTCACTCAAAGCCTTTTTCAAATTATGAAAAATATTAAAAAACTACATATTTTACGCCATCATAGTTCATTGTCAAAAAACAAAATGGCAACGTCGGAAATGACGTCAATAAATAAGCGCTTAAACAGGACATGATCTTATGAAATAATATATCAATGCATTTTGTTTGCAGTATCCGGAAGGCATCAGAGATCAACATTTTAACCGAGAATATTGTGTGAGAGGACTTCATTATGATATTAGGAAAGTAAGGATCATTATAATGTATTCAAATTTTCCATATTTACTCACAATCAACCTGACTGGGTCATGGGTTAGATATTCTTACAAATCCAAACAGGTATTGTCATGAAATGTCATAGGCAGTGGTCCTTCTATTCCGGAATAATCCGGAAATCCGGAATTGCTGCACTAAAAAGAAGGAACTGGTCAGCAAAAATAAAAGTTATTAGAGGAAAAAACTCCAAATATTGACCGAGTTATAAATGGTCATTTGAAATTTCATATGCTTAATTTTGACATTTAGAAGAATGTTTGAAACAGAGTTTTTGGTGTAGAGCCTAGAGGTGTGGGCTATTAATGGCACATGAAACAGACTAATGTAAAATTTTCAGGATTTTGGGCATTATGCCTCAGTAGAACCCCTGCATACTAAGGTGAATGGATCTCATTGAGTAAAAGTGCATTGCTTCATTATGTACTCAAAGGATATAAAAGGTATACATGTAAGTAGTGCATTTAATGTTGTGTTCTTGCAGGCTATAAAGAAATGATTTGTATCAAAATTATTGTTTTTTATGCCCCCCTATCGATAGATGGGGAGGCATATAGTGATTCACCTGTCCGTCCGTCCGTTCGTCCGTCCGTCCGTCCTGGTTAACCCAAATTGACCGTTTCTTCTAGCATTAATATGGCTTGCTACAAAGCTTTCATACTTGCATGGATGTTGTGTATGAACACTCTCCACACGCCAGTATCACCTAACCCCATTTTGACCTTCACCTTGACCTAATTTTGGACTTAGACTTATTTATGGACAAGGTTTCCACAGGGGGCATAAGCGTTTTTTGAATGCAGTCTTGTTTTTTTCAGGGTTTGTTGATGAAAATAGACAATTACCATAATATACAAATGGGAACTGTATACAGGTAGGTACTAGGTGGAATATAAATTTAGGTTATTTATCACTAGAAATCTGGTGACATACTCGTCTGAAGCACATGGCTAGTCAGGGCTTGACACTACCAGATTTTCAATGGTGCTCCAAAGGACCTACAGCTTTTGAGAATTCCATGTGGTACTAACTGCTTTTAAGGAAACTTTCACCATATTATGCATCATTCTATGTTCTTACTGTGTTTAGTTCTACTTAGGGCGATTACATGTATTGTGATTTCAATCAAAATTTCCTTTATCACTTTGAATTTTCCATTTTAATACACTGCACTTGGCTTGTGGGAGGTGACAGGTCAGGAATTTGATATATGGCCAGTCATACCAAAATTGAAATAAAAATCTTGCAATATGCTCAGCATAATAGGGAAAACTTGCTTCTGTCTCTCATACCCTCATAGTGATGGATGGATACCACCAGAATGAGGTGTCAAGAATGATTAATTAAAAAAAAAGCTAATAAAAAATCAGACCCTGAAAGCAGCCATCAACAGAAACAGCCAAGCATGAAAGGCAAATTGCTAGCATAGTATGAAAGTGGCCACTGATTAAATAAATTAATAACTGAATATTTTGTATATTTTAGGGGAACTACCAAGTTGTCCGACAGAGAAGTGTTAGAACTGTATCAAGGAACACATGTACCTATAGAGGACATGAACACATTTTATGGGAAAGTATGTAAGCAACTGTATGCTTACAGTATCTTGTATCATGTTGTATAAAAATTATATGCTGTCAAACATGTGTTAGTGGTCATCTGAATTAAGCTATCAGTTGTCTTAAGCTAGTCACTATTATTTTATCTCAATTGGCCATTTTATGTTAAATACAAACATATCCATACCTTTTGATGCCTCTAGACACAGACATCCAGGGCTAGCTCTGGCTCACATCTCCCATACCCTTGAAGAGATGGATACCATCAGGAATGAAGTATGCATTGTGACTCATTGATATTAGTTATTAGAACATGTTTTACAATGGACCTAAAATAAATCAGTATAACTGTATAGTTATAACTATAATTTTGTTAATATCGATATAGTCAGCCATGTCATCAATCAAATTGATGGAGACTGACTTGCTCCCTTTGCCGAGTGTTAGAATAATGTGACTGGGTAGTTAGCGAAAACTGTTGGTGGTGGGACTTGAACTCTAAATCAGAAAAACTATGTGTTGTTATTTCAGGGTCCTATGCATCAGCTGGTGGATATGTTTGCTCCTCCAGAAATGAATCTCATCACCAATGTAACTGATGTAAGTTCTCCCTACAGTTACTGTTCTAAACAACTGTCAAAATTCACCTTGATAGCCTAGTGGTAGAGTGTCCTGTTCCGAGTCTAAAAGGTCTCGGGTTCGATACCAGGCTGACAAAAATTGTTAGAAAACAAGAATGGTACAGTTTATCATCCTTGCTTGACTTCAGCATTATTATAGTGCTTCAGGATAATGTGATATTTACAGACATGAATCGGTTTGGTCAACTGTTGCACAATTGGTTTTGCAAGTTACTGAAGTAAACAGATAAGGTCAGTATTATACTCAAAACATCACTGATTAATTGTGCACAACTGATTAATCCACCTTTCCTGCCTTATCCTGGGTGCAGTATAGATCCATATGACTGAGGTACTAAACAAAAATGAATAACACTTGCTTACGACTGTCAGTCGAATGCAAACAATACCAAATTGAATCTGAACTTGTGTTAACCAGTGAAACTTAAAACAATGTTTAGAATATTTGTTGGTCAAAGAATATTATTATACACCTGTCGAGGGGGATAAGTTATTCAATATTGTAGAAAATGAAACTGTATTTTTTGTATTTCCAGTACTTCATAGATCAGGGCATTCCATATGATCCAGAATATGTGTTTTATGATATTAGGGTAAGTGTCATCACATGACTTGTTTCAAGTCGCCCGGGCTGTCCAAAAGTAACTTAGTTGTACTTGATAATGTTTACAGTAATGTACATCAGTTATATTTTACTTTTTAACTTATATTTTCTATTGCACACTATGTTTTTTTACATCTATACAAATTACATGTGCAACTTTTGTACAGAGTAAACAGTAGAAAATAACATGTATTTATTATGCCCCCCACCCCCATCTATGATGAGAGGGCATTTTTTATTGCTTTGAGCATCTTGGTTAGTCTGTCTATCAGTTTGTAGATCAAACTTTTTTGATTTTGAGGCCAGCAGGTCAAAGTCATCAATATCTTTAATATGAATGAACAGACCCAATGGTTTCCTACCAATAACTCAATACCTATTGGGTCCAGGATCTTCAATTTTTGCTTCAAGGAGGGGCATACATGTTATAAAAATCTTTTAAATTGTGTTTAGATAACTATGCTTTATAAATATTGACCTGTATAATATTGTTGTATTTCAGAATGCGGTACAAAGTGTTCATTCGTCGGGTATTATACATCAAGCAATCATGGAAGATCTAGGTCAGTTCTGGGCATTTTCCAACCTTACCAATTACTTGGTTCAGTAGTAAAGAGGATGTATCTCCATTGTTAAAAACTTATTTTTATGTCTTCCTGACAAATTTGGAGAGGCATACTAGTATTTGATTTTTTGCTGGATGTCTTGATAGGTGGATGCCACAAAGTCTTTTCGCGCTTGTTCTCATTAACCAGTGGTCAGATTTCAATGAAACTTCACATGAATACCTTTTACTAAGCTTAGTTGTGCATATTGTCAGAATTATTAGGTCTGATGATTTATGTCAGAGTTATTGCCCTTTGATTTTATGTGTAGAGACTAGAGTTGTCAACCGGAGTCCGGACATCCGAACGTTCGGATCCCGTTCCGAAGTTCGGATCCAATTTTCGTATTAGGACGTTGGTATAAAAACATGATTTTTTTGCTGAAATCGATAATCATAAAATATTATGTAAGTGTCGAACATACGGGGCGCAATATAGACTACGTCGTCAAGGTGATGACACGTTTACACATTATACAGTTACTACGCTTACAATATACTAGTAAAAAGTGTCACTGCATACGACTTACATAGTGTATGTATAATGGAATTAAATCATTAAATGTCAAAGCTGAATAGATCACTTGATCATTAACAATAATTTTTGCACCTTCATGGATTATAATAATTATCGCTCATCGAGGTAACTAAATCCGATGCCGCGGGCGCTAGTAAATTAGCGACTGTCAATGGGATCAGTTCGACACAGTATCTCAGTACATACCATGCACTTGATGAGATGCATAAAATTTGATTTTTTTAATTCAAAGTTGTTATTAATAATTGTAAATATCAATCAGTACACGCAAATATCGTGTTAATGGTTAATCTCATCATCTAAAACTGTCAATTTCAGCATAATTTATGCACTGACCAAGTTACACGTGAGAGGTAAACCAATTACCGATCACGTGTACAAATTGTGTAGTGAGCGATATGACGTAATAGAGATTTTACCACTTTGAAGGTAGACTAAACAATTCAATTTAATACAGCATGTGCATAAAATAATGTGGATTCGGTTTGAGAGTTGTGTTTAATAGCAATAAATACTAGACTTGTGGATTGTACACATTTTTGGATCTAATCAACGATCTTAATTAAATAATCGTAAGTACTATATCGAAAAAAAACGCGCGGATACAAGTAGATCTAATTTTATGCGACAAACGACATCAATTTAAGATTACCGTGATTATGTACACTCAAAAGTCTATGAACGACATTCTAAAACAATCGACCTCCACAGAGCGGCAGTTTTTTCTGTTTCCGCCAGATGTCGCTTTACGGAGGATATACTAAAGTCGCGAAAACTGGTTACGATCGAAACGTTATTATCAAAAAGGAATGTTACGATTGATCCGAACATTCGGATCTATCCGGATGTCTGAATCGGACATCCGGATGCTTGATTCGGTCGATTTTGACAACCCTTGTAGATACGTATGAAATGGCCAAAAATAATATCATTGTTATATGTGACTTATTTACATACAAGATTTCATTATTTATTTACAGGAAGATTCCTACAGGATGGTCCGGAGATTAAAACATTGCTGGATAATCTAACAAATGCTGGCAAAAAGTTGTTCATTATCACCAACAGTGGTTTTCCCTTTATGTAAGTTCAGATAATATTATATCCTGTGTTACATTAGTCTTGAATTAATATAAATTGTAGCCCTGATAGTGGTCCAGGGGTTGATGCGCTGGATTTGTAATTGAACGATCGAGGATTGATTCCCAGGACTCAAACATGAAAATTTTACAGCTATGTCAATTGTCCTCCACATGTAGAGAAGTTGCTGGTTTCTGGTAGAAGAGTAAGTTAGTACTGGTTAGAATTCAGTCAAGAAAACTGGTTAGGTGAATCAGCTGCCATATCTAACTGAAAAATTGTTGAGAAACGGCTTTAAACCCAAAATGAAATAAATCATATGTGCGAAATGCCTATCTGTGGTCAATGTTATAATATATAGAATGATAACATACCTAGTATGGTAATTAAACCTAGAACTGGTTTCAGTTGTAATCAATAATCAACGAGATAAAGTATTATATTGAACTTTGAAATATTGATTGTTAATGTATGTTTGTTGTTACAGAGATGCTGGCATGAAGTATATGGTAGGACCTGATTGGCAGGAACTATTTGATGTTGTTGTTGTTAATGCCAGAAAACCAAAATTCTTCAATGAAACAACAAGGTAAACGTCATGTTGATAATTATAATCAAAGGTCAAGGTCACTGTAACCTTTAACATGAATGACATAGGCGAAATTGTTTCCAATCAATAACTCAGGATCTTCATGCATAGGGAGGTTTGTCATCATTAGTAAATGACCCCGTTTGGTTTTGAGATCAGAAGGTCTAAGGTCAAGGTTGCTGTGACCTTTAACGTTAATGTCTATTCAGTAATTTTGTGTATTTTCCTTACTGTAATGTTTAAACTTGTTAAAAATACCAATGAGATACTACTACAGAAAAGAATATAATATTTGTGAGATCCTGGTTAAAAATTTTGCACAAATTATTAGTTTCTTTGTTTTGTTTTGTAGACCATTTCGTTTGTATGACTCAAGCTATGAGGCTGCAAAATGGGGACGTGTGAAACATTTAGATAAAGGGCAAGTTTATATTCAGGTAATTCAATGATTCTTCTGGTTCTGAAAGTACTGTCTAACCACTTCGGTAAAATATACACACTAACCTAGTGTCATAATTAAAGAAATTGCTTTGGACAAAAAAGTCCACCTCGATAACCTAGTATAATGTTAGAACATCCATTTTGAGTGTTGAGTGTTCTCTGGTTTGATTCCAGCCTGAGGCATACCAAAGTTACTAAGGTTATTTAATGAGGTCAAAGTTACTGCTGATTCAACCGGTGTCCGGGTAATTTTTCTGGGTAGTCTCTATATGACTGAAATACTGTTGACTAGTAATTTAAATCAATATTTAGAAAAAATTATTTGCACAAACAAGCAAGTTTCTAATATAAATGGTATTAAATTTTTCTATTTGTTGTTCAAATCATATAATTATCTTGGAGTACTAGAACTGCATCACCCTAATGTTTGAACTCAAAGCAGATCTTTAATAGGCAATATTCAGCGTATAAAATGTATTTGCCGATTGAATATGTCTATTGTTCATTAATATGTGCAAAAACAGTTTTGAATTAATAATGTGTTTATGCATAAACAATTAAATGTTAACATGACTAAAACTAACTTGCCCTGATTTATGCACCTATCTTCGGCTACTGTAGTAACTTCATCAAATTGTTCAAGGTTATATTTATGTGATATTTATCCCTTAATATATTATTAACATTGTATTAATAACAAGATTTTGTTTTGATTTCAGGGTAATTTTAATGACTTTCGTCACATGACTGGTTGGTATGGTTCTAAAGTGCTGTATTTTGGAGACCATGTTTACACAGATCTTGCAGTATGTATAACTGATTACTGAGTTTGACGTTACAAGTATTATGTGTAAAAATTGTTTATTAAGCAATTTCGCGGTAGACAGATTAGTGATCCGCCGAAGCATTGACTTAAAAAGCCAGGGCTTTTTTCCCTTCTATAGCGGCCGTTAACAGGCGTCTTCACCACAGGGAAATTCTTTAAAATCAAAATTCCTCTAAAATTCAATTTATATCAAGTTTTTTCTTCCCCTTTGCCAAATATTATGAGTAATTTTTCCCAAATTTAAAGAAAAGGCCCCTTCCCCTACCTTTGAAAAAAAAGCCCTGATAGCTTCACAAATCATGTGTGACTATCCAAGATGTATGGCTATTAGATGTGATCAGTATGCCAAGAACATAAGTGTTTCATCCAGACTCAGCTCCAAGCCACCATAAAAAAAACCATCCAATACATACATGTGCCTTAACAACAATACTATCAAATATATTATAACCAAACAGCGGATGCCGAAGTCTCCTGATGCTGCAACAATAAAATTTGTAATCTTAATAATAATATATTGAAATGTAGATTAACAAAAGGGAATGTAAACTTCATCACTTCAAGTTTTGGGCCTTAAAAAGACAAAGAACTACGCCCTCTAAACAAATGTTGATCTATATGATCTAAACGTAGTGTGTATGCAATTTACATTGATTGTATATACTTCTTGAACCATTACTTAAAACTACAGGATAGAAGTTTAATATTCAATGTCATTGTGAAAATCATGAACACATTGGATGTTCATTTTATTCAAATATGAGTTGAACACCTTAATTTATTAATAAATTAATACGATAAGTTTAACATAATATTTCTAGAATCCAGACCAATGTTGTGAATTTTTAAATGTTGTTATGGCTTAGTATTAAATTTAAAAATCAGTAGGGTGTAATTCAAGTTATGTTAATTTATTTTCTTTAAATTTTAGGACCCCTCATTAAAACACAGCTGGAGAACTGGAGCAATTATCCCTGAATTAGCAGTAAGTGGTGTTTTTCATCCCCACAAATGTTACACATTTGGTACTATATTGCTTTAAATCTTGAAATCTTCATATATCTGACTGTGTGATTATCAACGAACTTCTATGGCTATTTGTAAAGGACCTTAATCCATCCACGGTATCTTTATCTATTTATACTGCATCACCCCCTTGCGGGTATTATGTTCAGGTGCATGTAAATAGTCATCTGGAATCCAAAGATTATCAGATTTAATAGACTGAGACATATCAGTGTTCCCACTCATATTTATTCTAGGGGGTAAACTTACCCCCTGGACTTGAAAGTTGGGGGTATGAACAGTTTATTGGGGGTACAAAATTATGAAATAAATTAAAAGCTTCAAAGAGCTTTGCCTCGAATTTCAAGGACCGTGGCGCTAGTCGGAGTCCATTTTGCGAAGCACTCAGGGGCCCCCTATTCATTGTAAAATCTTGATAAAGAGAGTTCTGGTAGCTGTTATGTATTAGCCCAGTTTTGAATATTTACGTTGGTATCTATCAGTGCCTGTCATCCTTGTGTTGTTTTATTTCGACCAGGTACGGTCTCTGTTTTCGTTTTGTTACTGAAACCGTAATCCGCTCTATTTTATGAAGACGAGGCTAGAATGGTGGAATGGTTATTGCATCGTTGCTTTACGAGCGTGATTCGACGTTTATAATTCAGAAAATAAGTTACCCGTCTACAGTACAGTGTAAACCTTCTAGACGTCACTAGAAACACCCACTATCAACCAATCAATGGCTTACGATTATTTTATTTATAGCAGTAGAACAACAAATGCGAAATTACTGACTTTCGTCAGGTTTCGTCCCTGGAATTTCCATAAGTACAATCTCTCGCACAGAGTACGAAATGTTTACGTGAAATTGAGTTTCATTGCGAGATTTACGTAAGATTTTACGTGAGTGGGAACACTGCATATTAACTAACACATCTATATGATCTGTGTTTTCTTTTGAACAGAACACCCAGGTATCAAATAATACAACATCTATATGTTTTGTTTTCAGTCTGAGATTAATGTAATTACATCACCCGAGTACAAAAGATCCGTGCGATGGCTTATTGTTTTACAACATCTTATTGAGGAAATGCAGGTGAGTTATTGGTTACATGTTAGTATGTGAATCAATATTACATCCATTGACTGCCAATAGGGGCTATCAGCCTTCAGATTCATATGTTGTCAGCTGATATCTCCATTTGTCTGTCAATGAACAAATTTTGTTTAAGTATTAGTGTTATAGATTGCTGTGTTTGGTACTGTTTTGTTTGTAAACATGACTTGTGTTGTTTGATAGTTATTATGTGTTTTAACCAGATTTTCGACCAGAAAAAAACTGGTTTAAACTGGTAGATAGACAGATTCGATGTGATGGCATTTGGGTCGATATGCATCGAAATTCATTGTGTCATGCATTAGATATATCTATACGTTTAGTATATTTGAAAGATGTGGTTTTGACACATATCAGGAATGTTTGTCAGGGTATGAATCTGTACACATGAGGTTATGATATTATTGGAGCATAGTTTTAGCCGAGTTATGACCATTGTTTTAAAACCTGTTTTTCGTGGAATTTCCTGCATTCTTGTTTGGTTCTGTACATTGTATTATGTATGTATATTTGGCATAAATTATATGTCTAGTATATACTATTAGTGTTGTAAACGTCAGTTTGCTTTCTGTGTGGAAGGTTTATGAATTGTTATGATTATAGTTTAGTTCACATCTGCCCAACCAGATCAATCCATATTGCATGGGCTCCAGTGACTGTATTGTGATGTAGCCTCTTTTAGTATGATACACAATATATTATTAATTTATTAAACAAAAAGGGCCTACATTACAATATGGTTACCTGTGTGTACGAATGGCAGTTAGATCAAAACTAGGCCTGAATAAGCTGTTCCTTTGATACGTTTAGAACAGTTTATTCACTTATCCATGTCGATTTTTCTCCTACCATATCAACATTACAATGTATTAGAGCTTGTGTGTAGTTTACAGTCAAACTTGTATTAAACAACCACCCTTTGGTAGGCCTGGAAACAATTGGTTAAAAGAATGGTTGTTTAACACAAATGTTTGAGAAATTGAGTGGATATGGTCCAGTGCAGCTGAAACGGGTCGTTTAAGACAATGGTCACTTAATACTTGTAGTCCAGTGGTAAGGGCTACTGACTGCTGATCTGAAGGTTGTGGGTTCCTTACCTCAGCCTGGTCAAAAACAGAAATGCTTTTCAGTGTTTCCCACCTAACATAACTTAAATTACTAAGTCTTTCGGAAGTCCTGTGTATGACGCTTAACATTGGCACGTAAAAGAAGCAGGGATGCTTCTGAAACTGGGGCATCTTCTGTATCATGCACTATTCCCCAAAAACTAAAATGACTAACCTCTTCTGGGGGCCTCATCCATATGGATTTACAGTGGAGAGGATAAATAAAAGCATATAAATCAAACTTGTGGTCACTAGTACAAGTTGGATTGAACTGTGTATGTATACATAACTTAGATTTGTAGTGATGTTGAACAGTAGTGTATGTGAGATGTTGATGTTACTATTGCATAGAGGATCTTGCATGAGTGCTCATTACATACAAGTTTTATTAAACGAGTGTCATATTGTTTTTGTCGACAAGTTTAATTAAACTTGTATGTAATGAGCACGAATGTAAGATTCTATTTATCACATAACCTTAGAAATAGCTCATTATTGTTCAAAAGGATGATGTACGCTGCATAAGTTTCAGCCAAAATTCAGCGGTACAATTAGCGCGACGTCATGGCGTCGTTGATATTATCCTGACGTCATTGACGGATCAATGCATGGATTGGCTAACGTCACGTCAAGCTTATTTACATATTTATTGCACAGTCTGGGAGTGCCGAACGATATTTACGGCACGGCTTTACGGCACTCCTGGACCGCAGGTTATGTGATAAATTAGTGTATCACATGATTATCTATTCATTGTGCATTTGTTGGCATTTAATTTACCGAAAATGCTGCTTTTGTGTTGTAGCAATATTGTCCATTGTAATGCCTCTCAATGATTTACATGATTTAGTTCATTTATAGTTCACAGATTAATTTTTTAGCTATATTTGTTGTCATGGTTTGACTTGTTTTGCTATTTTACAGGGACTACCGGAATCAGAAAAGGTTATTTAATTACTAGTCCCCTTTCACAAGATTATAGTGTCAAACTTGTTGCTGAAGACCGCTAGTTGAGAAACCTTCCTTTACTGCATGACATAGTTCTGTTGTCTTCATACTGATAAAAAAATGTCTTCTGAATGGAACAAATTTAGATATTGGGCATTATTAACCTCTGTAGTGTGCATTACTGGAACCCTCACTTCAATAATAAGACCACCTCTGTATAAAGAACACTATCATCCCTATGTTAAGGTCACTTATGCCTCCCACATGTAATGGGGGAGATATATAGATTGAATTTGTGTTGGATATTTTTGTTTTTCTGTGTGCTTGGATGTCGCAAAGTTTGTCCACACTTGTTATCTGTTCTTAACTACTGGTCTGATTTCTATGAAACTTCACATATTAGTTGGTACCAAGCCTGATTGTGCATATTGTCAGCATTTTTAGATCAGATATACATTGCAAGATTTATAGCCTTTTGTGCGGAAGACATGTTTTTGGTTTTGCTCTTCATTCTGCCAAAATATTTTAATCAACTCAAATTCAAGATCATTTTAGAAGAGTCCCATGTGTGGTCTTGTTATTGAAGTTTAACTGCATTGTGAATTCCATTGACAGATTGATTTGAAAATTTAAAGGATTGATAGTTTTTGTTGCATAGCCTGATAGGTGGTCTTAGCTTACATGTTTGACGGTACTGCTATTTACATTGATACAGCAATTTTTTTCGCTTGATTGGGAAAGGTACCAGTACCAGACAAATTGAGAAAACTTGCGGCGTTTTTACTCAAATTGGGAATTTTTTAATAAGTTGTGAATACTTAAAACAAATGACATCGATCTTATTTATTATAGAAATTAACATAAAATAGCTTGTGCATGATATGTCGTGCATTTCCTCATATAAAATGCACAAATTTTAATTTATGGGATAACTTGCGCAGCCAAGTTGAACCAGATTGGGAATTATTTTCCTCTAAATTGGGAAAATGGATAATTTTGCTAATTGGGAAGCTACCTTTTAGGGGTACCTAACAAAAGAAGGGGAAAAATCGCTGTGATACATGCTTAAAACTTATAAGAGCTGTCATTGATTCAATCTGAGCATACCAATAATTCAGATATGTCAGAAGACAAGTATCGACAACAAGTATCAGTCATGATTCAGTTATTTAGCCGCTATACTCATATATATTGGGTTTAAATTCAGCTTTTGAAAAAAGCAGCTTCAGTTTGAGTTGAGACCCATTTTGACAATTTGTAAATGTCCATTTAACCAAGAAAAGTGTTCAGTGCAGGAAAAATAAGGACAGAGTGGTTCAATCATTTACCCATGTATCGATATTTTTTAATGTGATTTGATAATCAATGGATATACTCTGCTAAAAATATTGTTGGTACATCGCTATTGCTTCTATCAATGACAGCTCTACTTCCTATGCTATCTCTAGTGGCTGCTTATCTTATAATGTTATTGAATCACTTCTAATATAGGTTCATGTAATGGTTCATTGGCAACATAAATTTGCGCGTTACTAAAAATAGGAAATATGTAATTTGCATCATTAATAAGTTGTATGACATAAGTGTCTACAGTTCTAGTTTTAATACATGTATAATGAATTAGATTTATCAACCATACTGTTAACATACATAAATTATGAACCTGGGTGATTGGTTCATGTGTTAAATGCGGGTTATTTTGGTTCTACTTATTCTCTTATGCTTTTATAGAAGTAAAACACAGGGTTACCTTACTTTGCCATTCAGCTGTTTTGTATCATAGTCCAATCAGTAGTGGCATCTACTGCAGTGCAATAACTGCCATGTATACACGGTAACTGCTGCACTCCATTAAGCTCCACCCCTATGGTTTACTTGACATACAACTATGTTGTATATAATGATGCAGGTATGGGTTATCACCCCTGGTTCTGTAAATGTTGATGTTCTACACCTGGTACTGTTCATTTGGACAGAATTATGATCAGCATTACTGTACTCCCAGCAATTTCACTCTTGTAGGGTCTGTCAAAAAGCAGGCAAATACAACACTGTACAAACTAGAACTATGTCCCTGCCGTATTATGTCCCTGACAATATAAACAATGTATACAGGCATACCCTGAATATAACAATTATATGACATTCACTTTTCCCATGTACTGGGTATAAACATGTACAGGCCTTGACACTAACTATTTTGGCCACTGGTCCGACAGGGCAAAAGCGCCCAATTTGTAAATAGGACAGTTACTGGTCCTCCAGAATTTTCTCTGGTCCTTCTGGATTTTCACTGGTCTCGGACCAGCGGACCAGTGTTAGTGTCGAGCCCTGATGTATAATCCTCTGCACACTTGTGGCGTACTTAAACATATGAGCGGATGGCACTTTCAGGCTGCCATATTGTCAGGCTGCCATAGTTGCCTTAATTCCCAAATTCAAGTATGTCACTACCAATGATACACAAATGCATCTGATACTGAAGAATATCACATGATCAAGGTAGTGCACAAGTATTTTGTGCTGCTGGGCCTCTGAATGTGTAACATTAGGATATATGAAGTTCATCTCGGGCTGAATCTAGGGACCATGTTAGTTTTACAAAAAAAAACACTGTCCTTTGATGTCCTAAGGATATATGATTATGTGATGTACAAGACTGTGTATATTCAAAGTGTGTCTGTTTAAGAAATAAAAATCTGTTTGCGTATTTTGTCGGTGAATTAAACACGGGCAGGATTTCGGATGAGGAAGAATACAAGAACAGAGTTTTCATTTCGATTCTATATACGATAATATCACATACTATTTAACTGCGGGCATTCTATTTTCACCCATTTGACATTGAACATATTTCCACGCTGAAATTGAGTGGCTTATTAGCTGGTACAATTACCTCCCTCGTTAATGAAAACGACCTTAGTAATTTTCTGAAGGAAATAACACATTTTAAACATTGAAACAATTTTAATAACACAAGTATAGGGTATCTGTTTCATGAAATGAAAAATATAAATTAATAGATTATCAGAAGTTTTTATGAAACTTAGTTTCGAGAGTATATTGGAGTTTTTAAAAATAGATGCGTCATAGCTGTTACACTGGATACTCGTGCAACTCGCGACTGGTTGAAGTTTTTACTATCAAGTTTACGTTTATTCATTCATAAATATGTCACGTGATACGGGGCGTAAATAGTAACAGCCAATTTGATAGGTACATGTATGTTTTATTGCGGTAATACTACATGCCCTGGTTTGCTCTATGAGTATATGGATTAATCCGCAGATCATGTTAGAATTTCTGAAAATGTTTCTATTGTCTGTTTATTGTTTCCATGTCCTATACAAAATGTTACGAATGAGTTACATAACATAGTCTGATCATGTTAGCTTATAATGTTTCTACATTCTCATTCAAAATCTGACACTGCTACCATCATTACACAGCGCTACTATAGGGTGTTTCATTTTTTGAACTTTTTCCTTGATCGCTTAGATAATTAAACCAACTGTTCTCTAGTATAAACAATATTCCCAGACCAAATTTCAGCTCAATCCAAAAATGTCTTGATCCCCCCCTACCGAGTTGAAATTTTGACCCAAAGACGACATGTAGGCATTTTTCACTCCAAAAAGGTTTCTTTAATAGCCAATTCCACCAACATTATTTTGTTATATTTGTGTAAGATGAATGATTTGTGGTCGTTTGAATCCATTTATGTCCATATTTTATTATATAAGGATCCAAATTATATACTGGACCAGTTCATTTCATAGCAAAAAGGGGTGTTTTTCTGAAAATTAAAGAAAATTAGAAATTATCAGATATTCTCAATTCACAAACTTTAAGGGCCCAAATTGAGAACTGCTAGGTTTTTAAACACTTTATAATGTACTAATGCGATTTTACATGACTCTATAATTAAACAAAATTAACTATATACATGTACCGTAAATAATCGGCCATAAGTCGTAGGGTGAATTTTGGCTAAGAAGTCGAGATTTTTGTCGATACTGTACCCTTTCATAAGTCGCCGGTAGACTTTTCAATTTTTTGTGAAAGCTGAATGTTTGTCCCCAGGATCAATATGCATTCTATTGACATAAATAATTACTAGTAACTGAGATAAAAACTTAAATCCAATTCACGAACATTTTTGTTATATTTACAAGTTATGTCTGAATAGTAATAGTATGCAACAGATTGTTTTGTCTTACTGTTGGAACTTCAAGACGATATATACTGATTATCATTCACTCCCCGTTCAGCAACATCATTCGCCACTTCAAGGTTTGCCACAACATTTCCCATTGTTGTACTTTCGAATATTCTCCACTGATCAGGAACATTGTGATCTGGGCAACATATATTACCATAACATAAAATAGAAACCACGACTCAGGTCCAATAAGCAGATCCATTGGATGGTTCGCTGTTGTTATACCAGTTGGAAAGTCAGATTTTGGAAGTTTGTGGCCTCTGTGACTTATAAGTTAAGAGCCATAACTTCCTTGACATCGGGTGCCACAGACTTGCCAAGCAAGAAGAGGAAGATCAAGGGTGTCTTAGAAGGAAATTATGCGTGCGATTGGAGCATCAACGGGTGCACGTGTGTAGCCATCAGGTCCCATAACTCGAAGCCCAATCATGGTGGAATTGCATACATACTGGCTTGAAGGAACCCCGTCCATGGAAAGAGAACTTTATTGCATTCTTTCTAGTTTGGTGTGAGAGGACTCATGATTGCTATATTGGGCAGCATAGCAAGCTTCAATAACAATCTGACAGAGTGAAACACACTAGGAGCTTTAATTACAAATGCATCCCAAAGTGCCACAGACCGATATCTTAAGCAAGCGGTCGCCTAGGTACTTGTTTTAAAATAAGTTCACATAGTTTCGGTGGTTGGTGGTTACAACGTCAATTTGAGGTAGATGGGGCGCTAAAATGTCACTTGTTTCTAGGTTATTGCTGGTGAGAGGGGGAGAAATATTCAGGCCTATTCTAATTGGTGAACATGTACCTGAGAGAACCTTTATAAATTGCTCAGACTCTGTTTGACATGTTAAGCATAGATACTATCCAATGATTTTCTCAAATCACAACTTATATATAATCGATTTGTGAATGGGTCAGTAACTCTAGATGTCTCCTTGACAGTTTTACAAATATCAAATATACAAGTTGTGGACCAATATAATCAGCATGTCTAAATTGACAGACTTGAAATGGAGTTTCCCAAATGAAACACTCAGTCCAAATGCGTGCTTTGTGGCTACAGAGCATGGAACCAACGATGACCTAAATATTGAAATAAGTGGAGTTTATCAAAATATGTCTTGGAAAACCAAGGAAATGTGAAGATTCGGTTCCTTGAAGGTTGTATGAGCAACATGTTATAATTCGTTGAATGCACTAGCTTGACGCTTGGTCAATTATTCTGTAAGCACTTGCTGTGGGATTTTCTCTTTGGTCGCACCCTGTTCATATATGTAGGTGGCACTGTCATGATGCTGTATGAATAGAAAGTCACATTTATGTGCCTGTCACTCAACTTACCACTCAATCTATCTCCCCCTGTCCATTTTTTATTATCATTTATAACAGTATATACTGTTATAGAAAGTATGAATGCATCATTGCCGTCCCAAGTTTAAAGAAACGTTCTAATATATGGTTAATTTTGTATAAAACAATGATTATACCTGTAAAATCAAATTAGTTCATCATAACGTATTCAAAAGCATGACAGTTCTTACCAAAATTAGATGACTTTTTATAAGAGCAGGGTGATTTGGACCTGGGATGTTTGTTAAGGAAAAAACTTCAAAAATTTCAAATTTTCTCTAATTTTCAGAAAATCACCACTTTTTGCTATAAAATGAACTGATCCCGTATATAATTTGGACCGTTCTATTGTAAAAATATTGACATAAATGGGTTTAAACAACCTCAATTCATTCATCTTACACAAATACAACAAAATAATATTGGTGGAACTGGCTATTTAAGAAACCTTTTCGGAGTGAAAAATGCCTACATGCCGTCTTTTGACCAAAATTTCAACTCGGTAGGGGGGGATCAAGACATTTTTGGATTGAGCTGAAATTTGGTCTGGGAATATTGTTTATACTAGAGAACAGTTGGTTTAATTATCTAAGCGATCAAAGAAAAAGTTCAAAAAATGAAACACCCTACGCTACTAGGTAGTAAATGCCAAATTGTTTTGCTTGCATTTAAAGTTTTAAACATCTAAAAAGACGCTGGATTTATGATTCATATTCTTTAACATTTGAATATCATGCTTTTAATGTGTTTGCCCTAGTATTGCACACAGGTAAAAAATGGGAAAAGATTAAAAGAAAAAGTCAGACACAGAAAGTCGTGAAAATACGAATAAAGAATATGGTCGTTCTCGATTTGCCGATCGGAGACATGGAAAACGTCTTAATCTGTGTAAATGATGCATCCAGTATTTGGTTCAATTCTGTGTTGATGAAAGTGCAGACATTATACTTGGAAGAGTATACATGTATGGTAGTCTATATTGTTAACTAGCTGTGAACTGGTGTTGGTATAGAAAGTCAGTGTAATATCAGAAATTTTCACGAGGAATTAATTTTTCACTTTTTTACTTTTTTAAAAAAATTGATAATTTAGTTAGCATAAATAATGTTCATGAACTTTAAATACAGGATAGGAGTAAACACAGGAAGCATCTGTAGTTTAAAAATCAGGAAAGCACTTAACCTCTTGAACTTCTTCAAAATAACAAATTAACAAAATATTGACCTTGCAAAAATTTCTGATTCTACAGTTTGAACCTTCCTGATCCGACTAAGATGTTGACAACATTTTGATATATAAACTTGATAAGCAGTATTCGATATTCAAAGCTGTGTTCGTCATTATGAGGTTTTGCATTGTTTCTATTCTTAACCCTAACTGCAAGTTTGAGCCTGGGTTCAAATAACAATGCCTGGAGTGATCAAAATGTTTATGTCCCGCACATATTGGGGGAGACAATGTGTTAACATGCTATGTGTTCTTTTTCATCACATAATGGTTTCTTGTGTTTGTGATTTTATTAGGGTTATTTTTGTTGAGAACTTCCCACATGTATTCACCTTGGTGCATGGGATGTTATGTAAATGCTAGAGTTTACCTAGTTTTCCTCTGTCATTTGTTTTTCTCAGATTTCTGGGTACTGTTTTATCAAAGCACTTACGGAAATCGTAAACTTACGTTCAAATTTAAATTCTATATAATTCTTAAACAACTGAAAATTTGAGACGGATATTGTTTGCAGATGTTCAATTACTAAATCTTGGTTAGTATTGCAGCTCCATTTACCACAATTCATAGTTGTAAAATTATTAGAAATAATTTAAATTTGATCGTAAGTTTAAGATTTCCGTAAGTGCTTTGATAAAACAGTACCCTGGTGTCTTAATTATTATTTGTCTGTCATATTTTGTTTTGTGCACCGAATTAAGTTCTGCTTTTTACACAAACAATCGTAATGTGCTTCCTCTGTACCTGATGGATATATTGTAAGAGTAAGTATATTGTTTATGAAAATGTGTTATGACCTGTGTAAATATGTACAACAAACATATAAAACATATAATAAATATGCCCTGCCCAATGGACCTTTAAGTCACTATCAAAAACTAGATTATTAAAGTCTAGGTCCCACTGAGCTTTTTTTGCCTAGGCGATGTATTCCCGATGGACATAAATCAGTTATCAGGACATCGAGAAAAGGTCCATCGTGTTCTAGGGGAAGCTTCGGGGAAGTCATGTGACAATTGTCATATAGGAAGGAATCATGATCAAATGGGTGGTATCGGAAGATATCTGTAGAACATCGCCGATCAGGAATTCCTTAGTGGGACCTAGGCTTTACATGTTATCACATGATTGTGACATGAACATAACATCATGGCAAATCATGCTGTACGTCCTCATAGACAGACCTATAGTTATTAAAGTGCTACCATTTTGTAGACCATTTTGCCTGAAGAAGTTTTTGTTATAATGCTAAAGTGTGATTTTTATGCCCCTGTATCGATAGATCGGGAGGCATATAGTGATTCACCTGTCCGTTCGTTCGTCCGTTCGTCCGTCCGGTTAACCCAAATTGACCGTTTCTTCTAGCATCATTATGGCTTGCTACAAAGCTTCCAAACTTGCATGGATGATGTATATGAACACTCTCCACATGCCTGTATCACCTGACCCCATTTTGACCTTCACCTTGACCTAATTTTGGACTTATTTATTGACAAGGCTTCCACAGGGGGCATAAGCATTTATTAAACGCAGTCTCGTTTTCTGCTTTACTTGTAAGAAAGCTAATGACTTTACCCTGATTTGTATATATATTTGAAGTGTGTGTACATCTTTTGTTTAGTATGGCTTCTACTGTATACAAGGAGTACTGTCAAATGTTTGATTTATTTAGTTGTAATGTATAACCATGAACATTTTAATTCAAGGTGCTCATAGTAAACTTCTAGGGGTAAAATAAATCTGTCTTCAGAAACAAACACTTTAAGTTTTTACAGGAATGATGTCTTGTTTTATACAAAATGTATTATTAAAGGTATTGTTGCATTAGTTTCAAAGTCATATTTTAAATAATGTATGATTACATTGGGAAGCTGTATATTAAAGTCAACCACTTTGTTGATTATATATGATTTTTCTGTAATTTGATTTCAGACTGCTAACAGTGAGGAAAGCTTAGCAATGATTCCTGAACTTCTTGAAGAACGAGAACATTTGAGGTGAGCTTTGTTTTCCTATTAGATCATTATTCTCTGCCTACCTAGTGTGGCATGGTGGTGGTTTGAATAACGCTCTTGACGTTTGATCCAGAGGTCCCTGGTTTGATTCTCGGCTGGGGCACTTGGTCAATTCTGAAATGCCTTTCAGGGTTTTCCACCCAACTAGAGATGAACTGGTTGGTAACCAAAAGGTAGTCTTACATGTATCGGTACTGTATACCGAGCATATTCAAGAACACAGGATTTTAGGAATAAAACCTATGACCACTAACTTATGGCTGTGTCAGTCGAACACATAATGCACTTCCAATATTAACCTATCTGACTGGCAAGCTGTATTGTTAGCGCACTACACTACCAAATAGCAGTCAGGTATTATAACAGGAGTGGAAGATTAAGTACCCAATCAATATCTTGATGAACTTTGGTAACTGTTGCAACTGAATACCTAAACTTTCAACATTAGTAAAAGCATTACACTGATGCCTACACCGGTACTATTATGGCTGCAATACCAGTAATACTAATCACTAATACCCCCTCTTATTCTTAAAATAGTGGAGCTAAAAACACAAATTTTAACTTAAAACTTTTGGTTAAAGTTTTATTATATCAAGTCCAATACGAACAAAATATACTTAATGGATGTGATCAGATTTAATTGTAGTAAATACATGTATATTATATGATATATAATTGGTTTTCAGGTCACAATTGAAATCACTATGCAATGAGAAGTTTGGCAGTATGTTTCGAACTCACCACAATCAGACGTATTTCTCACGACGTATGGCAAGATTTGCTGACATCTACATGTCAAACTTGACTAATCTGTTACAATACTCTGTGGATCATACCTTCTATCCTAGAAGAACAGCATTGCCTCATGAGCCACACCCTTTCAATGATCCATCACAGGCACAATGTATGAAGAAAACAGAAGAATGACAGAAAAAAAGAAACTTTTGTTTCAACTCTTGAGTTGATTCCATTAAAACCATTGTAATATATTTAAAAGGAATAAATTAACAAATGTTTTTTACATATAATTAAGTGTACCGGTAACTACATTACAATAATCATGCCCCCCCCCACCATTTTCGATGCGGGGTATATTGCAATTGTTGGTTGGTCTGTCAATCTGTAGACCAAATTGGTTTCTGTTCAATAACTCAAGAACGCTTTGCCTTAGGATCTTTAAACTTTACATGGAGATAGGTCATCAACAGTAGATTAACCCTATTTATTCTGAGGTCGGTAGGTCAGAGGTCAAGGTAACTGTGACCTTTACCATTTCTGACTAATAAGCTGCCATGGGGGCATAGGTGTTTTACAAACATCTCATGTTTTATTTCATTTTCATCATTTACATGTTTGTCGTAATGTTTTATTAAGACTTTAAATTTAGCATCATATTTTATCGTACATAGTGCTCAATGTTAGTGCATGTTTTAATAGTTACATCATTTTAGATAGAAAAGTGGTTTTATTTTAATGTTAGCATCTTAATGTATTAACCCTTTACTCCATGGATAATGCCTTTTCACAACCCATCAGTAATTTAGTATACAAACCTGAATCTCCCGAAGCATCTCAAGTAGAGACCTCAACTCAGATTGAGATTTTACTCAAATAGAAAACTCAGAATAGTGTTTCTGTTTAATTTGTGATGCTAATTATGAGCCCAGCCTTCCATGGATATTGAGCCTAAGACACATGACACTATTTGAGTTGAGATTTAGTTCAGATTGAGAAGCTTCATCGAGACATCGAGGCTAGATGTTGATCATCAATTCAGGGGTGTCAACAGAGCCAAATTAAAAATCCTGAAAACTCTATGTGGCCGACCATATTTACCAAACAAGAGGCCTTCAACCGAATTCAACCATATTTAACTCCGTTTTTATTGAATAAAATTCATTAGTGCAGATTAAATTGACCATAACTTGGCCATTTCTTGAGATATTTTCATCAAATAACTTATATTTTTGGTCAGAAATTATAGCTTTTTCAGGATAGATTAATTCGGAATTCCAAAAAATCTGGAATATTGACACCCCAGTCAATTATTTTCCAAGTGTCTGTCTTGTGATGGCGTACACAATCTGACTTGTCTGTGATCAGGTACTATAGAACTATGGAGTCAAGGGTTACCATTGGATGATAGAGTGGAATGTTGCTGTTTTATTTCTAAATCATGTTTGTTGTCTTATATAGAACTAGTTATAAAATATTTTATTGCCATATTGATTACATACTGCATACATTTGTATATCATGCAGATTTATTTACCTGGAACGCATTAAACTAGATGTGTGTTTCTGTTATTATACTGTAAATATGTTTTAACTAGTTAAAATAACTAACATGATATAGTGCAACGGATAAGGATGGACTATTCATGAGTTCTAGGTAAACAATTTTGAATGATATACAACATTTATTGTTGATCAGTAAAATTGTTGAGTCACAAGTACTTACAACTTAGTTATGGCTCTCTCCAGATCGTGTCTCTCGTGATCGTGTCTGGACATCTGTCTGGATGTCTAAAAGATTGTCCCCACTAGTTCACCTTAACCATAAGTAAGATTTCATTGAAACTTCACATGAATACTAAGTACCAAGCCTAGTTATGCATATTGTCAGGAATTTTAGGTCAGATGATAATTGTCAGAGTTATGTCCCTTTGTGGGACATTTATTTTTGTGTCGAAAATCACTGATGGAAATATATGGGTAGTATCATTATCTCAATGCATGACCATGTATTATTTATAATATTGTATGACAATTTTAAACAGAGACTTATGTGTATTTATATCCTTTGATGAGCATTATGTTACCAAAGATACAGACAAGCTTTAGATAATGATGCATTTGCTATCATGCATGCTTTTCCAACAGTTCAATTAATTGTAAACATTCTTATTTTCATGGGCATTAAATTTCATGGATGTTGGTACATTTGTATTATGCAATTTTGCACTGTTGTAAATTTGTTGATTACAAAATGTTGGAGGGCAACCCCTGCTCTGTATTTGGGAGGTATATTAATTACTTGTGGCGGTTAGATTTCATGGTCAAACTCAACCATAATTGGCTGTATCTTATACAACTTGAGTATTCAGTATTATATCTATAGCTTTTACCTAATAATACCTTTTGAAAAGGGTATACACCTCAATACAGACACCTGTGGGAGCTCAACCAGAAATTCAACCCCCCCCCCCCAAACAATTTTACAGTATACAAAAGTCTGTTCTGAGCTACTGTCTTGTCAAAAGACTAATAGTAGATTTGCAAAAGAGCGCATTTGTTGTGTGTTTTATGTTGTTGTCGGATACATTGTCCCACGAAGGTATGTCTCTCATATATAGTGGGCCCATGACTGTGGGCCCCACTGGGGAGACCTATTGATTTTGTGCTGGATGTCTGGATGGACGTTACAAAGATTGTTTATGATTGTTCTCCTTAACCATTAAAACTTCACATTCATGAATACTTGGTACCATGCTTAGTTGTGCACATTGTCAGGAAATAGGAATTATAAGTTGAATGCTTTTTGCACAAGTTAAGGCTGTTGTGGGAGACAACTCTTCTAGTTTTGGTATGTTCAGCTATCACACTATAAATAGTTGCATGTTGTATGCATAATATGTATTGTTTTACTGTTTACATTATGTGTTGTTTAATAAGAGGTCCCATGTTTAGGACATGTATCTGTCTGGCCTTATTGTCTTAACTTTTGTGTCGTTTTAATCTACAACTTTTGTTTTTTACAAATTCATAATTTATTTATCATAAATGTTTTTAACTAGATTGCTGGTCTTATACATGCTTCAGATAAATCATGTGAATATCCTTGCCTTGTATTTATTATGCAATATTTGTTATTTTAGCAATGCATGAAATATAGTTTGTAATAATGCAAATTAAAAAACTATCTTGTAAGCGAAGGTATTGTTACTGCATGTTCTGATTTAAGCATTCTTATTTTACTTCGAGTTGGCATTACATGTTCAGTGTTATTATTATTTGTTTTTATTCTTAAAATAAAAATGTAGTTTTAATCAACTTTTAATGTGTCCACTTATTTCTTATACTGCAAGTATTATCAGTATAACGGATATATCATACTGAGGCATGCCTGCTCTATTTGATTGATTGATCAGGTTATGTTTTTCTATGACATTGGCTATGGTCATGTCCTTTAAAAGTGGACAAGTTGTCGTTTACTCGTTTTAACACTTTTCAAATAAACTGAGTACAAAAGATACATGCATGTTACATTTTCTCCATAGGGCTACATGTTAAACAGGAATTTTTGTGTCTACTTGTTCCCAGGTATCTCTGCTTTTTATGCCCCCCTATCGATAGATGGGGAGGCATATAGTGATTCACCTGTCCGTCCGTTCGTTCGTCCTGGTTAACCCAAATTGACCGTTTCTTCTAGCATTAATATGGCTTGCTACAAAGCTTTCATACTTGCATGGATGTTGTGTATGAACACTCTCCACACGCCAGTATCACCTAACCCCATTTTGACCTTCACCTTGACCTAATTTTGGACTTAGACTTATTTATGGACAAGGCTTCCACAGGGGGCATAAGCGTTTATTGAACGCAGTCTTGTTTTCACATGTGACTTTGATTTGGAGGTTGTTAAATGAGTATTTTCCAGGAAATGACGCATTCAGCAATTTCTTCCTAGAATTCTTGGTTGATACTGTATTTTTAAAACAAGACTACCAAACCAACTATTGTGTTAACAATCAAAACACATCAAACTCATTGTTCTGCGTGACTTTCGAAGAAAGCTATAGAATAACATGTAACCATTAGGAGAAAATGTAACATGTAAATTTCTTTATGTACCAACTTACCCTTCCAATGAGCAACTTTACATGTGAAGGAAAATCAAAATGTTCATGTTGCGGCATGACCTCTCACGGCCGAGAATTGAACTTGAATCACCAGCTTACAAATCCAACACACTCTGCAAAGGCCACGGTTACGCATGGTACTGAAGAATGTCCAGCCAATTCAGTTTTCCTAGACTGCATACTTACCAATATTAAATTCCACTTCCATCAGGAACCAGAAACTTTGACACCAATGTTATATTTTCATGGAAGGACCAGATTGCTTGGTTACAAATCCAGCACATTATGGATCATGGCTGCTGCCATCATGGTATTGAAACGTGCCCAGCAGGTCTAACGTGGATTCCTTGTTGTGAAAGGTTATATTTTTCTAGACAAAGAATCATGTTTTCAATTGCAGAAAATCAGCTGCTTGTGGAAATGCAAGTTAGTACTGGCAGTCTCCAGTAATACACTCGGCAAAACTTATAAGTACACACGTCGTTTTTTCGCTATAACTTTTTTATTTTTTGTTATTTTTGCATGAAATTTTGTGTACATGGTATTGACTATTAAAGGACTGGATAAATACATTTTTTTCTTCAAAATTAAATACAGCGGTTCATTGAACCATGAAACGTCAAAAACCGTAAATGGCCGTGAAATTGACGCGTATGTGCAAATTATTTTTATGTATGGTAAATTTGAATTTTAGATTTATTGTCAAATTAAAAAAACACAAAATAATTCGATTTTTCAAACAACAACATAGTGTTTTTTTACTTTTAAAAATATTTTTGTTATGGTCAAGGGGAGTTAACCATGTTTCAAATTGCATTTTTTATCGGAAGTCGATATTTCTAAACCTAAATTGGGCTTGTTCCTATCATTGTTTTCTTTGTTACTGTGTCCATGATAGAAACATAGACTTGAAACCGTACTGTATCAGCGCAGCGGGGCCATATGTGCATTAGCAACCTGCCAATCGCCCGATGAACACACGGCATTATTGTGTTTTTTTAGATTTTGCTGTTGGCATCATTAATTTATTCTGTTTGTGACAATTTAAATCAGATGTTAAAAACATCGATTGTATTGTAATTCTACATATCCAATCTACATATGTTGAACTTTTCAGCACGATCAAACACGCATTGGGCAAATAAACAAGTGTGTACTTATAAGTTTTGCCGAGTGTACATCAGAGAAACAGTTTACCAACACATTTTAGTTATCAGGTTATGTAATATCTTTCATTTGCTAGTCAGTATATCTAGACGATTTATAAAAAAAAATCACAGAACGAACCATTCTTGTCAGATAGTTTTAATAATTAAAACCAATTTAATACAGAAATCTAATTTCTGTCGCAATTTAACAAAGAGTTGGCATATAAGCAATCATATTCCCATTCACAACAATACAAACATTGAACTTGTTTGTCAAGTAACAGTTGTCTGTATAGTCCATTTAATCAGGTCTGTCACTTGTATATAAACAATTGTGTTTTTTTGTTTTAAATATTTTAATGTGAGAAAAAGGGCAGTGAAAACCAATACCTAATTCTCTAAGCTACATACTTATACAAATAATATCTATTAAAATAAGACATTAATAAAAGTTTTTGCACACAATGATATGTAAACAAGTGACTGACCTGATTAATCGATTTATACCTAAACATATAATGTTGAACAATGTCTTTCCCGAGGTTTTGAATTTTTCAACAGTTTTTCACTGAAAGCTACTGTCTAAAATACCAAATTGATTTGGAACATAAACCTGTGGATAATTGTTTTAAAAACATCAGGGATCTTTGTTAAAAATAAAAGCTAACAGTGCATAATCTCACTGTATTGAGGGACAATGAAGGTCAAAATCCTCTAAAAAGACCGTGGCAAGTATACCATACATGTATGTAGACATTACGGGTTAAAACAAGACAGATACATATTGCTAAGGCCAAAAACAAATTAAGATTGTGGTTCCGGTAACATGCTGAAAAATAGGAAGGTAGGAAGGGAAAACATTCTATTTTTCAAAATTATTTTATTGATTTTATTCACTGGAAAATTTCCAGCAAATTACCAATAAAATATTCCGGGTAGGGGTAAAACCATAAGGTAGGTAGGGTTATCAGAACCACAATATCAATTTATGGCCAAACATAAATATACTGCATTTACTCTACAGAAACCCATTACACACACCCATTACACACGATAAAATGAGATGATACTTGGTCACAGGCTATGCTCAGCATAATAACTTTGTATGCATGAGTGATATCCACCGGAAAAGGTGTGAGGACACTAAATGTTCTCCTGTCTGTTTGTCATCCAATATAGGCTAAGCTGCTAGTAAGCATGAAAACACCAATGCTTTTTGTGTAAACAAAATGCGCACATTTAATTAAATTCCCCAAAACCAACAGAAGCAAACAAATGTGACCAAAGAACTGAAATAAATCTGATGAACTTTCTGTCATTAATTATGATTAAGTATGTACCCAATATACAGTGTGAATATGATTGTACTTGATACAGGAAGTTGGCCACAGTGCTGTAGGTTTGACAAGAGTAAAAACAGTAATTTATGGCGACGTTTAAATTCTAATACGTTTCCATAATAAACAATAACAGTACATCAAATATTAACAAAAAGGATTTTATGAACAAAAAAAAATACGGGAAATAATTACGCAGAAATTGCAGTTGTTTGTCCTGCCTAGTTTCGCATAAATTATAATAATAGAACTTGGGTGTGACCAAGTTTTGCTGTACAGTGTCAATGTCTTTGTTGCACACACATTATGTAATAATACAATGCAAGTATTTTCTTTACACAGTAAAGTGAGTTTGTATTTTATGAAGCAGATAATCACAGCTTTGAATTCTCCGAGTAAAATTGTCTGTCACTCAAACTGCGTCGTTTCTTCATCGTAACACAAACCTATCAATAAGATGCAGTGGAACAATGTGTCATTGCACAACGGTCTGTTCAATAACTCATCAATCTAGATTCGTAATATACCACACATTTAGTGCGCTAAAACTCTCCCATCACTAGTAACTTATCAAATAGATAAAACAGCACAAGATGTTTGTAACGAACAGAAATGTACGGGGCTTTCGTCTTCCGATCTCAATGCTGTCTGGTTTGTAGTCTTGTGCTTTGATACGTTATTGAACATTCAGCATATTTAATTCTAGTCAGTAGTGATAAGACATTGTGCTTAGGCTACATAGGTGTATACTTTCCTGAAATAAACAAACACATTTCATAAGTTTCAACGTAACAATGTTTTATCTTAATCACATATTAAGTGTCACCTCAGGATATTGAGTGTCCAAAATTACCAATTTTCTTTATTTCTCCTAATACCAGTATAATGTAAATTGAAAATTTTTCAGGACTTTTGAACTTTCTAAACTAAAAGTTTGATAGAATTGTATTAAGCAGTAGATCAATGTACATTTCAACAGGAAAATGTATGCAAACATCATATGTGTTTATGTTATTAAGTCTTTTATTCACAAAACTTCCAAAAATCACTAATTCTCCAAAAACTGCCAAATATATGTATTATTTTGATTATTCACAGATGGGTACCGTTCATTTCAATGTGACATGAAGGCCAGTGGCCCATGCGCATAATAATATAAATTGACAAAATGGATCAATACATGGAAGGGTATGACCTGCTGAGACTGGGAATCCATCTCAGATTGCAAGTTTACCAATCCAGTGTACTAACCACTGGACCATATCAGTGGCTAACAATCCAGACCCCCCTATGAGGCATGAGAACCCATATCAGTGGCTAAAAATCCTGACCCCCTATGAGGCATGAGAACCCATATCAGTGGCTAACAATTTGGACCCCTATAAGGCAAGAGAACCCATATCAGTGGCTAACAATCCGGACCCCCTATGAGGCATGAGAACCCATATCAGTGGCTAACAATTCAGACCCCTTATGAGGCATGAGAACCCATATCAGTGGCTAACAATCCGGACCCCCTATGAGGCATGAGAACCCATATCAGTGGCTAACAATTTGGACCCCTATGAGGCATGAGAACCCATACCAGTGGCTAACAATTCATACCCCCTATGAGGCATGAGAACCCATATCAGTGGCTAACAATCCGGACCCCCTATGAGGCACGAGAACCCATATCAGTGGCTAACAATTCAGACCCCCTATGAGGCATGAGAACCCATATCAGTGGCTAACAATTCAGACCCCTTATGAGGCATGAGAACCCATATCAGTGGCTAACAATCCGGACCCCCTATGAGGCATGAGAACCCATATCAGTGGCTAACAATTTTAGGGACCCCTATGAGGCATGAGAACCCATACCAGTGGCTAACAATTCATACCCCCTATAAGGCATGAGAACCCATATCAGTGGCTAACAATCCGGACCCCCTATGAGGCACGAGAACCCATATCAGTGGCTAACAATTCAGACCCCCTATGAGGCATGAGAACCCATATCAGTGGCTAATAATTCAGACCCCCTATGAGGCACGAGAACCTATATCAGTGGCTAACAATCCGGACCCCCTATGAGGCATGAGAACCCATATCAGTGGCTAACAATTCAGACCCCCTATGAGGCATGAGAACCCATATCAGTGGCTAAAAATCCGGACCCCCTATGAGGCACGAGAACCCATATCAGTGGCTAACAATTCAGACCCCCAATGAGGCATGAGAACCCATATCAGTGGCTAACAATTCAGACCCCTTATGAGGCATGAGAACCCATATCAGTGGCTAACAATCCGGACCCCCTATGAGGCATGAGAACCCATATCAGTGGCTAACAATTCGCTCCCCTTATGAGGCATGAGAACCCATATCAGTGGCTAACAATTCGCTCCCCTTATGAGGCATGAGAACCTATACATACCTATCCTCAGGAGTTCTAGCTAAATACTCCCGCTCTATAAGACCTTCTATTCTCTTCTTTATTACAACAGGACTTGGCAAAAATCTACTCTTCAACTGTTCCGTGCACTGTAACATAATAAATAGTTTATGTATTGAGTTTCTAAAGGGGGAAAATACACCACAAAGTGATAAAACTATTCTGTCATAATATTTAAGGTACTGCTCTGCTAACTTATTGATGTTATGACAGATGTTAATAGAGAATTAAGTTGACAAATTAAAATATCTGATTTTAGTGGTAAAAAGGTTGAAAATAATGCAAATCTTTGCATAATCCAACAGATTCACTTGTAAATATTCGACTCACAACATCAGCAGAACAGGCATGGCCATCAATGTTGGTGACCGACTTAAATTTACCATCATGGCTTTCTTCTGCAGTCAGTTGACCAAGCCAGTACTAACTTGCTCTTCCACAAGCATGAGACAACTTTCTCAATATGTGGAAGAATATGACCTATCTGACTTAGTTTTGGAACACAGATCCCTTGGGTTACAAGTAAGAGTTTATCCACAGAGCTAACCAATCAGACTGTACTGGTATACCGCAAGATGAACAGTTTTGTGGGCATTATGATGTGATGATTTTGAGATACTGGCAATTTGGAAGGAATTTTCATCAGCATTTGAAAATTTCTACAAAAGAAGTCTAAACTTACCTCAGTTACTAAGACATTATGCTGCAATTTTCGTCTTGCTTTCATGATTCTTACTATGGCAGCTTCAATCGTACGAAGAGTTAAGGAACTTTGTTACCATGACAGTAAGCATCACCAAACTGGGTAAATATATAGATTTACCAAAACATATGTAGCGTTAGAAAGCTAATACCAAATGTCTCTTTTCAAAACAACAACCATAGAAATATAAGCTTTCGGCTATTCTAGTCTTCTTCAGATTACTTTTTTTAAAGCTAATACTATAAATTCTCCCCCATTTGGGTATTTTTCTTACCTAAGCATAAATAAATATTTAAATCAGCTGCTCGTATCAGATAGCAGAACGAAAGGAAGTTTCGTCGGAATACCTTGGTCTTTTTTATCTCATTTTTACCCAAATTATTCATACCAAGAGGTTTCGTACTAGAAAATTATCAACCTCAAAATCCAATAATCGTTGCATAATAATAATTTGTAGAATTTCTTTCAATTTTAATAAACAAATTATACCACTATTTTCAAATTAGATTTTGAAAATATTAATATAAAATACATAATATCTGATTTCCTCATATGACAAAATACCAGAACAGGACTATTTTACTGCCGTTTAGACAACCAATTGTTCTAACAGGTAAAGAATACAACTTAACTATTTTACATTGATTAATAAAGAAGTATGTTCATCACACTTCATGGCTGCTTGTTTAGTAACTTAATCACCACTTCCCCTAATTTAGGTCATGAGAAGTCAGTGGATTTTAGCTTGCCTGGGATTCCAACTAAATCTACAGATTAAGAATCAAGCTTTCTACCAATCAATTACTAAGCCTCAAAAACACATAGGTAATTTGAAAATATTAATACAAACTTAAAGGGCAATAACCCAGTTAAAATTGATCCAAGGATCCATGTGCCACTAATATGCACAACGCAGCCAAGTACTAATGAGACTTGTAAAGTTTCAATGAATAGTTGCAGTTAAATAGTGTGGAACAACAAAAAATATGAATAAAATTCAAAGGGCAATAACTGAGTGAAAATTGATGTTAGCAAAATTAAAATTTGATGGTAAAACAGTAAAGGATATTCATGTTTTCTGTCTTCATCTACTTTAGTCCTTGTTTCCTTTCTCTCTGGTTCTGCCTCCCCTTTACTTGCTGCCACTGTAATAAAGTCATAGAAAATACAATCAACTACTGAATACTTATACACTCAACTGTCATTTTAAAAGTGTCTATTTATTCATATTTAACACAGTTTCTCAACAATTGTTTCATTTATATACAGGGGCAAATTATCTAATCAGCTTTTCTTACAGTACTAACTTAACCTTCCAGATGGAAACAGGAACATCTGAACATGTGCGGAGGAAAATGAACGTTGCTGTCAAATTTTCATGCCACAGGGAATCAAACCCAGATTGTTATGTTACAAATCAAGCCGACTAACCTCTGGACCATGGCTGAATAATAGTTACTTGTATGTTCAGCTGAATTGTTTAGGCATCATGCCATTCAAACCTTTCTAACCATGATATTTGAAGAACGGCATACTGGTGGTACAAATCAAACTTACCTGTTTGTATTTTTACTCTGTACAATTTTGATGTGAATTGGTCATTTACTGTAAACACATGACTTGGTTCTGTAAGAAAAGAAAACACAAGAATAATTCTCCGAAGTCTCCAGTAAATATATCTCATTTATAGCTTGATACGCCAATGTTATCAGTCTGAGTTATAAGTCCAGTTACATTTATGTGAAAGTGACAAATTATGTATCTGTCAATAAGATGTTTATTTTATATTTAGTTTTATATCAGTTTTCTTATTTTTACGATCATCAGGGGTTCTACTGAGGCATAATGCCAAATCCTGAAAACAAGTCGCAAGTATGTTTCGGATGCCATTAGCTCACATCCCTACACCTTAACTAAGTTTCAAACATTGTTTCATTATTAAAATTCAGATTATGAAATTTAAATGACCATAACTTGGGTTTTTTTCATCAAATAACTTTTGTGCAGAAACGATACTTCTTCCTAATGCAGCAAATCCGGATTTCCAGATAAATCCGGAATTGTATAACCCCTGGTTCATAAGAAGACATATCTTGAAAGAAATACCAAATATCTTTAAAGATTATTCACAATTTATATTTCCCATACACATGTTAAAAACATCAACACACATGACCCATATTTGATTTTCGGGAAATCCTATTTGTTTACAAAATAAACTGCTGGACTTTTGGATTGTAGCAAGTTTAAATATCTTTTGCATACAGGTGATTAATAGTTGTGTGGAATGTTATCAGGGGTGTCAACAGGGCCAATTTAACAAGTAATTAAGAATTGCAAGCAATACAGAAGTCCCCTACCGGTTTTAAGCTATTTTCAATGTTTCTGTCGCCATAGCAGCCACAATTTTTGTCAGAATCAAAATATTTTTGGACGTGCATAATCCCCTTATTGCCCCCTATCAACATACCAAGTTTCATAAACCTAGCTTGGAAACTGTTTGAGTTATGTCAGGATCCAGATTTTTTGACGGACGGTAGGAGGGCAAACCTATAGTCCCCTCCGGTCAAAAACCGGTAGGGGACTAAAAATCAGGCTGACCATTTTTGCCAAACAAGAGTCCTTCAATGATATTAGTTTCCATAAGTAACTATGTTTGTATTAAAGAAAATCCTTCTGATCAGCTTAAAGTTACCATAACTTTGCCATTTCTTGAGATATTTTCATCAAATAACTTTTATTTTGGTCAGAAGCCATTGCTCTAATGCTATCCGGAATAAATCCGGAATTCTGGATAAATCAGGAAAATTGACACCCCAGTATTATAGCGTGTATTTACTATTATAGTAGATCTATACACGTGTGTGAACCCTTGAAAATTTATGCTACATTGTATTACATTTTATTAGAATTCAATAATCATGCTCCAGTCAACCCTGAATAAGATAATCATTTTGTTGTCCATTGTTCAGGCAAGGCGAGCCTTGGTAATTCAGTGCTCCAGCTAGGATTTGAAAAGGGCAGGGTGCAACTTTGTGAAAAGGGCACTTTGGGGGAGGGTTCGGGAGGGGGGCTCCCCCGCCCTGCCGAGGGGGGATTGGGGGTCCTCCCCCAAGAAAATTTTGAAGTTTTAGTGTCTGCTTATGGCATCTCCTGTGTTTCCTGACAGAAATTTGTGGTGTTTCTCCAGTAAGCAAATATACCTTTTCATTAAAAGGAAACAAATATTTTGTAATAAAAATGAAGCATAGATTTCTAAATGATCACAAAACATTTAAACAGACAAATGCCCTATGCCAAAGTATTGATCTACTTGTATGTATAATCAACACTTATATAATCAACTCTGATTGTTCTTTCAATTCACAAACATCATAGTAGTTTTAAAATGGTTATTCTTTTGACAGCATTCATTAACTGTTTAATTGTACGATGTAAAACATACAAAATACGATTTTCTCATCAAATTTCTCTTGCACAACGGTACAGACGGTGCGCGAGTTTTATCACTAACCGAAAACGAAAGTAATTTCCGTGCGATATTAGTATCATATCACGGAATCACCGATTTAAAGAAGGGAAAAGAATAAGTATGCCAAAAAAGTTTTTAGATCGTACTCAATGAGATCGAAATTCGGCCAACTTGCGCGTACGGCAATTAATCGACGTGGGTAATACGAAATTTTTAATCCCGGCCCGTGAATCTTCATAGATTTCTATCTATTTTCTACATCGATCTTTATTTGATATCAAGGTAGTATAGACTTGCGGAAATTAGACTTTTCGCGTAAAAAATTATAATCTAACATAAAGAACGAGATTGGAAATAGTCCAACTTTAGAACTTACGCGAGAATTGTCAACCCTGTCGGATCTTTATTAAATGAGTGAATCTCGTGAAAATCCACGTCAATAACTTTCCAATGGTCAAAGACTAAGGCGCGATTTAATTCATTAAGATTAATTTTAACATCATCAAAAAATATAACGTGTACACTGTGATGCTTTACAGTAGGCCTACGCCCAAGTCTCTACACGCGTGAGTTTTACACACCGTATGGCGTCACTATGTAACTCACTGAGTTTACACGTTTCTCTGGTGAATTAACGCCTTATATGGCGATGCGTCGAGGACTTTAATAGTGTTCTGTGCTTTAAAATTCTTTTTGGATTCACAACATATTTTTTATTGAGGATTAAACATGCTAGTCAACGGGTTACATTGGTAAATAAAGGTTAGTTAGAGGGATTTAATAGCGCGCTTTTATTTCCCCGCAAGATCCTGAGAAAAAATGTGCGTTATTAAAACTTCGAAATTTAAGAATGAATTCATCATTACTGTAGCTTATGTTAAACATTTCTGTTGAAATTGACAAGTGCCCTCTAAGTTTTTTACTTGTCTTGGTCAAATTCACGGACAATCTGTGATCTAATTCACTCGGTTATATGCCAATTAGCTATTCACACGTTGATTTTGCGTGAACGTGAGACACGATCTCATTGGTTGATAGCCGTTGCAGATGACAAGCCCCGCCTCCGATGTTATCAATTTAAGAGTGTTTTATGGATGATTGACGTATCTGATTAATATACAACTTGTCACGTTGTTTATTACTCGATTGACCCAGTTTTTTACACACATAAGAATTTAAAAAGGGCAGGGCGGATTTGACAACAAAAGGGCACAGCAGGGCGCAGGAAAAGGGCAGCAGGGCATGGCGCCCTGCTATGGCGCCCTGCTATTAACGTCTAGCTGGGGCACTGTAATTGAGTACGCTGATTTTATAATACAACTTGTTTACTACCCTAGTGTAATGCATTCACCGTTCTCTTACACATGTATTGACATATGTGTACTGGTGACAAGGGCAGCCATTTTTCTAATTATGTGACTTAAAATAGTTCAATATGGCGCCTTGTTATGTCAGGTCTATTGCAATGCATAAAGGTGATCAGAATGAACAAGACTATGTCAGCAACCGAGGACCATAAGAAAATTTGCTTCAAGCAAAAACGCGACCCCTGATTTTAAACTTTAGCTCAAATACTGATGAATATTCCAGTAAAACTTTCACAACTAAATACAACCATTTGATACACAATACTGTTGAAAGACACCTGTAATCTACTATTTTTTTATTAGAAAATCTTCTTTAGAACTTTTACTAATATTTTCACTTTTCTAAATTCTTACTCGAAAATTATCATTACAACTTCTAATATTATTTTTACTGTCATATAATGATAGCTCACTTCTTATAATAAATGAATTTCACCACATTACCTATTTCTTTATTTTTCGGTTCTTTATGTAGAATTCTCTGAGCTATTTTTCCTACAGCCAGTGATTGTATGGCTCTCATTAAATCCTTCTCGGGTATATCCGTCTCACTGCGTATTTCCTGTAATTTATATACCCAAAACTCATAGAAAAAAGCATTAATACTTCAATATATTCCTCACCTCAAGCCCACAAAAAAATCTGCACATAATTTTTTGCTGCGTGGAGTCACTAACAGAGGTGTCAAGAGAGCCAAATTAAAAATCCTGAAAATCATATGCGGCTGACCATTTTTGACAAACTAGAGGCCGTCAACCATATAAAACTCAGTTTTTCAAACTTTTTATGAAGAAAATCCTTCAGAGCAGATATAATTGACCATAACTTTGCCATTTCTTGAGATATTTTCATCAAATAACTTTTATTGTGGTCAGAAAGCATAGCTCTTCAAGGGTAGACAAATCCGAATTCCAAATTGACACCCCTGCACTAAGTTTTAATACAATAAATTTGCTAAAAAATATGTCAACAGAAGAACCATGCTATTACTCAACGTTTTGACCAAAAGGTCTTTTTCAATAGCTTAAAACATTTTCTAACACATCATCCAGACACAGTTTGGTCTAGACAAACATGCATACCGAACAACATCAGTAAATTTTAAACAACATACCCAACCATTAAAGATGAGGAGCATAAATAACAACCTATTCAATACAGCAACATGACAAACATGAAGCAAACAAGCTTGCAGTAAGGAGAGTTGATGGTATAGCACAGTATTGCTTAATCAAAGCACTTACGAAAATCATAAACTTACGTTAAAATTTAAATTCTTCATAATTTCTTTACAATTATAAAGAACGGTAAATGGAGCTTCAATACTAATACTGATTCAGTTACAGAACTCGTACAAACCATATCCTTCACCAATTTGCAGTTGTTAATGAGTTGTAAAGAATTTACATGTGAGCGTAAGTTTCAGAATTTTTTAAGTGCTTTGATAAAACAGTACCCTGGTCTCTTAGGGTCAACAAACCTCATATGTCCATTTATCTCTATTATTGAATAACATCAGTACACACATCTGGTATGTAGACACTTGTATAATATGTTTACGTGGACCTTTAGATGAACTGGCACCCACACTTTCACTGGATTCCTCTTTCTTCATACCATAAAACACGGCATTTAAATCTGCTGATCCAAGCTGTGGCTGAAGTGTTAACTGACGACCGCTGTGTTTGGCCAGATAGAATCTGAAACAGAACAAACCAGCTTATGTCCATGAAATTTTTAAAAAGTATTTTATAAATGACTTCTGTAAACCTTGAAATTAAGTCGCCACGAAACATACGGACATTGCAGGAAACTTAAAAACGAAAAAGTTTGTAGTCGCGAAAGTAAATAGGTTTACAGTAAATCCAAGCTGTATAATCCTTGGGTGTCATGTAATTGTGAAGCGCAATAGAATATGTTTAAATAATTTTTGCGCTATATAAATGACATGTATTTGTATTATATAAAGTAAGTAGTTTGTACGGTTAAATATTCACAATTTTTTAAACTTCTGGAAGGACTGTACTGCCATTATTTTTTGCAAATATAGCATAGATTGGTCACTCTTGCAAATTTCTGATTTTACAGTAAACTACAGTACCTTCTAAATTGTTCGAAGGCAGATCTAGGCGCTGATGTTATGTTACACTTTGGAGTGGCAGATTGTGTTGGCCAATAACCCGTCGTCAACACTCGTACTGTTAAATCAACACCACCTAAATTTACCTGAAACAAAAATAAATCAATTCTAAACAGAAATACAGTTAAAGATTCAAAGACTAGATCTATACATTGCAGTTTTCGCATAAGATTTAATTTATTAATAAAGGCAGAGTTTAAGGCACAAATTTATGTTGTTTTAGATAAGCTATTTGGTTCACAAAAGTACACATAAATCAAACAGTCTCAAGACCAAAATAGTTTATATGGCCAGAAGGTTTTCTGTTTAAAGTTGAAAAAAACCATAGTCCAAACTAATGAGTTTTGACACATAAACATGTCTCACACAAAGGGCTATAACTCTGGCAAAATTCATACATCCTAAAATTCAACACACACAAAAAGGCTTGGTACCAACAATTCATGTGAAGTTTCATTGAAATCCAACCAGTGGTTAAGGACAAAAAGCACAGACAAACTTTATAACATCCGTCAAGACAGACAGACATCCAGCGCAAATCAACATAGACCACAAAATCAACATACATCATAAAATCAATATGTCTTCCCACTGGATACAAAATATACTAGCCCAACCACACAGCCCACTTTTCTAAGACACTTTTCCATTGATAGGCAAACTTTACAAAAATATCTTTAAAATGTGAAGGTTTTTCAAAAAAATATATGCCATTGAAAGTATACATACATCAGCTTGGCTGGTGAAAGTTCTGAATTCTTCCATGTAACCATTGGAAACTGTCATATCCTTGAACATTCCTTCAAGTTTGGATGTAAACTGACATCCACATTCAGTCTGAAATAGAAATGTAGAAATAATGTCAAGATTGAGTACACATATAAATCTGCTAGCTAACAAAGGTGACTGAATGTCGCCATTTTTATCTCTGTGTCTTCAGTAAAATATTAATCACCAAAATAAAGATTGTATTTTATTGTATTCACCGCCTTTATAAATGAACCACTAATAATTATTCCACCACCACAACATAAAGTAGAACACATCTTTACTGTTCCAAATGCAGTTTTGTACTCTCTCACGTCACCACATGGCAATAAATTCACCCGTCACTAGTACAAACGTCGTTCAAGTTAGACCGTATGAAGCATGCAAGTGTAAATATTGTTTTACATACAACCAAGTGGTACAACCAGACAATGTTTAGGTTCAACAATGTTTCTCAACATTTTTTCAGTTACATACATTGGTCGAATCATCCAATCAATTTTCCTGGGTAGTACTCTAACAAGTACTAACTTAACCATCCACATGCGGAGGAAAATAAACCTTGTTACCAAATGTTCATGGAAAGGTATGACCTGATAGGAACCCAACATGTTTACTATTTGACACACAGTATTAAACAGGGGTGTCAACAGAGCCAAATTTAAAATCCTAGAAATCATATGCAGCTGACCATTTTTGACAAACTAGAGGCTGTCAACCATATATAAATCATTTTTTCAAACTTTTCATTGAAGAAAATCCTTCAGAGCAGATATAATTGACCATAACTTTGCCATTTCTTGAGATATTTTCATCAAATAACTTATTTTGGTCAGAAAGCATAGCTCTTCAAGGAAAGACAAATCCGGAATTCCGGATAAATCCGGAAAATTGACACTCCTGATTAAAAGAACTAACTCCTTAGAAGTCAGAGGTCATTGGCCAATCCAGCCGGGAAAATGCAAATGACCATGCACTTACAACTTTCCCAGTCGATGCAAGCAAACAATACAACAAACCACATAACTTGACATAAGGACAAAAGTTATAAGTACCTTTAATTTTGAGATCATGTTCTTTTCCGAGTCATCTGATACACTTTTGTTGAGGAGTAATCTACGAGCGAGATGCTGCTTGTAATATCGTTCAAATACATCTTTCTCTTGCAGAAATCTGAACAATACCATACTTTTATCTAATACCGTCTCAATCTCTTGTTCTGTCATCTAGAAATTAAACGTAAGTACAGGGTTAGATATAAAAGAGAAATTAAACGTAAAGAATTTACATTTAAAGGTGCAAAGAGTAGTACCTGAGTAGTACATGAGAAGTATACCTCAAACAAGTACTCAGTACTCACATTCAGCAAAGTACTCAATTATATTGATAAGTATAACTTTTTTTACTTCAGATTTTTGTTGTTGTCTCACTTGTTCAGCTATATCCAACGAAACTTTAAACCAATAGTTTTGAAATACTCAGTCAATATGTGCAAAGTCCTATGCAAAATGGCAAGAAAAATACAATCAACGTAATTATGGAAGGCCTAGAAATTATAACTTATCGGTCAGAGCATCCTCTCATGTGTATATTGCAAATAATCAAAATAATTCTGGCATCTGAACATTGTTTGAAAGAAGCCAACTTTAAAGTTAAAATGAGGTTCTCATCTCTATAGTGATTCCACATAATTAAGTTAGGAGACAAGGCAATAACAAATCATTCATTGATATACCAGCATAGTGAGCATACAACATAGCTATTAATAAATTTGATTTTGAGAACAACAGACCAATACATAATTCGGTATTTGGGACTTTGGTTTAGTAAATTCAATTTATACGTCAGTTGAGAATGCTAGGCCAATTTGCTTATTAAGAGATTTTGTCCAAGGTTATAAATTTAATACATTGGATGATGAAAACATGTGCATTTTTTTCCAATGGTTTCCAAAATTAAATCCTATCCTAAGTTTACTCAATACTTATGGTCAATTGACAGTTGCATGCCTGTGCTTGCTCCGAGAGCAAAAAGGCATAAATCCTCGCACACACCCTCACCCTTGCAAAAAACAGTATTTTCTAATAGATCAGGCTAAATCTGACCCCTTTAGTTTGGAAGACTTGAAGACAAAAAGAAGGAAATCAGCCGAAAGGAGGAAAAATCACAGTCCTACAGATAATTACACTGGGACAAAACATGAAATAACAAAGCTGACTTACTCCCTTGACTCCCTTCTTCAGTTTATCGTCAATAAATAGGGACAAAAATTCTGGTGACTTTGGATTCAAATTTATGAAATGTTCAAAATCACTAGATATCATTTTCTTAAATAGGTTATCATTGTTAAATGACTCGTGTAAGAAATGGTCGAATCTATCCTTTAGGTCCAGTAGATTCTGTAAATGGAAAATAAACATGGTATGATTATGGGTATAATAAGGGAGTGAATTGTAGTTTGTAATTCAGGGGTCCTACTGAGGCGTAATGCCCAATCCTGAAAATAAACAAATGTCTGGTTTTAGGTGCCATTTGCACACACCAACTACACCAAGACTTTGTATAAACATTGTTCTATTGTTAAACGAACATATCTTAGGTATCTTTGATATCTTTCAACAAATAACTCATTTTCTGCAGAAAATTAAATTCTTTCTAGTACAGCAACTGCTGATTTCCAAATTATTCCGGATTTGTAAGACCCCTGTCAGGTAATATTCAAAACAGGCCTTCTGCATGCCATATGCCAGTAAGACAGACTTGCCTGGCAAAATCACAGAGAACACTTCAATTAGTAATTAGTCTGATTTGCTTATTTAAAGCCCTTTCTCAACCATTTTTCAGTAACATAAGATGGCTCATTTGACTAATCAGTTTTCCTGGACTGTATCCTCACCAGTACTAACTGACTCTTCAACAAAGAATCAGTAACTTCACCACATGTGGATGAAAAAATCAACATTGTTGTCAAATTTTAATGAAAAACTATGACAAGCCACAACTAGGAATCTAACCAGATATCCAGATAATAAATCCAGCACTATAAACCCTGGAACACATGGCAACAGCTCGTTCAATACCATGATGTATTCAAGATTCAGTGACAAACATAAATACTAGAGGGCCATGATGGCCATATATCGCTCACCTGAGAAACATTGCTTTCCAAATTGCTCAAATAAGTTCATCTGACTTTTAGATACTAGTAGTACTGTTTAAGCTTAGCCTAGAATTCATAGACAAACATTCTGACCAAATATCGTGAACAATGGGCCATAACTATGGCCTCTAGTATGTTCACAAGAAACTGTGGACGGACGGACGTTGGACAGACGAAGAGTGATCACAAAAGCTCACCCTGTCACTATATGACAGGTGAGCTAATAAAATCAGGTGAACTTTGGACCTTACCTGTACATATGTTATAGCATTCTTGCCATCTTCACCTTCTTCTGATACCAGAGCTCGACCTTGCTCCCTTAAATACCCACTGATACATGTACACATCGTCTTCAAGCCATTAGGCACTCGTACCAGCAGTTTATACATACAACGTAAATCTGAAAATATTACAATTAGAAAATTTAAAGTTTATAAATGGTATGACTTTAATAATAAATAATGATAAAATTATAAGATCTGAAAGATATTTTTACTTAAGGAACATGGGTACTGTTTTATCAAAGCACTTACGGAAATCATAACTCATGATCAAATTTCAATTATTCATAATTTGTTTACAATTATAAAGTGTTGTATATGGAGCTGTAATACTGATAATGATTCAGTTAATCAACACCTAAAAAACCATATCCGTCACCAATTTGCAGTTGTAGAAGAATTGTAAAGAATTTAAATTTTAGCGTTACTTTAAGATTTCCGTTAGTGCTTTGATAAAACAGTACCATGGTGAGGGAGCCGTTTCAGAGGGAAAACTAATTTTGTGGAAGACATTCTACACTCTCGTAAATTTTAAATTTAAATTATCAAGTTTTGAATTCAATCAGAAATGATGTCCCACAGTTCAACAGTACTTCAGTCATATTGAGACTACCAAGTCAGAATATCATGACACAGGGTGACCCAGCAGCTACCTGGAACTAGCTATGCTGAGCATCCAGCAAGGCAGATAAAATGAGATATACCAGTACCATATTCAAAGACTTTGGTAAGTCACCGACAGGGATCAAACCCAAGACATCCCACACTCTAAGTGGATGCACTATGTCATCAAGGTAAAGATAGATCAATGTCACAAGGTGTTATAACAGAAACTATCATTCACATTGCCTTTTCATGGGAAAATGAGTCAGCATATTGAGAACTTAAGACTTCGGCCTCATAAAGGCTTGAAAGAATAATAAAATTTAAAGATATTATTTACCATCAGTTTTGTTGTTTTTGAGCATATGTACAACACCAGAGTTCTCCATCTGAAAACAACAAACATTGGAATAATGGATCAGATGTTACAGCAACATTTAATTAACAATGACATCAATTAAAGTGTCCTAGCATTTTTACATTTTAAGTAAAGTTCATCAATTATACCTATGGTGGCCAGTTCACTATCAGGGAGAATATAATAATCTATCAAGACAGATGTTGGTATCAATCATATAGCCTTAGTGTGGTCCTTTTGTTTGGAGCATCTAAAGTATTAGTAATAGTAGAACTTATCAGCTGTTGTAAGAAAACTGTCAGGTGATCTAATACACACAATCTCTATTTTCATGAGTTCACTTCACTTACCTCAACAATTGTTTTCATATGCTTGCTAATTAATTCTTCTTCCAGTACTTTGACTATGGGTTCTTCTGTTGTTTTATCTAGATAATGTGTCGCTCTCTCTGCTTCCTCGTTGATTCGAGCCTCTACTTTCTTTATGTACATTGACGCACTGTTCTCAGCAAGGAATTTCTGACTCTCCGTCTACAAGAAATACAACAAACTTATTGTAAAACTAAAGGGTTTTTGACACACAAAAAGTATGTCTCAAACAAAGGGCCATAACTCCAGCAAAAATCATTCAACCTCATAATCTTGACAATATGCTTGGCTTGGTGTCAAGTTTTCATAAACAAGTTTCATTGACATCCAACAAACAGGTAAAGAGAACAAGTATGGACAAACTTTTAGACATCCATCCAGCACAAAAGCATTATCAACTGGCTAGAATTAATTCCTAGATAACGGTCTCCTAATTAGGCTAGCTTCTGATTTCTTTCATTCAACGTGTTTCATTAGTTGAATAAGAACACAGCTTATTTGATGTCCATTATAGGGGATGTGCAGCTGGGAAAATCCCCATTAACGATTACATGCGAAAAACACGTGATGGTTGTTGTTATAGGGCATATCTGTGACACCCGTCTCCTAGATCGGAAAACACTCTTTTATAAGTATTTGTTCGCCTGGTACTATTTAGTGCTGCCTGGCAGCCAGAGGCTAGATCTATAGACTCTGTAGAGCAAACAAATTCCTTAGTCATTTTTTTCCTCTGCCAGATCATCCAAAAGCCTGATAGGAAATCCCCGCTGGATGCAGTGCATTTGTTCATATTAAGCATAACTGAAATAATACGATTGTATAATTTGAATGACCGTGATGAATACTATAGAGACATGAAACAACTCCCCACGTTACCTGATAGAACTCTCTGGATTCTGATAAGAAGGGCTGTTCAAAGTCTTCTACATAAACATTTCGTGTCTCGATACCAAGTATCATCAACATCTGACAAGCATTCTTCACAGCTCCCCTGTAATAGAAGAAAAACTGATTTTACCATTTGTATCAAAGGTTATTTATTTATTCTAGTTTAACACCATTTCTCAACAAGTTTTCAGTTATATGTACGACAGCTGATTCACCTTACAAGTTATAGACTGTAACCTAACCAGTAATAACTTACCTTCCACAAGGAACCAGCAACTTCTTCCCAAGTGGAGGAAGTTCAACATTATAGTCATGGAAGCAAAATAATCTTTAGACCAAAACAAATTAATATTGCATTTAATCCCGATAAAAGACCAACCAGTCCTAGATCTATCATTAAATGTTTAGCACCAAGAAAGGGAGCTTTAACAGTATCAGTTGACTGTTGAATGACATCAGCACAGCAAGGACTGCGATAGAAGCAGTAACATTTCCAGTCATGAGGCAATGTTCTAACTATTCCTCTTTTCATCATGTTTTACACATTTTGCAGTTTAAATACAGTTACCGGTAGATCTAACATGTTTTCCTGGATATAATTGTCAACCAGTACTAATAACTTTCTCTTCCTCAAGCAACTCACAACTTCAGAATTTCTCCAGATGTGGAGGACATGACTATATCCAATGACACAGAGAAACATAGCCTTAAAATCAAATACTGTTTATTATACACAACTGATGTGTGAAATCTAGCACTGTACCAATTGCATTGACATTAAAATACTTTTTTTTCTAACAGTAAATTGTAAACATATGAGATGGTCTAATTAATTCACTTGAAAGCCTTTTGACAAACCATAAGGCAGGGTTTGCACTAGCCTCCAAAATTGGAAAGTCAAAATTACTCCAGACCCTCAATTTTCAAAATATTGCAAGAAGTGAATAGTGAAAGTGATTCATTAGCTTAAATTTTCAAAAGTCAAAACTGACACTTCTGTCAAATTCAAGAGTCAAAATGCAGTTTCAAGAACCAAACAAATGAAAGCCCTGTTCAGCTCTGGCACAATGTGAATCAGCTGTGAATACTATTTGTGACATTTACACAAAGTACACTTACCTATCTACCACCTCACCACGTCGTTCTTTAGCCACCATATCTAGCAGTGTGTGTCGTAGATGTTCATTGATAGTCTGGTATCTCACTACTTCATCCCTGAAGATCTTCAGTCCAAGATTATAAACATTGTCGACATTATTCTGTTGGACATACACTCTATCCTGTAACATAAACATCATTGTTTTCAAATACTCTTAATTCATTTCTAACATACAGCAAGAACAACCTCCACACAGTCCAGGGTTGTCATCAAGATTTTGCCGAGCATGTATATTATTTTAAATTTGAGACAGCCAAACTGGTTATTTTATAGTCAATATAAGGAAGATTATTTATATTATCTAAGCTTTGAGGCGGACATAGTTGCAGTTGAGACAGGCATTTACGCCTACAGCCACCTCTTACGTTTTATACTCCACAACACTGATGCCAGTAGCCTACCATCAAAAACTTCCAACACTATTGTGAATTTGTATGCAGTAACCATTCATTGCCAAGTACCCCATAAACAACAGCCAATGTGAGTGTTGCTTTAACATGATTCTACTGTATGGATAAGACAGAGGGATTGTCTACCGGTAATCAGTACAATTTCCAAGTTTGTTATACAGAATTTTAGAAAATTTATGAAGTACAGAATGATACAATCACTGTTGTGCTATGTATCGGGATAATCCACTGAGCATTGACAAGTTTTCAAGGACACCAAGGTCCAATGACGATTTAATTATTAAAAATAGAGGTCTCATTTTGGTGTTTTAAACAACTTGACAAAACAAATCAGCATTAGCTCAGGCATTCCACTAGCTTCTGAATCTGAATGGTCATTTTGATACTTTTGACTAAGTTTTACCATTCTATAGGCAAAATACCCCTGATTTTAAGAGAAAATTATCCTTCCAGTGATTTTTTTCCTTCTTTGTTTGCTACCGGTAAACAGTACCTTCCCAATCTGAAAAAGGCTATAAATTTTCCAAATTTGAAGGTAGAAATTCCCAATGAACATTTGAAAAAACATTATTTCAAAATCGGACATAAAATGACAGTTATGAACATTTTTAACACAAGGTCAATATTAAAAGGTTACAGAAACCAGTAAACAGTCACATGTAATTTGTTTTATTTGACCTTTCTGCTTTATGAAAATTCCCAATTTCAAATTGTCACGACCCGAAAATTCCCAATCTGAACGGACCTAGACCCTTTCCCAAAGAAGCGAAAAAAATCACTGCCTTCAAACCAAAATCTTGATCATCAAATTGTGCCTTTTTGGAGATTTCAAAAGGTAAAATCCTTACTCTCGAGTCAATTGGAACCCCTGATGAGCATAATTTTACAAATACAATTTTGAACAATATTACACTACTAACCATATACATGAGTATATCTCTAATCATGACCATAGATGTCTGATGATCACTCCATGCACTGTTCAATGTAAGCAGGAAGTTATTGTTGAGTGCATCCAGTACATCTACTTGAACCTACAAGTATAAACAACACAGTTACACATTGAAATGCTATGATGTATTATAAACACTGGTAGTATTATATTATATACTGTATAGTTCAGAGAATTTGACATGACTTACAGCGACCTTCTATTAGCATAATTTAACAGCTGATACATTGTCTATATTTATTATCCTGGTTGTACATTTTCATAAACGGGAAGTATCACGAAGACACTCGAGGTGTTATACTAACACAAGTCTACAGGACCGATATTGCACTATTTGCTCATGAAAATTAATATATTCAAGGCAAGAACCTTGTTATATATTCATGCATAAAGGTCAGGATCATGTCAAATTCTCTCGAGCCATTTATACAAATTGTTGACTAAAGCATTTCAGAGCTAGAAAAGGTTAGGAATTCTTAGGAGTCTTAAAATAATAGTAGGAGCTTCTACGTCATACAAGAGACGTTGGCACACATCAGTGTTTTAAAAGCACTCACCTTATCAGTACAAAAATGTATGTAATTTTGGCAATATTGCTATTTTTTATGGCTTGACCTACAGTGTTTTTGACTCCTCATGACTAGATATCGAACATGGCGTATACTTTAGTCTTTACAGAGGCAAACAGTGAAGTCGGGTTCCATGAATATTGAGTAAAAACTGTGAAATTAGAGTGTCTACAAGGTTTTTCCTTGATTTAGCCTAGTGACCTAGTTTTTTTTAAATGACCAATTTATGAACTTGAACAGATTTTATAAACTAAAAGATATTGTGAACAAAGAAAATGTCAAAACTATGACCTCTAAAAGTGTTAAACAATGTTTATCTTTTGAGTTGAACTGGTGACCTATTTTTTTACCTTTTGATCATAATCTGCTGTGAACCACGTACCTAACCTAGATTTTTAGAAATAATCATTGTGGCCATGTCAAAACTGTGACCTCTTGAGTGTTAAATACATGTGAACAAAGTTTTCTTTGTAATTGATTTGACCCAGTGACATAGAAGTTTACCTCAGATGATCTAGGTGCAAAATTGGCCTAGATTTTACAGCACAAGACAAACGATTGTGTCCAGGTTTAACTATGATTAACAGTCTACACACTTACGTACAATACTGCTACTAGCCACAAGTCCATGATTTATAAATCTCATGTCCTAAATTATTAAATATGAATGCCAAGTTTCTTTAAAATATCAGCTTAATTCTACAAACAGAAGATTTCACATGTTTTCTTACTTTTTTCACTAGATGTTCTGTTACAACTTCCTGGAGGCCTGAATATAATTTTTCTCCATGTTTGTGTAAAACCATTGTGTATGCGTTCCTATACAACTCCTCGAAACTAAGACCACTGTTGTTTTTCTTCTGTATTTCTTGGATTGCATTTTTTAACAATGCCCAAATGTTGTCCACATACTTCTCATCCATAGTCATCTGAAAAGAAAATGTGAACTGTTTAGAATTTCATTTAATTGAGATCAGTCAATTTTTATGTGAATTGCTCAGAATTCAATTTGATAACTTATGCCAACGAGAGTAATCCATGGGTTAGTGACTAAATAATACTGATCCAGTATTACTAAATGTTTAAACATACCAAGTTTCCAAATTAAGTGCTGAACATGCAGAGGCCTATTACCAACCTCGATGACCTAGAGCTGTAACGGTTAACCACAGTGGATCGAGAACCGCCCGTTCAGTCAATGGTATGACAACGACAAATCTGGTCAGCTCATATATGTATAGACAAGATCAGTCATTCTGAAATTTGCCGGTCCGACGGACATGTCCGTCAGATTTTGATAGGGTCTGCCGTTTTTCAACCCTGAACCGGTCCGACTGACCGGCCTTTATCCACAACTGTCTAAACAAAAATGGCGTCGATAAACGACGAAGACGATACACAAGCACATATAAAGGTTGATTTAAGGGCAGCCGTCTGCACAGAGTGTAAAGAAACGTGAAAACACATACTTTCCATGAAAAATGGATGATAAATCATAGCTGGTTAGTTAAATTAGACAAAAATTGCATGTTAAAACACATTTATGTGAGTTTCGATTTTTTTTGTCCGGCAGATTTACTTTTGGTCCGGCAGTTTTCAAGACATTGTCGGACCAAATGTCGGATCATTTTTGCCAACTTTCATAATGTCTGCAAGATAAACGTATCACTCAATAAATTTTATATGAAAGTCATAATGAATGATTTTTAATGAATTTGTTTAATGGTTGTAATAATGTTCGCATCGGCAAATAGATTATTACACCTAGCGCATGATAGATCCTATATCATAATTATGTATGAAGAAACACACATGCAGAAAATCATGTTAAACTTCAAATCAATTCTTAAAATTGATCACACAATATCATGAAATAAACGCCGGATGTCAAGTCGATCTAAGTCATGTCAAATCAAGTTTCAAGCACAGGGTTATAGCTCATTGAGTTTAAAAAATGCGATGCCATTATCTATGATAATTTATTTAGAGCATGTTCTTTAACTCAATGATTGTATCCCTGAGGTTTCCAGACCTGTGAAAAATTCAAAATTGTGACTTTAGAGCGCGGTCTATTAATTTCTTGTTTGATAAGAATAGAATTAAATCAGACTTGATTGATATCAGTATCGGACACGTGAAATTGTAGGTAGTTTACTTGAAATGAGGAAATAGAATGGATTTTAACAAACCGCACCTAAATAATTAAGATTCTACATGTATGTATGTCGGTTTATCGTACGATAAGTAAAGTGTGTGCGAGTTTGTATCATGCAACGATGGTGCATTTAATTCTAGTTCTCGTATGTATATATAGATAACATCTATAGTCTCCAGTTAAAGTTACTAATTGTTGTCTGTCAAACTTGTACTGAAAAACATATGTGCAAATTGTTTTAATGTATCGAATTGAGAAAACCTTAAGTTCAAACTCAAAATTTCAATATTTGCAAATAACCGCAGAGGGGCAAACCGTTACAGATCTAGTGGCAAAGTGTCCGCTTGAAGTACTTGTCGACACGGTTTCTCCAGATGTCATCATCGCAACTGAAACTTGGCTAAGTAGTGACATCCACTCTTCAGAGTTCTTCGATCCTGCATTGGGCTACAATGTCTACAGGAGAGATTGTAAGACCGATGCACATGGGGGAGTCCTCATAGCCGTGAAGAAGGACTTGGAATTCACCAATGTCACCCCTAGTGAAGACATCGAGTTCATCTGGGGCCTCTCCAACTCCCTAAGAAGAAACAGTTGGTCATAGGAGCATACTACCGTCCCCCCGACAAAGTTGACGAAGAATATCTTTCCAAGACCAGTGATGTGATATCAGCACTCAAGGCCAAACATAAGAAAGACGTTTTCATCATCTCAGGTGACTTCAATGTACCAGATATTAACTGGTCCGACAACACTATATGTGGCAACTCTTACCCGCATCGTGTCAGCCAGAGTTACCTGGATATGGCACATGACCTTGCCCTCGAGCAAATGGTGGACTTCCCAACGCGCAATGCTAATACCCTTGACTTGGTGTTGTCATCGCATCCGGACTTCATGACACGTTGCAAAAGCCTGCCACCACTAGGTACCAAGAGTGACCATGACATCGTGCTCTATGATACTACCCATGAAGTTGTACGATCTAAACAGCCACGAAGAAAGATCTTGCTGTGGAAGGATATCAATCCTGACACCATCAAGGATGCATGCTCACAACTTTGTAAAGCACTCCTAGCAGCTAGTTTCACCTCTGTAGACGAAATGTGGTTGGCCGTCAAGAAGGGTTTGTTGGACATCATCAACACACATGTCCCCTCCAAGATGAGCTCATCGAGGCACACCCATCCCTGGATCACTACAAAAACTTGACGTCTGAGTCGCCGTAAAGCCAAAGCCTACTGCAGAGCCAAATCTTATAACAACCCGAAAGACTGGAGTCGCTACAAACACCTTAAGGCAGAAACGCAAAGGGAGATGCGCAGAGGTCATAATGATTTTATCAAGAAAACGGTTAACCAAGACCTTACCAACAATCCCCAACGGTTCTACTCCTACATTAAGAGTAAAAAGCAGGAACAATCCGGCATCTCTCCACTACTGAATCAGGACGGCTTCCTACATAGTCGAAGCAACAGCAAGGCTGAGATTTTAAATAAACAATTCCACTCAGTTTATACCATAGAGAATACTACGAACATCCCAGATCTTGGACCAAGCAACATCCCATCGATGGCTCCCATCCAAGTTTCCATACCTGGAGTTAAGAAACTCAACGTTAACAAGGCATCAGGGCCGGATGGTATCCCAAACAGAATCCTCAGCTTGGCAGCGATGAATTACCACCGATCATAACTCACTTAACACCGGATCCGTACCCAACGTCTGGAGAGAAGCCCTGATCACTCCCATCTACAAGAAGGGTGCACGCAACATCGCATCAAACTATAGACCTGTTTCCCTGACATCTGTTGTATGCAAAATGCTAGCCTAAGAGCATATCATCTGTAGCTCAACAACAACATTCCAACTCCAAACCAACACGGATTTGGCTCCAAAAGCTCCTGTGAAACACAGCTGATTTCAACCATCCAGAACATAGCAAAGAACCTCAAAACTAAAATAGATCAAGTGGACATCATATTACTGGACTTCGCAAAAGCTTTTGATAAAGTACCATTGAACACCTCCTTCTCAAATTACACTTCTATGGTATCCGAGACAAAACTCTGCAATGGATTCGATCATTCCTAAACAATAGAACCCAACAAGTCCTTGTAGAGGGGAGCACATCAGAAAAACTAGAGGTACTATCAGGTGTACCCCAGGACACTACTGGGACCACTCCTCTTCCTCGTTTACATAAACGATCTGCCCTCCGCCTGCAAATCTTCTACTGCAAACCTCTTCGCAGATGACACCATGCTGGACAAATCTATCAAGAATGATCAAGACTCCGCCAAACTACAGGAGGATCTCTCAGCCCTAGAAGCATGGGAATCAAGATGGCAGATGTGCTTTCACCCAGACAAGTGTACAGTGTTGATAATCACAGCAAGCAAGGCACCAGTCAATGAGACCAACTACTATCTCCATGGACAACAGTTACAAGTTGTGGACAGTGCGAAGTACCTTGGTGTGACCCTCAGCAATGACCTCCATTGGGAGAAACACATACAAGCCACAGCTGCTAAAGCTTCCAAGCAACTTGGTTTCCTCAGACGCAACCTCAGGGATTGCAGCAGGGCAGTGAGAGATACAGGTCACTGCTCCGGCCAACTATGGAGTACGCAGCAACATCTTGGGATCCCCACAGAGCGGACGACATAAACCGTCTGGATAAAGAGCTGCCCGCTATGTGTGCAACAACTACACTGACAGAACACCGGGGTGTGTCACAGGCATGGTCAATTCACTCGGCTGGGAGACTCTGGTCGATCGCCGCCGAGTCCTAAGACTGACCATGCTATTCAAGATCAGGCACTCCCTGGTGGATATTCCAATGGCGTCCAGTTTAATGAGATCCAGTGACAGCAGGACCAGAGGGGCCATAGGCTGTACGTACCACCTGCATAAGCCGCAATATACAAGAATTCCTTCTTTCCAAGAACCATTCAGGACTGGAATAAACTCTCAACGACCATCACTGACACTACAACGTTTTAGATGTATATAGAACAACTCTCAAGTGGTGGCTGCCTTGCTAAACACCTCACTCAGGACGTAGTACAATCCAGCTGATGGATTCCTGTCCTGTATACGGAAGAAGAAGTGTGAGACGTCTCAAGTTCGATCCCAGGCTGTTAAGTTCCATCAGAACGTCAACAACTAATTTAAACTCCTTCAGTTTCATGTTCCAGACATTCTAGCTACTTCCTGGATTTAGTTTTTAACCACCTAACATATTGAACAATAAAGTAAAATGGGGCAGCTGTATTATAATTTTGTATGGTGGCATATTTCTGCCACCAGATAGCAGCAAACTTATCTAGATAATTAAGTGGTTAACACGTTACTTAGGTAAAACACATGATACGTAACACGTTAATAACTTAGCAGTTATATGTTGAAATGGTTTAAGTAGTGGCAGAAATATGCCACCATAATTTGGAGATATATTCAAACACACTATAAATATGGGTCTAGGAGCCACGTTTCTTGGGGAAATTGACAGCAGAATGAACTTTACAGTTTACTTTAGAAGGGTAGCCAAAACATAAAGATCTAGGTTACAGTAAGTAGGTCAACTTTATTTCACAACAACGCTTGTTAATAATAGATGTGATTGCTATGAAACTCACAGGAAAAGCCCTAATCCTCATCTTCGTGTCCTTCCTAGCTTGATTTCGACTCATTTTGTCGAATATCTAGACTCCTACGTTCTGAATAATCAACGATGGGCTCCGGGTTCGACAACGTTTAAGTGCGGCTTTTCGGAGAAAATAAGAATATGACAGACCAAGCACACAAGCTATGGATTCATACTTGACAAATAATTGCTATTTGTACTATTTATAAATAAATAGACGTTCTTTTTTGGTAAATTATGTCAGCATTTTTTTCGGAAATTTTCTGTTGTGTTTAATTTTCCCATAATGCAATGCAAAGTACTTCCGCCGAAAACGCTAAATTCCCACCAGGCCGTGCAAGAACGTAAATTCACAACAGCGCTTTTAGACCCTTCCACGCGTTATACTAGGAATTTGCTAATCAGCTCCGTGAATCAGAATACAGCGCTATTAAAATTGTTAATTGAATTGATCGTGCGAGTGAACTGAGTGATTTTCAATCAAATAAAGCCAGACCAGTTCGCGAGATTTTTGACACATTTCAATACAGTATGCATGCATTTTACTTCTAAGTAAGAAAACATATATATCAGCAGCGTATTTTTCATAAATACATTTATTCACGAATTTGCACTATCCAGACCCTCTCCCATAAATGATTTATTGTGTTGAATACCCTCTCCCATGTTCTTTGATTTATTGCATTGAATATGTAATAAAAGCTGGAGGGTGATGGAAAAGGAAAATTCAAACACAACCAGTATAGTTTCAGCTACATAGGCCTACACACTGAGGAAACCAAGCTGCGCTAAAACTATCGATAAATCACAGGTACATTAGGCCTACATATGATTCATTATTTCTTAACTTTAGATACACGTGCTTTATTTTATACTTAGAGACACACAATTAGAGCAGAATTTCTACGTTGAAGATACCAGTCCTGACTTTTATTCAACGGGAAGTGCGCATTTATAAATTACTTAATCAGTCTTTGGCAAAGCTCCCACATTTTGCTACAATGTAGGTTGACACGTTGTTTGTATGCAAAACTGCGTGCATCCCATGAAAAACACTAAATTTTATGAATAAACTTTAGAGCAAGTCAACTACTATTATAACGGCACATCTCTTTTAGTCTAAGTTTTAGAGTCCTTAATGCGATTATTCAAAATGTTTCTGAGTTTCTTTACTATTTTAATTGTCCACCCCAAAATGCGATAGGCAAAACACATATATGATTGCCATACATGAAAATGGTAAATTATTGTTGTTTATTAATAAACATGTAGAGTCTCCACCAGCTAAAATATTTATAGTTCATAGGTTATATAGTTCATAGAGTCCTCGTAAAGTTCACAGTGTCATCGTAGAATTTATAGAGTCCTCGTTGAGTTCATAGAGTCACCCTAGAGTTCGTAGTGCCATCGTAGAATTAATAGAGTCCTCGTTATTTACTGCTAATTAATTTAGAAACATTGCATTGGGTTTTAAAGTAGTCAAAAGTAGGTCAAATATCAAGCTAGATAGCTAACGCTGAAAAAAATGGAATAAAAACAGAACCAATTTATCTTTGAATTAAAATAACCCATGTGGTTAGTCCAATATGTTTAATGATGGTAATTCATCCCCAAAAAATTCCATCACTGACGTCACGTCATTTCTAACCGTCCATGCGTTACGAGTTTTAGCCACCCCGTGCTGCTGGGTGGATGCGACGTCAACATACGACGTAGCAACGACGCACAATTTACGTCGCAACCAATCGTTCAAGACCTGTATTTCTACTAGCGGATCTAATTCCTTCAAATATGAAGGAATTTAGGTATGTACACATACTTTACATTATTTATCTTGTATATATGATATCTAATGTTAGAATTGTCATGTTTATAGATCTTTGTCCTTTAAATTGCACGTGAAAAGACGCTTAAGCCGCACGCTATGTGACGCCTAGTTACCCTAGATTAAGTGTAATAAATTAAGCCAGATTTGACGCCGATATATTAGAATGATATACAGTATATTATCTTGATTGTATTTACATAAATGTACTCATTTATACATCGATTTTGATTATGTATGTAGATAATTATATCTATAAAATAAAATACACCAGCAACAACTTACATTGAAATTATTTTCTTTAATTACCAATTATATCTAGGACTTAACTTTCAACGGAAAGACCTGGGTGAGTATTGGCGACTGTCTTGGCATATCCTCCTTAAGTATGCTGAGCACTGGTATGGTGTTTAAGGATGATAAGTTAGTACTGGTTGATAACTCCCGGAAACGGATACGATCAAATGGAACCGACAGATGTTGGAGCACATGACATCCTTCTGTCGAGATACTAGAGGATGAACCTTTAAGACAGATGTTGGATGACATGACATCCTTTTGTCGAGATACTAGAGGGTGTACCTTTAAGGTAGATGTTGGAACATGTGGTATCCTTCTGTCGAGATACTAGAGGGTGCACCTTTAAGGCAGATGTTGGAACATGTGGTATCCTTCTGTCGAGATACTAGAGTGTGAACCTTTAAGGCAGACGTGGAGCACATGACATCCTTCTGACGAGATACTAGAGAGTATACCTTTAAGGCAGATGTTGGAGCACATGACATCCTTTTGTCGAGATACTAGAGGGTGAACCTTTAAGGCAGATGTTGGAGCACATGACATCCTTCTGACGAGATACTAGAGGGTGTACCTTTAAGGCAGATGTTGGAGCACATGACATCCTTCTGTCGAGATACTAGAGGGTGAACCTTTAAGGCATATGTTGGAGCACATGACATCCTTCTGTCGAGATACAAGAGGGTGAACCTTTAAGGCAGATGTTGGAACATGTGGTATCCTTCTGTCGAGATACTAGAGGGTGAACCTTTAAGGCAGATGTTGGAGCACATGACATCCTTTTGTTGAAATACTAGAGGGTGAACCTTTAAGGCAGATGTTGGAGCACATGACATCCTTTTCTCGAGATACTAGAGGGTGAACCTTTAAAGCAGATGTTGGAACATATAGCATCCTACTGTCGAGATACTAGAGGGTGAACCTTTAAGGCAGGTGTTCGAACATTAGTCATCCTTCTGTCGAGATACTAGAGGGTGCACCTTTAAGGTAGATGTTCGAGCACGTGGCATCCGTCTGTCGAGATACTAGATGGTGCACCTTTAAAGGGACTGCCTCACGTATTGGTGTATTGCAAAAATAAAATTAAATTGTCAAACATTCATGTAATTCTGGTATAGGTACCTGTATATGCCATAAACAACCACATTGACATAAAAAATAACTTGGGAAACATCGGCATTTTGTAGTAATTTAGCATTTTTACACCCAAAATTCTATAGGGTATTAATACCCTATAGAATTAGCACTACAATCACTTAAATTGACCAACATTTGTTTCCATTCGATGAAAACGAATTGCGAAACAAACCGAATACCTCACAGATGTTTCGGCTTTAGTTTGTTGAAGTTACAGTTTGATCATGTGTGAATAACATATTTCACATAACATTTTGGAAGACAACTCTGCTATATTTTCAAACAGAAAAATACAGAGTGCCAAATATCAAGAGTGATTTAAATTGCTTATATGCCATAAATCTTTCATAAAGCAACCACCAGTGACTTTATATTATATAAATACTTGGTTAGGTAGGAAAATTATGTCATACAAAATTTTTAGCCCGATCTGTGAGGCAGCACCTTTAAGGCAGATGTTGGAACATGTGGCATCCTACTGTCGAGATACTAGAGCGTGAACCTTTAAGATAGATGCTGGAACATGTGTCATCCTATTGTCGAGATACTAGCGGGTGAACCTGTTGTTGGAACAATGTACGAAATGTTTAATTATATACGTTTTGTATGTAGTGAATATCCTGTGATTTGATTTATTATAATGTGTTATTTTCTGCATGTGTTTCCATTTTGGTTTTGATTGTGTTTAGCTTTGCATTGTAATTGCAGTTTATAATAACAATATAGACCTGTTATAGTTGTAATAGCTGTTATTATACTACGAATTTATCAATTGTATAAGGCTTTTAGGATCAATTTACAGTACTCCACACAATAAGTACAACAATGCTTTTTTGAGAAAACAAGCAGAACCCTGTCTGAAAACTACTCATACATTTTACTTTGCAAAAGCAGCTTTGTTGTTTGTGGAGGCGAACAAGTTAGAACTGGTTGGAAAGGGGTTCATTGCTAGACATGTATAATATACCGACTATACGATTTATGTTTTGTGAATAAAAACTTAGTGTTACAGCATAGAGAGCTTCATGCTAAAAGTTACTTGCAACACACAAGTCGACTGGCGATCCTTTTTTACAAGTCTTAAGTGTTTTAACTTGAGCATTGTACAGTTGTATGGTTTAGTCAGTTTTTCAAGTGCTTCTACTAAAAGATAATTATCAGTCAACAATGTTTCATTTTATCCAACCAATACCCAAACAAACCCAACAAAAGGAACGAGTTTATAAGTAAGCTTAGCTTTCTACTAAAACATTGCTTTTGAAAATAAAGACTGTTTAAACCAAACCAAACCAAACCAAATCCAACCACATCCAACCCAACCCAAACCAAGTTAACCCATTCCCCGAAGCACCATAACCCCGTATATCCCTCCCCAATGCGTACGACTACACCCACCTCAACAACATACAACCATAAACCAAAATCACTCAACTCCATACAACCTATCACCATCCGAATGTAACCAAACCCATCTACATCAAACCAAAATAAATCTAACATAATTATAGCTCCCCGGAGATATATCTAACCTTGTAAACAAAGGCTAGTGTTGTAGTCGGCGGACTATAATCAACCCAACCTACCCGACACTACTAAACAACCACACCAACTATAGTCCAAACCGGAAGAACTCAACGTTAAAGTACACGTTTTTAAGTCTACTTCCAGACACTCGTCCGCTGTTACACGTGGCGCCACAGCATATTGGCCTTTGACCCTCTCAGGTACCCAGTCATACATATATGGGTAAGATGAAGAAATGTGAGTTATTCATTTGCTCATATAAATTGACCAATTGCGCAGACGGAGATCGAATCCGGGACCTCTAGATCCCGAAGGGCGCGCCATTACTCTAGGCCACCGCTCCCCAACTAAGCACATATAGTGTGACACGGGGTTGGGTTGTAAACGTGCAGAAGATACCATGTTCGAATCCCAGACGGGCTACTAGAAATTTCAAAAATACTTTCGGCGTTTTCCACCGACTAACTGGAGATTAACTAGTTTAAAAGTTTAGAAACTCAAAGATATAGTCTCGTATGTATTTAGCGATACTATACCACAGACACGTACGTACACTACCCATAAAAGAGCTAGCTCTGGTACCCGGATTCCACGAATCCACATATGTTTCTCAAACTTGTCCGAATGTCGATTTTCTTCCACACGTTTAGAAGTTGACTGTTACTTGCGGAATGGTCAGTCAGTAGTGGGATACAGTACGGGACAACTGGTTATGTGTATCGACCGCCGTATGTAAGTGAAAATTTGTTGAGCAGCGTCGTTAAACCCGAACATACATAATATGTATACATTAACTTGTCCGCACATGTCAGACATGGCCAACGGGCAGTACAATTTGCGACAATGTCCTCCCCGGTGGGTTTTGTATATTAATCTGAGGAAGAAAAAACGTAGCTGAATGTGTTCTGTATATATAATTTATTATTTATGTTAACATGTCGGAATATAAGCTGCATGTCGTTTGTGACTTATGTACAAACCCTGGAAACCACCTTATACATGGGTCAGAATCCCTATCCAATATTTGGCACTGTACATAGTCTAATCAGGCCGGAGACCGGGCTGGATATTGGGCATCATTGCTACTAATCATCGGCATAAGCTCGATGCCTAGACATCGAGTAGATCGAGTAGACATAGGATACGGCTTCCGGGTGATTTTTGACCCAGATATAATTTCTAATCTGGACGAATCTCTAGTACCCAATTAGTTCTACTCATGTTTTTTTTGAATGACATGTCCCAGGTTGAATGTTTTAGATAATCTGAGCATAAAACCCAATAGCAAGATATGATTTCTAAGTACTATGTATGATACAAAAATTATACATGTATATGTAATTGGTGAAAAATACCATCTAGTCGGTTGCTAGACTGTTATAAGCCGTAAGAAAGTCACAAACACTTAAAAGCCAAACTTGTACAAAACAGATCAAATTCAATTTCGTCGGCTTAGGATTATTTTGAGCTATCTACAAAAAATCATTTTTTGAGATAATTACACCCCTGGAATCCTAATATGTTGAGCTATCTAATGTACCCATTGTTTTCAAAATGTAAGCATCCGTTACGAAGATTGCGCGTTACACCTTGCGCTAACTCAACATTTCACACTCAAAAGTAAGAGTTATTTTGAGGTATCTACGTGAGATAGCGCACTATAATCCTAACAAATGTTGAACAACCAATCAAAAAGAAGCATTTCGTCACGTGATTTGACACAAAAATACTTAAAATGACGTCATTCCTTGTAGATACCTCAAAATAGACACGAAAATGATCAACAGTTAAGGAAACAGTTTCGCTTAAAACGTTCTTATGTCAAGTGCTATCTCCTGAAGTATAATACTAAAGAAAATCAAAATATTGTTACACTTTATGAGCTATCTCTAAAATACTTTTTCAATTTGAAAGTGAACTGTTGGTCATGGGGTATTAAAATTCATGGTGAAGGTAGCTTAATCTAGTACAAATAATAATCCTTTTTATTTCTTGCAAATCGACCAATGTTGAGTGAGATTATGATATCTGAACCTTTGAAGCGCTTTTTCTCGAAAACTGAAATTGTGTAGTTAGCGCAAGATAATACTAAGGCGACGATTTGTTTAATAGATCTACATGGCAAAATGTTCCTTCAGCTGATAATTACAAAAACGTTTCTTGCGACATATCCCTTAATGAAAGTCAAGTCACGGTGTCATTAACGTTATCCACAAGTATAGTGTTACGACCCGGACGTCCCGGAATATCGGACGTCACGGGTTTTAACCTATACCGCGCTGCTGGGCGGATGCGACGCCAAATTGCGACGTAGCAACGACGCACAATTGACGTCGCAACCAATCGTTCAAGACTTGTATTTTGCTTGTGAATTTTATTTCTTCAATTATGAAGGAATATAGGTACGTAAACATATCAAATATGATTTATTTTGCGCGATTTAGTATTTTATGTTTGAATTTTCGAGTTTTATCCAGCTTATTCTTTTAAATCGTGTGTGAAAAGACACAAAATCGCGGGATATGTGGCGCCTAGTTACACGGGTGCATTGAGTTACTGCCTTGCTATTATTTATTCAAACAGGGAATTAATTTTGATTATGTTTATACGTCATAAATTATAATTCGATTCTGTGGCTGCGATCATGACATTTGTACTTATCTACAGCGTATACTTAATTTGATTAAAGGCCTCCTGAAATCATTTCGAAATCTAATTATTTATGGACCTACATGTACATGTAATAATAAGAAAAATATTCTTTCAGTAGATTATTATCTATCTTATTTTAAATTATGTTAAATAAATATACACTGTTTCACACATATTATGTACAAGTATTTACTTTATATATCTATTGTTGCAAACGATTTTAATCAAAGCACTGAAAGTACTGATGTGTGGCGTACTGATGCCATTAAATCCAATATCGAATCCAGGTTGTATCATAATTTTATGTCACAGTTCTGATAAGCCCACCCTTACTCAAACATTTGTGCTGCTAAAGACACCAAGAGAACCAGCAGTTACCTGGAACTTACTTAAGTAACTGCTGAGCATCAATGAAGGGATATTTACAAATACCATTTTTAACGACTTGGAGAATTCGACCAGTGTCAAGATAACTGACTGTTTATTCTCCGTATGACCAGGCATGTTAATTAAATGACACTCTATATTAACGTATGTAAAAGGGGTAAACGTGGCGTCGCTCCCACATATCGATCGGCCGATTAATGCTTTAAAAACAAGTTTAACATTTTATAAAACCTTTAAGTATTAGCTTTTAAAACAAGCTTTAACGAACAAAATCGATCGAATATTAAATTAATAATTGATGATTTTCGACCGTTTATTTGGTATAAAACGGGATATTTTAAACTTACTTTTACGCGGAACGGATTCTTACTCGTCGCCGTGGATTAACTAATTAGTGTATCGTGTTGAATGTTGTGTAAAAGAGAGACATATATCTCTGCTTCATTACAAGCTTTAAATATTCAAAATCGGATAATAGATACGAAAATTATGAGTTCTTATATAAAGCACGGTAGAAATTGACTAGTGCGTTTAACGCTTACCGCGATAACATCGTTAATCGGCCGATCGATATGTACGTAGAACTATTTCAGTTCCCCCCACCAGCTATATATAGCATCAATGTTTGTATACAACATAATTAGGTCATCGTCTGCAATGTGCAGCGGCGGAGTGATTTACATACGTTACAGTATACGATTGAAAACCGTGGGAACTATTAGATTCCCGCCACCAGTGAGAACATTCGTTGGTAGTAAAAATATAGTCCGTTGCGGAATGATTTGCTATAAAAATCCTCTAAAAATAAAAGTCTGATAAAATTGTTGGTCTTAATATAAGTAAATGTTGGTAATGTAAACAAATCAGGTCCAATGATACGTGTAACCTGTGTTGCATGCTTGTAATATTGTTCAAATCATAGAACTATTTATTTGCCGAGGCCTAATGCGTTAAATTGGTCGTAAGCTGAAAAGTGGTAATAACATTGTGTGGCGTTTACGCCACACAAAAACAGTAAGCGGTTCTTTAATGTATGAAACCACAATAAAACACGTGTCTTCATTGGGCATTCACCACATCCCAATTTAATTTAAATACACAACATTGTTCTATATCACTGGACGGTGTCGCCTCCTACGGATCTCCTTTGGGCGTTTATTCACAGGTAACTGTATCATTGATAAAGAGTAAAAAATAAAACAAATATTTTACATTTTTACCCTTATCAATAATACAGTTACCTGCGCGTTCATTGTCCGCCCAGTTATCAAGACATTTTCCTTATGAATATTTTGCATACTGAATAAGATTGACTGGTAGAATTTTCAGAAACATAATGCTTCAGTGCAATTGTATAAACATTATTTCGAAATTTAATGTCTAAGAGCTGATAAGCCCAACCCATTTAAACTGCTCGTGCTGCATTCTAGATTCTGTAATAAGAGAATGTGGTCCTTTTCTTGGCATTTTGGGTTCTACACGATATGCGAATAAAAACGGAACAAACATTTCCATGTTATTCTTGCCACTTCGGTCCCTGCACATATCAGTTACCTGGAAAACGACGTCATTATGACAATGCTTGTCAAATTCAAGACATGAAATTTTCGAAATTTAGCAGCAGATAAGGTGATATTGTAATAATTGCACAACATTTTCTTAATCGGTTTTGTTCAATTAACGTAAGACAGACATGAAAATTGATTTCTCGACCCTAAGCAAAGTTTGAGTAGTATAACTTTGTACACTCACGTGTTGCATACCAATTCATACTTGAATTTAATAAAGCTATGTTGTGTTCTGTATTAGCTAATTCCAGCATGATTGATTGTTGTTTTACAAAATGACTTATTAGATACACTCGGACATACTTCTAACAAACATAGCTGGTCTTAATACATGTACATACATTGTATTTCGATAAAATAATGCCATCCAGTGTAATAGAACAGTGGTTGTGTACTTAGTTCACGAAACCTAATGGATATTTCGACAGATGTTTACACATGTTTAAATTGAGAATTCCTTCGATCAAACTGTGCGCGTATCTATTTGGTCGCATTGATGACAATTTATTGCGCTTTATTAACACTCGTACTCCAACTCAGTTCATCATCGAAAATGCTATATTTTTAGCTCATTATTACAGTAAACAGCATTTCCTCACATGTTTAGTTTTTGATTTCGTTTCGTTCTAGCTAAACAAATAATTATAGTGAGGTAAAATACTGTGTGCTACTACGATTCGGTTGGAGACAGTAACATAATTATCTTGATGATGGCTGGCACATCTTTGTATGCATAGGCAGTTGTTAGACCTACTGGATAATACGTTCACTTAACATTTTCTTCTTTATGTTCTTTTTTTATTTTATTTGTGCCTGTCAACTATATATCTCCAGAAAATGGAGACAATACAGTTATATATATATTGTTAATGTAAATCATTTAAAACATTGCATATTTTGCATATTCCAATGATTACTTGTATTACATGTCCGTCAAACAATGTCCGACGAACAAGAAGGCGTGGTTATCTCAGCTCTATCGTATGGTCGTTTGAGCCAGGATTCAATAGTCCTTCATATCTAGTCATATTTGTGTGTTGCATGGTACTGACGTCCGGGATCCGGTGCGATGTCGACGTTTTTTCTTGTAAAGCACATTAATGCCAATAAAATTATATTCCACTCGTCTTCTTCGTGTTGTCTTTAATGTTTTGCCATCTATACCGGAAAGCATCGAACAACCGGAAAGCCATTATTCAGGAAAGGGGTTTTAATTCATTAACATAGCTTGACTCCACGGGTTCGTTTTCAGATTCAGCGGCGAACTTACACAGTCATGTGCTATTGAAAGCTTTCACATCGATCTTTGGAACACCCCTTCTATTAATAAGTACACATTTTATAATGGATTTTCTTGCAATATTTTTCAGATCCACATCCATAGAATACGAAGAACTGTACAACTTTGATGATGTTAATGGTAAGTTAAGTGTAAATGTCTTACTGGTCCGCCTTGATAGCCTAGTGGTAGAGTGTCCACTTCAGGGCGAGTCCAAGGCCGCGACTTACCAAAGTCGTTAAGAATTGTACTAACTAAATATAATTATATTATGTTTATACTTGTATTATTATGTTTGTGGAATGATAGGCTAAAAGCCCTTTTCTGAATAAAAGCTATCTATCATCCCTTGCTTGACGCTCAGCCTAGTTAGTTCTAGGTAACTGCTGGTTTGTCCGGTGTCAGATGTTTAAACATGCTTGCTCGGAATGAGAAGGTCGACCTTATAAGACACATGCTTATTTGAAATTTGCATCACGAGGCGCTTCTTACGAGCCTATTTTCATGAAAATTGGAACTGGTCATGTTGGCCAAACCGCAGTTTAAAAATATTGTTTTTTTTTGCATAAGTAATGAGTAGTTTTCAGACAGTTTTTCATGTTTTCTCAAACTATTGATTTTGTACTTACCACCTTCCCATTCTAAGCCAGCGAAATGTAAACCAATGTCCACATTCCGCAAACTGATCGGTCCGTAGTTACAATGATCCGTGCGTTATACCGCCACTATAAATTAAGACCTTTTAATGCATCTGCAGTCTGGGAGTTTGTGGTCCAAAACATTACTGGTCACCTGTAAATTTCATAGATAATGGCTCTATTGGTTTTCTTTTCTGTATGTTCATTCTTGTGTTGTGCTGTCGTTAGCTGTTTAGTTGCACTTTTGAGTTCATATAATTTTGCATACTTATTATGTAATAAAATAAATTCTGTTCACTTGATCAATTGAGTGTGTATCGATACATGTATAATTGATGAATGTCTATAAGATCTAAGACAGATGGTTACTTAAGTCAGATGATTATTTTAAAGTCAAATGGCTGCTTCATTAAGGCGACCTAAACACATCGTAACCTCAATTCCAGAATGTTCTAAGTCTACAAAAGTTCATTTTGAGAAAATCGACATTCTGGAATTGAGGCGACGGCATGTTTGTTTATATTTAAAGGTTAAAGTGCGATTATATGTTTGTGAATATTTATTGATTTTAATATTTTCTAGGGAACGGCAAGGATGCATGGTCACCATTGGATCAGACACAGCTGTCTCGACCTAAGTACAATAATGACATTACACGCCTGCCACCCATTGACAAAACCCGCCGACCTGCTCGCAAAACACACGGTAAATCTTATACCATACATTCGTATAAAATTCAACCCTGGTAATCGATAATTTAATCCCTTAGTTTTAATATCAATTCTTATCAGAAGTGTAGCAATACAGAACAATGGTGAATAATGTATTTATAAGTGGTAATTTGCAAAATTCGCTAAAACTTCCCCTATAGCGTAAATTTCGGCTTACAAAGTACTCTACTAACTAAAAAGTCGCTATACTTCCGCACGTCAAATGTCTGAAATTCAAAATAACCTAACTTTTTTCCCCGCGAAAATATAACCTATACAGTAATCAAGCAATCATATATGTTAAGTATGATGGTATGGTAATTGACATTCCAGCTACTCAAGTACACGACAATGTACAATTTCAGAGCATCTTTCAAACCACACATTCATTCTTCTATAATCATGCGCATCTATGGAACAAATAGTTGCTCCCAATGAATACGTAGATGTGTCAGTACATTCCGAGTTGTAACTATGTTTTCATAAACTGATAAATCAGAAGTATTCGCGAGTTTTGAATTTTACGACCTTGTTTTTTACTGAAATTGTTCGCGAGGATAAATGATCGCAATTTCAAACATCCGGAAAACTATATCCTGTGTTTTGCTGAAGTAGTTTCAGTTCACGAGCATAACTTTTTGCCAAATATCGAATTCGCGGAATATCTCATGAATCCCTTCATTTCTTATTTTACTGTATCGTATTTTGATATACAAAATGTAATTTGTATAATACTGTAGTAACTCATTTTGCATAAATGATTTTCACTGCCTTTATATCAGATTAAAAATATTTTAAACAAAAAAATGGTTTCTTTTGATATTGCAATGTTTGTATACAAGTGACATACCTGAATAAACGGACTGTTACACTTTGTAACTTCAGGTAAAGGTGATGAGAGGATCAAGAACAGCCAACCAAACATCTTTGGCATGAAGCACATCCCCCACCCTCCAACTGGACCCATTCCAAGATGTCCAGACGGCAACAGACGCCGCATGCCAGAAATCAACACCGGCCTCCAAGGACGCCGCCCAATTGGTTAGCTTATTTATACTTATTTTAATATCAGATATTAATTATTTAATGCATGTACATTAATTAAAGGGACATACCATTTAACTATTATAATATTCACCACTAGTACCTTTAATGAAATGAATATGCCCAAACTAATAAATCCAGTGGTTATTTTAGCATTACCCTAAAGAATTGCTGAGAGAGTATAAAAGCACAGTAAATAAGTATATAAACATATACAATAAAAAATAAAATACAACTTGACACAGTGATTCTAACATAGTTTTATATTGCCACTTTAGGTTGCGTTTTGAATTATAAATGTTACGATCACTGCAATGCCAGCTAGCTAGTATTCGAACTACATGTATTTATACATTCGTGTGACATGCATATTTTAAGGACTCTAGACAATTCTATTTCATGAGCACATTTAATTAATTCTTGACCCATGTCATTTAATACTAGACATGTAGATAGATACTCGATGATAACCATTGTTAAACATTATAGCGGCTCACCAACTGCATGGTATTATTCATAGTAAGAACACTTATTATAACGAGGAAGACGCCTAGCACTGAAGTAAACATGACCAAAATAGTCTATAACGTCGACACCACAAAGGCAACGTTAAAAAGGAACTGTCTGCGGGAATACACATTAAATGGTAAATTTCATCATGATATGTTATAATTTCAGGCAAGGCAAGACCTGGCCCAGAGATCAAGTATGAAGAGTACACACATGATGCTCCAACTGGACCCAGACCAAAGTTCGTCAGTGACAACACTCGCCTGCCACAAATTGACAATGGCAGCCACAGACACAGAGCTTATGGTGAGTACCAGTTTAACATTATTACATGGATTCAGAAAATACAAATGTAATTATATTAAAGTCCACATAACATAATGTACTTGACTTGTTAAAATGCCTATATGGCTTGTTTAATTGGTAGAAAGCAACATGGACATATTTTCATTTACATGCAGGTTGAACACTGTTCGATGATTATTTCCAGGACAGTCAGTATCGTATATGGTGAACAAAAACAAACATACAATGTACTAACTTCATTGTAAATTGCGTCATATAGCTACATGGATATACGTGGGTAGATCCAAATTGTCAATTTGAACGTTGGTTCATAGAAAAACGGCCTTTTGAAAGATGTGAGTCTAATTATGAAATTGCTTTGAAGTTAGGGTTAACGTATACTTTGCGTTCTTGGGTTGCTTCTTATTTCGTACATGGTCGAAATGTGTGTGTGACAACAGTCATTTGTATACATTACCCCATTCCCATTTCACGTGTATTAGTACAATGTCTTATTGATTACAATATGAAGCAATGATATTACCGCCTGCTGTATTCGTACTGTAATAATACCATCGTCCCATTATTTCCTAACAGCCAACAGACACACTCAGAGACACGTGAAGCCAATGCGAGCTTCTGTCGACCGATCTGAGTCCTACAACGCTTGCCGTCTGCCTGAAATTACACCAGCTCACAAGAAGCTTGACATTGAAGCCGAGTACGAAGAACTCATGGCTGGTCACGGCAAAGACGAGCTGGAGAACAACCCATGGGTCATGGCCTACGAGAAGAAGAATGGGTTGAGAAAGACCAACTTCTAATCCTAGAGGTTTGGGCCCGAGGTGGTCAAGCTCCCGTTTGATACCAATGCTCCAGCTCCCATTGTTTTCTTGGTCCCTAGCTTTCTCCCCAAATGATCTCATTATGATCACGTGGTTTCGCCAGATTTTAATTTCCATTCCTTCATACGTAAAGTAACACATATTTGGCGTGGTTATTAGAGACGTCAGTTGGTTGGGAGCAATGAGATCAAACGCAGGCTTCATCACCTCGCGCCCAGAAACGCTGAGTACTGGAACCTGTACTTCCGGTATGATGAGGTAAGTGACGTCATTAATTTCATCACACGTTAACGCCCAAACTCTAATACTCTGAAACCATTAAAATTTGTTGGGGATTTAACTTCAATAATTTCGTTGATGGACTTAGACTAAATAAAATGGAAACCTTAAGTTTTAGTCATAAGTATCGTGCCGATTGTCTTTTTAGAAATAAAACTCAGCTCTTTTCAGATGCATTCAATGTGAGCTCTGCATTTTGGTTATGTCTTAGTCCGAGTATTTCTTAAAGGTCAATGAAACTGTTGAACACTGATACTAAATCCGAATTTTTATAGAGGTCTTATTATTATTTCTACTCAGTAAATACTCTACCCGACGGAGATGTTTTCGTAACATTTTTATCTTTCCGTAGTTTTATTAATTTCAATACTCTGTAACCTATAATATAATTAAATACTTTAATTATCTGAATTATCTAACGGAAATTAATCTGTAAATCAAACTGTAGAGAACATTTCTCTTGTATTAGACAATTGAATTGTCAGTTGATGACTGCTCGTTTGGTATATACCCTCAATACTCCAAACATCTCGTCACCTGTCAATGCTATCCCAGCTGAAACTATCTTTCTGCTCTTATTCATTACAGGTGACATGTTGGTGTCAGTAAACATCAGCTAACTGTTGTCCCAGCTATGCTAGGGGATTCCCACCGATGACGTTCCCACATATCTGGCAAGTTGTCAGTCTTGGGGTAATCGTATGCTGTGATTTCGTACTAGTACCAGCCACAGAGAAGCTTGGACACAGATATGCCGGGACAAGACGCCTTAGACACATATATGCTGGGGCAAGACGCCTTTGACACATATATGCCGGGACAAGACGCCTTGGACACAGATATGCCGGGGCAAGACGCCTTGGACACAGATATGCCGGGACGGACAAGACGCCTTGGACACAGATATGCCGGGGTAAGACGCCTTGGACACAGATATGCCGGGGCAGACACGCCGCCTTGGACACAGATATGCCGGGGCAAATACACATTGGACACATACCGGTATATGACGGGGCCAGACGCCTTGGACACAGATATGCCGAGGTAAGACGCCTTGGACACAGATATGCCGAGGTAAGACGCCTCGGACACAGATATGCCGGGGCAAGACGCCTTGGACACATATATGCCGGGGTAAGACGCCTTGGACACAGATATGCCGGGGCAAGTCGCATTGGACACAGATATGCCGGGGCAAGACATATTGGACACATGTATGCCGGGGTAAGACGCCTTGGACACAGATATGCCGAGGTAAGACGCCTCGGACACAGATATGCCGGGGCAAGACGCCTTGGACACATATATGCCGGGGTAAGACGCCTTGGACACAGATATGCCGGGGCAAGTCGCATTGGACACAGATATGCCGGGGCAAGACATATTGGACACATGTATGCCGGGGTAAGACGCCTTGGACACAGATACGCCGGGGCATTACGCCTTGGACACAGATATGCCGGGGCAAGACGCATTGGACACAGATATGCCAGGGCAAGACGCCTCGGACACAGATATGCCGGGGAAGGACGCCTTGGACACAAATATGCCGGGGCAAGACGCCTTGGATACAGATTGCCGGGGCAAGACGCCTTGGACACAGCTATGCCAGGACAAGGCGCCTTGTACACATATATGCCGGGGCAGGAGCCTTGGACACAGATATGCCGGGACAAGACGCCTTGGACACAGGTATCCAGGAGCAAGGCGCCTTTGACACAGATATGCCGGGGTAAGACGCCTTGGACACTGCTATGCAGGGCAAGACGCCTTGGATACAGATATGCCGGGGTACAACGCCTTGGACACAGATATGCTGGGGCAAGACGCCTTGGACACAGCTATGCCGGGGTAAGAAGCCTTGGACACATATATGCCGGGGTAAGACGCATTGGACACAGATATGCTGGGGCAAGACGCCTTAGACACATACCGGTATAATATTATGCCGGGGCAAGACGCCTTGGACACAGATATGCCGGGGTAAGACGCCTTTGACACAGATATGCCGGGGCAGACACGCCGCCTTGGACACAGATATGCCGGGGCAAATACACATTGGACACATACCGGTATATGCCGGGGCCAGACGCCTTGGACACAGATATGCCGAGGTAAGACGCCTTGGACACAAATATGCCGAGGTAAGACGCCTCGGACACAGATATGCCGGGGCAAGACGCCTTGGACACATATATGCCGGGGTAAGACGCCTTAAACACAGATATGCCGGGGCAAGTCGCATTGGACACAGATATGCCGGGGCAAGACATATTGGACACATGTATGCCGGGGTAAGACGCCTTGGACACAGATATGCCGAGGTAAGACGCCTCGGACACAGATATGCCGGGGCAAGACGCCTTGGACACATATATGCCGGGGTAAGACGCCTTGGACACAGATATGCCGGGGCAAGTCGCATTGGACACAGATATGCCGGGGCAAGACATATTGGACACATGTATGCCGGGGTAAGACGCCTTGGACACAGATACGTCGGGGCATTACGCCTTGGACACAGATATGCCGGGGCAAGACGCATTGGACACAGATATGCCAGGGCAAGACGCCTCGGACACAGATATACCGGGGCAATACGCCTTGGACACATATATGCCGGGGTAAGACGCCTTGGACACAGATATGCCGGGGCAAGACGCATTGGACACAGATATGCCGGGGCAAGACATATTGGACACATGTATGCCGGGGTAAGACGCCTTGGACACAGATATGCCGGGCAATACGCCTTGGACACATATATGCCGGGGTAAGACGCATTGGACACAGATATGCCGGGGCAAGACGCCTCGGACACTGATATACCGGGGCAATACGCCTTGGACACATATATGCCGGGGTAAGACGCATTGGACACAGATATGCCGGGGCAAGCCGCCTTGGACACATATATGCCGGGGTAAGACGCCTTGGACACAGATATGCCGGGGTACGACGCCTTGGACACAGATATGCCGGGGCAAGACGCATTGGACACATATATGCCGGAGTAAGACGCCTTGGACACAGATATGCCGGGGCAAGACGCCTTGGACACATATATGCCGGGGTAAGACGCCTTGGACACAGATATGCCGGGGCAAGACGCATTGGACACATATATGCCGGGGTACGACGCCTTGGACACAGATATGCCGGGGCAAGACGCATTGGACACAGATATGCCGGGCTAGACGCCTTGGACACATACCGGTATATGCCGGGATAAGACACATTGGACACATGTGTGCCGGGGCAAGACGCCTTTGACACATGTATGCCGGGGTAAGACGCCTTGGACACTGATATGCCGGAGCAAGACGCCTTGGACACAGCTATGCCAGGGCAATACGCCTTGGACACAGATATGCCGGAGCAAGACGCCTCGGACACAGATATGCAGGGGCAAGACGCCTCGGACACAGCTATGCCGGGGCAAGACGCCTCGGACACATATATGCCGGGACAAGACGCCTCGGACACAGCTATGCCGGGGCAAGACGCCTGGGACACAGATATGCCGGGGCAAGACGCCTTGGACACATGCCGGAGCAAGACGCCTCGGACACAGATATGCCGGGGCAAGACGCCTTGGACACAGATATGCTGGGGCAAGACGCCTCGGACACAGATATGCCGGGGCAGACGCCTCGGACACATGCCGCGGCAGACGCCTAGGACACGATATGCCGGGGCAAGACAATACGTTTTTCAATTGTTATACATGTTCTGTATACAATTTAAATCAGACAATGTCGTTGTAGCTAGTTATACATTGTCACAGTACAAGTCATGTATAGAATGTATCTTTGTTATATTGTAATGTATAAAATACACAAGAAAAAACCTTTCACATTCGTTGGAGTTGGCTTTTACTCACATTAAATTACATGCATTTCGGCAAGTTTATATTTCAAAGTTTCACAAGTTACAAAATGAAACAACTTGACACCCAGACATTTATAATAACATAGCATTGGCCATACGCCAAAATTAAATACTCTGTCGTCGAGTAGGTTTATGGACCTTGTAAATGTATTAGCTTTACTTGATTTACAATGATTCAATGCCAGTTCTTAATGAATAAACATTGTCTTTAAATGGTTCTTTTATAAATATTCAAGTCCGAGGGCTGTTACATACGGGTTGTATGTGATACCAACTAATACGTTATCGTTCAATCAGTGGGAAGGATATGAGGCTATCATCGTTGTCCATGACAAGAACCTCCGGCCTATCCCGGCCACAATGGAGGACATAACACTTCCGAAACCATTCAAGAATTACCTCCTTGTTGATGTGTCCAGACTCGCTTGTGGCAAATAACCAGGATCCTGAAATATTAGTCTTATTGTACACATAGGCACATGATTTCAAGAGTGTAGCCTACATAGTGAAGGTTACGCAGCGGCCATGTTTAGCCGCAACGGATTATGACGTTACAGGAACTGGTATCCGGGTTTGCTGTGACAAGTTGACAACTGCAGGAAAGCTTTTCGAAACGCCATATGCCCAACCTTCCCTCTATGCGGAGAACACTCGGATAATTTTGACTCAGATCATTTGAAACCTTGTGCCTATGATTTTGCACGCAGACAACGCCAACCATGTTGTTCAAATTAAATGTTGCTATTATTAATATAAAGCACACCAAACATACCATTCAGCAATAAATAAAGAGAATGAGACAAGCAAGGAGAATCTTCGCTTTATTGGATCCAAGCAAGTTAAAGAAGTATTTATAAAATACACTAGAGAAGGCTTGTTAACTGGGGCATACGTTTGTAGTCAAACAAGTATTGTGTAAATAAACAGACATGCAGTATTTCTGAATGACTTTCATGGAATTGCTTATATTAGCACCCTTGTTACCCTGATAAAACAACATGATTGGATATTCGCAACATGATTGAAAAATGGCGGATGTATGATAACATATTCATCGCATTTTCGGCCAATTCTTCAAAATCTACGGGTTTAACCACCTTCTGATGCTGTATGAAGATAAACTTGTACATTCCTTCCATGAAACTAAAACTATTTATCTGTATGTTTGTGAATGTGATACACAATACGTTAAAAAGTTAGAAAAATCTGTGTTGGATTTATTTGACAGTCTATTAAACATATATTTTGTTGTTTATTTTGGGTTAAGATCTTTTGTTTATACAGCTCATTCATTTCACTATCAGACTTAGTTTAGAGTAAGTTATTTACATTTGCCGTTTCTACGTGATTACTATTTAAAGTAACCCATGTGTGAAAAATGGATAAAAACCAACATGATTGAGGATAAAGATCAACATGATTTATCTTTTAAAGTGGATACTGACCAACATTGAATTTTCATTGATGCACTGCAGTGCGAATTTAATATGTAGATTCACTATTGGAAGAATAATGTGATGACCCCAACACGTACGTAGGAGTAGATAACTCTATGAAGTATTTATCGGAAATTATGTCCCTTTTTTCAACTTCGTGCAAATTTGTAAGTGAACGTTCAAGGTATTAACCTATAATATCTAAGTGCATGTTCATATTGCTGTGATACTTTGCATACTTGTCAACCATCTTGACCACAACATCTGCACTCTATCAAGCATGTTGTTGAATGTTATGCCCCATTTGGACTAATGTACTTAGAAATACAAAAGTTTACAGTTTATGTACACAATTTTAACCTCTAAGACATGAATCTTTGATACTTTATCACCATCATGACGCCATGACCTCCACATGAATAGGCAACTCTATCAAATATATGTTGAAACTAAGTCCCCTTTTTTAAATTAGGAATGCAGTTTGGCACCATTCAAGACATGCTCACAGCGTTTAGCCTGGTCCCCATAATTCACTGTTCCTAGTCCCGGTGAATTTTGCACATTTAGATACATGTGTTAAATTTACCTGTCTTGACTTATTATGAATTTTACCAACATATAGCAGAAACAAGTATTCAACTAGAAATATGTCTACAGGACACGGATGCCCCCGCTAAAAGCTGTCATCAGACACCTAAGTATAAAGCTATGCAAATGGAATAACTTGAAACATGTTTGTAATTGCTTAAATGTGACATTGAACAGCAGACAAGAGCTGGATCTGTAAGTGTGACCTTTACATTTGAGTAAGGGTGTAAATGCGAATGTAACCAAGTAATTTTAAAATCCAAAACGAAATAACAAAAAAACAAAGCAGACCAGAAGCGTATACTTGTGCCTTTTAACTTTTAATCTCTAAGTATGACCTTGACCTTTGCGTTAGGGACCTGGGTTGTGCACATGTTACCTCGTCTTGATGATGTGAACATTTGTGGCAAGTAATATAAATATAAAATAAGAAATGACATAGTTACAAATCTGACACGAATCACATGCCTATTTGAGAATTTTAACTTTTGATCTCTAGGTATTGCGCATAACACGCCGTCTCGATGTGGTGAACATTTGTACCAAGTGTTATACATATCCAATAAGAAATGACATAGTTACAGAGCGGACATGAATCACATGCCTATTTAAGAATTTTAACTTTTGATCTCTAAGTGTGACCTTGCCCTTTAAGTTAGGGACCTGGGTCTTGCACATGGCACATTACCTTGATGTGGTGAACATTTGTGCCAAATATTATAAATATCCAATAGGACATGACAAAATTACAGAGCGGACACGAATCACATGCCTATTTGAGCCTTTTAACCTTTGACCTCTAAGTGTGACCTTGACCTTTAAGCTAGGGACCTAGGTTTTGTGCATGACACATCGTCTTGATGTGGTGAACATTTGTACCCATTTTTGGTAGGCGTAAGCCTATCTATACTACCATTGCCCATTTCTTAATGCAACCTGGACCGCCTTTAGGCTGCTATGTGAATCCGCATTCGAGTAGTTCAAGAAACTGTCAACATTCCCAATACTGCAACATATGTTTCTTCAAATTTTTAATCTCATTTAATTCAATCAGCAACAATTGTTTATTTTACGATCAACAATTATTGTGAAACTGTTCGTTGAATCGATATTTTTGCAGATAATCACTCAGCCGGGGAGATATCGAACTTGTTTCGTAATATGAAAATGACGTGTTAATCAAATGTCCCAGCCGTATAGCTATTTTTAGAAACTTCAGACCAGGATCACGTGATGGTTTTATCAATGAATCGTATATCGTTATGTTATGCAATCATATGGTGTGGCTATACTAGCCGCTTTCTAGAGATGTCTCAAGCTGTGATGGAAGTGATTACAAGACGGTACTGTAGAATCTGATAAATAGGCACGTAGTATTTTTTTAAAGCCACTTTCGATATACGCATTCAATACACGTATGACATATACATCAATATGCCACTTTTTACAATTATTTAGTTACCCAACATGCCTATATAGTCACATATGCCTATTTTGACATTCAAGACAAGATCGGCAGTAAGAAAACGAATATTAAACGTGTAAAGTCGGTTTATGCTTTAGTAGCAGCAACCAGATCGCCTCCCATTAGCACTCTTAGTGCTTTTATTATTAAATGTCCTAAAAGCATGTGCTATAGACTGTGTGTGAAATGCCTTACATCGGGTATGCTCATAAACCTGCTACCACAATTCATGAGCACACTTCTTTAATGTACAATTATTTGTTCCTTGAGAATCCCATTGGCAAGATTTCAATTGGTAATGTTGGTTTTTATCCACAATCATGTTGGCCAGTATCCTAATAAATTTAACAATCACGTCGGTCAGTATCCAAAAAATACTATACATGTTTGAATTATTGTTGGTGAGCGTTATTTTATCTAAGATTAAAAAAAATGAAACGACCAAATCATAGTTTATACAACTGCCGATACTTCCTAAATGATATTCATTACATAGAGTCCAATAAATGAGTTTTACAACGTTTTTAAGTACAAAACTCATTCTCAAATACAAAATCCACACATTCTTTAAGGCTTTACATAGTGAAAAATATTACCTATATGCAAAATGTTTAGTGCAAATAGCACATTTTCTTCATATGTTGATTATGTAATATTGAAATAAACAATCTGGATAGTTTATATGGAAAATATTGCAAAAACAATGCCCTTACCACATTTTTTATGTCGGCCATTTTTCAATCATGTTGCGATTATCCAATCATGTTGTTTTATCAGGGTAACAAGGGTGTATTAGGATTGTATGGAAATTAGTATTGAAACACAAACCAGGAACTCCGTCTTTATACTATCGATGTGGCAAACTGTCTTTGTATATAAAACAGGTTGGCACAAACTTCCCATCCGCAGAAATACACAAAAGGGCAATTGTATGAGCTGCATTCAACATCTGCTGTCCTGCCACATATCCTGTCCGAGGGGCCAGCACATTTACTTTACAGCATCCCTCCTACTCCATCCCATCTCATTGCAATTGAAGACCTGAACTTTTGTATAACACCAGCTTTTATTTACGAAATTTTGTTAGATGTCGACATGTTTATCTGTATTGTACAGGGTGTTATTTTTTTTTCAAAATTTCAATTCATACTAAATATTGTCTGAGATTTGTGTGCTGTGTCCATTTTTAATTTCTTACTCTATCAAAGAATACGATAGATCTTTGGTATGATAGATATGATCTTTGACTCTATTAACTTCATTTATAAACAGTACGATTAGAACAATGGCAGAACCCTTTTTAACCTTAATATTTTACATTCTTCTGACGTCAGAAAATAAACTATAGAAACTTTGAGAATGAACTTTTTAAACACCCTGTATCTTTTTATAATGTAAACACGAAACTGAAATAGCTCACTATGATAATTAAAGTAAATACATGGGTACTGTTTTATCAAAGCACTTACGAAAATCTTAAAGTTACGCTCAAATTTAACTTCTTATAAATCTTTAACAACTGCAAATTTGTGACCGACATGGTTTGTTGGAATTCATTAAATCAATCATTATTAGTACTACAGGCTCCATTTACCATACTTTATAATTGTTAACAAATTATACATAATTTAAATTTGATCATAAGTTTACGATGTCCGTTAGTGCTTTGATAAAACAGTACCCTGGCCCGGTTTGTCATCCACAGCATGTGATAGCAACTCCTTGGATCAGAAATCAAAGAACTCGTTGATTACTTAAGGGTTGGACATTCTGCTCCTCGCCTTGTCTTCTGACCTTGGTTCTCGGAGAGCTATAAAAGGATGATCCCTCTCCAACTTCCGAAACCACTCATCACTTGATCCGTCATCGAAGAATAGTGTTTTTCTATCTGGCATAACGTGAAAAAAGGCTGCATGACTTGTATGGCAATTTTGAATCCAGCACCCTACGATGTTACTTTCTATAAAGGCATTGGTTAGTAAGGGTTACCCTTGCTTGAATAGAATATTATGCCTAATTACGAGGCATGCACATCATTCCTAATCCTATGTAGATCGTATATGGTGATCATTCCTATGTAGATCGAACATGGTGATCATTCCTATGTAGATCGAACATGGTGATCATTCCTATGTAGATTGAACATGGTGATCATTCCTATGTAGATCGTATATGGTGATCATTCCTATGTAGGTCGTATATGGTGATCATTCCTATGTAGTATATGGTGATCATTCATATGTAGGTCGAACATGGTGATCATTCCTATGTAGATCATATATGGTGATCATTCTTATGTAGACCGAATATGATGATACTGTTGATATTGAACACAATGCTCAACTTATTTTCTGCGTAGTATTTCTGTTAGACATGATAAGCGTAACATAAACAGAGGACAGTAACATACAAAGTACAACATCGATTATTCCGGATAATTTGACACAACTTTTTAGCATAATTTCACGGATGTTCTTTTTCTATTTTTATGTCCGGAGAAGTTGACTCAACTCATTACCTTTTATAAGCATAATTCGACAGCTGGTACTTTGTCTATTTTGTATGTCCGGACATTTTACACGACTATTTACCTTTTATTAGCATAATTTAACAGCTGGTATTTTGCCTATTTTTATTAACCCGGTGGAATGTTTCATAAGCGGGAAGTATCACGAAGACGCCGCTCCACAAATATCAAGGACCGATATTGCACAATTTGCTAGCGGAAATTTATACATTCAACGCAAGAACTTTGTAATATATCCATGCATATAGGTCAGGATCACGTCAAATTCTCCGTGCTATAAAATTGCAGCACAGTTGATTTCCGATAATAAGGCAACCCTGATGATAACGGAGTGGTATGAAATGTAATAGCAGGTCAATTTTGTTCTAAACACCAAAAGTGCGAATTGTCACATGGTTTTAGAATTGATCAGGCCTCGATCTCCCGAAGCAACTCAAGTAGAAATCTCATCTCAAATTGAGATATTGCCCAAATCAGCGCCAGAATTTGAGATAAATTTCGAGGTCTTACTGTAACAAACTAAGAATAAGGTTTTCCTTTTTGTAATGCGTGCTTGAGTCCAGTCTCACATGGAAATTATCTTTAAAGACACATGTCAATATTTGAGATGAGATTTAGCTCAGATGTAGGTGTGACCTGGTCTGATAAGCGGAACTTTATTGATTTATAAAGTTTATTGGAACTGATTTTTATATTCACAATGGCTTGTATGAACGCTCTGAATTTCTGCCAAGTCAATGGTATTGTGTTCTAACACGATCTGCTGATTAATCCATATAGACATAGAGATAAACCAGAGTATGTATTATTACCGGATAGTGTAGTCAATCTTGATTATCAAAATGTTATTTTTTGATTCTGAAATGTGCTTCGTTTAGGCCTGAAACCCGACACAGTTTTTTAGCGTTTTAGAACAAAACGTAAATAAGACACTTATGCGGGTATTTTCAGCCCAAAACGCTGATTATTTTGCAATGATTGCTTTAAAAATGCTGTGGGAAGCTGTTTTTTAGCGTTACAGACCACTTCATGCGCAGGTTCGTAATTAAAAATTATTTGTCAGGTTTTTAATATAAACAACTGTTGTAATGTGTGAATATTCTATATTAGTAGATCTACTCCATTGTCTACGTACAATTATCAAAACAAAACTTGTCATAGCGGTGAAGTAATGTTTTATCTTAGTAAATATGAGCTATAATGATACAAAAAAGAAACATTCTTCTGGGTTTTATACAGTATATGCAAGTTTGCATGAACCAAAAAGGTCGTATAATAGATGATGAGGTTAATGAAAAGAGTATGAACGACTGAAGTATACGAAATAAAAATGCATACCAAGTCATCTGATCTTATAATGGCATACATGTGAAATATACTAGAATACCTTAATAGTAGGGATGCAACTATTCGGTCAATTTGCTAACCGGTTAACCGTTCAATCTTCCGAACGGTTAACCGGTAAACCGATTAACGAATCGAAACTTGCCGACTTTCCGACTGTTCTAATTCTGACGTGTATATATTTACTGTAACACCGTAAGTTGCAATCGGGCATCCTCGTATATTACCCCCAAGGAAAGTGTGTCGCCGGTTCTCAATTTCTCATTGGGTTTTTTAACTTCAATAATGTACTGTACTCAGTGCTGTTGACAAATAAAATAAATTAATAAACTTTAATATTTGCATTTTAATAAACACTCAGTTAAAGCATCAAAGGACGGATTTCGTGAATATGCTATCGTCCGCTACGTACGACGTCATCAATCGGAGGAGCTTCAATCATAACATTGTCGTATAGTACGTTTGCCGAGTAGCGTGAACTTTGCACGTACATCTGCAGTCTGCACTCAGATCTGCAAATGAAATATTTTGCAGACCTAGGTCTGCAGTCTGCACTCAGATTCGCAAATGTAGTATTTTGCAGACCTAGGTCTGCAGTCTGCACACAGGTCTGCAAAAGAAATATTTTGCAGACCTAGGTCTGCAGTCTGCACACAGGTCTGCAAATGAAATATTTTGCAGACCTTGGTCTGCAGTCTGCACTTAGGTCTGCAAATGAAGTATTTTGCAGACCTAGTATGTCTGCAGTCTGCACTTAGGTCTGCAAATGAACTATTGTGCAGGCCTATGTCTGCAGTCTGCACTTAGGTCTGCAAATGAAGTATTTTGCAGACCTAGGTCTGCAGTCTGCACTCAGGTCTTCAAATATTTTGCAGACCCAGGTCTGCAGTCTGCACTCAGGTCTGCAAATGTAGTATTTTGCAGACTTAGGTCTGCAGTCTGCACACAGGTCTGCAAATGAAATATTTTGCAGACCTAGGTCTGCAGTCTGCACTTAGGTTTGCACTCAGATCTGCAAATGTAGTATTTTGCAGACCTAGGTCTGCAGTCTGCACAAAGGTCTGCAAATGAAATATTTTGCAGACCCAGGTCTGCAGTCTGTACTCAGATCTGCAAATGTAGTATTTTGCAGACCCAGGTCTGCAGTCTGCACTCAGGTCTGCAAATGAAATATTTTGCAGACCAAGGTCTGCAGTCTGCACTCAGATCTGCAAATGTAGTATTTTGCAGACCTAGATCTGCAGTCTGCACACAGGTCTGCAAATGAAATATTTTGCAGACCTAGGTCTGCAGTCTGCACGGAGGTCTGCAAATTAACTATTTTGCAGACCTATGCCTGCAGTCTGCACTTAGGTCTGCAAATGAATTTTTTGCAGACCTAGGTCTGCAGTCTGCACTTAGGTCTGCAAATGAACTATTTTGCAAACCTAGGTCTGCAGTCTGCACTCAGGTCTGCAAATGTCGTATTTTGCAGACCTAGGTCTGCAGTCTGCACTCAGGTCTGCAAATGAAGCAAATGAAGACCTGAGTCTGCAAAATATTTCATTTGCAGACCTGAGTGCAGACTGCAGACTACTTCATTTGCAGACCTATGTGCAGACTGCAGACCTAGGTCTGCAAAATATTTCATTTGCAGACCTGTGTGCAGACTGCAGACCTGGGTCTGCAAAATACTACATTTGCAGATCTGAGTGCAGACTGCAGACCTAGGTCTGAAAAATATTTCATTTGCAGATCTGAGTGCAGACTGCAGATGTACGTACCAAGTTCACGCTACTCACAAACATTGCGATATCATAACATTGTAGTTTTATTGTTTTAAATATTTTGATGGGAGATAAAGGCAGTAAAAAGCAAAGTACAAAGTATATATAAAAAATATACATTAATAAGATAATTTGCAATGTTTATATTCTCAATGTTATGTAAACAAGTGACCGACCTAAATAATACATTTATACATACATGCTAAGATCAATATCAACCTGGAAAAGGGGGACAATCGGACAGGGAAAACAGCACCCAACGATTATCACAATGCCTTTCGATATGACACACTGTCTCATGACTTCCCCGAAGTTTTTCCTTGAATATGTTACCGATGTCCTGATAGCTCATTATTTTCAATCGGGAATACATCGCCGGGGGAAAAGGCTTAGTTGGACATAGGCTTAACCAGCCGAACAGAAAACATAAAAAACATCACATATCACAACTACCCGACACAATGCCCAACACACAACGGAACGAGAAAACGAACTTAGCCACAGCTGTGTAATATGCACCACAATTAATTTAACTCATGAGTAAATTCAACGTTCGGATACCCGCTTACATCTTAAAACATTTCATTTATTTTTACATGTTTCGAAAGTAAAATAAATTAACTTTCTAATCACGGTGGGGTGTATATTCTTGATATCATATGTGATATATTTGATATTGAGTAGTAAACACCAAATTTAACGGACACTTTCTGTCAAATTCGCTAATTTTACATTGGATATAGAGTAATTCAAGAACGATAATTTTCAAAGTTCAAATATCCGCCTATGCTTTAGTTTTAAAAATAATTTAAAATAACCATAGTATCGTGTAAAGATTAAAAAAACGTTTGTGCTATGTACAAATTTAATACTTTATTCCGTTTAAGAATTATAAGCGATAAACTAAATTTCCCTTTCTACTTTTAAATGTAATTTTTATCGACGCGCGGATTATCGAAACAACAAGAAAGTTGGGTATGGTAGGACTTTTTATTTTTTATAGAACACTGTGATTTGGCACCAGGAAGCTTTTGTACATTCAGGTCATGATGCAGTATTGAGAAAAAGAAGCGAAAATATCCTATTATAATGTTTAGTTTATACTAATATACACGTATTTAGGTTGATTATGAAACCAGTTTTTTACGAATTAGATTAATCACTCTCGACGCGCCATTTTTGATTGTATCCAGTCTCATGTTGCATTAACTGTTATACCATAAATCGTCACCCACTCACTTCTAGTTATCATGAATATTCTTTAATAAAATGTACCGTAAATATTTTATTTTGACATTATCAGCACAAATAACTTACTGTAAGCAGATGCACAGGCTCCCATTGCGATTTAGGTGTTGGGTAAACACTATGCTGTAAACAAGACTCTTATATTGAAACACAATGATGTATACCCACTAACTTAGTTCCCTGTCATTAGGCACATGACCCATGTGTTCAAAGGACAATAAGCCCTTCACCTACGGGATTAATTAGAGCACCCGTCTACTGGATTACGTACAGCCCCGCCTAATGGGTTTAGTAGAGCCCCCGTCTACTTGGTTTAGTAGGGCCCCGCCTACTGGGTTAAGTAGGGTACCCCGCCTACTGGATTAAGTAGTTCAGACTCTAATTTCAGCAAAATCTCTCAGAATTGAGTTGTGATTTCTACTTGAGATGCTTCGGGAGATTAGGGCCTGGCTGCAGAATAACATCATTCACTGTGATACACACCGCGTTTTGTTAGAGTAACCGTGTAGTGTTTAGAGCATAGTTATTGGCCACCAAACTCGCAACGAGATCCTGTGCCCTGTCAAACGTCGCATTTAATGTTTATTAAGACAGTGTTCGTGATGTTTTGTGATTTATATGACGCAATTGAAGAAAATATAGACACGAACATGAATATCTATAAATATCACACAATATATTTTTTATTATGTTTTCTATGGGCTTGGTGTGTTTACGTATAACCATCCTTATAATTGACGGTTGCAAACAGGTTGTACGAGTTAATATCAGTCAGTCTGTACACATCGTTTGTAATTTTATCCATTGCCACGAGGGTATAATACATTCCCATTTATTTAAAGCAAGTTCACAGTAACTAGCGATTAATATATTGAAGTATATTGCGACATACTGTGCAATGCAACATGATTAAGCATACCAAAATATTAACCAAAATCTGTAAAACTAAGCGAATACTATGATTGTCAATGTATCACACAAGCAGTCTGGACATTCTTAATACTGATTAAGCATCTTTAACGACAGGTGTGTCTTGTTTCGCGAGGCTGAAACATGCTCTTGTTTATATTGTTACCTTCGGAGTCCAAAACATTTTTTTTAATTGCTTCATTATTTCAAAGAAACAAACTGGTGACAACATGACTTCGATTGTTTTTGGTGATCATTACCATGGAAACACATACTATCATTTACTGTTTCAGACGTGTACCAATCGTGAAAGCTTGGCCAATTCCGTTCGTCTCCGGTAAAAATGCATAAAGGCCGAGGTGATCAGAATGATACTTGTACTTAGCGTAATGGAAATTCAATTTATATAGCTTGACAGAATTTGTCTGAGACATATTAAGTATACTTCATAATGTTCCTTCGTCATGTTTAAAATTGTTCGACCTTTAATAACAACTGGCGATGGTTACCAACGAAGTCCTTGTAGAAGTGTGATCAGTCTCGTGTAGATTTTGTTAAACTGTACTTTTAGATTCAATAGGAGAGATCACCGTATGCATATGCAAAATGCCCACCTGTCATTTACCAATAGCTAGCTGGTGGTATAAATACCTTTGTATACAAACATGATCTCTCCTATGCGTTCTACAACTTATATTAATTACTGTTCGATACCTCATAATTGATATCAATCGTTAAGAAGATGTGAGCGAATAGAAACCAGTTTGCTCACTCGTAAATACTGAGCGCAAGACAAGGTGTTATTGGTGTCTTACTAAAGCATAGTGAAAACACGTCAGCATCCCTGCTGATTGCCGAGGTGCTAGGTCTGATACCTTTATTGTGATGGAATCTCAGCGTTGTTTTGAGAAAAATGGATCATTTTTGCTAACGTTCTCTTTCTCAAGCCTTTGACAACTGCCTTGAATGTTTTTATGTTATCTGTGCTCGGCTGATTACGTTGAGAGCTGTATTCCCTGTTCGACTTGATATTATCTGATTTCTATGTGTGCCGGACATAAAGATATCCATATCCGAAGTAATTGGAGTGTTTGTGTGTATGAAGGTTGTGGAAGGAAAACCGCCGGGGATAGCACGCGTGGTACATTTGTATTAGCAGGCAATTTGTAACTGTGGTCTATGTTCGCAGGTGGTCTTTACACAACTATGACTGTTGTTCTTATCCTGGGTTATTCAATGTCAGTTTCGTAGTTAAAACAATACCTGTGAAGTAATGTGTGGTTATCCTTTCATTGCTTGTATGTTTCTTACAGGAATTTGAAATTCTATCCACACAATAGCATATCAGTCGATACACCAATACTCACTATGTATAGTCCGTTCAATCAGGTCTGTCACTTGTATACAAACATAGCAACATCACAACATTGTATTTTTATTGTTTTAAACATTTCAATTTGAGAAAAGAGCTGTGAAAACCAATACGTTATTCACTAAGCTACATACCAATACACATAATTTCTATTAAAGTAATACATTAATAAAAGAAATTGTGATGTTTATAAACACAATGTTATTTAAACATATGACCGACCCAATTAATCGATTTATATTTATAGATATCTGTTAATAATTTGACGCACTGATGTTACGTAAAGTTGACAACGATATATGTGTTGCATTTATGTTTTATATTCTGAATGACAGCAAATATATGCAGTAATTCGTCGGCGAAAATGATGTGTGTTAAAGTAAGACATTAACTAGAATGTAGCTTGCCAAGGATAACACTAGCCTTGCATAAACATGGATAATATCAACACTGCATGGTTCAATGGCCGCTTTTTATCAGTGTGGATGAAAAAGTATATGCATTAAAAGAAAGTGATTATGCACGAGATCGAACAAAGTGGTCATTGGAAATGCATTAATAAATGGGTCGCTTGTATTTGTAAACAAAGGCTATTGTTATCGCAGGGGACTATATATATATCCAAAGTGTTTATTTTTTAGTTATTGTGCATATTCTATATCAATGCTAACTAGTACTGAATTTGTGCTACATCTTGTCAGATAATTGTTCAGTCTGTAGCCAGCTGCAGTTCAAAACACACCCACCTGTGTTCTATAAGGGTTTGTAAAAGTTTCGAAAAGATTGTGTCTTCTATTGTCGACAAATGCCATTTAGACTTACGAACGAAGAGTGGTCTTCAAAGCACACTTTGTCATTCTGTGACAGGCGAGCTTAAACGTGGTTGTCCCAAACAGTGATTTACTTTCCTTGAAATCCTGTACTCGTATAAGAGTTCTCACAATAACAACGCAAGAGTACGAATGCATATGCATAACTTTATTTCAAAAGCAAACATAAACATACAATACACCAATACTCAAAAAAAGTTTCTATGTAAGGCAATACAAAAGGATCCTCTCCTCTGACAACCTGAAAATAGAGTAAGAAACTTAAACAAGAATCAAACAAGTTGACTACTGTCACAGTATATTTACGGGGTGTATCAAACATATATAATAAAAGGCAGCCAATTGAACAAACCAGTGTACCTGTACTAAAACCTAACCAGTACTAACTTAACCTTTCACAAGTAAGCAGCAACTTCTCACGATGTGCAGCCCAAATCCAATGCAGTATGCAAATACGAGGTGTAACCATATATGATGGTCTTGCATATATTAACGCTAAGAAATTCATTTCCCTGTCATGGCGAACTTGTTTAAGTGAAATTGGATTAAAGACGCGATTTAAAAAAATGTGTCATTTAATCAAAGACAGGAGCAACATTACTAGTCCAGCAAGGATTCAATTCATTATCCTACAAGCCTGGTGAAACTACCACTCCGCCAACATTCCTCGACAGGAAGATACATCGAAAGAAGAACTCATATACTTGCATAAAGAATCTGACTGCAGACTCACTTCCACGATATATCCCAGGCAATGCTTACTTTCATATTAGGCCCCTAAGGTACCTATGAACAATAGCTCACACTGAAGATATACCATGTCCGTTGTACATACCATATCAGTTGTAATATCTGAGAGCAGATTCATGGAAGCAGGCTCTAATTCAATGTATCCACTGGCAAGTTCAGCTAGTTAAGATCGAGATGTCATACTTCAGATTGCCTTCAGAGTAACAATCAATTCCATGTTGGAGAGAAATGTGCTACCATATCACTGACAAATGAGACATTCATTTGAATCAGGACTTCAGTCCGATTTCACATAGAGCTAATTTGACACGGCAGAAATATGAGTATTTTAGCAATAACATATACACTACTTCCCATATAAGGATTACTGCTCATATTCGACAAACAGGAATCATGAAAAGGGCAATTAGACGGCCACCAAACCAGTCTTCCTGGACTATGACAGTTGTAGTTTCGAATATTAAACAATTATTTATTACCAAAAGTCCAGTCCCATTTAGACCAAATAGTATCATATATGTGGTGCTTAATTCAGGGGTGAGCACAACAATCTAAGATAACATTTCGTCTAACGATCTAGAAAAATGAGTAATAAATTGTATGTTTAAAGTCAAAACCATCACTGGTTTACCAGTACTCCAACCAAACCAGTGTCGACAGCCTAAACCTATGTCTTAAAGAATAATAAAAGACAAACTTAACTTGAGCTAATGTCAGTTGGAATCTGGATATCTGCACTCCTCTTCTCTCAAAGCCTGAAATGATGGAAACTACAATTAAGAAGAATCAAGCAATTTGACTTTTACTTTAAATGTTGTTTTCCTGGACTTAAACATAACCAGTACTAACTTTGCCTTTCACAAGTAAGCAGCAACTTCTCACGATGTTGGCCCAAATCCAATGCAGTATGCAAATACGAGGTGTAACCATATATGATGGTCTTGCATATATTAACGCTAAGAAATTCATTTCCCTGTCATGGCGAACTTGTTTAAGTGAAATTGGATTAAAGACGCGATTTAAAAAAATGTGTCATTTAATCAAAGACAGGAGCAACATTACTAGTCCAGCAAGGATTCAATTCATTATCCTACAAGCCTGGTGAAACTACCACTCCGCCAACATTCCTCGACAGGAAGATACATCGAAAGAAGAACTCATATACTTGCATAAAGAATCTGACTGCAGACTCACTTCCACGATATATCCCAGGCAATGCTTACTTTCATATTAGGCCCCTAAGGTACCTATGAACAATAGCTCACACTGAAGATATACCATGTCCGTTGTACATACCATATCAGTTGTAATATCTGAGAGCAGATTCATGGAAGCAGGCTCTAATTCAATGTATCCACTGGCAAGTTCAGCTAGTTAAGATCGAGATGTCATACTTCAGATTGCCTTCAGAGTAACAATCAATTCCATGTTGGAGAGAAATGTGCTACCATATCACTGACAAATGAGACATTCATTTGAATCAGGACTTCAGTCCGATTTCACATAGAGCTAATTTGACACGGCAGAAATATGAGTATTTTAGCAATAACATATACACTACTTCCCATATAAGGATTACTGCTAATATTGGACAAACAGGAACCATGAAAAGGGCAATTAGACGGCCACCAAACCAGTCTTCCTGGACTATGACAGTTGTAGTTTCGAATATTAAACAATTATTTATTACCAAACGTCTAGTCCCATTTAGACCAAATAGTATCATATATGTGGTGCTTCATTCAGGGGTGAGCACAACAATCTAAGATAACATTTCGTCTAACGGTCTAGAAAAATGGGTAATAAATTATATGTTTAAAGTCAAAACCATCACTGGTTTACCAGTACTTCAACCAAACCAGTGTCGAACAGTCTAAATCTTTTCCTGGACTATGACAGTTGTAGTTTCGAATATTAAACAATTATTTATTACCAAAAGTCCAGTCCCATTTAGACCAAATAGTATCATATATGTGGTGCTTCATTCAGGGGTGAGCACAACAATCTAAGATAACATTTCGTCTAACGATCTAGAAAAATGAGTAATAAATTGTATGTTTAAAGTCAAAACCATCACTGGTTTACCAATACTCCAACCAAACCAGTGTCGACAGCCTAAACATATGTCTTAAAGAATAATAAAAGACAAACTTAACTTGAGCTAATGTCAGTTGGAATCTGGATATCTGCACTCCTCTTCTCTCAAAGCCTGAAATGATGGAAACTACAATTAAGAAGAATCAAGCAATTTGACTTTTACTTTAAATGTTGTTTTCCTGGACTTAAACATAACCAGTACTAACTTTGCCTTTCACAAGTAAGCAGCAACTTCTCACGATGTGCAGCCCAAATCCAATGCAGTATGCAAATACGAGGTGTAACCATATATGATGGTCTTGTATATATTAACGCTAAGAAATTTATTTCCCTGTCATGGCAAACTTGTTCAAGTGTAATTGGATTAAAGACGCGATTCAAAAAAATGTGTCATTTAATCAAAGACAGGAGCAACATAACTAGTCCAGCGAGGATTCAATTCATTATCCTACAAGCCTGGTGAAACTACCACTCCGCCAACATTCCTCGACAGGAAGATACACCGAAAGAAGAACTCATATACTTGCATAAAGAATCTGACTGCAGACTCACTTCCACGATATATCCCAGGCAATGCTTACTTTCATATTAGGCCCCTTAGGTACCTATGAACAATAGCTCACACTGAAGATATACCATGTCCGTTGTACATACCATATCAGTTGTAATATCTGAGAGCAGATTCATGGAAGCAGGCTCTAATTCAATGTATCCACTGGCAAGTTCAGCTAGTTAAGATCGAGATGTCATACTTCAGATTGCCTTCAGAGTAACAATCAATTCCATGTTGGAGAGAAATGTGCTACCATATCACTGACAAATGAGACATTCATTTGAATCAGGACTTCAGTCCGATTTCACATAGAGCTAATTTGACACGGCAGAAATATGAGTATTTTAGCAATAACATATACACTACTTCCCATATAAGGATTACTGCTCATATTCGACAAACAGGAATCATGAAAAGGGCAATTAGACGGCCACCAAACCAGTCTTCCTGGACTATGACAGTTGTAGTTTCGAATATTAAACAATTATTTATTACCAAAGTCCAGTCCCATTTAGACCAAATAGTATCATATATGTGGTGCTTCATTCAGGGGTGAGCACAACAATCTAAGATAACATTTCGTCTAACGATCTAGAAAAATGAGTAATAAATTGTATGTTTAAAGTCAAAACCATCACTGGTTTACCAGTACTCCAACCAAACCAGTGTCGACAGCCTAAACCTATGTCTTAAAGAATAATAAAAGACAAACTTAACTTGATCTAATGTCAGTTGGAATCTGGATATCTGCACTCCTCTTCTCTCAAAGCCTGAAATGATGGAAACTACAATTAAGAAGAATCAAGCAATTTGACTTTTACTTTAAATGTTGTTTTCCTGGACTTAAACATAACCAGTACTAACTATGCCTTTCACAAGTAAGCAGCAACTTCTCACGATGTCGTCCCAAATCCAATGCAGTATGCAAATACGAGGTGTAACCATATATGATGGTCTTGCATATATTAACGCTAAGAAATTTATTTCCCTGTCATGGCAAACTTGTTCAAGTGTAATTGGATTAAAGACGCGATTCAAAAAAATGTGTCATTTAATCAAAGACAGGAGCAACATTACTAGTCCAGCAAGGATTCAATTCATTATCCTACAAGCCTGGTGAAACTACCACTCCGCCAACATTCCTCGACAGGAAGATACACCGAAAGAAGAACTCATATACTTGCATACAGAATCTGACTGCAGACTCACTTCCACGATATATCCCAGGCAATGCTTACTTTCATATTAGGCCCCTAAGGTACCTATGAACAATAGCTCACACTGAAGATATACCATGTCCGTTGTACATACCATATCAGTTGTAATATCTGAGAGCAGATTCATGGAAGCAGGCTCTAATTCAATGTATCCACTGGCAAGTTCAGCTAGTTAAGATCGAGATGTCATACTTCAGATTGCCTTCAGAGTAACAATCAATTCCATGTTGGAGAGAAATGTGCTACCATATCACTGACAAATGAGACATTCATTTGAATCAGAACTTCAGTCCGATTTCACATAGAGCTAATTTGACACGGCAGAAATATGAGTATTTTAGCAATAACATATACACTACTTCCCATATAAGGATTACTGCTCATATTCGACAAACAGGAATCATGAAAAGGGCAATTAGACGGCCACCAAACCAGTCTTCCTGGACTATGACAGTTGTAGTTTCGAATATTAAACAATTATTTATTACCAAAAGTCCAGTCCCATTTAGACCAAATAGTATCATATATGTGGTGCTTCATTCAGGGGTGAGCACAACAATCTAAGATAACATTTCGTCTAACGATCTAGAAAAATGAGTAATAAATTGTATGTTTAAAGTCAAAACCATCACTGGTTTACCAGTACTCCAACCAAACCAGTGTCGACAGCCTAAACCTATGTCTTAAAGAATAATAAAAGACAAACTTAACTTGAGCTAATGTCAGTTGGAATCTGGATATCTGCACTCCTCTTCTCTCAAAGCCTGAAATGATGGAAACTACAATTAAGAAGAATCAAGCAATTTGACTTTTACTTTAAATGTTGTTTTCCTGGACTTAAACATAACCAGTACTAACTTTGCCTTTCACAAGTAAGCAGCAACTTCTCACGATGTCGTCCCAAATCCAATGCAGTATGCAAATACGAGGTGTAACCATATATGATGGTCTTGCATATATTAACGCTAAGAAATTTATTTCCCTGTCATGGCAAACTTGTTCAAGTGTAATTGGATTAAAGACGCGATTCAAAAAAATGTGTCATTTAATCAAAGACAGGAGCAACATTACTAGTTCAGCAAGGATTCAATTCATTATCCTACAAGCCTGGTGAAACTACCACTCCGCCAACATTCCTCGACAGGAAGATACATCGAAAGAAGAACTCATATACTTGCATAAAGAATCTGACTGCAGACTCACTTCCACGATATATCCCAGGCAATGCTTACTTTCATATTAGGCCCCTAAGGTACCTATGAACAATAGCTCACACTGAAGATATACCATGTCCGTTGTACATACCATATCAGTTGTAATATCTGAGAGCAGATTCATGGAAGCAGGCTCTAATTCAATGTATCCACTGGCAAGTTCAGCTAGTTAAGATCGAGATGTCATACTTCAGATTGCCTTCAGAGTAACAATCAATTCCATGTTGGAGAGAAATGTGCTACCATATCACTGACAAATGAGACATTCATTTGAATCAGGACTTCAATCCGATTTCACATAGAGCTAATTTGACACGGCAGAAATATGAGTATTTTAGCAATAACATATACACTACTTCCCATATAAGGATTACTGCTAATATTGGACAAACAGGAACCATGAAAAGGGCAATTAGACGGCCACCAAACCAGTCTTCCTGGACTATGACAGTTGTAGTTTCGAATATTAAACAATTATTTATTACCAAAAGTCTAGTCCCATTTAGACCAAATAGTATCATATATGTGGTGCTTCATTCAGGGGTGAGCACAACAATCTAAGATAACATTTCGTCTAACGGTCTAGAAAAATGGGTAATAAATTATATGTTTAAAGTCAAAACCATCACTGGTTTACCAGTACTTCAACCAAACCAGTGTCGAACAGTCTAAATCTTTTCCTGGACTATGACAGTTGTAGTTTCGAATATTAAACAATTATTTATTACCAAAAGTCCAGTCCCATTTAGACCAAATAGTTTCATATATGTGGTGCTTCATTCAGGGGTGAGCACAACAATCTAAGATAACATTTCGTCTAACGATCTAGAAAAATGAGTAATAAATTGTATGTTTAAAGTCAAAACCATCACTGGTTTACCAGTACTCCAACCAAACCAGTGTCGACAGCCTAAACATATGTCTTAAAGAATAATAAAAGACAAACTTAACTTGAGCTAATGTCAGTTGGAATCTGGATATCTGCACTCCTCTTCTCTCAAAGCCTGAAATGATGGAAACTACAATTAAGAAGAATCAAGCAATTTGACTTTTACTTTAAATGTTGTTTTCCTGGACTTAAACATAACCAGTACTAACTTTGCCTTTCACAAGTAAACAGTACTAAGTAATATTTGTGCACTCCAGCTACTCCAATATATTTATGCCAAATGCGAGATGTAAACATAAAAGTTGTATTTCCTAACGTGAAACAATTATTCAGTTCCCAAACTCCATTTCCGTTAGACCAAATAGTATCAGGGGTGAGCACAACATCTTTTAGATACCATTGAGTCAAACCGTTGAGAGAATGCGGTATGGATCAATGAAGCAACAAAAAGCAAACTTAACTGAAGAAAATGCAAGCTTGAAACTGGATATCTGCTTTAAAAACCTGCAATTATAGTGTCACCTGAAATGGTGTTTTCCTGGATTTAAACATAACCAATACTTACTAAGCCTTTCACAAGTAAACAGCAGCTTCTCAAAATATGCAGTCCAGTTTCAACTGAGTATTTATGCCAAATGCGAGGGTTAACCATACATGATCCTAACAAAGGAGTTGATGTAAAATAAGAGTAGTATGTCCTACGTTAAATCAAATAGTATCATAAATGCCGTGCTTAAAATAGGGGTGAGCACAACAATATTGGATACCATTTCGCCAAACCGTCCAGAAAATTGGGTATGGATTAAAAAAGCATCAAAAAGGCAAACTTCACTTGAGCATAAGTATGAATATGTTTGCTTCAACATATACAATACTTTCCATACTGCAATTAGTGTCCATATTTGAAAAACAGGCCCATGGAATAGGCGATATGACAGTCACATAACCAGTCCTCCAGGTCGATGAGAGTTGTATTTTCAAACTTAAAACAATTATTTATTACCAAAAGTCCATTCTCGTTTGACCAAATGTATCATATATGGCGCGCTTAAAACAATCTTAGATAAAGTTTCGTCTAACGTTCAAGGAAATAGGGTAAAACATATATGTTTAAAGTCCAAAATTATCAATGGCTTTCCAATAGTTCAACCACATCAGGTTGCCCTAGCGGTCCAGGCTTATCAGCCATCTTCAGCAATACCCGGTAAACCTTCCCGTCCGATACCAATTGCATCTGTCTTCATACTTGTAACGTACATCGTATTATCACATCACCATTTTTTAACTAGTTTCAAAATTCAAGCGGGGCGCATTAATATATGGACAATTCGCTTACGTCTTTGATACCGGTACATGACCTATATTGCTAATGTGGCTTAGTACATGCTTCATATACTTGTGACATAATCTTCTTGATTTAAACTAATTGGTCCTCTTAAAAAACAATATTTGATTGAAATGTATTTTGTGTTGGCGATATAGAGCTGTACTAAACTCTTTAAATAATGGTCACACTATACTATGGAAATATCTACGGCCTATAAATGAACATAATTGTTCTTCTGCAACCATTCACATGTGTATGTCAATGCATCGGTGGATATAATCCAGCACTCTATCCACAAAGCCGATAGGGTAACGGTATGTTTTTAGCACATCAGAGTTAGAGTATTAGCATGATAAATCAAAATATAACATACAAGATAACCCACCATGTTCTCCCCTGTCTCGCCTCTTCTCTTTGTAAAGCCTGGCTCTCCGAATGCAACTGGAAACCAATATAATCCTGGGAGTCCAACATATCTAAACAATCATTGATGTCCGGCTTCACCTGGATATCACAACAAGATCAAATGCTAACATATACATTATTTATTGAACCAGAACTAGCTTACCCTTCCACCAGGAACACGTAATTCATACCCTCGTGGTGATATATACCATCGAGCATTATATGTCAAGAGTAATTAATATGTATATACTTCTTTCACAATCGACATAAAATAAACTAGAGTAAGCGTATATAAGAATCATCCTGCACTTAGAGATGCGTAAAGTTGATTATATTAGAATTAGAAGGTCATAAGTACAAAATCAATAGTTTGTGAAAAAAAGAAAAGACCGTGTGAAAACGACCCTTTCCAAAAGGAACAAGTGCTGTCACTGTAAGGGACATATGCCCCCGAAATGCGATGTTGATAGTATACATAAGTACTTCTATCTACCAAAATTACCACGTTAATAAAGGACCATAACTCCTTACACAAAAAATCCTATAGTTATATAACTTATAACAATAAGTATGACTACCACGTTACAATACAATCTAGCATTGAGCATCAACAAAACATTGAACTTCATTTAATGTCTAAGTTAAAAAGGGTCATAACTCCTTACAAAATCATCCTAGTGTTATGCCCTTCGTCTAGGGGAATTTACTAATGACTATCAATAGCTATGTCAGGTTCAATGCAATAACATTGATAGTAAACACAATGTTCAACTTTATTAAAAACCTAAATCAAACTGTCTAAGTGAAAAAGGGCAATAACTCCTTAGAAAATCATCCTAGCGTTATGCCCTTTGTCTAGTCGAGTTCACTAATGACTATCAATAACTATGTCAAGGTTCCATGCAATAACATTGATAGTATAACACAATGTTCACTAAATCAAACTGTCTTAGTGAAAAAGGGCAATAACTCCTTACAAAATCATCTTAGAGTTACCCCCTTGTCTAGTGGAGTAAGCTTATGCCAAAATATAAGTGTGTCAAGTTTCAATGCAATAATATTGACAGTAAACAAAATATTCATTTTTTTTAAAAAACGTTTACAAACATGCCTAAGTTAAAAAGGACAATAGCTCATTGATAGCAAACAAAATATTAATGAATATTTTATTGCAAACTTGAAACATCAAATTGTTTTCTGACATTGTTTCATTGTGATGATTTTAATTTCAGCTAAGCAAAGTACCTTAAATCACACAATACATCACATTACACACATATACAAAACTTACCAATTTATTAATTGAAAAGTTGATCAACCACAATTACTCTGACTCGCAACAACATCAAACTCTCCAGTGTTCTGTAAAATTATAAGTGAACATATAAATAAATATTGCACATGATATCATGATTGTTAAGTTGATTATGTTAATATTGACCAAATCACCAACGGAGCTACCATTTACGAAGTTTGAAAAGCTTTGACGCGAAAGTCCCAACTCGCGAAAACACATTACAATTGCAAATTAGAATATCAACTATCCACGACGCGATTCAATACAATAGAGACATACATATTAGCAAATAAACAAAATAAAACAAACCAATCAAAAATATTAAAGCTGGTTTTCCAATCAGCAATTATCAAGTAAAACTTCATGTCAAAAGACCGCTTCTTACATTTAGTTAGAAATGGTGACACAACTGCATGAATTGTAGTGATTTGACAATTTAACTCGATAATTGCTAGTCCCAACAGAAACCAAACGTATCATTTCATTTCATTACATTACATTACATTACATTACGATTATGATTATGAAAAACGACCATTTAAGCGATTGTGGGAGGCAGGAAATTCAAGGGAACTTCTGATCGATAGAGTAACCCTGCGTAAATTGGCTTCTTTTCGCTTACAACAAGGCTTCAAAAATGTTCGCTGTATTTCTTTCCTTTTTCTTTTTTAACTTCAAATATAAAAATATTTACGAATGTTTAATGTTGCATCTCATAACAACATTGAAAAAATTTGAATGTTTAATGTTGCTTCTCATAACAACATTGAAATAATTTTAATGTTCAATGTTGCTTTTCATAACAACATTAAAAAAATCGAATGTTCAATGTTTAATGTCGCTTCTTATAACAACATTGAAAAAAATTGAATGTTCAATGTTGCTTTTCATAACAATTTTGAAGCCTTGTTATGAGCGAAAAGAAGCCAATTTACGCAGGGTTACTCTATCAATCAGAAGTTCCCTTGAATTTCCTGCACCCCACAATAGCTTTAATGGTAGTTTCTCCAAAATTTGATATTGGTATTTAAAATGTCTAGGCCGACATGGGACGAAACATGAATTTTTATAGGAAAAATGCAGCGGAAAATGTTGCAGCTTTGTCGTAAACGAAAAGAAGCCAATTTACGCAGGGTTTCTCTGTCGATCAAAAGTTTCCTTGAATGTTCTGCACCCCACAATCGCTTAAATGGTCGTTCCTAAAAAATGTGTGCGGTCAATAATTTGACATCCGTAAGCTACGGAATATCATTAAATGAAATTGGAAATTGGTATTTAAAATGTCTAGACCGACATGCGAAGAAACTACTTTTTAAAGAAAAAAATGCAGCGGAAAATATTTCATTTGCAGACCTGAGTGCAGACTGCAGACCTAGGTCTGCAAAATAGTTCATTTGCAGACCTAAGTGCAGAATGCAGACCTAGGTCTGCAAAATAGTTCATTTGCTGACCTAAGTGCAGACTGCAGACCTAGGTCTGCAAAATAGTTCATTTGCAGACCTAAGTGCAGACTGCAGACATAGGTCTGCAAAATAGTTCATTTGCAGACCTAAGTGCAGACTGCAGACCTAGTTCTGCAAAATAGTTCATTTGCAGACCTGTGTGCAGACTGCAGACCTAGTTCTGCAAAATAGTTCATTTGCAGACCTAAGTGCAGACTGCTGACCTAGGTTTGCAAAATAGTTCATTTGCAGACCTAAGTGCAGACTGCTGACCTGGGTCTGCAAAATAGTTCATTTGCAGACCTGAGTGCAGACTGCAGACCTGGGTCTGCAAAATATTTAATTTGCAGACCTGAGTGCAGACTGCAGACCTGGGTCTGCAAAATATTTAATTTGCAGACCTGAGTGCAGACTGCAGACCTGGGTCTGCAAAATATTTAATTTGCAGACCTGAGTGCAGACTGCTGACCTGGGTCTGCAAAATATTTAATTTGCAGACCTGAATGCAGACTGCAGACCTAGGTCTGCAAAATATTTCATTTGCAGACCTGAGTGCAGACTGCAGACCTGGGTCTGCATAATATTTCATTTGCAGATCTGAGTGCAGACTGCAGATGTACGTGCCAAGTTCACGCTACTCGTTTGCCGAACGTTATATCATGCTATTATTGTTATTTTTCAATAAATAAAATCGTCAATACCAATACGTATAAGAAAACAACACGACGTCGTGGTAGATTAGAAAGTGGATCCCTAATTATATATGCGCTGATTGGCTGATTGTTGGAACTTCGTCTATTATTTCAGGGCTTCAAAACACGACGAGCCGAAGACAATTACGTGTGATGATTGTGGACAAGTGTTCGCCAATGAGACGGCATTAAAGCAACACCAATTACATCACCAGACTCCACAATGAAAATGTGACGATTGTGATAAAGTGTACCACCTTAAGTCCGCCTTGTTGGACTATCTGGCACCGCACAGAGGCGATAGGAAATATCATTGCTCATGTGGAAAATCCTAAATTTACAGTTAGGGATTAAGTAACCATAAAGCTACATGCAGTGTTGCAAAAATATTTAATGCCATTGTGTTGGGTTTAGCAAATACCACGTGACGTTTGGCTACAGTTACAAGAAGGAATTTGTAAATACTAGTATTTTATTTCCTCGTCGATTTCAATGAAATATACGCCACGCTAAGGGGAAATTATAAGATCTTTATCAGCAGCTTTACCCAAGTGTTCCATTACTCTGTGAAGTCTACACGTTCTACAGTTTCTCAGGGTAATGGACAAAACGGCACAGCCGCTGAAAAAGATTATATATTTCATGGAAAGCAAATAATGGCTATTTTATTTTCCAATGTTTACCAATTTCTTCTTGTAACTGTAGCCAAAAGTCACGGTGTATTGCTAAATTGATGCAGACAAGGCTGTGTTAGTAACTTCAGACGTTTCTTTTTTTTCGTTTGGTTAATTTTAAGAGAAATAATATGTTTTTAGTTTTATATATCAGACGGTATCTGTACAGACAGCAAATGTTTCAATACTCAACTAAGGACATTTTCTTAGACCGATTGTAACGAGACTTCATCGACGCTCATGCAATTCAAGAATGAGTTCTATCCACACACCGTATAATGCTTCAACGAAATTTCACCGACAGCAGTTCATTTGGTTTCTGGCCACCACTGCTACATTTTGCATAAACTATAATGTGACATGGATAGTAGTCATCTCGGAGGGTATCCCAGTAAAAACGACCAAAGAATAAATTATTTATTGTTGTCTTTAACTTTGTGTTGACATTCATACCACGTGTTATGTCCAAATTGTATTGGTTAGTCAGTGCGGATATCCAACACAATGTTTTGTTTTGCTAATACTGCAAACAAATTTGTCAACTCATAATTTGAGTCTTTTAGCTCTTTGACCAATTTATCCTCGACGCTCAAGCCCAAAATGAATACTATCAATGCCACGTAATATTGTTGTACAAAGTTCACATTTCGTGCCCGAAATATATTCAAATCGAGTCGATTTGGGGCAAACAATATTGCCTTTTGTAGACAATGGGTCAAACAATACAATATTTATGATTGTTTTTAACTTTGAGTCGACACATTTCTTCTTTTGGCGTTTGCCTAAAATGACACTGCAGGGATAATTGGGACTGAGCTTGAGAATTGAGTGTTTGTTTGTATTACTTAGAAATGGTCATGTTTAAAGAGGATGTAGTGACATGTTTACAAACCTACGTTTTAAATCTTGTTTGATCGTATATGTATGTGTCCATTCCAAGTGTACCTTCTTATGAAAAAATACAGAAAAACGCATTGACAAAAATGTACCGATCTTTGAGTAACTTTAGTGTTAGCGCATTATATAACGTTTTTTTTCATACGTTTAAGCCATTCGTGACTAGTAGTCAAAACATTGCTACAGATTCTTCTACATTTGTTCCACAAAGGTTTCATATATGTAATGACTATACGCGTTTACGCGTTTAAATCATTTTCACGCTTGTTTCGACCATTACAGTTTTCATATTAGCAATTTCAACTTAATTAAAATTGGTAATCATGCTCACCTACATTCGCCGTCCCTACAATGTTGTAATAGAGGGGTTATATTGTCATATTTTACGTCAGGCACGTGCTTCCATTCTTCGCCTGTAAAACCGGCAGACTCCCAGTTATAAAATAGTTTTGACGAAGAAATAAAAGTAAAGTTTTGCACGAGATTCGGTGAACATTTGGAGACCTTTTCATGCAAAAAGCTAGCTATATGGTATATGATAGATTTAACAGTAGATGCAAACATCTAGCTAGTGATTATCAGTGATCTACTGTGAAGTGGACGTAAGACCTGCCGTCCACTCGACCCCGATCTTATGCGGAAGGGTAGCCGATTACAGCTTGCTAGTAAGTCACGTCGACGTCGGATCTTCGTAGGCCTTCAAACCTGTTGAGTGTCCTGGACGAAACTCCTAAGGATGACATTAATGAGTCACTGTTTATCTGTATCTCGTAGGCAAAAACGTTTAGTTAATGTTAAAGGAGAGATTTATGAACAGTTTTGAAATAAATTTACTGTATATCAATGACATACTGACAATGGTGAGAATGATCAAGGTTGATCCAACGGGTTTTATAGATCTAATGCACGATTGGTGATGAAAAATAGCGAGTAATGGTTAGTATACAATATTTTCGAGACATGTTTAAGGAAAATAATACAGTGTGCAAATATATTGAAAAATATATTGTTTAGATCTATGAAACCCGTCGGTTCTACCTTGATCATTCTCACCATTGTCAGTATGTCAGTTGATGAACAATTTAGTGGTTAATGTTTGATTCCATTGTGTTTTGTGTACTGGTATATCAAAATATAATAATTATTTACTTATTATAGGAAATGTTTTATCACACATTACTGTACGTCACTGTGACAAGTGTTAACTACTTCTTCATAAATGTAGTATTGCTTTGTCTGGCAAATCCTAAGTAACTCATGAATCTCTGTCATGAGAAATATAAGAACCACAAGTGTCCAGTAATGACACTTTAAAAATGAAATGACATAGTGATTATTCAGTATATTACGATAAGGACCTTTTATGCTTGACGCGGATTACTTTCTCTATAAAATTTATTATAGAGTGTAAGTCAATATTCATAAAAGTGTTTTTTCCATTTATCAAGCATGAACAAATGGTATGATATAAGTTAATGGTATAAAGATGAGTTTTTTCTTCGACAACTTTGTATTTGGTTTCTACATTTCTTCCCTTCTTATCCGTTACAGGAATTTTAACATACTTATACTTGGTAGTTTCTGACGTATAAAAGTATTTAGATGCGTGCTTAAAATGTTCGTACAGACCTGTATTCATCTCGAGTTTCACACCTCCTCCCGTTTCCGTCACTGTAATTGGTCTTTTTTCGGCCGCCTGTAACTTTTTTAATGACTTCGATGGATTAAGATCATATTTCCGGGTTTTTAACTAATTTCGCCTTTTTCTTCATGATCAATTATCCTCTCTTTAGATTTAAGTAATTTCTGTATTTTTAGTTGTTCTCTCGTCTCATGGATATTGAAAGGTTGAATGTCTTTGCTTAAGGCCATATTTTCCTCTACTTCCGGTTCAATCGCCGCTATCAAAATATTTTAATCATCATTTTTACTTGTTTGCTTAACTTAACGAGAAAAAATACATCATACTCGTCAGCTTTTCAATGTCCTTGTATTTATCCACTTTTTATTTAATTAATTTGCTTCAATTTGACGTAAATAATAATTTTCGGACTTTTTACGTTACGTTGTTTTTAAAAGTTGTTATTGACCTGAAGGGTTAACAAAATAAAGTTGTTATTGAGTGAAGGGTTAACAGAATAAAAAGCAATCTATAATTAAACTTATTGTATTTTACGTGAGGTGATCAATATATTCGTGGACTTTCCGTCTAACTTTTGTTATATTGATCCTAGAGTAATGAAATTACCAGGTCATGCGGATCTATTAATTATCTAGCGTTTTAATTAATTTATTTTATTGTGACGTCACAATTTACCTGATGACGTCACTTATCGTGACCCGTGTGCTGCACGCGCCGTCGAGCATGTCGGACAATACATAATCACAGAGCAACGGCATGTCAGTAAAAATTACGTCAATCTTGGAAAATCCTTCTGATATCTCAAAGATGACATAACAAAAATGTAGGGGGATTCTTTGCGCCACATATTAAGGATCTACATATGATTATATCGTATATGCGATTGTAGGCACCCTGTCAAGCATTGATAAAATAAGGAAAAACGGAAGAATTATCACCATGGTAGGGACACTCTCATCTTTTTTCTGTGAAATGAGAGGCATATATCTTAACAATATATTACTGGCGAAAACTGCGATCAGTATTGACTACGAATATATAAACCTTTGAATCCAGCTACAAAGGATTCTTTAGAAATTGTGCCCCAAACTTGCTAGGTTGTGCTTTTTGTCTCCATCGGGATAATACGACCGCGTTAAACCAGCCGTCTTTTGTCCAATAACGTATCAAAACTCTGTTTTTTTCATCTTACATTTGAGAGGTGATTATTTATTACTTATTTCTGTCTTAAAAGTAAAACGATCGTCCATGTGAGACCAGATATGAGTAAAAAAAAGGAGCTATGTACGCTTAAAACAGGAGCGCATAGAGTGGCGTCACGTGACGGCCTACGTCACGCGCTCATTGGGTGAATGAAATTGTGTTATAAGTGCATTCTGTCGAAAGGGTCTTACTCTAAATGATAATACATTGTTTTGGAGCCTAACTGGCAATATAAAATTGCTAGATGAAAAGTTCACGAATATATTGATCACCCCTCGTATATCAGTAAAGAAATATATCAATTTAAGTGTTTTTTTTAAATATAAACTGTTACCTAAATTTATAAATTATAATAAAAGATACAAAAAAGATACATTTTCTCCAATACATGTATAATCAATACACATCATTAGACATACCTTAATGTGGGAGCAACAATGATTCCACACTTTACATAATGTCTTGTAGCTCAATATTCTGACTGTACATGCTTCAATATAGTGCCGATGTATTTCTTTTTTGCCGGTAGAAATATGGGAGCTATATTGTCTCTTCCCCGTGGTGCTACTGGTTGAGGTAATCCGAAATTATAGACATAGGTAACGACAAACTTAACAGCCCTCTCAATGTCTGGAAAGCACAATGCATTACTTGGCTTGCGCCCCTTATTCCCATGCACTTTAGGAACATTTCCAGTTTCACTTAAATGTTTAATCACTGCTTTCAAACTGGATTATTTTATGTCATATATAATCATGAATGATTTTCTACATATACATATTATATTTCCATTGAATTTGTACTCATATCGCGTCCTCTTCCTGTCGCCGTATCTACTCTTTTGTGATCAGCATTCACATGATGAAGCAAAACATTACCCTATTGACCATAACAACAAACCGCATTTTCCGCACTGCTCCGTCGTAATCGATCCGCACGCTAGAAAATACGCTTAGACAGGGTGATTCACCTTTAATTAGACAAATTATTATTATTATTGATAGGAATTCATTATTTATTTGATATAAACATTGTTTGCAATTCAAAGATGACTCAAGTGTGTCATTAATTGTATTTCATGATCATAGTTATGGTTAAAGTGTTTAAAGATTAACTAGACAACATATTATTACACCATTTCCATGTCAGAAAATCTACAAGTGAAGCAAGAGGTTGTAGGTTTGAATCCCAACAAGAGAATGAAGCGGGTTGGTGAGCCGTCTTACCCAGTCAAGTTATATAATGATTACTATTTAGAAAAATAGTTAATTTATCTTACCTTCTGTAAAGCTCCCATGATCTACATTTCCCTTTCATCCTTTGTCATCTCCCTTAAATTGTCTACATGTTCCTGAATGGTGGATCTATCCATAGATTTTATACATGCTTTCCCACAGCCACAGCCATTAGCAATCATTTCCGCGGAATATGTCTTGACAAAATCACTTTCATCTTATCTGCTACTTGAGGCCTCTTCTATTTCTATATAGGTGGACAAAAAGGATTCAACTTAAATGTTGGTATCATTTACAAGAAAAATACTCAACAACTAAATTATAATTATAAAATTAGCATGGTCCATAAATCCACATAAAATAGTTTACCTTATTTACTTACCACCAATATTAACATCATAGTCCCTATCTCCTTCAGAACATTTTTGTTGTTCTACAGAAATTGATAGAGGTTCTACAGATTCCCTAATTAGGTGTCTTGGTATAAAGTGTTGCTTATAGAGATCATCTGATCCTGGAAATAACACTGTTTTAAAAACTTATACAATGTACATTGTTATGAAAAGACTACGTAATGAAGTTCACCGTCATTTAAAAATACTTTAGAGCTATGGAGATTTGAACCAGCAACTCATAGTACAAAATGCTATTGAATGCAGCGGTGTAACCTACTGCACCAAACTGACAAGTAAACAACGTCGGATTTAAAACTGTTTTGATTAAAAATAGCGACACGGAGTTGAACGGAAATACAAAAAAATAGAAGTGCAGTCCAATATATGGTAACAGCCGTAATACATTGGTTTTGATAACTTATTCAATGATTTGCTGGTATTCATTGTGTTTGTAGCTTACAAGATTCAAACACATATTTGACAAGGATATGCGTGGTTCAAATGTATTTTGTTCCTCTTTATAACTCTTGAGTGCTGTTTTACTTGAGGCTGGGGGCGGGTCTGTTTGTTTTGTACCTGTGTGTCATTGATGAAAACGGCATTTAAAATGTAAGTTTGATCAGCACTTGCTGTAGAATCCCTGAGTAAGCTACACTATCGTAGATCTAGCAGACGTCAGTAGTAAACAGTTTATTTTAAATGAAAACGTCAATCAATATCATACAAATGAATTAAATATACTCACCGTAAACTCTGCCATAGTTACTCAACTTCCTGTCTATGATAACAAGTAATTAAGAATTGCAAGCAATACAGAAGTCCCCTACCGGTCTGAGGCCATTTTCAATGTTTCTGTTGCCATAGCAACCACATTTTTGTCATAATCAAAATATTGTTAGATGTGCATAATCCCCTTATTGCCCCCTATCCACATATCAAGTTTCATAAACCTAGCTTGGAAACTGTTTGAGTTATGTCAGGATCCAGATTGTTTGACGGACGGACGGACTGACTGACGGACGGCAAACCTATAGTCCCCTCCGGTCAAATCCGGTAGGGGACTAATAAAAAAATCAACATGCAATAATTATTGGCCATTTATCGGGCAAAGGTAGCGACGGTGTTTATATTTTTACTCTCGCATCACCTGAACTTTGACGTCATTTTACATTGTAATGACGTCACTTGCGATAAAGGCGAAAATCGCAGAGCCTGGCTCATATAAGACGGTGCACAGTATTTGTGAAATGGTGGTCATGTGTTTGATCTTAACTAATAACGAAGAACTGTTCCGTTATGATAAATGGATTCTCATCGGTACTGTCGCAGCCATCTACTTCTAAAACGACGTGTCTGTGTAAAATGCTTGCATGCAACGATACTTCTCACAACACTTATAGTTTTCTGAAAAATCGTGAATTGCTACACAATGTTTTGGAGGTAAAAAAGGTAGATACTGTCTTTCATTGTTTCGCCTGCCACCCTGCATATGGCAATACACAATGGCACGCCCAGTGATTTTTAATATACTTTCTTCTTCTTTTACTGCTTATTATTGGATACGGCTTCATGTGTTTGTTTTCCAAACAACGCATCATATGCTCTCTCATAACTCTCGGTATATAGATTTGTGTAGCTGGGTCTTTCCCACTGCAAGTGGCATTTGCTATGGCGTATACACCACAGTCATAACTATTGGTTTGCATTGCAACGTTTGAATACTTGACGGTAAGTTTGTCTGCCTTCGTTGCAATGAGACTGGCCACTAACAGTTCTTCTTCGTATAGGATTCGTTGTAAATCATAAATAATAACATGATTCTCAATACAGTTAATGTTACTGTCCGTAAGCCAATGGGAGGCCCCTGTCACTTGATGTACGGAGAATTATTTTATCAAAACAATGCTCGTGTCTATCATAGTCAATCAAGTGGGCGAGATGACAGGATTGGAGGCCAGCCAGGTCAGGAAATTGATATTGTAATAAATTCACGGCACTGTCAATAAAAATATCATTCAACCATTGTTTTAAGGTGAGAATGCTTCTTTCTGAAATATTAATATTATGATGCAGTTTTTCGTTATCAGCAGGTACCCACATGTCTAAGCTGTACCTGATGTCCTTCTTCAAGCTATTCGGTGTTGATGTTGCAAATTACGACACATATTTTGTCCTCGATTGCATTTACTATATCTACTTCCGTTCCGTGTTTTAGCACGTTTTGTTCTATTTTTGGAACGGAGGTTCCCATGTTTGTTCTATTTATAGTAACATTTGCTCCATTCCATTTGGAAAACATGCCTACTTCCGTTCTGTGTTTTAGCAAGTTTTGTTCTATTCTTGAACTGAGATTCCGATGTTCGTTCTATATATAGTAACACATTAGTTCCATTCCATTTGGAATACAGGTCTACTTCCGTTCCGTGTATTCCATTCCGTTTTTCCATTTCCATTACAGGCGTTTATTATATTTATACGAGGGGTGGTCGCGAAGTTCGTATAATTTGCTTATAAATTATTGTTTTCTAGTTAAATATTGATGAAACTTTATTATCAAGACGATCGACTTGATTGCAGTTTAATCATACAACGGAATAAAAATCCGCAAACTTATGCAACAATTGACGATACCCTTGGCAACGCTGCAACACCTGGCTGCCGCACACCAAAATGCTATATTTTTCGTCATTCGTTGTCCTAAAACAATGCCATTTTTAAAGTCTTCTATATGGCTAAACTTCACGCAAATATGTCACATCATACGTCAACGTCATGGGGTCATTTCCCTAAAAAATAATGTTGTTTACTACATCCGCTATTAAATTAACACTGTGTTTTATAGTTCCAGAACATGCTGCAGCTGTACGCAATGCAGTGAAATATCATATCTAAAGAAAAGGAAACTTGAGTTGGAGGTCAAGTGTTTGGAAGAAAAATTTCAACTGTAAATTGATATTATAATAAGGAATGTCCCTTAAAGGTGCTGCCTCACATATCAGTTTATTTCAAAAATACAATAAAATTGTCAAATATTTGTGTAATTTTGATATAGTTGCCTGTATATCCCATTAACAAACACACTGACATTTGATTTGGCTGAAATTTGTTTGTATTCCAAAATTATCTCCCTTTTCACTTAATCTTTATGAAACTTGGTCACAATGTTTGTCTCTAAGAAATCTAGGTCAAGTACGTAACTGATACATTTGGGGTCAATAACTAGGTCACTAGGTCAAATTTTTGACATAATCTTAATGAAACTTGGTCACAATGTGTAGCTCTATAAACTCTAGGTCAAGTTCGCAAAAATGTGTTTAAATCCCTTATTTGCAATTAATCTATATTAAAGCAGCTGTCTGTGGCTTTCTATGACACTAATACTTGGTTTGTTTTGAAAATGCTAATCACAAATTATAGCCTGACATGTGAGTCAGCACCTCTAACAATTTTATTACATGTACTGTGTTTTTCAAAATATACGTTACAATAAAGAATGGTTATAATAACTTGGATACTTAAAATATTTGTATTGCTACATCAATTTTAAGCAACGTGACATTAAACAAATAATCGTTATGTGCTTATTGTAGCAGTCGGAAACACTTAAACCATGTTTAAAGAGAAATTTAATTACGGCATATGATCTACTTCAAAATTGTATTTCCGGATTTTATGTAATGCAAGAGTTAAAAAAGTTTATAAGCTACAAAACTGTATAACATATATTTTGAAACACCCTGTACCATCGCACTAAAAATATGAATCAGCAATGTGGTTCCTGTATTGCAGTCCTTGTTGTTGACCATTGAACTGTATTTGTTGTTGTCTGTTCTTGTCTATATTGTTCACAGCTGTTGGTAATGGTATGTTGCGTCTTTTACATATGTTATGAAGCACAACACAAGCCACTATGATTCTGAAACAGATCAATCTTAATTATTATAATTAGGTCACCATTACCTGAAATAGAAAAAAGCATTTATGCTCATTTTTAGCAGAGTGAGCTTTTGTGATCACTCTTCGTCCGTCGTCCGTCCGTCCACAATTTACTTGTGTATACTGTAGAGGTCACAGTTTTAGCCTAATCAATATGAAACTTGACCACAATGATCATCTCAACAAAATCTAGTTCAAGTTCGATATTGGGTCATTTGGGGTCAAAACTAGGTCACAAGGTCAAATCAAAGAAAAACCTTGTGTAGTCTGTAGAGGTCACAATTTTGACTTAATCTTTATGAAACTTGGTCACAATAATTATGTCAAGAAAGCCTAGGTCATGTGTAATATTGGGTCATCTGGGGTAAAAAAACTAGGTCACAAGGTCAAATCATGGAAAAGCTTTGTGTAGTCTGTAGAGGTCACGATTTTGACTTAATCTTTATGAAACTAGGTCACAATGATCATCTCAACAAAATCGAGGTCAAGTACAATATTGGTTCATCCGGGGTCAAAAACTAGGTCACAAGGTCAAATCATAGAAAAACCTAGAGGTTCTAATTTTAATCCAATCTTAATGAAACTTTGTAACAATGATCATGTCAACAAAATCTGCTTCATATTTGATATTGGGTCATCCAGGGTCAGAAAGTAGGTCACACGGTCAATTCATAGAAAACCCTTGCGTAGTGACTAGAGGTCACAGTTATGACCTAGTATTTATGAAACTTGGTCACAATAATCATCTCAACAAAATCTAGGTCAAGTTAAATATTGGGTCATCTGGGGTCAAAAACTAGGTAACATTGTCAAATCTTAGAAAAACCTTGTGCAATCCCTAGGTCTTATTGTTGGCCTTATCTTTATGAAAATTGGTCACAATGATCATCTCAACAAAACCTTGGTCAAGTTTGATATTGGGTCATCTAGGGTAAAAAACTTGGTCATTAGGTCAACTCATAGGCAAAACTTGGCTTACACATCAATATGCCTATTGGGTCTATATGATGTTAATTACACGGTTGCTTTATAAGACAATATGAAAACCTTGTACATGCAATAGAGGCTACATTAGGGGGTCTGCATGAACTACTAGGACCGGTGAGCGACCTATGGCCTTTGGGCCCTCTTGTTTTAAGCACTGAGATAACATGATGAAACTTGCTATCAAGATCAAGCTTTTTGTGTAATATCTTCTTTCAAATCAAAGGTTATGGACCATTTCTTAAAGTCTATGTAATATTCATAGTGTATTTATGTTTTATAATTATGTATTACTATATTACTGTAATTTCTGATAGATGTTAAAATATTTTTATTTTCTCATGACAAAACAGATAATTCCCTTTATGACTGCAGTATTAATTTCATCATTACATCAAAAGATCGAACTGTGATATTACAGCCACTGTAGGCAAGCTAACCATTAATCATTTGAGTTATTAACTATTCCGAGTTCATGTTTTATTATGATCGTGTATTAAGTTTTATTCAAAATACATATGTACTTACTGCACATTTAAATTACTACCGGTACAATCTATCATTATTATTCGGCTGCATTACCTCCAAATTGGTGATTTTGTGAGCTATCCACTTAAAGTTCAGGGCAAACAGTAGCATTTTGAGTTTAGACGTGAATAAGCTTAAATCCCTTTAATGCTTTAAATGTCTTTACCTTGGTACGATTTCTGTCTTCATTCGTATTTCACCATGTAGCACACTCCATCTCCTCTTCAGTTGGCCAATCACCCTTTCCACTTTACTGCGGGTAACTTTGTGTGCACTGTAAGGAAAAAATAGTAAGCAGTAAATATTATTGCACAACAAGTTTTGCCTGAAACATAACTATTTAAAAAATCTGATTAAAATATTGGTCAATTATAACATTGGGTCATTTAGGATAAAAGGCTAGCATTATTAGAAGAAATTTTGTTCATTTTTGTAGTAAATATATAATTATAAATAACTTTCAAAGATTCGATCTTGAAACTTGATATACTTGTGATATACTTTTTTAAGGTGATGGTCCCTTTGTATGGACAAGGAGACATAATCATTATATTTTTGCACAGTCATTACCTCTTTTACAAGGTTATTATATAATAAGACTATTTTAGTAAATCTGTGCCTTGTAACTTAACATAATTCACCACCATTTATGTCTAGTTTCTCTCAATCGATTTATTGGATGTAGTTTCGTGAGTCTCTAGACCTAATACTGAATAGTTCTTTTTATATAGCATTAGCAAATTTCAAAGTTTATAGCAAATTTGATTTAATGTGTGAAGGTTATTGTTTTTCAGTTGAATTTTTCATACAATGGTTCTTTTTTAAATCAAAGACCTAAATATACACAGATTGGACACTATTGAAAATGGGGAGAAAATGCAAAATGGCATGCAGCAGATGCTGATATTTTGCATGAATGCTTTTGTTTGTCATCCTTTTTTAATGACCAATATCTCATTTTGAAGAGCTAGGTTTCTTCTACTGCATGGTGTAACTTATTTTTTTCTCTTATAGAATTCAGAAATTATTGTTTGAATGAGGCAAATTGGGTATTTTCTGATAAAATTGGAATTTCCATTAAAATGTTAAGGTCTGGCTCTTTGAGGTCTCATTATTTATTTCTTGACTGATTTAAATAAATTATGTTTCATTTTAAAGCAGAATGATAAATATATTGCATAAATTTATGGGTTTATCCCTATCTTCAAGAAAACCGGAGATATAAGAAATTTCAGAAGACTGTCGCGAGATTTTGTTAGATTTGGTAGATTTTTCCAATCTTTGTATATTTAGGTCTTTGTTTAAATGATCTCTGTCTAATGAACAGACATTCACTATCACTATAACATGATTGTCAATTAGTTGATATTACATATTTCTGTAATGTGCATTTAGTATACCCCCGCGCAACGAGTTGTAAGGGGGGTATTCTGGATTCAGCTTGTCCATCTGTCTGTCTGTAGACGCATTCTTGTGGACGCAACTTCTCCTACAGTTTTGGCAGGATTTCGCTCAAACTTTCACAGATGAACAACTTCAACATAAGATATGCATGAAGACAGGAATTTGTCGCAGCGCAAATTCCTGTCTTCGTGCATATCTATATGTTGAGGTTGTTCATCTGTGTCAAAATTATGGCCCTTTGTCGGCGTGGGTAAATTAGTCTGCCGAATGGCGACAGCTCTAGATTTTTTAATGAATGAATTACATGCACCATCACATTAAAATACGTATCACCCATACTGCATACAATGTGTTGTTTTATACTGCTAAATCAATGATAAGGTAAAGCATCCATATGCTTTATAATTACCTGTTATATCGCCTTTGTTTGTCACTTGTAGGATTCGCATAAGGGGTCAGGCACCAATTGCGACACGCATAGCCACTGTCGCCTAACAGGTATCTGTGACCTGCAGGCATCCTGCCGTCTTCAAAGGCGGTCCTCACCCCACTATTCATTAGAATTCGGGAGTCATGAGTGCTCCCCGGCCACATAGGGACCACATTTGAAATAGTGTCGTCCGCATTGCAAATTATCAGTGTGTTGATTGAATGATAACCCATTCTATTCACGTAGTCTGGCTCGTTCACACTGACGGTGCCTTAACTTGGATATGAGTGCCATCCACAAGGCCAACAACATTGGGGAAGCCTGCGATGGCACAGAAAGCCTGTTGATTAGTGCGGACGTCGCGTTCAGATGCCGAGAATGAAACATGTTCCTGCACCACATCAGGACTAGTTAGGATTACAATTACTTCCTTAATAATCCTGGCTACGGTCGGCTGGGAAATCCCCGTCAAATCCCCGTCAGCAATCTGGTAGTGTCCGGACGCTAATAATCTTAGTGTTATCAGTACCTTACTCTCACATGAAATGCTATGATTTCTGAAAGTCTTTGGCGTGCAGTCAGCTCGCACTATATCACATATTATATTGATTCCAATTCTATTCAGTCTGTAACGTTCTATTACCTCATTGTCATCATACTGTCCCAATGGACCTATTCTGGGCCTGAAAACTCTCTGAGCCCGTGGCAGTATCTACAAATATATGATATGATAACATATTTATGATCGACACATACATTGAACAAGCATTTTCCATGTGAAATAGCTTGCAGTATTTTGTTCATTTTTCTTGTCCCCTTACAAAGTTGACCAAGTATGACTTTGTTGTTGGTGTTAATGTCCAGACACAGTGAAAAGAAAATAACCTTTCAATTATCTTTCATATATCAATCATGTACTGTATATTAGGTACATTCATTTATGAAGATTATCACACATCTACTGAAATACCTTAATACTTTTATTTAGGTCTTTGATCTAGTCATATCATGAAGCATACACTAACCATATCTTATTGATCTTACACCATGAAAATATACAAAGGACCCAACATTGTAACAATAGTAAAGACATAACATCTTTTACTAAAACATTCAATATTAAAATGCATATCATGATCGGATACATTCAGACAACTGTACATATTCAATATATACAGCAAAACAGCCTCCATGTAGCCTTTAACATGACAGTTCTACACATAACATAGAGTCGCATGACACTGCACAATCTTCCACATAATAATATATAACATGACACACGATAGTAATTTACATAATGTTACATGACAGTTGACTTATCACTTACAAATCTATGGGATCAAGTCTCCACTATATACAGTACTGCTCTCAAAAACGTGAAATCCCGTGAATGTGAAATCTGTAAATAAACATATTTGGCTTTTAATTGTGAAGGAATAGGGTTTGTGGTAATGTGATCATTATAAGATCAACTAGAATAAACAGGTAGAATTCCATTAAGGTAAATTGTTTGGCCACACCTTAAAGTCATACCGGTATGCCTGAACATACATCCTGAATTTACTTATATCAATAAACATTGCTTATAACATTCACAATGGCAAGAATAAATATATGTGCACAACCAATCATCAATTGCCAAAAGTGTCATCAAACCATATCTCGTGAAATATCAATAACACAAGCCAAAATCAATGAGGATTACAAGCTTATAATGTCTAGTTTAGGGTGGAAACGACATGCTAAAGTGTCCACCTTATATACACGGTGGCTACTCTGTCAGTCGAATATAAGGCCTCTTTTTGGATGTGCAGTCACCGTAATGCTGATTTGGCAAATTTTTAGACTTGCCACAGACGCTATACTATGTGTTTATCTATAGATATATATGTAGATATATGTTTGGTGTGTTCAAGTTGAAATGATGTCAATGAAATCAATTTTATATAGGCCAGCTACATTTCCTTCCTTCCTTACATTTATAAAAACTTAATAAAATATCTGACTGCATAAGACAGTTAAATTTAGCAATTAAATATCTGGGTAGCATCACACTACAAATTTGTTGTGTCTAGAATGGTCAGGGGAGACCAAAACGTTGCTCAGGAATAACAGTAGTAATCTCCCTTGATAACCTTGACATTGTAAACATTCACAAAAGTTGCACTGTGAACGATGTTTAATTAAGAATGTGTAGACAAACTGTATGTACGGAGGGAATTGGACCCACTTGCAGCTCAACATAATCAACATTAAGGTGGGTAGACACTAATCATTAGTCTTTTGATGAGGAAATAGATCTAGGAGTAGCACACAGCATAATTACGATGATTGTCATGTATTTCCGCGACTTAGCAATGTTTTGGACGGGGTTGCATTCGCCTATATTGGAGTATAATGGCACTATGTGCTAATGTCGACCGTCGTAAACTTCCAAAATAGTTGAAAAATCTAAATTCACGAAAATGTTTAGAATGTTTCTGAGAAATTTCTTAACGAGTTAAACTACCTCCGATGGTAACTTAAGTAGGGTGGTCGGATGATATTTCATATTTTAACATTACCCATAAAAGGTATATATCAAATTAAAGGTATTTTCAAGACAAATCAAATGACACCAATTTTATGTCTATATCTTTACTAATGACCAAGATACACCACTTTGAAAGTATCGAGGGTACGGACTTTGTGGTACCGAAAGGTAATTGGTAATGTGTTTAATTAAAAACCTCCAAGTCACTTAACAAATAATGTAATTCTGTTGAAATTCAATTTAGTTGGAAAGGTTGCAATGTGAGCTTTTCAGATCTCTTATCTTTTTGAAAATAGGGCAATCAATAAAAAGGTTATTGCATTTTTCAACTATCAAAATATCATCTATCTTCGGCTATATTTTTAAGTAATATGTAAAGCCCGCAGCACCAAAAATTTGAAAACGTGTCACTGAAAATGCAATAACATTTTTATTTATTAACATATCTTCATCACATTTGGCAGAGTGAAAGATATAGCTATGCTGCACATATTCTGCAATACTGTGCACTTCATTTCAAAGATCTAAATATACAAAGATTGGAAACATGTTCCAAATCTCACAATATCTCGCGGCAGACTTCTGAAATGTCGCGAAATCTCGTTTGTTCTTAATACAAACAAAAGCGCTTAGATCAATTGCATGCTTTTTTGCATTTTCTCTCCGTTTTCAATAGAGTGTCCAATCTGAGTATATTTAGCTTTTTGTACATTCTAACTTGTGCCAGGTAACCACCAACAAAACAATGCGATGTGAAAGAATTTTACTTTACACTTTTTTTAACAATTAAAACATATTCTAAGATCCCCCTTTTTCCAATCGTGTATAAGCTGATAGGTGTACACACTATCAGCTTCTTCTTTGTAGACAATGTTATACCATGTAGGGTAGCCTGGAACCTGAAATAAGCATTGGAATGTATTAAGTATTAGCAAGAATTTCATTTCATCTTGAAATTTCAGAAATATATGTGAAAGCCATACTTAAAATTAAATTGGCAGGGTGTTAACAAATAAAAATTAGAATTTTTTTTCTGTATACTTAATTCAGAAACCTTTCATGAATGAGCATTAATTGATATTTAAAATTAATTAATTTAGTTGGATTTTAAGTCAAACCAACACTATGTATAGGTCATATGGCGACGATTCGAACCCAGTGATAATAATAACTTTATTTATTGTTGATTACATATTTGACAGCAATATCAATTTAGAATATGGTCCACTGGAAAGAAAACAGACAACAGACAAAAATAACAATAACAAAAGACAATGTGCATAATAAACAACTTGATTAAAGTGAACTTCCAATTATTCAAAGATTCTTGCAATTTTGAGTGTTTGTCTTGAGAATGTTTACCACATGCAAAAAGTGTTGTATCATCAGCAAACATGTTTGTTTCTGATCTTATAATATGTAGTGGAAGGTCGTTAATTTAAAGCATAAAAAGGAGATGTCCAAGCACAGACCCCTGAGGAACTCCAGCTGTTATCAGCCGAGGATGAGGACAAGTGATTTGAAGTCAGCAACTCTTAACCACTCGGCCACAGGCATTTACAGATGTATACATGTTGTTAAAAAGGTGATGCCTATGTACTTAAATCATACTAAATCTGGAAATATAAAGTTCTCCCTAAAACATCACATCTATTTAGACAACATCCATGAATTTAAATGTATTGAAATAACTTGGGTATTATTTAGGTAGCATGCAAAATCATATTAATACAAATAAGCAATATTACCATGCATATAAGGACATCCTTAAAAAGTGTGTTTGCCCTTACGCGACCCAGATATTTAGGTTTTTTTATGTTTGATTTTTCATATAGATGTTGTATTAACTATGCATCTTATATTACACATACTAACCCACTATAGCTTTAATTATCTGTTGTAGGGACCTATTGGCTATTACCACCCTCTGTAGAATACAATTGTAAATTGAAAAAATATATTCTTAGCTAATATGTCCATAAAAAGTAAGTAGCGCCAATTTTCACCAGTCGGTCGCTTGAGGGCAAACAAATTTTTCAAAAAAAAGTTATAAATGTTACTATTTTCAGGTTTTTGCTTAAGAACATGTTTGCGAAAGTTTAACTGTGCCTTAAGGGCTTTTCTCTTTTCTGTCAAAGTGCTTATTTGATTGAGTTCAGAATTCACCTGTTCATCAGACTGCCACAGTCCATAATAAATCATGTCAGACGTAAAGCTTTCCAGTTTTTTTATTCTTTTCTCCTCCTTCGCCCTTTGTTTCTGTATATTTTCCGCTATTTTTTGTCTTTGCTTTATTTCTATTTCAGATTTTCTCCTCTGAAAAGCTGATTTTACATGTTTCACCTCTTTCCTTGCCTTTGTGATGGCAACTTGTCTCTCAGCATCTGTTTTGGCATTTAGCCATGTTGATGTTTTGTTGGATATAAACATAACATAGGCCTCTGAGGCCAACACAGAGATGTTTGGCTTCTCACGGAGAAGATGGTCCAGATACCCAAATACTGATTCTGCATATTTATTGTGTTTTTGGACTCCTTTAGTTATCTCACGCACTTCTGTAGTAACTGGTAAAGAACTCCAGCAACCACCAGGTAGATGGTCTTTGAAAATCCTTTTTGCTAATGTAGCTAAAGCTGGAAACATCACAGATAGATATAATGCAGTTTTGTCATCATGTTGCCATTGCTTCACTAATGATAGATAGATTGGATCTTTCTTGAGTCTAGTGTCATCACCAAAGGGTAGAACCTTGCCCATCATAAAATCATCAATACGTTCAGTGGCAACTTCAAAGAAGTCGACAAGTTTCGAGTAATGAATATTCATGTCTAAAATGTGGATGCTTTTATCTTCTATAAGACACCAAAGAGGTCCAGTGACTAACCTACTGATGAGTCCAAGTGCCTTTGATCCAGCAAGATATTCTGGCCTTTTTAAGTCATGTAAAACTGACTTCAACAGATTGTTGCCTTGATGCCCTTCCAAAAACGTATTAATCTGCTCATTTAAATAGTAAACTGACGCAGCATTTTCAAAAAGGATATTGAACCTGTTCCCATGAAATGGCTCAAGCGGTAGTGTGTGGATTCCGTCACCTTTCAAAAACTCTTTCGCAAAAATACTAAATTCTTTGTATTTTCCAGACTTAGCATCTGCTCCACGTGCTAGTGCTTTTGAAGCTGTCCGTATCAATCTTAATGTACCAGATTCTGTTTGTTTACGGAATGATGGGTTATAAATTGGTGACTGACCATCAAACAACCCCCTTTCAACTTCAATTAAGACCTTGGACGAAACATCTGCAAAATGAACTAAACTGTGTAATCCACAAAAAAAGTTCATAACTTGACTGGCTGAAATTTGATCTTCAAATGTTAAGGTGTCCCAGTTTTCTCTTATATCTGGTAAAACACTTGCTTTTAAATCCTTAAGCAACTCATTAAACTTCATCTCCGTGCTTGCTCTGTCAGACATAGTAGCAACAATGTTTGTCAACAATTTCTTACTTATCTCATTGTTCTCAATCAGATTACTTCTCTCTTGAATGTCACTTAAAATTTGCTGAAAAGTTTGTAATGTGTCACTACCAGATTTTGTTAAAAGCTCCCTTAACCCTAGCACGTACATTCTTCCTTCACTGTCACTGGCATGATAACCACCATACTTTGTACCAAATTTGGTTGTTTCGTCCGTATAAAGTGTGAGATTGCTGTCTGAAAGTTCTTCAGAAATTTGACTTTGAGATAAAAGTAGTCTCTCAGTATTCATGTCTAATATTGTTGTTCTTGCTGGAAGTCTATTTGGTTTCTTGTTTACAAGATTAAGAACTGTAGAAATTACTGGTGAAATGTGCCTTGAACTAACATGGTGCTCTAAAAGACTGTATATACAATATCTCAACTCATTGGTAAAAGCATTTACAGACGGGTCAAAACACTGAACAGTTTCAGAATCTGCTTCTACCATTTCTGTAAGCCATTCTGCTTCTGCTAGTGAATCATTTAATTGGTTACGCATGTCATTTGTATCACCTTGAAGCCTTAGGATTTCAGTTTCTTTCATTTCTAATAAATCAGAATACTCTAGATTTCTAGCTAAAAGTTGTTCATATTTTATTTTCTCTCTTTGGAGTGAAGCACTTATTCTTGAATTCCTTCTTCGTACTGTTCTCAGTTCCAAATTTTTAGTTTCTACCCTTTGTTTCAAAACTTTGGACTCGCGCTCCACAATTGAAATTTTCAATTTAATTTGCTTCATATGTTCACCTGTAATTTTTGATCTTTTTAACACTTTTATTTGTTCACTTTTCTCTTTCAAAAGAACTTTGACCTGCTCTAATTCCAGTTTAGTTTCATTTAGTTCTTGAGTTTTAACATGCCATTCATTGGCCAGGTCACAGGCAACATTGCTGTATGAACATTCGCATTTGATAGGTTCTGTATCTTTTGTTTTTCTTAAGGCAGAATTTCCTTCTGGTAATTTAACAGCTTTCTTATAGAAGGCTTGAATTTTTTCATTAAAGTCTGTCCTTGACTTACATTTTTTTATTAATTTTTCTTCATTAACTATCTTATCAATGACATGCCTTATAGCTCTCTCTGAAGGTGGTAGGTCAGACACAATTTTAGATTTAATAAGGGTAATACAAGAAGTTTTTCCATTTTTATTAATTTCTTTTAAAATGTCATCATTACAAAATACTGACTTAAGTGACATATTTAAAGTATGTTTATAGAGTTATTATTTAGTCATTTCTACAATGGACTTAAGGTCCTCAAATTGTTTTTTAATGTTCTGCACTTTTGTTTTTAAACCATTCATTCTATTAAGTTTTCTCTGAAGGCATACATTTTTTTTTTCAATTGTTTATTTTGCCTTCTTAAAATTCCGACTAATTTGTCTTTGTTTTCCTGAAACAAGGATAAAAACAAACACCAATACAAAGCAGGGTTAAAAGCACAGCTATTGTAACAGCCAGTGATTTTTCTTGAACAAATTGAAGCAGCCTGTGCCCATGAAATTGAGAAATTTTAGCGCAACATTTTGCAGAATTGGGAATTATTAAAAAGGACATTAATAGTTCATATTTTGCTGTATTCATTACAGCATTGACACTGTGAAAATCTATTGTTTTGACTTAAAAAACAGCCATATAGTTTGTTACTTACCAGAAAGAACAAAATTATGCATTCTTTTTGGGAAAAATGGAGGTAATTTTGCTAGGGGAAGATGCCTGTAATTGGCCCTAAAAAATCCAAAAAAAATCACTGACAGCACACATAGAAAGCGCACAGAAAGCATGAACTGATATTTGCTACACAAGAGGGTTACAAAGCACAGCTATTAAAGCACACATAGAAAGCACATAGAAAGCATGAACTGATATTTGCTACAAAGCAGGGTTACAAAGCACAGCTATTGACACCACACATAGAAAGCACATAGAAAGCAAGAACTGATATTTGCAAAGGACAGTCAATATACAATCCTTAAATATTTTAAAATTTGAAAATGTATATTCAATGAATGTGAATTTTGTTTAGACTTATTTATTTTAGCTTGTCTTTGATGACAGCTACAGTCTACTTTAATCGATTTTGAGTTGGTGTTCTGTACTAACCAGTACTGGTATTATAGTGAAGAAACATTTTTGTGTGACCATACTAGGCCTGAGACACATGGATCCTTGGTTAAGCTACCAACACCTTAACCACTAGACCAATGCTTCCCACTAACCTAAATTCCATTGAGATAAGGTGTTTGGCTGTGTTAATGTCAAATCCAGAAAGCAGTTGTAGCACATCACATTAAATGTCCTTTGCAAAGTCAGAAATAAGCTGGGTTATATTGCAGGGACAAATATATTTTTCATGCAATTAGTAGTACACAATGTACTAGCAACTAAACAAGCACATTCCTGAAAGTTTTTGATTAAACTACAAATATGCATACTAATATTCTAGCCTTTGTGCAAAACCTGATGAACTTAATTTCAGCTTTTATTGAACTACATGTATTTATTTTTATTTTAAACAAGAAAGATCTACACACAAAAGTTTTAATATAAAGTGAATGTTTCTGTTTCAGAGAGGAATTCATAAGTTTTCAAAAACTTGTTTTCCCATCAATTACTTATTCCATGTTTGTATTATTGTATACATGTATATGTACGAATATTGAAATAAATACTGTTTAAGCCAATCAATGTTTCTGTTTAGACTTTTAACAGATAAAACTATATCAAACTTACAAAACAGCAATTTATGCTAGAATATTAAAGATGCATATACTTTTAGGAAATATCAGCAAATTGTTAGAGGTTAGGAAATCAACCTTCTAAATAGCCAAACTCTCACTAAAACTTACTTCTATAACTTTCCTCTTGTCAGGACTTGGTGACGGTGAAATAGCACAGTCATCTGTTGGGGCCCAGCTATGCCCATCCGGTCCTCCACACGGACAGTACTTTATAGGAGACTCGAGAGTCGGGTTCCTAACAATAGAAGGCACATTACTATAACAGAACTTAGCTTTTTGGGTATTGATAAGCAAATTGACATCTAACGGATTATTGGTCAATAAGATTTTTATTCTTCATTCAACCAATAGATCACTGCTATACTTTGCATATGAATAGCTATGTCACACTGAAATGTGTCTATAACTTCATGAAGAATTGTTATACAGTGTGATACTATTATAACTAATTTTGGTTTATCAAAGTTAGTTGACCTCAATTGTTATGCAAATGTTACTTTGTTATCAATTTATTTTGCAGTAAACAACACCATGTTCCCGTAAATAATGAAAAATTACCGATAAATCATGCATACGATGTCGTTTGACAGGACAAAACGTTTAACAATTCAACATAATCAGTTTGTTTACAAAAATATTTGACAACCGAAAGTGGCAAAGGGAAGTAATTCGGGCTGAAAACTTCCGTAAAAAATATTTCCCTCTCACCCGGCTTCATTCAATAAATTGGCGCAAAACAGCGCACTCACTGAGGAAAGTCATTTTTTCGTTGGTTAACAAATAAAAGATGTAGATTCAAATGGACGTATGCCATTATATGCCCAGCGAATATAAATTAAGAAATATTGAAACGAATTTGGGCAATATTCAATAAGAAATTAAATATATTAAAAGTTACCATTTGAAATCGGCATTTGTGTTTTCTTCAACAGCATCCATTGCGCTTTTCATTGGTACCGTGTGCAAAATTATGACTCTTCATAGAGAGATAAAAAAACGAATTATATCACATGACTAAAAAAAGTTCAAAATGGCGACCTCCATGATTTGTTCTTTTTCGGCCGACTGCGTTCATTTCGGACGCGCGTAAAAGGCGAAACAGTCTTTGAAATACTTCCGTTTTCTTGCGTCTGATAAAAAATATATTTTTCTCCTAATATTTGTATATTTGAAGGTGAAACTACATTGCTTTGGGTGATTTATTGATTCATAAACATAGCAAATTTTACATTGTGGTGACAGGGGAAGTAAATCTTCCGTAACCGGTTGACCTCGTTAACTTAAGTTCAGTAGAAAACTTAAGATAAAAATATGTCTTAGTGGTTTTATAAATACCTCTTAAGTTTTTTTCACAACTTAAGTTGAAATTTAAGTCAAAACGATGGTTAAGCAGTTTTTTAAGATTTTTTTTTAACTTAAGATGCTTTATAAATATGGCCCCTGAACGGTCATTGAAACGGAAACGGCATCATGACGTCAACGGGTGACTTTGCATTGAGGCGCGTTATCAGAAAGTTGCGTGGGAATATGAAAAACTCTGATTGAAACCACCGAAATAATAAAAGGTGCGAGAATTTATAAGCGTAAAGTCCGGCAGTTACCTACAAATGGCACAGACGTTGCAAAGTGCACAGAATATCAATTGCAGACAACCAAAGAGAAAGGTAGCCGAGTCCCGGGGAAATATACTATGACCGAAATTTTGATCCCGGGGGGTATGTAAAGCATCTCCCAGTGAGGGGATTTTGACTAATTGGCCTTGCTCTAGGGTGGGAATTTAGACTTCGAAAAAGTAAAAATGTCAAATTCCCCTGGGTCAGCAAGCCGCCACCCCCGCGGGAAAACATTGATAGGTGCACAGTCACTATGCCGCACACCGTGACATCGTATAGTTTTCTGGTGTGCGGCATGTATGCATAGTGACTGTTTATAAATCGACGTTATTATGTAACTGTTTGGCGTATTTTTATCATTTTTGTCAGAGAGTAGGATAATGTATTGAATATTGTGATGGTATTATTTATTATTCCTAACGAGCAATAACACAAGATTCACAACACACTTTTACGAACTTTCCGATCAACCCACGTACGTATAAATAACATTCCATTTTAGAATGCAACTCAACAATGTTTGGTAAGTTCCATCCCATTATAGTGTGGTTCCATTCCATATTCCAAACTTTGTTCCATTCCATAATTGTGTTACATTCCGTTTCTATTCCAGTTGCATTCCATTCCGGGTTTTAATAGACCTAAATAAAGAATTAAACTATTTCAAAAGTTCTAAAATGGTTATATTATACTTAAGTTATATACCTGAAGAAGGCTTGTAATGTTTAGCCATTGTAAAATGTATGTTAACTTGGATTAGTAAACGAAAAGTTCCAAGTGCTAGATGAAAGATCTGAGCTGGGCTGACAATGCTTTCGACAGTGCGCCTTATATAGTCTACGCAATGCTGGCGCTAATGCTGGCGGCCAATCAAATTGCAGGAAATTAAGTACCAGCTAAAATGGTTATAGAGCTAAGCGTAGCATTTGATATAATAGCACTAAATGACAGCACAGTAAAATAAAACAGAAGCTTAACACAAATATACTTTAGAATATAACCTACATTATGAGCCAATGAAAACGCCACATTTTCGCGGTTATATGAAAATTTAATCGTTAAAATTTTCTCTTAACAGACTTGACGTCATGCGTTGGCGCTAATTTCTATCAGCCAAACAGAATGCAGAATGTTATATTCTAAGTTAGTTAGAACATATTAAGTAAATTTTAATGATTAAAAAAGAACTCGCTTCGCTTCGCTCGCTCCGCCCTTTTTAATCATTAAAATTTACTTAATATGTTCTAACTATAACATAAAATACGCTCTATAGATCAAACAACTAATAGTAAGGTAGACTATATGCAATATAGTACATTCTGATGTAAGAACCTAGTTATCATCAATAATACTGCTTAACATACATGCAAAGATAAACTCAACATGATATACACATCTTTAACATTTCAATAATAACTTCTATGTCAACAATATTACTACGCCATGGTTACAGTAGGTTCCATTGGCGGATAACTCGATATCAGTAAAACAGACGAACAGTTTTGCCGAGCTATATTAACAGGTTAGGTGATAATATTTACTGAAATTCGATGAACTATACATACATAAATCACTGCTGTACATGTTCAACTACGGCGATATAATCGCTAGGCGATGCAAGTCACAACTGACATGTGAAACTTGCATGATTTCGGATAAGTACGGATTACGGACGTTACCTCAGGCTGTCACAGTGACCTCAGGCTGTCACATTGTGTGTCATAGCATGAGCCGACATCGTGAATGGTGTGTGTAATTCCAAATGTAACCAGTTTTCGTGGTTTTACTTCCTAGATCTAAAATGTAGAAACTCGCCGTCCTTTGGAGCTGTCGTCCAATTAATGACATACTTAGATGAATTAGACCTATATGATCTGTACAAGGTATCCAATTACTGCAGCACCAAAGGTTATTACGATCATTAAGTGATAGAATCCAGGTATTCCAGCTGCCAACTCAGACTATGGTGCTGCTAGGCAACAACATAACACAGGCATATGTGATCATTATTATTTAAGATATGCTATTCTACAATATACAGATGTAAATCAAGGTATATACAGTATGGTTGAATCAAACCATTGAATTTACAACATATTCAATCTTCATGTCGCTGCCGCGAACGCATACCCTTTAGTGATGTTCTTTTAGTTGCTTGGCAACTATATTTATAAACCTATATCTGATGAAGGAATTCATCAGAAGATCCACAGGGGATACTATTTGACAATGAATAAAAGAAAGTACAACTGCAAACACATTTAGACGGCTTAAATTACCAACTCTCTGTTATTTTTGACTGGCCCTCGTATACATAACAGCAGATAATACTGACATAAATTGCAACACTAGATTTTGATTTCTATTCGACCGTCATCTAATGTTTTCAATTATCCACTTACGTCCAAACTTCCGTATTTTCTAACGCTTTGACAATCGACCAAGCTGGTCTCTATATCGCCTTCAGGTACGCCAAGTTGTATTGTCTTATTTTATCTGGGATTTTCTCTTCCTCCCAGTCGCAGGTTGTTGGTCGTGTTTGTCCATCCAACATGAAGAAAGAGTGCTTGTCACATAACAAGTTTTTAGAAATATTTGGGAACTCCATGGTATTTTTTCTTTCCAAAATTAGTGCCATTTGCTCCATAGGGAATAACTTGTCGGGGGTCAATTCCCTCCAATTCCGTGTGAGTCACTTTTACTCAAATTCAAACCCGACGACTTAAATGTCTGACTCTCTTATCCATATCCTTCTTGCCGGAGGGCATAATGGCATCACTCCGGATGCTAAAAGCTTCCTAGCCCTCATCCGAATACTCAAATGTCGATTAACATCTCTTCCTTTTTCTGTGCACCACCTTAGGCCCGTAATATCCTTTAATTTGGGATGCATGTGTACACATGACAGCATAATTCCCAAATTTGGGCATTTAGGTCGAAAACTACGGAAGGCCGAAATGGCCATCCCGGCCAGTCTGCATTAGTACGCTTTGGTAGACGAAAGGATATAGTGGCCTCAGTTAACACCTGCTTAATTTGCGTCAGGTCTTCCCACCCTAATGGTCACTTGAAAATGTATTAAATCATTATCTCATATTAATATACATCATAGTTAGTCCCCTACCGGTTTTTGACCGGAGGTGACTATAGGTTTGCCTTCCGTCAGTCAAAATATCTGGATCCTGACATAACTCAAACAGTTTCCAAGCTAGGTTTATGACACTTGGTATATGGATAGGGGGCAATAACAGGGTGACGAATCAACGGGGTTTACGCACGGATACTGAAAGGAGCTAAGTCATCGGTAAGACCTGTTTTTTGCCAATATCTCTAATTGTTCGTACACGATTCTTAATATTTTGCAGTGCATAAAAGACAGATAAGCATTCTGCTTCTAACCATGTTCAAACTTAAAAGATTATCTTCCTAATTTGGACGCAATCGTTGGCCAAAATTGAGAAACTGATGTAAACAATCGTGCTGCATGCGACGTGAAATTGCATTTCCCATTTCAGTTTACCGTAAAATGTTGTATTTAGTAGGTTAACTGTGTATCAAACCATTCAAATACGTTCATGTATTATATGGCTATCTTTATTTATCATAAATTGACGTTTCTGCATGATTAAAGTGACATTTGGAGAAATGCTGTCGTAAACGTGAATTTAGAGATTGCTGTTGTAAACGTGATAATTTTTCTTTGGATACCTCCAAAACACAAAATATTAACACAAGCTTTATACTAGTAAGTAATCCATAATAATGAATTTACTTACTAACATATCAATTATTTTGCAGATAGTATGTCATGGAAAAGCGACGAAAATAATGGTTGTCGGATGTGGAGGATGTTTACAGTCACGTCCCCAATTCTAATTAAGAACGTATGGTTGACACCATGGATGAAGTCACGAGCCGGTTAAATGGAAGTAATAATCTACACCCGTTATGACGATTTTGAAATCACCAATAAAACTTACTTTAATAAATCCACCAGTGTGGAGTTATTTCACTTAATTAAACTGCACAAAGTGTGAACACACAGAAACAGAAGGTGCTTATGAAAATATTCGATATGGAATTGAACAAATCTTAGACCACAACAATCAACATGACACTGTCGATAGCTGTTTCAGTCATCTCACTTAGTGTTCTGTGTTGGTTCTTCTCATGTATTGACAGGAACCCTGAGAAATGTGTACAAGGAAGGAATAGAAGGAAAGCACAATGACGCTAGGAAAAAACTAGCAAAATCAAACATGACAAATGTGTCTATTGATATGATAGGGACTATACTTGAACCGATGCCAGTTCCTGTAGCAGTTGCACACTTCATTGAGACAGTTGAAAACCAGATGAGAGTTCATGGAGATGTACTCGTATGTGAGGCTAACTTTTGTAGATAGTGATAAGCGGATGACAATGATGTTATTACGTGCAAAAGAAAGGGTAATAATGAGATTGCCCCTTAGAAATCGGTTCACAGCCGGATTGCCGGGATACAAATCCAGCGCACTAACCACTGCAGCAGCTAATAGATTACAGACTGCTGTTTTGTATATGCCAGGTGTCACAGTAAAACCTCACTAATAAGACCGCCATTGGTACTTTGAAAATGCACTTATTATAGATTTGGTCTTAATATTAGAAGTATACAACTGTGAAATCGTGGAAAGTAACATACACAATTATGGTTTAGGTTCTGAGATGGCCTTTAAGTGAAGCTTAAATGTTCATCTTTGTTGATGAGATATATAAATATGATACTTGTTTATGTATTTGAATAAGCTTTTTAATGACAAACATATTATTTATACAGTAAAAGTTACAAATACATAATCAGTATTTGCGATACATGTAATAAATAAAATTAATAGCAATACAGTTTTAATGTTTTTTCGCCATAGAGCTATTAATTCACAAATGCCATTTGTGAGCGGTCTCCTTCAGTGGAGTATGCACATTGACTAGACTGTTAAAAGCTGTTGGAATACAACATAATGTAAAGGGTACATGTTGTAAACTTTCAAACATATTAATTCCAAGAAATTCCCTCTGAGCCATAATATTTCTGTTGATTGGATTTTACAACAGTTTTTATATTTCTTCAAATAAACGTTCATGCAGCACAGAGATGTATTAATCCTGTTAAATTTAACCTATCACGTAAGTCCAGTGCTTGTAATATTCAGTCGCAGCTTCATCAATTGATTAACATGTTACTGTCCGGCCAGCTAGAATAATAGTCAAATGGTAGCATCCATTTTCACTAACAGGTACCTGCTAGGAATGCTCTTTACAACAGCATCTGTAATAATAATTAATATTATAAAATATGCCTGTCCATATATCATGATTTAATGATCAAAATGTAACAACATGGTGAATGGTTGATAGTTTTGGTTATCTGGGATTTACATTTACTGCTAATGAGTGATTATGTCCTGTGCCCTAGCCCTCAAATAATATCAAAACCGTCATTTTATAAATAAACAAGAGCCAACATGTCATAAAATACGCTCGCCTGGGGAATAGTGAATGAAAATATCATAATCCAACTTGGCCTATTTCACAAAATAATCCAACTTGGCCTATTTCACATTGTTTTGGTAATTAATAGACTATCCTACAAGAAGGCCTTGGATGATTTGGACTATACTTGAACTTGGTCTAGATATTATGCTCATAAACAATGTCAACACGTTTGAAGATGACCAGTTGAGAACTGTTTGAATGAGAGTACAGACAAGGGAATTTTCACATTTTGTGGTAATTAAAGGACCACAACCCAAGAAGGCATGGGCTGATTCGACCTTCAATTAAACTTGGCCTAGATATTATGCCCATATACATTGTCACCAACGTTGAAGATAAGCAGATGAAAACTCTTTGAACTAGAGAACAATGTCAATTATTTTGGTAATTATTGGACCATAACCCACGAAGGCCTTAGCAATCGCCCTATAACTGCACTTAGCCTAGATATCATGCCCATAAATAATGTCAACAAGTTTGAAGACGATCCTATGAAAACTCTTTGAACTAGAGTGCAGACAAGGCCAATTTCACATTTTTTAGTTATTGAAAAAACATTACCCAAGAAGGACTGGGCTGATTTGCCCTGTACTTGACATTGACCTAGATATTATGCCCATAAACATTGTCACTAAGTTTGAAGACGATCGGGTGAAAAATGTTTTGTTAGGAGTACAGACAAATAACAGGAACTAAAAAATATCTCACTAAAATTTTATAATCATGAAACTGTTATATCTTGAAATTAATCAATACAATGTATATGAATTGGCTTGAACACACATAAAGGATATGTTACATTGACTTTATAACTGCAAACAGAATAATTAGTTGAACCGTAATGGTTTACACGTTGCGAGCAACATCTTACTTTAATCACGTTTACGACAGCAAAACTTGGAATGTTCACAAAGTTTCCATTTTATAACATACATGCATTTAATGCTATTCAAACACTTTTGGCATACAAAATATACTTAGGACTTCACTATCTGCTTACAAAATCAACTCAATTGCGATGAAATGTTTAAAAATCATAAATGCACGTTGCGTGCAGCATACAGTTTACAGCGAATTCTCAACATGTCATATTTTGGCCAAGGATAGCGTGTTTATTAAGTAGAGTTTTGTGGAATATTTAATATTGGCATGACGAGCAGCGTAAGCTGTCTTTTATGCGCTACAAAAAATGAAAAACAAGTTCATTTAGAACGTTTATTTTCAAAAAAACGTCACTTACCGAGCTTGTTGACATCTATGAATTTGCACCGGTAAACCCCAAAAAGTCACGTGATTCGTCACCCTGAATAAGAGAATAATGCACGTCTAAAAATATATTGATTCCGACCAACATTGTGGTTGCTATGGCAACAGAAACATTGAAAATGGCTTAAAACCGGTAGGGGACTTCTGTATTTCGAGAACACAAATATAACTCTAGTAACAATAAAAGGGCACGAAATTTCATTTACCAACATTTTCGTAAAAATGGTCACAGTTTCAATAATGCCTCCGTACAACCAGTAGAGTGTATACAATATGACGATAAGGCCACTAAAAGTTATAAAATTAAAGCCAGACAACTTGCTGAACTAAAATGGATGAAAAATTTACAGACACCTTTTCCCCTTGGCTTAAATGATAATATTTATCAGGAAGGCAATATTTCTAAAGATCCTAGTATTGACATTTTTTCTATTTGTTCTATAAGGAAAAGGAAATCTAGATCTCATGGTAGGAGGCGTAATGGCAATATCAAACGTAAATCACGCTTAGTGTTGACTGTTGGTTATCTAGATATTATTCACAAGCAGTCTGGTAAACATTCCATGTTGTCTTGTCTTGGAACAATGTCTTTATCGTCCCTTGTTACCATTGACAATGAAGCAGATTCTATTTTTATTCAATCTAATCCTTTATATAATACTGCCTCATTGATCCAAAGTTATACACAACATGTTTTAAGACCTCATATAGAAAAAGAAGCTGATCTTAAACGACATTTCTTGAAGCTCTTGTATGTTAATAAAGGGATAGATTTTGTGGATGTACAAAGCATCTTAAGAGATCATAGTGTTATTGATTCTGTTCCCAAATATTTCAAAAACTCTGAATGTCCTATTATTTGTTACAAATATAAAAAACCTATCAGAAGTGTTATTTTCAACTATAATCAAATTGTATCAGATCTTGATATAATAAGCAACACCCCTACTAGTTGTAATTGTGTATCTTCTAAATTTTGTTATACTCCAGCCGGTCACATCATCACTGGGGACTTCAGTATTTTGAATAAAAACATTCGTAAGTTGTTTTCTAAAGGGCCTAAATATAGATTTCCCTCTAAAATTGATTTTAACCGATGTAGAACAGAAATAGCTAATTCTATCGAAGAGTTTTGTTTAAAGTGGAGCCGTAGAGAGAAAGCGGATCCTAGCTCATTATCATCTTGGAAACGAGCTTTCTTAAATATAATGGAAAAACGTATTCAATTCTACCAGTCTAATCCTACACTTTTACCCCCTAAGCCTAGATCTTCTTTCCGCCAGTTAAAATTAGACATACAAAATTTTCATAATAATTTCGTTTTGGTTCCTGCTGATAAGGCTTCTAATAATATCATTATCATTTGACGATTACATTATGTTAATGTATTATCTAATGAACTTTCCTCTACCAATGCTTTTACGCCAACACTGTTTTCTGAGAGCGACATTGTGGATCTTCATAAAACTAGCTGCGATACACTTAAAACTAGTATATGCGAAGGCCAACACAAACTACCAACTATGTATTGGATTCCCAAACTGCATAAGACCCCTTACAAAGCCCGTTTCATTCTAATTCTAGTGCTTGCACAACTACCAATGTGTCTAAATTACTAACTTCATGTTTAACTGCTATAAAAGTTCATGTCCAACGATACTGTGAAAAGACTTATGAAAATTCTGGTATTAATTTATTTTGGTCTGTAAAAAATTCTGGAGTTATTCTTGACAAAATCCATAGGAAACAATATATTTCTTCTCTTAGTACTTACGATTTTTCAACATTATATACCACACTGCCACATGCTCGTATCAAAGATAAATTAATAGCGCTGGTCGAGAAAACATTTGGTAGAGAGAAAACCACATTTCTGGCATGCAGTTATTCTAATGCATATTTTACTAACAACATATCAGATAAATTTACTATGTGGACCTGCAGAGAGGTCTGTGAAGCCCTTATTTTTCTTCTTGACAACATTTTTGTAAGGCTGGGCAATACCATTTATAGACAAATTATCGGTATTCCTATGGGAACTAATTGTGCACCTCTTGTCGCAGATCTGTTTTTATATTGTTATGAACGCGATTTCATGTTAAAATTGTCTCCCGAACACCAATCTGAGGAAATTACAGCGTTCAATAATACGTCCCGATACCTTGATGACATTTTAAATATTGACAATCCTTACTTTTCTAATAAGATCGTAGAAATTTACCCAGCCGAATTAACACTAAATAAAGCTAATTCATCTGATACACGCGCATCATTCCTAGACCTTGACCTTGCTATAGAAGCAGGTCAAATTGTTAGTAAAATTTACGACAAGAGAGATGATTTTAACTTCGATATTGTAAATTACCCACACTTGGATGGAGATATTCCACGGTCAACTTCATATGGTGTTTACGCTTCTCAATTAATCCGTTTTGCTAGAGCTTGCTCTCGGGTGGAGGACTTTAATACTCGAAATCTTTGTATTACTAATAAGTTACTGCAACAAGGCTATCGCTTCCATAAACTTCGTAAAACGTTTGCAAAATTCTATAGGCGTAATTCAGATCTCATTTCTAAATATGGTACTAATTTAAAGACACTTCTGCGACAAGGTCTGTCTCAGCCTGAATTTTATGGTGATGTGCTTTACAAATTTCGAAGGATTCTGGGTCATAGCCACTTTCATGATGTGTTTCTCAAGATCATAAAACGTTTTCTGAGTAGAGGATATGACCCTTTAATTTTGCAACGGACTGCATGCTTAGCAGTGGGTCCATCTACAGCTCACCGCTATGCTTCTTATTTCATTGTGCGATGACCGGAAAATATACAGACTCTATGATATGCCTAACCTCAAGCCTTTGTGGACGGCTGGCATTGATGCCTGTCTGTTACATTGTCTTGTCGTACCCTTAAATGTTTTGCTCTCTTGTTGCTCTGACTTCTGATAGGTCATTGAGTACTTTCTGTGCTACTCGATGGTTGTATTTTATATAATGTTTCATGTTTTACATTCTTTTATTACCGGTCACTGTGGCCTTTTTGTTAGGGGGCATTACATGGCGGGAAACATTTATTTACACTGTCCTGTTCTATAAGGTTGTCTATTGGGTAAGTGTGAGGTTTGGTGCACTGTAAAACGTTTAAGCCCCCAGTGACAAGTGTCACTGTCCGTTCCAAGGCGGAAGCCCTTTAGTCAACCTTCCTCTGTGTATGTACTGTCCACTTTATAGTATAATTGGAAAAATACAAAAATATTTGGCCACTGTGCCTTTTGTTAAACTTTATTCATTTTGTATGTGCCATTCTGCAATTTCGTTGTCCAGCACAAGGCTGCTTCGTATCTTTCAAAATTGCATATACTCAGTGTCTGTTGTGGATTGTCCTTGTGGTGTATGTTTTGTCCGGTTGTTAATTTCTTACCAACTGGCTCTTGTTCCGTTTTAGTTTGACTGACTTAAGCAGCAGACTTTCGGGATTGGATGCCCGGTTTTGTATTACATGTTCCTGTGCTAGTTTTTTATGTATGTTCCGCGCCTTTTCGAGTGAAGTTGTATATTTTCTGTGCCTTTTTGTTCTCGCGTGTCCCGCGGTTTCTGTTGGGGTCGGTACTACTTCCGGTAGTTTCGTATTTTGTTTAATTATTATAATATGGGTTTGTATCTGGATTTAAACGCCAATTCCGTTTACAATCGAGTTTTTCATTTTTAAATAATCGATAATATGCCATAATTTCTCAGTATTTAATTTTTTGACCGGGGCCAAAAGGAGCTAGGAGTTAACTATTTATTCGTATTTGCCGGTTGTCCTCTTACTATTTCGTCCCAGCGGTTCGCATCCTACCGGGTTCGTTCATGAGTCTATGTAAGCTGTGGAGTTATGGATGTAGTGTTCTGTCCCCTGAGGTCATTTAATGTAGTTTTAAGTCCCCTACCGGTTTTTGACCGGAGGGGACTATTGTTTGCCATCTGTCCGTCAGTTTTGGTTCTGACGGAAATTGTTGTTGATATGGCAACATACATATTGACTATGGCTTTACACCGGTGGGGGACTTCTGTATTGCTTGCAATTCAGTACGTCATATCTCGATTTGTTCAATTACGTCATTTTACTTAATGAAACTGGGTCACTCGTTTTAAGGTTTTCAGATTTTTGGTGGTGAAATCGGGCCTTTCAACGTTTTAATACTGTTACTTAACTTTTAGACTGTAGGCTGCTAAAACTATGTAGTTCAGCAGTTTTACTGTTGTTACTAGGTCACTCAGCGTGGGCTTTCTGCCTTTTGGTTGCTGAATCTTTTTTATTCAGTTTTTAACAATGAGACTAGGGGCGTTTAATTTTCTTGGTCGGTAGTGTGTTGGGCACTTCTTCGTTTTAAGATTTCTTACAGCTAAAGCGGGGCAATATAGTCCTTTTGCTGTGGAAACTGGGTCATTCAGCTAGTTAGTAGGTCATCCCACTGTACGGGCCTTTCAACGTTTTAATGCTGTTGTTTGACTTTTGAGACTGAGGGCTGCTGTAGCTATGTAGTTCGGCAGTTTTACTGTTGTTACTAGGTCATTCAGCGTAGGCATTCCGCCTTTTGGTTGCTGTATCTTTTCTACTGGGTCATTCAGCTAGTTATAATTTATTATACTTTTCGACAGCTTGGACTTGGGCGGATCTGCGCTTGTTTAGTTGGGCATTGTGCTTTGTGTGTTTTTAATGTTTTCAGTGCTCGGCTTGTTAGGTTGAGTGCTGCCTTCCCTGTCTGACTTAATATACTCTTTTTGCTTGCAATTCTTAATGACTTGTTTCCCCTAATTCACATTCATAATCTTGAAAATCCTCACTCTTTGGTATTTCCCAGTCTACCTCAGTATATTTTGTTCTAGGTCGTTTAGTATTCCTTTCTTCAGTTGTTGTATTAGAGATAAGTCATCGTTTACCATTGTTTTCCAGTTCATTTTCTTCACTCTTTAGTTTACTGTTACATTTATCCTTTTACACATTTATCCTTAGTGCATTCTCTTATCATCACTTTCCTTCCGTTCATTAGTTTCCTTTCCCTTATCATAACTTCCTTTACTATCCTTGCTGTCCTACCCCATATCATCACTTCCTTTACGATCCTTATTTTCCATCCCCTTACTCTCAATTCTTGCCCGATCATTTTTGTCCTTTCCCTTGTTATTACTACCTTCTTTCCTGTCACCCCGTATCTTACAAACACTACGGTCTTTACTGTACGGTCCTTATTTATCCTTTCTAAGGCTGTCGATATCCGGTCCTTGACATTCTTCTGCTGGTTTCTTCCCCTTCTATTTAACCTCTCCTTTCTATCTACAAACCCCTTCTGCCTTAGCTGAAAGCTGGTCTTTGCTGTCGTGCGGTGCTACAGCCTCGACGGTCCTTGTATAGTCAATTGGACTCCCGAGTCATATAGAACCCAGTCTGAACATTTCCCGTGGTTTCCAGTGCAAATCGTTATGTGCTCTCCTTACATGTGACTCTAGGTAGCTCACTCGAGAGTACAATTTCTCCTCCCTGAAACACCAAGGGCAAATAGCGGTTAGAATTATATGGGCTGGTCCCACCATATGCTGCTTCAAAGCGCCCAGGTAGGGAACATCCCGTCACAAAGGTTGCAGTGAGAACTGTAAATAAATGCTTCATATAGAACCCAGCCTGTCTCGTGAACATTTCCCGTGGTTTCCACTGCAAATCGTTATGGGCACTCCTTACATGTGACTCTAGGTCGCTCACTCGAGAATACAATTTCTCCTCCCTAAAACACCAAGGGCAAATAAAAGGTTAGAATTATATGGACTGGTCCCACCATGCTGCTTCAAAGCGCCCCGTCACAAAGGTTGCAGTGAAAACTGTAAATAAATGCTTGTATTAAACATTATTTATTATTAGAAGGATGAAGGAAACTCGCCACCCACAGGAGTCACGACAAAATTTACCAACGTCTTCAAAACGAACGCGCGTAGCTTTCACAACAGTTTTGTCCTCGGGGATTTATTCCAAAAAAACAAGCCATGTTATACAGGTGCTGCGCATGTAACATTTTATGTAATAAAAAGGACAACATGAGCCTTTGCCTTGTTTATTCAAACATCATTAAAAATACGAAGTTTATCATCCAATATTTCATCCAATTGTTAACATTTACACTCCTTCAGTATTCAGTTAGGGACTTTAATCCCATAGTATGTATTGAAACTGCCAACATCAAACGAGTAATGCGTTGATTTTCACAATATTTATTTTCTTTATCATTTCATAGCGATTCTCTATAAATAGAAAATAACAACAAGTAAATACACAGATTTGAAAATACATATAAACAGAATCTAATAAATTATTTTACCTATAACAAATATAATATGACGTGAAAAGAATCTGTACTGTACAATAAATATTGAAGTGAAACACAAATAAAAGATAAATCTAAATAAAAATAAATGAAGTGTTGATATTAAACCGATGCAAGGCCTGGAATCACGGACACACACAAATGGGTAACAAATATTATACTTACATGATCAGAATATGATCCACACAATATCTTCTATTCAATATACACAATACACAAACTTGCTCGTCGTATATACGTCTCACGTCGCTGGCGTCTTGAACGTAATGCACCGTATATGACGTACGGTATGACGTCATTCGACGCGTGCCTCCGTTCGGCCGTACGGCCAGGATCCTGGCCGGCCCGTACTAATTGGCTGATACAACATAAATATACAGTACATGTACTTCCAACTAAACAGATCTAAAATAAATAATCTGCTTACTGAATTTGACGTGTTCTTAATTTAAACGTACATGTGTTTCGGATTCACAGTTTCAGTTACATACAGTTTCAAAAGGATCGATGTTTTTCTCACACGTTATACCATGACGACAAACAAACAATTAACGTCATATGACGTTACGTTCAATTGCGCGGAACGTAACGTCAACAATTGCGCGAAAACTAATATAATGATATACGAATAAAAAATAAGAATTTTACATAAATCTTGCAGTATGGATATAACCGATCAACATTGGTACGCTTTTGGCTTTCCATATGGCGTCCTCTTTACCATACATACCAAGTCATCAACTGTTTTCGTTATCAGAACGGTCATTTCCATTGTTCACCCAACTTCGTGCTTATTTCCACTTTTCTTGTAGCGTAATGCAGCTAACTAACTGTCCTTTAGAGTACGGTTTCCGTTTCTGAGACTTGCTGTCATAGTGCTTTTTCTGATACCTGGCAGCGACCTTTCAAGTTTGCCCTCGCTATGTTATGACACTTCTTCAGTTTGTCTTCAAGATCCATTACGTATTCACTCAAGTCTGTTTGCTTTGTCTGCGCTTGAGGTCTCTCAACAACTGCTTACATTGACAATGTTATCTTGCATCCTAAGATCATTTTGTTAGCACTCGGCTTCGCACTACTGCGAGGAGAGCTTCGGTATGCCATCATCACCAGCTGAAGGTATTCATCCCAGCTCTCTGTCTGGGAGCTGCAGTAAGCTTTAAGCAACGTTCCCTCGGTCACTAGGTCAAATCAACTATTTGAACACATTATATGTCACAATTTTGGCATAATCTTCTTTTGTTTGCAATTATCAACTATACCAAATATGTGTCCCTTATAAAAGCGTGTAATTCTTGGTTATTATGAATTGTGATCGTCTGTATAAAATTTAGGTCAAGTTTGACTTTAAGGAAAACAGGCGATTGATGTTGGGCCATCTTGGTCCTTTTCTTTATTGTTTTATTGAAGATTTAATGTTCCAGTTTAGAACTATGTTATTGTTTCTGTTGCAGTGTTACTGTCTTCTTAGTTCAACTATTCCTGATTCTTTGACAGTATCTTTAAAGGTTAAACAGTCCGTTCTTTATTTCATGATTTATTTTTTAGTGTAATTCATTAATGTACTTTAATGACAAAATTACATATGAAATTACTGGATTTACAGTATGGATGACATACATGTAGATGTTGTTTAGCTCTTAAGAATATTTGTCATCGCTCTTCGTCCGCCCGTACACAATTGTTTGTTGTTTGTGAATACACAATTTTGGCTTAATCACTAATGCGAAAACAAATTGTGTATGCGTTTTTTAGCTCACCTGAGCACGAAGTGCTCAAGGTGAGCTATTGTGATCACTCACCGTCCGTCGTCAGTCCGTTCACACTTTCAAATGAAATCTCCTCTGAAACTGTTTGACCAATATTGATGAAATTTTGCCTGTTCCTGACATAGGGGATTTAAAAATTGTGCAAATAAAGTGGATCCATCTAGAACTCGGGTTGCAAAACCTTTACAATTCTTCTAAGAAACCACAATACATAGAGCTTAGATATTTAGCCTGACGCATTGCGTAGTGGGCCTTTACCACGATTGCTCAAATCATGACTCCCGGGTCAATATTGGCCCCGCCCAGGGGATCCCTAAATTTTGTATAAGAGATAATTGAATAAAATTTTAACAAGAGGGCCATTGGCCCTGGCCCTAAAGCGCTCATCTGATGACTAGCATTTAAGGCAGAATCCTTATTCGTTATGATGTGACCTTAATATTTGATTTAGATGTTAAAGTGACACATTTTGTGGCCAGGTTTGATAAAGATTCGGTAAAAAATGTGACCTCTAGAGTATAAACAACGTTTTTATGCCCCCCTATCGATAGATGGGGAGGCATATAGTGATTCACCTGTCCGTCCGTCCGTCCGTTCGTCCGTCCGTCCGTCCGTCCTGGTTAACCCAAATTGACAGTTTCTTCTAGCATTATTATGGCTTGCTACAAAGCTTCCATACTTGCGTGGATGTTGTATATGAACACTCTCCACACGCCTGTATCACCTGACCTCATTTTGACCTTCACCTTTACCTAATTTTGGACTTAGACTTATTGAAGGGCCAAATTCTTGGTTAACCCAAATTGACCGTTTCTTCTAGCATTAATATGGCTTGCTACAAAGCTTTCATACTTGCATGGATGTTGTATATGAACACTCTCTACTAGCCTTTATCACCTGACCCCATTTTGACCTTCACCTTGACCTAATTTTGGACTTAAGACTTATTGAAGGGTCAAAATCCTGGTTAACCCAAATTGACCGTTTCTTCTAGCATTATTATGGCTTGCTACAAAGCTTCCATACTTGCATGGATGTTGTATATGAACACTCTCCACACACCTGTATCATTTGACGCCATTTCGACCTTCAGCTTGACCTAATTTGGACTTAGACTTATTGGAGGGCCAAATTCTTGGTTAACCCAAATTGACCGTTTCTTCTAGCATTAATATGGCTTGCTACAAACCTTTCATACTTGCATGGTTGGTGTATTTGAACGTTCTCCACACGCCTATATCACCTAACCTCATTTTGACCTTCACCTTGACCTAATTTTGGACTTATTAAGCGTCTAATTCTTGGTTAACCCAAGTTGACAGTTTCACTTTACATCATGTCCATCATGGCCTTTGCCTAAAACTTGGCATACTTGTTTACCATCATAAGCCCCTTACATTATCAAAGCCATGTAGCACTATCCAACATTATTACAGAATAATGGCCCCTGATTGCCTTAGCTTTTTATGGGCAAGGCTTCCATGGGGGCATAAGCGTTTATTGAACGCAGTCTTGTTCTTTGATGTGACCTGGTGACCTAGATTTTTAGTCCAGATGACCTTTTTTCAAACTTGGCCTAGATCCTACAGATACAAACATTGTGACAGAATTTCATAAAGATTCGGTAAAAATTGTGACCTCTAGAGTGTTAACAAGGATTTTCTTTAATGTGACCCGATGACCTAGTTTTTGACCCCAGATGACCAAGTTGAGAACATGACCTAGATTTCATTGAGACATACATTGTGAGCAATCTTCATTAAAATTATGTAAGAAAGTGACCTTAAGAGTGTTAACAAGGTTTTTATTTATGTGACCTGGTGACCTAGTTTTTTACCCTAGATGACCTAATTTCGAACTTGACCTAGATTTTACAGATACACACGTTGTGACAAAGTTTCGTAAATATAAGGCAAAAAACATGAACGCAATAGAGTGTTAACAAGGTAATTCTTTGATGTGACCTAGTTTTTGACCCCAGATGACCTGATTTCGAACTTGACCTAGATATTACAAATACACAAGTTGTGACCAAGTTTCGTAAATATAAGGCAAAAAACATGAACTCTAGAGTGTTAACAAGGTAATTCTTTGATGTGACCTAGTTTTTGACCCCAGATGACCAAATTACGAACTTGACCTAGATTTCATAGACAAATATTATGACTAAGTTTTATAAATATTATGACTAAGTTTTATAAAGATTAAGTGAAAACTTTGACCTCTAGAGCGTTAATACATAAATACATTGTGACCAAGTTTCATTAATATTATGTTAAAAATGTGACCCATATAGTAGAGCAGCATTTTGACTCAAAGTAGAGTGAACATTGCAATAAAAGTACACAAGCTGAGTCATATACCAAAATGTTCCTGAGACATTCAGGATTACTGTAATTTAGATAAAAGTTGCCGTCCTTGGGAGGAAAGTTTGAAAAGGTCAAGTTCAAGGTCACATGGTGCTTCAAAATAAGATACAAACTACAGTTTACTTAACCCTTATTAATACACCAAACTTGCATGTTATAGTAAAATGGTTCACTGACTTTGATACATCCTTACTAATTGCACAATTTTAATTCCAATTTGTAGTCCAACAATGTCAAGGTCAAGGTCAGTTCAAGGTCAAATGGTAAAAAAGTATAAAAAATGGATGTTCACCAGATTTCAAATGTCATAAATAGTACAAATGATGCTTAAACACATGCACTTGCACATGAGAGTAAATATTAGATGAAAACGATTTGTAATATATCAATTTCAAGGCATATTCGGAGTCTGAGAGTCAATTTAGTGTAATAAACAATTACCCCACCCCCTTTCAAAACATTAAATTTAGTTGATTTACACATAATAGCCTGTAGTATTTGAATTATCATTATCGAATGTTTGACTGAATATAAAGTTCTAATACTGCCAATGCTAAGGGTCATTTATTGAGGTCATCATGAATGAAGGTCAAGGTCGTTTCAAGGTCAAATGGCAAAAACGTGCAAAAAACGGGTATACACTAGATATTGAATGTACCAGTGGTAGAAATGATGCTTAAACGCATTCATTTAACCATGGAAGTCGATTTCGAGTCAATATGATTTGAAATGTACCAATTTAAAGGGGAAATTAGAGATTTAAGTGGCAACTAGCAGTAATTAAAAATTACCTCACCCACTTTGATAACATTCATTGCAGTTGATTGATTTCAAATCCCAATAGCAATAGTCATAATCAAGAAAATGTGTCAACAAATGTTTCTAATGTTTAAGTGTAAGGAACATGTATGTTTAAAGGTTGTAAAAACAGATTTACTAATCATTGTGCAGAGTAAAAGTCCAGGTAGAGATTTCTACTTTTTTGGGATACTCAACACTATCAAATACAGCTATTACTAGCCACAATAATAAGATCATCACCTAGTATAGCTATTCCTCGTACCATGGGGCATCTACGACTGTCTGGCACAGTCATCCAGTGTTCAGTGGGATATCTAATAATGTATGACACTGTCTCTCACGACAAAACGGGGTACCAATAACTGTCTTGCACAGCATTTCGTGGCTCTAAGGGACACCAACAACTGTCTATCTTAGCATTTCGTGGCTCTATGGGGTACCAACAACTGTCTAACACAGCATTTCATGGCTCTATGGGGTACCAGCAACTGTCTATCACAGCATTCCGTGGCGCTATGGGACACCAACAACTGTCTAATACAGTATTACATGGCTCTATGGGACACCAATAACTGTCTATCACAGCATTTCATGGCTCTATGGGACACCAACAACTGTCTATCACAGCATTTCATGGCTCTATGGGGTACCAACAACTGTCTATCACAGCATTTAATGGCTCTATGGGACATCAAAAACTGTCTAACAAGCATTTCATGGCTCTATGGGACACCATTAACTGTCTAACACAGCATTTCAAGGCTCTATGGGACACCAACAACTGTCTATCACATCATTTAATGGCTCTATGGGACACCAACAACTGTCTAACACAGCATTCCATGGCTCTATGGGGTATCAACAACTGCCTAAAACAGTATTTAATGGCTCTATGTGACACCAACAACTGTCTAACAAGCATTTCATGGCTCTATGGGACACAATTAACTGTCTAACACAGCATTTCATGGCTCTATGGGACACCAACAACTGTCTATCACAGCAATTAATGGCTCTATGGGACACCAACAACTGTCTAACACAGCATTCCATGGCTCTATGGGGTATCAACAACTGCCTAACACAGCATTTCATGGCTCTGTGGGATACCAACAACAGTCTGACACAGCATTCCATGGCTCTATGGGGTATCAACAACTGTCTAACACAGCATTGCATGGCTCTATGGGGTATCAACAACTGCCTAACAAAGCATTTCATGGCTCTATGGGGTACCAACAACGGTCTAAAACAGCATTTTATAGAGCCATGGGGTACCAACAACTGTCTAACAAAGCATTTTTTAGCACCATGGGTATACCAATAACTGTGTTACACAGCAATTCATAGCCCCATGGGGTACCAACAACTGTCTAACACAGCATTTCATAGCACAATTGGGTACTAACAACTGTCTAATGCAGCATTTTATAGCTCCGTGGGGTACCAACAACGGTCTAACACTGCATTTCATAGCTCAAGGGGGTACCCACAACTGTCTAATGCAGCATTTCATAGCTCAATGGGGTACAAACAATTGTCTAACGTAGCATTTTTTAGCACCATGGGGTACCGGCATCTGTCTAACACATCATTTTGTAGTGCCATGGGGTACCAACAACTGTCTAACGTGGCATTTTATAGCACCATGGGGTACCATCAACTGTCTAACACAGCATTTTGTAGTGCCATGGGGTACCCACAACTGTCTAACATGGCATTTTATAGCACCATGGGGTACCCACAACTGTGTAACATAGCATTTTATAGTGCCATGGGGTACCAACAACTGACCTACACAGCATTTTGTTGTGCCATGGGGTACCAACAACTGTCTAACATAGCATTCTATAGCACCATGGGGTATCCACAACTGTGTAACATAGCATTTTATAGTGCCATTGGGTACCAACAACTGTCCAACACAGCATTTAATAGCTCCATGGGGTACCAAAAACTGTCTAACACAGCATTTCATAGCTCCATGGGGTACCAACAACTGTCTAACATAGCATTTTAGCACCATGGGGTACCAACAACTGTTTTACACAGCATTTGATGTCTTCATGAGGTACCAACCTATCCTTGTACTACTGCTAGGAACAGCTATACATTGTCCCATTGGATATCTAACTTTGCCTAAAACATCCTTAAATGGTTCCATGTGCTATCAAACATTACCTTACTAGTATACTGGCTTTTATTGCAGTATGAGCTACTTTAAACTGTATGAAACAGTCATTCATGGCTTCATCTATTAACAAGCTATGCCTGGTACATCCTTTCATAGAGACATGGACTACCAGACACTGCCTAGCAAACCCTTTCATAACTACACATTGTCAGGTACTGACATTAATGATCACCAGTGATACATTCGTATGTCCTTCTTCAAACTGTCAAAAAAACTATTCTTGTGGTTGAAATGGGTGACTTAAACTGCCTAGTTAAGCAATTGCTGGCATTTTGGGGTACCTAACAGTTTCTGTTATTCATTTTTGCCTCTATGTGGTAACTATCACTGTAAAATACAGCCATTCGTGGTTCTGTGTGGTACTAAATACTGCATGGTACAGCAATTCCTAAAACTATGGAATACCTAGCACTGCTAGACATGATAATTCTTGGCTCTTTGGGGCTCCTGCATGACACTTCATGATACACCAATTCCTGACTATTGTGGTTACCTCATACTGCCTAGCAAGCAATTTCTGGCTCTATTGGATTACCTAACACTGCCAAATACAGCCATTCATGGATTGGCTCTATCGAGTACCTAACACTGAAACGCACACGCTGACTCGTTGGATAACCTAATACTAGTACTACATGACAAAGCCATTCCTAGCTGTATTGAGTACATAGCACGGCTAGATGAAGAAATTCCTGGCTTGTTAGACATGTAGAGAGGAAATAATAGGACATTTTGTCATACTTTGACCTTGAAATGACCTTGAACCTGGTCACAAAGTGGTCAGTCTAGTATATCAATAGTGTGTACACTATCAACTAAGTACTTTGCATGTAACCATTTAACATCACAAATGTGTAAGAATCTACCATATTTGAACACACATACAGAATATATGGGCAAAGAATGGTGGCCATCTTGGACGCCATCTTGGATTTCTTTGTCTGTACCTAGCATGGACAGTTTAAGCAAGCTATTTTATATACTACAGATATAGACACCCATATTTGAGTATAAAATTACTTGTTAAACATGTGTTACCACAGTCTTTTGAGTTGATTGTCACGGAGCATGAATACCAACTTCTTTTAGAAATGCTGTATAACATGGTGGGTGGGGTAAATTAACACAATATGCATTTTCCACACTTTTTTCATAAATAAGAAGGTAATAAGCTTAAGTCATATATATTGAAAATAGCTTTTCTTTGTATATTACAAAATACTAGTTCTATACATCTATATAAATCTGTAAATATTATGCGATTTTGATAAATACCCCTTGGAGTATAGGTTTGTTCGAAACAATATGTACTGACTGAACTGTGGTTGACCACAATTTCAGATTATTATAGGCATGAAATATACACTTATTTGGTATGGATTTAAAGATAATGAATAGAAGATTAAGAAAAAGTGCCCTAAATACGTATTTATACATTGTTCGTTAAGCCAGGAAAAGTGTAAGTTTCATAAACAGTAAATTTTGGATATTTTTTATACTTTGACCTTGAAACGACCTTGACCTTGACATTTGGGACCCAAAACATGGACATCAATTAATAGCTTTCCCACTAAGGTATAATAAAATAACAAACATTATGCAATAACAAGTATTTTTATAATGTTATTTTGAGACCAAATACAGTATCGTCTACGTCATATTTTGCTTATCAGTATGACCTTGACCTTGAATTATTCCAACTTTCCTCCCAAGGTCGGCAACTTTAGTTCACGGTTTGATAAACTTCAAAGTCTTCCGAACATTTTGGTATATGACTCAGCTTGTGTACTTTTATTGCAATGTTACTCCTTAAATAAGCCACTTTTCAGGCTTTTGCTGCTCTACTAATAGAGGGTTAACAAGGTTTTTCTTTGATGTGACCTCAGATGACCCAGTTACAAACTTGACCTTTATTTTATAGAGACAAATATTGTGACTAAGTTTTATAAAGATTAAGTGAAAACTTTGACCTCTAGAGCGTTAACAGTAATTATTGACGACGGACGGTGGACATGGGGCGATCGCAATAACTCACCTTGACTTTGTTCTTCAAATTTATCAAAACAATGATTTCACAAAAACTGGACATTTACCCAATATTGACATCCTTAGCATCTCAATATTTATTATCATTGTACAGTTGCTAGGAAACAAAACTTCAAAAGTGGTGATCAAATTCCATTTTTTAGCAAGCAGCATATTATATCAGTTAGTACACTTACATTGTTTTAATAAGGTGAATGTATCTAAACAAAACACATAGAAGAGTTAGAAATTTTAACTCAAATCAGAGTTTGATATTGTTTCCATGACGACACTAACCGGTCTATATGGGATGCATTTGCTAATTCAAGTTTTTAGTCCCCTACCGGTTTTTGACCGGAAGGGACTATAGGTTTGCCGTCCGTCCGTCAAAAAATCTGGATCCTGCCATAACTCAAACAGTTTTCAAGCTAAGTTTATGAAACTTGGTATGTGCATAGGGGGCAATGAGGGGATTATGCACGTCTAACAATATTTTGATTGTGGTTGCTATGGCAACAGAAAGAGTGAAAATATGCCCAAATCTGGATCCTGCCATAACGGTTTACGAAACTTGATATGTGGATAGGGGACAAAAAGGGGATTATGCACGTCTAGAAATATTTTAATTCTGACAAAAATTGTGGTTGCTATGGCAACAGAAACATTGAAAATGGCCTCAGACCGGTAGGGGACTTCTGTATTGCTTGCAATTCTTAATTACTTGTTTTCTAAAGCTTTTAGAGGTACTGGCATCACTTTATACTGTTATTCCTTTAGCATGTTTTTGGATAATTTTCATATTTTAAGTTCATAGCATGTATGCTAAATTGTGTAACGTATCCAGATAAGAGACAGTTTTTGTGGTCACCTGCCAATATAGTCCATTCAAAATAAAATTTGACCTAGACAAAATTGCAAAAGAATTTTTCTCAATACTGGACGATAGTATACGTTTATATATACCTACCATAAAAACCCGCACCTTGAAATATGAGGGGAAAGTTGTTTTAAACAAGTTTTGATTATCGTTTTTTAACATCAGCGACGGTGTCGTAAACGGTCTTCCATACTCGGTATTTTTTTTATGACGTCACGGATGACATCATAATAAAATGGAAGATATTGTTATAAACAATCGATCTCCGGGTTAAAATCGATGGACTTTTATCATGAATAAAGATTGAAGGGTTCTTTTGAAGTAAGTATGATGTATTTACACAAGGCATGACAGTATGGGAATGTGTACATGCACACACATAGCAAATTAACTTGAACTTGCATAATTTTGCGGAAAGTAGATGTCAACATAAATATTTTTTGTTTGATGTTTTTTTTTGGTTGAATGATAAATTTGTCTATATTTATCTATTTAATAGTCACGGTAATATGAACAGAGCAATTAGATGCTTTAAATAAAAAAAAAAGGAAATTAATAAAGGTGGCATGCTGAACAAAAAAATAAGTACGGAAGCGCGTTCGTGCCATCAATTTAACGAATTTTTCACAAGTGCCGTTGTATTTTGGAAGTTATCTCTTAAACAAGCGGTAAAACTTGTATATTTTTTCACGTCATTCTATTCCTAGCATGATTTTGTGTATATATACAGATTGTGAGCAAATTCTATCGATTGGAACACTTATTAGAAACTGCAGATTGGATGTCCGTCTAGAAAATGATATATTTAATAAATTTAAATTATATTTCACAAAGTTTCTCTTCCATTAGGTCTTATTATGGATGTTTTTATACTTATACAGGAACACAGTAGACAGTGCCACAGTATACATTATATACATTCAAGTAGTGATCGAACTGGAATAGATCTATACGTAGCAGTCTTAAAATTTAAGGTAATTAATTGTTTTTTTCATATTACGAATATTTCGTATCAGATAAAATGTTTAAGTTTTAAGTAGTATTTAATTAACAAGCATCTTCATTTTGTAGGGATGTGAAGTACATTGTAGAACGAATATAGTTAAACATGTATTTGCTATTCTATATAATTAAATTATGTATTACGTTTTGCTTGTAGATAACCATAATAAAGGGTGTGAGGTCAACATTATGGATATTCCAACGGAGATTATTATGTATAGACTCGCAGTCAGATGAATAAATAGCAAAGGTAAAGTGAAATCAATCTTTATATATAATAACACTAATTACAACTTAAGACACAAACGGGTGTTTAATACATTAAACATGCTAGTAATTTTTGCTTTTCCATGATATTTGCAAATAAGCTACTAATATTTCCAAAGTAACTATGACTTTCGGTTTGAATTCTACTATAGGTACCAACCATTTAATGTAGTTTATAAACTTGAAATTCTAAAATCAGATTAACACAAATCGTAACATGCATACTTAATGTAACAGTCCCATTTCTATTTTTAGATGGATGAAGTATGTGTAATTTGTAAGAGGACACTCTCTGAACAGACAGTTGTCAAGTTGAGGAAGAAGGGGAGGGACAGTATGAACAGGGCAAGTGAGATACGGGGATCAGACGCTAAAGCAGATGAGGGACAGATGGTACATACAGAGTGTTTCAAAACATATACACACGAACGTAATTTAACTTGTAAAGCAGATTCAAACAACAATGAGTGTGAAAAAATTGTAAAGCTTAGATCTAGCATTCAGTTTGATTTTAAAACTAAATGTATATTTTGTGGCACAGATGCCAAAATGAATAACAAGAAACGAGGACATGATGTATATTCTGTTAGAATTCTTGAGTTTCAGAAAATATGTTCAGAACGTAATGACGACTGGAGTAACGAAGTTTTCGGCAGAATCTCGTCTGTTATAGCACGTTACCACCAGCCATGCAATGTTAATTTTCGAACAAACAGGCAGTTGCCAAAATAATACAGGACTTCTAGTTTGAAGAGTCCTGGTAGACCAGAGAAATCAACAGATGCGTTTCAATTTGTTGTTAAATACATAGAGGACGGTGTATCTGGACAAACGTTGACAGTTAGCGATGCCGTTTCTCTAATGTCTCAGCAATGTGACGAAGATTCTACATATTCAGTGAAACACATGAAGCGAAAGTTACAGGATTATTTCGGGGATTCGCTAGTATTTAGTTCGCTAGACGGGAAAAGCGATATAATCACTCTAAAAGAAACCACTGCATCCATTATACATAATTTTGCTAAAACTCAGTGTACTAACAATGACGAGAGTGAAAAGTTGCGGATTATAAAAACTGCCGCAAAGCTGATTAAGGCTGATATTAAGGAAGTCGATTCTCAAAAGCAAATGTACCCTTCACCTGACATCGTCGGGTCACTAGACAAAAATACCACATATGTGCCTCAAAGCATACAAACTCTATTAAAAACAATTTTCAGTAGTAAAAACAGTCCAATAAAAATCGGATCGATTGGACAAGCTATCATGCAAGCTTCTAGACCACGAGGAATTATTGCGCCGTTGCAAATTGGGCTAGGTGTGCAAATGCACAGACAGTTTGGTTCACATTTTCTTGTTGACACTTTACACAGACTAGGATTCTGTTCTTCATATTGTGAGATCCAGAGATTTGAGATTAATAGTGCCAAGGCAGTTAATTGCACAATACCGTCATACTTTCCTGGGAAGTTTTTGCAATTCGTGTCTGATAATGTTGATCACAACATTCGCACCTTGGATGGAAATGATACCTATCATGGCATGGGTACGATAGCATGTGTTACCCCAGCAACTAAAGTTAATATTCCCATACCAAGAAGTGATATATCAATAACAGAAATAGCCGATATTGGAAGGGTTCAAATCAAGTTTTTCCTTCAAAAGGAGAGTGAACCAATTATTTTCCAAAAGCTTACTGCACAAGCCGAGGTTGCACAGCCGGTTGACTTATTCTACAAATTGCTGTGGCCTGTAGTACCTTCTCGGCCGTCATGGTCAGGATTCATGCAACTGTATGACCGACCCACTGAATCATATTATCCAGGAGTATCAGCTGTCTCATTTTTACCTATGATAGATCTAAATCCTAGTGATATGAATTGTGTATTCACGACTATGAACTTTGTGTTTGATATGGCACGGACATACCGAGTCACTCCAGTGTTAACTTTCGACCAGCCACTCTTTGCTAAAGCAATTCACATTGCAAGCTGTGAACAAAACTCAATGAGAGACATTGTCCTTCGGCTTGGTGCATTTCGTACTCAAATGAGCTTTTTAGGTTCTATTGGTCACCTAATGGCAGGTACAGGGTTGCAAGAGCTTCTTGAAACGGCGTATGCTAAGAATGCAGTTACACATATGTTGTCGGGTAAATCAGTATCGAGAGCTGTTCGGGGTCATTATTTAGTGGATACTGCACTTCATGCTCTCTTGTTAAAACAAACATTTGGACTAGAACATTGTAAGTTGAAAGGACATGGAACAACAGTTGAAGATATAAGTGAAACTAGTGACAATGCTATGAGGACATGGGAATCCGATGAAAATCAAAATTCTGTCGCTCGCACACACGATCCTGACATGGATGTTCAGATGAACGATATTGACAACTAAACGATTCTTCATTTGGATACAAACTTGTATAAAGGTGCCAAAGATATGTTAGAGGACCAGGATGATGCCGTTCAAATATCTGAATTATTACTGAACATTTATGAGAAGTTGAATGAAAAACAGATAAACATAGAAGACATCCAAGATGAACTGTCTGGAGTGTCCACAAAATTAGAAGACTCAAAAAGTAATATTTGCACCAAAAGTCGAACAGGGCGATTGTGGGTCCAGTATCTGGAGATGATTTCTGTTCTACAAAATTTCCTTCGTGCAGAAAGGACTGGAAACTGGAACCTCCACCTGTCGTCCTTACAAAGGATGCTCCCATATTTTGCTGCATCAGGTCACAATCTCTACCTTAAATCCGGTTACATATACTTACAGAAAATGCGAGAACTGCCTGAAAAGCATCCACAGCTATATAACAGCTTTATGGAAGGAAACCATGTCATTAGAAGAAGTGACCGATACTGGGGTGGGTTAAGCACAGACTTAAGAATCGAGCAAGTATTAATGCGTTCGCTGAAAACATCAGGAGGTTTGACGAGGGGTAGAGGAATGACAGAGTCACAGCGTAGTCTATGGTTGTTATCTATGCCTGCTACGGCAGAAATGAATGCTGCAATGCAGACCTACACAGACACGGAATACACAACCAACGAGCAACACAAAGACGAACGAAAGGCACGTGTCACACGTGATGAGAACGATACCATCGGATTTGTTGAATTTCTGACTGTGCACAATCCTTTCGATGAGTCGCATTCAACCTTACAAAATATTGAAACCGGAGTGACGAGTAGTATGAAAGTAAATGTTGACAACGCTGCTTTCATTGGGACACAAATTATTGATGATATGGTTGCTAAGTCAATGTCAGAATACTCGTTCAAACGATCTAAGCAAGCTATAACCATGGTCGATTCATCAGCAGTTAAAGTCAAAGGCGAACCCTTGTCGATCGACCCACAAGTGCTATTTCAGCGCGTAACTACAGTAGCTAGATATACAGATGAACTGCCAGAGGTTTTTAAGTATGAGCTATCGAGTGTCCCATCTTCATTATTTGACGGTTATGGACTTCTCCGAGAATCCCAAAAGTCAACACTTGCTGACTCTATATGGAAAACTGGAATATGTTATCCAGATGAAGGTGTTTTGGACGGATGCGATGTTATGTATGTTATTGATGGTGGATCTTTAATCCAAAAGATACCTTGGCAGAAAGGAACATTCCGTGAAATATGTCATCAATACCACGAGTATTTGACTAGAAGATATACCTCCACTTGTATAGTATTTGACGGATATGCCACCGGTCCATCAACGAAAGACACTGCACACATAAGAAGATCAAAGGGTATCACAAGTGCAAAAGTTGTTTTTGACTTATCTACTCCATTTAGGGGAAAGAAAGACGTATTTCTGAAAAATATGGAAAACAAACAACGATTCATAGAAGTATTAGGCGATTTTCTTGCTGGAAAGGGTGGAATCGTTCATTATGCTGAAAACGACGCAGACCTTCTCATTGTGCGTAAAGCTGTACAACACGCGTTTACTAAGACCGTTGTTGTTGTCGGTGAAGACACCGATCTCCTTATTCTTCTATGCCACCACGCTGACCTTCAACAGAACAAAATTATCTTTAGGTCCGATAAAATGTACAATGCTAAGCGACATGTCTGGGACATACATAAAACAAAGGAAGCATTGGGTGAAGTTGTGTGTACACTATTGCCCTTCGTACATGCATTGAGTGGATGTGACACTACATCACGAATATTTGGCATTGGTAAAGCTGCTGCAATAAAGCTATTACGCACAAATACTGCATTTCAGGAACTTGCGTTACAGTGTGTTACAGGTAATAGCGCTGACGAAATTATACAGTATGGTGAGCAATGCATTGCAAAATTGTACGGTGCACCGATTTGCGACTTACCTCTTGATACTCTTAAGATTTCAAAAATTTGCAAGCAAAGTCATTGGTTCCAGTATGTGCATTCAAGTCCATAGTTTACCCCCTACATCTGATGCTGCTGCATATCATATTCTTCGAGTATATCTGCAAACACAAATATGGTGCGGCGACGATTCCCTCAATCCCTGTGATTACGGATATGAAATTATTGATGGCAAGATGTTGCCGATCAAAGGAACCCGTCCACCAGCTCCTGAAGAATTACTTAACATCATTCGTTGTAACTGCAAAGTCAATTGTGAGACCAAACGATGCAGCTGTAGGAAACATGGTTTGGAGTGTTCTGTTGGTTGTGGTAACTGTCGAGGTGTTAGCTGTTCCAACTCGACCATAATACAAGAGTGTCAGAACAGCGATAGTGAAGATGATGCCAACTGAAGTTAACGCATTAAGTTTTAGACGTATTTGTTTATATTTTAATAACAAAGCATGCTTCACTCAACTTTGTTATATTAATAATAACATGAATTTAACAATAACATATTTTTGTGCCTCTTTTATTTATCTCCGGTATCTGTATCATTTATCTAATGTACGTTTATACAGAAATAGGATGTACATAACCACTATAGTTTCCTTATCAAGTTCGATAATTAACTCCTAATACGGGCATGTGCCTAGTGCCTAGTGGATATGCTAATAAGGTATATCGGAAAGTGCAAACCTCGTCACTTTATTGTATTTTTGTAATCCTACGACGATCATGTTGTGTTATATGTATCCATAGTTTTTAATGTTAGAAGTCAGACGCATAAAAAATACCCCACCCACTTTCACGTACATAATACCTAGTTACTATAGAGTATAGACTGTACGATGCATGCTTTGATCAAAGTATTTCATTTATTTTTATTGTGAACATTATTTCGTATCATTCCACATTTATGATGTAAAATTTCCGAATTGTTACTGAAAGTAAATTTTTATACATAAAATAAAGCAAAGGTACAATTCAAGTATGTGTTTTGTTTTGGAATTTGGTCAATATTTACATAATGACCGTACTAAGATCATGCAGGTGCATTGAAATGTATAATTACATATTATCTTGAGCTCTTCGCACTCAATAATTGCATCAATAACCGAAATGACATTAGATAATGGCCTTGAAGTTGCCAATGCGTAGCATATAATGAAACGGCGGCCATCTTGGCGGCCATCTTGATTTGGTCACTTTCCCCCCATTTCCATGATTGCGAGTTTTAACACGTGTTAGTACATACATGTCTGGTACTTTTGCCACCAGTAACAAAACTTTTGCAATTTTGTCTACCTTACCTCATATTTGCATCTAGATACAATGGCCTAATATTGAATGATAGTGGTATTCAATTTTTAGCTCACCTGTCACAAAGTGAGCTTTTGTGATCACTCTTCGTCCGTCGTCCGTCAACAATTTGCTTGTGTAGACACTAGAGGTCACAATTTTGGCCTAATTATTATGAAACTTGGTCACAATAATCATATCAACAAAATCTAGGTAAAGTTCGATATTGGGCTATATGGGGTCAAAAACTAGGTCACAAGGTCAAATCATAGAAAAAGCATGTGTAGTCACTAGAGGTCACAATTTTGACCTAATCTTTATGAAACTTGGTCACAATGATCATCACAACAAAATCTAGGTCAAGTTTGATATTGGGTCATCCGGGGTCAAAAACTAGGTCACAAGGTCAAATCATAGAAAAGCCTTGTGTAGTCACAATTTTGACCTAATCTTTATGAAACTTATTCACAATGATCATCACAACAAAATCTAGGTCAAGTTCGATATTAGGTAATCCGAGGTCAAAAACTAGGTCACAAGGTCAAATAATAGAAAAACCTTGTGTAGTCACTAGAGGTCACATTCTGACCTAATCTTTATGAAACTTTATCAAAATGAATATCTCAACAAAATCAAGGTCATGTTCGATATTGGATCATCTAGGGTCAAAAACTAGGTCACAATGTCAAATCATAGAAAAACCCTTGTGTAGTCACTACAGGTCACACTTTTAGCCTAATCCTTATGAAACTTAGTCAGATTGATCATCTCAATAAAATCTAGGTCAAATGCGATATTGCGTCATATTGGGCCAAGAACTAGGTCACTAGGTCAAATCACAGGTCTTGCAAGTACTGCTCCAACAGGTGAGCGACCTAGGGCCCTCTAGTTTTAATAGACGGTGAATGTTTATGATTTTTTATGTTTGTTTAGCAAAATATTGTTAATGATTTTAATGTTATGATTACTTAGATTTGCCATTAAAAAGAATCACAAAATTCATTCAAAGCATGGGACATTGGTTTTGTTTTTATAAAAAAGGTCATTTTATGGGGGGGAGGGGGGAGGAAACGTTTTGGTATTTGTTTTTAATTGTTCAATGTAAATATCACAAACTTGCAGTTTTTTGTAGTATGATTACTGTTTTAACTGTTTTTATCAACAAATAAATTGTATGTTATCTTAGAAAGGTGCGTTTGTACTAAAGTGGTCAGATTTTCATGGTATCATACACAAGAATTGGCTTTCAATATCTTCATAAAGTAATTACATTCAAAGACAACATCGTTAGAACTACCTTCATGCAAAATCATCGACTACTTAAAACGTTATACCATAAAAATGTATACCACGGTGTCCAGACAATCACTGAGGTGCGTTCAATAGAAACGATAATGCTATTCTAAAAAAAAAGAAAGTGATTTCACGCCCTATGGATTTACTTTCTTTTTTATGGACGGATTTTTAAAATATTGATATCAAATTAAAGACGAAGCTCTCTAGTTTCTGACTGTAATAATATTTATAACACCAATATTAATGAAATATTGATTAAAAACAAACTGCACCTCAGTGACTGTGTGGTCAATTTCCCGTGTTATAAACCTTTCTAAGATATTATAAATTTTATAAAAAATATTTTTGTTGTATACACTTCTAAAATTAATGATACAGTTGCCTGTGACTTCATTTAGATTCAGTGAAAAATTACTGTCTCTACAGTATAGTATACACATGTTTTTCTATTTTTTATCCCCGTGATCTTATTTCTGAACAGTTTTTTCCAAAAACAACTTTACCTAAACTTTATTGGGAAAATCATTGTGACCCAAGTTCATTAAGATTAGACTCAAATTGTGACCTCTAGTTACTAAACAATGGCTTTCTATGATTTGATCTAGTGACTTACATTTCGTTGAGGTTATCAATGTGACAAAGTTTAATAAATATAAGATCAAAATTCTGACCTAGTGACTGACTACACAATGGTTTCTATGATTCGACCTAGATCTGGTTTTTGATTAAAACTGACCAAATATCGAACTTTTCCTATATTTTGTTGCGTTTATCCTAGCTGTTTCATTAAGTGCTGCCTTCCCTGTCCAATGTGTTACTATCCTCTATGAGCTTACGTTTTCTTCGATTTCTGTTGGTCTATCTGTGTAACAAATTTATGCTGGCTGCAACTACGTCCTGTGTGAAGCGCAACCTAGACTTAGGGGGTTCATCGGAAATGTTCTGTCTGTATAGATCATTAGGCGTTTAGAATTAACCCAGAGTATATAGTTTAATGCCATTTTCTTCATCACTTTCACGGTATTACGATCTGATATATAAAATCTAAGTTACATATCTGACTCACGTACGTCATCCCTGTAATGATTACCGTTTATGGTGCCGGCATGCATGGCAGCGCTCACTAATCGCACGGGCTTTCTATTATTTCCTGCTCTATGAGCGGATACTAGTTTCTTACATACACTGATTCATTATTAGTAAATATGTTGGCTTTTTTATTGTCATCGGCATCGGTCTGTTAGATCTGCCACTCACAGTCATGGAGGTACGTTTGATTTTCTTTTCAAACGTACCTCCATGACTGGGAGTGGCAGATCATTATATTAAGTCGGACAGGGAAGGCAACTTCACAAGTGTAATGAATAGTTGCCGGGTAAAACCTATACCTATCGAACATCTCGGGGCTCTATGGGATTCCACCTATCACGAAAAACACGCCGATCAAACGGAATAATTCGCCGTAAATATTGCTGACGCCGATCTTGTCAAACTATGTCTTCAATTTTGGTAACTATTATGCATTTTTGGATAGTTTTTTTTTCAATTTAATCCTATTTAATGGGTGTCAATCAAATATTTGACCAAGCTCAACTTACGACTGAGTCTCAGTATCAAATAGTTTTGTGAACGCGGGGCTAGGTGAACGGTGACCTTGATCCAACAAGTCAATCCACAATTTTCACAACAGCTACTAGAGCTACCAATATAGCAAGATTCATCATTATATCGCATTCCTAACTAATGTTATTGAGCGAAAACAATTTATCAATTTTAAGTAACTGATCTTGCTCAATTGCAAATGACGTCTTCACTTAAGCTATATAAACTGCAAGTTTCAAATTTCTAACAAAAGTAATTGACTGAAACTTTTTTTCTATTTTAGTAACTGAACTTGCCCCCCCCCCAACTTTTACTTCAAACAAGCTACCTACAAAGCTAGCAAGTTTCATCATGTTATCTCAATCCTCACAAAAAATGAGCATAGAAGCTTTTTTCTATTTCTAGTAACGGTGACCTTGACCCCCACCTCACATTGCAAGTGACGTCTACACAAAAACTACATACTCCGCAAGCTTCATTGTGATATATCATCCCAAACTTAAGTTATCCATCAGAAACAAATTATTTTCTCTATAGCTAACACATGTATAAAATGTGCCATAATTCTGTAAAAAAATGGCCGAAATGTAAAACCCCCGACGACATGCGCTAGGGCACCTCATAATTGTACTTCTGTAAAAGTTTTGATAAAATTCCTAAAGAAATATAGGAGGAATTGCGCTCATTTCTTCTAAGAGTTTTATCATTTTCTCTATATCCCACAAAGGTACAAAATAAGCAAAGGGCCATAATTCTGTCAAACATGGCCGAAATGTAAAACCATGACGTAGTGCGCTAGGGCACCTCATAACTACTTCGGTAAAAGTTTTAACAAAATTCCTTGAGAAATGCAGGAGTTGCACACAGAAGAATATATATAAAAAAATCAACAAAGGGCAATTACTACAAAAGGGCCCTATGTCACTCACCTGCCGTAGTAGTGCATGCACATCCCTATGGTAACCTACGTAATAATTTACATTTTCTGAACAAGAGTTAAGGAAATTCAGCTTCTATTGCAAGTTTTTTTATGATTTGACCATGTGACCTAGTTTTTGACCCAAGATGGCTTAATTAATTTCAAGCTTAATATAGATTGTGTTGAGATGATCATGTGGACCAAGTTTTATAAAGATTAAGTCGAAAGTCGAAAGTTTTCCTATGATTTGACCTATAATGTAAACAAAATATTTTCCTCCATATAACTGTTCAAATACATGCTTTATAGAAAAAACATTCAATTTACCTAAACACTTAAACAAATAAAAGATTATGCTCCCAGTGGGGTTGAACCCATGACCTCCAAAAATATGTCAATTGACATTGTAGCCTTGTTTTTACCCCAGATGACCCAAAATCGAACTTGACCTAGATTTTGTTGACCTGATCATTGTTACAAAGTTTCATAAATATTACGTTACAATTATGAACTCTAGTGACTACACAAGGGTTTTCTATGATTTAACTTAGTGACCTAGTTTTTTACCTCAGATGACCCGAAATCGAACTAGGCCTAGTGTTTATTGAGATGACCAAGCAGTAATTCTGTGTAGGTTTCGTCAAATATCCCTTAAGAAATGTAGGAGTTGTACACTGAAGAATAGGACGGACAGACGGACGCTTACCATTACCATATCGTCTTCGGCGGGGGGGGGGGGGGCTAATGAAGTGGACAAGCCGAGCGCAACAGTAGTACGACCCAGCTCAAGCTGAATGCCCCCACCCCATGGCCATTCCTAGCATGATTTACCAAGTTTCTACAGCAAAAAGGCTGAAACATATAGTTTTTAGTCTTATCTTTAGTAAATGTGCAAGTTTAAAGGTAGGGTATTTTACGCGGGTATTTATTTACCCTTTCATCGCCTCTATAAACTTTCAAAAGCATAACAATCGAATGTTACGGTATATGAAGTCATTTATTATGCTTTGTGACTCGGAATCCAGCATAAAATGTTTCCCATTCTCAACACATTGTTACCACGCATTGTTAAATAAATCATAAATTATATTTGGTTGAATAGTTTGCTAGCCCTTTTTAGCTCACCTGTCACAAAGTGACTGAGCTTTTGTTATCACTCTTCGTCCGTCCGTCCGTCAACAATTGGGTTGTGTCCTCTCTAGAGGTCACAATTTTGGCCTAATCACAATGATCATTTTAACAAAATCTAGGTCAAGTTCGATTTTGGGTCATCTGAGGTCAAAAACTAGGTCACTAGGTCAAGTTATAGAAAAACCTTGTGTAGTCACTGGAGGTCATAATCTTTTATAAATCTTCAAGAAATTTGGTCACAATGATCAGTCAACAAAAGGTAAAGTTCGATTTTGGGTCATCTTGGATCAAAAACAAGGTCACACTGGCAATTATCAAACTCACAATGTCAATTGGGCATTTTCCTGAGGGTCGTGGGTTCTAACCCCACTGGAACCATACTTTTTATCTGTTCTATCTTTATAGCATGTATTTGTACAGTTATATGGTGGAAAATATTTCAAATCATAGAAAAACTTTTGTGTAGTCACCAGCGGTAACAATTTCAACTTAATCTTTATGAAACTTTATCACGATGATCATGTCGACAAAATCTAGGTAAAGTTCGATTTTGGGTCATCTGGGGTCAAAAACAAGGTCACAATTCCAATTGACATTTTCCTGAGGGTCGTGGGTTCAAACCCCACTGGAACCATAATTTTTATTTTTTTAAGTGTTTAGGTATTATTTTGTCTTTCTAGCATGTATTTGTACAGTTATATGGAGGATATTTTGTTTAAATTATAGTCAAATCATAGAAAAACCTTGTGTAGTCACCAGAGGTTACACTTTCAACTTAATCTTTAGAGGTTACACATTCAACTTAATCTTTATGAAACTTTGTTACGATGATCATGTCAACAAAATCTAGGTCAAGTTCGATTTTGGGTCATCTGGGGTCAAAAACAAGGTCACAATGTCAATTGACATATTCCTGAGGGTCATGGGTTCAAACCCAAACAACTGGGAGCATATTTGTTTTTAAGTGTTTAGGTAATGTTTTGTCTTTAAAGCATGTATTTGTACGTACATTTATATGGAGGCAAATATATTTTGTTTAAATTATAGGTCAGATCATAGAAAAACCTTGTGTAGTCACCAGAGGTTACACTTTCAACTTAATCTTTATGAAATTTGGTCCTAATGATCATCTCAGCACAATCTAGGTTAAGTTTGATATTAAGTCATCTGGGATCAAAAGCTATGTCACATGGTCAAATCATAAAAAACTTGCAATAGAGGCTGAATTTTCTTAAATTTTATTCAGAAAATGTGTAGGGTCACCATAGGGGTGTGCATGCACTAGTACGACAGGTGATCGACCTAGGGCCCTTTGGGCCCTCTTGTTTAGATATCTTCCCCATGAGATCTGTAAGTAGAGGCATTGCCTTGCGAGTGCGATACGTCATGTAAATAGACACTTATGATTCATATTAATTGTCATTACATAATTAATGTGATATTAATGCTTTCTATAACGCTATCTATCAATTTTAATGTATTATCAATTTTTCATCTGCAATACCAACGTTCAATCATTTTGTACGGGTAGGTATGTGCATGTAAATATACTGTGGTGAATGCCACTGAAACGGGAATAAGGAGTGACAAAATTCAATGTTGTTCAGTTAATCAAACTAAAATAGATATCCTGGTCATTTTTTGCGGTGGATTTTATTTTTGTACCCCCACTACTGAAGTAGGGGGGCTGCATAGGAGTCACTTTGTCGGTCCGTCTGTCCCAAAGTTTGTCCAGTCTGTATCTTTTGTATGCATCGAAGGATTTTCAAATAACTTGGGACATTTGTTCGCCTTGATAAGACGTTGTGTCATGCGAAACAATTACGTCAATATCTAAAAGGTCAAAAATAGCCCAAATTGAGCTTGTCCGGCCCATTCTTCATCATATATTGTTGAATTTAAAAAGAACTGTACAATTGTTGTCCACCATGTGACAGTTTTGCCATACGTCTGTGACTAAGCGGTGTGTGGGGATATTATTAGTCACTCTGTGGCAGTTCTAGTTAGTTATTTCATGTTGTGGGTGTCGGGCAACGATACAACGGTTTTAGCTAGAGAAGTCCTATTTTTTTACCCGGTGACTGCATGTCATGCCCCGGAAGAAATATATATACGAATCTCGAAAACGGAATCTTTATTATTATTTCTATCATGTTAAAGTCTTTGTAAATTTTTCTACCTATGTTTTGCTGTTGTGTTGCAAAATTCGATCGTGAGATAAAAGATATTAATAAATTCTGAAAACAGACTCTACGTGAGAGATTATTTAGGAGACACAAGTGTCACAATTACCATTATTTTAGGCATTCCGACACGAAGGCAAAACCGTAAGCAAACCAGTTGAATAGTTTCCTCACATATAAAGCGCGAGTTGATGTCGACAACCATAACCACACGACCTAAGCATAATTATTTCAAGTAAGTGCTAATTTATCGGCACTAACCGGTTTTGGGTTTTAGTTTGGTGGTTTCGAAATGGTTTCAAACTAGTTTGTTTTAGTTTTAAGTTTAGCTGTAAACATGTGGTTAACTACCAGTACAAAATGACGGACACATACATACTATTTTCGCTATTGCAGGGCTGGAATGTGGCCCTATTCCCCTATCCAAAATGTTTATTTTCCCTTCGATCTTTCTGAAAAATAAAATCTCTCAAAACAAATAATCATGTAGATCTATATCCCAACCATAAACATCTATACACAGCCTATAAAAGAACATTAAAAACTAGTCACTCTCCTAGACCATTAAATTTCCCCTTCCCAAAGTAGAGAGGGGCCCCTGACAATTTCATTGTGACGTTATTGAGAATTGGGAATATTCATTTTTAATCATGTTTTTTAGCTCACCTGTCACAACGTGGCAAGGTGAGCTTTTGTGATTGTTTTTGTCCGTCTGTCAGTCCGTCCGTCCGTCCGTTAGACTTTTCATCGTTTACACTCTAGCACTTTCAATTTTGCTTTGATCTTCATCAGACTTGGTCAGTAGTTGTACCTCAATGAAATCTAGGTCAAGTTTGAAGTTGGGTCATGTGGGGTCAAAAACTAGGTCAATTAATAGGAAAACCTTGTTAACACTCTGGAGGTCACATTTTTACTTTGATTTTCACCAAACTTAGTCAGTAGTTGTACCTCAATTAAATCTAGGTCAAGTTCGAAGTTGGGTCATGTGGGGTCAAAAACTAGGTCAATAGGTCAAATAATAGGAAAACATTGTTAACACTCTGGGGGTCACATTTTTGCTTCAATCTTCATAAAGTTTGGTCAAAATGTTAACCTTGGTAACCTTAAGGTCAAGTTCGAAGTTGGGTCATGTGGGGACAAAAACTAGGTCAAAAAGTCAAATAATAGGAAAACCTGGTTAACACTCTTGAGGCCACATTTTTGCTTTATTCTTCATCAACTTTGGTCAAAATGTTTGTCTTGATGACTTTAAGGTCACGTTCGAAATTGGGTAATGTGGGGTCAAAAACTAGGTCAATTTGTAAAATAATAGCAAAACCTTGTTAACATTCTGGAGGCCACAATTTTGCTTTAACTTTCATCAAGTTTTGTCAAAATGTTTATCTTGGTGACCTTAAGGTCAAGTTCAAAGTTTGACCATGTTTAGCAGGTGAGCGCACAAGGATCTATGATACTCTTGTTTTATTTCTTGATTATTTACTTTACATGAAAAACACACAGCTTCAGGATGCTTTCCGTCATTTTGTTAATTTGTCACTAACCGACCAAACCACCTCCAGGGGTGGTTCGGTCGGTTTAACAAACTACGAGGGGTGTTCCATATGTATTGTCCTTAGCATTTTTCTGTGACACTATTTGGAAGGATTCTATGATTACTGTCTAAAAGGTGCATGTTTCTATTCTTATTCTGGAAAATTAAATAGCCTTTCGTTAACAAGTAAGTAATTTATTGAACTTAGAAGAGGGTATACTGGAGTGCACTGGCCTTATGATCATTTTAAGCAAATTTGTGTCATCTTTGCCGTAGTTGTTTAGAAAAGTAAATGTCAGTATTCGTTAAACGGCAACTTACGATAACTGAATCCTTATGTTTCCATCATAACTTTAAATCAAAATTAAATTATTTGTTGTCGACCAGTAAAACGGTCAAAAAAGGGAGATCACTCTTATTTATACCAAATGATACTTGTTGGTTCACGCATTAATAACTTCATATAAATTGTATCTTGATAGCAAATTCTTCCATTTAATCAATGTTGATGGTCTACGGCTCACATCGATGTACAATATGCCATATTCTAACCAATAAAACTATTTGAAAATTTTTTCATTGGACTTATTTTGACACATATTTTGCGACTTTGAAATGCTCTGATTTTGTTCAAAAATGGGCAATCAAGTACTGCAAATCATCTTTTATGAAAGAGATTTGCATTATTTTGGGTATGATAGCTGTGGAAAAGGATCATTCCCCGAAAGGAATTTTTAATCGACAGTTTTCGCAAAAAGTAGCAGTGTCTATTACTAACTCTTTGAAAATATAACAGAAACAACAGTCGGGTAATTAAATTTTATATGTTTTTTTTCACGAAATATTGCGGAAATCTTAATTATTCTAGAAATGTAAAAAAATAAAGATATCAACGAATTTTGATAATAGTGACCCAAGTGACAATACATATCGAACACCCCTCGTATTTAAACCGAAAATCATTTCTGTCCTGGGTTGTTGATAAAATGGCTTGTTCATAAAACCGTTAACAAACCAAAACCGGTTTGTCGCCGATAAATTCGCCCTAACGTTATTTTGGTGACATAATTTAAATCTCAATGATTCTGTTTAGTGATCAGGCTTTATTAATTATAGATTAAAACACACCCACGCAGAAAATAATAATGATTAATCCATGTCGATAATCATAGGCCGTATCAACCTCGTGCATCATTCTAGAGAACGTCATTATTATAAACACGATATAAATATTGCATTGGTTATATTGACGGGAATTTGCACTGGCACGTGTACACACGCATGCACACCACTATAAGCTCAAAGTGCTTGTGGAACAGCAAGTTCGTACTAGACATGTAGTTGATCAAATGACATTGTCTAGTAATGAAGTGGATCGTCGGGTCATGAGTCAAGGCTAACAATTCAAAGATAGAACAACAAATAAGTTCTTACATACTTATTGAAGGCATCGATGCGCTTGTTATAGAGAAAATTTACTTGAATAACAACACATATTGTGTGTAACATTTTATACAAGGCGAAGGGATATAGTAATAGTATGCTTCCGTCCGTCCCAAACGACAAATATGCTATAACGACAAGCCATATTTGTTCAGCTAAGACGGCACGTCAAAAGTTAAACGATGCATCGTGGACATTTTAAACATGAGATGGGACATAATTATGTGACAAAGCATTTTTGATCTTTTTAAAGCTTTTATTTCTTCACATTTCTCTTTCTAAATAACTTTTAACCTACTCCATTTCCTAGTTTCCTAGTTCTTTCTTTTGAGTTTTTGCATGCCACTCATTGGCAAGGTCACAGGTAACATTGCTATAAGAACATTCACATTTAAAAAGGTTCCGTATCCTTTGTTTTCCTTAAGCTAGACTTTCCTTCCGGTAACTTAACTGATTCCTTGTAAAAGGATTGCATCATGTTTTCATTAAAGTCTGCCTTTAAGAACGTTTTCTTTATGAACTATTTTATCAACAACGTACCTTACATCTCTATCTGAAGGTGGTAGGTAGGTCAGAAACTATTTTTGATTTTATAAAGGTAATACATGATGATTTTCCCTTTGTTTACTTCTTTTCAAATGTCTTCAAGCATAAAGGCGACATATTCCAAGAATAAATACGTAATTAATTAACTTTTTTTTAATGTTCTGCACTTTTTTTCAAATTATTCATTCTGTTCAGCTTCCTCTGAAGTCGTAAGTTAACCTAAATTCCATTGGTATAAGGTGTTCAGCTGTGTTATTGTCAAATCCAGAAAGTGATGTAGCAACACTTTTCCTCATGCAATAACTAGACAAGCAGATTCTTGAAAGTTTTTGTTTAAACTACAAATATGCATACTACTATTCTATCATTTGTGCAAAATCTGATGAACTTAATGTCTGCGTTTATTGAACTATTTCTTTTCAAACAGTAAAGATGTACACACAAAAGTGAGTTTTAATGTAAAGTGAATGTTTCTGTTTAGACTTTCAACAGATAAAACAATATCAAACTCACAAAAATAGCAATTTATGTTAGAATACTAAAGATACATATGCCCTCAGGAAATCTCAGCAAACAGTTAGAGGTTAGGAAAGCAAGATTCTAAACATGGGAAAACTCTCACTAAAACTTACTTTTTTTATCTTCCTCTCTTCAGTCAGTGTTCTAGAAATTGCACAGTATTCTGTGGGGGCCCAGCTGTGTCCACCTGGTCAATCCCAAGGACAATACTTCACTGGCCAATTGACTTTTGGACTGTCGGGTTCTTACAATAGCAGACACATTATTTAATACTTAATTCTTAAACTGAACTTATAAGTATCTACATAATAAATTAAAAATATCATGGCATATCAATACAGGATTAAGACAGACAAATATCATATACATATTCCTTACGCTTGCGTTCGTCTTGAGCATTAAAATAAACCAAAGTAGAACCACTTGTTAAATTTTTTTAACTAGTCATAATATAATATTTAATATTTGTGCATTGAGTACTGAGTACGGACTCCTCTTTGTGGCATTGTGCACAACTTTGTTAAAATCAAGTTAACAATGAATAAGAATTATTAGTAAATTTAAATCTAAAAAACTACTGGTCCAGGGGAATTAATAAAAATATATAAAGCTCCTTCATGTCGACTGATCAAAATGAACTTCAATCAGACTCGGATTCTGTTATTTCTGTCCTGACTTGAATAGAATCTATGCGAATTCAATTTTATTATTTACCCGACAACCGACAAGTGGTCCTAAAATGTCTGTTTCCTGTATTAATGGGGCGTTATATTTTTATATTATTTCATTTTGTGTGCCGATAGGTTGAGAATGATGGTTAAGAAAAATATAATTATGCTTTCCTTTAGGGGCATAAAAATCATAAACCAGAATCACTTATGAAATACTTCAATATCTTCATGACGAATTTTTATAGAGTGAGATACTTTTATAAATGTAGATAATTTTGGTATATCAAAGTCAGTTGACCTTAATTTTTTTGCTAGTATTATTTTGTTCTCAATTTATTTGCAGCAAAAAACATGCTCCCTAAAATAATGAACAAAATACCAATAAATCATGCATACGGTGTCGTTTGACAGACCAAAACGTTTAAATAAAAAATCAATATAATCATTTTGTTTACAAAAATATTTGACAACCGGACGTCGAAAAGGAAAGTAATCCGGGGTGAAAACTTCCGTAAAAAATATGTCCCGCTCAACCGGCTTCATTCAATGAAGTAAAACCAAAAAGGCGCACTCAATGAGGAAAATCATTTTTTGTTGGTTAACTGTAAACAAATAAAAGATTTACATTAAAATGGACATATGTCATTCTATGCCCAGCGTATATAAATAGGAAATATTGAAATGAGTTTGGGCAATATTCAATCAAAAATTAACAACTAGTACAAATGTAGTTTCAAAGTTACCATTTGAAATCAGCGTCGGTCTTGCAGCATTCATTGTGCTTTCCGTTGATCAGTACCGTGTGCAAAATTATGACTTAAAAAATGAACGATTTCAAAATGGCGATCTCCATGTTTTGTTCTTTTTCGGACGAGCGAAAGTCATTGAAATACTTACGTTTTCTTAAGTCAGATAATACATATATTTTTCTCCTAATATTTGCAGATTTGAAACTACATTGCTTTGGGTGATTTATTGATTAAAGAACTTAGCAAACTTTACATTGTGGTGACAGTAGAAGTAAATCATCCGTATCCGTTTACCTCGTTACACCTTGTCACCATGTGACACTTTGTAACTTACATAACGTTTTAGTTGGTTAAACAGAGATTGATTTATAAATATCTCCTGATGTTGGGAGGATGCAGATCTGAAATATTGATGAGAAGCGACTAGGCGTGACCAGTGCACTCGTTCTACTTTGAACCAATTCTATCGGTATTCTAGCCACAGTCTGACAATATTCCATAGGCCATGCATATACACAATGTAATTTATTATATTTTCGTAATTGTATGGTTTCATGTTTGTATTATCAGATGAGGTTTGAAGTATGTCAATCATACAGCACATTAAGCTTCATCCGGAGATCATAAAAGTTCTAATTGTAACTGGTGCGTGAATCGTGCGCAAGGTTCTATTCTATATAGTGTACAAAAGTACCAAGTCGCGACCGTGGATCAGTGTGTTGATTTTGTAACTTGGTGATACGAGTACGATTCGCGGTCACTGTAGATCACTGCAAACCCTTCCATGAAAGTTTGACAACAATGTCTTCAGATGTAGAGATGTTGCCGGTTACTTGTGGCACGGTAACGGTTAGCCCCAGTTAGGATACGATCCAGGTAAAATCTGGTTAGGTGAAGTGGTCGCCGTATATGACTGAAATTGTGCCGAGAAACGGCGTTTAAACCTAATTAAACCATAAAACAGAAATTAAATACCACCAAACTGACCAAATCCTAAGGGTAATTGCCTAGCTGGCAACAATGGCTACTAATATACTACGCACGTGATAGCTAATACTTATACGTGAGCACGTAATGACTATCACGTGCGCACATGATAACTAATACGTGCGCACGTGGTATTAACACGTGCGCACGTGATTAATAAAATATTTTCTTTGTCCCCTATATGCCACCGTACTAGACTCTTGTTCTAGTGCACCATTTCTGTATTTATTTCCAGCTAGCATAGTTTCAACTATCTGTACCATGGAACTACGCAACAAGTCTTTGCTCGAAGTAATCATATACCACCACCATAGTATAATAAGTTCATATATCCACATAATATTTTATTACGTACATCGTATCTTTATCCCCCTCTTAAGTCACTTAACCTACAAGTCAATTCAAACGTTTGTCATTTAACATGTGCGTCAACCGATTGTTCTAACTTACTAATTAGCAATTCAAGTGTGTCTAACTATGCTTTATAATTCTGTATTTGGTTTCCATTGGGATGTCATAAATATGACACCACAACATATTTTATCTTAACTACTCTGTCACCATCAAATAACAATGAAATAATTATGAAATACAATGTAAAATGTATCAATGCAGAATGAGTGCGAGTCAAAACAATTACCGGTATATCAAATGTGCAGTCGGAATTTGTAGTGAAAAAAAGTCAATGAGCATTTTGTCTTAATCAAATACGGTACGAGTACCATGTGTCCAACAAGGAATTCTGGAAGGAAGTTTACAGGTCACCCTCTGTACCCTGATACAACTATAGTCTAAAGATGTGCAAGTTTTCGTTGTGATAGCAGAACATAGATAGTTGATTTTCGGACTCCCGATGCTGACAAGTATGCTTTATTATGCTGAAAAACGGTAGAGTTTCTCCATAAAAATGAAAGTTTTAATATTGATATGTTGACCCGTGTTGACATACCACGTGGTATGTGACGTTTATTTGGCTAAATAATTATGTTAGTTAAAACCAACCGTAAATATTTTATTCTTTGACCGATTTTAACGGGACATCTTCGATGCTCCAGCCGAGAATTAGCATAATTAAACAGCTGATATATTATCTATATTTATAATCGCGGCTGTATGTTTTCATAAGCGGTGAGTATCACGAAGACGCTCCGTGTGTAAAACCAACACAAACCTAAAGAACTGATATTGCACAATTTGCTCGCGGAAATTTATATATTCAACGCAATTACCTTGTAATATATTATGAATCAAGGTCAGAACCATGTCAAACACAAGGTAAATTTACCAGAGACAAACAAAAATGGCCGAGCTTTTACGATTGGCACAAACTGATCGCTCACAATTAATTGAATTGAAACAAGGAGCAGTCACACACAACCATATTTCCCACCGATGTAAATATCTACTGATGCAGGAGGCATACTGTTATTGTCCTGTCCGTTCGTTCGTCCGAAAATGTTAACCAAAACTTTTTGAAGTCCGTCAAGGTACTGCTTCCAAACAATGTATACTTGTTTCATAAAACAATCATAAACCATCATAAACACCTTACATTGTCAAAGCCATGTAACACTATCCCAACATTTAACAGAATTATGGCCCCTGGTTGATAAAGGCTTCCACCGGGCCGTAAGCGCTTATTGGACGCAATCTTGATAATATAATTATTGTGAAAGTTTGGTTTTAATACCATGAGAAATGTTTGAGAAGCACAAATTATGTTTGTCTATATCCAATACTTACAAAACAAACAAAGTCAACAAGAAGCAGAAATTACACGAAAACCAGAATTCATCAATAAAGTAACGAGACGCCAAGTCACCGTTTCAATTAGGAGGTATGTTTCCCATGTTTTCGGTACAGTATATTAAGGAATAAACAGCACTTTCAATGTATTAATCAATCAATCGGGTATTAAACTTTGCCCCTCCAAATCAATTATTGTCAAGAGTAAATGCGATTAGTGTTTATACGAGGTTCATGGATTCGCTACTGACCGCTTTGCATGCATCTACGTCTGTACAAACTAAAACATGCAGTTAGAATGATGCAACTTCAATGTATCTGTATGTAATTCAAAACAGATAATTAAAAGAGAACTACAACACGACATATTGAACATACACGTTCGTGCAAATACAAAATAATTTACTTCAAAGGTAGACCACAGAGAGGTTCCAATCAATGTAAAATTTAATCTATTTCATAATGATATTCGTCTATAGCGTCAGAGGTCAGTTACTTCTACCTGGAAACACCGTGCATTCATCAGAAGGTATGTTGAATTGACTATCTTTAAGTTTATAATAAAATAATTACAATGTTTCAGTGTCCGTTATTTGATGTCAGTGATAATAACCACACGGTGTAACTGAACAATGTTTCAGTGTAAGTGATTTGATGTCAGTGACAATAACCACACGGTGTAACTGAACAATGTTTCAGTGTAAGTGATTTGATGTCAGTGATAATAACCACACGGTGTAACTATACGAGGTTTATGCTGGTTAAACAATATCACCTGATGTTGGGAGGATGCAGCTATGAAATATTCATAATAAACGACCCAAGCGTTAATAGTGCATTCGATCTACTTTTAACGATTTCCATTAGCATTTTGCGGAGGCTAAGTCTTACAAATTTTACGGTTTTATGTTTAACTTATCCGAAGCGGTTAAAAGATATAAACAATGAATTTTATTGATATTAACCTGCGCTTTGGTCGAATGTTAGGTATTATGCTGTATGGTGATGAACACATGCATTTACAGTTGATTCAAAATTATCTGTCACTTCTGCGTAAACAAACATTCAATACGATTGATTATTACAGTAGTATCATGACTCAATCGTAACATCATTTATACATTTAAATAATGGAAACTTTGACGGCCCTATAGCCGAGTGGATAAAAATGTGACCTTTAAGTGATACATATCAAGTTATTACATATGAAGTTGCATGTATAGGTAGTACTTATTCTCGGCTTCAGCGTCGAAGACGTCGTGTTTGAGATATAATAGATCCACATACGGTTGTTTTTAACATTTTGTTGACAGATTTGACTTGCGTTATTAGCCATAAATTACGTCACATACCACGTGGTATGTCCACAATGGATACAGAGTTACACAAACAGTACATTGTGATTTGTTCATACTTTGCCAAATTCTCGGTTTAGCCATTTCCGACCTTGGATGATTCGATCACACGGCATACAAATATACCCTTTTCTTAATTTGGTCTTTTCTCATGAATGTATTTTCTGCATGACCTAATCAATAGGATATTACAGACGAACGTGTGCAGAACTGTTGTTGCTATTTGGGATTCCGACCGCATGCCGAATTTTAACACCTATATACGTAGATCGATCTAAAACCGGAAGTAGTAAACTTCCTGTACAATGAAACGCTTGGAAATATAAGCGATAATGGAATACTACAGCATAAGTATGTCAAATATTACAAAATCGCCATACTCTAATGACGTCATCGTTTTGTTATGCAATATCTTGCAATGTCTTAAAAAGATGATTAAAATGTAGACAGTCTAACATATTTTGAGCAGTCAATCAATGTACACACCATAGGCCTATATGGCTGTAAAAACCGATGGTCGTTTAAAATGATTTATCACATGTTTGACGTCGCGGTAGCGTAATAAAGCCATTATTTATTTTTGATAATACACTAGTGTAATAAATATTTGACCCGACGTCATTCAAAGTATAGGCGACGTCATCAAAGTTGCGCGTTTATTACAGTAAAATAGTTATTTTATGTTTCGGTCGGAAAAAGGCTAACATGTGATAAAAAGAACATTACATTTGTGACTTTCCACATTGAATTTATTCAACTCGTTGAATAAAATCGATAAAATGCTCGGCAGAGCCTCGCATTTTATTATTTTATTCAACTCGTTTAATAAATTCAATATGAAAAGACACTAATGTAATATCCTCTATATAATTATGCTTTCGTTGTTTTGCGTTGCGCAATGTTACCTATGCTTGTGGTCTGTCTTTTTATTTTTGTGTTTATTCCTTTATGTGCTATTCGTGCTCGGATGGTTCTGTTAACTCCTGCCTCCCTGCCTCCATTGTCCGATGTTTCATTATCTTTTTAGTCCCCTACCGGTTTTTGACCGGAGGGGACTATAGGTTTGCCCTCCGTCCGTCCGTCCGTCCGTCCGTCCGTCAGTCTGTCTGTCAGTCCGTCAGTCAGTCCGTCCGTCCGTCAAAAAATCTGGATTAGGACATAGCTCAAACAGTTTCCAAGCTAGGTTTATGAAACTTGGTATGTGGATAGAGGGCAATAAGGGGATTATGCATGTCTAAAATATTTTGATTCTGACAAAATGTGTGGTTGCTATGTCAACAGAAACATTGAAAATGGCTTAAAACCGGTAGGGGACTTCTGTATTGCTTGCAATTCTCAATTACTTGTTTAATTTTATTTAAAAGGCTAATTCCCTGGCTTATAAGACTCATGCATATTTGAAATCTGGATCTCAAGGCGCTTCTTATGAGCCTATTTTCATGAAAATCGGAAGTGCCCATGTTGAACAAACTGAAGTTGAAAAAGCTTGTTTTTCCATAAGAAACGAGCAGTTTTCAGACAGTCTTTTTGTTTTCTCAAAATATTGATTTTGTACTTACAACCTTCTAATTCTAAGCCAGCGCATTGTACTTTTTTGGCAGCTTTAAACGGGTCTTTGAAGCTCATGCAGCTTTGCAACATTTCAGTAAACTTACTTTGACCGTTTTAGCAGCCACATAAATATAATTATGTTATATGACTACAACGTTCCAGTTATTCCATAATTTCCTTTAAAAATCGATCTTAAATATTGAGATTGAACAAGAAAGCATAGTTTTATTGATATACGTTCTTCCATTATTTATTCAACAAATGCTGCTTGATCTAGATCTACAAATACAGCTACTGCGTCATTGTGTCCCATGTTTTGTCTACTACTTGTACCACATATCGGGTTATGGTTTTTGACATATTTTAATAATACATAGGACAACAATGAAAGGTGTCAGGTTATATACTACTGACAATTTGGTAAGGATCACCAGATATTCCTTGCAGAGATTTAGTAAGATGGATTGTGGGAATTTCCTGTAAACATACAATGATATAAGTGCAATATTGTAAAAGAACAACAATTGCTTCAAAATGTGATGTATAAGTGCTGATAAGCACAGCCATGGCCATTATAACTAGGATTTTTCAAAAGGGTTGCGGATTCGGGCATTTTTTTATCTTACTGATGCATACCACAGAAACCCTTTCTCCACTTGATACTATTTACTGTTAAAAATAATGAGCGAGCGAAGCGACCTAGAAGAAAAAATGCATTGTTTATCTGATTGATGCATACCACACAAACACTTTTCTTCTTGATACTATTCACTATTAAAATAATGCACAAGCGAAGCGAGATACATGTAGAAGAAAAATGCATTTTTTCTGACTGATGCATACGACACAAACCCTTTTTCTACTTTATACATGTACTATTCACTGTTAATATTATGAACGAGCGATGCGAGCACGAAATAAAAGCATGGCATTGTAAATCTCAACAGGAAAACACATTCTTCATCATAGCAGCACACCAGACAAACGTGTTCTCTAATTGAAAAATTATCTTTGATATGTATTGAGCGAGCGTAGCGAGCTTGTAGATGCATCGTTTATCTAAATTGCATGCCACACAGTCGTTAGATAAGCTTGAAGATATTGACTGCATTGACTGAAAAATTAATTTTGCGAGCAAAGCGAGTTTGAATTAATTGCAACGTTTATAAAATAACCCACGATACAGCTACGTTGGCGAAAAAGGGGAACGCATCCGACGCCCCCCCACCCCCTAGTTACGGCCATGACAGCCTCATTAAGCATACGTGTTAAAATTATGTGGTCTGCAAGATGAAAATTGAAACGAGACGAAGATGATTTTCCATGTTAAACGTACATGCCACTTGAGCGACGTATTTTTATCACATGGTATTTTTTTCGAAATTTAGCAACAGACTAGATTTTTTGCAGAACATTGTCTTCATCTGTCACCCGAGTGTTTTGATTTCTTTACTTTCGTATGCTAAATTAATGTAAAAGTTGTCTTGGTTTATACGTTGACCCTTATCACATTGTGAGTAGTATAGTTTGCAGCCGTATACACGTTAACCGTACAGTTTATTGATTATCTGAATTAAATTATATACTGTAAGATTAGAACATTCAATTTGTACCAGTAATTAAATAAAAGTAAATAGACATATGCTGTTAATGATAGCATGCCAGCAATTTAACATGGAGAAATGTTTGCCCACATTAAGGTGTCAAAACAAAGCTCACTCCAATGCTACATGGTGTCTTGTGTAGAACTTTGACCGAGTTCTGATATTTATTTAGCAACGTACGGAAGCAGAGCTCATTCACTTCATCTTATCAGGCGCCAATCTCCCGAAACATCTCAATCTGAGATTAATCTCATCTCAAAAATGGTCAGGTGTCTTTATTTTAAATCCAATGGGAGGCTGGGCTCAAAATTTGAATCATAAACAGAAAACATTATTGTAACAAAAAGTATTTTGTACATAAAACATTCAGATTTATCTCTGATTTGAGCAAACTCTCAATTTGAGTTGATGTTTCTTCTTGATATGCTTCAGGAGATTGGGACCAGAGCTTTTAGAGCTGTCAAAGCTCGACTAACCCAGGTAAATGGTATCCAACTGAAGGGATCAGACCATACCCAAACAACGTCGTGTTGTTATCCACTTATTAACACATTATACTCGTGTGGTATAATGTAGTCATATATACGAACTGGTTATATTCGTAACCTTATGTGATTGTTGCGATAATCAAGTGGCTCAATGCTTCCGTACTCGCATAGCTGGGTGATGGCGCAGTGCTGTATGAAGTCCGCTGCGTTTCTTTCATACGGACATGTACACTCGTTCATTCTACAGATAGATGAACAAAACGGAAAACATGCTGTCGGCGCATTGATTTTCTTGTATAATGAGTAAATTAGTACTTGCTCATCGCTAGATATTCTGACACATTAGCATAAGTACTGTCAGATTTAAAACTTTTTAGACTTTCGCAAACATTATGAGCGTAATAAATGCTATATGGAGCCCGAATTCTGTCAAAAATGCTTGTCGGCGATACAATATATTATTCTTTATTAAATGTCATTGGCAACTACACTGGATTGCTATGTGTTATAATGTACAGAATTAGTAAAGTTATGTTTCATATTTTTCATCATTTCATGGGCATTTTGACTAATTGAATAAAGTAAGATGACATTGCTGGTAAAGAATTGTACAGAGAAAGCAGTATATTCCTGAAGAAAATAACATTTGAACAATGAACTGACACTTTTTCAAAATTTTAAAACAGAAACGTTATGTGCGTTTTGTGAAATTATTCAATAAGCACATGGTGTTGTTGCATACATAAATTATTTTCACATGGAATATCATCGAAGGATTGTAATTTTGTAGAAATAATCATGCAAATACCCTATAATCTTAATATTTCATGTGCTTAAACTTTATTTTGACAGATACGTTACACATAACAGATACGTTACGGCATATGTGTATATCTGCTAAAATACGTGTATTTTAAGCACCTTACTCCTGTCAGTGTTCATAAATTACATTGTTAAGTGACACACTATGGAAAGATGACATCCCGAGATCACCCATCGGCATAATAAATGAAGTTTTATGCATATTCGGATGGTGTTTTGGAGAATCAGAGGGTGACTTTAAAACGCGAATTAATTCTCGTTATTTATTGCTAAAGTTCTATATTATCATATTGAAAACAAACGCTCTATGATCGTTAGTTAATACAAAGATACTAATTTCGAAATTATAGCACTTAATTCAAATAATAAGCTTCATAACATCTCGTAACGTATCTGTTTAGCTACGTAACGAAAGTGTTTTCGCTTTTTATGTACAAATCTTTATCTAGATATTGACTAATATAATGGTTTATGCAATTTTAAGTGACTTAGGTCCTATTTGTTTGAGCTGCGTCTGCGTCAGTCCCATTTTGACGTTTCCAGTTTACTTCCTCTAAGATAGATAAAATACGCTGACTTTTAATGCAATAATTTCTCTTTACTACCAATTTTATTTGGCTAAAGTTGGTCTTAATTCAATCTTAATTGAGAAAAGGTGTTTGTGGGTGAAGTTCTTTCATTCATTTTCTGTTGTGTGTTGAACACATACAGCTTATATTTAGAGATCCTTTCACATTTTAGATGCAGGTGATGTGAATATCAAACGCCTGTTTGACAAGTACCATTTGGCATATCATATATGAGTACAGTAGTATCCTTATGGTTACGTTTCAGTCTGCTAATTACATTATACATGTTTAAATAAATTTGTAATATTTGGCTGGAGCGTTGTGTTGAGTTACCAATACTTTAACAGCTTTACGTTAGCAACAGATACGTTACGTCCTTATAAATATGATGCAATTAGAGATTCGTAACGATATTTTTGTGCTCAAACTTGAATAAGCGTGTCATCATACCTATGCATTATGGTTTTGTTTGAAATTGATAAACATTATGTTGTTTTGGTTAAGAAGCAACGACATTTTTGATAGACAGATACGTTACAAGATGACACACATACGTTTCCATACCCGAAGAAACTATAATTTTAAACGTTCATCTGTGTAACCCTGACAACCTTGTGTTTACAGCTTGAAGATTAGTGTTTCTTCTTTAAAACTTTTTTGCGACGAAGATTCAATGTTGCAGAGAACGTTATAATTTTTTGAACCAAAAAGTACTGATAAACCACTCGAAAGGAACCAATATTCTAAAATTTTATTCATTTTAACATGTTCTGCCATCATGCTTATTATTGAATATAAGATAAAATACCACTGACTTTACAGATACAATATCTTTGATAACTAGTTATAAAACTTAGTCAAATAAACTAGTCTTTAATGCAACGTAACGTATCTGTCGACTATAGAATGGTGGCATACTAAAACTATGTGCAATATCAATATCCTTCAACACTTAACCCTAAAATTTTACACAGACACTCTGAAAACATAGAACAACATAGTGAGCAATCGAACGTAGTATTTTGAAACTATGCATGTCGGTTCAAATGTTCATCTCAAGTTGATCATCTATCTGTAGAATGATCGAACTGTTTCTGTGGAGTGTTGAGTTGTCCTTGTGATGTGTGGTCGTCCTTTTGATTCGATCTTGTCTGCTGGCTCTTGCTTTGTGTGTGTTTGATTTACTGAAGCAGCTGGCTGTTGGAGTGGGATGTTGTGTTTTTGTAGCTGTTCAGAATTTCTGCTGTTTCTGTAGTTTTTGCTTCGTGCTACCTTCCCTGTCCGATTAATTATTATCTTTTTGAAACCCATTATAGGTACAAACTTTTTACCCACCTGAACGGATCAGGTCATTCCTAAACAAAGCAGTCCAGAGCATAAACAAACAGATCGATCTCTCGCCTACCTAATTGAATTGGAAAAAATGATTGCGAGATAATAAATGCGTCAACTACATTTATTCCCTGGTTAGGCTACCAAGCGTCATCGGTTTAACATTTTTAAATGTACGAGATAGATCGAACATAAATTATGAAACATTTGATGATGGCATAGATAACTTCCACAGCAACAGAGTACATTCAATGACGGTACATGTAACATCAATACTTTCACTGTATAGATAAAACCAAAGTCAAACCCGTTTATTATTCATGTTAATGCCCTGAACGCCTAGTTGAGAGTCTGTAGGATTTATTACAAATGAGATTTTAATATCTTTGTACATTGCATGTGGTATTCTCTAACATTGTCAATTATATTACCAACCGACCCGACTAGCGTTGTTAAAAGAGCAAAAATGTCACATTAACGAATCAAGTTTTAATAGTGTATTAACGGCTGGTTTGTTTAGTCTCTAACGAGCAGAGAATAGTGTTTTCAGAAGCGAAAGGAAGAGGTAGACAACGTAAAGCACCCTATAAGCACTCTATATTGCTCAAAATAGGCGGACGCAATACTGGCCAACTATCATCAATATTCCTTACATAACCTATCAATGACGTCACATATCCTGTTCCGCCCAGACGAGAAAGGCCACCGGATTGTCGAGGAAAGGCTTTGCAAGCTCTGTCATGACTGAATTATATTGTCGTCATGCTCTTCACTTGTCATGACGTTGCCACTTCAGTTATCATACTAGTAATTGATTCCCCGATAACTGTTCCCGTGTGCTGCCTCCTTTCTCGTTCACCAGCGTTTTCTTCACTCGAATAAAATTGTGTTGGTTTGTTGTTCAACAAACTTGATGTACATTTGTATAAGGTTGGCTGTCTGCCGGTTTTATAACTTTTAATAGTATTATAAATTACAAACGATTAAAAACGCACGCAAATGCATACAAAAATCCGTTAGGTGTCTAAGTGCTATGAAGGGATCATGTAACGACTTTAATTTCCTGGAAAGATTTCGAATAAAGACATAATTCAGATTATTCAATCTATCAATAATTGAAGTAGCGAAACGTCAAGTCACCGTTTCAATTAGCAGCCATGTTTCCGGTACGGTAGATTAAGGGATAAACAACACTTTGAAGGAATCAATCAATAGGATATTAACCTTATTACTCCAAATCGATACTTGTCAAATAGTTTTTTCATTACCATTGGCGTAAAGATCGATCAGTCACCCTCTTAGACGAAGTGATCTATGAGCCATCGTTGCTGCTGTATTAAAGCTTTCTTGTACGCCAACTTGTAATGCCAAACCACGCCTACTAAATTGTATTAAATGGGCGTGGTTTGATACTCGATCAAGTGTTTGATGTTTTGAATTATTTACATATATTAATTCTATTACAGGTAACATTGACTTCAGCGTACTTAAAAGTTTACGTCACTCTTACGTCATGTCGTTTCATCGACAAGGGACCTATAGTATGCGTAAGAAGTATTTCAGGAGAACGTGTAAATGTTCGCATGCGCGAGCCGCATCCGTACAAAACTTGTAGGACAACGTTTTTAAAGGCCAGTATTCCATGTGCACGCGTCCGTGGTCCGCTTCTGGGTTCCGCATACGGAAACGGATACCCTATTCCATGCATCCGCCAACTTATCTTTTTAAAAACGTTCTTTACATGAAGTCCTTTCAAAAAACATGTACAGCGTAATTTTAAACAAAGAAATAAAGACCTACTTAATATTAATACAACTCTAAATTAAGACAAAATTGGTCATTCATTTTGGTGTGCTTTTCGTGAAAGTTGACCGCATACGTTAAAATCGCTTGAACCGAGCGTTTTTTGCGGACGACTGATGCGGACGTGGAACGTGTAGACATATCTTTCAACCAGTTCGTTTTTGGCGGACATGCGGATGCGGAATTCGGACGCGGAGATATGGAATACCCACAGGTAACTGTATCATTAATAAAGAGTAAACAAAACAAAAACATTTTTTTATAAAATTTATAATATAATACTTACAGGAAATAAAATAAAAAACTCATTTTGGAAAGATGTTTTTAAAGCATTAATCGCGTATAATGAACATCAGCCATTTAAGGAAAGAGATTTATTAGCTTATCCATTATTTTATAACCCTAACATATTGGTAGGAAAAAATTGCATCAGATGAAAATAATAATTTAATATTAATAAATTTACATAAACATAGAGCAGAGTGGCGCAGTGGAAGCGTGCTGGGCCCATAACCCAGAGGTCCGAGGATCGAAACCTCGCTCTGCTACATTTTTATTCCGTAAACATTTTGTCTATAATTGGTGGCAATGATTACGACAGAAGCAGATTTATATAAGCAAAGAAGCTCTAAATGTATCAACGGACCGAAGTCAGATACACTCTAGTAGTTCTTAAAAATAGTTGTGCTTGAGTGGAAATAGTGAAAAGCATTGACAAATCTGCACTAAAACGATCAAATTCATTCCCCGGAAATTATCAATTTTACTCTATGCAGATGACTTTGTTTTACTTGCTAAGTCGGAGAGCGACCTACAGACTATGCTTAATACAATGCACGAATGGTGTAAGAAATGGCGTGTCCTTATTAACACGGAAAAATCAAAATGTATTCACTTCCGGAGAGGTAGAACACTTCAATCGGAACATATATTCAAAATAGGTGAAAATATCATAGACCTTGTTGACCAATATAAATATCTGGGAGTTACTTTTCGCTACAATGGAGATTTCACATTAAACGCAGACATACTTGCAAAAAGTACAGGAAGAGCTCTAGGAGGAATAATATCAAAAATACATCGTCTGAAGGAATTCGGGATAAAAACATTTGAACGGTTGTACGAGGCATGCGTTATTCCTGTTTTAGAATACGGTGCAGGTGTATGGGGATACCGGAAATACCAATCAACAGACAATGTGCAAAATCGAGCAATAAGATACTTTCTTGGAGTGCACCGCTTTGCACCGATACTTGCAATCACGAGTGATATTGGATGGCTTCCGGTTCAATATAGACGGTGGACTGCGATATTTCGACAATGGAATAGATTAATAACAATGAGTGACAACAGATTAACTAAGCGCGTATTCAATACGGATTACGATATGTGCCAAAACAATTGGTGTAGCGATGTAAAGGATATATTATCGAAACTTGATCTACAAACTCACTTTAATGATAAAACAGTTGTCAGTCTTTCTACAATAAAAGTAGCAATTTCACAATACTACAACCGTCTTTGGAAAGAAAACGTTACAAAAGTCTCGAAACTGAGATACTATATAACATTCAAAGATGAATTTAAACAAGAGAGGTACACTTCGTTGAACTTAGCCAGAAACGAACGATCACTACTAACTCAATTCAGATGTGGTATTCTCCCATTAAGGATCGAAACAGGTCGATATATTGGCGAAACACCGGAACAAAGACTATGTTTGTTTTGTGACTCGGGTGAGACCGAAACTGAGGTTCATTTTCTTGTTAAATGTTCTTTCTACTCAAACATTCGGCGTGATATTTTCAGTGAACAATACCTACTAAATGATTTCAATTTGATGAGTGACACTGATAAAAGTTCCCTCCTAATAACTGACTATCCTAGAAAGTCTGCAAAATATCTTGTGAGGGCTTTTATGAAGAGACAACATTATATATATAACAAATAGACCTACTAAGTATTTGATATTACTCCACTGGTTAATATAATATGCACTTTGTTTTGCTGTTATGTATTATGTACATTCTGTCGGCTCATTCAATGTATGTATGTATATCGATGCAATTAATTACAGTGTTCAGTAGTATTGTACCAATGTCTCAAGTACTATTATTAAAAATGTTTTAGTACATGTATCTCTGCAATACGAAAAATCAGATTTAAATGTTTTACCACATAAAAGTCCAGAAAATAACTACTCTCCAGACCAGGGTCACATGATCCATTTGCTTTTATGCATGAATGTAATACAGTCTTAAGTACTATTATTAAAAATGCTTTAGTACGTGTATCTCTGCAATACAAAAAATCACTGGCGATAACTGCAATATAATACCGCCATTTACCTATATAAATAACTTAGATCATTCAATCCGTGTGTTTATGTTATATGTATATTATACCTTTACTTGCTCATGTATATACTTATCAAATCTGTAATTTGTTAACATAGAATTTATATATATACTTATGTTGCATACCATACCATACCATGCCATTATATGTATCAATTTGTAAATATCATATGTTTAATTGTCAGTGACTTGTAGGCCCATTGGGCCGGGTGCTGTAAGCTTGTATATAATATCATGAATGTATATTTTGTAATATTGCACATGTCACTTAAATAAATACTTTACTTACTTACTTACTTACTTACTTACTTATAATATAAATTTCATAATTTTGTTTTACTTTTTATCAATGATACAGTAACCTGTGGGAATAACGGCCTAATACGAATTACGTTAAGGAGGTACCAACTTTACTTTCAAATATTAAAATGTGTTTTAATAATTTCGGTGACCTGGTGCTTTTTCATCACTTTTTGTGTGAGAATAGTTGTCTTTACTTCTTGGCAAAATTTAAACAATATTTAGAAGTGGGAACCAAATCGCTCGAACATTCGAAAGTGGTTTCTACATAATGAGATAATAACAACACACTATATATCAGAGTGAGCTTTAATAATAATAAATAAACTTTAACAGTAGATAGATGGATAAATATCACGCTCTTTCACAATACAAAATATAATTTGTTTCTTAAATCAACAATCAAGCTTTTGAACAACAAATAACAGCAAGCAATATAAACATTTTTTGTAACAATTTTCACAGTGTAAAACAAGACAGCCAAGAAGACACACAAGTGAACGCGATAGTATTTACATTCTTGACACCAAACACGCTTTGGGTAAAAGCAGCTCGGACAGAGTGTATATATTTAATAAAACGACTGAAATTGTTTGTTTTTATTATTATGGATGTATTTAGAACCTTTCCTGTAACATTTATCAGTAGCAGTCGTTAATCTCTGAAAATGTCTCCGCGCAAAATTGCCGTTCCCAACAAACTTTCTATAAGCATACGTGTTAGCTATAATAAAAATATACAGAATACACTTTGCAAATACAACTTACATTCCATAGACTAACGAATACTGCGCCACGACCTCCTGATCACGGCACAAGAAACAACGTATGCTAATTAATGAAATAAATGTATATAAATCGTCTCTTGGTGTTTCCACGAATAACAGTTTATAAATGTATACGAGTATTCACGCGCCCCATGTCTATATCTTGAATAGACGAAAATACCGTTATTAATTTATCATAATTATGTTTTGGTTAATATTTTCCAAAACTCGTATGATAATTTGTTAACAGCCGCAAAAACAAATAATTATGCTGTTCGCCAATTAAATGTTGCGATCTTTCTGCAAGTTTAACCGAACAAACATGTTTCAAAAGCTCAAATTAGATTGCGCACACAAAACGTACGTTTATACGTCAGCAAACTACTAACGTCCTTATTCTCGAGAATTGACCAATTTAGACGTCATAATAAATCGGAAAATGTTCCGTGCAAGAACTCACGCACATACCATACGCACAGGAGAACAGTATTAGCCTGACAATTATGTATGCAGTTAAACATGACTAAAACCAACGTCGGTTATTCTTCGCTAAGTTTTTACTTTCGTCTAACAATCGCGAATATAGTTCCACGCAAATTAATGAATTAGCGTAAACATACTTCCATTATTATGTAACCCATCAAGGAACAACATACTTCCATTATTATGTAACCCATCACGGAACAACATACTTCCATTATTATGTAACCCATCAAGGAACAACATACTTCCATTATTATGTAACCCATCAAGGAACAACTTACTTCCATTATTATGTAACCCATCACGGAACAACATACTTCCATTATTATGTAACCCATCACGGAACAACATACTTCCATTAATATGTAACCCATCAAGGAACAACATACTTCCATTATTATGTAACCCATCACGGAACAACATACTTCCATTATTATGTAACCAATCACGGAACAACTTACTTCCATTATTATGTAACCCATCAAGGAACAACATACTTCCATTATTATGTAACCCATCACGGAACAACATACTTCCATTATTATGTAACCCATCAAGGAACAACATACTTCCATTATTATGTAACCCATCAAGGAACAACATACTTCCGTTATCATGTAACCCATCAAGGAACACCATACTTCCATTATTATGTAACCCATCAAGAAACGTTCGCAAATTCATCAATATACTTTTATGACATGAAACCTATCGCAGACCCTTCGATCGTGAATTCATAAATACGCAAAATAGTTACGTTACAGAAATTCGCGAAATATAGCACGCAAATATATTTATTTACCGTGATACCAACATCTATTGTTTGTGTATTATTATTACGGACATTTTTATTATTTGTGTATAAATGATAAAATATTGTAAATATACTTTTTTTTAATTTTATCCGTTTAACTGTTTTCATTGGTCACAAACATATTTAAATGTACATGAACATTTCTTTTTAAGTCAATTTTTTTTATTTTCACTTTTACTCGCGATTTTGAGTTCGTCGCGCATTGATACATTCGCGTACATACACTCTCATAACATCTATACTGGAACATGCGATCGCTAATTTATAAATACACGAATTAAAGTGACCGAAAATCGCGAAATAGAGATCTCGGGAAAATTAAAAAGTATTACAGTATTAACAACACTAATCTTAGTTAAAATAACACATGTCTAAACATGCCAACATTTTCTGCCAAATCGTCGCTTATAGCAAATTTGACTGTACATGTGTATATAAAAGTATGTTACTTAAATGTGTTCAATGTTAAAACGTAACTCAAACTTCAATTGTTTTGTTTTGTGCATATTTTTGTGCAATCCAAAATGGAGGAAAATAATAGTTAATAATAACCTACTGGACACCAACGACTATAAGCATGTTAATCTCTAGATATACCAATGTCTATCAGAACTGTCAAAATGAAAACAACCACTGTAACGACCATTTATTAATTGAAATATGTGGATGTACTTGTATTACACCGTAGGGCACATTTAAAAAAACACTAAAAAACACATCAATACAATTACAGACGGACAGACGTACGTGCATACAAATCCGAACATTAACTCTGGTAGGACTGTCATTAACATAACAAAACAAAAAAACAGGCGACATGCTGGACTCAATGTACAAAACAAGTTTTAGAGTCTATATCATCGAGTCGTTGTTGTCAACATAAGTACTTGTAAGCATCACTTGCACTCCATATATCATGCATGACGTTACTTTCTAACAAGTGACTTCAATTCGATTGCGGCTAACGACCCGCCACTCTAAAAGGCACATATCAACAACCAACCCGGACCAATTATCGACGAATGATAATTGCTTGAAAAATGCCATATAGCCAGTATCGACTTTCTTCAGCAGTTTATACAGGGTTCGATATATTTACAATCATCAAGCTGGTCTGGTGACGACCTCTTAGGTGGATCAATTTCTGTATTGTTAGCGTCCATTTAAAATCGTTCAACAGAGGCAACTCTGTCTAATAACAATTTGGATATAACAACACGCCTATTATCATCTAAATAAAAGACTGGAAATTATTGAAAAAAGTATTGAAACAGGCCTTAGACAGATACATAATTAATTGAGCCACCGTGTCGTGTCGTACTAAGGCCTTATATATACCTATAATTTATTGAACGTCAATCCATAAGCGCCATTGAGAATCCGTAGGAAATATAGTATTTAAATGGGCAAAAGTGACTAATTTAGCTTGGCATGTTTGCCAATAATACAATTATAAATTGTAATATTTCGCATGGTAACCAAAAGATATTTGTGTCACTGAACACGTAAAGCATACCGCGGCTGAGGGGCCTCCCTAGCTCAGTGGTTAGCGCACGTGTCATCTAATCTGTCGACCTGGGTTCAAATACGGGTGAAGGCACACATATGCCTGCCATGTTTCAGCTTAAATCTGACTGGCTAATAAAGTCTTTGCTCGGCATTTTAAGGTATATCGTACTATCGTTTTAATGAATACATTTATGGGGTTTAGTTTCAAACAAACTAAGTTACAACTCATCCCATTTGTATAAAAACATTACAATGACGGATGAGTTGTCATATATGGCGGGAGTTGACCTAACCGAGTTTTCTGCTATTGTAACCTACTAACTTGTTCTTCAGCAAGCCTTTGACGAATTCCCAACATGTGGAGAACATGATTGCACCCAATGTCTCGGGAAACATCCTGGCTCCGATCTCCCGAAACATCTCTAGCTGAGCTAAAGCTATATCTCAATTTGAGACGAGATTTATCCTTGAGATGTTTTGGGAGATCGGAGCCTAGGCTACGGCCCAGCGGGCTACCAACTTTTTTGCCGATGTACAAAACATAAAACGCCAAAATTGATATAGAGCAATTACCGATCCGATATTTGATTCACGTATTTAGTTATTAAAATCTGAAAATGTCCCGGAACATCAGTTACTGCGCCAGTTTCGGTTTCTAACTTTCGGTCAGTAAGACCATATATACGCTAATGTTTTTCCACAAACTGCAATATACCTTATATAAATATTATTTAAATGTATGCATCCATTCATCAGTAAATACCACACTATTATAGTTTACTAGTAACCATTTTAAAACTAGTAAAACAGTTGTGTTCCATTTTGCGGAACTCGACGTACCTGGACTGTTCTAACAATTACGCTCACAATTAAACAGTTCCGGACTAATCTGTTCTGTCAATCACTACTAAATATGGTGGTGTGTTGTATCACATGCGAAAAGTTTAAATCCATTCTTTTTTAAACGAACTGTATAACTGCTTAATCATGTTTGTGTATGCCCAACTGTGTTGCAGGAGACAGTACGTGTCCGGGATTGGTTCACACTCATGGTAGAACGGCACACTCACTCACACGTGTTTATAAGAACCCCGCCCTAAAGTACGTGTGTCGCACTTATAATATATGTTCCAAAACACAAACTGTTCAGCCCGCATCAATCCATTCCTTTGGAAGGATAAGAAAATAATATAAAGTTCTTGAATGTTGAGATTATAGCTGTCACACGTGATAGATATACGTGCATATCCAAAATTCTAGTTGACCATCGTAATTGCTTAATGGATTGACCAGTTAATTATCACTTCAAGAAAAAAAGATTGCACCATGAAAAAATATCTAACTAAAAAAGTGTCTCCGCTTAATTATTTTTCGTTTATTGTGACCGTTTATGGTGTAAGTCTATGTCCCAATTATATACACTGCTACATGATGCTAAATTCAACTAATGATAGCCGCTTCATTGTTAAAAGCAAATTCTACTAGTAAGTGCAAAAGTATAATTTGCACTAATAGTCGAATACCATAAAACTGGCATTCTTTAGATTTCCCTCATGCGCTTGGTAATAAAATTCACAGGTCTGTATTAAAATTAAATGTGTGCTTGTATATTTTAAAGTTATTTTCTGAAGCGGCTCCTTCTATTCAGCAACAAATACAAGTCGTTTCTGCTTCATCCCCGCCTGTCGTCCTTGTTGATCAAGACGTAATAACTGCGCCGCTTGTTTAGCCATCAACGTAGCGTCTGCCTTAGAGTCGTTGTGTGTTGGTTTGTATTGTGGTTTTAGGGGCTGCGTTCTAGCGTGTGAGATAATGTCTGGTGTTTTTTGTCGATAACTTTCTCTTTCTGGGGGTGGCTCACGTCTTTGACGATCTCCGCGCACGAGTTGCCGAGCCTTTTCTCGCTCCTCGTCTAGATCGCTTGGTCTTGGTGCTGATAGCCTTGAACTTGTTCGTGAGCCCGGACGTTTTCGTTTTCTGTCGTTGTTTTCAGGTTGTTCTTCGTGTCTCGGTGCCTCTAATGTGATTATTTCTTCTACCGATCCACGGCGATGTCGTATTCCCTTTTCTTCATAAGGGGGAGGCTTAGACATTGGTCTAGGTGCTTTGTATGTTTCGTCATAGCTTGGCGGCGGTGGGTGCTTCTTTTCCTCATAGTCTTTCTCATACCCTCTGTTATTGAAAGCATTCGGTTGCTTTCTTTCGTTTCTTGGTGGTACAGCTGTAACTACGGCGGCGCCGGTTGCTGGTACTTGCCATGGTAGCGGTGTTTCCGGGTCTCTCTCAACGGATACACGGACATCGGACGAGGAGGAAGCGCCATCGCTTCTTTGTGTAGCACTCCCATTTGGATTGCGGGATATAGGAACTGAGGATATATGTGTAGCCGTTTGTGGTTCGTCAGTCGGCTCGTCTTCGACAAATTCCTGTTTCTGATGTGGTTTTTTCTTCTTTCGTCTAAGATAACGTCTACATCTAGCTATACAATATATCACTGCGCATCCCCCATATACTAAAACTATAATGGGCAACACAAGGTACATAGCAAAATTGTTCTTGTCCTCGTAGAATGTTTCTACATCGTCCCATGACAGATCACGCTTACTACGATGTAATATTTCACCGGGAGAATCTAACTCCATGTTGTCGGTCTGTGTGGCGATGTGCATGTTGTTGTTTTTTTTGATACGTGTGTGGAGGTGATGGAGTTAGGTATTACCAAACCCAAGGTGCTTCTTTTGTTGTTACATTATCTGAAAATAAAAATAAACACTGTATGAGTTTAAAGTTTAAATACGCCTTACTCTGGATTACATGGGCATCTGGACATTCTAACTTCATAGTAAATAACAAACATTGTCTGAAAATATAAACAAACACTGTATGAGTTTAAAGTTTAAATACGCCTAACTCTGGATTACATGGGCATCTGGACATTCTAACTTCATAGTAAATAACAAACATTGTCTGAAAATATAAACAAACACTGTATGAGTTTAAAGTTTAAATACGCTTTACTCTGGATTACATGGGCATCTGGACATTCTAACTTCATAGTAAATAACAAACATTGTCTGAAAATATAAACAAACACTGTATGAGTTTAAAGTTTAAATACGCCTAACTCTGGATTACATGGGCATCTGGACATTCTAACTTCATAGTAAATAACAAACATTGTCTGAAAATATAAACAAACACTTTATGAGTTTAAAGTTTAAATACGCCTAACTCTGGATTATATGGGCATCTGGACATTCTAACTTCATAGTTAATAACAAATTGTAAAATTATTATATTGTACTAAACCAACTAGTTCAATTTGTCTTTGCGATTTTAGGGGAGTCCACGGCCATAGACTGTCTAAATATTGAGTGCGTGAGACATAGCGACAAAATGTTATGTTCGTTTCGAATTTATGTAACTATTTACTCCAGCATAAAATTATGACGGAATGATCTTTATCTACACGTCGTAAATCTCAATAGGTCTCTTTTCAATAATGCGCCATCAACATTGTACTGTTTTGAAACACACTGAGTTCCAAGCAAACATTAAAAGAGCATGATTACGCAAAAACATTTTCTGAATCAACGCTGTTCATTCTCCGTTCATTTATTTTTACCAATTGACTTTCCATGAAATTGTACGTTTATATTTTTTAATGAAATACCAAGAATATCTTGACTTAAGATTTAAGTCTGATCAATATGAATGTTACTTTTGTGTATATTTGAATGATTGTAAAGGACTCATTTACAGTAATTTTATTCCAATGTACTTTTTGAGAAAAATATATTTAGTATTCAAGAACGGGGACCGATAGTTCATAAATCTTTACCGCGTATAACTTAATAAGAAATTTTTCATCAATAGAACAACCAAATCAGAATTCACTGCGAAAGAGCAAGGAATACTCATAGTGTTGGTTGATAAAGAATTTTAGAAAACTTTCCGCCGACCGTATACGGTATAAGACTGAAAAAAGTCTTAAGACAACTATCAAGCAGCTTTCCCGTATGCTACGCACTCGTGATTTGATTACTACGCATCCTAGCTCGTGACCATACTTTATTTAACAAAAAAGTACAGATACATATGTAGTATTTCTGAATTGAAAAAAACGGCTTAATAATATATAAAATAATAAAAAAACATAGATAATACGGAAAAAGAAACAATTATTGTATGAGTTTTATCTGATCTTTTATTTGTATCATAAAAGTCTATGTATACCTGCGAGAACAAAGAACAGAAATTGGGTAAAAAACAACACTTAAGAAATTCATATAAGTTACAAAGTTGCGGGAAAGGATTTAGCAAAAGAATTATTCATTACATAACAGATAATTGTGATACGTTAGGGGATTCATTATCAACATTTAAAACGCTTACCATATACTCCCGTTTATTCACAACTTTCACATTTATTGGATATTTTTCATTTAGTTCCCATTTTTATACTCTAAATATTCACTGAGAATAGTTTACGGAAATATACAGTTATTTCAAGTTCTAAATTGTCCCGTAAAGTTTTCACCGAGATTCTGGCCTGAATATGTGATAATAGCTATTGACGTCAGAAACACTATTGATTGTCTCTTTTAAATTTACCAAAAGCATTGTTGCGTTAAAATATGAAAGGTGAAGGCTTTCTTCTATCGACTGGGTATATATATGAAGTAATATTTTATTCATAATTCTATTTAGAATTGTCGTCCAGGTTTGCTAAGCATTATCGACGGAAATAAATCGATTGAATAGAATTCATGAAATTATACAGGTATCCGGCTACTGTTTATCCGGGTATATTAACAGATCGGGCTTCGATATCCACTCTCTTTTCATAAACAATGGACGAGACATGTCCACTTACCAGAAAGGTCCACTATCCAGAAATGCCCAGAAAGTAGAAAAGCCCACTAACCAGAAAGACCGAGTAAAGTACACAGGAACTAAGTGACCAGTAACCAGAAACTTAGTGACCAGTTACCAGAAACTTAGTGACCAGTAACCAGAAACTTTTTAGTGACCAGTAACCAGAAACTTAGTGACCAGTAACCAGCAACTTTTTAGTGACCAGTAACCAGAAACTTAGTGACCAGTAACCAAAAACTAAGTGACCAGTGGCCCTGAAGGACCAGTTATAAGTATCATAGTTACAACAATGTACAAGTTAGATTAAGTAAACGTGTCTTGTTTGTTGATTTTTACTGGACATTTCTTGTAAGTGGGCCGCTTTCCTGATCCGAACTAGTATCGTATTTTAATGAAAAGTTTTAATCATGACTGAATGATAGTTAGATGTTAAGCGTCTTGTGGCAGCTGAAAAAATCTCCCCGTACTTCACTTCAGTGTAGTTGTCATTTATAATTACCTCCCTTTATGGCTAATTATACACATAATTCGAAGTCCACAGTGTGTCATTCATTGCGGAGGGAGTATAATTATAGGCTTGCTTGAAATATCCATTTTAGGGGATGTGGATGGTTCGTTCTATGTCTGACTCTTGCGTGGATGGCTAGGCGCTGCCGTCGTTTCTGTGTGGCTTTGGATTGTCTGTGCGCTACAGTATTTATATAAACAGAGACGTCAGTATCCATTGATTGTTACTCATAGCGATACATCAAAGTTTGAATTATTCAAAAGTTAGCTGCCATTTGTATTTGTTAAATGTGTGTTAATAGAATTCAAAAACAAGTTATTTATAACTATGCCTTTTGTGCTTCTGACTTTCCAACACAGACCTTTGTTAGTTACCCACCAATGTAATATCATGCAAATCAGTCTACATGGTTTATTGTAAGATTATGCAGCCATATCTAACCAATACTCGTACATTGTTAACAAAACTCAAATAAAACATGCATGCTTAATCGTCCAATTATAAAATGGAAATATAAAATAACTGGAAATCAATGGCGAACTACGGAGGTGTATATTTACTTTGAGAACGGTTGAAAACAAACTGTGAGGCCAGCCAATGAAATATATGTAACAAAACGATTGACCAATAGAACGATTTAAAAGAAAGGTTGAGGAGAGGACTGGTGGTCAACCAATGAAACCATGTGTAACAAAACGATTGACCAATAGAACGATTTAAAAGAAAGGTTGAGGAGAGGACTGGTGGTCAACCAATGAAATCATGTGTAACAAAACGATTGACCAATAGAACGATTTAAAAGAAAGGTTGAGGAGAGGACTGGTGGTCAACCAATGAAACCATGTGTAACAAAACGATTGACCAATAGAACGATTTAAAAGAAAGGTTGAGGAGAGGACTGGTGGTCAACCAATGAAAACATGTGTAACAAAACGATTGACCAATAGAACGATTTAAAACAAACGCTGTGGGGGACTGATGGTCGATACTGAAAACGCATTTAATATTTAACGATTAGCCAATATACAGTGTTTATACAGTAAGTATAAATCGGTTAATCAGGTCAGTCACCTCTTTACATAACATTGTGTACATAAATATTGCAGTTTCTCTTATTAGAGCCAATATCAAATTTGAGCAGATTTTCTGTCTTTTTAAATTTTGATTTGATTTCAGCTCTTTAATACAGAAATTTAGCACTAATAATTGATAATGACAGTAAAATCTAGTAATTCGAAACAAAAAACCAGACATATATTGCATATTTAGCTCTTTACAGCATCTGATGTACCCAATTTGTCCTTGCTGTTACGTGTCTTTTGTCCCTAAAACATCATGAAAAGCCCTTTTTGAATACTGTACAACATAAGTATAATTCTTTTTAAGCATGTAAGCTTAATATCAGCATCCAATGTTTCCAAATTTGAATAAAATAGACTGTTTATAACATTAACATGTGTTTGTTGAGGCTTTGAACTTTGTCTCTCACATTGATGTTCTTGCTGTTACAGTGTAATAATTCAACATGTACAACCTTAAACACTTATGATAAAATGCGGGAAAATAGTCGACAATGATTAAGTATTTACATTTAAATGAAGGATAAAATCGTTAAAGAGCAGTTGTAATTTTTATGAACAAAATGTGAAGTTTCATCAATGCAAGTAAAATAGTTTTTTCAATTTGTGTCCTTAATGTTACACACATTACGCAATTACCCAATACCGTAATTATTAAATAGATATTACCTACCGATGTCAAATATTGGTATATTTATCATTTTGATTGAAAACAGATGAATGGTTGTAGGATTTTATGATATTTATACAAGAGAAAGCAAATACGTCCTTGCAGTAACAGTCCTTAAAATAACGCTCAATAATGTAATCAGCATGAAGTAAAAGTGTTTCTGCAAAAGCATATCGGTTCTGTATGAGTTTTCTAAACGATTACTTGTTAAATATTACTCGTTTGATTATCCCGTCATAAAACCTTTGCATATACTTCAATATTAAATTGTAGATTGTATGTGCAAATCTGACGACATGTTTAACAGTGTTTGTTCATTTTTGTTATTGCAAGGACATAACTTGTTACATGTACATAAATGACTGACCATATATCTTAAAGTGATATAACACATATTTTAAAATCACAAACAATTAAAAACCTATATTGGAAGTTAAGAACTACTAAGATACAGAATGAAGTTTTGTATAATATTTTTTAAAAGATAGTTCTAATTTTACACAGTTTTATTTTCGTTACAGCAAGGACACCACCATGTCTTCTGTAAGCAATTTATATACAAGCAAACACCTTTTAAGGGTTAGAAACGATCTTATGCTCATTCAGATGTATCAGCAAATACTATTATTGGTGTTTGTGATAAAAAGTATGACATTGTATTTTTTACAAATTGACCCATTAAAAACTGCCCAAATTTGATATTAGCTCATTAATGAGTTTTTGTAACAGATATGATGATTGTGTATCATTATGTAGCTTAGTGAATGAGGTATTGGTTTTCATGGCCCTTTTCTCAAATCAAAATGTTTAAAATAATAAAAAAAATACAATGTGATGATGTTGTAATGGTTTATACAAGTGCCAGACCTGATTAAACGGACTATGCATTATGGTATTCTCAGCGAGGTTTGAATCAATAACTTCATGCTTTTGTTGTTTAATTTATTAATTATTGTTTTGCCATAAATATTCATTTACAATACGTCTGACAGAATAAACCAGTGATTAAATCCGACTTTCCATTATTTCTATTAATGCCACTAGGCTTTGTATTTGGTCCAAAGGAATGTTCAATATTGGAAAGGCCTTTGTTTGGTGCTTGTGATGGCATTGTCTGTATTGTTCAATATGAACAATGCTTAGTTAATTATGCATTACCTGTGCTATAGAATTTTAGAAAGGGACAAAACGCTAGAATGGTCACGGCTGAATAATTCCTATATATATATATGATAAATTGTGGATGAACTAAGAATGCGGAATTTTGTAGTGATTTCTTTTATTCATATGATTTTATACAATCACATTTAAAACAACGTGAGTAACATTATATGACGAGGTGTTAAATTCAAACTTGATGGCAACTCATTAAATGTGTGTGTTCATAACGGCTACATAATTGTCAGTCAAACATTGTTGCAGCAATCGCCATCAACGTCGTTTAAATTAGGCAGCTTTAATATGCACATGTGCCTAAGGAAAAAGAAACTCAATATATGACGTGTTTATATTCGGAAGATACATGTGCGCATTTAGTACACGTATGCCAAATAATATGCACCTTTTTACAATTATTTAGATACGTCACATGCCTATATAGTCACATAAGCCTATGTTGACATTCAAGACATGATCGATAATAAGAAAAAACGAAATCAAAACGTGTAAAGTCGGTTTGAGCTTTAATAGCAGCAACCAGATCGCCGCCCAGCAGTACTCTCGGTGCTTTGATTAATAAATGAGATTGTGGCAAATCGACATTGAATCATTGTCGGAAACGGATAGTGCGGAGAAATCGAAAGGATTTTTATTAGTAACAGTGGGGTTCAGAACTTTCTTCCTGCAACGTATGTCGACTATTTCAGAATTGTTAACACTGTGGTTTTCCAACCCTTGATTGGCTATTACCTAATCTAGTGTTAGATATATTGGACGACAATTAAAAGATCCAGTAGCGTAGTTTGCTTGAAAACCATGTTATGAATAATTAATTTGTTTAAACATATAGTATTTAGTTTTATTTACCACATTTTAACATTGAACACATGTTTATATTCATAACCTAAATTATAGGTCTGTTCAAGTGGATTAGCAATATATCGTGTACAATGATCTACTGGTAACAAAACCGGGATAAGGTTCACCAAACAAAAGTCTTTATAAAATGCATGTAGAGAAAACTGACGTCATTACTGGGTCATAACAAACATACGAGTAGTGTTATAGTGTCACAGGTCAATTCGCTGCCTTAAAATTAGAAGGTCGTAAGTACAAATCAATATTTGAGAAAACAAGAACAAACTGTCTGAAAACTACTTTTTACGTATTGAAAAACAAGCTTTTTTCAACTTCAGTTTGGTCAACATGACCATTTAAGGTTATTGCCGACTTATAGCTAAGCTGAACAATGTAAAATTCGTGTAAACCATATGAATTGAAAGCGTCTTAATAACCATGAAGTCTGGGGCAGGTAATGATGATATAATTCGAAATGCCTTGGCGGTGAAGAGAATGCTATTTCTGTTACGGTGTGCTAAAAACATTGTTTCCCGTCTTTGGCGTTGTTCAGATATAAAAGCAAGAAACCAAAACAGTGTTTACACAGAAACGCAAAATGCTAAACGATAAGTTTCTAGTTCAGGGTGAAACAAGTCTAATCAATTGTTACCTCCCTACTTTTTAGCAATTCTTAAATCATTTAAAGTCTTAATAATAAAAAATCTAGCTGAATAGTTGTCATGATAATTAGCAGTAACATATTTAAGCGATGCTCTACTAAGGGCATGTAAAAAGCATTGTGCTGTCCAACCAGTTCTTTTGATAAACTGATTTTTGTCGAAAACGCAATTTTACAAATTTTAGAAAAAACAATACATTGTACAAACAACTTGCATAATCGAAAATAAATTACACCGTGTGATTTTCTACATACAAAATTACTTGTATACCAACTGTTTATGCTCTAATGTTATTTTCTGCTTATAGGGTTTTCCATACAAAATATGAATATTTTAAAAACTAGCCTAGCAAACCTGTTATCACTTTTAAAAATAATTGTCATAAATGTGTTTTTTTGTTCCAACAATATAACATGTTTGATATACCAAGTATTTATAGATTGAAGACGATCGAATAACCTTAAGCAAAATAACATATTTATTAGTATTCATGTAAAAGTATCCTAGATAGCCTAGTGGTTGAGTGTTCGCTTCGAGTGCGGGAGGTCTGGCCGTTTGATCCCTGGCCGCGTCATACCAAAGACGAAATAAAAATGGTACCAAAAATTCCATTGCTAGGCGCTCAGCATAAAAGGGAAACTGGCTTCTTTTCTCTCATTCCCTCGTGGCGATGGATAACATCAGGAATGAGGTGTCGAGAGTGACTAATATAAGTTGGAAAAACCTGTTTCACAATCGACCTTAAATAAATGAGTATAAAAAACTAAAAGTAATTATATACATGAATTGTACTAAAACACAAAAAGCTTCATACTGATAGTTTAAACAAACAGTTGATTCAACAATATTTTTTGGGGGGAAGGGATTATTTCGTTTTAATAGATATGCCACGCCTAACAAAATTTTCCTTTATCCAAGACCACCTCGGAAATGTCTCCAGAGCTCTTTCTTAACATCACTTGCTTGCGTATTGTAGGCATGTAACACACCGCATACCCGGACAACACGTGTTAAGATGGCTTCTTACTTACTAGACTGTAGTTAAAATAACAACAATCGAGATGTATGGTATTTTGCACCTGTTCCATTTAGTTCGTGGCTACACCATTAAAAGACGAATATGTAGGTATGCAGTTGTTCTTCCTCGTCACAGAGATGAAATTTGTTCCGACCACAAACAATACAACATATTTTAAACTTAGAAATGTGTCTCTTAAGTGTACAGCTTAATCAATAAAATTTAATTAAAATTACTAACATATCACAGAGAAAGCTCCAAGTTGTGAATAAGTAGTGAAAAATAGCTGCATTTGATTCGCAATTATCTCAACATTGGTATCGGTATCTTTCTCCATAATTGAGTAATACGGTAGATATTCCAGTAGATAGGTGAGTTTTTACATAATGATAAGATATTGCATCATTTTTAAAAAAAATTGTCTCGGGCAGTATCCAGAAGATTTCTCCACGTAACGCGCACAGTATCCCTTTTGTGCCACCAAGGAAAAATCAAAGCACTGAAAGTACTGGGGTGTGGCGTACTGATGCCATTAAATCCAATGTCGAATCCAGGTTGTATCATAATTTTATGTCACAGTTCTGATAAGCCCACCCTTACTCAAACATTTGTGCTGCTAAAGACAGCAAGAGAACCAGCAGTTACCTGGAACTTACTTAAGTAACTATGCTGAGCAACAATGAAGGGATATTTACAAATACCATTTTTAACGACTTGGATAATTCGACCAGTGTCAAGATAAGTGACTGTTTATTCTCCGTATGACCACGCATGTTAATTAAATGTATATGACACTCTATATTAACGTATGTAAAAGGGGTAAACATGCTTTCGCTCACACATATCGATCGGCCGATTAATGCTTTAAAATCAAGTTTTACATTTTATAAAACCTTAAAGTATTAACTTTTAAAACAAGCTTTAATGAACAAAATCGATCGAATATTAAATTAATAATTGATGATTTTCGACCGTTGATTGAATTTTTATTTGGTATAAAACGGGATATTTTAAACTTACTTTTACGCGGAACGGATTCTTACTCAGCGCCGTGGATTTAATAATTAGGGTATCGTGTTGAATGTTGTCTAAAAGAGAGACATATATCTCTGCTTCATTACAAGCTTTAAATATTCAAAATCGGATAATAGATACGAAAATTATGAGGTCTTATATAAAGCAGGGTAGAAATTGACTAGTGCGTTTAACGCTTACCGCGGTAACATTGTTAATCGGCCGATCGATATGTACGTAGAACTATTTCAGTTCCCCCCCACCAGCTATATATAGCATCAATGTTTGTATACAACATAATTAGGTCATCGTCCGCAATGTGCGGCGGCGGGGTGATTTACATACGTTACAGTATACGATTGAAAGCCGTGGGAACTATTTTAGATTCCCGCCACCAGTGAGAACATTCTTTGGTAGTAAAAATATAGTCCGTTGTGGAATGATTTGCTATAAATATCCTCTAAAAATAAAAGTCTGATATAATTGTTGGTCTTAATATAAGTAAATGTTGGTAATGTAAACAAATCAGGTCCAATGATACGTGTAACCTGTGTTGCATGCTTGTAATATTGTTCAAATCATAGAACTATTTATTTGCCGAGGCCTAATGCGTTAAATTGGTCGTAAGCTGAAAAGTGGTAATATCATTGTGTGGCGTTTACGCCACACAAACAGGTCATTTTGGAGACAGATACCGAGGCCAGTGGCTAAATTTGCTAAGTATAATTATTTCACTACATGCGACTTGAGATTTCTCCGCGGTAAGTAAACATTTTTTATTATTTTTGATGGATTAATAATAATAATAATTAATAAAGACTTTATTTTACGAGGAAACTCATTTGACAATTAAATTAAATTGAAATGTTCCATGAGATCCTCAACAATAAACAGTTGAACAAGAATACTAGTACATAAAATGAAAAAAGCATAATGGCAATTTGGCCCATATGACGTCCACAATATCATAATTTTATATATAATTGGGGAATTTCATAAAAGAGTTTCAGTAAAAGGATGTGCGAAACCGATATGTATGGAATCTACAATAAAAGGAAGGTATAAATCAAAATGCTAATCAATTAAATTTATAATTAATAACTATAAAGCTTAATTAGATATAGGGACATCATAAGAGCCATATATCATATAACAACATGTAAATTAAAACAATGACATTTATAAAAGCATGATACGGAATTGAAACATAAAACACACTGCATGCCATTCTGCAGACATATATATATACGAGGGCCACTTAAAAAGTATTAATCAGTGGCTAATAATACGTTTAATATTCAATCAAGGTGTATAAAAGTGGACATTTTCTGAAAGATACACCCTTTGCCTAGCTAACCAATAAAACTATTAAAAATAATAATGGACCGAGAACTGAGCCCTGTGGAACACCTGCTAGAACTTTGCCAGGACAAGAATATTTGCCAGATATAAATGTTTTTCGAGTTCTTGAATTGAGATAGGACTTAAACCAATTTAGTGATGTAAAATGCATACCATATAGTGACAGCTTTTGTAATAAAATATCATGGTTTACCTAGTCAAATGCTTTACTTAAATCAATGAACAATGTACCAACTATTTTATTATTATCAACAGCTGATATCCAGTCATCAAGCATTTTAATTAAAGCTGTTTGACAAGAGTGATTTTTACGGAATCCTGATTGTCTGTCATTCAGAAGTTTGTTGTCAAAAAGATAAGACTTTAAGCACTTATATACTAACATGTCTTTCAAGTATTAAGGAAACAACTGGTAAAATGGAAATAGGTCTATAATTATTTTTATCATGTCTATCACCCTTCTTGAAGATTGGAATGACTTTTGCTGTTTTGAATGCGAATGGGAATTTGTTTGATTTTATACTACAATTAAATACAGATGTTAAAGCTGGTGCTTTCACTGAAGCTGATAACTTTATATATTTGGCATTGATATTATCAGTACCTGTCGATTTAGTGGGATCAAGGGATTTTAATTGGGTTTCAACAAAGTCACTAGTCAATAGTGGAATGGTAAATTTATTAACTAACTTAGATTTGTTCAATGTTTTTAATAAATCTGGAGGTTTGTATTTACCACTAGATTTATCAACAGGAACAGTTTTATGAATGTTACAAAAATGGTCATTAAATAAATGTGCAACTGAAGTTGGATCTGATATGAAATTTCCCTCAACATTATGAAGACATGGAGTTTGAGTTTTGGTACTTTCCAAACCAGACAACTCTCGGAGACCTTTCCATAACAGTTTTGGATTGTGTTTATTTGAGTTTATTTGGTCATTATAATGATTATATTTTGCCCTGTGGACGAGTGATTTTACTTTTGATCTGAACAATTTGTAATTACATATGTCTTGTTTTTTATGATAGTAATTTCTTTGTCTAATAGCAAGAAGTATATCAGAGTTGAACCAGTCTGGTTGCGTTAATTTCTTTACCCTTTTATGTCTGAGAGGAGCATGCTGTTGTAAAACTGACCCAAACAGTTCTATAAATAAATCAGCACACTCATCAGGATCATCAACATTGTTTAATGTAAACCAGGCTTGTGTGGTTAGATCATTGAGAAAATCTGTTTCATTGAAGTTTTTGACAGATCTGTATAAAATATAATCATGGCAAGATTTTGTAGCTATGTTGTGATTACATTTCCTTGTAATAGCAACTGGATAGTGATCACTTAATGCATATGGCGGAACATTTATTTCAACAATGTTACTAGGAATGTTACTGAAAACATGGTCTACATTTGTATTAAAGTTACCGAACTATTTGTCCTTCTAGTTTGAGATTTTACAAGCTGGGTAAAATTCATATTCTCCATTGATTAAACTTTTTGACACATTTTTTTCAAGTTAAAAATCTGATGTTACGCTTTTGATCAGAACAAATTACATCTCCGTGTCGAGGAAGAACAATCGCAGTAATATTTGTCGTCATGAAATAAATTAAACGGGCAAAATTCGTACATCTCGCTTGATGTCATTTTTACTACAGCCCAGTACGTTAGCAGCCAACTTAACACGTCCTATCCGGTTACACCGGGTGTGTGTTAGTGCTCAGTAGGAGTTGAATAAATAAATAATATAAATATGAAACAAATCACCGATATCGACTTAATGTATTTAGAAATTCTTCCGTATTGATGCGAACCGTATTGCCAGCAATATGACAACATCAGGTAAAACAGCTAATCGATGACGTCATACCTGAATGTTGCTATCCACCGCCTACAATTGATCGATCACAAAACTTAAATATGATTTAATGACGAATAGTAAATGACCCGGATAAGGTAATGACATATGCCTGAACGTGTATCATGTACGTCATAACTTATATAGATGTCATGACCGGCATATTCCATGTCAAAGATCACAGGAAATCAACACACTATATATAAGTGAGTATACTTTATGGGAACAAAGTCCTAAAGGGGCACGCCGTAATTTTTCACGTTAGTAATGTTTTTGTTTATTCGAGTTTTAACGACCAATCCAGATCCCGGGTTATGATCCTGTACACAATCGGCTGGACCACGCCCGTGGCTCTCTAATGACTATTGAATTGAATGGTAATACAAATGTTCCACCAAACTTACACATTTCATTATCTGGTCCAGTTAGTCTAGTTTGCTATATAGACGGCTGTGCCAGAGCTGTCTGCATCGGTAATATACTTTTACCTTTATATAAAATGAGCATTGAATGGCAATGCGATGGAAACAGATTTGGCTGTTCATCTGTGACCTTAGTTATAGTTATAATCTTAATTGTAGTCTGAGAAAACCGGACTTCGAGAAAACCTTAAATATTCTAAACCAAACAAAAGTATTGGTCCCGAAAGTTGCCCTTTTTATTTTATTGTAAAAAATCTGACAAAACCGGAACATGTGAACTTTGAAAACCGGACACTGATTTGATCCTTATATTCTTATAATGTACAATTATACACTACTTATAGTTTAAATACCGAACAAAAAAAATACCAAACGATCCAATGTGTCAAACTTTCGCCTGCGGAAATGTAAGAGAAATTTGGTCATTCGCGAAAAACGTGAACATTTCCACGACGCGAACTTAACACGTATACAGTATAACCTTATTGTGCCAATGGGACAAAGTTTTTATACGAGAAAATCGGAAATATGTCCAAATCGGACAAATGTTTACTGTAGAACATTTATTTCGGAAGAACTGGTTGGGACACTTGGTCGCCGTATGTGACTAAACAAATGTTGATTAACACTCTAAACCTGATAAAACCAACACCGTCTATTAAATTAAACTCTTTAATTGCCATAAAACTAAAGCGTTATCTCCAATTTGCCAACCCTTCAACTACGTCTATTCATTTTCTAGTAATGTTAATGACACTTTAAATACCCCGCATTCGAATAAATTCTATAAATGCGCTTCAATGGTACTCACTCGGTTTAGATGAACACCAGGATGGACATACCGCGTGGTATGTGACGTAATTTTGGCTAAGAACGCATGTAAAATCTGTTAACAAAAATAAACACAAACGGAAGTATTTTATTCTTTTAAACACGACATCGTGAACGCTGAAGCCATGAATGAGAACTATCCATGTAACTAAACATTTTGTGCAATAGGTTACTGTTTTTGCCCGAAACCGACTCATCTGCTATCCCAACAATTGGGACATAAACTATGACATTTTGTTGAAACACATTTCTTGAAGATCCTGTGAGACCCAGAGTATCGTGACTGACGTCACAACGGGCAAACTGTACCCAATTTTAAAATAGTAACATAACCAAAGTCTGTTTTATGAACACTTTAAGAAGCTGTATTATTATCATTACTTTGTAAATACATGTAGATAAAACTATAATATGTCTAATACTCACGGGATTGGTGATGTTATTAATCTCTAAGAATAACCACTGTTGTAATGGAGCTATCCCGTTAGGATTACCGGAATTCCATCAATGCATTCAGAAGCTTGCATAAAGTCAATGTTTATGAAACAAGCGTCTATGGAACCAGATCAAATAGTTATATTTCAATGCGACGGCAGGTAGAATTAAAGCTATCGTGCCAGTACATTACTTGCGGTTCTAATACTCTGAATGTATATTTACATCAACCAAACGTTGGTAACAATTGGGATCGAATGCGATAAACATTCTCAAATATTGCTTTCTTACAGTCACAGTGTATAAACGCGTCAACTTTTATCTACATTTTACTTTCTATATAAACTTGTGACGTGTTTACCATTTTTTTATTTCTAAAATTAGTTATTGGATGTGTGCATCATTGTTTTCTTGTTTGTTCACAGATGGTTCCTCGGACTGTGTGCGGGTCTTGTGTATGTGATACTAGTAGTACATGCAATAATCCTTTATAATACTTTATGAGGCAATTGCTTTATTCGTACTTCGGACGCTAAAGGTGTCGATCAATTAAAATGAATTGATTTTGTTACAGCGGCTATGGAAATTAATCATAAAAGAATTGATCGATCCGCCAATTATTTCTACGTGACATCAAAGCTTATAATAGCTCACGTCGAGTACAGGAAATATAGCTATTAACAGAATCTGTGCCCCGGGAAGTTATGTATATATCATATACTGTTCGCTTTTCTTTTGTTATCACGTGGCTCCATTTTACTGCAAAAAGCGGTTATTGAAGGACTGTAAATACGTTAGAGTCTACTTTTCATAAAGACCATTATTAGTTGTAAAACAATGTCAAATGCTAAAATAAATATCATATAGGCAACGATCGACGCATTTAGAGTCGCGCTAGAACGGTTCAATAAACATGACTTGGATAATTACACGAAACATCCTCCCCTAACAACAGTAGACAAAACATAGAACGAAGGTATTGTTGTTTAATTGTTAGTCATTAAACGCCGGTTTAATAATAAGAGGAACCTTACTCGGTGATGTCAATGTCAGATTAGCAAAAGCCAGAGGCCTGTGCCTTCATATAACTGAATAGTCTGTCTTTACAGACCCTATGTTAATTAAAGGAGACAACTCATCCGTCTACTTTTTTCATGAAATTATTTCCCTTTGCACATTCAAACATAGACATAGATAATCAAGTCTAAAATAAAATCTAGCTAAAATCGAAAAAAAATTAAGATAATTGATCGACAACATATTATCTAGTCGGGTAGCCAGACTAATAACTAAACAACACCAGGAAGGAAGATAAGCAACGCTAAAGTAGGAGGCAGGTGGGTGATCTGTCAGTTTTAGTTTATGTAGTCCAATGTTTGAGGCTGCACGAGATGGATACGTACTGACTCTCGGGTGATCACAATGCATCTTAGATATAATTTGGATGTCAACAGACTCTCGAGTGTTCACAATGCATCTTGGGGATACTTTGGATACCACCAGACTCTCGTATGTTCACAATGTACCTTGTGGTCACTTGCATACCAACAGCCTTTTGAGTGTTCACAATGTACCTTGGAGATACTTTAGATGTCAACAGACTCTTGAGTGTTCACAATGTACATTGGGGATATACTTCGGATGTCAACAGGCTCTTGATTGTTTACAATGGACCTTAGGGGTACTTTGGATGCTAACATACTCTCGAGTATTCACAATTGACCTAAGGGAAACTTTGGAAAAATAACAAACTAAGACCTTCACAAATGATCTAAATTGTATCTTATATTATGTAAGCACTGGCTACGGGATTTCATTTTGGAGGTGTGGGGATGCGTTGTACTCCTTCGGTATTATAAATATATAGAGGGATTTTGATTAGACTGACTGCTTTGATATTTTATGGATAGAATTGCAAATTCCTGTGCCCAAATCCAGATAAAACGCCTACGCCCAATGCGTACATCTGTACTATGGTACCCCACATATATCAGTATACTCGTGCAAGTAGGTATTACATGCAAACTGACAACACATTTAGCACGTGTTACATATGGTTAGTTTACCTGATGATTAGGCAAATTTCGTAAAGCTATATAACTGACCATTACAAACCAGTATGTTTGCACGTAAAACAAAGGAATAGTTAATACTAATGCATAGTTGTAAATCCTGCCCAACCTTACATGTGTATTGCCTAATTCAAAGTTCTGAAATATGTTTGTAACTAGCCAAGACGGGGCCGTGTAGATAATAAATCATCTTCGTGTGACGTTCTAGATACGCTTTATTTAAGCCAACAGTGAGAGATTCTGAAAGGAAAAGGTTAATGAATGGCTTACGTTTCCCCCAAAATTATATATACAGTTTCAAAATAATCTGTTGCTGCCTTTTAAGAGATTAAGCATACATATCTCTATTTTGCTAGTAATATGGACACACAATCACTCAAACAAAAAATTCGGCCTTATAATATAGCTTCATGAGGATTTATGAAAAACAAAACAAAAGCACATGCTATGTATCAATATACACATACTAGTACATGCGGTTGAAATTGAACATGTTTATAGAAAGACCGCTGTGCAATGTTCGCACGTACCGCTGTCCCATGTATCTGCTGGTCAAAGTAGAGAAAATATAATATGGACCTATCGCAAGGAAAACGCGAAATATCGACATGTTGTGACTTTTTGTTTCCTACGTTGCGTGCATCTTGCAGCGTAAGAACTTCGTACGACATTTACAGTTAGACACGGTTTTCTCCGGATTGCACCGGACTCACCGGGGATACCAAACCAGGACTGTGAGAACGGGGCTTAAAAGATTCCCCGTGAGTGACCGTAGATAGACACAAGGCGGATGTGTCGTATCTAGTTCATGGAATATTCAAACAGTCACATACATTGCTGTCTAGTCAACGGGCATATCTTATAAAAGCGTGTGTATCCGTTGAACGTGGAAAATTTTGATATCGAATGCAGGTTATAGGATAATGCTATAAATGCATGTCGAGTTAAGAATGATAATGTACTCGTACAATACTCGTAATATGTGCTGAGTTGGCATGTTCAATAGAGTCTAGCTAGGATTATTTCTTTTCCACTTTTAAAAATGTTCATGAATGATAACGTTACAGGAGAGCAGTTTATGACACATGGATTTGATGGTGTTGGTGTTTGTACCCTGAGTATGATTATTATTATTCTATTATTATGATATTCACGGTTATAGTGTGTTAAGCCCGTGTCGCGTCCGTCTCGTTTAGCTGTTAACGAACACCTTTTGAGACACCGTTTAATGATATTACTGGTGTTTCGTGCAAACTGTCGTAAGACCATCCTACGACCATCGCATGATGAACGCAATGTCGTAAACCGAGCTCCCGACATGTCTACATCTTCAGCGTATTGCGATCAGGTATTTTTCTGCGATATTTATGCGACGCGTGAATTTGCTGTGTTGTATCGGATCTGTCTGGATGTCAGCGATTTTGTATGCGGCCTGAATATTTTTTTCATTTTTAGGAGTAATACTAGTAGATCGTGCGAGCTAATTATCATGCGACTAATATGATAGAGGCTCTACCATGTATTTCACGTTCGAATATACACAATGTACTTACTTAACCCTTTACTTTGACACATATATAATTAAGACTTATATTATTTTCATCCAGTTTATACTCACACTGGCTTTCATTTCTGCTTCTTTCCCAGCCAGTCTTATCCCTTGCAACTCTCCATCCACTATCTTCCTTTCTTTCGGTCTTCCTCTCCTTCATCTACCGTCTTGACGTCCACCACAACAGTTCGTATATACATGTATGTAAAACATAATCATGATCTCACATCAACATTATGCCAGCTGTACACTTGATACCGAGGTTCCTTTCCTTTGATCCTTATCTGTGGGATAACGTGGTTCCTTTCCTATCGGATAACGTGGTTCCTTTCCTATCGGAAGACCGTTGATCATTTCCTGTCGGATAACGTGGTTCCTTTCCTGTCGGAAGACCTTTGATCCTTTCCTGTCGAAGACCGTTGATCCTTTCCTGTCGGATAACGTGGTTCCTTTCCTGCTGAAAGACCGTCGAGCGAGCGCCATTGACGCATTTGCACCAAAGGAGGAACGCAACGTCGCGAGGAAGAAAAAGTATATTTTGAATATTTGCAAATCATTTTCAAGATCGAAGAAGTTCTTGTAATACAAACTATACGCTTTCATGTGATGCTTCAAAAAGTTTGATTTGCTCGATAAACTGAAAGGACTCAATTCGGAAATTATTAGAGGTAAACAAATTAGACATTGTTTATTTACACTTTTGCGAATAAATATTGGACGTGTGTTAAAGAACAAAAATAAATTCGGTTAATTGAGAATATTTGTATTTGTTGTTGTTTATACATTGTGTCCTTGTAGTATCATGACATTCGTAATTAACTCATGAAAACTGTAAAAATAGTGATTTGATAAATGTCGATAACATTCCAATGTATTCTTATGTAATTACCACTTCGCGTGTTCTACGTTTTGCTATCGTTTTACTCATCACTTTATTATAATTGTCGAGATAGTGCTGTCAGTGTGCTAAATTTAGAATTTGTATTCTGTTCTATATAATATTTGTATGTAATAATTGACTACACCGCACCGCACCGCACCGCACCGCACCGCACCGCACTACAAAATGTGTCATTATTCGTCAATTTGACCAGGGACCACGGGGCCATTTTCATGCAGAGTCTGCAGTTTGTACACTGTTCTGTGTGTGTCTTTGTTGCTCCTCAGTTTCTGTGGAATGATGCCCCTTTTTATTATCTTTTATAGTCATATTAACAGTTTCCCTTGATGTATTCATTAACTGGTCACTTATGACAGGGTAGACTGTATTCAAATATGGCTAAATTAATCATTAACCTTGTACTTAGATTATTATCAGGTACTTGTTGATAACTTAGGTTAGTCCGGACACTTGGTCACACCACAAAGATGTTGGTGGGTAAACATACAAATTGTATCTCGACATCAACAAAACTCCACGGTTGATTAAATCTAGACTCATATACATGTCCGTGTTTGTCGTCAAATCAATTTCAATTATGAAACATATCTTTTTTGTCTTGTGGAAAATATCAATCGTCTTTGAGTACAACTTATCTTCACAGAACAAGTTAATGAACCAACCATAACAATGCAAATATTAAACGTCCAATTGGAACGCATTTATGTTGTATGTTTGTTAGCGTTCGACTAAAGCTGTCGTAAGTACGTGATCATTCGCGGTTTTATTGTCAGATTGGCCAACCAATGACCTACTCCGAAGGAGAAAATAGTTCACGTACAATAATATTATTGTTATTGCGAATTTCAATCTTTTAGAATTACTAGTAAACAAACATGATAAACGCTTAAGTGGTAATGATATGGCTGTGGGGCGAAATGCTCGAATCATGATAGGGATAGGGGTCAGTACTGATATTACAAACTTACCTGGTGTCTGGATAGGGTTTTCAATAATATATTTTCAGAAAGTCGGTTAAATCAAATGAACTGGTAAAATTACAAGATGAATTCAAAAGAAACTCAACATTTTGTTAGTGCTCATTTTGCAGTCGTGTAATAATTATATTTAACAACAAACGGACATGTTATAAATATACACCATACATTAATCTAATGTAGGACAAAATCCCACTTTGAAAAAAAAGTTGACCTCGCAAAATCAGTAATGTGGATTTTGTCTACCTTTAGAAAATGAGCAGTGGGAACTATAACCAAGTGTGGAGTTTTCCCGTGTCCATAATTAAACTGTTTCCCGCTTTAAGTAAGAAAGGGTTAATATGCTAAGCTAATATGAATTTGTAGGTCTGTACCGAATTGGACAGGTACGATAAAAAAGAAAACAATAGTATTGTTTGCATCAACTTTACTCTAGTCTTATACGCTCTGCTTAACAAACTTTTAGAAATGTCTTATTTGATAAAGCTATGGATATCAATTTAAATTTTAATGATATGAATGATATTAACAAATGTATGTTTGTTCTTTCTAATGTTGAAATTGTTAAATTAACCGCCAAAACCTGTTTCAATATACTGAAAGTTTGTTCAAATACTTCGTATAGTTAGTGATCGTACATACTGTAAATGTACTCTTGTATTTATGTCTAATGTAAGAATAGTGTAATGTGAATATAAATTAGGTATGCTTAGATATATATGTTTTAACTGTAAATATAGGTGTTTTATTATTACTATTTTTTTTTACTACTAATCATTGTGATTTTTTACGTGTGATAAAATCTATTCTCAATTTTGCCTTTTATGTTTAAGTCATTAGTTTTTACATGTATTTAGTATTTAATAGGTACTAGTCTCTTATAACTCTGATTAGAGTGGCAATACAATAATATGTTTAAGTTTGATATATGTAATTGTATTTTATCTGTATTTGTATTGATGAGACGAAAATAAACAATCAAATAATTAAATAGGGAGAAGAATTTGATTAGACCAATTGTCTTTCATTCTAATCATATTTCATAAATTGTTGTTCTTGTATAGTAAATTGTAAGTGTACTGTTTGATATTTGGGAAATAAATATGTTTAAACTAAAAAGATACCATTGAACATTGACGTGTTTCTTAAGTCGGAAATTATCTACATACAGGTTATTTCTAAATCTGGTTCACGCGGTCATTTATTTATTAAGTAGACCATTTTATTAAGAAAAGTTATGAAAAATGTCCTTGCTGTCCCAAATATGGGTCTATGCGTGTAACAGGGGTGAGTATGGGTCAGTTATGTCGGGATATATCCGGATCCGCTTGATAAATGTACCAAATATGGAAATTGTGGTATTAAAGTAGAAAATTACATGGACATTGGTAAACAAATATGGTATGCGGTCATTAATGGTATCTTTCGAGAGGACAGTTGGTTACGTGAGATATAAAGTACATGTAAGCGTAAGTAGGTCATTTAATCACATGTTATCAAATTATATCAAAATTTCGGCCAATCGTAAATAAAAATAAGATCATAATCGATTAGTCACGAAAGCTTTAAAGTATGTTTCCATTGGCAATTTCAAAATGTTATAGGAAAAGTATCAAAACAAACAATAATTTGTTTTGTTCCTAATTTTGGGGATAAACATGCGTTTGGGCTCTGTTATAATGAGGTCCGGTGTAGAGGTCAAAGATAATCCACTGACCAGTATAAAATGAGGAGACTGTTTTTACCTTACATATGGTCAAATCTTGACTCCAGATATTTTTTAAAAATTCATACCTACTAGAACGACGTTGGGTCTTAAATTGTTTTCAAGTTTATTTCATCAATTGGTATTCGTGCAGGAAACGCAATTTAGTAATTTTTACAGGAATTCAGAAAACATCAGCGGTAAGCATACAACCTCTTGTAACATATTTACTTCGCATACATGTATAGCTTGCTTAATTTTTCAAGTGAGTACCGATTCAAGTAAGATTTTCTACTTTTTGTCTACTTTTATTTTAAATTAAAAAACTAATCTTGTATATCGTGTTAATTAATACGTATGTATCCGTTGTAGTACATGTAAAATATACAGTATAGTCGAAACCAACTCCTTCATGAACTTAAAAGAAATCATCGAAGTTCCTTTCTTGTTGATCGAGTTTGTATTCATGAGTTATATCTATTTCACTCTCTGACTTTTCGGGGTCGTTTATGCTATCATCATTTTTTTATTTAACTGTTTATTAGTCCAACATTTCCTTTCAATATTCTTCTGCGTTCCGTCTTCTACGGCCGTTTATATTGTCAGTTTGGATGTAGTGATGAACTGCACCCCCACATCTTGCTCTTACGTTACTTATTAATACTGCTTGTGATAACATCCAGGGGTGGTATTCAATATTGATCTTACTTAATTGGAAACTAAGGATAGCCAATCAAATCGCCTGTTACTGACCACGAGTTTAATATGGTGTGATCTAATTGGTTGTCCTTATCCTTAAGTCAAGTTAGATCAATATTGAATACGAGCCCTGGTGTTACTATTTAATTTCTTATTTACAATATTATAATGATACCTTTGACTTATGACAACAATGAGAAGGTCATAGGCAACCACTTAACCTCCAGAACTTTTAAGTATTTATATTATATTTTTTGTTATTGGTAATATCATATAATTATCTTGGCCACCTTTATTATGGTCAATGGCATTGATTATGCTGACATACTAATACGTGTCTCTTTAATTAATGTACATGTATCTGTTTTTACTTTAGAAATTTAACTGCAATAAAGCACGAGTTGAGGATTTACTGAAATGCATCAACAGCGCTAGGATAGAATTGGGTTTCGTATTGAATATCTGCGAGTGTCCACAAGATGTTTTGAACATACGTCAATATATTTTTTTCTCCTGAGGCGCCCCGCATGATTCATAAAAATTGTGAAACAGATCTTTCTCCACTCTCGTTCACCAGAGTGTTCTTCGTCCGAAACATATATGGTAGTCTGGGAACTTGACTAAGCGCTGATGTATGAGGATGATCTTTCTCAAGCTTGAAGGTTTTTAAAAGATGTATATCTTAACGCGCATCAACACTGCTATTTTTTAAAATACAAACATTAACCATGTTCATTTCCTATTTCCAAAGTTATGTAGTAGTGTCCCATTTAATTGCTTTAAATCAAAGTTCAATGCGCATGTCTTCAGTGCGCAGGGTACTGCTTTATCAAAGCACTTATGGTAAAATTAAACTTACTTTCAAATTTAAATTCGTTATAATTTGTTTACAATTATAAAGTGTGGTAAATGGAGCTGCAATAATTCAGTAAATGAACTGCTACAAACCATGCTTGTCCTCAATTTGTTGTTTCTAAAGAATTAAAAGGAAATAAAAACTGATCGTAAGTTTACGAATTCCGTAAGTACTTTGATAAAACAGTACCCTGATCACTACTGATTTTTGTCAGGGGGGGGGGGGGGTTGCGGTAATTCATTTGGTTATGTAACAGTATCGCACTCGCTACTAAATATAGAGCACTTATTCTTTTTTGATGTAACCATCAAGGACGACTAGTGTCTTACAACTAGACGATTACTATCATATTTCACTGGAGATTTTGGAATTCTACCGAACATGTGAAAATGTGCTGAGTTGCTAAATGAGTATAAAGCGACAACATACCATGTGTCGCGTGTGTAGCCTTATGATAAAGAATAAACCCACGATAAAACTGGGGGAATTCTGTTTGATGAATTTCAAGGTCTTGTTCACTTACGTTCAGTATCTCTGTTATATCTTTTTTGTCTGACGACTCAAGTGTTGACTGAGTCTCAGGGATGGTACTCGACAATATACCACGTGGTGTCTAAAATACTTTTTTCGGAGCATTGTACTTTTACCAGGCTATGGTTATGGATTGGAACTGAGTTATAACAACGTGATACCGGAATATATGTACATGTGATTTACTTATAGTGGTCTTGTATTTTAAGGTGTCAGGTTTGAGGATAAGAATTCGAATCTTAGAGAGTTAAAGACATCAGACAGAATATGGAGACGACATCTTTAACAAATGGCAGCGCAAAACACTGCAATGGTTACCGAAAGGAGATCAAGTTGACAAAGAAGACCTTCACCAAAAGGCTGCAAACTGTTTTGATGGAGAATCTGTTGTTGTTTACGACTATACTCGGTGTAGCCCTGGGCTTTATTGTTGGTTTTGCTGTCCGAGAAGCGCATCCGACGGAAAATGCCCGTATGTGGATAGGTATGGTATAAAGTTCGTATCTCACGTAAATACCTGTCAATCCATAATCAGCGTGAATTGTTATCATGTTCACTTACGATAAAACATGGTTTTGTTGTGTCTGTGTAGATAATTGTCAAGCAGAACATCGCGATTTTATTGTTTTACCTGCGTTTAGTCACATAGTACCATGATTTGTCGTTACAATGACTGGCTAGCCGCGACTGTGGTTCAGTGGTTAGTGCGCGCTGGATTTAAAAACTGCAGATCAGTGTTCGATTTAGGTGTACAAGTGGTCCAGTGTTTAGAGCTAAGTACTGCCCGCAAAATCCGAAGGTTGTGGGTTCGATTCCGCCTCCAGCCGGATTGAAACAGAAATGCTTTTCAGTGCTTCCCACCTAACGTAACAAAATTACTAACAGTCTTTCAGGGGAGACTTTAAAAACCGATGTCCCGTTTATGGTGCTTTACATCGGCACGTAAAAGAACCAGGGATGCTATCCCCAAAAAAGTAAAGTGACTTACCTCTTCTAGGGACCTGACCCGTGTGGATTTCCGGTGGCGAGGATAAATAAACGCATATAAATCAAATCGATTTCCAGTTGTGACCATGAAATTTTTCCTTAACGTGTGGAGAATTTCTTGTTGCGGGTGGAAGGGTAGATGTAAGTAAGCACTGGTTGTAATAATGTCCAGGAAAACTGCCCATTTACCATATGTTTCGTTCAAACGTCAATTCATGTACTATTACTACAGTCTGTAGTTTTAACCTGATTACTGATATTGGTACATGTATGAACCGTGCCTTGGGCGTGGTCGAACATTTTGCTGCACACTCCCTGAAATAGTAAGCTATGTTGCAGCCAGACAGTGATATTATATAAGCTGTAATGAGTTTGGTTTACGATCAATGTAAACTGAATACGTTAAAATGTAATATTTACGACTGAGTCTCAAATATCAGGCACAACTAAAGGTATACTAGTTTTTTTGGTAGTATAATATGCTCATTATATTTTGCACATTTTATTTACACGTTTATATTAATCCCCTTTTGTAATCACATTGGATAAAGCTTCTACATTCAATGTAATGGAAATGCAATTGAAAATATTTCAATGTCGTACTATCACGTGACAAAACATCAACAAATACAGTAGTCTGCTTGTTTGTCTGACGTAAAAATGCGGCAGAGAGATTTACAGCCGCAATTTCGTCACAATGATTCATTATCTTCCATGTGATCAGGAAAAAGAATGAATAAATAAATTTAGACGAAATAATGTTTAGATGGACATAGTATACCTTTAATAAATAATGATATTAGCGTCAACTATCCTATTCCTGCATGATTGTGTTGTATACTGCGCAACCTGTATGAGCCGATATTTTGTAATGATAGTCACACCTGGTTTCTCAGTTAACCTTTATAACCCTAGTACTCGTAAATTATTAATTTTCATGAGCATTAAATTGCATGGATGCTTGCTAAATTCAATAATGTGGTGGGCGTAAATTCTGGATACTAAAAAGGTTGTGAAACACCATGTTTATACGTTTTAGATTGACAAAACATAATTTTGATGAATACTTACCTGGTTACTCGGATGCACTCAATCTCTTTTATTTTCAAGACGTTCGCGGTAGTTTCTTGTGAGCTATTAGAAGACTCACTCCTTATAATAGAACTTGTTCCAACTTAGTACCTGGACAGTGTAGCATAAGAGAAATAGAAAACTACAAAACAATGACCATGCTTGTTTATGAGTTGTCCGCCCCCTAAACACACAACTTGAAACAACCCCACTAGTTTCAGGGGCATATAACTCACAAGCTCATAATAAATATTATTTTTGGCTCTTTCTACCATTGTATGTGATTATTATACACAATTAAACAACTTCTCTTGATTTTTGCCTCATTTCCCATAAAAGAAACTGCAGCTTGAAATTAGTGTTTTTCTTTCTTTCACATTTGCATATGTAAATTTAAAGCAGATAGCATCTAATCAAGCACAACGAAATAATATTATTCTTGGTTGGCATTGTTTTTTAATTGAACCTCCATGTGAAATACTGATTATAGACTTTGGAGTTATTGTATTGATATATGTACTTTCTCATTGCTTCGTTTGTCTCTCATTATTTATGTAGGTCTTCCCGGACAACTTTATCTCCAACTGTTGAAGATGATGATTGTGCCTTTAATAGCCTGCAGTGTCATATGTGGTAAGGCAGATTTATTATATCAACAAACATAAGTTAAAACCGTTCATCCCTGTACATTAAATACATTTAACCATCGTTGTTATCTCCCTTAATGTACGACATACGCATTTTGATACGCCAGCAAATAAGCTAATGCGTAGGAATTCGTTTAAAAAGAAAAGGAAATATACTATTGTAATAATCGTATCATCAACCATAAATCTTATCTTCTATTTTTAAAAGGGATAATTCGCTGGCTTAGAATGAGACTCGTGCATATGTGACATCTGCATCACAAGGCGCTTCTTATGAGCGTATTTTCATACTTAAAATATGGGAATTATATTGTAGATTCGTAATAAATGACCACTTTTAACCAACTAACTTTCGTCCAAGCCAACTTCAAAATACAAAATACACACTTTAACCAACTTAGTTGCACATATACAACAAGAAAAGTTCGCCTTTAGCTTCATTTTGTAAACATATTAACAAGAAAAACCAGAGAAGCGTTGTTGATGTTATTTAGTTTCTAAATTTTCATAATCGTTTCACTTTCAGGAGCCGCTGCATTGGACCCCAAGGCTAACGGGAAAATAAGCTTAATAGCCTTCATCTTTATAGTCTCAACAAACGCCTTGGGATCAGCCCTCGGTATTGGCTCTGTTTACATGTTCAGTGCAGGTATACATAGTTACTAGTAACACATTAAAACAGTTACTATTACCTTATATATGTTTAAAACTCTACCACCACTACCACCATCACCATGACTACCATCAGAAGCAGTAGCATCATCGGCAACCTCGTCACCATTGATAATGAGATAATGAGCTGCATGTTATTCGACCCCATAAGCGACCATGGCTATCGGTTCCTTACCCACTAAACCACATACTCGTACAATATACATGTGCGTTACATTAAAACATAAATAAGAGAAATTGCAATTTTTATGTACACAATGCTAAAGTAAACATATGGCAAACCTAAATAAACGAGTTTTACTGCCCAATCATGGTCAGAGTAGAGACGCATTGATCGAGTCTACTATTAAGGTGTAAAAAGGCTTGTACAGAAAGCTATAATTTCAATGCTAAACTAATATACTATATCCACTCTATCTGTTCTGACAACGGTTGTAATATTTTGAGTCACATAAACGACTACGTCACTCTCACAATATCCTAACTGGACTTTACATTCACGTTTGTTTACAGGCGAAGGAGAGGTTGGAGAACACGAGTCTGATGTTGAAGGTACCATGCATGCACAGGATATCCTAGCCGATCTGATAAGGTAATATAACCAACATAAAATAGGTAGAATGTTTCACAAACAATGGAGTGGGCTGGGCTTATCGACACTTAGGCATCAAATGTTGAAGCAAGCTTTGTGAATTTTGTGTTTTCTGAAATGTCATCAATTGTTTTTAACAATTTAAAAAAGTGTTATTATTCAAGTTGCGGGTAATATTTGCAGCACGATGGTAAATGTTTCATTGTTCTTCTTAGAGGCTCTGTTTATACATGCCCTAGAAATAATGTATCATCTATTTGTTTCTGTTTTCAGGAATGTTATACCTGACAATATGTTTGAAGCTACGTTTTCACAAACACAAACTAAATATAAAACCATACACAGTACTATAGAAGTTTACAACAATGTCACATCAATGAATGAATCTATAACAACGACGAAAGAACAGAAATATTTATCAAAAGGAGGAAACGCGAATATCATAGGTGAGTAACCTCTCCTCGCCTATTCTTTTCACACTATTTGATGTACAAGTTCAGTTCATGCCATTCTACCTATGGTATTCATTTTTAAAATTGTAGTCTATCTTTAACAATGTCTAGAACTTTACTGATGACACTCGTATATGGCCTTATAATTCGCGGTTTCCTGACTTTAACAACTGTTCTGCCTGCTACATGTTGCCCAACTATTCCACCAGCCGTTTCCTTTCCTGTTCATTGGTCCTTCGCCATGCCGTCTTCTGTCGGCCAACTTGTCATTGGATGATCAATCACCAAGCTGTATATATATCAGTGATAACGGACACCTTTAGCATAGGTCCCACTGAGGAATTCCACATCGGCGATGTTCTCCCGATTCATCACATTTCCGCGTCCCCTAGACCACGAGAAATATGTTTCCGATGTCCTGATTATTAATTGTAATCGGAAGTACATCGCCGAAGCAAAAATGCTCTGTGGGACCAAGGCTTTAAGTGCACATAGATGATTTAACACAACAACATGGGTATTTAGTGCCGTTTTCAACACATGATTAGTCATGTATGGCGGTCAATACATATTCAATGGAACTAACTAGTTTTTCTGTACTTATTATTAACCAGTACTAAATTGCTCTTCCGCAAGCAAGTAACAACTTCTTCACATGTACAATGGACGTTTTATCTTTTTCATCTGATTGCGATCGTGTCGTATTTTGTTGCATTTTCTTTACTTTCTGTTAGTTTTAATTCTTTCTGTTACAGGTTTGATATTTGCGTGTACATTACTTGGACTGGCTGCAGCAAAGTTAAAATCAAAAGGGAAACCATTCTTAGATATGATACAATCTGTATCTGATACAGTGATAACTGTAGTACGATGGTGTATGTGGTGAGTGTATAACTTGAATATCCATTGCTCGAATACTAAATCATTGTATAACTCGAACACCCATTGTTCGAATATCAAACCATGGTATAACTCGAACGACCAATGCTCGAATAACAAACTTTGGTATAACTCGAACATCCATTGTTCGAGTACTAAATCATTGTATAACTCGAACATCCATTGCTCGAATACCAAAACATTGTATAACTCGAACATCCATTGTTCAAATACCAAATCATTGTATAACTCGAACATCCATTGTTCGAGTACTAAATCATTGTATAACTCGAACATACATTGCTCGAATACCAAAACATTGTATAACTCGAACATCCATTGCTCGAATACCGAACCATAGTATAACTCGAACATCCATTGCTCGAATACCGAACCATTGTATAACTCGAACACACATTGCTCGAATACTAAAACATTGTATAACTCGAGCATCCATTGCTCGAATACCAAATCATTGTATAACTCGAACACCAATTGTTCGAATACCAAATCATTGTATAACTCGAACACCTATTGTTCGAATACCAAATCATTGTATAACTCGAACATCTATTGCTCATATAACAATCCATTGTATAACTCGAACGACCAATGCTCGAATAACAAATCATTGTATTACTTGAACACATATTGTTCGAATACCAAACCATTGTATAACTCGAACACCCATTGTTCGAATACCAAATCATTGTATAACTCGAACACACATTGCTCGAATACCAAATCATTGAATAACTCGAACACACATTGCTCGAATACCAAATCATTGAATAACTCGAGCATCCATTGCTCGAATACTATTAGAACCATTGTAAGACTTTCTATCGCCATATTTTATTGTTCGAGATACACACATGTTTTACATACTAGTACTAGTATATGTTGTGTGAACAAATTAACATGAATAAAGAAAGCTAATATAAAGGTAGAGAATGCTCGCCCATATGGGTTATCCCGGTGGCGAGGGTAAATAAATCCAACAACATGATCACCAAATATTCGTTTACCATAATTCAAGGGTTGATTTTTTGTCTATTGTTTAATTTCGGCCATTGTCTCATACATACGTGTGTTTAATAACCAGTATTGTATGTAATTCCAGGCCCATGGTAAATGTCTAGAAATAACTCTACATTTTCATACTGTTTATGCTATAAAACTGTAGTACAATCGACTTACTAATTATTCAAACACATCAACAATGCTTATGTGCGAACTGTTCGATAAAAACGTGACTTACTCCCAATAATTTGACCTTAAACTTGAAATGTTTTTGAATAACCTCAGTTAAATTTGTATGAAACATAATTTTGATATTAACGAAAACTAACATAAGGGTAATTGCTCCTTAAACATATAACATTATTTGTTTACATACAATAAACTATTCCTTTTATAATTTTTAAACCAATCTTTTGTAGAAATTTTATTCCAATTAGCGTATAACATGTATCACGCCTTACTTTTTAAACACCCAATAGTTCAATAGCTGAAGTAAATTCTAGATAAAATGTATAAAAAATTCAAAAGTCAATTATAAATACGTTCAGAAAAACGTATTAAATATGTTTAAGAATCTATACCTAACCACTACTTAGGTCCATATCCATTTAGTATATGAATACATGTATTTTGCGAACAAATCGATCTGATCCTCGACCTAAATAATTTAAGTGGAGCACTTACTGAAAAACGTAAATAATTTAAATTTGGACGTGTGATAACGTGCTTACATCCTCATTTGAAATTACATTTTGATTAAAGTTATAGATTTACCTAGTTTAGGAAAGGTTTATGCTCGGTAGGGTATGAAATCGAAATCTACTTGATAATTCCAAAGGGAATAGTTACATGGTAAATGGCTTATCAGTAGTACGTGTATTTGTATAGAACTACATCGATAATAATGATACTTACCATTTTACCATGGCTTCTTAAAACTCGCTTTGGATTATATCGTGTATAGCGTACCCACTCGCGTGATGAAATCTACATTTCATGTAACACCTAAATAACAACTTTCATTTCAAAATCTGACATCAATTCCGCGCTTTTCGGGCTTTCTGTCAACATAACCTACTAGTAGCTCTGTACACTCTCAATGAATCGAAAACTATTTTAGTTTAAAATAAACTGTTGTATCTGAACACAAGAGACTGTTCAGTTATCCTGTATATGTCGAAATCGACCAAAATGTGTAAAAATTTATAGGTGAAATAAACAATTATTTGAATATTCTAAAGTCTAAAAAGCGCCTTCGGATGTTGTGCATCAATGTTTTATTGTGTTCTGTTTTAGGACAACCCCTCTTGGAGTTATGAGTCGTATCGCTGTAAATATTTAACAAATGTATATACATGTATGTGATTTCTTTGTTATTTCGTAAAGTATATTAAGCGCCCTTGAATGTTTTGCATCAATGTTTTATTGTGTTCTGCTTGTAGGACAACCTAACCAAGTTTTGTCAGTCTTATCGCTGTCTCCGTATAAATATGTACTTTGTTTGTCATTTCTTAAATTCTATTAAGCACCCTGAGATGTTTTGCATAAACATTTTATTGTGTTCTGTTTGCAGGACAACCCCACTGGGTGTTGTGAGTCTTATCGCTGTCTCCGTAGCGGGTATTGAACAAATTGATGAAGTGTTTGCACATCTCGGTCTCTTCATAGCAGCAATCACAGTTGGTATCCTATCACAACAGCTTGTCTTCCTGTCCGCAATATTCTTCTTAATCACACGACGGAATCCTTACAAGTATCTTCTTTCCATAATGAAACCATGGATGATATCGTTCGCCTCTACAAGCACGTATGTACTCAATTCAAAACTTTTGTAACATGTGTGCGGTGTGTTTCGGTTATTATATTCGGGATAGTGTTTGCAAAGTATATAGGAAAGATTATATTTGTATGGTGCCTTCGTAGCTCAGTAGTAAGTGTGCTTGTCGTCTAATCTGGCGACCCAGGTTCAAAAACAGATGAAGACACACTAACTTATGCCTGCCATATATTTCAGTAGGAAGCTGATTTGCAAATAAAGGCTATGATCGGTACAACGGTGTTCATAATGCTAATGTGACAACCAGCTACCTATAGGTGAACGCCGAGAATGATATATATTTGTGTTTTAATACATATACAGTGCCCACCAAAAATAAGTATACAGTAAATGATTAATGCAAAATTATACTTGGTTAAATTATTCAACATCTGTTTATCAGACGGTCACATTATAATAGTTTCTGAAACTATTATGTAATAGATACACAGGAAAACATTCCAAGCATGTTGAACGTACGTTGTTTTTCATAGTTAACGTTCACCATACGTGAAACATTTTCCTATTTACGTACTTGTAATAATTTCTCTTCAGCGCCGTAGCCATTCCAGAAATGATGTCTGCCTGTGAAGAGGGTAACAGAATAGACAAGCGAATCTCTCGCTTCGTTATACCATTCAGTGTAACAATTAGTTGTAATGGAAGTGCCTTATACATCGCCGGTGCTTCAGTATTTGTGGCCAATCTTTCTGGAACACCATTAACATTGGGAGACGTGTTGATGATTTGGTAAGTTTAGTCCATTCAGGATAAAAATCCAGTGACGCAGCGGTCGAGTCCACTATAACGGTGTAAAACAAATCATAAAGGCTTATGCTGTACAAACAACTATAATTTCAATGATAAATAAACTAACATACTAAACTTCGCTCTACCTGTTTAGAAAATGGTTGAGAGTTTTTGTGTACACATAAACTGCAACGTCACTGTCACAATATCCTAACTGCACTATATAATTATGTATTGTTTATGTGTTGCTTTTTGCGTTCGACTGAGACAGTCGTACGCGCGTGGCCTAATTGTCATGAATGACCATCTGGCTTCAAGTTATAACCGATTACTGATATGGTGTTGTCACATTGATATTGGTTGTTTACACAGCCGATTAGTTCATTATTTCAGATATGTAAACATTAAAGTAATTTATAGTATTACATGTACCGGTTATGTGTTGCATTTTTTATAATTTCCACCTTGAGCAGCGTAATATCGATATATGATTCATAGGAACATATGGCTAAATATTTGTATTTTTCGTTTGTGACCGCTCCATTTCCTCTAGTAACTTCCACTTCACTGTTTATTTGAAACATATGTTTAGATAATTGTTTATAAATCTGTTTTACAGGATATTAGTGACGGTGTCAGCGATGGCCATACCATCTGTACCTAGTGCCAGCATTATGACAACAGTCATGGTACTGTCATCCATGAACATTCCAGTAGATGATATCGCACTCCTACTTGCAATCGAGTGGTATTTGTAAGTATAGTACATGTACATGTATATCATTCGTTGCCTGGTTCAGTTGGGCATTGTGCCATGTGTGTTTTTATGTTTTCTGTGCTCGGCTGGTTAAGTTGAGTGCTGCCTTCCCTGTCTGACTTCATTTGATTGTTTGGAGGTAAAAGGTCGCAAGTGCTTGTAACAGCTAAACATATTCGAAATCTGCATCACAGGGTACATTTTATGAACCTACTTTCGTTTAAACGGATGATTCGTTTTACCAAACTGAAGTAGAAAAAGCTTGTTTAAATTTGTACAGATTTTTTTTTCTAAAAATGGCATGTTTGCACTTATGACATTATTTGTTTAAGGGTCACGTTTATCATGGTAATTCTATTGTTCGTGTAAGGTTCCGTCGAAATTTACACTATTCCAATAAATAGATACACTTGATTGCATATTAACGACAAAAATCTGGACTATAACTATTATTCGATCGGTAAACCGAAATGGATTCAGTTGGATTATTCAGCATATCAAGCTGATCCATTAAATGTATTGACGTGCCCACAACTAGCCCAGCAGAAAACAAACATAGGGCGCAGAGTAAATCGTTGTGCTGGCAAGACCAATAAATGTTAAAATTATTGTTATAGGTATTCCTTTACCTGTATTTGATAACCGACCAGCGCAAATGTTTGCTTCCCTTGGCAGCTGACAAAACCTCATGTCAGTATAATAATGGAGCACATGACCGCGTTGTGGAGACACGTGTCTAGAATTATGAACAAATATCAATCGATTACACTACTAGTCACAGGTAAATGTATCATTGCTAAATAGTATTTTTATATAAAATTTATGTTTACTAAGATAACATAAATTTATCAAAAAATGTTTTTTTACTATTTCAAAATCAATGATACAGTTACCTGTGCTACTTGTCTCATCTCGATACAGCTACCGTCAATTCAACCAACGCCAACGTCGGCCTGATACAAATGGTGTCATTTTAAAAAGCACACGCTACTTCTCAAAATGAAATTATTTATGGCACTCATATAGAGCACTCTTATAATACTGACTTACATAACTGGTGTTTGATTTGTGTAGCTTTCAACCATGTCTACGTCCTGTCTTAATGTAGTTCTAAAATGAAGTCAATACAATACATTGTATCTGTCACTCCCTTTTGATTTGTTTGTTTGAATAGTATAGGCTATAAGGACAGGACTGTTGACAGTTTATACTGATGTGTTATTCATTTTATGGAATACATTTAGCGTATTGTTTGATTTTACTCTGACGGTTACAAAATATATACCGTATATTAGGGTAAATGGAAGGCACTCCAACATCATATAGTACACTGAACTAGTTTTATGTTCACTAAAGTGCTGTTCAGTGAATAGATCGTTAAAAGGAATGTCGTTGTTTTGAGAATTGTCTGCCATGTGATCATGCGGAATGTTAACATCCAACATATGAGCCCGTACGGAAACACAATGTATACATGTGACATTTACGTGTTGTTTTGTAACTTTGTAGTCCAGCGTGTTTGTAGTTATCTTTTTTGATTTGTGACTTTTATAATGCATTTTAAAATTTTATTTTTTGTGTCTTTCGTGTTCTGCTGTATTTCCTGTGTGTTGCCTTTCCTGTCCGATTTGTTACTATTTTTCAGCCACACAAACACAAGGATGTACATGTGGCAATTTTAATTCGATTGCGAAACAAAAGGTGTGCGTAGTTTGAAGCTTGTTTTTTCACTAATCGACATGTATATAAATAAAACACGATCAGTCATAGGACGAAACACAATCAATCAATCAATCAATCAATCAATCAATCAATCAATCAATCAATCAATCAATCAATCAATCAATCAATCAATCAATCAATCAATCAATCAATCAATCAATCAATCAATCAATCAATCAACCAACCAACCAACCAACCAACCAATAAATCAATCAATCAATCAACCAACCAATCAATCAAGCAATCATTCATTTCAGGGACAGAATAAGGACAACAAGCAGCGTTGTGAGTCACACGTTTTGTACAGCGGTTGTGTACAGTTTGTGTAAGAAAGACTTGGAGGTTGTGGATACAGAGAGAAAGCTGCACCATAATTCAACAGAGATCACAATCGCTGAAGGAGACGATGATGTGGAAGTGGAAGTGAAAAATAGAAATATTGTGAACGGATTTGGAAATGGTGCATTGAAACGTCATTTCGGTGCCTCTGCCGACTCGATAGTTTGAGTGACCTAATCTATAGTGACCATATTGTAAATAATGTGTGCTTGCCACTTATTGAAACAAACACTTTCGGTCTACTTTTACTGTCGACATTTTTAATGCCGTTTAGAAACTTCGAAAGTCGTACATTGCAATTATCGTGTATCAATTTTCGTTACATTTTCTCGGGTTTTAAATTGTATGGACTGTAGGAAACAATCCAAACTTGTGAATTTATAAAACGGAAAACTAAAACCCATTGATGCGTATTTTGGATACCAACTGCGAGTAATTTTGTGGATTGAATTTCTTGGTCAAGTTTATTTTAAAGAAGTAACGATAAGTATGCCATGGTTTAATGACAATGACATTTGTTTGGCCCTGTGTCTTGGAGCAAACTGAAAGCACTTTGTGCAAAGCGTTTGTCCTTTTAGTTTATGTCGTAGACTAGTCTTTCATTTATTTTGTATTCCAAAATTATCTTGTGTATACTTAACACATATCATAAGTATAGCTCGCCGAAAATAACTTTAGCCTTATCAATAAATACTAGTAAACATGGATAATATAATCAATCCACGGTTGACTGGTCGTTTCTTGTCAGAGTAGTTTGAACGAGTATATATGGATTAAGAGTGATAATGCACAAGAAATGATCACAACAGGACGTCGAAAATGCTTTTATTTTATTTTTTTATTTGTAAGCAAATGCTAGTTTTATCATCTGCGAACCATATGTACGTTTTGTTACCATATATATTTTTTATTTATCAATATTTCTGCACCAAATTTTGATTGTATGTTATAGTCCACCCAGTGATATTACAACTCAGACGTGTTTTTCTCACTATACAACAGTGAATCAAACTATGAAACAATAACAATCATACAATGTCGGATGAAATGATGGGTTTGTGGGTTACTGCAATTTATAGTTATGTTTGGTCACTTGAAAATTTTGATAGATCGACAAATTAAGAAATATAGGAGGTTTCCTCTCGGCAACAAAGTGGTCGTCAACTTTTTAAAGTGATCGTTAGCACTTCGTTTAGATTACATCAACTTACTACTTTAATATTGGAGATGAAGTCCCAACGGATTAGTCGTAGAGAGGGTAAAATGCAGTGTTTCAAAACCTAAATAGAGCTTTATTTTATCACGTTTTTCTTTTCTATATTCTTTATTTCTTTTTCCGAAAGTAACACATATACTCGTCCACAAACGAAGTAGGTGTACATCTTCATTAATAACCTAAAGAATGTCAATGAAGTATCTTGAAGGGACACAAAGTACAAAATTTGCAACATTTACTTTTTTGTTGATGCCATCATTTATTTTTGTGATTGTGACGTTTGTAATCAGAGTTTTTCTTCAAATTTGATTGACTCGTTATTTCTTTAATCTTAGCTAAATATGTTGAAAAATTCAGGAAGACCAAGCGCGCTTTGACCAAGCTGTGGGTAAATATATGTTCATGCACACTTATAAGATTTGTCAAGTGTATATATACCAATTTACATTTACATGTGATTTTCGAATATTGTATACGTAGGCGTATCAATCGTGTTCATAAATGGCAACAACCCGTTTGTGTACAACAACTGTATAGTGTATTATATTAATACGGACGCTGAAAATTGGTGCAAGAAATATACGTATATGTTATGCATGTACTTTGTACATCATAAAAAATAAAATATAATCCACCTACGCACTTCGTTAGTTTTTATTTGAGTAGTGAACATATGGAGCCTGGAGTAACATGCTCCTATCACTATAATTGTACATGTATATATACACTCAAGGACTTTAAAAATGCCTCACCTAATTCAAAGCCCAATATTGCTAAAAGTGTTTATGGTATTGCAATATAATTTTACATGTGTATTAATTGATCTTTCCTACGTATACATCAGTTAAGTTTGTAATAAAATGTTGTCTCGTTTTTTTTCTGGGAATCATGCAAGCGCACTAACCCTAAGCAAAAGTGTAGGATTTTCAATACTGGCTAAGGGCGCAATTTATCCTAATATGCGGGATCACATTCGTCTACGAAGTCCTAAGATTACATACAATAGTTTCTACGCGTGTTCAAATTCAACATAAACATGTTATTTTGTTTAAAACAAGCATAAATAAAGTCAATAACAAACTAATGTTCACGCATTTCACAGACATTCAAAATCATCAATTTGTGAGTTTTATTACTAAAATTGACAAATTCAAAATCCTATCATTTTAAACATGTTTAAATGTGGTAGATTAGAGCGTGTGTAAATGTAAACCAGCATTCTGAAAACTTGCAGATTCTTATATAAAAGGATAGAAAACGATTAACAAGTGTATTCGACGAATTAGTGTGCCTATACTATCTAAAAAATATGAGCACATTAAGAGTATAATGCCTCGCACAGCCTGTATTGGAAATCCCACACTTTTGCCCAGGGAGAGTGCGCTTGCAGAATTCCTAGACAATAATGAAACAACATTTTATTACACACTAAATTGATTTATACGCAGAAAGGATTAATTAATACATATGTAAACTTCTATGGCAATAACATAAATGCTTTCAGCGATATTGGACTTTGAATTAAGTATCTGTGTTTTTAAAGTCCTTGAGTGTATTAATGACACCGTTGATTGTAGGTACATTGTGTATGCTATATACAAACAGGGTTTGCAATACCATCATGCCCCGTTAGGTGGTGCCATTTATCGCACGGACCGTCAACTTTCTCCCAAAACCACCAAACACATAAAGGCCTCTTTTGATACTAATATGTATACAGAATATCGAAAAGCGTCTATTTCACCGTTCTTTAAATACCGGTATACTATATTTTGGTGAATTGGTGTTGGTTTGAACAATCTACAGGTATAGCATTTGTTAAAAAGTATTCGTATACATGTAAGTTAAGGTACTAGTATTTTATTATTTCCTAATATAATGGCAAGACCAATGCAATTTAAAAAAAAAAATACCATCAAAATACATAAACCAAGGGAGACAAACAGGAACGAACTAGAATAAAATGCATGACAAATTGTCTCCCTTGATCAATAATCAAACATCCATCGATTGCTTTTTGGACTATTTCCTGATGCACCAATTCATGACTTCAAAACCTGTCAAACTTCACTTTTTCAGCTGTGTGAAGTTGGCTTGAAATACGACATTCAAAAGATCGAATGTCGTGCAGCATGACATTTTGAATTCGATTTTTTGAATGTCGTATGTCGAGCCAACTTCACACAGCTCACTGATTTATTTTATTCTTGTGATAATGAAACACACTATTTTTTATCAATTATTTGTAATAGATATACATGTATTATTTAAATATCAAATAATATTATTTGGGGATGATGCGTTCAGAACTGCGATCCTATGTTGTTCCTATCGCAGGGATTGCCTTGGGATCAAAGTCAGGCAAACATTTACAAACATTTATATATTCAACCTCAAACTTCAGTGGTTAGTCAAGATCATACAATACAGGAGAAAACTTCAGTGGTTAGTCAAGACTGCACAATTCAGGCAAAAACGTCATTTCATAGTCAAGACTGCACAATTCAGGCAAAAACGTCATTTCATAGTCAAGACTGCACAATTCAGGCAAAAACGTCATTTCATAGTCAAGACTGCACAATTCAGGCAAAAACGTCATTTCATAGTCAAGACTGCACAATTCACGCAAAAACGTCATTTCATAGTCAAGACTGCACAATTCAGGCAAAAACGTCATTTCATAGTCAAGACTGCACAATTCAGGCAAAAACGTCATTTCATAGTCAAGACTGCACAATTCAGGCAAAAACGTCATTTCATAGTCAAGACTGCACAATTCAGGCAAAAACGTCATTTCATAGTCAAGACTGCACAATTCAGGCAAAAACGTCATTTCATAGTCAAGACTGCACAATTCAGGCAAAAACGTCATTTCATAGTCAAGACTGCACGATTCAGGCAAAAACGTCATTTCATAGTCAAGACTGCACGATTCAGGCAAAAACGTCATTTCATAGTCAAGACAGTACGATTCAGGCAAAAACGTCATTTCATAGTCAAGACTGCACAATTCAGGCAAAAACGTCATTTCATAGTCAAGACTGCACAATTCAGGCAAAAACGTCATTTCATAGTCAAGACTGCACAATTCAGGCAAAAACGTCATTTCATAGTCAAGACTGCACAATTCAGGCAAAAACGTCATTTCATAGTCAAGACTGCACAATTCAGGCAAAAACGTCATTTCATAGTCAAGACTGCACAATTCAGGCAAAAACGTCATTTCATAGTCAGGACTGCACAATTCAGGCAAAAACGTCATTTCATAGTCAAGACTGCACAATTCAGGCAAAAACGTCATTTCATAGTCAAGACTGCACAATTCAGGCAAAAACGTCATTTCATAGTCAAGACTGCACGATTCAGGCAAAAACGTCATTTCATAGTCAAGACAGTACGATTCAGGCGAAAAATTCAGTGGTTAGTCAAGACTGCACAATTCTGGCAAAAACGTCATTTCATTGTCAAGACTGTACGATTCAGGCAAAAACGTCATTTCATAGTCAAGACTGCACAATTCAGGCAAAAACGTCATTTCATAGTCAAGACTGTACGATTCATGCAAGAACTTCAGTGGTTAGTAAAGACTGTACGATTTAGGCGATAACTTCAGTGGTTAGTCAAGACTGTACGATTCATGCAAAAACTTCAGTGGTTAGTAAAGACTGTACGATTTAGGCGAAAACTTCAGTGGTTAGTCAAGACTGTACGAGTCAGGCGAAAACTTCAGTGGTTAGTCAAGACCGTACGATTTAGGCGAAAAATTCAGTGGTTAGTCAAGACCGTACGATTCAGGCGACAACTTCAGTGGTTAGTAAAGAATGTACGATTTAGGGAAAACTTCAGTGGTTAGGTAAGACCGTACGATTCAGGCGAAAACTTCAGTGGTTAGTCAAGACTGTACGATTCAGGCGAAAACTTCAGTGGTTAATCAAGACCGTACGATTTATGCGAAAACTTCAGTGGTTAGTACAGACTGTACGATTTAGGCAAAAACTTCAGTGGTTAGTCAAGACTGTACGATTCAGGCGAAAACTTCAGTGGTTAATCAAGACTGTACGAGTCAGGCGAAAACTTCAGTGGTTAGTCAAGACTTCATACGATTTAGGCGAAAACTTCAGTGGTTAGTCAAGAACGTACGATTCAGACGAAAACTTCGGTGGTTAGTCAGGATCGTACGATTCAGGCGAAAACTTCGGTGGTTAGTCAAGACCCGTACGATTCAGGCGAAAACTTCAGTGGTTAGTCAAGACTTCATACGATTTAGGCGAAAACTTCAGTGGTTAGTCAAGACCGTACGATTCAGGCGAAAACTTCGGTAGTTAGTCAAGATCGTACGATTCAGGCGAAAACTTCGGTGGTTAGTCAAGACCGTACGATTCAGGCGAAAACTTCAGTGGTTAGTCAAGACGGTACGATTCAGGCGAAAACTTCGGTAGTTAGTCAAGATCGTACGATTCAGGCGAAAACTTCGGTGGTTAGTCAAGACCGTACGATTCAGGCGAAAACTTCAGTGGTTAGTCAAGACCGTACGATTCAGGCGAAAACTTCAGTGGTTAGTCAAGACTGTACGAGTCAGGCGAAAACTTCAGTGGTTAGTCAAGACCGTACGATTTAGGCGAAAAATTCAGTGGTTAGTCAAGACCGTACGATTCAGGCGACAACTTCAGTGGTTAGTAAAGAATGTACGATTTAGGGAAAACTTCAGTGGTTAGGTAAGACCGTACGATTCAGGCGAAAACTTCAGTGGTTAGTCAAGACTGTACGATTCAGGCGAAAACTTCAGTGGTTAATCAAGACCGTACGATTTATGCGAAAACTTCAGTGGTTAGTACAGACTGTACGATTTAGGCAAACACTTCAGTGGTTAATCAAGACTGAACGAGTCAGGCGAAAACTTCAGTGGTTAGTCAAGACTTCATACGATTTAGGCGAAAACTTCAGTGGTTAGTCAAGACTGTACGATTCAGGCGAAAACTTCAGTGGTTAATCAAGACTGTACGAGTCAGGCGAAAACTTCAGTGGTTAGTCAAGACTTCATACGATTTAGGCGAAAACTTCAGTGGTTAGTACAGACTGTACGATTTAGGCAAAAACTTCAGTGGTTAGTCAAGACTGTACGATTCAGGCGAAAACTTCAGTGGTTAGTCAAGACCGTACGATTCAGACGAAAACTTCGGTAGTTAGTCAGGACCGTACGATTTAGGCGAAAACTTCAGTGGTTTGTCAAGACTGTACGATTTAGGCGAAAACTTCAGTGGTTAGTCAAGACTGTACGAGTCAGGCGAAAACTTCAGTGGTTAGACAAGACTGTACGCCGGGTTCATGTGAAAACTTCAGTGTTTAGTACAGACTGCACGATTCATGCGAAATCTTCAGTGGTTAGACAAGACTGTACGATTCAGTCGAAAACTTCAGTAGTTAGTCAAGACCGTACGATTCAGGCAAAAAAACACGCTAGTGGACGAGAATGATCACAATTAATTTACCTCCAACTCGCTTTAGGTTGTCACCATTATAAGGTGGCACTAAACAGTAAGCTAGTTTTGCATGTTTTTGGCCGGGCAGAAATTGAGCATTTTAGTAGATACAAGATGTTTTAAGAGCTTTTTGGACAAGATATAATTTATGGAGGATGGTTTTGAGGCCTGTTTTAATAACTTGATGTTTTTATAAAATTTTGACAAGCGTCCTACGAAACCTTGACTTCTCTGACTTTACATGGTGCTTTGACGCGAAAACCAGGGTGGTCTAAATTTTGCCAATTTACTCATGAAAAGTGCTGGAGTACAGCTATATAGCTCAATGGATTTTGATTTCCTAACGGATGAGCATCAAGAATATGTGCAGTGTATAGCCCTATTATTGGCGAGTAATGTTCTGTGGCAGTCTGAACAGTTCCCAAATTGGCCATTTTCCGTCCGATGATGACCAACAGTTCAACAAGGCCTGTTTTCAAATAATGATGTGTCTAATAGAAGATCACTTGTTTTTTCTAATGCCTAGTTAATACAAATCAGAAAAAGTTATTAATTGGCTTCATGCTGCTATGAGGAATTTTTGGGACATCGTTTGTATTTGTAGACAACGGACAGTTCATCGATTCTCTAATCTACTGTTAAGTGCCCCTATTTTTATACTACATGTATATAGTATAGCTGGTACTCTGTTTGTATGTTACAGGCGAGGCTAAGGTCAGGTGACTTGTCATTTCTAGGGACATTACTTATCATTATCAATTGGTTAGAACATCTTATGTGAAGAATTCCAAACTTGTCTATTTGACGTTACTGTTGGTGTTAAAGGCCACGTATGGATGCCACGGAATATCCGGCAAATATGATATTTCAGCGGGGTCTATGATAAGCAGGTTCAGAGCAGTTAAGGAGAGAACTGGGCAGAGAAGTCATGGGTTAGCATGTTGGAATCTGCGGGAGGCGTAAATTTTACGCTCTCTGGGGTATTCAGGGTTCGGGGTTTTTGTTTAATTTAATTTGATAACTGTTCTCAGTCTGGCGACTGTTGTTTGAAATTATATTTATTTTATTAATTACGGATTGGTTTAATTGTGGGAATTGTTCTAATTTGGTAAATTGTTTTATTCATAGATTTAAGTTAGGAATTACGTTTATAAAGAATTGTGCATCTTGTTAGAGAGGTATTTGATTGTACATGTATGTTGAATTCCAGATTAATGATTGTTGTAGCTTAATTAAAATGTATTTAACTAAGCTTGTACTTCTAGTTTTATTTTAGTACTTTAAAAAACCACTATAGCGACCACGCAAGGCCGTTTAAATAATGACCGATAGGGTTACACTATGGGCGGTTTTGTTCTGACCATCTCTTGTAAACTAGTATAACATATGAGATGAAAAAGGTGGTTCTTTCGTCTGATTCAGTTGACGGAAAGCTCTAGCTTGGTTCCTTCGTCTGATTCAGTTGACGGCAAGTTCTAGCTGGGTTCCTTCGTCTGATTCAGTTGACGACTATTTCTAATAAGATAAAATTATCCACCAGTACTTACTTGATATTGCACAAGCAATGGATACGTTTTCCATGTGTGAAAGATATGACTGTTTCCAATGTCAAAGAAGAACATAGCCTTCCCAACCATGTAATGTAACCCATGTATCCGTTGCCTAAGCAAAGCGCTACCGAGCGCTTTTACTCAGTTACCTCGCATTCAATTAAATATTGTGGGCGTGGCTCTCTTATCATGGAAATGCTACGAATTAATTTCCTAACTTAACGGACTTAAGATCTACTGAGTGGCCGAGCTTGGACTCAAATGAATCGACTGTCTACAGTCTGGTAGGTTGTTACTTAGCAATTCTTTGTCAATCACAAGGCTGCTTTGTTTATTTTAGAGGGCATATTTCTGGCTTAGAATTAGAAGGTCGTAAGAACTACTTACGACCTTATAACACTCATGCATATTTGAAATTTGCATGTTAATGCACATTTTATGAGCTTATTTTCATGAAAATCGGAAGTTGTCACGTTGACCAAACCGAAGTTTAAAAAGTTTGTTTTTCCAAGGCTAAAGGGTAGTTTTCAGACAGTTTTTTCTCAAAATATTGATTTTGTTCTTACGACCTTCTCGATATAATACTGTGTCTTTAGAATGTTGCTTTGTGAGTTGTTCTTGTGATATCTGATCGTCCTTGTACACTGTTATGTATTGTGCATTTCATGCTCTGCTGTTTCCATTGATTGCTGCCTTCCCTGTCCGATTTGTTATTATCTTTTTGTAGTGATTTGATATGCAAGATAATAATGTTCTCCCGCTCTGCTCGGTGTAGAGAGCTTTCAGTTGTTGTTGTAATGACTGGATATTAGTAGTAGGCCACCTATAACACGTGGGTTTGGTCACGTGGTTGCCGTACATGGTTACACTACTGCTGAAGAGCAAAGTAAAACCTATGCATTACTAGTATGTACAAACAAGTTATAAAATCTAAGTGACCCTTTCCTATTTCGTGTTGTAGGGCCCGCCTCCGGGGCATTGTCGTAAATGAATCTAGTATATCTCCATTGCTTCATGCTCAGCATATTTAGGCCTACCTGATTCGGCCGGTGTCAGGATAATAACATTACGAAACAACAAAGAATAACAAGATCAAAGTCTTCAAATTTTATTACAATTAATATTAGAGTTGTAGAAAATACATAATTAATGGACACTAAGCAAGACACATAGTAGGTGACAGTAGGCCGTTGTTGTGTTAAACTGTATAAATTGTACTGAATATCGTATAATA